>CANTUR010000166.1:3985000-6385000 GCA_947683625.1 Mallotus nudiflorus | reverse complement strand
TATATTATGGCCCTTGTGGGTCAACCGATGCTGCCATGAGCATCCATTTGAAGCTTAAGTGTGAAAGCCCACTCTATCAAATCAATAGGCCTAAATAGAGGTATGTGGGCCTAAAGACGGATGGCTATAGAAGAAGTCTATAGCTTCCATTATAGCCCTCTTATTCAGCTTCGATTTGATATATTATGGGCTCAATGGGTCAACCAATGATGCCATAAACATCCATCTGAAGCCCAAGTGCGAAAGCCCACTTTATCAAATCAATAGGCTTAAATAATGGTATATAGGCCTGAAGATGGATAGCTATAGATGAAGTTACAGGTCCCATTATAGCCCTTTGAGTCAGCTTCGATTTGATGTATTATGGGCCCATTGGGTCAACCGATGCTGCCATAAATGTCCATTTGAAGCCCAAGTGCGAAAGCCCACTCTATCAAATTAATGGGCCTAAATAAAGGTATTTTGGCCTGAAGACGGATGGCTATAGACAAAGTTTATAGCTCCCATTATAGCCCTCTCAGTCAGATTTGATTTGATATATTGTGGGCCCTATGGGTTAACCGATACTACCACGAACTTCCATTTGAAGCCCAAGTGTGAAAACCCACTATATCAATTTAATAGGCCTAAACAAAGGTATTTGGGCATGAAGATGGATAGTGATAGATGAAGTTTATAGACCCCATTATAGCCCTCTTAATCAACTTCGATTTGAAATATTATGGGCCCCGTGGGTCAGCCGATGCTGCCACGAATGTCCATTTGAAGCCTAAGTGCGAAAGCCTACTCTATTAAATCAATGGGCCTAAATAAAGGTATCTGGGCCTGAAGACGGATGGCTATAGAAAAAGTATATAGCGCTCACTATAGCCTTCTCAATCAGCTTTGATTTGATATATTATAGGCCCAATAGGTCAACCGATGTTGCACGAACATCTAGTTGAAGTCCAAGTACGGAAGTCCATTCTATCAAATTAATGGTCTTAAATAAAGGTATATAGGCCTGAAGATGAATGGCTATAGATGAATTTTATATCCCTCTGAGTCAGCTTTGATTTGGTATATTATGGGCCCTGTGGGTCAACCGATGCTATCACGAACATCCATTTGAAGCGTAAGTGTGAAAGCCCACTCTATCAAATCAATGGGCTCAAACATAGGTATATGGGCCCGAAAGACGGATGGCTATAGATGAATTTTATAACCCCTATTATAGTCCTCTGAGTCAACTTTGATTTAATATATTATAGGACCCGTAGGTCAACCGATGATGCCATAAATGTCCATTTGAAGCCTAAGTGTGATAGCCCACTCTATCAAATCAATGGGCATAAACAAAGGTATACGGGATTGAAGATGGATGACTATAGATGAAGTTTATAGCCCCCATTATAGCCCTCTCAGTCAACTTCAGTTTGATATATTATGGGCGCATTGGGTCAACCGATGCTGCCACAAACATCCATTTGAAGCCCAAGTGAGAAAGCCCAGTTTATCAAATCAATGGGCTTCAACAAAGGTATATAGGCTCGAAGATGGATGGTTATACATAAAGTTTATAGCTCCCATTATAGCCCTCTCAGTCACCCTTGATTTGATATATTATGGGCCCCGTGGTTCAACCAATCTTGCCACGAACATCCATTTGAAGCCCAACTGCTAAAACCCACTCTATTAAATCAATGGGCTTAAATAAAGGTATATAGGCTGAAACATGGATGGCTATAAATGAAGTTTATCACCCACATTATATCCCTCTGAGTCAGCTTCAATTTTATATATTATGGGTCCCGTGGGTCAATCGATGTTGCGATGAATGTCCATTTGAAGTCTAAGTGCATTAGCCCGCTCTATCAATTCAATGAGCCTAAACAAGGTATGTAGGCCCGAAAATGGATGAATATAGATGATTTTTATAGCCCCTATTATAGCCCTCTCAGTCATCTTCGATTTGATATATTATGGGCCCAACGGTTCAACTAATGCTACCATGAACATCCATTTAAAGACCAAGTGTGAAAGCCCACTCTATCAAATCAATGGGCTTAAACAAAGGTATATAAGCCCGAAGATGAATGGCTCTAGATGAAGTTTATAGCCCCTATTATAGACCTCTAAGTTAGCTTTGATTTGATATATTATGGGCACTGTGGGTCAACCGATGCTGCCACGAACATCCATTTGAAGCCCAAGTGCGAACGCCCACTCTATCAAATCAATGGGCTTAAACAAAGGTATATGGGCCTAAAGATGGATGGCTATAGATGAAGTTTATAGTCCCCATTATAGCCCTCTGAGCCAACTTTGATTTGATATATTATGAGCCCCGAGGGTCAACTGATGCTGCCACGAACATCCATTTGAAGCCCAGGTGCGAAAGCCCACTCTATTAAATCAATGGGCCTAAACAAAGTTATTTTGGCTCGAAGGCGAATGACTATAGAAAAAATTTATAGCCCCCATTATAGACCTCTCAGTCAGCTTTCATTTGATATATTATGGGCCCCATAGGTCAACCGATGCTGTCACTATATCAATTTGATGGGCCTAAACAAAGGTATTTGGGCTCGAAGATGGATGGCTATAGACAAAGTTTTTAGCCCCCATTATAGTCCTCTAAGTCATCTTTGATTTGATATATTATAGGCCCTGTGGGTCAACCGATGCTGCCACAAACGTCCTTTGATGCCCAAGTGCGAAAGCCCACTCTATCAAATCAATGGGCTTGAACAAAGGTATATGGCCTGAAGACGGATGTCTATAGATGAAATTTATAGTCCCCATTATAGACCTCTGAGTCAGCTTTGATTTGATATATTATGGGCCTCGTGGGTCAATCGATGATGCCATGAACATCCATTTGAAGCCCAAGTGCGAAAGCCCACTCTATCAAATCAATGGGCCTACATGAAGGCATTTGGGCTCGAAGATGGATGGCTATGGATGAAGTTTAAAGTCCCCATTATAGACCTTTTAGTCAATTGTGATTTGATATATTATGGGTCCCGTGGGTCAACTGATGCTGCCACGATGATCCATTTGAAGTCCAAGTGCGAAAGCCCACTATATCAATTCAATAGGCCTAAACAAAGGTATTTAGATTTGAAGATGAATAGCTATAAATGGAGTTTATAGCCCCCATTATAGCCCTCTCAGTCAATTTTGATTTGATATATTATAGGCCTCGTGGGTCAACTGATGCTTCCATAAACGTCCATTTGAAGCCCAATTGTGAAAGCCACTCCATCAAATAAATGGGTCTAAACAAAGGTATTTGGGCTTGAAGGTGGATAGCTATACACGAAGTTTATAACCCCCATTATAGCCCTCTCAGTCAGCTTTGATTTGATATATTTTTGGCCTCATAGGTCAACCGATGCTGCCATAAATGTCCATTTGAAGCCTAAGTGCAAAACTCCACTCTATCAAATCAATGGGCCTAAACAAAGGTATTTGGACCCAAAGACGGATGGCTATAGATGAAGTTTATAGCCCTCTTAGTCAGCTTCGATTTGATATATCATGGGCCTAATGGTCAATCAATGCTGCCACGAACATCCATTTGAAGCCTAAGTGTGAAAGCCCACTTTATTAGATCAATGGGCTTTAATAAAGGTATATGGGCCCAAAGATAGATGGCTATAGATGAAGTTTATAGCTCCCATTATAGCCCTTTAAGTCAGCATTGATTTGATATATTATGGGCATCGTGGGTCAACCAATGCTGCCATTAACATCCATATGAAGCCTAAGTGTGAAAGCCCACTCTATCAAATCAATGGGCATGAACAAAGGTATGTGAGCTTGAAGATGGATGGCTATAGATGAAGTTATAGCCCCCTTTATAGCCCTTTGAGTCAGCTTTGATTTGATATATTATGGGCCCCATGGGTTAACCAATGCTGCCACGAATGTCCATTTGAAGCCCAAGTACGAAAGCCCACTCTATCAAATCAATGGGCTTAAAAAATGTATCTAGGCTTGAGGACGGATGGCTACTGATGAAATTTATAGTCCCCACTATAGCCCTGTCAATTAGCTTTGATTTGATATATTATGGGCCTTGTGGGTCAACCGATGTTGCCATGAACATCCATTTGAAGCCCAAGTACGAAAGCCCACTCTATCAAATCAATGAGCCTAAACGAAGGTACTTGGGCTCGAAGATGGATAGCTATGGACAAAGTTTAAAGTCCCCATTATAGACCATTCAGTCAGCTTTGATTTGATATATTATGGGGTCATGTGGGTCAACTGATGTTGCCACGATCATCCATTTGAAGCCCAAGTGCGAAAGCCCACTATATCAATTCAATGGACCTAAGCAATGGTATTTGGACTCGAAGACGGATAGCTATAGATGGAGTTTATAGCCACCATTATAACCCCCTCATTCAGTTTTAATTTGATAGATTATTCGCCCCGTGGGTCAACCGATGCTGCCACGAACGTCCATTTAAAGCCCAAGTGCAAAAGCCCACTCTATCAAATGCAACGGCCTAAAGAAAAATATTTGGGCCCGAAGACGGACTGCTATAGACAAAGAAAAATATTTGGGCCCAAAGATGGATGGCTATAGATGAATTTTATAGCCCTCTTAATCAACTTTGATTTGATATATTATGCTGCCATGAACGTCCATTTAAAGCCCAAGTGTGAAAGCCCACTCTATCAAATCAATCTGCTTAAACAAAGGTATTTGGGCCTGAAGGAAGATGAATATAGATGAAGTTTATAGCTCCCATTATAGCCCATTAAGTAAGCTTTGATTTGATATATTAAGGGCCAAATGGGTCAACCGATGCTGCCACGAACGTCCATTTGAAGACCAAGTGCGAAAGCCCACTCTATCAAATCAATTGGGCTAAAGAAAGGAATTTGGGCCCAAAGACGGATGACTATAGATGATGTTTATAGCCCCCATTATAGACCTCTCAATCAACTTTGATTTGGTTTATTATGGGCCCCATTGGTCAATCGATGCTGCCACAAACATCCATTTGAAGCCCAAGTGCAAAGGCCCACTATATCAATTCAATGGGCCTAAATAAAGGTATTTGGAACTGAAGATGGATAACTATAGAAAAATTTTATAGCCCCCATTATAGCCCTCTTAGTTAGCTTCAATTTGATATATTATGGGCCCCATGGGTCAATTGATGCTACCATGAATGTCCATTTGAAGCCGAAGTGCAAAAGCCCACTTTATCAAATCCATTTGCCTAAATAAAGGTATTTGTGCCTAAAGATGAATGACTATAGATGAAGTTTATAGCCACCAATATAGCTCTCTCAGTCAGCTTTGATTTGATATATTATGGGCCCCGTGGCTCAACCCATGCTGCCATAGACATCCATTTAAAGCCCAAGTGTGAAAGCCCACTCTATAAAATCAATGGGCTTAAACAAAGGTATATGGGCCTGAGGACAGGTGGCTATAGATGAAGTTTATAGTATCTATTATAGCCCTATGAGTCAGCTTCAATTTGATATATTATAGGCCCCATGGGTCAACCAATGCTGCCACGAATGTCCATTTGAAGCATAAGTATGAAAGCCCACTTTATCAAATCAATAGGCCTAAACAAAGGTATTTGGGCCTGAGGACGGACGATCATAGATGAAGTTTATAGCCCCCATTATAGCCCTCTCATTCAGCTTTGATTTGATATATTATTGGCCTAATGGGTCAACCGATGCTGCCACAAATATCCATTTAAAGCCCAAGTGCGAAAGCCTACTCTATCGAATCAACGGGCCTAAATAAATGTATATGGGCCCGAAGATGGATGGCTATTGATGAAGTTTATAGGCCCCACTACAGCCCTCTAAGTTAGCCTCAATTTGATATATTATGGGCACCTTGGGTCAATCGATGCTGCCATTGACATCGATTTGAAGCCTAAGTGCGAAAGCCCACTCTATCGAATCAATGGTCTTGACCAAAGGTATATGGGCTCGAAGACGGATGGCTATAGATTTATAGCCCCCATTATAGCCCTCTGAGTCAGCTTCGATTTGATATATTATAGGCCTCATGGGTTAGCCCGTGCTGCCGTGAATGTCCATTTGAAGCCCAAATGCGAAAGCCCACTTTGTCAAATTAATGGGCCTAAACAAAGGTATTTGGGCTTGACAATGGACAGTTATGGATGAAGTGTATTGCCTCCATTATGGACCTCTAAGTCAGCTTTGATTTGATATATTATGGGCCCTATGGGTCAACTAATGTTGCCATGAACATCCATTTGAAGCCTAAGTCGGAAAGCCCACTATAT
This sequence comes from Mallotus nudiflorus, assembly GCA_947683625.1. NCBI lineage: Eukaryota > Viridiplantae > Streptophyta > Magnoliopsida > Malpighiales > Euphorbiaceae > Mallotus > Mallotus nudiflorus. The sequence goes on along the minus strand of CANTUR010000166.1, from coordinate 6,378,722 downwards.
CAAATCAATGGGCCTAAACAATGGTATTTAGACCCGAAGATGGATAGCCATAGATGAAGTTTGTAGCCCCTATTATAGCTCTCTCAATCAGCTTTGATTTGATATATTGTGGTCCTGGTTGGTCAACTGATGTTGCAACGAACATCCATTTGAAGCCCAAGTTTGAAAGCCCGCTTTATCAAATCCTTGTGCCTTAACAAAGGTATTTGGCCCAGAAGGCGGATGGCTATAGATGAAGTTTTTAGCCCCCATTATAGCCCTCTCTGTCAGCTTTTATTTAATATATTATAGGCCCTGTGGGTTAACCGATGCTGCCATGAACGTCCAGTTAAAGCCCAAGTATGAAACCCACTCTATCAAATCAATGGGCCTAAACAAAGGTATTTGGGCCTGAACACGGATGGCTATAGAAAAAGTGTATAGCTCCCATTATAGCACTCACAGTCAGCTTCGGTTTGATATATTATGGGCCCTATGGGTTAACCGATGTTGCCACGAACGTTCATTTAAAGCTTAAGTGCGAAAGCCCTCTTTATCAAATCCAAAGGCCTAAATAAAAATATTTGGGCCCAAAGATGGACCCCTATAGAAGAAGTATATAGCCCCTATTATATCCCTCTGACTTAACTTAGATTTGGTATATTATGGGCCTTGTGGGTTAACCTATGCTGCCATGAGTATCCATTTCAAGCCCAAGTGCGAAAGCCTACTCTACCAAATCAATGAGCCTAAATAAAGATATTTGGGCCCGAAGAAAGATGACTATAGACAAATTTTATAGCCCCTATTATAGCCCTCTCAGTTAGTTTTGATTTAATATATTATGGGCCCCATGGGTCAACCAATGCTGCTATAAAGATCCATTTGAAGCCTAATTGCGAAAGCCCACTCTATCAAATCCATAGGCCTAAAAAAAAATATTTGGGCTTGAAGATGGAATGCTTTAGACAAAGTTTATAGCCCCTATTATATCCCCCAACTCAAATTTGATTTGATAAATTATGGGCCCCGGGGGCCAACCGATGCTGCCACAAACCTCCATTTGAAGCCCAAGTGTGAAGGCCCACTCTACCAAATCAATGGGACTAAACAAAGGTATTTCAACCCGAAGATGGATAGCTATAGAGAAAGTGTATATCCACCATTATAGCCCTCTTAGTCAGCTTTGATTTGAAATATTGTGGGCCCCGTGGGTCAACCGATGCTGCCACGAATGTCCATTTGAAGCCCAAGTGTGAAAGCCCACTCTATCAAATCCATGGGCCTAAATAATAATATTTGGGCCTTAAGATGGACCGCTATAGATTATAGCCCCTATTATATCCCTCTGACTCAACTTCAATTCGATATATTATAGGCCCCGTGGGTCAACCGATGCTGCCATAAATAACAATTTAAAGTCCAAGTGCGAAATCCCACTCTACCAAATCACTAGGCCTAAACACAAGTTTTTCAACCCTAGGATGGAAAACTATAGACAAATTGTAGAGCCACATTATTGCCCTCTCAGTCAGCTTTGATTTGATATATAAAGGGCCATGTGGGTCAACTGATGCTCCTATGAACATTCATTTGAGGCCCAAGTGCGAAAGCCCACTCTATCAAATCAATGGGCCTAAGCAAAGGTATTTGAACCCGTAGATGGATAGCTATATATGAATTTTATAGCCCTAATTATAGCCCTCTCAGTCAACTTCAATTTGATATATTATGGGCCCAGTGGACCAACCGATGCTGCCATGAATGTCGATTTGAAGGGCAAGTGTGAATGCCCACTCTATCAAATCAATGGGCCTAAATAAAAATATTTGGGCCCAAAGAGGGATGGCTATAGCTTCGATTTGATATATTATGGGCCCCATGGGTCAATCGATGCTGCCACGAACGTCCATTTGAAGCCTAAGTGCGAAAGCCCACTCTGTCAAATTAATGGGCCAAAATAAAGGTATTTGGGCCTGAAGACGGATAACTATAGATGAAGTTTATAGCCCCCATTATAGTCCTTTGACTCAGATTTGATTTGATATATTATGGGCCTCATGGGTCAACTAATGCTGCTACGAACGTCCATTTGAAGCCCGAGTGCGAAAGCCCACTCTATCAAATCAATGGGCCGAAATAAAGGTATTTTGGCCCGAAGATGGATAGCTATAGATGAAGTTTATAGCCCCTAGTATAGTCCTCTGACTCAGCTTCAATTTGATATATTATGGGCCCTATGGGTCAACCGATGCTGCCACGAATGCCTATTTGAAACCCGAGTGTGAAAGCCCACTATGTTAAATCAATGGGCTTAAGCAACGGTATTTAGGCCCAAAGATGGATTGCTATAGATGATGTTTATAGCTCCCATTATAGCCATCTCAGTCAGTTTTGATTTGATAATTTATGGGCCCTGTGGGTCAATTGATATTGCCATGAACGTCCATTTGAAGCCCAAGTGCGAAAGCCCACTCTATCAAATCAATGGGCCTAAATAAAAGTATTGGGACCTGAAGATGGATGGCTGTAGATGATGTGTATACCCCTATTACATCCCTTTTAGTCAACTTTGATTTGATATATTATGGGCCTCGTGGGTCAACTGATGCTGCCATAAATGTTCATTTGAAGCCCAAGTGTGAAAGCCCACTCCATAAAATCCATGGGCCAAAAAAAAGATATTTGTTCCCGATGATGGACTGCTACAGATGAATTTTATAGCCCCCATTATAGCCCTCTGACTTAGCTTCAATTTGATATACTTTGGGCCCCATGGGTCAACCGATGTTGCCACGAACGTCCATTTGAAGCCCTAGTGTGAAAACCCACTCTGTCAAATCAATGGGCCCAAACAAAGGTATTTGGGCAAAAAGATGGACCACTATAGATGAATTTTATCACCTCCATTATAGCTCTCTCATTCAGCTTCAATTTGATATATTAAGGGCATCGTGGGTTAATCGATACTGCCACGAATGTCCATTTGAAGCCAAGGTGATAAAGCCCACTCTATCAAATCAATGGGCCTAAACAAAGGTATTTTAACTTGAAGATCGATGGCTATAAATGATGTGTATATCCCCATTATAGCCCTCTTAGTCAGCTTCGATTTGATATATTATGGGCCCCATGGGTCAACCGATGCTGCCCTGAACGTCCATTTGTAGCCTAAGTGTGAAAACCCACTCTCTCAAATCAATGGTCCTAAACAAAGGTATTTAAGCTCGAAGATGGACTGCTACCAATGGAGTTTGTAGCCCTCATTATAGCTCTCTCAGTTAGCTTCGATTTGATATGTTTTGGGCCCCATGGGTTAACCGATGCTGCCACGAACATCCATTTAAAGCCTAAGTGCAAAAGCACACTCTATCAAATCAGTGGGCCTAAACAAAGGTATCTGAACCTAAAGATGGATAGCTATAGATGAATTTTATAGCTCCCATTATAGCCCTCTCAGTCAGCTTTGAATTGATATATTATGGGCCCCATGGGTCAGCCGGTGCTACCACGGACGTCCATTTGAAGCCCATGTGTCAAAGACCACTCTATTAAATCCATGGGCGTAAACAAAGGTACTTGACCTGAAGGCAAACTGCTATAGATTATGTTTATTGGCCCCATTATAGCCCTCTTAGTTAGATTCAATTTATATTTTATGGGCCCCGTGGGTCAATCAATGCTACCACGAATGTCTATTTGAAGCCCAAGTGTGAAAGCCCACTCTATCAAATCAATGGGCCTAAACAAAGGTATTTGGCACCAAAGATAGACTGCTATAGATGAATTTTATATCTCCCATTATAGCCATCTCAGTCAGCTTTGATTTGATAAATTATGGGCCCCATGCATCATCCGATGCTACCACAAACATCCATTTGAAGCCCATGTGCAAATGCTAACTCTATCGAGTCAATGGGCCTAAACAAAGGTATTTGGACTAGAAGACAAATAGCAATAAACAAATTTTATACCACCCATTATAGCCATCTGACTCAGCTTCGATTTGATATATTATAGGCCCCGTGGGTCAACCGCTTCTATCACGAACGTCCATTTGAAGCTAAAATGCGAAAGCCCATACTATGAAATCCATAGGCTAAAATAAAGATATTTGGTCCTGAAGGTGGACCACTATAGATGAATTTTATAGTCCCCATTGTAGCCCTCTGATTCAGCTTTGATTTGATATATTATGGGCCTCGTGGGTCAACTGATGCTGCCATGAACGTCCATTTGAAGCCTAAGTGCGAAAGCCCATTCTATCAAATCAATAGGCCTAAAGAAAGGTATTTAGGCCCTAAGACAGATAGCTATGGATGAAGTTTATAGCCCCCATTATAGTCCTCTGACTCAGCTTCAATTTGATATATTATGGGCCCCGTGGGTCATCCGATGCTTCCAGGAACATCCAGTTGAAGCCCAAGTGCAAAAGCCCACTCTATCAAATCAATGGGTCTAAACAAAGGTATTTGGGCCTTAAGATGGGCTGCTATAGATGAAGATTATAGCCCTTATTATAGCCATCTTAGTCAAATTTGATTTGATAAATTAAGGGCCTTGTGGGTCAACCGATACTACAACGAACGTCCATTTGAAGCCCAAGTACAAAAACCCACTCTATCAAATCAATGCGCCTAAACAAAGGTATTTTGACCTAAAAATGGATAGTTATAGATGATGTGTATACCTCCATTATAGCCCTCTCAGTCAGCTTCGATTTGACATATTATGGACCTTATGGGTCAACCGATGCTGCCACGATCGTTCATTTGAAGCCCAAGCACAAAAGCCCACCCTATAAAATCCATGGACCAAAATAAAGATATTTGAGCCCGAGGATGGATCGCTATAGATTAAGTTTTCAGCCCCCATTATAGCCATCTGATTCAGCTTTGATTTGATATATTATGGGCCCTGTGGGTCAACCGACGCTGCCATGAATGCCGATTTGAAGCCCACGTGTGAAAGCCCACTCTATGAAGTTAATAGACCTAAACAAAGGTATTTGGGCCCAAATATGGATGGCTTTAGATGAAGTTTATTGCCTCGATTATAGCCCTCTTAGGCCCCGTGGGTCAATTGATGCTACCATGAATGTCAAGTTGAAGTCCAAGTGCGAAAGCCCACTCTATCAAATTGATGGGCCTAAACAAAGTTATTTGGGACCAAAGATGGACCACTATAGATAAAGTTTATATTCCCTATTATAGCTGTCTCAATCATGTTTGATTGATAAATTATGGGCCCCGTGGATCATCTGATACTGCCACGAACGTCCTTTTAAAGCCCATGTGCAAAATCCAACTCTATTAAGTCAATCAACCTAAACAAAGGTATTTGGACTCAAAGACGGATATCAATAGACAAAGTTTATAGCCCCCATTGTAGCCCTCTGACTCAGCTTTGATTTGATATATTGTGGGCCCTATGGGTCAATTGATTCTACCACGAATGTCCATTTAAAGCTTGAATATGAAAGCCCACTCTATGAAATCCATGGGCCAAAATAAAGATATTTGGGCCTGAAGATGGACCATTATAGATGAAGCTTATAGTCCCCATTATAGCCCTCTGAGTAAGCTTCGATTTGATATATTATGGGCCTCGTGGGTCAACCGATGCTGCCACGGATGTCCATTTGAAGACCAAGTGTGAAAGCCCACTCTATCAAACAAATGGGCCTAAACAAAGGTATTGGGGCCTGAGGATGGATAGCTATAGATGAAGTTCATAGCCCTCATTACAGCCCTCTGACTCATCTTTGATTTGTTATATTTTAGGCCCTGTGGGTTAACTGATGCTGCAACGAACATCCATTTGAAGCCCAATTGCAAAAGCACACTTTATCAAATCAGTGGGCCTAAACCAAGGTATTTGAACCCAAAGATGGATAGCTATAGATGAATTTTATAGCCCCCATTATAGCCCTCTCATTCAGCTTCGATTTGATATATTATGGGCCTCGTGGGTCAACCGATGCTGCCACGGATGTCCATTTGAAGCCCATGTGTCAAAGCCCACTCTATCAAATCCATGGGCGTAAATAGAGGTACTTGGGCCTGAAGGAAGACTGCTATAGATGATGTTTATTGGCCCTATTATAGCCCTCTCAGTTAGATTCGATTTGATATTTTATGGGCCTCGTGGGTCAAGCGATGTTGCCACGAACATCCATTTGAAGCCCAAGTGCGAAAGCCCACTCTATCTAATCATTGGGCCCAAACAAAGGTATATTAGCTCGAAGATGGATGGCTATACACAATGTTTATAGCCCCCATTATAGCCCTCTTAGTCAACTTTGATTTGATATATTATGGGCCCCATGGGTCAACTGATACTACCACCAACATTCATTGGAAGCCCAAGTACGAAAGCCCACTGTATCAAATCCATAGGCCTAAACAAAAATATTTGGGCTCAAGGATGGACCACTATAGATATTTTTATAGCCCTCATTATAGCCCTTTGAGTCAACTTCGATTTGATATATTATGGGCCCCGTGGCTAACCAATGTTGCCTCGAACGTCCATTTAAAACCCAAGTTTGAAAGCCCACTCTATCAAATCCATTGGCTTAAACAAAGGTATTTGGGCCTGAAGACAGATGGCTATAGATGAACTTTATAGCACCCATTACAGCCCTCTGACTCAGCTTCGATTTGACAAATTATGGGCCCCGTTGGTCAACCGATGCTGGCACAAACATCCATTTGAGGCCCAAGTGTGAATGCCCACTCTATGAAATCAATGGGTCTAAACAAAGAAATTTGGGCATGAAGATGGAAAACTATAGATGATGTTTATAGCCCCCATTATAGCCCTCTTAGTAAGCTTGAATTTGATATATTATGGACCCTATGGGTTAACTGATGCTGCCACAAATGTCCATTTGAAGCCCATATGCGAAAGCACACTATATCAAATCAATGGGCCTAAACAAAGGTATTTGGGCTTGAAGATGGATAACTGTAGATAAATTTTATAGCCCCCATTATAACCCTTTGACTCAGTTTAGATTTGATATATTATGGGCCCCGTAGGTCAATCGATGCTGCAACGAATGCCCATTTGAAGCCCAAGTGCAAAAGCTGACCCTATCAAATCAATGGGCCTAAAGAAAGGTATTTGGGTCCAAAGATGGAGCGCTATATATGAAGTTTATAGCCCTCATTATAGCTGTCTCATTCAGCTTTGATTTGATAAATTATGGGCCCCATGGGTCAATCCATGTTGCCACGAATGCCCATTTGAAGCCTAAGTGCAAAAGCCCACTCTATTAAATCAATGGGCGTAAACAAAGGTATTTGGATATGATGATGGATTGCTATAGATGAATTACAATCCCTATTATAGCCCTCTCAGTCAGCTTCAATTTGATATTATGGGCCTCGTGGGTCAACTGATGTTGCCACGAACATCCATTTGAAGCCTAAGTGCGAAAGCCCACTCTATTAAATCAATGGACATAAACAAAGGTATTTGGGCCCAAAGACCTTTGTAGCTATAGAAGAAGTTTATAGCCCCTATTATAGCCCTCTTAGTCAACTTCAATTTCATATATTATGGGCCTCATGGGTCAACTGATGTTGCCACGAATGTCCAATTGAAGCCCAAGTGCGAAAGCCTACTCTATCAAATCCATGGGCCTAAATAAAGGTATTTGGGCATGCAGACGGACTGTTATAGATGATGTTTATAGCCCCCATTATGGCCCTCTCAGTTAGATTCGATTTGATATCATATGGGCCTCATGAGTTAACCCATTCTGCCACGAATTTCCTTCTGAAGCCCAAGTGCGAAAGCCCATTCTATTAAATTAATGGGCATAAACAAAGGTATTTCAGCCTAAAGTCAGATGGCTATAGACAAATTTTATAGCCCTATTATATCCCTCTTAGTCAGCTTCAATTGGATATATATAGGCTCGTGGGTCAACCAATGCTGCCATGAACATCCACTTAAAGCCTAAGTGCGAAAGCCCACTCTATCAATTTAATGGGCATAAACAAAGGTATTTGGGCTCAAAGACGAATAGCTATAGATGAAGTTTATAGCCTCCATTATAGCCCTCTCAGTCAACTTTGATTTGATATATTATGGGCCACGTGGGTCAACTGATGCTACTATGGATGTCCATTTGAAGCCCAAGTGTAAAAGGCCACTCTATTAAATCCATGGGCCTAAATAAAGGTATTTAGGCATGCAGACGGACTACTATAGACGATGTTTATAGCCCCCATTATGGCCCTCTTAGTTAGATTCGATTTGATATCATATGGGCCCTGTAAGTCAACCTATACTGCCACGAACATACTTTTGAAGCCCAAGTGCGAAAGCCCACTTTATTAAATCAATGGGCCTAAACAAAGGTATTTTGGCCTGAAGTCGGATAGATATAGACAAAGTTTATAGCCCCCATTATATCCCTCTCAGTTATCTTCTATTTGATATATTATGGGCCCTATGGGTTAACTGATGCTGCCACAAACATCCATTTGAAGCCCAAATGCGAAAGCCCACTCTATCAAATCAATGGGCATAAATAAAGGTATTTAGGCCCAAAGATAGATAAATATAGATGATTTTTATAGCCCCTATTATAACCCTCTTAGTCAGCTTCGATTTGATATATTATGGGCCTCGTAGGTCAACTGATGCTGCCACGAACGTCCATTTGAAGCCTAAGTGCGAAAGCCCACTCTATCAAATCAATGGGCATAAACAAAGGTATTTGGACCCAAAGATGGATAGCTATAGACAAATTTTATAGCCCCCACTATAGCTCTCTCAGTCAGCTTCGATTTGATATATTATAGGCCCCGTGGGTCAACAGATGCTACGATGAACGTCCATTTGAAGCCCAAGTGCGAAAGCCCACTCTATCAAATCAATAGGCCTAAACAAAGGTCTTTTGATGGGATGACGAATAACTATTGAAAAAGTTTAAATCCTCTATTATATCCCTCTGAATCAGCTTCAATTTGATATATTATGGGCCCCGTGGGTCAACCTATGCTACCACAAGTGTCCATTTGAAGGCCAAGTGCGAAAGAACACTGTATCGAATCGATGGGCCTAAACAAAGGTCTTTGGGCATGGAGACGGATAACTAAAGACAATGTTTATAGCCCCTATTATAGCCCTTTGACTCAGCTTCGATTTGATATATTATGGGCCCCGTGGGTTAACCGATGTTGCCATGAATGCCCATTTAAAGCCCAAGTGCAAAAGCTGACCCTATCAAATCAATGGGCCCAAAGAAAGGTATTTGGGCCCAAATACAGATCGCTATATATGAAGTTTATAGCCCCCATTACAACTATCTTAGTCATCTTTGATTTGATAAATTATAGGCCTCATGGGTCAACCGATGCTGCCATGAATGTCCATTTGAAGCCCAGGTGCAAAAGCCCACTCTATCAAATCAATGGGCCTAAACAAAAGTATTTGGATATGATGATGAATAGCTATAGGAAAAGTTTATAGCCCCTATTATAGCCCTCTTAATCAGCTTTGATTTAATATATTATGGGCCTCATAGGTCAACTGATCCTACCATAAACGTCCATTTGAAGACCAAGTGCGAAAGCCCATTCTATCAAATCAATGGGCATAAACAAAGGTATTTAGGCCCAAAGATGAATAGGTATAGATGAAGTTTATAGCCTCCATTATAGCCCTCTCAGTCAGCTTTGATTTGATATATTATGGGCCATGTGGGTCAACTGATGTTGCCACGAATGTCCATTTGAAGCCCAAGTACGAAAGCCCAATCTATCAAATCCATGGGCCTAAGTAAAGGTATTTAGGCATGGAGACAGATTATGGCCCTCTCAGTTAGATTCGATTTGATATCATATAGGCCTTATGAGTCAACCCATGCTGACACGAAAGTCCTTTTGAAGCCCAAGTGCAGAAGCCCACTCTATTAAATCAATGGGCTTAAACAAAGGTATTTTGGCCTAAAGTCAAATGACTAGGCCCATTATATCCCTCTCAGTTATCTTTAATTTGATATATTATAAGGCCCGTGGGTCAACCGATGCTGCCATGAACGTCTATTTGAAGCCCAAGTGCGAAAGCCCATTCTATCAAATCAATGGGCATAAATAAAGGCATTTGGGCCCAAAGATGAATAGATATAGATGATGTTTATAGCTCCTATTATAGCCCTCTCAGCCAGCTTCGATTTGATATATTATGGGCCTCATAGGTCAACAGATGTTGCCACGAACATCCATTTGAAGCCCATGTGTGAAAGCCCACTCTATCAAATCAATGGGCATAAACAAAGGTATTTGGGCCCAAAGACAGATAGCTATAGACAAAGTTTATAACTCCCATTATAGCTCTCTCAGTCAGCTTCGATTAGATATATTATGGGCCCCGTGGGTTAACTGATGCTGCAATAAATGTCCATTTGAAGCCCAAGTGCGAAAGCCCACTCTATCAAATCCATGGGCCTAAATAAAGGTGTTTGGGCCTAGAGATGGACTACTATAAATGATGTTTATAGCCCTTGTTATGGCCCTCTCAGTTAGATTCAATTTGATATAATATGGGTCAAGTGAGTGAACTGATGCTGCCATGAACGTCTTTTTGAAGCCTAAGTACGAAAGCCCACTTTATCAAATCAATGGGCCCAAACAAAGGTATTTCAGCCTGAAGTTGGATGGCTATAGATAAAATTTATATCCCCCATTGTTGCCCTCTTAGTTAGCTTTCATTTGATATATTATGGGGCCCGTGGGTCAATCGATGCTACCACGATCGTCCATTTGAAGCCCAAGTGCGAAACCCCACTCTATCAAATTAATGGACCTAAACAAAGGTATTTGGGCCCAAAGATGGATAGCTATTAACGAAGTTTATAGCTCCCATTATAGTCCTTTGACTCAACTTCAATTTGATATATTATGGGGCCTCGTTGGTCAACCGATGCTGCCACGAACATCCATTTGAAGCCCATGTGCGAAAGCCCACTCTATCAAATCAATGGGCCTAAAAAAGGTATTTATGCCTGAAGACAGAGGGCAACGGATAATGTTTATTGCCCCCATTATCGCCCTCTCAGTCAGCTTTGGTTTCATATATTATGGGAATCGTGGGTCAACTGATGCTGCCACGAACGTCAATTTAAAGCCTAGGTGTTAAAGCCCACTGTATCAAATCAATGGGCATAAACAAAGGCATTTGGGCCTGAAGATAGATAGCTATAGACAAAGTTTATAGCCCCCATCATAGCCCTCTAAGTCCATTTGAAGCCCAAGTGCAAAAGCCCACTCTATCAAGTCAATAGGCCTAGACAAAGGTATTTGGGCCCAACTTCGGTTGACTATAGACAAAGTTTATAGCCCCCATTATAGCCCTCTCAGGCCTCATGGGTCAACTGATGCTACCACGAACAACCATTTGAAGCCCAAGTGCAGAAGCCCACTCTATCAAATCAATGGGCCTACACAAAGGTATTTGTACCTAAAGATGGATAGCTATAGATGAAGTGTATAGCCCCCATTATATCCCTCTCAGTCAGCTTCAATTTGATATATTATTGGCCCAATGGGTCAACCAATGCTGCCACGATCGTCCATTTGAAGCCCAAGTGCAAAAGCCCACTTTATCAAAATCAGTGGGCTAAACAATGGTATTTAGGCCCAAAAACGGATGGCTATCGAAAAAGTTTATAGCCCTTATTGTAGCCCTCTCATTCAGCTTTGATTTGATATATTATGGGCCCTGTGGGTCAACTGATGCTACCACAAACGTCCATTTGAAACCCAGGTGTGAAAGCCTACTCAATCAAATCAATGGCCATAAATAAAGCTATTTGGGCCCAAAGATATAAAGCTATTGACAAAGTTGATAACCTAAATTATAGCCCTCTTAATCAGCTACGATTTGATATATTATAGGCCCTGTGGGTCAATCGATGCTGCCACAAACGTCCATATGAAGCCCAAGTATGAAAGCCTACTCTATCAAATCAATAGGCCTAAACAAAGGTATTTCGACTCAAAGTCGAAAAACTATAGATGAAATTTATAGGCCCCATTATAGCCCTCTCAATCATCTTCGATTTGATAAATTATGGGCCCCGTGGGTTAACTGATGCTGCCACAAATGTCCATTTGAAGCCCAAGTACGAAAGCCCACTCTATCAAATCAATGGGCCTAAATAAAGGTATTTGAGCTTGAAGACAGACCACTATAGATGATTTTTATTACCCCCATTATAGCCCTCTCAGTCAGATTCGATTTGATATATTATGGGCCTCATGGGTTAACTGATGCTGCCGTGAACGTCCATTTGAAACCTAAGTTTGAAAGCCCACTCTATCAAATCCATGGGCCGAAAAAAAATATTTGGACTTGAATAGGGACTACTATAGATGAAGTGTATAGCCCCCATTATAGCCCTCTTAGTTAGCTTTGATTTGATATATTATGGGCCTCGTGGGTCAATTGATGCTGCCACTAATGTCCATTTAAAACCCAAGTGCGAAAGCCCACTCTATCAAATCAATGGGCCTAAACAAAGGTATTTGGACCTAAAGACGAATAGCTATATATGATTTTTATAGCCCCCATTATAGCACTCTCAGTCAGCTTTGATTTGATATATTATGGGTCCCATGGATCAACCGATGTTGCCATAAATGTCCATTTAAAGCCCAAGTACAAAAGCCCACTCTATAAAGTCAATAGTCCTAATGAAAGGTATGTGGGCCTAAATATGGATGGCTATAGACGAAGTTTATAGCCCCCATTATAGCCCTCTCAGGCCCCGTCAGTTAACCGATGCTACCATGAACATCCATTTGAAGCCCAAGTGCAAAAGCCCACTCTATCAAATCAATGGGCCTAAATAAAGGTATTTGGACATGAAGATAGATAGTTGTAGATGAATTGTATATCCCCCATTATAGCCCTTTCAGTCATCTTCGATTTGATATATTATGGGCCCTGTCGGTTAACCGATGCTGCCACGAACATTAATTTGAAGCGCAAGTGCGAAAGCCCACTTTATCAAATCCATGGGCCTAAATAAAGGTATTTAGGCCTGGAGTTGGACTGCTATAGACGATGTTCATAGCCCCCATTATGGCCTTCTCAGTCAGATTTGATTTGATATATTATGGGCCCCGTGAGTCAACTGATGTTGCCACGAATGTCCATTTGAAGCCCATGTGCGAAAGCCCACTCTATCAAATCTGTGGGCCTAAATGAAGGTATTTTAGCCTAAATTTGGATGGGTATAGACAAAGTTTATAGCATTCTCATTCAACTTCAATTTGATATATTATGGGCTACATAGGTCAACTGATGTTGCCACAAATGTCCATTTGAAGCCCATGTGCAAAAGCCCACTCTATCAAATCAATGGGCCTAAATAAAGGTATTTGGACCTGATGACGTATAGCTAAAGATGAAGTTTATAGTCCATGTTATAGCCCTCTCAGTCAGCTTTGATTTGATATATTCTAGGCCCTATGGGTCAACTGATGCTGCCACGAATGTCCATTTGAAGCCTAAGTGGGAAAGCCCACTCCATCAAATCACTCGACCTAAATAAAGGTATTTAGGCCCGAAGAGGGACAACTATAGACAAAGTTTATAGCCCCCATTATAGCCCTCTCAGTCAACTTCAATTTAATATATATTATGGGCCCTGTGGGTCAATCGATGCTGCCACGAATGTCCATTTGAAGCCCAAGTGTGAAAGCCCACTCTATCAAATCCATGGGCCTAAATAAAAGTATTTAGGCTCGAATATAGACTGCTATAGATGATATTTATCCCCTTTTATGTCCCTCTCAGTCAGATTCAATTTGATATATTATGGGCCTTATGGGTCAATCGATGCTACCACAAATGTCCATTTGAAGCCCAAGTATGAAAGCCCACTCTATCAAATCAATGGGCTTAAAGCCCCCGTTATAGCTCTCTCAATCAGATTCGATTTGATATATTATGGGCCCCGTGGGTCAACCGATGCTGCCATGAATGTCCATTTGAAGCCTAAGTGCAAAAGCCCACTCTATCAAATCCATGGGCTAAAACAAAGGTATTTTGGCCCGAAGTCATACTGGTATAAACAATCTTTATAGCCCCCATTATAGCCCTCTCAGTCAGATTCAATTTTATATATTATGGGCCCCGTGGGTTAACCAACGTTACCATGAACATCCATTTAAAGCCCACGTATGAAAATCGACTCTATCAAATCTATGGGCCTAAATAAAAATATATGGGCTCGAAGATGGACTGTTATAGACAAAGTTTATGGGCCCTATTATAGCCCTCTAAATCAGCTTTGATTTGATATATTATGGGCCCTGTGAGTCAACCGATGCTACCCTGAACGTCCATTTAAAGCCCAAGTGTGAAAGCCCACTCTATCAAATCAATGGGCCTACAGAAAGGTATTTTGCCTCGAAGATGAACCACTATAGATGAAATTTATAGTCCCTATTATAGCCTTGTTAGTAAGCTTTGATTTGATATATTATGGGCCCCATGGGTCAACCAATGCTGCCACGAATGTCCATTTGAAGCCTAAGTGCGAAAGCCCATTCTATCAAATTAGTGGGCCTAAACAAAGGTATTCGGCCCTGAAGATGGATAGCCAAAGATAAAGTTTATAGCCCCCATTATAAATCTATCGATCAACTTTGATTTGGTATATTATGGGCCCCATGGGTCAACCGATGCAGCCATGAACGTCCATTTGAAGCCCATATACGAAAGCCCAGTCTATCAAATCCATGGGCCTGAATAAAAATAATTTCCCTTGATGACAAACCGCTATAGATGAATTTTATAGCTCCCAATATAGGCCTCTGACTCTACTTTGATTTGATTTATTATGGGCCTCGTGGGTCAACTGATGCTACCACAAATGTCCATTTAAAGCCCAAGTGCAAAAACCCACTCTATCAAATCAATGGGCCTTAATAAAGGTATTTTAGCCTAAAGATACACTGCTATAGATGAAGTTTATAGCCCCTATTATAGCCCTCTCAGTAAACCTCGATTTGATAAATTATGGGCTCCGTGGGTTAATCGATGCTGCCATGAACGTCCATTTAAAGCCTAAGTGTGGAAGCCCACTCTACCAAATCAATGGGCCTAAACAAAGGTCTTTTGATCTAATGATGAATAGCTATAGACAGAGTATATAGCCCCCATTATAGCCCTCTCAGCCAGCTTTGATTTGATATATTATGGGCCCAGTGGGTCAACCTATGCTACCACGAATGTCCATTTGAAGGCCAAGTGTGAAAGCCCACTCTATCAAATCAATAGGCCTAAACAAAAATATTTGGGCCCGAAGATAAACCACTATAGATGAAGTTTATAGCCCTCTCAGTCAGCTTCGATTTGATATATTATGGGCCCTATGTGTCAACTGATGCTGCACCAAATGTCCATTTGAAGCCCAGGTATGAAAGCCCACTCTATTAAATCCATGGGCCAAAACAAAAATATTTGGGCCTAAAGATGGACTGCTATAGATGAAGTTTATAGCCCTCTCAATCTGATTTGATTTGAAATATTATGGGCCCCGTGCATCAACTGATGCTGCCATAATATCCATTTGAATCCCAAGTGCGAAAGCCAACTCTATCAAATCAATGGGCCTAAATAAAAATATTTGGGCCCAAACACGGACCTCTATAGATGGAGTTTATAGCCCCTATTATAGCCCTTTTAGATAGCTTCGATTTGATAAATTATGGGCCCCGTGGGTCAACCGATGCTGCCACGAACGTCCATTTGAATCCTAAGTGTGAAACCCCACTCTATCAAATCCATGGGCCTAAATAAAGGAATTTCAATCCAAAGATGTACTGCTATAGACAATTTTTATAGCCCCCATTATATCCATCTTAGCCAGATTTGATTTGATGTATTATGGGCCCCATGGTTCAGCCAATGCTGCCACAAACGTCCATTTGAAGCCCAAGTACGAAAGCCCACTCTATTAAATCCATAGGCCCAAACAAAAATATTTATGCCTGAAGATGGACCACTACAAATGAAGTTTATAGGCCCCACTATAGCCCTCTAACTCAGATTTGATTTGATATATTGTGGGCCCCATAGGTTAACTGATGCTACCACGAACGTCCATTTGAAGCCCTAGTGCGAAAGCCCACTCTACCAAATCCATGGGCCTAAATAAAAATATTTGGATATGAAGATGGATGACTATAGACAATGCTTATAAGCCCTATGATCGCCATTTTACTGAGCTTCGATTTAATATATTATGGGCCCCATGGGTTAACAGATGCTGCCATGAATGTCCATTTGAAGCCCAAGTGTGAAAGTCCACTCTATCAAATCCATGGGCCTAAATAAAGGTATTTTGGCCCAAAGACGGATTGCTATAGACAATTTTTATAGCCCTTATTATAGTCCTCTCAATTAGATTCGATTTGACATATTATGGGCCTCATGCGTCAACTTATGCTGCCACGAAAATCCATTTGAAGCCTAAGTGCAAAAGCCCACTCTATCAAATCCATGCGTATAAACAAAGGTATTTGGGCCCAAAGATGAATGGCTATAGATGAAGTTTATAGCCCCCATTATAGCCCTCTCAGTCAGCTTCAATTTGATAAATTATGGGCCCCGTGGGTTAACCAATGCTACCACGAACATCCATTTGAATCCCAAGTGCAAAAGCCCACTCTATCAAATCCATGGGCCTAAACAAAGGTATTTTGGCCCGAAGATGGATTGCTATAGACAATTTTATAGCCCTTATTATAGTCCTCTCAGTCAGATTTGATTTGATATATTATGGGCCCCATGGGTCAACCTATGTTGCCATGAAAGTCCATTTGAAGCCCAAGTACGAAAGCCCACTCTATCAAATCCATATGCCTAAACAAAGGTATTTGGGCCTAAAGACAAAAGGCTATAGATAAAGTTTATAGCCGCTATTATAGCCCTCTCAGTCAGCTTTGATTTGATATATTATGGGCCCTGTGGGTCAACCGATGTTGCCACGAACGTCCATTTGTAGCCCAAGTGCAAAAGCCCACTCTATCAAATCCATGGGCCTAAACAAAAATATTTGGGCTAGATGATGGACTGCTATAGACAAAGTTTATAGCCCCCGTTATAGTCCTCTCTGTCAGATTCGATTTGATATATTATGGGCCCCTTGGGTCAACCGATGCAGCCACGAACGTCTATTTAAAGCCCAAGTGTGAAAGCCCACTCTATCAAATCCATAGGCCTAAACAAAGATATTTGGGCCTAAAGACAGACTGCTATAGATGAAGCATATAGCCCCCATTATAGCACTCTCAATCATATTCAATTTGAATTATAATGGGCCCCATGCGTCAATTTATGCTACTACGAACGTCCATTTGAAGCCCAAGTGCGAAAGCCCACTCTATCAAATCAATGGGCCAAAATAAAAATATTTTTTGGGCCTAAGGATGGACCGCTATAAATAAAGTTTATAGCCCTCTTAGTCAAATTCGATTTGATATATTATAGGCCCTTTGGGTTAATTGATGCTGCCACGATTGTCCATTTGAAGCCCAAGTATGAAAGCCCGCTCTATCAAATCCATAGGCCTAAACAAAAGTGTTTGGGCCTGAAGACGAACTGCTATAGATGAAGTGTATAGCCCCCTTTATAGCCCTCTCAATCAGATTCAATTTGATATATTATGGGGCCCGTTGGTTAATTGATGCTGCTATGAATGTCCATTTGAAGCTCAAGTGTGAAAGCCTACCCTATCAAATCAGTGGGCCTAAATAAAAATATTTGGGCCTGAAGATGGACTGCTATAGATGAAATTTATAGCCCTCTCAGTGAACTTCAATTAATATATTATGGGCCCTGTGGGTCAACCAATGCTGATGCTGCCACGAACATCCATTTGAAGCCCAGGTACGAAAGCCTACTCTATCAAATCCATGGGCCTAAACAAAAATATTTGCACCCAAAGATGGACTAGTATAGACAAAGTTTATGGCCCCTATCGTAGCCCTCTCAGTCTGATTCAATTTGATATATTATGGGCCCCGTGGGTCAACCGATGTTGCCAGGAACGTCCATTTGAAGCCCAAGTGTGAAAGCCTACTCTATCAAATCAATGAGCCTAAACAAAGGTATTTGGGCTCGAAGAAGGACCGTTGTAGTCAAATTTTATAGCCCCCATTATAGCCCTCTCAGTCAGCTTCAATTTGATATATTATGGGCCCCGTGGGTCAACCGATGCTGCCACAAATGTCCATTTGAAGCCTAAGTGCGAAAGCCCAATGTATCAAATCAATGGGCCTAAATAAAAATATGTGGGCCTGATGATGGATTGCTATAAGCAAAGTATATAGTCCCCATTACAGCCCTCTCAGTCAGCTTCGATTCGATAAATTATAGGTCCCGTGGGTCAACCGATGCTGCCACGAACATCCATTTGAAGCTCAACTTTGAAAGCCCAATCTATCAAATCCATGGGACTAAACAAAGGTATTTTAGCCTGAAGACGGACCACTATAGACAATGTTTATAGCCCTTATTATAGCCCTCTCATTCAGATTTGATTTGATATAGTATGTGCCTCGTGCGTCAATTGATGCAACCACAAACGTCCATTTGAAACCAAAGTGTGAAAGCCCACTTTATCAAATCCATGGGCATAAACAAAAATAATTGGGCCAGAAGATGTATTGCTACAAACGAAGTTTATAGTCCCCATTATAGCCCTCTCATTCAGCTTTGATTTGATAAATTGTGGGCCTCATGGGTTAACCGATGCTACCATGAACGTCCATGTGAAGCCTAAGTATGAAAGCCCACTTTATCAAATCAATGGGCTTAAATAAAGGCATTTGGACCCGATGATGGATAACTATAGACAAAGTTTATATCCCTAATTATAGCCCTCTGACTCAGCTTTAATTTGATATATTATGGGACTCGTGAGTCAACCGATGTTGCCACGAATGTCCATTTGAAGCCCAATTGTGAAACCTACTCTACCAAATCCATGGGCCTAAATAAAGGTATTTGGGCCCAAGGGCGGACCACTATAGAAAATGTTTATAGCCCCCATTACAACCCTCTCAGTCAGATTTGATTTGATATAGTATGAGTCCCATGGGTCAATCGATGCTGCCATGAATGTCCATTTGAAGCCCAAGTGCGAAGCTCCACTCTATCAAATCCATTGACGTAAACAAAAATAATTGGGCCTGAAGATAGATTACTATAGAAAAATTTTAGAGCCCCCATTATAGCCCTCTGACTCATCTTTGATTTGACATATTATAGGCCTCGTGGGTCAACCGATGCTGCCATGAATGTCCATTTGAAGACCAAGTACAAAAGCCCACTCTATCAAATCAACGGGCCTAAACAAAGGTATTTGGACCAGAAGATGGATAGCTATAGATGAAGTTTATGCCCCCTATTATAGCCCTTTCACTCAGCTTCGAATTGAAATATTTTGGGCCCCATGGGTCAACCGATGTTGCCACAAACGTCCATTTGAAGCCCAAGTGTGAAAGCCTACTTTATCAAATCCATGTTCCTAAACAAAAATATTTGGGCCTGAAGACGGACTGCTATAGATAATGTTTATAGCCCCCATTATAGCCCTCTAAGTCAACTTTGATTTGATATATTATGGGCCTCGTGGGTCAACCGATGCAGCCACGAATGTCCATTTGAAGCCCAAGTGCAAAAGCCTATTCTATTAAATCAATGGGCCAAAATAAAGGTATTTGGGCCTGAAGACGGATGGTTATAGATGAAGTTTATAGGCCCCATTATAGCCATCTCAATTAGATTCAATTTGATATATTATACGCCCTGTGGGTCAACCGATGCAGCCACAAACGTCCATTTTAAGCCCAAGTGCGAAAGCCTACTTTATCAAATCAATGGTCCTAAACAAAGGTATTTGATCCTAAAGATGAACCGCTATAGTTGAAGTTTATAGCCCCTATTATAGCCCTCTCAGTCAGCTTCGATTTGATAAATTATGGGCCCCATGGGTCAACCGATGCTGCCACGAACGTCCATTTGAAGCCCATGTGTGAAAGCCCACTCTATTAAATCCATGATCCTAAACAAAGGTATTTGGGCCAGAAGATGGACTACTCGAGACATTGTTTATAGCCCCCATTATAGTCCTGTCAGTCAAATTCGATTTGATGTATTATGGGACCTGTGGGTCAACCGATGCTGCCACGAACGTCCATTTGAAAACCAAGTATGAAAGCCCACTCTATCAAATCCATGGGCCTAAATAAAGGAATTTTGACCCGAAAATGGACCGCTATAGATAATGTTCATAGCCCCCATTATAGCCCACTCAGCTAGATTCGATTTGATATAGTATGGGCCCCGTGAGTCAATCGATGCTGCCACGAATGTCCATTTGAAGCCTTAGTGCGAAAGCCCACTCTATCAAATCCATGGGCATAAACAAAAATATTTGGGCCTGATGACAAACCACTATAAATGAAGTTTATAGCTCCCATTATAGTCATCTGACTCAGTTTCGATTTGATATATTATGGGCCCTATGGATCAACCGATGTTGCCACGAACATCCATTTGAAGCCCAAGTGGAAAAGCCCCCTCTATCAAATCTATAGGTCTAAACAAAAATATTTGGTCCCGAAGATGGACTGCTATAGATGAAATTTATGGCCCCTATTATAGCCCTCTGACTGAGCTTTGATTTGATAAATTATGGGCCCCGTGGGTCAACCGATGCTGCCATGAACGTCCATTTGAAGCCTAAGTTTGAAAGCCTAATCTATCAAATCCATGGGACTAAACAAAAGTATTTTGGCCCAAAGATAGAAAACTATAAAAAATGTTTATAGCCCCTATTATAACCCTCTCAATCAGATTCGATTTGATATAGTATGTGCCCCGTGGG
Organism: Mallotus nudiflorus; assembly: GCA_947683625.1. Lineage (NCBI taxonomy): Eukaryota > Viridiplantae > Streptophyta > Magnoliopsida > Malpighiales > Euphorbiaceae > Mallotus > Mallotus nudiflorus. The sequence continues at coordinate 6,357,817 of CANTUR010000166.1, read as the reverse complement.
TCAACCGATGTTGCCACGAATGTCAATTTGAAGCCTAAGTGTGAAAGCCCACTCTATCAAATCCATGGTGTAAGCACCCAATTTTAGGATGCAATTGTGCATAATTGCAACGTAATCCCCTATGATGAAATTTATTCAAAAATTGAAGTTAGTTGTTGATTTTCTAGACTTTAAGGACTAAATTGCAACGTTTTTTAAGGATTTGATTGCAAATAAGTCATTTTTAGGGGTCTTTTGGTAATTAAAAGTTAAAAAAAAGTTTTGGTATAGGCATTTAAAATGCCGATCGGCATTACACAATGCCAGTCTGCATTACCCAATGCTGAAACATTAAAATACAGTTTTTTACGTACTTTTATTGATTTTTTAGTATTTTGATTGGTTGAAAATTCAAATTTTATCTGATATGGTTTTTTTAAAAACGCAAAAGATATTTTTGAAATTAAAAAAAAAATGCTATCTTATCAGATAGGTCTGTTCCTCATTTGGAGGAAGTTCAGTATGCACAGACTCTGCATTTATACGAGAAGGAGGCTTGGCTGGGGTTTTTTTGGGAGGATTTTTTTACACAGATGAAAGATAGATTAAACTTTGATTTCCTTTGTTCTTTAAAAACCTTAATTTTTGCAGTTCATTTGACGAAGATGATACAACAATTTTTAGTCCCAGTCTATAATCAAATCAACACTAAGTCAATTTCAACGGTGAAAATCCTAATCTGAGGGGTTGAAAAAGGGCATATACACAACATTCATTTTTTTCTTTCTTCTCTTATGTGATTTTTTTTCATTTCGTTAATTGTTTTATTATTTAATTTCACTACTAATTTGATTGCTTTTTTCTTGATGTCCATAAGTGGATTTAGGAGGAGGATACCGCCTGTGTTTAATTGAACAGAAGATCCATAGAATGCCATGGATGAACCTGTACTGTTTTAATAATAGTTCTTAGGATTTTAATTTTTATTCTGCATTTTGGTATCCTGTGTAGTTCATTTAAAATTCATGGGTGTATAATTTTTTAATTTTAATTTTGTACATAGTTTGTAATAGCCGCAGTAGTGGGAATAGTGAAAGATTTAAATTTTTGCACTTTAAAATTAATTAGTAATTAGGTTCAAATGGGTAAAAATTAATTAAAATTAATGGTGGTTTTAGTTAATTAGGGTTTGTATATAATTAAATTAGGTTTTTTAGAAAACATATGTGAATGTGTGTTTGATTTGATTTTGTTATGTTTTTTTTGGGCTTTTTATATGTGTTTTTGGGCCCAAAACCCACGTTTAGGTATAACCCACTAAATAAATAAGCTTAAAAATAGTTTAGGACTTTAAATAATTAAAATCAACCTAGGCCCATTAGGTTAATTAGATATTAGGCCCAGTTAGTTAATTAAAACTTATTTAGACTTAGCTCAGCCCACTTAAATTTATTTCTTTTAAAATAAATAGACCTAGGCCCACACTTAACTTAAAATAAAACCAAGTTAGACTTAGGCCCACTAATTTAATTTTTCTTTAAAATTGAATAGACTTAAGCCCATATCTTAGAAAGAATAAAACAAATAGATTTAGGCTCATTAATTAATAAAATATAGGCCCACTTTTATTCTATTTCACTTGTAAATAAAATGTAGATTTAGCTAACTTATTTAATAAAATTAACATAGTTTAGATTTAGGGACAACGCGATCTTGAGTGCATTTTTTACTTGTAATTTTAGTGACTTGTTGCTTTTTTGGTTAAATGGATGTTCATTAGGGTTTAATAAAATTGCATGCAATTAAAGGATGAAATAATTATTTATAAAATTATTCTAAATGAACATGAGACTAAGAGAAGTTAGTATTTCGTATCCAGAATCTCCTGGTTGAGGTGCTAATTTTCTTTTAGAGAATCGAGTACCATTAATCAAGTTGTCCCAATTATTACCCTGTGGTGACTCCTTATCTCCACGCTATGTCTTTACGACAGTGGTTAGTGTGTTTTCTAAGTCCCTGAGCCTAAACAGTGTCGCGATTGCTAAAATCTTGGACATACGCTAAACCCCACCGTCTACACATGGGCCTAAACAAAAATAATTGAGCCCGAAGATGGATCACTATAGATGAAGTTTATAACCCCTATTATAGCCATCTCATTCAGCTTTGATTTGATAAATTATGGGCCCCATGGGTCAACCGATGCTGCCACAAACATCCATTTGAAGCCTAAGTATAAAAGTCCACTCTAGCAAATCAATGGGCCTAAACAAAGGTATTTGGACCCGAAGAAGGATAGCTATAGACAAATTTTTTATCCCCCATTATAGCCCTCTGACTCCACTTCAATCTGATATATTATGGGGCCTATGAGTCAATCGATGTTGCCACGAACGTCCATTTGAAGCCCAAGTGCAAAAGCTAACTCAATCAAATCCATGGGCCTAAACAAAAATAATTGGGCCTAAAGACAGATTGCTATGGACAAAGCTTATAACCCCCATTATAGCCCTTTGACTCAGCTTTGATTTGATATATTAAGGGCCTCATGGGTCAACTGATGCTGCCATGAATGTCCATTGAAGGCCCAAGTTTGAAAGCCCACTCTATCAAATCAACAGGCCTAAACCAAGGTATTTGGACCAAAAGACAGATATCTATAGACAAAGTTTATGGCCCCCATTATAGTGCCTTTAGTCAACTTCAATTTGAAATATTATGGGCCCTGTGGGTCAACCGATGCTGCCATAAATGTCCATTTGAAGCCTAAGTGTGAAAGCCCACTCTATCAAATAGATGGGCCTAAATAAAAATATTTGGGCCTGAAGACGGATTGCTATAGACAAAGTTTATAGCCTCCATTATAACCCTTTGACTCAGCTTCAATTTGATATATTATGGGCCCTGTGGGTCAACCGATGCTGCCATGAACATCCATTTGAAGCCCAAGTGTGAAAGCCCATTCTATCAAATCCATGGGCCTAAATAAAAATATTTTGGCCCAAAGACAGACCACTATAGATAAAGATTATAGCCCTTATTATAGCCCTCTGAGTCAGCTTCGATTTGATATATTATAGGCCCTATGGGTCAATCGATACTGCCATGAACATCCATTTAAAGCCCAAGTGCGAAAGCCCACTCTATCAATTCAATTGGCCTAAATAAAGGTATTTGGGCCCAAAGACGGATGACTATAGACGAAATTCATAGCCCCCATTATAGCCCTCTCTATTAGCTTTGATTTGATATATTATGGGCTTTATGGGTCAACCGATGCTGCCACGAACGTCCATTTGAAACCCAAGTGCGAAAGCCTACTCTATCAAACCCATGCACCCAAATAATGATGTTTATAGCCTCCATTATAGCCCTCTCAGTCAGATTCAATTTGATATATTATGGGCCTCGTGGGTAAACCGATGCTGCCATGAACGTCCAATTGAAGCCCAAGTGCGAAAGCCCACTCTATCACATCCATGGGCGTAAACAAAAATATTTGGGCCCAAAAATGGACTGCTTTACATGAAGTTTATCACCCCTATGATAGCCCTCTTACTCAGCTTTGATTTGATATATTATGGGCCTCGTGGGTCAACCGATGCTGCCACAAATGTCCATTTGAAGCCCAATTGCAAAAGCTCATTCTATTAAATCAATGGGCCTAAACAAAGGTATTTGGGCTTGAAGATGAATGGCTATAGATGAAGTTTATAGGCCCCATTATAGCCCTCTCAGTCAAATTCAATTTGATATATTATAGGTCCCGTGGGTCAACTGGTGCAGCCACAAACGTCCATTTTAAGCCAAGTGCGAAAGCCCACTCTATCAAATCAATGGTCCTAAACAGAGGTATTTGAGCCTGAAGACGAACCGCGATAGATAAATTTTATGGCCCCTATTATAGCCCTTTTAGTAAGCATTGATTTAATAAATTATGGGTCCCGTGGGTCAACCGATGCTACCACGAATGTCCATTTGAAGCCCAAGTATGAAAGCCCACTATATCAAATCAATGGGCCTAAACAAAGGTATTTGGACCCAAAGACGGATAGCTATAGATGAAGTTTATAGCCCCTATTATATCTCTTTGAGTTAGCTTCGATATGAGATATTATGGGCCCCCTGGGTCAACTGATACTGCCATGAACGTCCATTTGAAGCCCATGTTCGAAAGCCCACTCTATCAAATCCACAATCCTAAACAAAGGTATTTGGGCTCGAAGATGGACCACTCTAGACATTGTTTATAGACCCCATTATAGCCCTCTTAGTCAAATTTGATTTGAAGTATTATGGGACCCGTGGGTCAACCGATGCTACCATGATTGTCCATTTGAAAACCAAGTGTGAAAGCCCACTCTATCAAATTCATGGGCCTAAATAAATGAATTTTGGCCTAAAAATGGACCACTATAGATAATGTTTATAGCCCCCATTATAGTCCACTTAGCCAGATTTGATTTGATATAGTATGGGCCCCGTGGGTCAATCGATGCTGCCATGAATGTCAATTTGAAGCCTAAGTGCGAAAGCGCACTCTATCAAATCCATGGGCATAAAGAAAAATATTTGGGCCTGACGACAGACCATTATAGATGAAGTTTATAGCCCCCATTATAGTCATCTGACTCAGCTTCGATTTGATATATTATGGGCCCTGTAGGTCAACCAATACTGCCATGAACGTCCATTTGAAGCCCAAGTGTGAAAGCCCACTCTATCAAATCAATGAGCCTAAACAAAGGGATTTGTGCCTGAAGATGGATGGCTATAGACAAAGTTTATAGGCTATGCTATAGCCCTTTCAGTCAGATTTGATTTGATATATTTTGGGCCCCGTAGGTCAACTGAAGCTGCCACGAACGTCCATTTGAAGCCCATGTGCGAAAGCCCACTCTATCAAATCCATGGGCCTAAACAAAGGTATTGGGGCTAGAAGATGGATGGCTATAGATGAAGTGAATAGCACCCATTATAGCCCTCTTAGTTAGCTTCGATTTCATATATTATGGGTCCTATGGGTCAACCGATGCTGCCACAAATGTCCATTTGAAACCCAAGTGTGAAAGCTCACTTTATTAAATCCATGGTCCTACACAAAGGCATTCGAGCCTAGAGATGGATGGCTGTAGATGAAGTTTATAGCCCCCATTATAGCCCGCTTAGTTAGCTTTGATTTGAAATATTATGGTCCTCGTGGGTTAACCGATGCTACCCAGAATGGCCATTTGAAGCCCAAGCACGATAGCCCACTCTATCAAATCCATGTACCTAAGCAAAGGTATTTAGGCCAAATGATGGATCGCTATAGATGATGTTTATAGCCCCCATTATAGCCCTCTCAGTCAGATTTGATTTGATATATTATGGGCCCCATGGGTCAACCAATGCTATCATGAACAATCATTTGAATCGTAAGTACAAAAGCCCACTCTATCAAATCAATAGGCCTAAACAAAGGTATTTGGGCCCAAAGATGGATGGCTATAGATGAAGTTTATAACCCCCATTATCGCCCTTACAATCAGCTTTGATTTGATATATTATAGGCCCCATGGGTCAACCGATGCTGCCACGAATGTCCATTTGGAGCCTAAGTGTGGAAGCCCACACTATCAAATTGATGGGCTTAAATAAAGGTATTTGAGCCAGAAGATGGATGGCTATAGATGAAGTGTATAACACCTATTATAGCCCTCTTAGTCAGCTTTGATTTTATATATTATTGGCCCCGTGGGTCAACTGATGTTGCCACGAACATCCATTTGAAGCCCAAGTACGAAAGCCTACTCTATCAAATCCTTAGTCCTAAAAAAAGGTATTTGGGCCCGAAGACGGATGGCTATAGATGAAGTTTATAGTCCCCATTATAGCCCTCTCAGTCAGCTTCTATTTGATATATTATGGGCCCCGTGGGTCAACCGATACTGCAAGGAATGTCCATTTGAAGCCCATGTGTGAAAGTCGACTCTATCAAATCCATGGGCCTGAAGACTGACTGCTATAGACGATGTTTATAGCCCCCATTATAGATTTCTTAATTAGATTCAATTTGATATATTATGGGCCCTGTGGGTCAACTGATACTGCCATGAATGTCCATTTGGATCCCAAGTGCGAGAGCCCACTCTATCAAATCAATATGGCCTAAACAAAGGTATTTGGGCTTGAAGACAGATGGCTATAGATGAAGTTTATAGCCCCCATTATTGCCCTCAAAGTCAGCTTTGATTTGATATTTTATGGGCTCCGTGGGTCAATCAATGCTGCCATAAATGTCTATTTGAAGCCCAAGTGCAAGAACCCACTCAATCAAATCCATGGGCCTAAATAAATGTATTTGGACACATAGATGAATAAATATAGACAAAGTTTATAGCCCCCATTATAGCCCTCTGATTCAGCTTCGATTTGGTATATTATTGGCACAGTGGGTCAATCAATGCTGCCATGAACGACCATTTGAAGCCCATGTGTGAATGTCCACATTATCAAATCAATGGGCCTAAACAAAGGTATTTGGGCCCGAAGACAGACTCTATAGATGAAGTTTATAGCCCCCATTATAGCTCTCTGAGTCAGCTTTGATTTGATTTATTATGGGCCCCGTGGGTCAATTGATGCTGCCATGAATGTCAATTTGAAGTCAAAGTAGGAAAGCCCACTCTATCAAATCCATGGCCTAAACAAAAATATTTGGGCCTGAAGATGAATTGCTATAGATGATGTTTATAGCCTCCATTATAGCCCTCTCAGTCAACTTCAATTTGATATATTATGGGCCCTGTGGGTCAATCGATACTACCTCGAACGTCCACTTAAAGCTCGAGAACAAAAGCCCACTCTATCAAATCCATGGGCCTAAACAAAGGTATTTGAGCCCAAAGATGGATGACTATAGAAAAATTTTAAGCCCCCATTATAGTCCTCTTAATTAGATTCAATTTGATATATTATGGGCCCCATTAGTCAACCAAAGTTGCCACAAACGTCCATGTGAAGCCCATGTGCAAAAGCCTACTCTATCAAATCCTTGGGCATAAACAAAGGTATTTGGGCCTGAACATGGATAGCTATAGAAGAAGTTTATAGCCCCTATTATAGCCCTCTGAGTAAGCTTCAATTTGATTTATTATGGGCCTCGTGGGTTAACCGATGCTGCCATGAATGTCCATTTAAAGCCCAAGTGCAAAAGCCCACACTATCAAATCAATGGGCCTAAACAAAGGTATTTGGGCCCAAAGACGAACCCCTATAGATGGAATTTATAGCCCCCATTATAGCCCTATCTATTAGATTTGATTTAATATATTATAGACCCCATGGGTCAACCGATGCTGCAACAAACATCCATTTGAAGCCCATGTGCGAAAGCCCACTCTATCAAATCCATGCGCCTAAACAAAGGTAATGTGGCCTAAAGACGGACTACTATAGACAAATTTTATAGCTACCATTATAGCCCTCTCAGTCAGCTTCGATTTGATATATTATGGGCCTCGTTGGTGAACCGATACTACCACGAACGTCCATTTGAAGTCCAAGTATGAAAGCCCAATCTATCAAATCCGTGGGCCTAAACTAAGGTATTTGGGCCCAAATACGGACCACTAGAGATGATGTTTATAGCCCCTATTATAGCCTTCTTAGTCAAATTTGATTTGATATATTATGGGCCCCTTGGGTCAACTGATGCTGCTGTGAATGTCCATTTAAAGCCCAAGTGCGAAAGCCCATTCTATCGAATCCATGCACCTAAATAAAGGTATTTGGGCTTAAAGATGGACCTATATAGACAATGTTTATAGGCCCCATTATAGCCCTCTCAGTCAGCTTTGATTTGATACATTATAGGCCCCGTGTGTCAACCGATGCTGCCACGAACATCCATTTGAAGTGCAAGTACGAAATCCCAATCTATCAAATTGATGGGCCTAAACAAAGGTATTTGGGCCTGAAGATGGACCACTAGAGATGATGTTTATAGCCCCCATTATAGTCCTCTCAGTCAGATTTGATTTGATATATTATGGGTCCCGTGGGTCAACTGATGCTGCTGTGAATGTCCATTTGAAGCCCAAGTGTGAAAGCCCACTCTATCAAATCCATGGGCGTAAATAAAAATATTTGGGCTTAAAGACAGACTGCTATAAATAAAGTTTATAGCTCCCATTATAGCCCTCTGAGTCAACTTCAATTTGATATATTATGGGCCCCGTGGGTCAACCGATGCTGCCACGAACATCCATTTGATGCCCAAGTGTGAAAGCCCACTCTATCAAATCCACGGGCCTAAATAAAAATATTTGGGCCCAAGGATGAATTGCTATAGACAAAGTTTATAGCCCCCATTATAGCCCTCTATGTCAACTTTGATTTGATATATTATGGGCCCCGTGGGTCAACTGATGCTGCCACAAATGTCCATTTGAAGCCCAAGTGTAAAAGTCCACTCTATCAAATCAATGGGCCTAAACAAAAGTATTTAAACCTAAAGAAAGACTGCTATAGACAAAGTTTATAACCCTCATTATAGCCCTCTGAGTCAACTTTGATTTGATATATTATGGGCCCCGTGGGTCAAATGATGTTGCCACGAACGTCCATCTGAAGACCAAGTGCGTAAGCCTACCCTATCAAATCCATGAACCTAAACAAAGGTATTTGGGCTCAACAATAGATGACTATAGATGAAGTTTATAGCCCTTATTATAGCCTACTCAGTCAGATTTGATTTGATATATTATGGGCCCCGTGGGTCAACCAATGCTACCACGAACGTCCATTTGAAGCCTAAGTGCCAAAGCTTGCCCTATCAAATCCATTGGCCTAAACAAAGGTATTTGGGCTTGAAGACGGATGACTATAGATGAAGTTTATAGCCGCTATTATAGCCCTCTCAGTTAGCTTTAATTTGATATATTATGGGCCCCATGGGTCAACCAATGTTATGACGAACATCCATTTGAAGCCCAAGTGCAAAAACCCACTCTATTAAATCCATGGGCCTAAAAAAGGTATTTGGGCCCGAAGATGGACTGATATAGATGATGTTTATTGCCCCCATTATAGCTCTCTCATTCATATTCAATTTGATATATTATGGGCCCCGTGTGCAACTGATGCTGGCATGAACATCCATTTGAAGCCCAAGTGTGAAAGCACACTCTATCAAATCCATGGGCGTTAACGAAGGTATTTTGGCCCAAAGATGGACCACTATAGACAATGTTTATAGCCCCTATTATAGCCCTCTCAGTTAGATTTAATTTGATATATTATGGGCCCCATGGGTCAACCAATGCTGCTATGAATGTCCATTTGAAGCCCAAGTGTGAAAGCCCACTCTATCAAATCCATGGGCCTAAGCAAAAGTACTTAGGCTTGAAGACTAATTGCTATAAATAAAGTTTATATCTCCAATTATAGCCCTCTGACTCAGCTTTGATTTGATATATTGTGGGCCCCATGGAACAACTGATGCTGCCACGAATGTCAATTTAAAGCCCAAGTGCGAAAGGCTACTCTATCAAATCAATGGGCCTAAATAAAGGTGTTTGGGCCCGAAGACGGATAGCTATAAATGAAGTTTATAGCCTCGTTATAGCCCTCTCGGTCAGCTTCAATTTGATATGTTATGGGCCCCGTGGGTCAATCGATGCTACAACGAACGTCCATTTGAAGCCTATGTTTGAAAGCCCAGTCTATTAAATCCATGGGCTTAAACAAAGGTATTTACGCTCGAAGATGGACCGCTATAGATGAAGTTTATAGCCCTCATATAGCCCTTTAACTCAGCTCCAATTTGATATATTATGGGCCCCATGGGTCAACCAATGCTGCCACAAACGTCCATTTAAAGCCTAAGTGTGAAAGCCTACTCTATCAAATAAATGGGCCAAAAAAAAGGTATTTAGGCCCAAAGGCAGACCACTATAGATGAAATTTATAGCCCTTATTATAGCCCTCTCAGTCAGCTTTGATTTGATATATTATGGGCTGTGTGGGTCAATCGATGTTGCCATGAATGTCCATTTGATGCCTAAGTGCGAAAGCCCACTCTATCAAATCCATGGGCCTAAAGAAAGGGATTTGGACCCAAAGATGAACAACTATAGACGAAGTTTATAGCCCCATTATAGCCCTCTGAGTCGGCTTCAATTTGATATATTATGGGCCCCATGGGTTAACCGATGCTGCCATGAACATCCATTTGAAGCCCATGTGTGAATGCCCATACTATTAAATCAATGGGCCTAAACAAAAGTATTTGTAGAGATAGATAAAAAATCAACAACATTAAACACTAATGCTTATTCCTTTAAGATGAATCCCTTGTCTCCAAGGGATATTCATTACTTAAATGACTTCAATTATTCTTCCACCCAGTTACTTCAATTCTCATTGTAAGTAATTTAATTCATAAGTTGTGTAAGGTGATCAGTCATACACAACATTAAATTGCACTAATAGAAATCAAATCATAAAACAAAGTTAGAAATATGGAATCCTTATTCAATCATTCATTGCAATTCCTACCAAGACTTAGCCAATTTACATGGTTAGTTCAATGAAAAGATAATAAAAATACAACATAGAAAATAAGAGATTGAGTTAATAAAACCCTTAAAGATATCTTCTAATATTGCTTGGCCAAAATGATCTTCCTTTCTTCTTGATTGGCTTTGCCTTCTAAAAATGAACTTCGAAAAAAAAACTAAGTAGTAATTTTTCTTAAGTTAAAATAATATTGTATCTCTGCATATGTATCCTCTTTTCTCTATAAGTCACAAATGATGTATATATAGACCTTAGAGGTAGTTATAAGAAGTTACAATTAAAAAGGCACCCTTTAGATGAAGCATCACAACTCTTATGAAAATACAGCAATTTCAAGGGCATTTTTGTCCATCTAAATGACATTATCTTTAGAAGTTTCCTTCATGAAAGTTCTATATTGTCAAGTTATATTTCTAAGAAAAATTGAATTACCTCATTTGGATGTCTATAGAAGAAGTTATGGCTGAAATACGAAGACTGCTTATAATTGGAAAGTGATAGGCTTCTTGGGATGACTCAGCACCAAGGCACGAGTCAACACCATCTGATACGGAACCTCCAAGAATAAGCTTGAGAACCCCTTTATGTATTTGAACCCCCAAAGCATTAACTTGAAAACCCCAATAGTCAATTCAGCAACAACCCCTAAGAATGGTTAGAAATTAGATTACTTAGATGATCAAAGAATTAGAATAAAGAAAACTCGTTTCTAAATTCCAATTTCGAAACACTCCACAAGAAGATGATCAATCTACTTGAATGTTCCTTAAAGCATGTATTCTACACAAGAACACAAAGACAAAAGCAAAACAACCTTTAGGTTTTGAAACTTCAATTCTGAATAATAAAATTCGTCCAAGGCATATATATATAGCCTTTATAAGGTTTTCCTTAGTGAGTAAGGAAAACTAATAACCCTAATCACAAAAAAAGGAAATTAATCTAATTAGACCTTAAATAGGAATTTTGACATACTTCCTATTTTAAGAATAATTAAACTAACTAAAACTAATGGGCTTTTAAAATAACAAATTTGTCCAGCCCTTATTTAACATAATTAAACCCATTAATAACTTGGACTTGAATTAAGTTGTATTGAACTTGAGCTGCACTTGGCACAAAGCTTTGGTGTCCTTGTAAACTTTCACTAGCTAAGTTCACAAAGCCTTGTAGATGATGGATTAAGGCTTCTTGAAGCTTCTTAGATTGAGACCTTGTTATAGGTCTTTGAGGCATGCTGATTGGACTCAAAACCTCTTGAACTTGATCCTTGCCTTCTTGACCATGCTCATCTTCATCATGTTGAATTCTTTGAGCTTGATGTGTTGGCTGCTCCATAGCATTTCCCCTCTCCTCAAAAGGATTCATCCTCGAATCTAAAGCATCACCTATATCAAAAGGACTTAAATCAGCCACATTGAATGAAGCACTAACATTATACTCACCAGGTAGGTCCACTTTGCATGCATTTTCATTAATCCTTTCAAGTATTTGAAAAGGACCATCTCCTCTGGGGTTTAGCTTAGACTTCCTTTGAAGTGGAAACCTTTCTTTACGAAAATGCACCCAAACCTAATCTCCAGGCTGAAAAATCATTGGCTTCCTTCCCTTGTTCACATGTGAAGCTACTTTAGCATTTTGCTTCTCAATCCTCTCCTTAACTTGCTTATGTAACTTCTTCACCAAATCAGCCTTAGAATTAGCATCAACACTCATAAAATTGTTAGGTGGCAGTGGCAATAAATCAATAGGAGTAAGTGGATTAAATCCATAAACAATCTCAAATGGAGAGCAATTAGCAGTGCTATAAACAGCCCTATTGTAAGCAAACTCCACAAATGGTAAAAAATCCTCCCACATCCTAATGTTCTTTTCTATGATTGCCCTAAGCAAAGTAATCAAAGTCCTATTAACTACTTCAGTTTGCCCATCGGTTTGAGGGTGACAAGTAGTTGAAAACAATAGCTTAGTTCCTAACTTTCCCCATAACACACGCTAAAAATGACTGAAAAACTTAACATCCCTATCACTAACAATGCTCCTAGGTATGCCATGTAAACGCACAACTTTTTTGAAAAACAAATCAGTAATCAACTTAGCATCATCAGTTTTATGACATGGTATAAAATGAGCCATTTTAATAAATCTATCAACCACAACAAAGATACTATCATGACCTTTCCTAGTTCTAGGCAATCCAAGCACAAAATCCATAGACAAATCAGTCCAAGGTTCACTAGGAATGGGTAATGGTGTGTATAACCCATGCGGTTTCAACCTAGACTTAGCCTCTCTACATGTAATGCAATGCTCACAAACTTTATACACATCATGTTTCATGACGGGCCAAAAGAAATGTTCTAACAGCATATCATAGGTCTTATTTACCCCAAAATGCCCCATTAAGCCTCCTCCATGTGCCTCCTTAATTAATAATTCCCTTATAGAACACTTAGGAATGCACAATCTATTTCTCTTAAACAAGAAACCATCAAACAAGTAAAAATCATCCGAAATAACCCCATTGGCACAAGATGCATATATATCACCAAAATCATCATCATGTGGATACAACTCCTTTATAAACTCAAAACCTAATAATTTAGCAGTAAGAGAGTTAAGTAAGGTGTACCTTCTAGATAATGCATCAGCAACCACATTCTCTTTACCTTGCTTGTACTTAATCACATATGGAAATGTTTCTATGAACTCCACCCATTTGGCATGCCTACGGTTCAGCTTATCTTGACCCTTCAAATGCTTTAAACTTTCATGGTCAATGTGTATCACAAACTCCCTAGGCCACAAATAATGTTGCCATGCTTGCAAAGCTCGAACCAATGCATATAATTCCTTGTCATAAGTTAGATATTTCAAGGTTGCCCCACTTAACTTTTCACTAAAATACATTAGTGGTCTTTGATCCTGCATCAAAACAGCTCCAATCCCTATGCCACTAGCATCACATTCAATCTCAAAAGTTTTATCAAAGTTAGGTAAAGCAAGTAAAGGTGCATTACACAATTTTGCCTTAAGTTCATTAAATGCATGTTCTTGTGCATCACCCCAAACAAATCCAACATTTTTCTTAACTAATTCATTCAAAGGTGCGGCTATAGTGCTGAAATCTTTAATGAATCTCCTATAGAAACTAGCAAGCCCATGAAAACTTCTCACCTCACTAGCATTTTTAGGTTTTGGCCACTCTTTAATAGCCCTAACCTTCTCCTCATCAACCTCTATGCCTTGACTAGATACAATAAAACCAAGAAAATTAACCTTATTCATGCAAAAACTACACTTTTTAAGGTTTGCATACAACTTTTCTTGTCTAAGTGTTTCTAGTACAATTCGCACATGCATAACATGATCATCTAAACACTTAGAGTAAATCAGAATATCATCAAAGTAAACAACAAAAAATTTACCTAAGTAATTTCGCAACACATGGTTCATCAATCGCATGAATGTGCTAGGTGCATTAGTAAGACCAAAGGGCATAACAAGCCACTCATACAACCCATACTTAGTCTTAAAAGCTGTTTTCCATTCATCACCAACATTCATTCGAATTTGATAATAACCAGATTTCAAGTCTATTTTAGTGAATAAACAAGAACCATATAACTCATCAAGCATATCATCTAATCTAGGAATAGGATGACGATACTTTACAGTGATTTTATTGATGGCTCTGCAATCCACACACATCCTCCATGTTCCATCCTTCTTTGGCACAAGAATGACAGGAACCGAACAAGGACTAAGACTTTCCCTCACATACCCTTTAGCTAGCAACCCCTCCACTTGTGTTTGGATCTCCTTTGTTTCTCTTGGATTTGCTCTATATGCTGGTCAATTGGGTATGGCTGCCCCAGGAATGAAGTCAATTTAATGTTCTATGCCTCTAATTGGGGGTAATCCACTAGGCATCTCTTTGGGAAACACATCTTTAAATTCTTGCAAAAGATCAGCAAACACACTAGGCAAAGATGGGTTAAGTTCATTAGTTGCCAAATAAGCCCCTTTGTACAAAAGTACAAATATAGGCCGATTAGCATACAAGGCCTGTCTAACCTCACTTGTCCTAGCTATTAAACTCAAATTCTTTTCTTTTTTCTCTCTAGGCTGAATCTCTTCTTTTGTTTTTCCCTCTTTCTTTTCACTCTCTAAAGAATTTTTCTTACTCTCTTTTTCTTTCTTTTCAGCCTCCACTCTTTCCATTTTACATTGGTCTTCATACACCTCCTTTGAAGAAAGAGGTGTTAATATGATCTTGCGCCCATCCTTGGTAAAGTGATACCGATTGAGGTACCCATCATGCTTGGTCTTTCTATCAAATTGCCATGGTCTATCAAGCAAAATATCTCCAGCATGCATAGGAACTACATCACACAATTGCTTATCATGATATTTACCAATTGAAAAGGAAATAATAGATTGTCTATTTACCTTGACCTCTCCACAATCATTAAGCCATTTAAGTTTGTATGGCCGTGGGTGTGGTATAGTAGACAGCCCCAATCTACTAATTAAGAATGAGCTCACTGCATTGGTGCAACTCCCTCCATCAATAATCATAAGACATGTCTTGCCTTGCACATGACACCTTGTATGGAATAAGTTGTCTCGTTGCTCTTCAATGCAGTCTTCCTTTATTTGAGTACTAAGAGCACGCCTTGTAACCATTATGTCACCTTTGATTGGCTCCTCTATACTCCCATCACTACAACTTTCCAATTCAGGCATCTCATCCTTATCACTTTCATTATTGCCCTCTTCTTCATTAGTCACAATTTCCCCATTCCTTATGGTCATAGTTCTCTTATTAGGGCAATCTTTGCTCACATGACCTACTCCTTGACACTTCCAACACTTAATGTCTCTATTTCTCCCTTTAGGCTCATCGGTTTTGATTTTGTCCTTAGAGACCGAATCTGCCTTTCCTTTAGCAACCTCATGAGCAACCTTATTCCCACCCCTATAATCACTCTTTCCATCCTTTTTCCAATTAAAATTAGGACTAGAATAGGATTTGGAATTGTACCTTGTCGCCCCTCTTCCTTGGAGTTGCCTTTCTATCTTGACGGCCATGTGCACCATCTCTTCTAAATCTTCATATTTGTGTAAATCTACTCAATCGGATATGTCTTTGTTTAGACCAGCCAAGAAGCATGCCATAGTGATCTCCACATCTTCATCTATATCAGCCCTAGTCATGAGCATCTCCATCTCTTTATGGTAATCATCCACACTCTTACTACCTTGTTTAAGAACTTGAAGTTTTTGTACAAGTTCCCTATGATAGTGTTTTGGCACAAATTGCTTCCTCATTACAACCTTGAGCTCAGGCCAATTATCAATTGGGTACTCCAAATTCCTTCACCTATTAATCACCAAATGGTCCCACCAAGCAATAGCATAATCAGAAAATTGAGTAACCGCCAATTTTACCTTCTTTTCCTCGCTAAATTGATGGCAATCAAATATAAGCTCCAATTGCTTCTCCCATTGTAAATAGGACTCCGGATCTGATTTACCTTGAAAGTTAGGTATCTTATGTTTGATGCTTCCCAAATTTCGATCTACATAATCCTCATTGCCTCGATTTCTTCCATTGTATGGAACCGGTTGTAACCTTCCTCTTCCTCTACCTCGGCCTTGTCTACTACTTCTGCATAGGCCTCATCTTCATCCTCATTGTCAACATTGCCTTCTACTTCTTCATTATGATTTGGTGCTGTTGCCCTTTCAACCGCTCCTAGCCTTGTATCCATGCGGTTTAATCTCTCCATTATAGTCTCAAAATTTGTATTCATACGTTCAAATTGCCTTTGTTGAGCCTCACGGAGCAAAGTTTCATAAACTTTACCCTCACCTTTATTTTTACCTTGGTTTGACATTGCCGTAAAAGAATGTTAGAAAAAATAAAAATAATAATAATAATAATAATTTAAAATCCTCACAAGCACTCCCTCATGTGTTTGCACTCAAATGATGCGGGTGGTCACTCGTGTTTAACTCAATTTGATGTTTCACTCGGCTTCCTCTCACCACTCAAGCTAATTCTTTTATGTTCTTAGGTGAATCACACTTTTAGAACAAATCAATTAGATTGAAGCAATATTCAAGTAGAACTTTCAAAAGTGAAATTTTCAAAACAAGTTTGAGGCAATTTGGTTAAAAAAAAAAACAACAATTCAGAAGCAATAAAATAGGAAAACTCAAAAAGATGGAAAAGACATGTGAAAGAAATACAATGATCTTCTAGAATAGAAAAGAAAATGAATTTAGAAGTTATTTTAAGGAGAAAAGTCAAATCTGCCTCAATAAGTAATATTCCTTAATGAGCAAGTATTGTAAAGATATGTAAAATCCTTAATAGACAAGTAATACAAGATATGACAAGATCTAGTTAGATATGTCAATTATAAACCAAATAGGATTAGGAAACCAAAATCAGACCTAATGAGGATATTAATCACTCAAACAATATTTCTTAATGAGCAAGGAATGGAAGGAAATGCAAATCAGACCTGATTAGGATATAAATCACTCAAGAATCTCAATTCTTCCTTTTCTAATAACTTTCTCTTTTTTTTTTCACGAATTTTTTTTTTGCTTCTTTTTTTTTCAAACTTCTCCTCTTTTTTTTTTTTGCACGATTTTTTTTTAAATTTCAACTATGAACACAAATCTAAATTTCAGAATGCAAAACAATTGACTGACCTAAAGGAAAAAAAAAGATCAAGACTAACAAATAAGAACAAAGAACAAAACACAAGAATGAAGAACAAAAATAAATAAGAACGATTTTAAAAGAATAAGAAAAACATAAGAAATCAGGATTAAGAATAAAAATTATAAAAGATAAAACCTGATCTAGAGCCAAAGCTCTGATACCAAATGATACAGAACCTCCAAGAATAAGCTTGAGAACCCCTTTATGTATTCGAACCCCCAAAGCATTAACTTGAAAACCCCAATAGTCAATTCAGCAACAACCCCTAAGAATGGTTAGAAATCAGATTACTTAGATGATCAAAGAATTAGAATAAAGAAAACTCGTTTCTAAATTCCAATTTCGAAACACTCCACAAGAAGATGATCAATCTACTTGAATGTTCCTTAAAGCATGTATTCTACACAAGAACACAAAGATAAAAGCAAAATAGCCTTTAGGTTTTGAAACTTCAATTCTGAATAATAAAATTCATCCAAGGCATATATATATAGCCTTTATAAGGTTTTCCTTAGTGAGTAAGGAAAACTAATAACCCTAATCACAAAAAAAGGAAATTAATCTAATCAGACCTTAAATAGGAATTTTGACATACTTCCTAATTTAAGAATAATTAAACTAACTAAAACTAATGGGCTTTTAAAATAACAAATTCGTCCAGCCCTTATTTAACATAATTAAACCCATTAATAACTTGGACTTGAATTAAGTTGTATTGAACTTGAGCTGCACTTGGCACAAAGCTTTGGTGTCCTTGTAAACTTTCACTAGCTAAGTTCACAAAGCCTTGTAGATGATGGATTAAGGCTTCTTGAAGCTTCTTATATTGAGACCTTGTTATAGGTCTTTGAGGCATGCTGATTGGACTCAAAACCTCTTGAACTTGATCCTTGCCTTCTTGACTATGCTCATCTTCATCATGTTGAATTCTTTGAGCTTGGTGTGTTGGCTGCTCCATAACACCATCAATCTCTATAACGACTCAGCACAGAGGAACAACTCAGCATGTTGGGTCTTTATAATGACTTGATCCAATCGTAACAAGTCAGCACGGCCTCGATTTCAACTTCCTTTTGCTTTGCAAACTTCACATTTATTCAAAATCATTTTAGAGTCTTTTTCATCAACCAATTTGACCTAAAAACACATATAAGACACATAAATAACCATAAAAGGCATTTGGAAATAAAACCAACACTTATATCCTAAAAACATACATTCAAAATGAAATTAATATGAAAATAACTAATAAAATACCCTAAATAACTATGCATATTTGCATTGCATCAAACTCCCCCACACTTAGACCTTGCTTGCCCTCAAGAAAGTATAGATCAAATATGAAAAAGTTAACAAAATTTTCATTTACTAAAAAAAAATTATAGCCTCCTTATCAAGTCATTTTAATAATGAATGAAGTTAGGAAAGGAATAAGTCAATAGTTGAAATTCCAATGCTCAACAATGGTAAAATAGACAAGTCTCATAGCATAGGCAAAAAGTTTACTAATTTATCTCAATCTATTAAGAATAAAATAAAAAATGCAAAGTCAAAGTTCTAACCAAGTTATTTAGCCAAAATAGTCATGTTTCAAACTTAGGGATTCTAGAGGCAATAGCAACCTTGAGACAATGTTAAGCACACACATTAACTAACTATTCTCATGGCATTTTTAGACAATTTTATTCAAAAACATATTTGCTAGATGTACTCTTTCTGAATGAATGCAAATGAGGAGCTAACACAAATGCACACAACTTACTCGAGAAACATCAACTTATGACATTATACATCTCTTTCCGAATGAATGCAACTAAGGATCATACTCATTTGCGCACAACTTACTTAAGATGCATCATATCACAAGCATTATTTACTTATTATATATATATATATATTATTATTATTATTATTTTTTCATGTCCTCATCCATTACTGAAAAGTGAGTGTCTTGGCATTATGGTTATAGTTTCTCTAAGGTTACTTAAGTCTCTAGAAAAACTAAACTTAAATCATTACTACCTAGCCTTAAGCATAGTTAGCAAGTTGACTACTACATTTCTTAGACTTTAGAAATAATAAAAAGAGATAAAATGATAAACTTACTACTTATACTACATGAAACTTAAACTTCTACCAATTGAGCAATAAGAAATGCATTATTAATAAAACATATTAACTTCAATAAAATTTAAAAGACTATTAAGGATGGCTACTTGGAAAAAATAAAATTTATGAAAATACACAAAAATATAACACAAACACAAACATAACACCCTAATATACTAATAATATACTACTAATATTGCTAAAACTAATATCCCTCCCCCACACTTAAAAATAAGCATTGTCCTCTATGAAAATAAAAGAAAAGTAGGGAAAGGATAGAAATACTCCCTTAATTATCGATTGGAGTAGTGGGTGAAGACTCAATTGAGTATCCGATTTGAGCAAAGTAGCAGCTCAACTTGTACTCCATTTTTCTTTGCTGATAATACAATTGCTTTTGGTGACGTTCCATCACATTTAATTGCCCTTGCATGGCAATTTGGTTATTCATAATTTGGTCCCAAATTGGAGGGTGATCACTAGAAGATCCCAACATATGTTGGATATGATATGTTAGCAATGGAATGTCTTCTCCAGATGGTTAGTATTGAGGAAGTTCGTCCTCCACTTCGCTTTCGGTTTGGTAAGTGAGTGGAGGCTCCTCAACTCGAGATGATCCAATAAGTCCATGCTAACATGAATGAGAGCGGACATGAATAAATTGAAATCCTGCATCAACAACTTCCCCTCTCATAAAAGCATGGTAAGAGCATTCAACCTTATGGGTATAAGCATCAAAATTAATGTTCAAAGCCTTAGCTATGATTGTGACAACATGACCATGTGTCAAAGGTGACTCCTTGTGTGGAGCACAAGACAATAATTGGTTGAAAATCCAATATGTCCAGCAAATTGGCTTCTTATGATACACACACCACCTAAGGAACATTTCTTGTGTAGACACCCTATTAAATTCAGATTTGTGAAATTCAACACGTGCTAAGACCTTGTGCAACAACCAATACTTTATGTCTTTTATAAACATTGCCTTAACCTTTTTAGGTTGGAAAGCGGTTTGCAAATCTGTCAAGAAATTCCAAAACTCATTCAACTTGAAATTAGATGGAAGGTCACACAAACCATCCTTCTTGAAACCAAACACACGATTAATGAAAGAATAGGTTAGTTGGTGTGGTTTTCCCTCCAATCAAAAATCTAGAATTTATGAATTGTGCTCATTAACATCTAATGTAGTGTAAAATTTAGTAATTAAATCAACCCAAGTATCCTTATGCATATAAAAAA
The DNA here is from genome assembly GCA_947683625.1 of Mallotus nudiflorus. NCBI lineage: Eukaryota > Viridiplantae > Streptophyta > Magnoliopsida > Malpighiales > Euphorbiaceae > Mallotus > Mallotus nudiflorus. The sequence continues at coordinate 6,337,179 of CANTUR010000166.1, read as the reverse complement.
AACATTTAAGACCATATTGAGTTAGCATTTGATCAAACTCTTCAAGCATACTCATTTTAGACAAGAGGGAGTTTGGAATATACTTACAGCCTAAGATTTCTCTAAACTTTATGGTTGTTAATTTAACACCTTCAGCATGTGAAATGATGAGAAACTTAGCCTTATATGTCTTGCTTAGGTTTTCTTCTTCCTCTTGAGGGGGCTCTTCAATGTGTGGCCTCTTGGATGAGGATGCCCTTGTCTTTCCCACGGTGTTAGTTATGCTTAAAATGAAAATAAAAAGTGTAGAAATATGCAAAATAGAAGAAATGAAGATGAAAAGCAAGTGAAGGAGATGGAGAAGGGTGTTTGATTCGGTTAGGGTAAACTTGTAGAGAAGAAATGAAAAAGCTTTGTTGCTATGGAAGAGAGAATGAAGAAGATAAAGGAGTAGGAGTTGTGTGTGTGTTTAAGTAGTCAAATTCGTATGGGTTTTTAGGGCTGGAAATTATGAGTGATTGGGTGGTTAAAAGGGTGTATATATAGGTGTTAGAGAGGTGTAAGATGTAGGGGTGTAAGGTGTAGTGAAGGGTTGTGTAAAAGTAAAGTGAAAAGGTGTATGGGGAAGTGAAAAGGTATGACACCTTTTTGAAAAATTAGACACTTTTTTAATCTAAAATTGAATTGAAAACTAAATAAACTTTAATTAAAACATATGAAAAGGCTTAAATTCATGGATGTTACAAATGTATGTGTGTGTACATGTAAAATGTAGGTGAATGTGTAAGTGGTATGACTCAGCATGAGGGCTCGAGTCAGCATACCATGGCTCTGTATTGAGTCATTCTGAAGAATGACACATTATGCCTTCATTCTGCATGTGTCAAGCCAAATAAGTGTAATGACTCAGCATATTTGCTCTCTGTAATGAGTCATACTAAATGTAACGACTAGTTACGGACATGCATCTCTAAATCGAGTCGTTCCTTTGTGGAACGACTCAGCACGTTTCCTTTCTGTAATGAGTCATGACAAAATGTCAAAATGTAGAAAATAATTCTAACTTTTTGAAAAATGATATGTATAAATGAAATGTATGAAAATGAAAATAGAAACTTAATATTCACTAATTATAAATCAAATGTATACTAAAATTAAGAATACTTAAGTAAAGAAATGTGAATAAATAAGTGAAATGAACTTAGAAAAAGAAAAAGTGAATAATAAAAAGAATGTGTGAATTAAAAATATGAAAAATATAACTTTGAAACATAACCCCCCTTTAACTGGTCGAAGTACACTACTAATCTACTTAGCCTTGATAAAGGGGTATGCACCCTAAACCTTCTATCTACAGTGTGGAGGGCATAATCGGCAGGGATGCAAAACTGCCATCGATACCACCCTAGCAATTTGCTATCTATGTTGGACACAAAGAAGTCAGAGCTAATTTCTTCTCGGGGAGCCATAGCAAAGAAGGGGACAAAAACCAAATGAAAGAAAAGGGGCAAAAAGAGGAGGAAGAAAAGATGAAAAGAATCACCTGGTCACCTCAAGTAAGAATTATGGCAGGAAGGAATAGAAACGGTAGAGGCAGTAGAAACACAATAAAAAAAGAATAAAAAAGTGAAAAAAGTAAAATGTGCCTGTTAGCAAGCACAGTAGTGTTTATAAAGACATGGAAGGACCTGAAAGCACGCCATTAATTGCCCTCATTATTACTGCACTCCTCTTTAGGCCACTAAGGGCCTGTTGGGAATAAAATAACCCATTAGGCGAGGAGTCGCGATAACGGCTGTACAAGCGTTTCGTTTATTGACATACGAAACGACACATCAACCACGTGATCTCAAGAGTTAAAGTAAAACCACCACGTGTTGGCCCACCCATATCTTTGAGTGGGCCGCTCCATTAAGCAACTCAGGAGACGTTTCAAGCATCACTCCCAGCCCACTCCGAGCACATAAGTCCAGTGATTGAAGCTGGCACCCTTAGGTCGCTTTCATAGTACTAAGGTTCCAAGCATGTAAGCCTCGCACCCCTGAGCCGAGCATCTAAGCCTCGTTCACATAAGTCCAATGACTGAAGCTGACACCCTCAGGTCGCTTCCATAATACTGAGGTTCCGAGCATGTAAGCCTCATGCCCCTGAGCCGAGCATGTAAAGTTGAATTAGAGCCTTGTATTAGTTACTATAAACTTTTTCTATAGCAATCCAAATTTAAGGGCCTATGAATGAGATTACATTGGAATTTATGGATTGATTTGACAAAGTGGGCGTGCACACTTGGGATTCAAACGGACCATCGAGGCAACCCTAATTAAACCATAGGGCCCATAATGTATCATATCAAAGCTAACATAGAGCCCTATAATCAGTGTTGCATGGAGTACTAATTTAGGGGCTTATGGAGGAGACTATATTAGCATTTATGGATGGATTTAACAAAGTGGGTGTGCGCACCTAGGCTTTAAATGGACAGTCATGGCAACCTCGATTGCACTATAGGGCCCATAATATATCCAATCATGGTTGACTCAGAGCCCTACTATTCGCACTACAAAATTTTTCTGTAGCAATCTAAATTTTAGGGCCTTTGGGTAAGACTGCATTGGCATTTATGGATGGATTTCACAAAGTGGGTATGTGCACTTGGGCTTTAAATTGACAATCATGGCAACCACAATTGAACCACAAAGCCCATAATATATCAAATCAAAGCTGACTCAGAGCTCTATAATAATTATAAGAGAAAAAGTCTATAGCAATCCAAATTATGTGGCCTATGGATGAGACTACATTGGCATTTATGGATGGATTTAACAAAGTGGGTGTTCATACTAGGGACTCAAATTAATAGTTATGGCAACCTTGATTGAACTATAGAGCCTACAATATATCAAATTGAAGCTTACTCAAAGCCCCATAATAGATGCTATAGATAAAGTCTACAGTTGTCCAAATTTAGGGGCCTATGGATAAGATTGCATTGGCATTTATAGATGGATTTGACAAAGTGGGTGTGTGCCCTTAGTATTTAAATGGACGGAAATGGCAACCTTGATTTAACCATGGGGCTAATAATATATCCAATCAAAGTTAACTCATATCCTTCTAATAAGTGCTACACACTTCATCTATAACAATCTAAGTTTACGTGCCTATGGATGAAACTTCAGTAGCATTTATGGATGGATTTGAGAAAGTGGGTGTGCGCACTTGGACTTCAAAGGGACAGTCGTGTCAACCTTGATTGAACCATAGGGCCTACAATATATCCAATCAAAGCCAATTTACAGCCCTATCATGGGTGCTACACACTTCATTTATAGAAATCCAAATTTAGGGGCCCATGGATGAGATTGCATAGGCATATATGGATGGATTTGACAAGTAACCGTTCACACTTGGGCTTCAATTGGATGATTGTGGAAACCTTAATTAAACCACGGGGCCTATTATTTATCAAATCGAGGTTGACTTAGATCCTTTTAGTAGGTGCTACACAATTCTTCCATAGCAATCCAAATTTAGGGCCCTATGGATGAGACTACATTGGCATTTATGGATGGATTTGACAAATTGGGCATCCATGCTTAGGCTTTAAATGGACGGCAGTGGTAACCCCGATTGAACCACAAGGCCCATAATATAACAAATTAATGCTAACTTAGAGCCCTATATTGCGTGCTACAAACTTTATCTATAGCAGTCCATATATAGGGGCTTATGGATGAGACTGCATTGTCATTTATGGATGGATTTGACAAAGTGGACATGTGCACTTGGGCTTCAAATGGCATGTTGTGGCAACCCTGATTGAACTACAGGGCCCATAATTTATTGAATTAAGGTTGACTCAAAGCCCTATAATGGGTGTTACACATTTCTTCTATACCAATCCAAATTTAGGGGCCTATGGATGAGACTGCATCAACATTTATGGATGGGTTTGACAAAGTGAGTGTGCACACTTGGGCTTTAAATGGATGATCATGGCAACCCCGATTAATCCATGGGGCCCATAAGATATCAAATCAAAGCTAACTCAGAGGCCTATGGATGGATTAAAGTGGGCATGTGCACTTGGGATTCAAATGGATGTTTATGGAAACCTCGATTGAACTATAGGGCCCATAATATATCCAATCGAAGCTGACTTAGGGCCCTGTAATGAGAGTTACAGACTTCATCTATATCAATCCAATTCTATAGCAATCTAAGTTTAGGTGCCTATGGATGAGACTACATAGGCATTTATGGATGGATTTGACTAAGTGGGCATGCACACTTGGGCTTCAAATGGATAGTCGTGGCAACTTTGATTAAACCACGAGGCCCATAATATATCCAATTAAAGACTACTCAGAGCCCTATAATGGGTTCTAGACACTTTATCTATAGTAATCTAAATTTTGAGGCCTTTGGATGCGATTGCATTGGCATTTATGGATGGATTTAACAAAGGGTGCATGTGGACATAGACTTCAAATGGAAGGTCATAAAGACCCTAATTAAACCACGGGGCCCATTATATATCAAATCGAGACTGACTCAGATCCTTATAATTGGTGCTACACACTTCTTCCATAGCAATCTAAATTAGCATTTATCGATGGATTTGAAAAGTGGGCGTGCGTACTTAAGCTTCAAATGGACAGCCATGGCAACCCTGATTGAACCATAAGGCCCATAATATATCAAATTGAGGTTAATTTAGTGCCTAACAATTGATGGTATAAACTTTATATGTAGAAATCCAAATTTAAGGACATATAGATGAGACTGCATTGGCATTTATGGATGGATTTCACAAACTGAGCATGAGCACTTAGGATTCAAATGGATAGTCCTGGCAACCACAATAGAACCACAAAGCCCATAATATATATAATCTCAACTTATTCAAAGCCTTATAATAAGTGCTATGCACTTCCTTTATAGCAATTCAAATTTAGGGGCCTACGGATGAGACTACATTGCCATTTATGGATGGATTTGGCGAAGTGGATGTGCGCACTTGGGCTTCAAATGGACGATTGTAGCAACCAAAATTGAACTATGAGGCCCATACTTTATCAAATTAAGGCTGAATCAAAGCCCTATAATGAGTGCTATATACTTCTTTTATACCAATCCAAATTTAGGGGCCTATGGATGAGACCGCATTGGCATTTATGGATGGAATTGAAAAAGTGGGTGTGTGCACATGGGCTTCAATTGGACGGTCATAGTAGCCTCATTTAAACCATAAGGCCTATAATATATCAAATTGAAGCTAAATTAGAGCACTATATTAAGTGCTATAAACTTTGTTTCTAGCAGTCCAAATTTAAGGGCCTATGGATGAGACTGCATTGGCATTTATGGATGGATTTGATAAAGTAAGAATGCGCACTTAGGATTTAAATGGACGATCGTGCTAACCTTTATTGAACCATGGGGTCTATAATATATCAAATCAAAGCTAACATAGAGCACTATAATAGGTGCTATAAAATTTATATGTTGCAGTCCAAATTTAAGGGCCTATGGGTAAGAATACATTGACATTTATGGATGGATTTGAAAAGTGGGTGTGCGCACTTGCGATTCAAATGCATGGTTATGCTAATCCTAATTGAACCATAAGCCCATATTATATCAAATTAGTTTTAACTCAGAGCCCTATAATTTTTACTACACACTTCAATTAGAGCAACCATATTCAGGGGCCTATAGATGAGAATGCATTGGCATTTATGGACGGATTTGACAATGTAGGTGTGCATACTTGGGCTTCAAATAGACTATCATGGCAACCCTGATTGAACCATAGGGCCCATAATATTTTAAATTGAGGTTGACTCAGGGCCCTTCAATTAGTAGTATAAACTTTATCTGTAGCAATCCAAATTTAAGGGCCTATGAATGAGACTGCATTAGCATTTATGGATGGATTTCACAAAGTGGGCATGTGCACTTAGGCTTCAAAAGCACAGTCGTGGCAAGCACAATTGAACCATGAAGCCTATAATATACATAATTAAAGATGACTCATAACCATATAATAAGTGTTATGTGCTTCTTTAATAGAAATTCAAATTTAAGGGTTGATGGATAAGACTGCATTGGCATTCATGGATGGATTTAAAAAAGTGGGCATGTGCAATTGGGCCTTAAATGGACAGTTTTAGAAACCATGATCGAACAACAAAGCTTATAATACATATAATTGAAGTAGACTCAAAGCCCTATAATAAGTGCTATGCAATTAGTTTTTAGCAATTAAAATTTAGGGGCCTACAGATGAGACTACATTGGCATTTATGGATGGATTTGAAAAAGTAAGCATGCACACTTGGTCTTCAAATGGACGGTCATGGCAACCCTAATTGAACCATAGGGCATATAATGTATAAAACCAAAGCTAACTAAGAGTGGGATTCAACCACCTTTGACCTTTAATAAAAGGCTTGGCTTTATCCTCTAAGAGAATCCTATGCATATATATTTTAGGACTAATACCCTTCAAGTCATTTATAGAATAGCCAATGGCATTTTTATGACTATTCAACTCATTGTATAAGGCATCAATATTATCACTAGGCAAAGATGAATTAGCAATAAAAGGAAATTTAATATTAGAGTCAAGAAATGCATATATGATATTTGATGGCTATGGCTTGAGCTCCACCTTGACTTCCTCATAAGGTGTATTTTCCTTTGGATCATCTTCGCTCCTTAAAGGTTTAAATCTTAATGTCCTTTGAAAAGGTTGATATAGAAATACCTCCAAAATTTGCTCATTAGCTTCTTGCACCTTTTATGGGCTCCATATCATCATTCCTTAAACACTAATGAATCACTTCTTCAATGCATCCATCAATAATATTAATATAATGAACTCTACTTGCCACTTCTATAGGTGTTTACTTCATTATATTCAGCACATCAAATTCCATACATTCATTATCCACTTCCAGTGTGATCTTTCCATTCGTCACATCTATAATTGCTCTTGATGTCCTAAAAATGGTCTTCCAAACAAAATTGGAATCTTAAGATCTTCCTCCATTTCCAACACAATAATGTCAGCTGGTATCATAAACTTACCCACTTTTGTTGGCACATTCTCTAGAATTCCAAGTGGATATGTTACAAATTTATCCACTAAGGAAAGACACATATTGGTAGGCTTAAGTTCATCCAAATAAAGATTTTTGTAGATAGAGTAAGGCATAAGACTAACACTAGCACCAATATCACCTAAAGCTTTATCAAAATGCATACCTCCAATTACATAAGGAACCATAAATGAACTAGGATCTTTAAGCTTAGGTGGAGACTTAGAGCACATAGCATTGGATTCTTTGACAAGAGATACTAAACCATAATCTTCAAGCTTGCTTTTATGGCTAATAATATCCTTTAAAAATTTACCCCAAGCTGGCATATCTCTAATAGCTTCCAGAAATGGTCCTTAAGAGAGTCATAGATTTTCCCTAATTGCTTGTCCAAATTATGCCTTATGTACCTTTGAGGAAAAGGAAGAGTTTTTAAGTCTACCTTAGGTTCATCCTCTTTAGGTGGCTTAGTGTTTCCCTTTTTATCTCCTTTTGAAATCTCATCATTATTTTTACTTCTTAAATCCACTTCCTTAATCTCTACTCAATTTCCATCATTAACCAATCTTTTATTCTTATTGAGATCCTTTTCAACCTCTTTACCACTATGAAATGTAATTGATTGACAAGTCTCTTATTGTACATACTCTGGTTGGCTAGTAACTTTCCCAAAGGTTTAGTGTTTGAGGTAGAGGCTTGTTGGGCAATTTGGATTTTAAGGATATGGTTATGAGTAGCAAGTTGCTTAAGCTTAGAATTAATTTACTTAAATTGCTCCTCATTTTGTTTGTTGATGGACATTTGTTGGTTAACAAATTGCTCTATAAGAGTTTCAAGGTTAGGTTTAGATTGGGTAGGATTAAAGGCTTATTGTTTCATAGGAAATCTAGGTGGATTTTAGGGTTTAGTGTTTAGGTTTAATTGGGTAGATGGGTTTGACCATAAAAATCCAGGATGGTTTCTCCACTATGGGTTACAAGTGTTGGAATTCAGCCCCATTCGTTGGTTAAAACCTCATTGCACATAATTCACATCCTTATTTATAATTACATTGCATTGAGAATATGAATGAGATCCTCCACAAATCTCATAAATAAGATTAGTACATTCTAATGAATTAACTTAAGATTTACTTACCAATTTGGTTAGGGCATCTACCTTTGCACTCAGCATATTGATGGTGTCAATTTCCAAAACTCCCTTTACTTTTGGCATTGTGGTTTCATCACCCATGTACCCTTAAGATGTAAGTTCTTCTATCAATGTAATAGCCTCTCTAGCCATCTTATCCATCCATTTCCCACCAGCTGCAGCATTCATAATATTCTTATTTTCATCCATTAACCCATTGTAGAAAATTTGAGGAATCATCCATTTCAGTAAACCACGGTGTGGACACTTCCATTGAAGTTCCTTAAACCTCTCCCTTGCTAAATAAATAGTCTCACTTCCATTTTACTTGAAAGTAGTGATCTCATTATGAAACTTGGTCATCTTGTGTGATGGAAAATATTTGTGCAGAATGCTTGCTTCAATTGATCCTATGTTATGATTGATTCATTTGACAAACTTGCAAGCCAAAGTTTTGCTTTGTCCCTGACCAAAAATGGGAAGAGTCTTAGCTTAATTGCATCATCCGTCACTCCATTTATCTTGAAGGTTGCACACACATTGAGGAAAATCAAAATGTGAGCATAAGGATCTTCTCCTTGTAAGCCTCCAAATTGATTATTTTGCACCATTTGGATAATACTTGGCTTAATCTCAAAGTTATTGTTGGCAATACCCAGAGCCATAATTCCACCAAAACTACCCGAGATGTCGGGCATTACAAAATCGCCTAACATCCTTCTCTACGGTTCAACCATATTATTCAAATCAATTTCAGGATCAAAGTATAAATTATTATCACTAATAATTCTAGTAAGCATGTAAATTTATAAATAAACAAGTAATAAAAAAATCAAAAACAAACAAAAACAAAAATTAAAACAAGGCCTAAAATAACCTTTTTCTACACTAAGTTAATAAAAATTATAAATAAATCCCCAGTGACGGAACTAAATTCTGAGGCGGGTTAGAATTATATACCCTAGTCTCTAGGACTTAGATAAAGCATGTAGGGTGTCAAACACTAGGATTTCTAAATTTTATATTAACCGAATAGATACTAAGATGGATAGGCAATATATTAATAGTAAAAATTGTTAAATTACTCTAATTATATTAATTAACTACTAAATATACTAACAATTCTAATTATTCTAAATATCAAATTAAATATAATTTATTAGAAATACTATTCTGAATCAGCTAAAGAATTATAATAAATAATGAACACATGCAATGAATGGAGAATATGACCTAAAATCTTTAAGAGCAACTATCGTTGTCAAATAAGGGTATTTCCATCTAGAGTCTATAAGTACCATCATATCATTATAGAGATAAACAAAAACCATGAAGTTCCTTGCTAATTCTTTGACCCCTCAAAGTGGATTTCTTATCTCCAGGTACTTTCCTAACCTTTAAGTGAATTCAATTGCTTTTCCACCAAATTGTCCCAACTGTCATTGTGAATAATTTGACTAACACATCATATATGGTGATCAAGTATATATAACTCAATTAAACACTAAATTGAAAGAAATTCATTCATGCGCTATAAAAAGATATAATTCATTGATTCATTCTTCCTTACAATTCTAACAAATAAATGCTTAGCCAAGATATATGATCAAACAATAACAAAAGAAAACTAAATATAAAATAGGAAAGGGTAAAGAATAGAGAAGATAAACCCTTTTACTAAGTCTTAATACTTGATGTAGAATCTTTCTTCTTCTTGGCTTTGTCTTTTATAATAACTTTAATACAAACTAAATAATTTTGTAATGTCTATTTGTCTAAAAGAAAGAAACCTATCTATTCTTTTTTTTCCTTTCTCTCCTCTATCTTTAATAATCTATTTATAGGTCTCATAAGTGACTAAAAAGGACTAGAATCTTTAGAGTTGGAAAGGCACCACTTCATGAAAGGTCACCTTTTTTTGTAGAAGCTATAAATTCAAGGGAAAATTCATCCATTCAAATGAATTTAACACTCACATTTTTTTGTATCAAAGTTCTAGATCTCTGAGTTTTCTTTCCATAGCAACTTGAATCATCAAATTTGGATGCCTGTAGAAGAAGTTATTATGAAAATACTAAAATTGCTCAAATTAGAATGTTCTAGATCATTAGTCTCTATGACGAGTCATGCCAATGGTAATGAGTCATGATAGTATTTAAGTGTCCAAACTGAGTCCTTTTGCTCCCTAACTTTTTATAATCAAATCCAAGTCTTTTCCAAGCATGAATTGAGCTTAAAACATGTATATAACCTATATAATAAACCATAAAGATAAAAGAAGTGAAAATAATAGCTTTATAGCCAAATAAACACACTAGTCATAAGAAAACAAAATGAAATTAAGACTAAACTACCCTAAAATACTAAACAAATTTGCATTATATCAATGGATGGATTTGACATAGTATGCGTGCGCACATGGGCTTCAACTGGACAGTCATGGAAACCCGATTGGACCACAAGTCCTATTATATATCAAATCAAGGCTGACTCATATCTCAATAATGGGTGCTACACATGTCTTTTGTAGCAATCCAAATATAGGGGCCTATGGAAGAGACTGCATTGCATTTTTATGGATAGATTTGACAAAGTGGGCGTGCGCACTTGGGCTTCAAATGGACAGTCATGGCAACCCTGATTGAACCATAGGACCCATAATATATCAAATCAAAGTTGACTTAGAGCCCTGGAATTGATGCTATAGACAAAGTTTGTAGCATTCCAAATTTAGGGGCCTATGGATAAGACTGCATTAGCAATTATGGATGGATTTGACAAAGTAGGCGTGCGCACTTAGGATTCAAATGGATGGTTGAGGCAAACCCAATTGAACCATGAGGACTATAATATATCCAATTAAAGCTAACCTAGATCCCTATAATGAGTGCTATGCACTTCATATGTAGTAATCCAAGTTTAGGGGCCTATGGATGAGATTGCATTGGCATTTATGGACGGATTTGAGAAAGTTGACATGTGCACTTGGGATTCAAATGAATGGTCAAGTCAACCCTGATTGAACCATGAGGCCCATAATATATCAAATCAAAGCTGACTCAGAGCCTTTAATAAGTGCTATATACTTCATTTGTAGAAGTCAAAATTTAGGGGCCTATGGATGAGATTGCATTGGCATTTATGGATGGATTTGAAAAAGTTAGTGTGCACACTTAAGCTGTAAATGGATAGTCATGACAACCCCAATAGAACCATAGGGCCCATAGTATATCCAATTGAAGCTGACATAGAGCCCTATAATTGATGTAGCACACTTCATTTGTAGCAATCCAAATTTAGAGGCCTATGGATGAGACTGCATTGGCATTTATAGATGGATTTGACAAAGTGGTTGTGTGCACTTGGAATTCAAATGGATGGTCATGGAAACCCTGATTGAACCACAGGGACAAAATATATCCAATTGAAGTTGAATCAGATCCCTATAACAAATGCTACACACTTCATTTGTAGAAATCCAAGTTTAGGTGCCAAAGGATGATACTACATTGGAATTTATAGATAGATTTGACGAAGTGAGTGTGCGCACTTGGGCTTCAAATAGATGGTAATGGCAACATCGATTGAACTATGGGGCCTTTAATATATGTAATCAAAGCTAACTCAAAGCCCTATAATGGGTGCTACACGCTTCATCTATAGCAATCCAAAATTAGGGGCCTATGGAAGAGACTGCATTGGCATTTATAGATGGATTTGACAAAGTAAGCATGCGCACATGGGCTCCAAATGGACAGTCATGGAAACATCAATTAAACCACAAGGCCAATCCTATATCAAATCGAAGCTAACCTATATCCCTATAATGAGTGCTACACACTTCATCCATAGCAATCCAAAATTAGAGGCCTATGGATGAGACTTCATTGGCATTTATGGATTGATTTGATAATGTGGGCGTGCGCACTTAGGCTTTAAATGGACGGTCGTGGCAACCCCAAGTGAACCACAGGGCTTATAATATATTTAATTGAGGCTTACTTAGAGCTCTATAATGGGTGCTATGCATTTCTTTTGTACTAATCCAAATTTAAGGGCCTTTGGATAAGAATGCATTGGCATTTATGGATGGATTTGACAAAGTGAGCATGCACACTTAGGATTCAAATGGACAATTGTGGCAACCCTGAATATACCATAGGGCCCATAATATAACAAATTGAAGCTAACTTAGAACCCTATATTGGGTGCTACAAACTTTGTCTACAGCAATCCAAATTTAGGGGCCTATGGATGAGACTGCACATGCATTTATGGATAGATTAGAAAAGTGGTTATGCACACTTGGGATTCAAATGGATGGTCATAGAAACCCCGATTAAACCATAGGGACCATAATATATCCAACTGAAGCTAACTCAAATCCATATAACAAGTGCTACACACTTCATCTATAGCAATCCAAGTTTAGGTGCCTAGGGATGAGACTACATTGACATTTATGAATGGATTTGATAATGTGGTCGTGTGCACTTGGGCTTTAAATGGATGGTCATGGAAACTCTGATTAAACTATAGGGCCTTTAATATATTCAACCAAAGTTAACTCAGAGTCCTATAATGGTTACTACATGCTTCATTTGTAGCAATCCAAAATTAGGGGCCTATGGATAAAACTGCATTAGCATTTATAGATTGATTTGACAAAGTGGGCATGCGCATATGGGATTCAAATGGACGGTCATGGAAATATTAATTAAAGAATAAGGCCAATTATATATTAAATTAAGGCTAACTTAGATCCCAATACTTGGTGCTACACACTTCTTCCGTAGCAATCCAAAATTTGAGGCCTATGGATAGGACTGCATTGGCATTTATGGATTGATTTGACAAAATGGGTGTGCACAATTGGGCTTCAGATAGATGCTTGTGGCAACCATGACTAAACCATGAGGCCTATAATATATTGAATTGGGATTGACTCAGAGCCCTATAATGGGTGCTACACATTTCTTTTGTACCAATCCAAATTTAAGGGCCTATGGATGAGACTGCATAGGCATTTATAGATGGATTTGACAATATGAGCATGCGCACTTAAGCTTCAAATGGATGGTCGTGGTAACCCTAATTGAACCATAAGGCCCATAATATAAAAAATCAAATCTAACTCAGAACCCTACATTGGGTGCTACAAAATTTGTATGTACCAATTCAAATTTAAGGGCCTATGGACAAGACTGCATTGCCATTTGTGGATGGGTTTGACAAAGTGGGCTTGCACAGTTGGGCTTCAAATGGATGGTATTGGCAACCCCGATTGAACCATAAGGCCCATAATATATCAAATCGAGGCTGACTCAAATCCATATAATGGGTGCTACACATTTCTTCTATACCAATCCAAATTTAGGGGCCTATGGATAAGACTACATTGGCATTTATGGATGGATTTGGCAAAGTGGGTGTGGGCACTTGGGCTTTAAATAAATGGTCTTGGCAACCCCGGTTGAACCACAGGGCCCATAATATAACAAATCCAAGCTAACTCAAAACCCTATATTAGGGCCTATAAAATTTTTTTGTATCAGTCTAAATGTAAAGGCCTATGGATGAGACTACATTGGTATTTGTGGATAGATTTGACAAAGTGGGCATGTGCACTTGAGCTTCAAATAGATAGTCGTACCAACCCCGATTGAAACACAGGGCCTATAATATATTGAATTAAGGCTTATGTAGAGCCTCCTATGCATTTCTTCTATTCTAATCCAAATTTAAGGGCCTATGGATGAGACTACATTGGCATTTATGGATGGATTTTACAAAGTGAGCGTGCGCACTTAGGCTTCAAATGGATGGTTGTGGCAACCCTAATTGAACCACAGGGCCCATAATATAAAAAATAAAACCTAACTCATAACCCTACATTGGTGCTATAAAATTTGTATGTACCAGTTCATTTTAGGGGCCTATGGATAAGACTGCATTGCCATTTATGGATGGGTTTGACAAAGTGGGCTTGCACAGTTAGCCTTCAAATGGATGGTCCTAGCAACCCCAATTGAACCACAAGGCCCATAATATATCAAATCAAGGCTGACTCAGATCCATATAATGGGTGCTACACATTTCTTCTATACCAATCCAAATTTAGGGGCCTATGGCTAAGACTGCATTGGCATTTATGGATGGATTTGACAAAGTGGGTGTGGGCACTTGGGCTTCAAATAGACGGTCGTGGCAACCCCAGTTGAACCATAGTGCCCATAATATAACAAATCGAAGCTAACTTAGAACCCTATATTATGGCTTATAAATTTTTTTTGTATCAGTCTAAATGTAAGGGCCTATGGATGAGACTACATTGGTATTTGTGGATAGATTTGACAAAGTGAGCGTGTGCACTTGGGCTTCAAATGGACAGTCATACCAACCTCAATTGAAATACGAGGCCTATAATATATTGAATCAAGGCTAACATAGAGCCTCTTATGCATTTCTTCTATTCTAATCCAAAATTAGGGGCTTATGGATGAGACTGCAATGGCATTTATGGATGGATTTGACAAAGTGAGTGTGCGCACTTAGGCTTCAAATCGACGGTCATGGTAACCCTAATTGAACCATAGGGCCCATAATGTAAAAAATAAAACCTAACTCAGAACCCTACATTGGGTGCTACAAAATTTGTATGTACCAGTTCAAATTTAGGGGCCTATGGATAAGACTGCATTGCCATTTATGGATGGGTTTGACAAAGTGGGCTTGCACAGTTGGGCTTCAAATGGATGGTCCTAGCAACCCTGATTGAACCATAAGGCCTATAATATATCAAATCAAGGTTGACTCAGATCCATATAATGGGTGCTACACATTTCTTCTATACCAATCCAAATTTAGGGGCCTATGGATAAGACTGCATTGGCATTTATGGATGGATTTGACAAAGTGGGTGTGGGCACTTGGGCTTCAAATAGACGGTCGTGGCAACCCCAATTGAACCACAAGGCCCATAATATAAAAAATTGAAGCTAACTCAGAACCCTATATTAGGGCCTATAAAATTTTTTTGTATTAGTCAAAATGTAAAGGCCTATTGATGAGACTACATTGGTATTTGTGGATAGATTTGACAAAGTGGGCGTGAGCACTTGGGCTTCAAATGGATAGTCGTACCAACCCCGATTGAAACACGGGGCCTATAATATATAAAATCAAGTCTAACATAGAGCCTCCTATGTATTTATTTGATTCTAATCCAAATTTAGGGGCCTACGGATGAGATTGCATTTGCATTTATGGATGGATTTGGCAAAGTGGGTGTGTGAACTTAGGCTTTAAATGGACGATCATGGCAACACTAATTGAACCATAAGGCTCATAATATATCCAATTGAAGAAAACTTAAAGCCCTATAATCAGTGCTACATACTTCATCTATAGCAATCCAAATTTAGCAGTATATGGCTGAGACTACATTGGCATTTATGGTTGGATTTGACAAAGTGGGCATGCACACATGGGCTTCAAATGGACGGTTATGGAAACTCTGATTGAACCACGGGGCCCATTATATATAAAATTAAAGCTGACTTAGATTCCTATAGTAGGAGCTACACATTTCTTCCGTAGTAATCAAAATTTAAGGGCCTATGGATGAGACTGCATTGGCATTTGTGGATGGATTAACAATGTGGGCATATGCACTTGGGCTTCAAATGGACAGTCATGGCAACCCCGATTGAACCATGAGGCCTATAATAAATCAAATTGAATCAAAATTTGAGCCCTATATTAGGTCCTATAATCTTTTTTTGTAGCAGTCCAAATGTAGGGTCCTACGGATGAGACTGCATTGGAATTTATGGATGTATTTGACAAAGTGGGCGTGCACACTTAGGCTTTAAATGGATGGCCATGGCAACCTCGATTGAACCATGGGGCCTATAATAAATCAAATTAAGGTTGAATTAGAGCCATATATTATGTGCTACACACTCCTTCTGTACCAATCAAAATTTATGGGCCTATGGATGATATTGCATTGGCATTTATGGATGGATTTGACAAAGTGAGCGTGCACACTTAGGCATCAAATGGACTGTCGTGGCAACCCTAATTGAACCTTATGGCCCATAATATATTAAATCAAAGTTGACTCAGAACCATATAATAAGAGCTATAAATATTGTTTGTAGCAATCCACATTTAAGGGCCTATAGATGGGACTGCATTGGCATTTATGCATGGATTTGACAAAGTGGGTGTGCACACTTGGGATTCAAATAGATGGTCATGGAAACCCTGATTGAACCACAAGGCCCAAAATATATGAAACCAAAGCTGACTTGGAGCCTTATAATGAGTGCTAAGGACTTCATCTGTAGCAGTCCAAATTTAGGGGCCTATGGATGAGACTGTATTAGCATATATGAATGGATTTAACAAAGTGGGCATATGCACTTGGGCTTCAAATATATGGTTATGGCAAACAATGAGGCACATAATATATAAATCAAAGCTAAATCAAAATCCTATAATGGGTGCTATAGAAAAAGTCTATAGCAGTCCAAATTTCGGGGCCTATGAAGGAGACTACATTAGTATTTATGGATGGATTTGACAAAGTGGGCGTGCGGACTTTGGATTCAAATGGATGGTCATGGCAACTCTGATTGAACAATGGGGACCACAATATATTTATAATTAAAGCTGACTCAGAGCCTTATAATGAGAGATGCCTATTCATAGAAATCCAAGTTTAGGGGCCTATGGATGAGACTACATTGGCATTTATGGATGGATTTGACAATGTGGGCGTCCACACTTGGAGCTTCAAATGGATGGTCATGGCAACCCGGATTGAACCATAGGGTCCATATTATATTAAATCAAAGCCAACTCGGAGCTCTATAATGGGTGCTACACACTTCTTCTGTAGCAATCAAAATATAAGGGCCTATGGATTAGATAGCATTGACATTTATGGATGGATTTGAAAAAGTGGGCGAGCACATTTGGCTTTCAAATGGACGTTCATGGCCATCCCAATTGAACCATAGGGCCTATTATAAAATCAAATTGAGGTTGACTCAGAGCCCTATAATGGGTGCTATGCACTTCTTTTATAGCAATCCAAATTTTGGGGTCTATAGATAAGACTGCATTGGCATTTATTAATGGATTTGAAAAAGTGGGTATGTGCACTTGGGTTTCAAATAGATAATCATGGCAATCCTAATTGAACCATAGGGCCTATTATATATCAAATCAAGGCTAACTCAAAACCCTATAATGGGTACTATGCACTTCTTCCGTACCAGTCCAAATCTAGGGGCCTATGAATAAGACTGCATTGCGATTTATGGATGGATTTGACAAAGTGGGTGAGCGCACTTGGGCTTCAAATGGACGATCATGGCAAACCTGATTTAACCACAGGAACCATAATATATCAAATTAAGGCTAACTCAGAGCCCTATAATAGGCGCTATAAACTTTATCTCTAGCAATCAAAATTTAAGGGCATACAGATGAGACTGTATTAGCATTTATAGATGGATTTCAAAAAGTGGGTGTGCACACTAGGGCTTCAAATGGATAGTCATAGAAAACCTGATTGAACCATAAAGCCTATAATACATTAGATCGAATCTGACTCAAAGCCCTATTATAGGTGCTACACACTTCATTTTTAGCAATCCAAATTTAGGGGCCTACTGATAACGCTACATTTGTATTTATGGATGCCTTTGACAAAGTGGGCGTGTGCACTTAGGCTTCAAATAGACAGTGGTGGCAACATTGATTGAACCATGCTGCCCATAATGTATCAAATTGAAGTTGACTCAGTGCCCTAAAATAAGAGCTATAAACTTCATCTCTAGCAGTACAAATTTTGGGGCTTATGGATGAGACTACATTGGCATTTATGGATGGATTTCATAAAATGGGCGCACACACTTGGGCTTCAAATGGATGATTGTGGCAACCCTAATTGAACCATAGAACCTAAAATATATCAAATTAAAGCTAACTCTAAGCCTTATAATGGCTGCTATAGAAAAAATCTATAGCCACCCAAATTTAGGGGCCTATGGATGAGACTGCATTGGCAATTATGGATGGATTTGACAAAGTAGGCGTGCACACTTGGGATTTAAATGGACAGTCATGGCAACCTTGATTAAACCACCAGGCCAAAAATATACAAATCAAAGCTAAATCAGAGCCATATAATCGGTGTTATGGACTTCATCTGTAGCAGTCCAAATTTAAGGGCCTATGGATGAGACTGCATTAGCATTTATGGATGGATTTGACAAAGCGGGCATGTGCACTTAGGCTTCAAATGGATGATCATGGCAACCCCGATTGAACCACAGGGCCTATAATATATCTAATTGAAGTTGACATAGAGCCTTATAATAAGAGCTACACATTTGTAGCAATCCAAGTTTACAGCCTATGGATGAGACTACATTGGCATTCATAGTTGGATTTGACAAAGTGGGCATGCACATTAAGGCTTCAAATGGACGGTCGTGGCAACCCTGATTAAACCATGTGGCCCATAATTTTTCAAATCAAAGCTAACTCAGAGCCTTATAATTGGATCTACAAACTTTATCTGTAGCAGTTCAAATTTAGGGGCCTATAGATGAGACTACACTGGCATTTATGCATGGATTTGACTAAGTGGGTGTGTGCACTTAGGATTCAAATGGATGATCATGGAAACCTTGATTGAACCATAGGGCCTATAATATATCAAATCAAAGCCAACTCAAAGCCATATAATGGGAGCTATAGACTACGTCTGTTACAGTCCAAATTTATGGGCATATGGATGAGACTATATTAGCATTTATGGATGGATTTGACAAAGTGGGCGTGCATACTTAGGCTTTAAATGGATGGTCATGGCAACATCGATTGAAACATAGGGCCCATAATATATCAAATTAAGGCTGACTCATAGCCCTATAAAGGGTGCTACACACTTCTTTTGTACCAACCCAAATTTTAGGGCCTATAGATGACATTGTATTGGCATTTATGGATGGATTTGACAATGTGGGCATGCGCACTTAAGATTGAAATGGATGATCATGGTAACCCTAATTGAACCATGGGACCCATAATGTATCAAATTAAAGTTGACTCAAAGCCATATATTGGGTGCTAGACACTTTGTCTATAGTAGTCCAAATTTAGGGGCCTATGGATAAGATTGCATTAGAATTTATGGATGGATTTGACAAAGTTGGCGTGTGCACTTGAGCATCAGATAGACTGTCATGGCAACCCTAATTAAATCATAGGTCCCATAACATATCTAATTAAGTCTCACTCAGAGCCCAATAATGTTCTTCTGTACCAATCCAAATTTAGGGGCCTATGGCTTAGACAACATTGCCATTTATGGATGGATTTAACAAAGTGGGCATGCGCACTTGGGCTTCAAATGGACAATCATGGCAACCTCGATTGAAACATAGGGCCCATAATCTATAGAATTGAGGTTGATTCATATCCTTATAATGGGCGCTACAAACTTTGTCTATATCAATCCAAATTTAGGGGCCTAAGGATGAGATTGCATTGGCATTTATGCATGGATTTAACAAAGCTGGTGCTCGCACTTTCGATTCAAATGGACAGTCATGGCAACCCTGATTAAACCATGGGGCATATAATATATCAAATCAAAGCTGACTCAGAGCCCTATAATGGTGCTATAGACTACATCTATAGCAGTCAAAATTTAGTGGCCTATGGATGAGACTATGTTCGCATTTATGGATGGATTTGATAAAGTGGGAATGAACACTTAGGCTTCAAATGGATAGTCATGGTAACCCCGATTGAACCATAGGCCCCATAATATATAAATCAAAGTTGGCTCAGAGCCCTATGATGGGTGCTATAGAATATATCTGTAGTAGTCCAAATTTGGGGGCCTAGGGATGAGACTGTATTACCATTTATAGATGGATTTGACAAAATGGGCATTCACACTTGGGCTTTAAATGGATGGTAGTGGAAACTTCGATTGAACCATGGAGTCCATAATATATCAAATAGAGTCTAACTTAAAGCCCTATAATTTTTGCTACACTCTTTTTCTGCACTAATCCAAATTTAGGGGCCTATGGATGAGACTACTTTAACATTTATGGATGGATTTGAAAAAGTGGGCGTGTGCACTTAGGATTCAAATGGATGGTTATGGTAACCTCGATTAAACCTTAGGGCCATAATATATCAAATCAAAGTTGACCTAGAGCTCTATATTAAGTGTTACAAACTTTGTCTATAGCAATCCAAATTCAGGGGCCAATGAATGAGAATGCATTGGCATTTATGGATAAATTTGACAAAGTGGGCGCACACTTGGGATTCAATTGGATGATCATGGAAACCTTGATTGAACCATGGGGCCCATAATATATCTAGCCAAAGCTGACTCAGAGCCTTATAATAGGTGCTACATACTTCATCCATAGCAATCCAAGTTTAGGTGCCTTTGGATGAGATTACATTGGCATTTATGGATGGATTTGACAAAGTGGGCATGGGCACTTGGTCTTCAATTAGAAGGTCGTGGCAACTATGATTGAACCATGGGGCCTATAATATATTAAATCAAAGTTGTCTTAGAGCCTTATAGTAGGAGCAAAAAGCTTTGTCTATAACAATCAAAATTTTGAGGTTTATGGATGAGACTACATTAGCATTTATGCATGGATTTAACAAGGTGGGCGTTCACACTTGGGATTCAAATGGACTATTATGGAAACCCCAATTGAACCATAAGCCCCATAATATATTAAATGAAAGATGACTTAAAGCCTTATAATAAAGGCTATAGACTACATCTGTAGTAGCCCAAATTTAGGGGCCTATGGATAAGACTACATTGGCATTTATGGATGGATTTAACAAAGTGGGTGTGTGCACTTAAGCTTCAAATGGACAGTCGTGGCAACCCTAATTGAACCATGAGGCCCATAACATATTAAATCAAAGCCAACTTAGAGCCATATAATGGCCACTACACACATCATCTATAACAATCCAAATTTAGGGGCCTATGGATGAGACTACATTTGTATTTATGGACAGATTTGACAAAGTGGGTGTGCGTACTTAGGCTTCAAATGGACGGTCGTGGCAACCTCGATTGAAACATAGGGCCCATAATATATCAAATTGAATCTAACTCAGAGCCCTATAATGGGAGTAATAAAATTTGTCTATAGTAATCCAAATTTAGGGGCCTATGGATGAGACTATATTGGTATTTATTCAAGGATTTGGCAAAGTGGGTGTTTGCACTTGGGATTCATATGGATAGTTGTGGCAACCCCAATTGAACTATAAGACCTATAATATATCTAATCAAAGCTTACTCAGAGCCCTATAATGAGCACTACACACTTCATCTGTAGCAATATAAGTTTAGGGGCCTATAGATGAGACTATATTGGCATTTATGGATGTATTTGACATAGTGGGTGTGTGAACTTGGGATTCAAATGGATGGTCATGGTAACCCTGATTGAACAATAAGGCCCATAGTATATCAAATCAAAATTGATGTAGAGCTCTATATTAGGTGCTACACTTTGTCTGTAGCAGTCCAAATTTAGGAGCCTATGGATGAGATTTCATTGGCATTTATGGATAGATTTGACAATGTTGGCATGATCACTTGGGATTCTAATGGATGGTCATGGCAACCCTGATCAAATCATAAGGCCTATAATATATCTAATTAAAGTTAATTCTAAGCCCTATAATGGGTGCTACATACTTGATCTGTAACAATTCTAGCTTAGGGGCTTATGGATGAGACTATATTGGTATTTATGGATGGATTTGACAAAGTAGGTGTGTGTACTTAGGCTTTAAATAGATGATTGTGGCAATCCCGATTGAACTATAGAGCCTATAATAAATCAAATCAAAGCTAACTCAGAGCCCAATATTAGGAGCAATAAAATTTTTCTACAGCAATCCAAATTTAGGGGCTTATTGATGACATTGCATTGGCATTTATGCATGGATTTGACAAAGTGGGCATTTGCACTTGGGATCCAAATGGATAGTCATGGCAACCCCGATTGAACCATAGGACCTATAATATATCCAATCAAAGATTACTCAAAGCCCTATAATAAGTGCTACACACTTCATCTGTAGCAATCAATGTTTAAGGGCCTATGGATGAGACTACATTGGCATTAATCATTGGATTTGACAAAGTGGGCATGCACATTTAGGCTTCAAATGGATAGTCGTGGCAACCCCAATTGAACCATGGGGCCTATAATATATCAAATCAAAGTTACCTTAAAGCCATTTAATTGGTCTTACACACTTCATCTATAGCAATCCAAATTTAGGGGCTTATTGAGGAGACTACATTGGCATTTATAGAGGGATTTTACAAAGTGGGTGCGCGCACTTAAGCTTTAAATGGATGATTGTGGAAACCATGATTGACCCATGAGGCCCATTATATATTAAATCAAGGTAGACTCAGAGCTTTATTATGGGTGGTACACTTTTCTTTTATAGCAATCCAAATTTAGGGGCCTATGGATGATACTGCAATGGCATTTATGGAAGGATTTGACAAAGTGGGTGTGCGCACTTAGGATTCAAATGGATGGTCATGGCAACCCTGATTGAATCATGTGGCCCATTATATATCAAACTGAGTCTGACTCAGAGCTCTATAATGGGTGCTACACAGTTATATCATAGCAATCCAAATTTAAGGGCTTATGAATGAGACTTCATTGGCATTTATAGATGGATTTGACAAAGTGGATGTGCGCACTTGAGCTTTAAATGGATGGTCATGGCAACCTCGATTGAACCACAGGGCCCTTAATATATCAAATCAAAGTTGAATCAGAGCTCTATATTGGGTACTATGGAGATTACCTATAACAGTCCAAATTTAGGGGCATATGGATGAGACTGCATTACTATTTATGGATGGATTTTATATAGTGGGCATGTGCACTTGGACTTTAAATGTATGATTGTGGCAACCTCAATTGAACCATAAGGTCCATAATATATCAAATTGAAGTTGTCTTAGAACCTTATATTAGGTGATACAAACTTTGTCTATAGCACTCCAAATTTAGTGGCCTATGGATGTGAATTCATTGGCAATTAGATGGATTTAACAAAGTGGGCGTGCACACTTGGGCTTCAAATGGATGATTGTGGCAACCCTGATTAAACCATGGGGCCCATAATATATCAAATCAAAGCTGACTTAGATCCTGTGCTAAAAACTTAGTTTGTAGCAATCCAAATTTAGGCACCTATGGATAAGACTATGTTATTATTTATGGATGGATTTGACAAACTGGGCATGCGCACTTGGGCTTCAAATGGATGATTATGGCAACCTCGACTGAACCACAGGGCCCATAATATATCAAAGTATGGCTACCTTGAAGAACTATAATTGATGCTACACACTTCCTCTATAACAATCCAAATTTAGGGGACTATGGATGAGACAACATTGGCAATTATGGATGGATTTAACAAAGTGGGCATGCACACTTAAGCATCAAATGGAAGGCCCTGGCCACTATGATTGAACAGCAGGGCCCATAGTATATTGAATCAAAGTTGAATTAGAGCCCTATGTTAGTTGCTATAAACTTTGTCTATAATAGTCCAAATTTAAGGGCCTATGGATGAGACTGCATTGGCATTTATTTATGGATTTGTCAAAGTGGGCGTGTGCACTGGGGCTTTAAATGGACGGTTGTGGCAACCCCAATTTAACCACGAATGCCCATAATATATCAAATCAAATTTGACTCAGTTCATATGCTAAAAACTTAGTCTATAATAGTCCATATTTAAGAGGCTATGGATGAGACTACATTGCTGTTTATGGATGGATTTGAAAAGGTGGGCATGCACACTTGTGCTTTAAATAGACGGCCATGGTAACCCTGATTGAACCACAAGGCCTATAATATATCAAATTAAGGTTGAATTAGAGCCCTATAATGGTTGTTACACACTTCTTCTATACTAATACAAATTTAAGGGCCTATGGACGAGATTGCATTGGCATTTATGGATGGATTTGACAAAGTGGGCATGCACATTTAGGCTTTAAATGGACAGTCGTGGCAACCTGATTGAACCATGATGCCCATAATATATCAAATCAAAGCTGACTTAGGGATCTATAATGGGAGCTAAAAGATTTGTCTGTAGTAATCCAAATTTAGGGGCCTATAGATGAGACTGCATTGCCATTTATGCATGGATTTGACAAAGTAGGTGTGTGTACTTGGGTTTCAAATAGATGGTCGTGGCAACCACGATTGAACCACAAAGCTTATAATATATCAAATAAAAGCTAACTCAGAGCCCTATGATGGGTGCTATAGACTACATTTGTAGCAATCCAAATTTAGGGGCCTATGGATGAGACCCTATTACTATTTATGGATGAATTTGACAAAGTGGGTGTGCACACTTGTGATTCAAATGGACGGTCATGGCAACCCTAATTGAACCATAGGACCCATAATATAGCAAATTGAGGCTGACTTAGAGCCTTATGATAGGTACTACACATTTCATCTGTACAAATCCAAATTTAAGGGCTTATGGATGAGACAACATTGGCATTTATAGATGGATTTGGCAGAGTGGATGTGCGCACTTAGGATTTAAATGGAGGGTTGTAACAACACGAATTGAACCTCAAGGCCCATAATATATCAAATTCAAGCTAACTTAGAACACTATATTAGGTACTACAAACTTTGTCTGTAGCCATCCCAATTTAAGGGCCTATGGATAAGACTACATTGGTATTTATGGATGGATTTCACAAACTGGATATGGACACTTGTGATTCAAATGGATGGTTATGGCAACTCCGATTAAACCATAGGCCTATAATATATCTAATTGAAGCGACTCATAGCCCTATAATAAGACTCATACACTTCATTCGTAACCATCCAAGTTTATAGGCCTATAGAAGAAACTACATTGGTATTTATAAATGGATTTGAAAAAGTGGGCGTGCACACTAGGGCTTCAAATGGATGGTCATGGAAACCTTGATTGAATCACAGGGCCCATAATATATCAAATCATGGCTAACTCAAAGAAGTATAATGGGTACTGCACACTTCTTCCATACCAATCCAAATTTAAGGGCCTGTGGATGAGACTGCATTGGAATTTATGGATGGATTTCACAAAGTGGGCATGCGTACTTAGGTTTTAAATGGATGGTCCTAGCAATGACGATTGAATGATAGGGCCTATAATATATCAAATTGATGCTGATTTAGAGCCCTATATTTTGTGCTACAAACTTTGCCCATAGCAGTCCAAATTTAGGGGCCTATGGATAAGACTACATTGACATTCATTGATGGATTTGACAAAGTGGGCATGCACACTTGGGCTTTAAATGGATGGTCATGGCAACTCCAATTGAACCATCCGGCCCATAATATATGAAATTTAAGCTGATTAAAATCCCATACAAAAACTTATTTTGTAGCAGTCCAAATTTAAGGGCTTATGGATGAGACTGCATTGCCATTAATGGATGGATTTGACAAAGTGGGCATGCACACTTGGACTTTAAATGGATGGTTATGGCAACACCAATTGAACCACGGGGCCCATAATATATCAGATCATGGTTGACTCAGAGAACTACAATGGGTGCTACACACTTATTCTATACTAATCCAAATTTAGGGGCCTATGGATGAGACTACATTTGTATTTATGGACGGATTTGACAAAGTGGGTGTGCATACTTGGGCTTCAAATGGACGATTATGGCAACCCCAATTGAAAAATAAGGCCCATAACATATCAAATCAAAGTTGACATAGAGCTCTATATTAAGTGCTACACACTTTGTCTGTAGCATTCTAAATTTAGGGACCTATGGATGAGACTGCATTGGCATTCATGGATGGATTTGACAAAGTGGGCATGAGCACTTAGGCTTCAAATGGATAGTCGTGGCAACCCCAATTGAACCATGGGCCCATAATATATCAAATTAAAGATAAATTAAATGTCATATAAAAGCTTAGTTTATAGAAATCCAAATTTAGGAGCCTATGGATGAGACTACATTGCCATTTATGGATGGATTTGACAAAATGGATGTGCACACTTGGGCTTCAAATGGATGATCGTGGCAACCTTGATTGAACCATAGTGCCCATTATATATAAATTTAATGCTGACTTAAAGCCCTATAATGGGTGCTATACTCTTCTTCCATAATAATCAAAATTTAGGGGCCTAGGGATGAGATTGTATTGGAATTTATGGATGGATTTAACAAAGTGGGTGTGCACAATTCTACTTTAGATAGACAGTTGTGGCAACCCCGATTGAACCACAAGGGCTATAATATATCAAATCGAAGCTAACTTAAAGCCCTATAATAGGTGCTAAAAATTTTAGCTGTAGCAATCCAAATTTAGGGGACTATGGATGAGACTGCATTGGCATTTATGGATGGATTTGACAAACTGAGCGTGCGCACTTGGCCTTCAAATGGACAATCATGGCAACCCTGATTGAACCACAGGGCCAATAATATATCAAATCAAAGCTAACTTACAGCTCTATAATAGGTGCTACACACTTCGTTTGTACCAAACCAAATTTAGGGGCATATGGATGAGAATACATTAGTATTTATAGATGGACTTGACGAAGTGAGTGTACACACTTGGGCTTCAAATGGATGGTCGTGGCAACCCTGATTGAACCACAAGACCCATAATATATCTAATCAAAGCTAACTTAGATCCCTATAATGGGTGCTACACACTTCATTTATATCAATCCAAATTTAAGGGCTTATGGATGAGAATGCATTAGCATTTATGGATGGATTTGACAAAGTGAGCGTGAGCACTTAGGCTTCAAATGGATGACCGTGGCAACCTCGATTGAACCAAAGAACCCATAATATATGAAATCAAAGCTAACTTAGAGCCCTATAATGATTGCTACACACTTTATTTGTACCAATCCAAATTTAGGGGCCTATGGATGAGAATGCATTGGCATTTATGGATGGATTTGACAAAGTGGGCATGCACACTTGGGCTTTAAATGGACGGCCGTGGCAACCTCAATTGAACCATGAGGTCCATAATAGTCATGGCAACCCTGATTGAACCACAGGGTCCATAATATATCAAATCAAAGCCAACTTATAGCTCTATAATAAGTGCTACACACTTCATTTGTACCAAACCAAATTTAGGGGCCTATGGATGAGAATGCGTTAGCATTTATAGATGGACTTGATAAAGTGAGTGTACGCACTTGGGCTTTAAATGCACAGCCATGGCAACCTTGATTGAACCACAAGACCCATAATATATCCAATCAAAGCTAACTTATAGCCCTATAATGGGTGCTACACACTTCATTTATATCAACCTAAATTTAAGGGCCTATGGATGAGAATGCATTAGCATTAATGGATAGATTTGACAAAGTGAGTGTGCGCACTTAGGCTTTAAATGGATGACCATGGCAACCTCGATTGAATCAAAGGACCCACAATATATGAAATCAAAGCTAACTTAGAGCCCTATAATGAGTGCTACACACTTTATTTGTACCAATCCAAATTTAGGGGCCTATGGATGAGAATGCATTGGCATTTATGGATGGATTTGACAAAGTGGGCATGCACACTTAGGCTTTAAATAGACGACCGTGGCAACCTTAATTGAACCATGAGGTCCATAATAGTCATGGCAACCCTGATTGAACCACAGGGCCCATAATATGTCAAATCAAAGCTAACTTATAGCTCTATAATAGGTGCTGCACACTTCGTTTGTACCAAAACAAATTTAGGGGCTTATGGATGAGAATGTGTTAGCATTTATAGATGGACTTGACAAAGTGAGTGTATGCACTTGGGCTTCAAATGGACGGCTGTGGCAACCCTGATTGAACCACAAGACCCATAATATATCCAATCAAAGCTAACTTAAAGCCCTATAATTGGTGCTACACACTTCAGTTATATCAACCCAAATTTAAGGGCCTATGGATGAGAATGCATTAGCATTAATGGATGGATTTGACAAATTGAGCGTGCGCACTTAGGCTTCAAATGGATGATCGTGGCAACCTCGATTGAACCAAAGGGCCCATAATATATGAAATCAAAGCTAACTTAGAGCCCTATAATGAGTGCTACACACTTTATTTGTACCAATCCAAATTTAGGGGCCTATGGATGAGAATGTATTGGCATTTATGGATGGATTTGACAAAGTGGGCATGCGAACTTGGGCTTTAAATGGACTGTCGTGGCAACCTCAATTGAACCATGAGGTCCAGGACAGTCATGGCAGCCTAGTTTGAATCACAGGGCCTATAATATATCAAATAAAAATTAACTCAAAGCCCCATAATAAGTGTAACAAACTTTGTCCATAGCAGTTCAAAGCCCTATAATGGTGCTACACTCTTTGCTATAGCAGTACAAAATTAGGGGCCTATGGATGAGATTGCATTGTCATTTATGGATGGATTTGACAAAGTGGGTGTGCACACTTGGGATTCAAATGGATGGTTGCAGCAACCCCGATTGAACCACATAACCCAAAATAAATCAAATTGAAGCTAACTTAAAGCCCTATAATTGATACTATACAATTCATCGGTAGTAGTCCAAATTTATGGGCTATGGATGAGATTATATTGGCATTTATGGATGGATGTGATAAAGTGGGTGTATGTACTTGGGATTTAAATGGACAGTCATGGCAACACCAATTGAATTACAGGCCCCATAATATATCAAATCGAAGCTAAGTTAATGCACTATAATGGATGCTACGAACTTCATCTGTTGTAGTCCAAATTTAGGGGCCTATGGATGAGATTGCATTGGTATTTATGGATGGATTTGACAAAGTGGGAGTGCACACTTAGGCTTTAAATGGACAGTCGTGGTAACCCCGATTAAACCACATGGCCCATAATATATAAAATCAAAGTTGAGTCAGAGCCCTATAGTGGGAGGTACACATTTCACATGTAGCAATCCAAATTTAGGTGCACATGGATCAGACTGCTTTGGTATTTATGGATGAATTTGACAAAGTTGGCATGCGCACTTAGGCTTCAAATGGACGGTCTTGGCCATAGGGCCTATAATATATCAAATTAAAATTGACTTAGAGAGCTATAATGGGTGCTACCTGCTTAATCTATTTTAGTCCAAATTTAAGAGCCTATGGATGAGATTGCATTGGCATTTATGGTTGAATTTGACAAAGTAGGTGTGCATGCTTGGGCTTTTAATGGACAGTCGTGGCAACTGTGATTGAATCATGAAGCCCATAATATATCAAATCAAAACTGACTCAGAGCCCTATAATAGGTGCTATATGCTTTATTTATAGCAGTCCAATTAGGGGCCTATGGATGAGACTACTTTAGCATTTATGGATGGATTTGACAAAGTGGACGTGCATACTTGGGCTTTAAATGGACAATCATGCAACCCCGATTGAAACATAAGGCCTATAATATATCAAAATGAAGCTGAATTAATGTCCTATAATGGGTACTACACAATTCATTTGTAGCAGTTCAAATTTAGGGGCTTATGGATGACATTCATTGACATTTATGGATGGATGTGCCAAAGTGGGCATACGCACTTGGGCTTTAAATGGATGGTTATGGCAACCCCAATTGAACCATAGGGCCCATCATATATAAAATTGAACCTAAATCAGAGCCTTATAATGGATGTAATAAACTTAGTCTGTAGTAATCCAAATATAAAGGCCTATGGATGAGACTGCATTGTCATTTATGGATGGATGGATTTGACAAAGTGGGCATGCGCATTTAGGCTCCAAATGGATAGTTGTGGCAACCTCGATTGAATAATAGGGCCTATAATGTATCAAATAAAAGCTAAGTTAGAGCACTATAACGAATGCTACACACTTCATCTATAGCAGTCCAAATTTAGAGGCCAGTGGATGAGATTACATTGTCATTTGTGGATGGATTTGACAAAGCGGGCGTGTGCACTTGTGCTTCAAATGGATGGTTGTGGCAACCCTAATTGAACCAAAAGCCCATAATATATCAAACAAAAGTTAAATCAAAGCCCTATATTAGGTGCTATGCACTTCATTTGTAGTAATCAAAATTTAAGGGCCTATGCATATGACTTCATTGGCATTTATGGATGGATTTGACAAAGTGAGAGTGTGCACTTAGTCATCAAATGGATAGTCGTGGGAACCTTGATTGAACCACAAGGCCCATAATATATCAAATCAAAGTTGAGTCAGACCCTATAATGGGTGCTACACACTTCATCTATAGCAGTCCAAATTTAGGGGCCCATGGATGAGACTGCATTGGCATTTATGGATGGATTTGACAAAGTGGGCGTGCACACTTGGGCTTCAAATGGATAGTCATGGCAACCCTGATTAAACCACAAGGCTCATAATATATCAAATCAAATATGACTCAGAGCCTTATAATGGGTGCTACACACTTAATCTGTAGCAGTCCAAATTTAGGGGCTTATGGATGAGACTACATTAACAATTATGGATGGATTTGAAAAAGTAGGTGTGCACACTTAGGCTATAAATGGATAGTTGTGGCAACCCCAATTGAACCACGGGGCCCATAATATATGAAATCACAACTGACTCAAAGCCATATAATAGGTGCTACATAGTTCATTTATAGTAGTCCAAATTTAAGGGTGTGCGCACTAGGGCTTCAAAGGGATAGTCATGGCAACCATGATTCAACCATGAGGCCCATAATATATCATTTTGAATCTAACTCAGAGTCCTATAATGGGTGCTATACACTTTATCTATAGTAGTCCAAATTTAGGGGCTTATGGATGAGACTGCATTGTTATTTATAGATTATTTTGACAAAGTGGGCATGCGTAGTTGGGATGGACAGTCGTGGCATCCCTGATTGAACCATGGGGCCCATAATATATCAAATCAAAGTTGATCCAGACCCCTATAATGCATATAACAAACTTTTTATGTAGCAGTCCAAATTTAAGGGCCAATGGATAAGACTGCATTAGCATTTATGGATGCATTTGACAAAATGGGTTTGCAAACTAGGGATTCAAATGGATGGTCATAGCAACCTCGAATGAACCATAGGGCCCATAATTTATCAAATTGAAGCTGACTCAAAGCCCTATAAAATGTGTGCTATATATTTCATTTGTAGTAGTACAAATTCATAGGCCTATGGATAAAACTGCATTGGCATTTATGGATGTATTTGATAAAGTGGGCGTGCACACTTGGGCTTCAAATGGACGATTATGGCAACCTCGATTGAACCACAGGCCCATAATATATCAAATCAAAGCTGAGTCAGAGCCCTATAGTGGGCACTAGACACTTCATCTATAGAATTCCAAATTTAAGGGCCTATGGATGGTACTGCATTGGCATTTATAAATGGATTTGACCAAGTGGGCATGTGCACTTGGGTTTTAAATGGATGGCTGTGGCAACCCTAATTAAAGCATAGGGCCTATAATATGTCAAATCAAAGTTGACTCAGAGCCCTATAATAGGTGTTATATGCTTAATCTGTAGCAATCCAAATTTAGGGGCCTATGGATGAGACTGCATTGGCATTTATGGATGCGACTGCATTAGCATTTATGGATAGATTTAATAAAATAGGTGTACATATTTAGGTTTCAAATGGATAGTCATGGCAACCCTGTTTAAATAATAGAGCCCATAATAAATTAAATCAAAGCTGACATAGAGCCTTATAATAGATGGTACACACTTCATCTATAGCAATACAAATTTAGGGGCCAATGGATGAGACTACATTAGCGTTTATGGATGGATTTGACAAAGTGGGCGTGTGCACTTAGGTTTCAAATGAATCATATGGCAACCCTGATTGAACCATGGGGCCCATAATATATCCAATTGAGGCTGGCTCTAAGCCCTATATTGGTTGTTAAAGATTTCTTCTGTAGCAATCCAAATTTAGGGGCCTATTGATGAGACTGCAATGGCATTTATGCATGGAATTGATAAAGTAGGTGTGCGCACTTAGGCTTTAAATGGATGATCATGGTAACCCCAATTGCATTATAGGGCCTATAACAAATCAAATTGAGGTTGACTCATAACCCTATAATGGGTGATACACATCTTTTCTATAGCAGTCCAAATTTAGGGCACTATGGATGAGACTACATTAACATTTATGGATGGATTTGACAAAGTGGGCATGCATACATGGGCATCAATTGGACGGTCGTGGCAAACTCAACTGAACCATGTGGCCTATAATATATCAAATCAAAGCTGATTTAGAACCCTATAATGGATGGCATAAACTTTGTCTTTAGCAATACAAATTTAGGGGCCCATAGATGAGAATGCATTGGAAATTATGGATGGATTTGACAAAGTGGGCATGCACACTTAGGCTTCAAATGGACGATCGTCACAACCCTGATTGAACCACAGGGCCCATAATATATGAAATTGAAGCTGACTTAAAGCCCTATAGTTGGTGATATATATATCATCTATAGAAGTCCAAATTTAGGGGCCTTTGGATGAGAATGTATTGGCATTTATAGATGGATTTGACAAAGTGGGCATGCGCACTTGGGATTCAAATTCATGATCATGATAATCTTAATTGAATATATCAAATCAAAGATGACTTAGAGCCCTATAATGGGTGCTATATACTTCCTTCAAAGCAATACAAATTTAAAGGCTTATGGATGAGACTGCATTGGCATTTATGGATGGTCAAAGTGGGTGTGTGGACTTGGGCTTCAAATGGATGGTTGTGGCAACCCTGATTAAACCATGGGACCCATAATATATCAAATCAAAACTAACTTAGTATGTACTTAGAATTCAAATGGATGATCATCGCAATCCCAATTAAACCACGGGGCCCATAATATATCAAATCAAACCTGACTCAGAGCCCTTTAATCGGTGCTACACACTTTGTCTATAGCAGTCCAAATTTAGGTGCTTATGGATGAGATTGCATTGGTATTTATGGATGGATTTGATAAAGTAGGTGTGTGCACTTGGGATTCAAATTGATAGTAATGGTAACCCCGATTGAACCATAGGGCCCATAATATATCAAATCGAAGCTGACTCAGAGCCCTATAGTGGGTGCTACACTCCTCCATAGCAGTACAAATTTAGAGGCCTATGGATGAGACTGTGTTGGCATTTATGGATGGATTTAATAAAGTGGGAGTTCACATCTGGGCTTCAAATGGACGGTCATGGCAACCCCGATTGAACAACACGTCCTATAATATATCAAATTGAAGCTGACTCACTGCACACTAAGGCTTCAAATGGAGAATTGTGGTAACCTCGATTGAACTACAAGGAATATAATATATCGAATCAAACTTGACTCAGAGCCCTATAGTGCTACAAACTTTGTTTATAGCAAACTAAATTTAGGGCTCTATAGATTATACAACATTGGCATTTATGGATGGATTTGATAGAGTGGGCGTGCACACTTAAGCTTCAAATGGATGGTCATGGTAACCTCAATTGAACCATGAGACCTATAATATATTAAATCAAAGCTGACTCAGAGCCCTATAAAGAGTGTAATAAACATTGTCCATAGCAGTCCAATTTAAGGGCTTATGGATGAGACTGCACTATCTTTATGGATGGATTTGACAAAGTGGGCGTTTGCACTTGGGCTTCAAATGGATAGTCGGGTTAACCTTGATTGAATGGTGGGGCCTATAATATATCAAATCAAAGCTGACTCAGAGCCCTATAATGGTTACTGCACGCTTAATCTATTGTAGTCCAAATTTAAGGGCCTATGGATGAGAATGCATTGGCATTTATAGATGGATTTGACAAAGTTGGTGTGCACACTTGGGTTTTCAAATGGACGATCGTGGCAACCCCGATTGAACCATGGGGCCCATAATATATTAAATCAAAGCTGACTTAGAGCCCTATAATATTGTTATATGCTTTATTTATAGCAGTCCAAGTTTGGGAGCCTATGGATGAGACTGCATTGGCTTTTATGGATGGATTTGACAAAGTGGACGTACGCACTTAGGCTTTAAATGATCGATCATGCCAACCCCGATTGTTCCACGAGGCCCATAATATATCAAATCAAAGATGACTCAAAGCCTTATCATGTGTTCAATACAATTCCTTTGTAGCAGTTCAAATTTAGAGGCCTATAGATGAGAATGCTTTGGCATTTATGGATGGATTAGACAAAGTGGGCATGTGCACTTAGGCTTCAAATGGATGGTTGTGGCAACATCGATTGAACCACAGGGACCATAATATATTTAATCAAAGCTGATTTAAATCCCTATAACAATAGCTATAAACTTTATCTATACCAATATAAATTTAGAGGCCTATGGATGAGACTGCATTGGCATTTATAAATGGATTTGACAAAGTGGGCTTATGCACTTGGGCTTCAAATGGACGGTCGTGGCAACCCCTATTGAACCACAAGGCCCATAATATATCAAATAAAAGTTGACTTAGATTGCTATAATGGATGTTATACACTTCATCTATACCAATACAAATTTAGGGGCCTATGAATGAGACTACATTGGCAGGCCATGCACACTTGGATTTCAAATGGATGGTCGTGGCAACCCCAATTGTACCATAGGACCCATAATATATCAAATTGATGCTAACTCAGAGCCTTATGATGATAGCAACAAACTTTGTCTATAGCAATACAAATTTAAGGGCGTATGGATCAGACTGCATTGGCATTTATGGATGGATTTGACAAAGTGGGCATGCGCACTTGGTCTTCAAAAGGACGATCGTGGCAACCCCGATTGAACCTTTGGGCCCATAATATATCAAATTAAAGCTAACTTAGAGTACCATAATGGGTACTACAATGTTCATCTATGCCGATTAAAATTTAGGGGCTTATAGATGAGATTGCATTGGTATTTATGGATGGATTTTATGAAGTGAGCATGCATACTTAGGATTTAAATGGATGGTCGTGGTGACCCTGATTAAACCACAGGGCCTATAATAAATAAAATCAAAGCTAACTCAAAACCCTATAGTGGTTACTACACAATTCATCTATAGCAGTACAAATTTAAGGGCCTATGGATGAGACTACATTGTTAATTATGGGTGGATTTGACAAAGTGGGCATGTGTACTTGGACTTTAAATGGTCAATCATGGAAACCTTAATTGAACCACATGGCCCATAATATATCAAATTAAATCTGACTTAGACCCTAAAATGGCTACTATATACTTTATCGATAACAGTCCAAATTTAGAGCCCTATAGTGTGGGCTTCAAATAGACTGTTGTGGCACCCCCAATTGAACCATGGAGCCCATAATATATCAAATCATGACTGATTTAGAGCCCTATAGTGTGTGCTACACACCTCTTCTATAGCAGTCCAAATTTAGGGCCCTACATATGAGAATGCATTAATATTTATGGATGGATTTGAAAAAGTGGGCATGTGCACTTGGGCTTCAAATGGACGATCGTGGAAACCTTAGTTGAACCACAGGGCCCATAATATATCAAATCAAAGCTGATTCAAAGACCTATAATGGGTGATATCAACTTTATCTATAGTAATACATGTTTAGTGGCCTATGGATAACACTGCATTGGCATTTATAGATGGATTTAACAAAGTGGGCATTTGCACTTGGGCTTCATATTGACGGTCGTGCCAACCCTGATTGAACCACAGTACCCATAATATATGAAATTGAAGTTAACTCAAATCCCTATAATGGGTATTATACCCTTCATCTGTAGCAGTCTGAATTTAGCAGCTTATGGATGAGATTGTATTGGCATTTAAGGATGAATTTGACAAAGTGGGCTTGCACACTTGGGCTTCAAATGGATGGTTGTGACAACCCTGATTAAACTAAAGGGCCCATAATAGATCAAATTAAAGCTGACTTAGAGCCCTATATTGGGTGCTACACAATTAATCTATAACAATCTAAATTTAAGGACCTATAGATGACACTGCATTGGCATTTATGGATGGATTTGACAAAGTGGGATTGTGCACTTATGCTTTAAATTGGTGGTCATGGCAGCCCCAATTGATGCACAGGGTGCATAATATATCCAATTGAAGCTGACTTAAACCCTTATAACAAAAGCTATAAACCTTGTCTATAGCAATACAAATGTAGAGGCCTATGGATGAGACTACATTGGCATTTATAAATGGATTTGATAAAGTGGGTGTATGCACTTGGGCTTCAAATGGACAGTCGTGGCAACCCCAATTGAACTATAGGGCCCATAACATATAAAATTGAAGTTGATTTAGAGCTTATAATGGGTACTATACTCTTCATCTATACCAATACAAATCTAAGGGCCTATGGATGAGACTGCATTGGCATTTATGGATGTATTTGATAAATTAGGTGTGCACACTTAGACTTCAAATGGATGATCATGGAAACCCCGACTGAACCATGGGGCCCATAATATATCAAAGTTGTCTCAAAGCCCTATAAGGGTGACAAATGTTTTCTGTAGCAATACAAATTTAAGGGTGCTATAATGGGTGCTACATACCTTTTCTAAAGCAATCCAAATTTAGGGGCCAATACATGAGACTGCATTGACATTTATGGATGGTTTTGACAAAGTGAGCGTGCACACTTGGGCTTCAAAAGGAAGGTTGTGGCAACCCTGATTGAACCACGGGGCCTATAATATATCAAATTGAAACTAACTTAGAGCACTATAATGGGTGCTATAATGTTAATATGTAGCAGTTAAAATTTAGTGGCCTATGGATTAGACTGCATTGGCATTTATGGATGGATTTGACAAAGTGGGCATGCATACTTAGGATTCAAATAGATGGTCATGGCAACCCCAATTGAACCATGGGGCCTGTAATATATCAAATTAAAGCTGACTGAGAGCCTTATAATGGCTACTACACAATTCATCTATAGCAGTACAATTTTAAGGGACTATGGATGAGACTGCATTGTCATTTATGGGTGGATGTGAAAAAGTTATTGTGTGCACTTAAGCTTTAAATGGACAGTCATGGAAACCCCGATTGAACCATAAGACCCATAATATATCAAATCAAAGTTGACTCAGAACTCTATAATGGGTGCTACACACTTCATCTGTAACAATCCAAATTTAGGGGCCTATTAATGAGACTGCATTAACATTTATGGATGGATTTGACAAAGTGGGCGTGCATGCTTGTGCATCAAATGGACGGTCATGGTAACTCCAATTGAACCATGGGGCCAGTAATATATTAAATTAGAGCTAACTCTAAGCTGTATAATAGGTGTCACACACTTCATCTATAGCAATATAAATTTAGGGGCCTATGGATAAGACTTGATTAGTATTTATGGATGGATTTAACAAAGTGGGCGTGTGCACTTAGGCTTTAAATGGATAGTTTTTGAAACCTTGATTGAACCACATAACTAATAATATATTAACTTGAGACTAGCTCAAAGCCCTATAATGGGTGGTACACATTTCTTCAGTAGCAATCCAAATTTAGGGGTCTATGGATGAGACTGTATTGTCATTAATGAATGGATTTGACAAAGTGGGCGTGCGCATTTGGGCTTCAAATGGATGGTCGTGGCAACCCCAATTGAACCATAAAGATTATATTATGTTAAATCAAGGATGATTTAGATCGTTACAATGGGTGCTACACACTTATTCTATAGTAGTCTAAATTTAGGGCCCCATGGATGAGAATGCATTAGTATTTATGGATAGATTGATAAAGTGGGCATGTGCACTTGGGCATTAAATGGATAGTTATGGAAACTCTGATTAAACTATGGGGCCTATAATATATCAAATTAAAGCTAACTTCGAGCCCTATAATGGGTGCACACACTTCATCTGTAGCAGTATAAATTTAGGGGCCTATGGATGAGACTGCATTAGCATTTATGGATGGATTTAACAAAGTGGGCATGCGCACTTGGGATTGAAATGGATGATCATGGCAACCTTGATTGAACCACAATGCCCATAATATTAAATTGAAGCTAAGTTAGAGCCCCATCATAGGTACTACACACTTCATCTGTAGCACTCCAAATTTAAAGGCATATGGATGAGACTGCATTAGCATTTATTGATGGATTTGATAAAGTGGGCTTGTGCACTTGGACTTCAAATGGACGGTTGTGACAACCTTGATTAAACCATGATGCCTATAATATATCAAATCAAAGCTTACATAAAGCCCTATAATGTGTGCTATAAATTTAATTTATAGCAATCCAAATTTAGAGGCCTATGGATGACATTGCATTGGCATTTATGGATGGATTTAACAAAGTGGGATTGCACACTTGGTCTTCAAATGGACAGTCGTGGCAACCCTGATTGAACCACAAGGCCCATAATATATTCAATTAAAGCTGACTTAGAGCCCTTTTCATAATTCAACTATAGCGGTACAAATTTAGGGGCTAATGCATGAGATTGCATTACCTTTTATGAATGGATTTGACAAAGTAGGCTTGCGCACTTGGGCTTCAAGTGGATTGTCGTGGCAACCTTGATTGAACCATTGAGCCTATAATATATCAAATCAAAGCTAACTTAGATTCCTATAATGGGTACTACATACTTCATCTGTAGCAGTCCAAATTTAAGGCTTATGGATGAGACTGCGTTGGTATTTATGGATGGATTTGACAAAGTGGGCTTGCACCCTTGGGCTTCAAATAGATGGTTATGGAAACCCTAATTGTACCAAGGGGCCCATAATATATTCAATCAAAGATGACTCAGAGCCCTATAATGGGTGCTATATAATTCATCTGTAGCAGTACAAATTTAGGGATTTATGGATAAGACTGCATTGGTATTTATGGATGGAATTAACAAAGTGGGCTTGCGCACTTGGGCTTTAAATGGATCGTCGTGGTAACCTTGATTGAACCACGAGACCCATAATATATCAAATCAAACTTGACTTACAGCCCTATCAGGGGTGCTATACACTTCATCTGCAGCAGTACAAATTTAGGAGCCTATGGATGAGACTGCATTGGCATTTATGGATGGATTTGACAAAGTGGGTGTGCGCACTTGGTTTTCAAATGGATGGTTATTGCAACTCAGATTAAACCATAAGGCCTAGAATATATTAAATTAAGGCTAGCATAAATCCCTATAGTGGGTGCTATACATTACTTTTGTAGCAATCCAAATTGAAGGGCCTATGGATGAGAATGCATTGGTATTTATGGATGGATTTAACAAAGTGGGTGTGCGCACTTAGGTTTCAAATGAACAGTCATGGAAACTATGATTGAACCATAGGGCTAATAATATATTAAATCAAGGCTAACTTAGAGTCCTATAATGGGTGCTACACTCTTTTTTTTTGTAGTAGTCCAAATTTTCTGCCCTATGGATGAGAATGCATTGGCATTTAAGGATGGAGTTGACAAAGTGGGCATGTGCACCTGAGCTTCAAATGGATGATCATGGCAACCCCGATTGAACCATAGGGCCTATAATATATCAAAGCAAGGCAGACTCAGAGCACTATTATAGGTTCTACACACCTCTTCTGTAGCAGTCCAAATTTAAGGGCTGAAGCAGGTAGAATTGTATAACCCTAGTCTCTAAGGACTTAGTATAAAGTAAGTAGGGTGTCGAACATTGGGAATTGGAGAATTTTACATTAACCACTTAGAATTAAGTGATTAGTATTTTATATTAGCTGATTAGTTAATTAGATGGATAGGCAAAACTAAGTCAAGATAATAATTGGAACTAATGAAGAAATATAATTACTACTAATATATTATAATACCAAACATAAATAAAAAGCAAATATATATATGTATGAAATCACAATTCAAAATATAAATAAGAACTTATAAAAGATTATCATAAAACATATTGATCATAAATTAGTGCATATAATCTTTAAAAGCAACTCTTGTTATCAGATTAAAGTAAAGTCTGTAAAAGAAACTCTCGTTATCAATTAGAAGTATCTCCTCTTAGAGTCTACAAGCTCTCTTAGTGTATTGTAGAGATAAGAGAAAATCATAAATCACATTATACTAATAAATCCATAAAAGCAACTCTTGTTGTCAATTAA
The DNA here is from genome assembly GCA_947683625.1 of Mallotus nudiflorus. Classification (NCBI taxonomy): domain Eukaryota; kingdom Viridiplantae; phylum Streptophyta; class Magnoliopsida; order Malpighiales; family Euphorbiaceae; genus Mallotus; species Mallotus nudiflorus. The sequence continues at coordinate 6,296,705 of CANTUR010000166.1, read as the reverse complement.
GGATATTCCCATATAGAGTCTACAAGCTCTCTTGATGTATTATAGAGATAGATAAGGAAATCACAAGTAAATCTACTAATTGTTTCCCTTAAGATGAATTCCTTATTTCCAAGTAAATCCAATTCTTAAGTAATCTCAATTATACATCCACCAAATTACTCTAACTCTTATTGTAAATAATTCGATTAAAATAAGTTACATATGGTGATCAATCATAAATAACTTAATTAAGCACTAATTGAAATTAAATTATAAACAAGATAAGATAGAAAATGTAGTTCTTATTTAATTCATCATTGTAATTCTCAAACAGGACTTAGCCAAGAAACAAAGTTAAAGAACAACAAAAGAAGAAGAAAAAGAATTGATAAAACCCTATTTACTAAGCCTTCTAGTACTTACTTAGTGTAGAGCAATCTTCTCTTTTTGCTTCCTAACTTGGTCTTCAAAATAATAAAGTAAGTCCTAATGAAAATCTAAATTTCTTATTCTAATACTATATATTTTTCTCATAGATTTCTTCATATATGACTATGATATTTTTCTCTCTACACATTATTACAGGTTACAATTTACATATATGTAGACCCTAGAGGTTGTTAAAAGAAGTTACAATTGGAAAGGTACCCTTTTGATTGAAGGGTCATAACTCTATATAGATATAGTAACTTATATGGGATTTTTGTCCTTCCAAATGACTTTATCTTGAAATCAATCCTTCATGAAAGTTCTATATCTTTGAGTTATCCTTCTAATACAACTTAAATCAACTCATTTGGATGTCTATAAAAGAAGTTATGGTCAAAATACAAAAACTGCTCAAAGTTGAAAAATTGCAACTCTTTTGGTGATGGAACAAGTCAGCACCCCAAGATGAGTCAGCATGAATTGGCTTTGTCGTGACTCATTCTAGCTATAACAAGTCAGCACAGTATCAATTCAACTTCCTTTTGCTTCTTGAGCTTCATACTTCATTCTAACAAGTCCAAAGTCCTTTTAATGCATCAATTGAACCTAAAAACATATATAAAACATATATAAAACATACAAAAAACATAAAAATCATTTGGAACTAAAAATAACATTTTCATAACTAAATAACATATAAACTTAACTAAAATTAAACAAAATAACATTTATAATGTACTAATTAACTATGCATATTTGCACTGTATCAAACTCCCCCACTCTTAGACCTTGCTTGCCCTCAAGTAAATAAATGATCTAATATGAAAAAGATTAACAAAATTTTCATTTACTCCCAAAACAAATGTAGCATCCTTAATAAGTCACTTTAATCATGAATGAAATTAAAAGAAAAATAATTCAATAATTGAACTTTCAATGCTCAACAATGGTACAATAAACAAGTTTCATAATATAGGCAATAACTTTACCAATTATCTCAATCTACTAATAATAAAATAAAAAAATGCAATGTCAAAGTTCTAAACAAGCTTCTTAGCCAAAATAGTCATGCTTCAAACTTAGGGATTCTTGAGACAAAAACAACCTAAAGACAATGTTAAGCACATATAAAAAATTACTTTTCTCATGGCATTTTTAGACTTTTTTTATTCATAAGTATATTTACTAGATGTATTCTTTTCAAATGAATGCAAATGAGGAGCAAACACAAATGCACACAACTTACTTGAGATCCATCTACTTGTGACATTATACATCCTTTTCCAAATGAATACAACTAAAGAGTGTACTCATTTGCACACAACTTAGTCAAGATGCATCATATCACAAGCATTATTTACTTATTATTTTTTTTACTTTCTTTCTTTTTTTTTTCATTATCCTTATCCATTATTTAAAAGCAAGTGTTTTATGTATTATGGCTATAATTTCTTTAAGGTTACCTAAGTCCTTAAGAAAACCAAAACTTAAATCATTACTACTTAGCCTAAACCATAATTAGGAAATTGACTAATACATTCTTTAGATTTTAGAAATAATAAAAAGAGATAAAAACATAAACTTATTACTTATACTACATAAAACATAGACTTCTACCAATTGAGCAATAAAAATTCACTATTAACAAAACATATTAACTTCAATCAAAATTAAAAAGACTATTAAGGATGACTACTTATTAAATATATGAGCAAAATAAATAATCAACATTAATGTAAATACACAAAAATGTAGACTAATATAATACCATAATATATAAGTAACTAATATACTAATGCTAATATATCTATCTATTTATCCCTTCCCCGACACTTAAAAGCAAGCATTGTCCTCAATGTATGGAAAAGTAAAGTAAAGGAAAGGATAGAAGTACTTCCTAGTCGTCTATTGGAGAAGTGGGTGGAGACTCAATTGAGTGTCCAGATTGAGTAAAGTATTGGTTCAACTTGTACTCTAATTTTCGTTGACGACGAGCCAACTGCTTTTAGTGAAATTCCATTTCATTCAATTGCCCTTGCATGGCAATTTGATTATTCAAAATTTGATCCCAAATAGGAGGGTGGTCACTTTAAGAGCTCGGTGCACTTTGGAAAGGGTAAGTAAGCAATGGAACATCTCCATATGGTTGATATTGAGGAAGTTCTTCTTTTGGGTCACTTTTCATTTGTTATTTGGTAGGTGGTTCTTCAACTTAGGGTGATCTAGCAATTCCATGCTGACATGAATGTGATCGAGCAGGAATAAAATGAAATCCTGCATCAACAACTTCTCCTTGCAAAAAAGCATGGTTAGTAAAATAAGAGCATTTAACCTTACGAGTATAATCAGTAAGACCAACATTCAAGGCCTTTGCAACTATTGTGATCACATGCCCATGTGTTAAGAGCTACACACTTCTTCTATACCAAATTTTGGGGCATATGGATGAGGCTGCATTGGCATTTATTAATGGATTTGACAAAGTGAGTGTGCACACTTGAGCAGTCATGGCAACCCCAATTAAACCACAGGGTCAATAATATATCAAATCAAAGGTGACTCAGAGTTCTATATTGAGAGCTATAAATTTTTTTTGTAGCAATCAAAATTTAAAGGCCTATCGAAGAGACTACAATGGCATTTATGCATGAATTTGACAAAGTGAGTGTGCACACTTAGGATTCAAATGGGCAGTCATTGCAACCCCAATTAAACCACAAGGCCCAAAACATATCAAATCAAAGCTTATTTAGAGAACTATAATGGGTGGTATGGTCTTCATCTGTAGCAATCCAAATTTAGGGGCCTATGGATGACACTACATTGGCATTTATGGATGGATTTTACAAAGCAAGTGTGTGCACTTGGGCTTCAAATGGATGGTTATGGCAACCCCGATTGGTACACAGGGCATATAATATATCAAATCAAAGCTAACTTAGGATTCTATAATGGGGTCCATGGAGGAGACAACATTGGCATTTATGGATGGATTTGATAAAGTGGGCATGCACACTTAGGATTCAAATGGACGGTCGTGGCAACCCTGATTGAACAATGGGGCCCATAATATATCAAATCAAAGCTAAATCAAAGCCCTAAATTGGGTTCTATACACTTTGTCTATAGCGCTCCAAATGTAGGGGACTAAGGACGAGACTGCATTAGCATTTATGTATGGCTTTCATAAAATGGGCATGTGCACTTGGGCTTTAAATGGACGGTTGTGGCAACCCTAATTGAACCATGGGGCCCATAATATATTAAATGATTTCAATAAAAAAAGTCTATAGCAGCCCAAATTTAGGGGCATATGGATGAGACTGCATTGGCATTTATGGATGTATTTGACAAAGTGGGCATGCACACTTAGGAAGCAAATGGACGGTCATGGCAACCCCAATTAAACCATGGGGCCTATAATATATCATATTAAAGCTGACTCAAAGCCCTATAATGTGTTTTATAGACTTTTGTCTATATCTATTCAAATTTAGGGGCCTATGGATGAGACTACTTTAGCATTTTTTGATGGATTTGATAAAGTAGGAGTGCGCACATAGACTTCAAATGGATAGTTGTGGCAACCCTGAATGAACCATAGGGCCCATAATATATCAAATTATAGCTGAATCGGAGCCCTATAATGGGTGTAGTCCAAATTTAGCGTCCTATGGATGAGACTACATTAGCATTTACGGATGGATTTAATAAAGTGGGTGTGCACACTTAATATTCAAATGGATGATCATAGCATCCTCGATTGAACAATAGGGCCCATAATATATCTAATCAAAGATAGCATAGAGCCTTATAATGAGTGCTACAAACTTGATTTTTAGCAATCAAAGTTTAGGGGCCTATAGATGAGACTACATTGGCATTTATGGATGGATTTAATAAAGTGGGCTTATGCACTTGGGCTTCAAATGGATAGTCATGGTAACTTCGATTGAACCATGGTGCCTATAATCTATCAAATCAAAGCCAACTTAGAGCCCTATATTGGGTACTACACATTTTATCTATAGCAATCCAAATTTGGGGGCCTATGGATAAGAATTAATTGGAATTTATGGATGAATTTGTCAAAGTGGGTGTGTGCACTTGGGCTTCAAATGGATGGTAATGGCTACCCTGATTGAACCATAGGGCCCATTATATATCAAATCAAGGAGGACTCAGAGCCTATAATGTGTGATGTACACTTCATCTGTAGAAATACAAATTTAAGGGCATGTGGATGAGATTGCATTAGCATTTATGGATGGATTTGACAAAGTGGGTGTGCACACTTAGGCTTCAAATGGACGGTTGTGGCAACCCCGATTGAACCATAGAGCCTATAATATATCAAATTGAAGTTAACTCAAAGTCCTATACTGGGTGCTATAGAACTTATCTGTAGTAGTCTAAATTTAGGACCCTATGGATGAGAATACATTGGCATTTATGGATGGATTTGACAAAGTAGGTGTGTGCACTTGGGCTTCAAATGGACGATCAATGCAACCTCGATTGAACCATAGGGCCCATATTATATCCAAACAAAGCTAACTCAGGGCCCTATAATGGATATTACATGCTTTATCTATAGCTATCCAAATTTAAGGGCCTATGGATAAGATTGTATTAGCATTTATGGATGGATTTGACAACACAAGCGTGCACACATGGGCTTTAAATGGATGGTTGTGAAAACCCTGATTGAACCACCGGTTCTATTATATATCAAATTGAGGTTGACTTAGATCCTTATAATGGATACTACAGATGTCTTTCATAGTAATCCAAATTTAGGGGCCGATGAAGGAGATTGCATTGGCATTTATGGATGGATTTGACAAAGTGGGCATGCACACATAGGCTTCAAATGGATGGTCATGGTAACCCCGATTGAACCATGAGGCCCATAATATATCTAATCAAAGCTTACTCATATCCCTATAATGAGTGCTACACACTTTGTTTATAGCAATCCAAGTTTAGGTGCTTATGGATAAGACTACATTAGCATTCATCGATGGATTTGATAAAGTAGGCTTGTGCACTTGGGCTTCAATTGGATGGTCATGGAAGCCTCAATTGAACCATGGGGCCCTTAATTTATCCAATTGAATTTAACTTAGAACCATATAATGGGTGCTACATGCTTCATCTGTAGCAATCCAAAATTAAGGGCCTATGGATGAGACTGCCCTTACATTTATAGATGGACTTGAGAAAGTGGGTGTGCGCACTTGGGATTCAAATGAATGGTCGAGGCAACCATGATTGAACCGTGAGGCCCATAATATAAAAAATTAAAGCTGACTCAAAGCCCTCTAATAGATGCTATAGACTTCATCTATACCTATCAAAATTTAGGGTCCTCTGGATGAGACTACATTAGCATTTATGGATGGATTTAATAAAGTAAGGGTGCACACTTAGGCTTAAATGGATGGTTGTGGTAACCCCAATTAAACCATGGGGTCCAATTGAAGCTGACTTAAAGTCATATAATAAATGCTACATGCTACTTCTGTAGCAATCAAAATTTGGGGGCCTATGGATGAGATTCCATTGGCATTTATGGATGGATTTGACAAAGTAGTCGTGCACACTTGGAATTCAAATGGACGATCGTGGCTACCCCGATTCAACTAGAAGGACATTAATATATCCAATTGAAGCTAACTCAGATCCCTATAAGCTACACACTTAGTTTATAGCAATCCAAGTTTAGGTGCCTATGGATAAGACTACATTGGCATTTATGGAAGGATTTGACAAAGTGAGCGTGTGCACTTGGGCTTCAAATGGACAGTCGTGGTAACACAGATTGAACCATAGGGCCCTTAATATATCAAATGAATGTTGAATCAAAGCCCTATAATGGGTGCTATATGCTTCATCTGTAGCAATATAAAATTAGGGGCCTATGGTTGAGATTGCATTGGCATTTGTGGATGGACTTGACAAAGTCGGCGTCCACACATGGGCTTCAAATGGATGATTTTAGAAACATTGATTGAACCATAAGGCCAATTATATATGAAATCAAGGATAACTTAATTCCCTATAATAGGTGCTACACACTTCTTCCATAGCAATATAAATTTAGGGGCCTATGGATGAAACTACATAGGCATTTATGGATTGATTTGACAAAGTGGGTGTGAACACTTGGGTTTTAAATGGACTATCATAGGAACCTTGATTGAACCACAGGGCCTATAATACTTTAAACTAAGGCTGAATTAAAGCTTTATAATGAGTGCTACACATTTCTTCTGTACCAATCCAAATTTAAGGGCCTATGGATGATATTGCATTGGCATTTATGGATGGATTTGATAAAGTGAGTGTGCATGCTTAGGCTCCAACTGGACGGTCGTGGCAACCCTGATTAAATCACAAGGCCCATAATATATTAAATTAAGACTAACTCAGAGCTCTATAATGGATGCTATACACTTCTTATGTACCAATCCAAATTTTGGGGCCTATGGATGAGACTGCATTGGCATTTATGGATGGATTTGACAAAGTTGGTGTGCACACTTAGGATTCAAATGGATGGTCATGGCAACCTCGATTGAATAATAGGGCCTATAATATATTGAATCGAGGCTGACTTAGAGCCCTATAATGGGTGATATGCATTTCTTCTGTTCTAATCCAAATTTAGGGGCCCATGGATGACACTACATTAGCATTTATGGATGGATTTCAAATGGATGGTCATGGCAATGCTAATTAAACCATGGAGCTTATAATATATCCAATCATATCTGACTCAAAGCCTATAATGGGTGCTACATGCTTCATTTACAGTAATCCAAATTTAGAGGCTTATGGATGAGACTACACTGATATTTATGGATGGATTTGACAAAGTGGGTTGCACACATGGGCTTCAAACGGACGGTTTTGAAAACACTGATTGAATAATGGGGCCTATTATATATTAAATCGAGGCTAACTCAGATTTTAATAATAGGCACTACACACTTCTTCTATAACAATCCAAATTTAGGGGCCTATGGATGAGATTGCATTGGCATTTTTGGATGGATTTAACAAAGTGGGCGTGCGCACATGGGCTTCAAAGGGATGGTCGTGGAAACACTGATTGAACCACATGGCCTATTTTATATCAATTCGAGGTTGACTTATATCCTTATAATGGGTGCTACACACTAGCAATTCCAATTTAGGGGCCTATGGATAAGAATGCATAGGCATTTATAAATTGATTTGACAAAGCGGACTTGGGCACTTCGGCTTCAGATGGATGGTCATGGAAACCCTGATTGAACCATGGGGCCTATAATATATTTAATCAAGGTTAACTCAAAGTGCTATAATGGGTGCTATGCATTGCTTCTATTCCAAATCAAATTTAGGTGCCTATAAATAAGACTACATTGGCATTTATAGGTTGACTTAACAAACTAGGCGTGACTTTGACTTTAAAGTCGTGGTAATACCGATTGAACCATGGAGCTTATAATATATCCAATTGAAGCCAACCTAGTGCCCTATAATAAGTGCTACATGCTTCATCTGTAGTAATCCAAATTTAGGGGCCTATGGATGACACTGCATTAGCATTTATGGATGGATTTGACAAAGTGGTCATGCGCACATGGGTTTTGAATGGACAGTTGTGGAAACATTGATTAATCCATGAGGCCATTATATATCAAATCATGGTTGACTCATATTCCTATAATAGGTGCTACACACTTCTTTTATAGCAATCTAAATTTAGGGGTCGATGGATGATACTGCATAGGCATTTATAGATTGATTTGATAAAGTGTGTGTGCGCACTTAGGCATCAAATGGATGGTTGTGGCAACCCCGATTGAACCAAAGGGCCTATAATATATTGAATTAAGGCTAACTTAGACCCTTATAATGGGTGTAACACATTTCTTTTATACGAATCCAAATTTAAGGGCTTATGGATAAGATTACATTGGCATTTATGGATTGATTTGACAAATTGAGCGTGTGCACATAGGCTTCAGATGGATGATTATGGCAACCCCAATTGAACCATGGGGCCTATAATATATTAAATTGAAGCTAACTCATAGCCCTATAATGAGAGCTATAAACATTATTTGTATCAATCTAAATTTAAGGGCCTATAGATGAGATTGCATTGGCATTTATGCATGGATTTGGTAATTTGGTAGTGTGCTCTTGGGATTCAAATGGATGGTTGTGGCAACTCTGATGTAACCACAGGGGCCAAATTATTTCAAACCAAAGCTGACTTAGAACCCTATAATGGGTGCTATTGACTTCATTTGTAGCATTCCAAATTTAGGGGCTTATGGATGATAATGCATTGGGATTTATGGATGGATTTGACAAAGTGGGTGTGACTTGGACTTCAAATAAATGGTCATGGCAATGCCAATTGAACCATGAATCTCATAATATATCCAATCAAAGCCAACTTAGAGCCCTATAATGGGTGCTACGTGCTTTGTCTATTACAATCCAAATTTAGGGGCCTATGGATGAGACTATATTAGCATTTATGGATGGATTTGACAAAGTGGGCGTGCACACATGGGCTTCAAACTGATGGTTGTGGAAACACTCATTGAACCACAAGGCCCATTATATATCAAATCAAAGGCGACTTAAAATCCTAATAGGTGATACACACTTCTTTTGTAGTAATCCAAATTTTAGGGCCTATGGATGAGACTGCATTGGCATTTATGGATGGATTTGACAAAGTGAGCGTGTGCACATGGGCTTTAAAGGGATGGTTATGGAAACATCGATTGAACCATAGGGCCAATTTTGTATTTAATTAAGATTGGCTTAGATCCCTATAACGGGTGCTCCACACTTTTTCCATAGCAATCCCAATTTAGGGTCCTATGGATGAGACTGCATAGGCATTTATAAATTGATTTGACAAAGCAGTTTTGCGCACTTGGGCTTTAAATGGATGGTCGTGGAAACCTTGATTAAACCGTGGGGCCTATAATATATTGAATTAAGGCTAACTCAAAGCCCTATAATGGGTGCTATGCATTTCTTCTATTCCAAATCAAATTTAGGGGCCTCTAGATGAGACTACATTGGCACTTATAGGTGGACTTAACAAACTAGGTGTGACTTGGACTTCAAATGGACATTGTGGCAATGCTAATTGAACCATGGAGCTCATAATATATCCAATTAAAGCCAACTCAGAGTCCTATAATAGGTGCTACATGCTTCATCCATAGCAATCCAAATTTAGGGGCCTATGGATGAGACTGCATTAACATTTATGGATGGATTTGACAAAGTGGGCATGCGGACATGGGCTTTGAATGGATGGTTGAAGAAACACTGATTGAACCATGGGGCCCATTATATATCAAATCATGGTTGATTCATATTCCTATAATATTTGCTACACACTTCTTCCATAGCAATCCAAATTTAGGGTCGATGGATGAGACAACATTGGCATTTATAGATTTATTTGATAAAGTGTGCATGCGCACTTGGGCTTCAAATGGATGGTCGTGGCAACCCTAATTAAACCATGAGGTCCATAATATATTGAATTGAGGCTGACTCAGAGCCTTATAATGGTTTCAACACATTTCTTCTATGCCAATCAAAATTTAGGAGCCAATGGATGAGACTACATTGGCATTTAAGGATTGATTTGACAAAGTGAGCGTGTGAGCATAGGCTTCAGATGGACCGTTATGGCAACCCTAATTCAACCATAGGGCTTATAATATATTAAATTGAAGCTAACTCAAAGCCCTATAATGAGAGCTATAAACATTGTTTGTAGCAATCTAAATTTAAGGGCCTATAGATGAGACTGCATTAGCATTTATGCATGGATTTGACAATGTGGCCATGCTCTCTTAGGATTCAAATGGATGGTCATGGAAACCCTGATTTAACCACATGGCCTAAAGTATATCAAACTAAAGCTAACTTAAAGCCCTATAATGGGTGCTATTGACTTCATCTGTACAATCCAAATTTAGGGGCCTATGGATGAGAATGCATTGGCATTTATGGATGAATTTGACAAAGTGGGTGTGACTTAGACTTTAAATGGATGATCATGGCAATGCTAATTAAACCATGGAGCTCATAATATATCCAATTGAAGCCAACTCAGAGCCCTATAATGGGTGCTCCACACTTTGTCTGTTGCAATCCAAATTTAGGGGCCTATGGATAAGACTACGTTGGCAATTATGGATGGATTTGACAAAGTGGGCGTGGGCACATGGGCTTCAAACTGACAATTATGAAAACACTGATTGAACCATAGGGCCCATTATATATCAAATCAAGGGTGACTTAGATTCCTTTAATAGGTGCCACACACTTCTACCATAGCAATCCAAATTTTAGGGCCTATGGATGAGACTGCATAGGCATTTATGGATGGATTTGACAAAGTGGGTGTGCACACATGGGCTTCAAAGGGATGGTCATGGAAACATTAATTGAACCAGAGGGCCAATTTTATATCAAATTAAGGCTAACTTAGATCCCTATAATGGGTACTACACACCTTTTTCCATAGCAATCCCAATTTAGTGGCCTATGGATGAGATTGCATAGGCATTTATAAATTAACTTGACAAAGTGGTCTTGTGCACTTGGGCTCCAAATGGATGGTCGTGGAAACCCTGATTGAACCATAAGGCCTATAATATATTAAATCGAGGCTGACTCAAAGCCCTATAATGGGTACTATGCATTTCTTCTATTCCAAATCAAATTTAGGGGCCTATAAATGAGACTACATTGGCATTTATGGGTGGACTTGACAAAATAGATGTGACTTGGACGTCAAATGGATGGTCGTGGTAATGCTGATTAAACCATAAAGCTCATAATATATCTAATTGAAGCCAACTCAGAGCCCTATAATAGGTGCTACATGCTTCATCTATATCAATCCAAATTTAGAGGCCTATGGATGAGACTATATTAGCATTTATGGAAGGATTTGACAAAGTGGGTGTGCGCACATAGGCTTTGAATGGATGATTGTGGAAACACTAATTGAACCATAGGGACCCATTATATATCAAATCAAGGTTGACTCATATTCCTATAATAGGTACTACACACTTCTTCCATAGCAATCCAAATTTAGGGGCCAATGGATGAGATTGCATTGACATTTATGGATGGATTTGACAAAGTAAGCATGCACTTGAGTTTCAAATGGATGGTCATGGAAATCCCGATTAAACCATGGGGCCCATGATATATCAAATCAAGGCTAACTCAGAGCCTTGTAATGGGTGCTACACATTTCTTTTATACCAGTCCAAATTTAGGGGCCTATCGATGAGACTGCATTGGCATTTATGGGTTGATTTGATAAAGTGAGTGTGTGCACATAGGTTTAAGATGGACGGTCATGGAAATCCTGGTTGAACCATGGGGCCCATAATATATTAAATTAAAGCTAACTCAGAGCCCTATAATAAGAGCTATAAATATTATTTGTAGCAATCTAAATTTAAGGGCCAATATATGAGGCTACATTGGCATTTATGCATGGATTTGACCATGTGGGCATGCGCACTTAGGATTCAAATGGATGGTTGTGGCAACCCTGACTAAACCATGAGGCTAAAACATACCAAACCAAAGCTAACTTAGATCCCTATAATGGGTGCCACTGACTTCATCTGTAGCAGTCCAAATTTAGGGGCCTATGGATGAGACTACATTGGCATTTATGGGTGGATTTAACAAACTGGGCATGTGCACTTGGACTTCAAATGGGCGGTCACAGCACATAATATATTAAATCAAATTTAACTCAGAATCCTATAATCAGTGCTATAGAAAAATTTTATAGCAATCCAAATTTAAGGGCTTATGGATGAGACTATAATGGCATTTATGAATAGATTTGACAAAGTGGGCATGCGCACTTGGGATTCAATTGGACGATCATGGCAACCCTGATTGAATCAGGAGCCCACAATATATATAATCGAAGTTAACTTAGAACCCAATAATGAGAGCAACCTATCTGTACCAATCCAAGTTTAGGGGCCTATGGATGAGGCTACATTGGCATTTATGGATGGATTTGATAAATTGGGTGTGCACACTTAGGCTTCAAATGGATGGTCGTGGCAACCATGATTGAACCACAAGGCCTATATTATATCAAATCAAAGTAGACTAAGAGCCCTATAATTGGTGCTACACATTTCTTTAGTAGCAATCAAAATTTAAAGGCCTATGGATGAGACTACATTGGCATTTATGGATGGATTTGACAAAGCGGGTGTGTGCACTTTGGCCTCAAAGGGATGGTTGTGGGAACCCCGATTAAACCATATAGCCTATTATATTTCAAATCGAGGATAACTTAGAGCCCTATAATGGGTGCTATGCACTTCTTCTATAGTAATTAAAATTTAGGGTCCTATGGATGAGACTACATTGGTATTTATGGATGGATTTGACAAAGTGGGTGTGGACACTTGATTGAAATGGACGGTCATGGCAACCTTGATTGAACGACGGGGCCCATAATATATCAAATCTAAGTTGACTCAAAGCCCTATAATGGGTGCTGTAGACAGTAGGGTTTAGTGCCCGTCCAAGATTTTAGGAACTGCGACACTATTTAAGCTCAGGGCTCTAGAGAACACACTAAACACTATCACAAAGACATGGCGTGGAGATGAGGAGCCACAACCCAGGGTAATAACTAGGACAAATCAAAGAGGTGGTACTCGATTCCCTAAAAGAAAGCGAGCGCCATAACTAGGAGATTCTGGATACAGAATACTAACTTCTTTCAGTCTTCTGTTCATTTAGAATTACTTTATGAATTATTATCTTATTCTCTATTTACATGCAATTTCATATAAACCCTAAAAAAATCAACTCCAAGGCAAACCAGTCATGAAATATATAAGTAAATAATGCATTCAGTAAATCACATAATCCCTAAGTTAGTCTAATCTACATGGATTTTAAATTAATGACTTAAAGTCTATATATTTTAAATTATAAGTGAACCTAAAGACCTAATTCCTTTTGATTTTAATTAAAAGAACCTAAGTCTACTAATTTTAATTCTAAATATGAGCTTAAATCTACAAATTATGGAATATTTAAATTAGTGGGTCTAATTCTACATGTTTTAATTAAACAGTAATCTTAACTCTACAAATTATGAAAAAAAACTTAAATTAAGTGGGCTAAGTCTAAATTAATTAAATTAAATTAGGTGAGCCTATATCTAATTAAATAAATGGGCCTAAGGATATTTTTAACCTAAAATCTAATTAATTATGGACCTAAAAATATATTTTAATTAATTAAACCTAATTAATTATTAAGTGAGATGGGCTAAAAGAATTACCTAAACATAAATAAATAAAGCAAAGCCTAAAATGGGCTTAAGGCCCCAAAACATATAAAAATGATAAATAAGCCCAAAAACAAATAAAAACACAAAAATGATTAAACAAAAGATTAAAAAATTAATTAAATTCATCCCTTATAAAAAAAAAACCCTAGTTTTATTAATATGCAACATAAATTAATCTACTTCCTCTATTGATTTTAAGCAATTACCTAATTAAAAACCTAATTTTACTAACCAACTTAATCAAAATAAACATGCAACCACACACATAATTTCACTACTCCCACTATTGGAGCTATTACATTAATTCATAAAACAGTTAATAAAATAAAAAATAAAGTAATAAGTAAAATAAAATAAAAACCCTATAAACTAAGTCTCTTCGAGGCTTTATGCATGGTTTTCCATGGACTTCTCATGAATTCATCCCTCCAACATGATCACCATACATTTTCCTCCATAATCATAACAAAAAAATAAAATAAAAATATGATTAATGAATAAATAATAATAATAACTCAAAAGAACAAAATAATCAATAATATCAAAAAGAAATAATTAAAAAAATAGAATAAGAAGAAGATGATGATACTTATGAGTGATTTGGAGTAATTCTCAAATTTGTAATTCATCATTCTTGTTAAGTCTTCGAATCTTCTTCTTCAAAAATTCTCCAAGGATCTTGAATTAATTAATAAACCAAAAGGAATTTTTATAGAAAAATAACTCACCAAAAAAAAAGAATTAAGAAAGCTCTTTTTAAGAGTCAACAATGGATGAAAATTGTTTTCATAAATGCACAAAAAACCTAAAAGCTTATAAATATGTTGCTGCCTCCTTTTTTCTTCTCCTCCCTTCCCCCTAAAATTTTCCCTTGTTGTCTTTTTATATAGAAAAAGGAAAACCAAAATCCCTAACTCAATTCTAACTTGATTCTAATTCCTAAAAATATAGGATTAATACTTAAAATCATATTTAGGAATTTTAAACCAATTAGGATTGAGTTAAAAGCTTAAAAAAATTAAAAATAGAGACAGAAGAGTCCAATTCTGACCAGGATTGTGCAATTCCAACCGGGATTGTGCAATTTTGATAGGAATTAGTGTAATTCCGATCGGAATTACATAAAAGACACCTATAAGAATTTCATTTTTGCAATTAGATCCTAAAAAAACATTGTAATTTAGTCTTTGAAAACATTAAATCCTTCCCTTAGAAGTTGCATTTAAACCCGTAGAATTTTAAAACTAAAGTATCGAAGACCTATTCATGATATTTTCATCATTGGAGTCCTTCGTTGCATCCATAACACATCATCTCAAAATTGGATGTCTACAATTGCCCGCCTTTGTCACTGTTTGCTTGACAAATTGTGATAAAGTAAAATAGCACCCAACTAAATTGAAAGTTAAAATACTTAACTATGCTCCTTGAAGCTTTTGATTATGAATTTGCTATACTCAGATGTACAACATTTAAAATGACATATCATACCCGGTCGTATGATATTGATTATACTCAGTTGTATAACCCATCATACTCGGTTGTATGATGCTGATTATACTTGGTCATATAATTGATTGGAAAAGAAAGCATCATACTCGGTTGTATGATGTCGACTATACTCGGTCGTATAATCAATTGGAAACACATTGTACTTGATCAGACAATGATAACTACACTCAGATGTATAGTCTATTTTGAAAAGAAACATCACACTCGATCGTATGATGCTAATTATACTCGGTCATATAATCTTGAAGATACATTACACTTGATCGTACAATGCCGACTAAACTCAGTCATATAGTATGATTTGAAGAGAAACATCACTTGGTCATATGTTGCTGATTATACTCAGTCATATAATCGATTGAAGATATATTACACTTGGTCATACAATGTCGACTATACTCAGTTGTATAGTCTAATTTGAAAAGACATCACACTTGGTCGTATGATACCTATTATACTCGGTCATATAATTGATTGAAGATACATTGCACTCGGTCGTACAATACTGACTACACTTTGTCGTATAGTCTAATTTCAAAAGGAACATCACACTTGAATGTATGATGATGATTATACTTTATTGTATAATCGATTGAAGATACATTACACTCAGTCATACAATGTCAACTATACTTAGATCACACTCGATCGTATGATGCCGATTATACTCGATTGTATAATTAATTGAAGATAGATTGCACTCAGTCACATAATGCTGACTACACTCAGTCATATAGTTTATTTTTTAAAGGAACATCACACTCATATGTATGTTGCTGATTATACTCGATCGTATAATCGATTGAAGATACATTGTACTCAGTCATGTAGTGTTGATTGATTATGCGATTATGCTACAATCCATAATTGATCACGATTAGCTGCAACCCTTCCATTGCTCACTTTTGATGCTACAGTCCATAACTGCTTGCATGATTAGCTGTAACCCTTTCATTGATCACTGATGATGTTGCAGTCCAAAACTGCTCGCGATTAGCTGCAACCCTTTTATTGCTCACTGATGATGCTGTAGTCTAAAACTGCTCGTAATTAGCTGTAACCCTTTCATTGCTCACTGGTGATGCTGTAGTCCAAAACTACTCGTGATTAGCTATAACCCTTTCATTGCTCATTGATGATGCTGTAATCCAAGACTGCTCGCGATTATCTATAACCCTTTTATTGCTCACTAATGATGTTGCAGTCCAAAACTGCTCGTAATTAGCTGCAACCCTTTCATTGCTCATTGATGATACTGTAATCCATAATTGCTTACAAATCAAATGTAATCCTTTCATTGCTCGCCTTTGATGATGCTATAGTCCATAATTGCTTATTGATTTTTATCTTTAGTTGTTTGAATCAAATGCTTTGAATTCTTTGTGCTGACTAATTAGCACTTTTGTTGACTGACTTTGAATTTTGCTATATTGATTAACTTTGCAAGTTGAGTATACCCCCCTTATGGATTTGAAATTCCTATATAATTGTTGAAGTTAGTTTTAACAAGATGAATGTGCAAAAGTACATTATTATTTTCAAAATTTATAAGAAAAGTCATCACATTGCATGAGATAACATGTACTCAACCAATCTCCTTAATTTTAATCCTCATGACTATCATTTATTTACCATTTGCAAAGGGCAGAGGCATTTTTAACCATTTTATGATGAGAGCATATTTTTTACTAAGTGAAGAGCTTACTTCCACACCTAAATTCATAAAGAATCTACTAAACAAAACTTATGGTATTTGAGCATAAATGGATTAGATTCTAAGTATCAAAATAGTCTTTGAATTATTTTTGTGCTTTTCTTCCTTATCCTAGTATTCTCCATCTTTCTGATATTACTTAGTGTGGATACCATTGGAAAGGTCCTTTGGATAATTATACTTTTACAAAGCATTGGAGTAAATAGAGCAATTTTGGTATGGTCCTCTTTTAGTATTCCCTACCTTTCTTGTATTACTCAGTGAGGATACCGCCAGAGGTTCACATTGATACTCTTACTCATTTCTGAGCATTAGAGTACATTATGCTTGCTCTTATTTTGATTCTCCTCTTAGTATTCCCCTGCCTTTCTTGCATTACTCAGTGTGGATACCGTCAATGGATTTTGTACTCATACTCATTTTTTAGCATTGGAGTAGATTATATGCATATTTATCATTCACAAGACTGAAATGATATCTTAAAATTCAATTAATTTATACCACAAGCCCATAGATTTTGTCTTTGTATATTCTTCCCCTCGTTTGGGTGCAAAACAAGCATTAGATTGATTAGAGTTTAGAAATTCTCAGCATAGAACTGTCAATAAGACATTTGAATTCTGCGAGGCTAATAAAAGAAAGCCACTAAAATCAAAGGTCATGAGATAAATTTTCGCACATGATCTCGTGAAGTTGATGAATTTCCTTTTAATTTATGAATTTTCTTATTAAGGATTTATTTTATTACAGAATCAAAGGAGATAGAGTTGTATTGCTTCCCTTTGGTATATTTTAGGGTGTTTTGTTACACAGGGTGAGGTTTTGATGAGCGATTGGCATTTGCTATCTTGCCCATTCTTATTGATGTATCAGTTCCTTTTCCCTTCTTCATTCTCTTTTATTTTCCCAGCGTAAAATACCATAAGTTAGTATGGGCTATTTGCTAGTAAAAAATTTATTAGAATGCAATGTTATTCGTTTGCATTCTTCCCTTTCATTGTAGTGATGATGTCTCCGATCATAGGGTCATGATCCTCCACCATCGAAGTTGTGGCTTTATCCCATTGATGCTATGGTAGAGGGCTTCATTTCTCTTCCCAACATTTCCTATAAAAGAAAAGATTTAGGAGTTAAAGGTTTTTATTTCATAATCAAAGAAGTTTTCAAAGTGCATTCATCTCAAGTTTTGAGTGCATTCTCCCCTTTTTAGGGTCAAGTGCATGTATCACTAGCATATTGTATCTAAGGAGCTTGAGCATCCTATCTAGCCTTTTTAAGTTTCTAGGATAATGCTTCTTGGTAGTGTCACTCCTCTTATTTTCATTCTTTCATATATTTCACATGCGAATACTTTGACTACTTTCTTGTTCTTCCAACACTAATTTCAAATGTTAGTAGTAGAGTATTTGCACAATCTTGTATAGGCTTAAAGACTTTTATTACACAAAACAAGTGTTTCACAAAATATGTATGCAAGTGTATGCATTCTATTTATAATATGCATAATCCTAATAGGTCTTGTGTTTGGAGTAGAGCTATATTGTTGAACTTGGACTATGAGAATGAAGCTCTTCGTGGTAGCTTTAAACATTGGATACTTCGAGGTTGGTACTTCTGATGTTAGGCCTTCTGATACAGTTTGTGAGATAAAGGACCAGGCTAGGCTATAATGATGAGCTATTGGCTGTTGGTTTTAGTTTACTTCTTTTTGCCCCCAATATTCATTTGTTGACTCTTTTACCTCATTGTTCCATCTTTGCTTTTTGAATTTGAATTGACTGTTATGTTCCAACTTGCCCCTAGAGTTACATTTTGCCCCCGATTTCATTCTGAATTCATTAACACTATTCTGGAAGTCTTTTTTTATGTGTGCAAGGAACTTAGTTTATCCACCGTTGTTGTTGATCCTTTGACTTACCAACTCGGTTAGGTGTCTCATATAGAGGAGTAGGTGAACTAACTGAAATGAATACTTTGATGAACTCTTGAGCAAAATATAAGGATTGATATTGATGCAATGATTGATGATAGTTATAATGTATAGGTTGCAAAGTAAGTTACTAAGCCACCTAAATTCTTAAGGTATAAGGGAATGCTAGACTTATAAGGAACATTATAAAAGGGTGGCAAAAAGAAAACATAACTAAAATAGTGATCTCATAGCTTTGATTTTAGCTTTCATCTTGTATTGTCTTTCTATTCAACTACTTATGCAATATGATAAAGATGAATGTGCGATATTTGAACAAAAATCTCTAAGTCAATTTTACTCATTCATTAGGGCCAAAATGAGAACATTCATTACATCACATGACACAACTCCTATAATTAATTAATCCTGAATTTTTCTCTCTAATTTTTCACCTTACTGTTCTTTTTTCTTTTTCTCTCTCTTTATTTTCTTCTCTTTTTTATCATTCTTATTTTTCCTCAGATTTTGCTCTCTTTAGAAGTGACGTCATGTGATATAAGACTATTCTTTAAGTTCACATTTGTGCCCATACTGAATGAATCAAATTGAATTAAATTTTTGTAAAACATACAGATGCAATCAATTTTACAATGTGTAGTACCATCAAGATGCATATTACATAAGTGAGCATAATCATAATTTATATCATCGATCATTAAAATAAAACAAGTTCTAAAGAAACTAAAATTTTATTTAAAGAAGATAATAAGAAAATTTATTTCCTATTCTAGATGTTAAGGATGCTAAGTCTTATGGTGGTTGTCCTTCAGGTGGTTAACATAATAGCTATTCTTGCATTTCCTCATCTTTGTTTTCTTACACCAGGTTCTCAATAATCCATTCCATGTAGATCCTACTCCCATTCACGCTGGGCATATTGATAGGTTGTTTTGCATTGAGGTAATACTTTCCATATCCTTCTTTGATGAAACTCTCATTCAATGGTTTTGCTTTCTTTCCATCCTTCCATACTTCCACTTTATGTGTTTTTATTATCTTGCATCTTCTCATCATCAAACTCCTCGCCCCATCCTATAGGTATAACTAACTCGAAGGGTATATCAAAAGAAGGTGGTTTAATGTAAAACACCTTATAGTCAAACTTGCCTGAGGGCTAACCCAGCAAATCTTCAATTCACTCTACATCTTTAGGGGCATCAAGAGATTTCTCATTGGTTTTAAGGTCTAGGTCCTTAGGTTTTCAAGATTTATGATTTTTGTAGGGTCTATGAGGTTTTGTATTTCATGTTTGAGGCGGATGTAGTTATCTGTGGAGTGTTGGAGGTTTTGGTGGAATTTGTAGTGTTTATTTAGGTTATAGCCTGGGATATTTGGATTTAGTGGGTTTGGAGTAGGTAAAGGTTGAAGTAAGCCCTTTTTGATTAGGCACTCTAGGACTTTTGACAAAGATTGGTTAAAATTTGAGAACCTCCTTGGTTGTTGAGCATTATGGACTCTTACAACCTGGCTAGTGCTTCCTTGCTATATGCCCCCAGTTGGGTAGCTTCTTGCTTCGGTGTTCCAGTAGCCTTGTTTTTCTTATTTTCTATCTCTTCAGCCTATAGCCCATCATCATAAAGGTCTACAGATATATTGGGGTTTATCATTTGCAACCTCTCCACTAGGTTAAGTGACACATTTAAGACTATTATTCTAACTTGATCCTTCTCTACCAATTTGTTCTTCGTCATTCCCACCTTATTCATGAACCTAATCAAAAATCTAAAAATGATTCATTGGGCTTCTGCTTGGTTAGTTCTAGATCTCTTATGGACACCTCAAGCCTAGTATTATTGTCATATTGCTTTAGAAAAGCAGTGCACATCTCCCTCCAATCTGCTTAGATAGACTTCTCTAACCCATAATACCAATTAACGACCATACCCTCCAAGGACAGTATAAACAATTTAGTAACCACAGACAAAGGAGCCTTAGTGGTACTCATAGTAGTTGTGTATTGACTAAGGTGAATCCTCAGGTCCCTAGTTTCATCGAACTTCTATAGCTATGGCATCTTGAATTTGTCAGGTAGCTTATCCTCCTTAAATTGCATCATATCATCAAATTCAAATGGGTATCCTAGGCCTTGTCCTCTTATCAACTCTTCCATTTTGGACATCTTCTAAGTTAGTGCCTTCATCTGTCGGGGTCCTAGCTCTTGAACTAGCTCAAGTGATTCCCTTTTTACCTTTTCAATTATATAACTCTCAATATCATCCAGCTTCATTTCCCCAGTATTGTCATTGTTAACAAGTAGTGTACCCATAGCATGTGGGTTAGTCATAATAAGTGGTGTAGTAGTAGCAGGTCAATTGGCCGTAACTTGTGGTACAACAGTGGTAGGTGGCAATATTAGTCCCGCTAGAGCTTATCTTAACTCATTTTGCATCATCACTCTCATATCATCCATCAGTGCTCCTTTGACATCTTCTAGGTTCCAATTTCCTCCCTCTTATCGCTCCATTCTTTCAATTTCTTTAGGTTGTGTAGCTTCTAAATATAGTGGATTAATAGGGCTCTTTTCCAATCTGCTAAGGATCTCTTTCACGATCGATTAGGGGCTTGAATAAGTTCTTACTAGTTTGCCACCTTTTCGACTCTAAACACATGAAGACCCAAATGAATCTATGATGGCTAAAAGAAAAATTGTTAGTATGATGCATGAGATGCCTGTATGCATATATGCATGATGCACGTGCTATACGGCAAGTAACAAGTAACAAATCAAGTTTGGTGTACATACATCCTTCCAACCTTATTCCTCCTGCACATGTATTCAATGGAGATCTCTTTTCCTAGGATTTTTGGTCTTGGCCTTAATATCAATAGGGGATATCAAGAATCGATGTGCATGCCAAGTCTCTTAAAGCAATAAAAACACAAAAATAATATTTCTAGGTATAAAAGATTAGCCCAATCTTTATTAACCTAAATGGGCTTCTAAAGAATGGGCTTGGGCCTTTATAGATAAAAATACCTCATGGCAACATTCATAAGCTATTTTGGTAGATCCTAGGGGAAATAACTAAGCCATTATATATGGTTAGGGTCTAGCAAAAAGGTTAGGTTCCCTTAGCAAGATGCCCTCCTTTAGGACTTGAGTTATAGGCCAAGGTTAGAGGGGCTCGACATTCTTTACAAACTTGAGAGAAGACTACCCCCCTTAAGGACTTAGGTTACAGGCTCTGGTCAGATGATCTCGACAATCTCTCTTGGACCGAGTTAAGGCTAAGAGTGATGGTTAGCCAATCTACAACCCCATGAAGCTAGTGGAATCATGGAATTATAAACCAACGCCATTGGTTAATAGGGACATGCAGAATGAATGCAAGAATAAAATAATAATTAATAAAATAATTCTAAAGAACACAAGTAGAATTAGTATCTCTTATCCCTAGTGGAGTTGCCACTATAAACAATGGGGTTTAGCGTGTGTCCATGATTTTAGCAACCGTGATACTATTTGAGCTCAGGGCTCTAGAGAACACACTAACCACTGTCACAAAGACATAGTGTAGAGATAAGGAGTTGCCACCTAGGGTAATAATTGGGACAAATCGAAAAGGTGGTACTTGATTCCCTAAAAGAAAGCTAGCACCATAACCAGGAGATTCTAGATATGGAATACCAACTTCTTTCAGTCTTGTGTTCATTTAGAATTACTTTATGAATTATTATCTTATTCTTTATTTACATGTAATTTCATATAAACCCTAAAAACAATCAACTCAAAGGCAAACTAGTCATGAAATATACAAGCAAATAATGCATTCAATAAATCACATAATCCCTAAGTTAGTCTAATCTACATGGATTTTAAATAAATAAGCTAAAGTCTACATATTTAAATTATAAGTGAGCCTAAAGACCTAATTCCTTTTGATTTTAATTAAATGAACCTAAGTCTACTAATTTTAATTCTAAATATGAGCTTAAATCTTCAAATTATGGAATATTTAAATTAGTGGGTCTAATTCTACATGTTTTAATTAAACAGTGATTTTAAATCTACAAATTATGAAAAAAAAACTTAAATTAAGTGGCCTAAGTCTAAATTAATTAAATTAAATTAGGTGATCCTATGTCTAATTAACTAAATGGGTCTAATGATATTTCTGACCTAAAATCTAATTAATTATGGACCTAAAATATATTTTAATTAATTAAACCTAATTAATTATCAAGTGAGATGGGCTAAAAGAATTGCCTAAACTTAAATAAATAAATCAAAGCCTAGAATGGGCTTAAGGCCCCAAAACACATAAAAATGACAAATAAGCCCAAAACAAATAAAAACACAAAAATGATTAAACAAAAGATCAAACAACTAATTAAATGAATCCCTTATAAAAAAAAAAACCCTAGTTTTATTAATATGCAACATAAATTAATCTACTTCCTCCATTGATTTTAAGTAATTACCTAATTAAAAACCTAATTTTACTAATGAACTTAATCAAAATAAACATGCAACCACACACATAATTTCACTACTCCCACTATTAGGGCTATTACATTAATTTATAAAATAGTTAATAAAATAAAAAAACAAAGTAATAAATAACATAAAATAAAATAAAAACCTTAGAAACTAAGTCTCTATGAGGCTTTATCCATGGTTTTCCATGGACTTCTTATGAATTAATCTCTCCAACATGATCACCATCCATTTTCCTCCATAATCACCATAAAACAATTAAATAAAATAATGATTAATGAATAAATTATAAAAATAACTCAAAAGAATAAAAATAATCAATAATATCAAAAATAAATAAATAAATAATAGAATAAGAAGAAGATGATGATGCTTATGAGTGATTTGGGGTACTCCTCATATTTGTAATTCACCATTCTTGATAAGTCTTAGAATCTTCTTCTTAAAAAATTCTCCAAGGATCTTGAATTAATTGATAAACCAAAAGGAATTTTTGTAGAAAAACAATTCACAAAAAAAAAAGAATTAAGAAAGCTCTTTTTAAGAATCAACAATGGATGAAAATTTTTTTCATAAATGCATAAAAAACCCAAAAGCTTACAAATATGTTGATGCGTCCTTTTTTCTTCTCCTCCCTTCCCCCTAAAAATTTCCCTTAACATCCTCTTTATAAAGAAAAAAGAAAACCAAAAGCCCTAGCTCAATTATAACATGATTCTAATTCCTAAAAATATAGGATTAATACTTCAAATTATATTTATGAATTTTAGACCAATTAGGATTGAGTTAAAAGCCTAAAAAATATCAAAAACAAAAATGGAAGAGTCAAATTTTAACCAGAATAGTGCAATTTCAATTGGAATTACAAAAAGACCCTTGGAAGAATTTAAGTTTTGCAATTAGGTCCTAAAAAACATTGCAATTTAGTCCTTGAAAACACTAAATCCTTCCTTTAAAAGATGCATTTAAACCCTTTGAATTTTTAAGCTTTAGTATAGTAAACCTATTCATGATATTTTCATCTTTGGAGTCATTTATTGCATCCATAACACATCATCTCAAAATTGGGTGTCTATAGGTGCTACACACTTCTTTTGTAGAAATCAAAATTTAAATGCCTATGGATAAGACTACATTGGCATTTATGGATGGATTTGATAAAGTAAGCGTGCACACTTTGGCTTCAAAGGGATGGTCGTGGCAACCTCGATTGAACCACATGGCCTATTATATATCAAATTGAGGCTAACTCAAAGCCCTATAATGGGTGCTATGTACTTCTTCCATAGTAATCCAAATTTAGGGGCCTATGGATGAGACTGCATTGGCATATAAGGATGGAATTGACAAAGTGGGCGTGCACACTAGGGCTTCAAATGAACGGTTATGGAAACCTTAATTTAACCATGGGGCCTATAATATATCAAATCTAAGTTAACTTAGAGCCTATACTGGGTGCTAAAAACTTTTTCTACAACAGTCCAAATATAGGGGCCTATGGATGAGATTGGATTGTGATTTATGGATGGATTTGATAAAGTGGGCATGCGCACTTGGTCTTCAAATGGAAATTCATGGCAACCCCGATTCAACCATAGGGTCCATAATATATCAAATTGAGGCTGACTCAGTGCCTTACAATGGGTGCTACAAACTTTATCTCTTACAATCCAAATTTAAGGACCTATGGATGATACTGCATTGGCATTTTTGGATGGATTTCATAAAGTGGGTGTGCACACTTTGGCTTCAAATGGACAGTTGTGGCAGCCCTGATTGAACTATAAAGCCTATAATATATTAAATCAAAGATGACTCGGAGCCCTATTATAGGTGCTGCATTCTTCATTTTTAGCAATCCAAATTTAGGGGCCTACGAATGAGATTTTATTTGCATTTATGGATGCCTTTGACAAAGTGGACATGTGCACTTGGGCTTCTAATGGATAGTCATGGCAACCTTAATTAAACCATGGGGCCCATAATGTATCCAATCGAAGCTAACTCAAAGCCCTAAAATAACTGCTATGCATTTCAGCTATAACAGTATAGATTTAGGGGCATATGAATGAGATTGCATTAGCATTTATGGATGGATTTAAAAATGTGGGCATGCGTACTTGGGCTTCAAATGGATAGTCATGGCAAGCCATATTGAAGCATGGGGCCCAAAATATATCAAAACAAAGTTAGCTCAGAGACCCACAATTGGTGCTATAGACAAAGCCTATAACAGTCCAAATTTAGGGGCCTATGGATAAGACTACATTGGCAATTATGGATGAATTTGATAAAGTGGGCATGTCCACTTGGGATTTAAAAGGACAGTTGTGGCAACCCCAATTGAACCATGGGGACAATAATTTATCCAATCAAAGCTTACTCAAATCCTTATAATGCATGCTATACACTTCATCTATATCAATCAAGTTTTAGGTGCCTATGAATGAGAATACATTGGCATTTATGAATGGATTCGACAAAGTGGGTGTGTGCATTTGGCTTCAAATGGACGATTGTGGTAACCCCAATTGAACCGTGGGAACTATAATATATCTAGTCGAAGATGACTTAGAGCCCTAAAATAAGTGCTACACATTTCATCTATAGTAGAACAGAATTAGGGGCATATGGATGAGATTGCATTGTCATTTATGGATGGAATTGACAAAGTGTGTGTGCGCACTAGGGCTTCAAATGGATAGTCATGACAACCCTGATTGAACCATAGGGCCCAAAATATATCAAATCAAAGTTGACTCAGAGCCCTACAATGGTTGCTATAGATAAAGTCTGTAGTAGTCCAAAATTAGGGGCCTATGGATAAGACTACATTAGTAATTTTAGGTGGATTTGATAAAGTGGGCGTGTGCAGTTGGGATTCAAAAGGACAATTGTGGCAACCCTAATTTAACCATGGGGACAATAATATATCCAATCAAACCTGACTTATATCCCTATAATGCATGCTACATGCTTCATCTATAGCAATCAAAGTTTATGTGCCTATGGATGAGACTATATTGGCATTTATGAAAGGATTTGTCAAAGTGGGCGTGCGCACTTGGGCTTCAAATGAACGGTTGTGACAACCTTGATTGAACCATGGGGACCATAATATATCTAATTGAAGCTGACTTAGAGCCCTATAATGGGTACAACATGCTCCATTTATAACAATCCGAATTTAGGGACCTATGGATGAGACTGTATTGGTTTTTATGGATGGATTTGACAAAGTGGGTGTGCGCATAAGGGCTTTAAATGGACGGTCATAGAAATAACAATTGAACCACGAGACCCATTATGTATCAAATCAAGACTGACTCAAATACCTATAATGAGTGCTATACAATTCTTTCATAGCAATGAAAATTTGTTAGGGGCCTATGGATGAGACTACATTGGCATTTATGGATGGATTTGACAAAGTGGGCATGCCCACTTGGGCTTCAAGTGGACGGTCGTGGAAACCTTGATTAAACCATGGGGACTAGAATATATCCAATTGAAGCTGACTTATATCTTTATAATAAGTGCTACACACTTTGTCTATAGCAATCCAAGTTTAAGTGCCTATGGATGAGACTACATTGGCATTTATGGATGGATTTGACAAAGTATGCATGCACACTTGGGCTTCAAATTGACGATCATGGAAACCTTGATTGAACCATTGGGTCCATTATAAATCCAATCGAAGCTGAGTCAGAGCCCCATAATGAGTGCTACAAGCTTTATCTATACCATTCCAAATTTAAGGGCCTCTAAATGAGATTGCATCCCTATAATGGGTACTACACACTTCTTTTATAGTGATTAAAATTTAAGGGCCTATGGATTAGACTGCATTGGCATTTATGGATAGATTTGAAAAAGTGGGCATGCGCACTTGGGCTTCAAATTGACGGTCGTGGCAACCCCGATTGAAGGTCCATAATATATCAAATGGAAGCTAACTTAGAGCCCTATATTGGGTACTACAAACTATGTCTATAACAATCCAAATTTAGGGGCCTATGGATGAGACTGCATTGCCATTTATGGATGGGTTTGATAAAGTGGGCATGTATAGTTGGGCTTCAAATGGACGGTTGTGGCAACCATGATTAAGCCATAGGGCATAATAGATATCAAATCAAAGCAAACTTAGAGTGCTATATTAGGTCCTATAAACTTTTTATGTAGTAGCCCAACTGTTAGGGCCTATGGATGGGACTGCATTAGCATTTATGGATGGATTTACCTAAGAGAACATAGGCACTTAGGTTTTTTAAATCGATGGTCATGTCAACCTCGATTGAATCACAGGGCCAATAATATATCAAATCGAGGCTAACTCAGATCCCTATAATGGGTGGTAGACATTTCTTCTTTACTAATCCAAATTTAAAGGCCTATGGATGAGACAACATTGACATTTTTGGATGGATTTGACAAAGTGGGCTTGCGCATTTGGGCTTCAAATTGATGGTTGTGGAACCTCGATTGAACCATGGGGCCCATAATATATCAAATTAAGGCTAACTCAGAGCCCTATAATAGGAGGTACACATTTCTTCTGTGCCAATCCAAATTTAGGGGCCTATGGATGAGATTGCATTGGCATTTATAGATGGATTTGACAAAGTGAGCGTGTGCACTTAGGATTAAAATGGATAGTAATGGCAACCCTAACTGAACCATGAGGCATAAAATATATCTAACCAAAGATGACTCAGAGCACTATAATGGGTGCTATGGACTTTATCTATAGCAGTCCAAATTCAGGGGCCTATAGATGAGATTGCATTGGCATTTATGGATGGATTTGACAAAGTGGGCATTCACACTTAGGCTTTAATTTATGATAGCAGCAAACCATGGGGTACATAATATATAAAATCAAAGCTAACTTAGAATCCTATAATGAGTCCTATAGAAAACATCTGTAGCAGTTCAAATTTAGGGGCCAATGGATAAGACTACATTGACATCTACAAATGGATTTGATAAAATGGGCATGCACACTCAGACTTCAAATGGATGGTCATGGCAACCCCGATTGAATTATAGGGCATATATTACATCAAATCAAAGCTAACTCAGAGCCCTATAATGGATTTTATAAACTTCTTTTATAGCAATCAAAATTTAAGGGCCTATAGATAAGACTACATTGGCATTTATGTATGGATTTGACAAAGTGGGCGTGCACATTTAGGCTTCAAATGGATGGTCATGGCAACCTTGATTGAGCCATGGGGCCCATAATATATTCAATCAATACTAACTCAAAGTCCTATAATTGGTGCCATGCACTTCTTCTATGGCAATCCAAATTTATTACCCTATGGATAAGACTGTATTGGCATTTATGGATGGATTTGAAAAAGTGGCCATGTGCACTTAGGCTTCAAATGGATGGTTGTGGCAACCCTGATTGAACCACGAGGCCTATAATAAATTATATTGAAGCTAACATAGAGCCCTATGTTAAGTGCTAAACCCATGTTAAGTGCTAAAAACTATATATGTAGTAGTCCAAATTTAGGGGCCTATGGATGAGACTACATTGCCATTTATGGATGGGTTTGATAAAGTGGGCATGTGCACTTAGGCTTCAAATGGACGGTTATGGCAACATCGATTAAACCATAGGGCCTATAATATATCAAATAAAAGTAGACTTAGAGCCCTATATTAGGTCTTGTAAACTTTTATGTAGAAATCCAAATGTTATGGCCTATGAATAGGACTGCATTGGCATTTGTGGATGGATTTAACAAAGAGGACGTGCACATTTAGGCTTCAAATGGATGATCGTGGCAACTCAATTGAACTGTAGGGCCAATCATATATTAAATTAAGGTTGACTCATATCCCTATAATAGGTGCTACACATTTCTTCTATACATATCCAAATTTAGGGGCCTATGGATGAGATAGCATTGGCATTTCTGGATGGATTTGACAAAGTGGGCTTTCGTACTTAGGCTTCAAATGAACATTCATGGCAACACTGATTAAACCGTAGGGCCCATAATATATCAAATTGATGTAGACTTAGAGCCCTATATTAAGACCTAAAAATGTTTTCCATAGAAATCCAAATGTAGGGGCCTATGGATGAGACTGCATTGGCATTTGTTAATGGATTTGAAAAGTTTAGTGTGCATACTTGGGCTTCAAATGGATAGTCATCTCAACCCTGATTGAACCATGGCACTTGTAATTTATCAAATCAAAGCTAACTTAAAGCCCTATAATAGGATCTACACACATCATCTGTAGCATTCCAAATTTAGTGGCCTATGGATAAGACTGCATTGGTATATATAGATGGATTAAACAAAGTGGATGTGTGCACTTGGGATTCAAAAGGATAGTTGTGGCACCCCAATTGAACCATGTGGCCCATAATATATCAAATCATTAATGACTCAGAGCCCTATAATAGGTGTTGTACACCTCTTCTATAGCAGTCCAAATTTAGGGGCCTATGGATGAGACTGCATTGGCATTTATAGATGGATTTGGCAAAGTGGGCATGCACACTTGGGATTCAAATGGATAGTTGTGGCAACCCTGATTGAACCATGTTATATCAAATTGAGGCTAAATCAGAGCTCTATAATGGGTGTTACACACCTCTTTTGTACCATTCCAAATTTAGGGGCCTATGGAAGAGACTGCATTGGCATTTGTTGATGGATTTGACAAAGTGGGCGTATGCACATGGGCTTAAAATGGATGGTTGTGGTGACCTTGATTGAACAACAGGGCCTATATTTTATCAAATCAAAGCTAACTTAGTGCCCTACAATATGAGCTACAAACTATATTTGTAGTAATACAAATTTAGGGGCCTATGGATGAGATTGCATTGACATTTATGGATGGATTTAACAATGTAGGCTTACGCACTAGCACTTCAAAAGGATAGTTGTGGAAACCTCCATTGAATCATAGGGCCTATAATATATCATATCGAAGCTAGCTCAGAGCCCTATATTAAGTGCTACACATTTCTTCTGTAGCAATCCAAATTTAGGGGCCTATGGATGGGACTACATTTGCATTTATGGATGGATTTGACAAAGTGGGAATGCACACTTGGGATTCAAATGGACTATCGTAGCAACCCCAATTGAACCATAGGTCCTATAATATATCAAATTGAGGCTAACATAGAGTACTATAATGGTTGATACACACCTCTTCCATAGCAATCCAAATTTAGGGGCTTATGGATGAGAATGCATTGGCATTTATGGATGGATTTGACAAAGTGGGCGTGTGCACTTAGGATTCAAATGGATGGTTGTGGTAACCTCGATTGAACCACAGGGCCTATAATATATCAAATTGAAGGTAGCTTAGAGCCCTATAATAAGTACTACACACTTCTTTTATAGCAATCCAAATTTAAAGGCCTATAGATGAGACTACATTGGTATTTATGGATGGATTTGACAAAGTGGGAATGCGCGCTTGGGATTTAAATAGATTATCATAGTAACCCCAATTGAACCATGGGTCTTATAATATATCAAATCGAGGCTAACATAGAGCACTATAATAAGTGCTACATGTCTCCTCTATACCAGCCCAAATTTAAAGGCCTGTGGATGAGAATGCATTGTCATTTATGGATGGATTTGACAAAGTGGGTGTGCACACTTGGGATTCAAATGAATGATCGTGGCAACCCTGATTGAATAACAAGGCCTATAATATAACAAATCAAAGCTGACTTAGAGGCTTATAGTAGGAACTATAAACTTTGTTTGTAGCAATGCAAATATAGGGGCCTATGGATGAGACTGTATTGGCATCTATAGATGGATTTAACAAAGTGGGAGTGCACACTTGGGCTTTAAAAGGATAGTCGTGGTAACCCCAATTGAACCACAGTGCCCATAATATATCAAATCAAAGCTAGCTTAGAACCCTATTATAAGTGCTACACATTTCTTCTATACCAATTGAAATTTAAAGGCCTATGGATGAGACTGCATTGGCATTTATAGATGGATTTTAAAAAGTTAGCATGTGTACATGGGATTCAAATGGATGGTCGTGGCAGCCCCGATTGAACCACGAGGTCCATAATGTATCAAACTGAAGTTAGCTTAGAGCCCTATAATAAGTGCTACACACTTCTTTTATAAAAATCCAAATTTAGGGACCTATGGATGAGACTGCATTGGCATTTATGGATGGATTTGACAAATTGATTATGCGCACTTGGGATTCAAATGGAAGGTCGTGGCAACCCCGATTAAACCATAGGGCATATAATATATCAAATTGAGGCTAACATAGAGCCCTATAATAGGTGTTGTACCTCTTCTATAGCAGTCCAAATTTAGGGGCCTATGGATGAGACTGCATAGGCATTTATAGATGGATTTGACAAAGTGGGCGTGGACACTTATATTAGGTTTCATGATTCAAAAATGCAACAAAAATTAAAAATTTTAACCATAAACCCTAACTCGGATCCAAGTAATTTTATTAAGTGATTTAAAAACTAAAGTTTTCAAATCTTACCATAAACTCAGAATAGGCAAAACTGTTAGAAGGCAGAGAAGAGGTTCACTCCTGTGACACCTTACCTCGAGCTTTTAATTTTGGTAGTTCGAATCAAGATGTCTCCAAAAGAATCTATCCTCCATAAGTGTCCACATGAACATCCCTTGATTAAAATGACAAATTTGTGTGCTAGCACTTCTCTTGATTTCTCACAAACCAAGAACAAAAACACAATGTGTTTTAGTTTTTCTAAGAGGAGAAAAATGAATTTTAGTGGCTAATAATTGAGTTAGTGAAACCCTAGAGAATATAACATATTTATAGACCTCTAATTAGGGTTTCACTTACCAAAACAACTTTTGGTAATTTCTCAATTATTATTATTCAAATTTTATTTAAAATTAAATAAGGTATAATATCCCATTTATTTAAGATAACCTTTACCTTAAATAAATAAATAAAATATTTATTTATTTTCATAGAGCATATTTGGGCTTCTTAAACCCATATCCGTTTTTGGGCTTGTTCTAAGTGTGTGACCTTGTAGGCTCACATGACATTGGTAGTGGCCCTTAGTTCTCTATTTAGGCCTATAAGTCATAAGTGGCCTCTAGTAAGACATTATGACTAACAAGTCATGTGAAGTCAATAATCTAACATAACCTAATTTATAATAAATATTGTAATCGCTTTGTCACATGATATCTTGATTGAATATAAGACATAGTTTTTGTCATCCTTATATAATTCTATCATATTATTTTTTGACTCTAAGTAGACTGAAAATGATAACTCTTTATCAATTCACTTTAGCATGGCCATGCATTTTCCTTTGTCTATCCAATTAAAGGGCCGATAAATATCTTACTCAGATTAAATGAGGGACAAATTCCTTCTCAATGACTCACATTCCTCACATAACTCATTTCATATCCAACAACAATCTATTTAATAATTCTATTAAAGACAATGTTAGATTGTATCAAAATATATAATAGTTATGTAGAAATCCATGATGATTTCAAGGTCAAAGGACTAAATCAATATTATTATGATGAGAATTACTTATGACAATTGTCTATGTAGTATTCTCATGATGGGTCAATCTAGTACATTATTTACCAAATAAGTACTTATGAGTTGACTTAATATCTCATATTCATGATTAGTAAAACATAATCATCAATCAACATCATACTAGGCATTTACTATCAAGTCACATACTTGATGACCTTAGTAAGAACTAACTATTCAAGTAATTATCATAACAAAAAATGATAAAGAAAAATGCCTCTTTATTAAATAAAATGATAAAGTCAAAATATGGTCATACATGATTGACCTAGTGCATATCACTAACAATCTCCCACTTGCACTAGGCCCAATCTATATTAAAACTAATACCCATTGACCTAGTATGACTCTCATGCTTAGGCTATGGAAGAGGCTTAGTTAGTGGATCAACAACACTATCATTTGTGGGTACTCTACAAATCTTCATGTCTCCTCTCTCAATGATTTCTTAAATGAGATGATAATGCTTGAGTATTTGTTTGGATCTCTGATGTGATTTGGGCTCTTTAGCTTGAGCTATGGCTCCATTATTATCATAATATAAGTTCACTAGATCTGATATACTAGGAACAACACCTAGTCTAGTTATGAACTTCTTAATCCAAATAGCCTCCTTAGCTGCTTCTGAGGTAGCTATATACTTAACTTCTATTGTAGAATCAGTAATGGTGTCTTGCTTGGAACTCCTCCAGCTCACTACGCCTCCATTCAAACAAAACACATAACCTAACTGTGATAAAAAATCATCCTTATCAGTTTAGAAGCTGGCATCCGGGTAACCATTTACAACTAGCTCATTTTCCATACCTCCATATAGTAACAATGCATCCTTAGTTCTTCTCAAGTACTTAAGGATATTTTTAATTACTGCCTAGTGACTTTCACCTGGGTCTGACTGGTATCTACTCATTGTGCTTATGGTATATCAAACATCAGGTCGAGTACACAACATTGCATACATGATAGATCCAATAGCAGAAACATATGGAATCTTACTCATACGATCTCGCTCATCTTGTGTCATAGGACACTGAGTCTTGCTAAGACTAATGCCATGTGACATTGGCAAGAATCCTCGCTTAGAGTCTTGCATGGTAAACCTATTCAATACCTTATCAATGCGAGTGCTCTGACTTAGGCAAATAAGCCTTTTAAATCTATCTCTATAGATCTTGATGCCTAATATATAAGTGGCTTCACCCAAGTCTTTCATTGAAAAATAATTCCCTAGCCATGATTTAATATTTTGTAAAATAGGGATATCATTTCCAATGAGTAGTATGTCATCAACATATAACACTAAAAACACAATTGCACTCCCACTAACCTTCTTTTAAACACAAGGTTCATCTTTATTCGTAATGAAGCCAAACTCTTTGACTGCTTCATCAAAATGAAGATTCCAACTCTGAGATGCTTGCTTTAGTCTATAAATGGACTTTTGAAGCTTGTATACCTTTCCAGAATTCTCAAGATTAATAAAACCCTTTGATTGTGTCATGTACACATCTTCAAGTAGGTTTCCATTAAAAAATGTTGCTTTGACATCCATTTGTCATATTTCATCATCATAGTATACAGCTACATCAAGGAGAATTTGAATAGATTTTAGCATAGCAATTGGTGAAAAGGTTTCGTTATAGTCTATACCATGTGTTTGTTTGAAATCCTTTGCAGCCAATCTTGCCTTAAAGATATGCACTTTTCCATCCATGTCTGTTTCCTTTTTAAAAACCCATTTGCATCCAACAGTTTTTAAGCCATCAGTTGGGTTAATCAAAGTCCAAACTTGATTATCATACATGGATTGCATTTCTGATTTTATGGCTTTTAGCCATTTCTCAAAGTCAGGACTATTGATAGCCACTTGATAGGATGTGGGCTCACTTTGATCTACAATCAACACATCATTATCATCAGTTATGATAAATCCATATCTCATTGGGATTTAATGTGTCCTACTAGACCTTCTTAGGCTTTTTCGTACTTGTGTTGGACCAACATTTACTTGTTGATCTAGCTGCGGTTCCATACTTGGTACAATGCTATTTTGTGGGTCTTGAATTTCTTCAAGTTGGACTATGCTCCCACTAGATCCATTGGAAATAATTCTCTTTCCAAAAGTACACCATTTCGAGCAACAAACACTTTGTTCTCATAAGCATTGTAAAAATAATATCCTTTAGTTTATTTAGGATATCCCACAAAAAGGCATTTATCAGATTTGGGTGCTATTTTATATGAGATTTGACTTTTCACATAAGCATCATATCCTCAAATCTTGAGAAAAGACAAACTGGGAGGTTTTCCAGTCCACATTTCATATGGTGCCTTTTCAACTGCCTTTGTTGGAACTCTATTTAAAATGATTGCAGTAGTTTCTAAAGCATATCCCCAAAAAAAGATTAGAAGATTAGATTGACTCATCATTAATCGAACCATATCTAATAAAATCTTATTTCTCTGTTTGAACAAACCATTTAATTGTGGTGTACTTGGAGGAGTTAATTATGAAATAATCCCACAATCTCTTAGTTGATCTATAAATTCTTAGCTTAAATATTCACCACCTCGATCAGATCTTAGTGTTTTAATATTTTTACCAAGTTGGTTTTGTACTTCATTCTTGAAAACTTTAAACTTTTCAAAAGATTCAAATTTATGTTTCATTAAATAGACATAGCCATATCTACTAAAATCATCTATGAAAGAGATGAAGGACTAGAATACTCCTCTAACAATTAAGTTTAATGGCCCACATACATATGAATGTATAAGGCTAATAAATCATTAGCTCTCACACCTTTTCTAGTAAAAGGTGTTTTAGTCATTTTTCCTAGTAAACAAGATTCATATGTTTCAAATGATTCATAATTTAATGAATTCAAAAGCCCATTTTAGTGAAGCTTTGAAATGCGTTTCTCATTTATATGGCCTAAATGACAATGCCAAAGATAGGTGGTGTTTAAATCATTAGATTTAAACTTCTTTATATTAATATTATAAATTGACTTTTCATTGGTGTCTTCAACATTTAAAACATAAAGACCACAAGTGCTTGGAGCAAATCCATAGAAAATATTATCATGATAAATATTATATTTATTATTCATAATAATAAATTCAAATCCTTTCTTGTCCAAACAAGAAACATAAATAATATTCCTACACATAGTAGGAACATAATGATAATTTCTAAATTTAAAATGAGTCCACTAGGCAAAGTTAACTCATAAGTCCCTACGGTTAAAGCAGCACTCTTGCTCCATTGCCAACTTGTAGGTCCACTTCACCTCTAGCCAATGATCTACTCCTTTTTAGACCCTGCACATTAGTACAAATGTGAGATCCTGATCCAGTATCTAATACACAAGAATCAGAAGTAGATAAATTAATTTCTATAACATGAATACCTGAAGCCGTAGTTGCACTACCATTATTTTTGTTTAGATCATTCATATATAGCTTGCAATTTCTTTTCCATTGACTTGGTTCATTACAAAAAAAGCATATTCCTTCCTTTGGTGGCTTTGCTTGGGGTTGAGCTTTGAACTTGGACTTGGGCTTAGGTTTTGATATTGGCTTCTAAAAGCCATTAGGAGCCTTGCCTTGCCTTTTCTAATTCTAACTTTTTTCATTCCCTTTCCCTTATTGACCAATATAACATCCTTAGCGGAATTCTTGATGTTCTTTTTAGTAGTTTTAAGCATCTCATGCAACTCTGAAATAGTATTGTCCATACTATGCATATTGAAATTCATGATGAAACCATCATAAGCTTCAAACAAAGATTGGAGAATTATATCAATAGCTAATTCTTATTCAATTTTAAGACCAAGCTTATCCAAGTGTTCAAGATGTCCTTTCATCTTAAGAACATGAGGACTGATAGAGCCGCTAGCAGTCAACTTGTAGGAGAGCAATGCCCTTATGGTATTGAACCTTGCAATTCTAGCTTTCTTTTAGAACATTTCCTTATGATGGCCTATCATAGTATAAGCCTCCATTTCCATCAATTGCTTTTGAAGTTTAGACTCCATGCATCCAAGCACGAGACAAGTGACATCAATTGAATCATTAAGGTGCTTACTATAAGCATCCTTTTGTGCTCTATGAGTATTAGCACCTGGTTCCTTTAGGAGGGGTTGATCAAGGAAATATTCCTTTCTATCTTGCTTGAGAATAATTCTTATGTTTCTGTACAAGTCAAGAAAGTTAGTCCCATTTAGCTTATCCTTCTCAAGGATCAATCATAATGACAAGGTAGGTACAATGTTTGATGTCATTATCTACAATATATATATATATATATAGTACATTTTATTTTATTATGAAAGAGGCATAAGAAAACTCCTACTAAATTTTCTTAAATAATAAAACCCTTAAAATAATTTCAATAATTTAAATTTCTTAGTGGGCCAAGATCCATATTTCACCCTACTTCAAGTAAGCTTTGGCTTATCACTTAAAGTATGGCTATTTAGGTAGGTAACACTTTACCAATTACATCTCATGTAATTCTTGGATAATTATAGGATATCACATACACCAGTATATCCTATCGAATGCCCTAGTTCCAAAACCATTTTGATAACCTAGTTAAGTCTAACCAATTCAAACATATGGATATCACCATTATCTAGCTTATCTTATTTAAATGGCTTTATAAACAATGCTTTGGCATAACCTATATATAACAATCCAAATCTTGATAAGTGTTGATTAATGGTAGGTATTTTAATGACTTAATATTAGATGAGGGTTTAGATAGTTTTTATCTTATTTAGTTATTGTTATATTGCATCTCATACATGGCATCTCATGGCATCACATGCATAACATACTAATATAATAAGATAAACATGAAATAGCATGGCCCATAACTAAGTTGATCTCCATAAGCCAATATGAAGATCAAAGGTCAAACCTAGGTGATATTACAAATACAAATTGAGCCTTCAATTTTGGATCTCCATCTTTTACCATGGACATTGTCCTTGGGCTCCCACTTGTGATCCCCATCACAGGCCTCTAACTTGAATTTGCATCTTGGGTCATGTTGTAATTAAAACTATTCTATTACTATCTAATTAAATAAAATAATTAAAATAAATAAAATGACTCACTGGTCATATTTAAAAATTACAACCCAATAAAATTAAATAACAAAATCTAATCACATTGGTTCAAGGGTTATGCTATGCACCATGCATTTAATAATAAACATATATATCATAATAAATCAAATTATACATTAATTTAATTATTAGGATAAAAAATAAATTATGTGACAAGTCCATTCGGGGTCAAGGGGCAGCGCCCCTAGCGGGGTCCTTAACTCTTTGAATGAGTTGTTGCCAAAAACCCTAAAATGATAATTATTTTTGCAATCCAATTACTATCTGATTGATTTGTTCAAAACAAATGACTTTCTTTTATGTTTAACATTTAAACAGTCGCCACCATAAATCGTAATTTATTCATAAATTATATTACAGAATAATTAATTTGTTCCAAACAGATTTATTCTATTTAACAATTAAACAGTTTATTCTGCATGATCTGTTTAACTCTTATACAAATAGCCCTTTGATAAAAATCTGTATACATATTTAGTTTTTCATAAAAACATAATACTTAAACTAGAAAATCAACATTCTGATTATTGTTTAATCATATTAAACAATTATAAACATTAATCAAATTAATATTTACTATTCTTTTCATACATATTTAAGAGGATGTCATAAAAACAAAACTATTTGGATAAATTTCTTAAAAATTCCTTTTAAAAAATGAATCACTCAAAACATATATATCACATATATATAGTATCAAATTAACCAAATTACAAGTGGTTATGATACCACTATTGGGTTTCATGATTCAAAAATGCAGTGGAAATTAAAACTTTTAATCACAAACCCTAACCCAAATCCAAGTAATTTGATTAATTGATTTAAAACTAGGGTTTTCAATCTTACCAAAAATGCAAAAGAGGCAAGATTTCTAGAAGGCAGAGAGGAGGTTCACTCTGGTGACACCTTACCTCAAGCTTTTGATTTTGGCAGTTCAGATCAAGACATCTCCAAAAGAATCTGT
Source organism: Mallotus nudiflorus (assembly GCA_947683625.1). Taxonomy (NCBI): domain Eukaryota; kingdom Viridiplantae; phylum Streptophyta; class Magnoliopsida; order Malpighiales; family Euphorbiaceae; genus Mallotus; species Mallotus nudiflorus. The sequence goes on along the minus strand of CANTUR010000166.1, from coordinate 6,257,569 downwards.
CCTCCACAAGTGTCCACACGAATAGCCCTTGATTAAAATGAAAACTTTGTGTGCTAGCATTTCTCCTGATTTCTCACAAATCAAGAACAAAAACACTCTTTATTTTAGTTTTTCTAAGAGGAGAAAAATGAATTTTAGCGGCAAATGATTGAGATATAGAGAAACCTTAAAATATATAACATATTTATAGACCTCTAATTAGGGTTTTACTTGCTAAAACAACCTTTTGGTAATTTCTTAATTATTATTATTTTGATTTTATTTAATATTAAATTAGAAATAATATTCTATTTATTTAAGATAACATTTACTTTACATAAATAAACTATTTATTTATTTTCACAAAGCATATTTGGGCTTCTCAAACCCATTTCAATTTTTAGGTCTATTCTAAGTTTTGTGACCCTGTAGGTCCATATGACGTTGGCAGTGGGCCTTAAATCTCTATTTAGGCCTACAAGTCATAAGTGGCCTCTAGTAAGACATTATGACTACCTAAGTCATATGAAACCAATAATCCGACATAACCTAATTTATAATAAATATTGTAATCCCTTTATTACATTATATCTTAATTGAATATAAGGCATAGTTTCTGTTATCTTTATATAATTCAATCATATTATTTCTTATCTCTAAGTACACTGAGAATGATAACTCTTTATCAATTCACTTTAGCATGGCCATGCATTTTGCTCAATCTATCTTATCAAGGGTCCTATAGATATCTTACTTAGATTAAATGAGGGAAAAATTCCTTCTCAATCACTCATATTCCTCACATAACTCATTTTATATCCAACAACAATCTATTTAATCATCCTATTAAAGATAACGTTAGATTATATCAAAATATATAATAGTTATATAGAAATCCATGATGATTTTAAGGTTAAAGGACTAAATCAATATTATTATGATGAGAATTACTTATGATAATTATCTGTGTAGTATTCTCATGATTGGTCAATCCAGTACATTATTTACTAAATAAGTACCTATGAGTTGAATTAATATCTCATATTCATGATCAGTAAAACATAATCATCAATCAATATCATACTAGCCATAACATATTGTTATGACTAAGGATAATTTGAATAGAACTCCTATTTAATCTAAGGGTTTTACTATCAAGTCACATACTTGATGACCTTAGTAAGAATTGACTATTCAACTAATTATCATAACACAAAACGATAGTGAAAAATGCCTCTTCATTAAATAAAATGATAAAGTCAAAACATGGTTATACATGATTGACCTAGTGCATATAAATAACACATGGTATATCACATGCAACCTTTTATCTTTATGTTGCCCTATAACAACTCCTATAGCTTGGTCATTAGCATCGCACATTAGTTTGAATGGAAGGCTCGAATCTAGTAGTACCAAAATGGGTGCTGATGTGAGTTCCTTCTTTAACCTGTCAAAAGTAGATTTACAATCATTAGTGAACCTAAAAGGGACATCTTTTTCTAGTAACTGAGAGAGAGGTTTAGAAATTTTAGAAAAATCCTTACTGAAGCATATGAAAAAACTCGCATGTCCAAGGAAGATTCTAACACCTTTTATGTTAGTTGGATAGTAGAGATTTTCAATTGTCTTTATCTTGGCTCGATCAACCTTTATTCCCCTTATTGAAATCTTGTGTTCTAATACTATTCCTTCATCCACCATAAAGTAACATTTTTTCTAGTTTAGCACTAAATTATTTTCCTCACATCTTGCCAATACCTTCTCCAAATTGTTAAGGCAGCCATCAAATGAATCTCCAAACACTGAGAAGTCATCCATGAAGACCTCCATGATATCTTTAACTAAATCAGAGAAGATGGCTGTCATGAAAAATTGAAATGTGGCAAGGGCATTGTATAACCTAAAAGGCATTCTCTTATAGGCATATTTACCATAAGGATAGGTGAATGTTATTTTCTCTTGGTCCTTTGGAGCTATAGCAATCTGTTTATAGCCTGAGTAACCATTAAAGAAATAATAGAAAGTATGTCCTACAATTCTCTCAATCATCTGGTCAATGAATGGTAAGGTAAAATGGTATTTTCTTGTAGCATTGTTAAGCTTCCTATAATCAATACACACCCTCTAACTAGTAATAACTCTTGTTGGAATTAACTCTCCTTCATCATTCTCCATTGTGGTCATTCCTACTTTCTTTGGCACACACTAAATAAGGCTCACCCAACTAGAGTTTGAGATCGGGCATATAATACCTGCATCAAGAAGCTTCTCAATCTCCTTTTTCACCACTTCCTGCATGTTTGGATTTAATCTCCTATGCCGTTCAATGATAGGCTTGCATCCATCTTCCATCAATATTTTATGCATCTAGTAAGATGGGTTTATTCCTCTGATATCAAACATCTGCCACCCAATATCTTTCACTCTTTCCCTCAACATCTCCACAAGTAAGGTTTTTTGCTCAAAGGTGAGTTTCGAAGAGATAATGACTGGTAGAGTTTGGTTGTGTCCTAGGAAGGTATATCTGAGGTTGGTAAAGGTTTTAATTCAAGTGAAGGTGGTGAAATAGTAGAAGGTTGTATGGGTTGGATTTTTAAAGTTAGTGATGCATGCTTCTAAGAATGGTCTATTTAGGAAGTTTTAATTTTAGAAGTTTCTTTCAAATTTTCCTCCACTTGTAGAGGATCTTCAGCTGCTTGTAGCTGAGTATGGAAAACTTCATCCATACATTTATCCAGTACATCCAAGCACATAAAAAAGTCTCCATCAATAGGTCATCTACTTGCCTTGTAAATGTTGAAGACACATTTTTCTTCTCCTACTCTCAATATGAGAGTTCCTTCATGCACATCAATCAAGGCATTGTCAGTGTATAAGAAAGGCATGCCTAAGATTAGAGGCACATCCTCATCTTCTTTAAAATCTAAAAAAACAAAATCAATAGGGAATATAAACTTGCCTACTTTTACCAACACATCCTCAACAATCCCAAGTGGTTTCTTTGTAGCACAGTCTATGAGTTGAAGATTCATATTCATGCTCTTCACTTCCAAATTTAGTTTCCTGAAAATAGATAGAGGCATAAGGTTTATAGAGGTGCCTAAATCACATAATACTTTTTAGAACTGCATACTCCGTATCTCATATGGGATAATTAGGCTTATAGGATGCCTAAGCTTACTTAAAAGCTTGTTTGAAATCAAGGCATTACATTCTTTTGTCAAAGTCACCGTCTCTAGTTCTTTGAGCTTCTTTTTATTGGAGATTAAGTCTTTGAGAAATTTTGCATACTTCGGCATTTGAACAATGGCCTCCACTAAGGGTATGTTAACCTGGATCTTTTTAAGCATGTCCAGGAATTTTGAAAATTAAGGATCAAGCTCTGTTCTCTTCAACCTCTAAGGAAAAGGAATGGGTGGCTTATACACTCTTTCTTTGCACTTTTTAGTTCCCTTAGATTCTCCCTTCACTTCGTTGGAGCTTTCTTCGATAATGGCATTACCTTGCTTACTTGAGTTAGGCTCTGTAGGTAGTTCCACTTCTAAAGGTTATAGCTTTCACTTGCTCTGTTAGATTTGTCTCAGTGTTTCTTGGTAGGTTTCCTTGGTTGCGTGATGTCAGTGCATTAGCTATTTGGCCCATTTACACTTCCAGATTATGAATGGAAGAAGAATGGTTCTTGAACATCAACTGAGTATCTTTCTGAATTTGGTCCACCTTCGCCTCTAGCTTATAGTTTGAATCTTCTTGAAGAGTCATCCTTTTGTCCATTATCTCCATGAACTTATCTAACTTGCCTTCAAGAGATTAGCTTTGGTTCTATTGAGCTGGTTGATGCAGGTTCTAAAAAGTTGAATTTCCAAAACCAGGTGGTGGTTTTCTATTCTGCTGTTGCTCCCCTTAATTTTTTCACGAGAAATTAGGGTGGTTCCTCCATGATGAGTTGTAAGTATTTCCATATGGGTTGCTTTGGTTTTGTACATAATTGGCATGCTCTATGTTTTGTGTTAAAATGCACTCACTAGTCCCATGCTCCCCCTAACACAACTCATAGTTTAAAGTGGAAGTTGTTGATAGAGCATTAACATTCATCTTTTTCAATTCATGTGATAAAGCTTCTAGCTTGGCAGTGACCATACTTAATCCATCAAGTCCCATAACACCCTGATTCTTTGTTATCATAACTCATTCATTATTTCATAGGTGTTGAGCTGTATCAATCTCCTCAAATAAATCAAGAATATCCTCTGGAGTTTTATTCATAATAAAGCCTCCATAGGCTACATCAATATTGCACCTCACCATTGGATTAATGCCCTTATAAAAAGATTGCACTAAATCCCATGTAGGAATTAAGTATGAAGGACATTGTCTCTGTAAGTCCTTAAACTGCTCCCATTCTTCACAAAGTGATTTATCATCTCTCTGGTAGAAAGAATTAATCTCACTTTTAATTCTTAGAGCTTTAGCAGGAGGAAAATACTTGTTAAAAAAGACTATGTACTTCTCATTCCAAGTTTTGATGGAGTTTGGAGGTAACCCAGCAAACCACCTAACTGCCTTGTCTATGAGGGAGAAAGGAAACATAATAAGGTGGATAGCTTCTGAAGATACTCCATTCATTCGCAAAGTTCCACAATACTCCATAAATTGATGCATATGTGCAATGGGGTCCTCTGATGGTAATCCATGAAACTATGAACTTTGGATTATCTAAATCATGCCAGGTTTGATTTCAAAGTTGTTTGCTGCAATCACTGGAGGCACAATTGGATTATGATCTTGCTACATATTATATTTTAGACACTCTCTCATGGTTCTGTTGGCCATAGGGTTCTGGTATTGATTAAGGAGGCAATTTATATTATTTTGATTGTTGATATTGTTAGCTCCTTCTCCTCTACCATTTGTGTCATTAGGATTATTTCCTTGATTTATAGTTTCTTGTTACTCTCTCCTTCTATGGAATGTTCTTTTAACTTCTGGATCGAATGCTTCAAGCTCTTCATGAAGTCTTCAATTTTTGTGCATACACCTAGTTCCTATGAAAGAAAAGAAAAATAAAACTAAAAATAAAATAAAAAAAGTTTAAATCAAATAGTATCAAGCTACTTTTAATATTAAACTCTTCCCTAGCAACGGTACCAAAAACTTGATATGAATTCGCAAGTATATAGGTCAAGTTATAGAATAGGACTGTAAGTCCAGATATCGATCCCATAAGGAAAAGGATAAGTATTATTTTGCTTGATTTACTTACTTGCCTAAACGGATCAATATTTATGTTTTTGAGTTATAAAAAAATTACAAATTTAAAACTAATTTAATATTGTGGTGAATGAATAATGTAAAGTATGTACCAGAGTTTCACTTTTCACATGGATTTGTATTAACTCAAAATCTATTTTATATAATCTCTCTCATAGTCATGTTTAAGATGCTACCACTGCAATTCTTATAAATCTCTCTTGAGCATTTATAAGGTGAGCCTGTTATTTCAAATATTGAGTTGAATAAAGGGACTCTCACCTTATAGAACTCTAATCAATAGATCTATAACAAACTTTAACTCTAGAGGTAAAAAGATACAGCATTAACTATTAACTGGTATCTTTACTTAAATTAAGATTCAACAGTTTTTATTCTAGATCCTTAAGTGTAAATCTACTCTCGATCTCAATACTCTTAGTGTTGGATGATTGAATATAAATATTATAAATGTAAGTATAAATCTCCTCTCGGTCTTAATATACTAGCTGAGATCATTGAATCATTCATGAAGTATAAAAATAAAAACCATAAACATGACATTAACTGAGAAAATATTTAAAAAGAAATATGAGTTCAATACATCTCCAGGTTACTCAGATAACTCTAGTACAAAATAAGATTAAGCTAACATGTTTACATATAGAATAAGAGAACAATAAATAGATACAACTGACATAATAAAAATATAAGATAAGAAAAGAGTGAACTCTCTATTTCTTATCAATTTAGCTCCTTGTTGTTGATCTCTTTGTTGTCTACTTGTACTCCGATGTAGATGAATAAGTTTCACTCTCCATCTTTATGTACTTTTCTCTATGTTTTTCTCTATTTTACTCAGTCTATTATTTTTTGCTCTTATCCCTCATTGGCTGCTCTGCAAGTTTAAGATGCTTTTATATCCTTAGAATTAGGGTTGCATGTGATGCATGCGCCCGTATGGAAATTCCTTAAATGTATAAGCATGGTCGTTCATAACCAAAATTAGACTTTCACGACCGTGCACATTTGTGTGAATAGCATGGCATGTCCATATTGCCTTGTGCATGGCTGTGCATAAGTATGGGGAAAGTATGACATGGTCGTGTGTCCATGAGCATGACCTTGTCATTTTGTAGTGCAAAGATGACATGGTTGTATCATGCCTTGCATGATCATGTATCTTGCATTCCCATGAATGGCACGGCTGTGTGATGCTTCACACTACCGTGTGCTATCTCTTGCATTCCTTAGCACAGCCGTACACGACATTGCATGGCCATGCACTCTTTAAGCTTGAGTTTTGCATGCCTGTGTTCTACTCTTTGACTTTCTTGATTTTGACTCTTGTTCAGCATTGCACGCCTGATATTTGAATTTCTTGCAATGAAAATAAAAACACATTGAGAATAATTTATAAATTAGACAAAAAATATAAAACTCCTTATTTGTTTAATTAATGCATTATTATATCTATATTTTATTTAAATGCCCTAATATTTTCTAAATGCTAAATGTATTAATTATTATGCAGAAAGTGGAAAAATTATGCAACTAAAATGAAATGCTATTAAATTAAAAAGAGACTAAAGAGTGTAAATTTTAATAGTAAAATGCAATTATCAAAAGGCCTATGGATAAAACTGCATTGGCATTTATAGATGGATTTGACAAAGTGGGCATGTGCCCTTAGGCTTCAAATGGATGGTCGTGCCAACCTCAATTGAACCATAGGGCCTATAATATATCAAATCGAAGCTAACTCAGATCCCTATAGAGGGAGTCATAAACATTGCATGTACCAATCCAAAACTAAGGGCCTATAGATTAGACTGCATTGACAATCATGGGTCGATTTGACAAAGTGGGTGTGCGCACTTGAGATTCAAATGACTATCGTGGCAACCTCGAATGAACCAAGATGTCCATAATATATCAAATCAAAGCTAACTCAGACCCCTATAATGGGTGCTATAGACCTTATCTGTAGCAATCCAAATTTAGAGGCCTATAGATAAGACTGCATTGGCATTTATGGATGGATTTGACAAAGTGGGCATGCTCACTTAGGCTTCAAATGGACGGTCATGGCAACCCCAATTGAACCATAGGGCCCATAATATATCAAATCAAAATAAACTCTAAGCCTTATAACAAGTACTACACACTTCATATATGGCAGTCCAAATTTAGGGGCTTATGGATAAGACTACATTGGTATTTATGGATGGATTTGACAAAGTGGGTAGGTGCACTTAGGCTTCAAATGGACAGTCATGACAACATCAATTGAACCACAAGGCCCATAATATATCAAATCAAAGCTAACTTGTAGCCCTATAATGGGAGCTATAAACATTGCCTATACCAATCCAAATTTTGGGGCCTATAGATGAGACTATATTGGCATTTATGTATGGATTTGGCAAAGTGGGCGTGCGCACTTGGGCTTCAAATGGACGGTCATGGCAACCCCAATTGAACCATGGGGCCCTTAATATATCAAATAAAAGTTCACTAAGAGCCCTATGTGGGCAGCTAAAAACATTGTATATATCAATCCAAATTTAGGGGCCTATGGTTAAGATTGCATTGGCAATTATGGATGGATTTGAAAAAGTTGGGGTGCACTCTTAGGCATTAAATGGATGGTCATGGTAGCCTTAATTGAAAAATAGGGCCCATAATATGTCAAATCAAGGCTATAGCCCTATAATAATTCTTGCACACTTCTTTCATACCAATCCAAATTTATGGGCCTATGGATGAGACTGCATTGACATTTATGGATGGATTTGGTAAAGTGGGTGTGCGCACTTGAGCTTCAAGTGGACGGTCATGGAACCTTGTGTTAGTGGTATGCAGTAGGTCAATCATTTAATTATGCATTGACTTTCTTATTTTATTAATAAAGAGGTATTTTATTATCATTTGATTTTATGATAATATGAATGGTTAATTCTTACTAAGGCCATCAAGTATGTGACTTGATAGTAAAACCCTTAGATTAAAATAAGAGTTCTATTCTAATTATCCCTAGCCATTTATTCATTATATAAATATTAAAGTATTAAGGCTAGTATGATGTTGACTGATGGTTATGTTTTACTAATCATGAATATGAGATATTAAGTCAACTCATAGGTACATGATGAGAGATCATGTACTGGATTGACCCACTATGAGAATACTACATAGATTATTGTCATAAGAATTTCTCATCATAGTAATTTTATTTCGGTCCTTTGACCTTGAAATCATCATGGATTTCTATATAGCTATTTTATGTTTTGACACATTCTAACATTGTCTTTAACCGAACGATTAAATTGGAACATTATTGGATATGAAATTAGTTATGTGAGGAATGTGAGTGATTCAGAAGGAATTTATCCCTCATTAATATGAGAAAGATATCTATGGGCCCCTTGATGAGATAGATTGAAGAAAACTGCATGACCATGCTGAAATGAATTGATAAAGAGTTATCATTTTCAGTCTACTTGGAATTAAGTCATAATATTGAACAATATAAGGATGACATTCTATGCCTTATGATCAATTAAGATATCATGTGATAAAGGGACAATAAAATTCATTGTAATTAGGTTATGTCAGATTATTGACTTCACATGACTTGCGTAGTCATAATGTCTTGGTAGAGGCCACTTATGACTTGTAGGCCTAAATAGAGATTTAGGCCCACTACCAATGTTATGTGAACCTACAGGGTCACACACTTAGAACAAGCCCAAAAATAATATGGGTTTAATAAGCCCAAAATAAACTTTGTGGAAATAAATAATTAAAGTGTTTTATTTATTTAAGATAAATATTATTTTAAATAAATAAATAAGATATTATTTCTGATTTATTTTTAAACAAAATCAGAATATAATAAATAGAAATTACCAAAAGGTCATTGGTAGGTGAAACCCTAATTTGGAGTCTATAAATATGTTATATTCTCTAGGGTTTCATATACTTGTTTTCTACCTCAAAATTCATTTTCTTTCTCCTTAGAAAACAAAGACAGAGTTTTTCTTTTATTCTTGGTTTGTGAGACAATTAAGGAGGTTGCTAGCACATACACTCCAATTCATTTTGTGAAGGGTTGTTCGTGTGGATACCTATAGAGGACGCATCCTTTTGGAGACGTCTTGATCCAAAAAACCAAGCCAAAAAGCTTGAGGCAAGGTGTCACTGGTGTGAACCTCCTCTCATCCTTTCAGAAAATCTTGCCTCTTCTATGTTTTGGTGAGATTCTTGAAATCCTAGATTTAATCAAGTAATCGAATTACATGGATCCAAGCTTGGGTATGTGATAAAATTTTATTTTTTCCGCTGCGTTTGTATCATGAATCCGAACACCTTGACTGAACCAAAGTACCTATAATATATCAAATTAAGGTTAAGTTAGAGCCTTATAATGGGTGATACACACTTCTTCTGCAGAAACCTGAATTTAGCGGCCAATGGATAAGACTGTATTGCCATTTATGGATGGATTTGACAAAGTAGGTGCGCGCACTTGGGCTTCAAATGGATGGTAGTGGCAACTTTAGTTAAACAATAAGGCCCATAATATATCAAATCATGGCTGACTTAGAGCCCTATAATGAGCACTAAACTCTTCTTTTATACCAATCCAAATTTGGGGGCCTATGGATGAGACTGCATTAGCATTTATGGATGGATTTGACAAATTAAGTGTGCGCACTTAGGCTTCAAATGGATTGTTAGGGTAACCCCGATCGAACCATGCACCCATAATATATTAAATTGAATCTAACTTAAAGCCTTATAATGAGTGCTACAAACATTCCCTATAGCAATCCAAATTTAGGGGCTTATAGATGACACTGTATTGGCGTTTATGGATGGATTTGATAAATTGGGTTTCAAATGGATGGTCATGGCAACCTCGACTGAACCACGGTGTATATAATATATCAAATTGACATTGAGTTAGAGCCTCAAAATAGGTGCTACACACTTCTTTTGTAGTAATCTGAATTTAGCGGCCTATGGATTAAACTGCATTGGCATTTATGGATGGATTTGACAAAGTTGGCGTGCACACTTGGGCTTCCAATAGATGATTGGGGCAACCCCGATCAAACCACATACCCATAATATATCAAATTAAAGATAAGTCAGAGCCTTATAATGGGTTCTATAAACATTCCCTATAGCAATCCAAATTTAGGGGCCTATAGATGACACCATATTGGCATTTATGGATGGTTTTGACAAAGTGGGTGTGCGTACTTGGGCTTTAAATGGATGGTCGTGGCAACCCCGACTAAACCACATAATATATCAAATCGAGGTTGAGTTAGAGCCTCATAATAGGTGCTATATACTTCTTTTATAGTAACCAAACTTTAGAGGCCTATGGATCAGACTGCATTGGCATTTATGGATGGATTTGACAAAGTTAGTGTGTGCACTTAGGCTTCAAATGGATGGTCGTGGAAACTTTGATTGAACCACATGGCTCATAATATATCAAATCAAGGCTAACTCAAAGCCCTATAAGAAGTTCTACACACTTCTTTTGTACCAATCCAAAATTAGGGGCCTATGGATTAGACTGCATTAGCATTTCTTGATGGATTTGACAAAGTGGGCATGCACACTTGGGCATCTAATAGACGGTCGTGGCAACCCGGATTGAACCATGGGGCCTATAATATATTAACTCAAAGTTAACTCAGAGCCTTATAATTGGTATAATAAATCGTACTTATAGCAATCCAAATTTAGGGCCCTATGGATGAGACTACATTGGCATTTATGGATGGATTTGATAAAATGGTCATGCACACTTGGGCTTCAAATGGAAGGTCATGGCATCCCCAATTGAACCATGGGGACTATAATACATTAAATTGAAGTTGACTCAGAGCCCTATAATGGGAGCTACAAACATTACCTGTAGTAATCCAAGTTTAGGGGCCTATGGATGAGACTACATTGGTATTTATGGATGGATTTGACAATATGGGCGTGCACTTTGCTTCAAATGGATAGTCATGGAAACCCCAATTGATCCATGGGGCCTATTATATATCAAATTTATACTAACTTAAAGCCTTATAATTGGTGCTACACACTTCTTCTATACCAATCCAAATTTAGGGGTTTATGGATGAGACTGCATTGGCATTTATGGATGGATTTGATAAAGTGGCCATGTGCACATGGGCCTCAAATGGACAGTCATGGCAACTCCGATTGAACCATAAGGCCTATAATATATCAAATTGAAGTTCACTCAGAGCCATATAATAACTGCTATAAACATGCCCTGTAGTAATCCAAACTTAGGGGCCTATGGATAACACTTCATTGGCATTTATAAATGGATTTGACAAAGTGGGAATGCATACTTGGATTTCAAATGGATAGTTATGGCAACCCTGATTGACCCATAAGGCCAATAATATATCATATAGAAGCTAACTTAGAGCCCTATAATAAGTACTACACATATCATCTATAGAAATCCAAATTTAGGGGCTTATGAATGAGACTGCATTGGCATTTGTGGATGGATTTGATAAAGTTGGTATGCGTACTTGGGCTTCAAATGCATGGTCATGGCAAGCATAATTGAACCATAAGGCCCATGATATATCAAATCGAGGATGACTTAAAGTCCTATAATAAGTGCTACACACTTCTTCTTTACCAATCCAAATTTAGGGGCCTATAGATGAGATTATATTGGCATTTATGGATGGAATTGACAAAGTGGGTGTGCGCACTTGGGTTTCAAATGGACAGTCATGGCAACCCCGATTGAACCACTAGGCCCATAATATATTAAATTGAAGCTAACTCAGAGTCTCATAATAAGTGTAACACACTTTGCTTACAGCAATCCAAATTTAGGGGCCTATGTATAAGACTGCATTGGCATTTATGAATGGATTTGAAAAAGTAGATGTGTGCAATTGGGCTTCAAATGAATGGTCATGGCAACCTTGGTTGAATAATGGTGACCATTATATGTTAAATCGAAGCTGACTCAAAGCTCTATAATACACACAACACACTTCTTTTATATCAATCCAAATTTAAGGCCTTATGGATAAGACTACATTAGCATTTATGGATGGATTTGACAAAGTGGGTGTGCATACTTGGGCATCAAATGGACAGTTATGGCAACCTTGATTAAGCCATGGGAACCATAATATATCAAATTAAAGCTAACTCAGAGTCCTATAATTGGAGCTATAAACATTACCTATAACAATCCAAATTTATGGGTCTCTGGATGAGACCGCATTGGCATTTATGGATGGATTTGACAAAGTGGGCATGCATACTTTACTTCTAATTGACCATTATATCAAATCAATATTGACTTAGAGCCCTATAATTGGTGCTATATGCTTCTTCTATACCAATCCAAATTTAGGGGCATATGGATGAGATTACATTGGCATTTAAGGATAGATTTCAGAAAGTGGGTGTGCGCACTTAGGCTTCAAATGGACGATCGTGGTAACCCTGATTAAACCATAGGGCCTATAATATAACAAATCAAAGCTAAAACAAAGCATTATAATTATCAACTTTATTTGTGGCAGTCCAAATTTAGGGGACTATGGATGAGACTACATTGGCATTTTTGGATGGATTTGACAAAGTGGACATGAACAATTAGGCTTCAAATGGACGGTCATGGCAACCTCGATTGAACCATAATGCCCATTATATATCAAATCAAAGATGACTTAGAGCCCTATAATAGGAGCTACAAACATTGTTTGTAACAATCCCAATTTAGGGGCCTATGGATGAGATTCCATTGGCATTTATGGATGGATTTCACAAAGTAGTCATGCACACTTGGGATTTAAATGGACGATCATGGCAATCCCAATTGAACCATAGGGATCATAATATATCAAATTGAAGATGAGGTAGAGCTCTATAATGGTACCTATAAACTTTACCTGTAGTAATCCAAATTTATAGCCCTACGGATGAGACTGCATTGGCATTTATGGATGGATTTGACAAAGTGGTCATGCGCACTTGGGCTTCAAAGGAATGATTGTGGCTTCCTTGATTGAACCATGAGGACCATAGTATGTCAAATTGAAGAAGACTCAGAGCCTTGTAATGGGAGATATAAACATTACTTGTAGCAATCCAAATTTAGGGGCCTATGGATGAGACTATATTGGCATTTGTGGATGGATTTAACAAAGTGGGTATGCGCACTTAGACTTCAAATGGACTGCCATGGTAACCAAGATTAGATCACAGGGCCCATAATATATCAAATTAAAACTGACTCATAGCCCTATAATAAAAGCTACAAACTTTACCTATTGCAATCCAAATTTAGGGGCTTATGGATGAGATTGCATTGGTATTTATGGATGGGTTGACCAAAGTGAGCATGCGCACATGGGCTTCAAATAGATGCTTGTGGCAAGCCCGATTGAACCATGAGGCTTATAATATGTCAAACTGAATCTAACTCAGAGCCTTATAATAATATATGACACTCTAAATTTAAGGGACTATGGATAAAACTGCATTGGTATTTATGGATGGATTTGACAATGTGGACGTGCATAGTTGGGCTTTAAATTGACGGTCGTGGCAACCTCGATTGAACCATAGTGCCCATTATATATTGAATCAAATTTGAATAAGAGCCTTATAATCCATGCTACAACTTCATATGTAGCAATCAAAATTTACAGCCTTACGGATGAGAATGCATTGGCATTTATGGATGGATTTGAGAAAGTCGGCATGCTCAGTTGGGCTTCAAATGAATGGTCATGGCAACCCTGACTGAACCACAGGGCTTATAATATATCATATCGAAGCTAACTTAGAGCCTTATAATAAAAGTTATAAACTTTTCTTGTAGCAATCTAAATTTAAGGGCCTATGGATAAGAATGTATTAGCATTTATGGATGGATTTGACAAAGTGGGCGTGTGCATTTGGGCTTTAAATGGATGATCATGAAAACCTCAATTGAACCATAGGGCCTATAATATATTAAATCAAAGCTGACTCAGAGCTTTATAATAGGTACTACACACTTCATCTGTGCAATACAAATTTAGGGGCCTATGGATAAGACTACATTCGTGTTTATGGATGGATTTGACAAAGTAGACATATGCACATGGGCTTCAAATGGATAGTTATGGCAACCTCAATTGAACCACAAGACCCATAATATGTCAAATCAAAGCTAATCATTACCTGTACTAATCCAATTTTAAGGGCCTATAGATGAGAATGTATTGGCATTTATGAATGGGAGCATGCACACTTGGGATTCAAATGGATGGTTGTGGTAACCCTGAATGAACCATGAGGCCTATAATATATCAAATCAAAGTTGAATCAGAGCATTATAAGGGGTGCTACATTTGTCTATAGCAATCCAAATTTAGGGGCCTATGGTTAAGATTGCATTGGCATTTATGGATGGATTTGACAAAGTAGGCATACTACACTTAGGCTTCAAATGGACAGTCATGGCAGCCCTGATTGATACACGGGGCCTATAATTTATCAAATTAAGGCTAAATTAAAGCCTTATAATGGGTGCTACACACTTCTTCTGTACCAATCCAAATTTAGGGGCCTATTGATGAGACTGCATTGGCATTTCGAATGGATTTAACAAAGTGGGTGTGCACACTTAGGCTTCAAATGGATGGTCGTGAAAAATCCAATTGAACCTCAAGACCTATAATATATCAAGTTAAAGCTAACTCATAGCCTTATAATAAGTACTACACACTTTGTTTATGGTAGTCTATATTTAGGGGACTATGGTTGAGAATCCATTAGCATTTATGGATGGATTTGACAAAGTGGATGTGCACAATTAGGCTTCAAATGGATGGTCGTGGCACCCCTGATTGAACCACAGTGCCCATTATATATTAAATTGAAGCTGACTTAGAGCCCTATAGTATATACTTCACACTTTATCTATAGCAATCCAAATTTAGGGCCTTATGGATGAGACTCCATTGGCATTTATGGATGGATTTAATAAACTAGTCATGTGTACTTGGGCTTCAAATGGATGGTCGTGGCATCCATGATTGAACCACACTGACTAGAATATATCAAATTGAAGCCAACTCAAAGCCTTATAATAAGAGCTATAAACATTACCTATAGCAATCAAAATTTAGGGGACTATGGATAAGACTACATTGGCATTTATGGATGGATTTAACAATGTGGGTGTGCACACTTGGGCTTTAAATGGATAGTTATGGCAACCCCGATTAAACCATAGGGTCCATAATATATCAAATCGAAGCTAACTTAAAGCCTTATAAAAAGTAGTACACACTTTTTTTATGGCAGTCCAAATTTAAGGGAGTTTGGATGAGATTGCATTTGCATTTATGGATGGATTTAACAAAGTGGACGTGCGCAATTGGGCTTCAAATGGATGGTCGTCGCAACATTGATTGAACCACAGGACCTATAATATATCAAATTGAAGTTGACTCAAAGCCTGTACTAATCCAAATTTAAAGGCCTATAAATGAGACTGTATTGGCATCTATGGATGGATTTGACAATGTGGGCATGCGCATTTGGGATTCAAATGGACAGTTGTGGCAACCCTAAATGAACCATGAGGCCCATAATATATTAAATCAAAGCTAGCTTAGAGCCATATAATGGGTGCTACACACTTCATCTACAGCAGTCCAAATTTAAGGGCTTATGGATGAGACTACATTAGCATTTATGGATGGATTTGACAAAGTGGGCATGCGTATTTGAGCTTCAAATGGATGATCGTGGCAACCCCGATTAAACCATAGGGCCCATAATATATCAAATCAAAGCTGACTTAGAGCCCTATAAGGGGTGCTATAAACATTATCTATCGTAATCCAAATTTAAGGGTCTATGGATAAGACTGCATTGGCATTTATGGATGGATTTGATAAAGTGGGTGTGCATACTTAGGCTTCATATGGATGGTCGTTTCAACCCTGATTGAACCACAAGGCCCATAATATATCAAATTGAAGCTGACTCAGAGCCTTATAAAAAGTAGCACACACTTTTTCTTTGGCAATCCAAATTTAGGGGACTTTGGATGAGACCACATTGGTATTTATGGATGGATTTAACAAAGCGGGCGTGCACGATTAGGCTTCAAATGGATGGTCATGGCAACCTCGATTGAACCACAAGTTCCATAATATATCAAATCAAAGCTGAATTAGAGGCCAATAATAGGAGCTATAAACATTGCCTGTACCAATCCAAATTTAGGGGCCTTTAGATGAGATTGCATTAACAATTACTGATGGATTAACAATGTGGGTGTGTGCACTTGGGATTCAAATGGATAGTCATGGCAACCCTGAATGAACCATTAGGCCCATCATATATAAAATCAAAGCTAGCTCAGAGTCCTATAATGGGTGCTACACACTTCATCTACAGTAGTCCAAATTTAGGGGCCTACGGATGAGACTGCATTGGCATTTATGGAAAGATTTGACAAAGTGGGCATGCACATTTGAGCTTCAAATGGATGGTCGTGGCAACCCTGATTAAACCACAAGGCCCATAATATATCAAATCAAAGCTAACTCAAAGCCCTATAAGGGGTGCTATAAACATTATGTATCATCATCCAAATTTAGGGGCATATGGATAAGATTGCATTAGCATTTATTGATGGATTTGACAAAGTGGGTGTGCGCACATGGGCTTTATATGGATGGTTGTGGCAACCCTGATTGAAACTCAAGGCTCATAATATATCAAATCAAGGTTGACTTGGATCCTGTAATGGGTACTAGACACTTCTTCCATTCCAATATAAATTTAGGGGCCTATGGATGAGATTGCATTGGCATTTACGGAATGATTTGACAAAGTGGGTGTGTGCACTAGGGCTTTAAATGGATAGTCGTGGCAACCCCAATTGAATCACAAGGCCTATAATATATCAAATTGATTCTAACTCAGAGTCTTATTATGGGTGCTATGCACTTCATCTGTAGCAGTCCAAATTTTAGGGCCTATGGATGAGACTGCATTAGCATTTATGGATGGATTTGACAAAGTGGGCGTGCGCACTTGGGCTTCAAATGGAGAATCGTGGCAACCCCAGTTGAACCATGGGGCCTATAATATATCAAATAAAATTTGATTCATAAATTTATAATTAGTTCTATGAAATTTATATGTAGTAATCCAAATTTTTAGGCCTATGGATAAGACTGCATTGGCATTTATGGATAGATTTGACAAAGTGGGCATGCACACTTGGGCTTTAAATGGATGGTTGTGGCAACCCCAATAGAACCATGAGGCCCATTATATATCAAATTAAAGCTGACTTAAAGCCTTATAATAAGTATTACACATTTTTTCTATGGCAATCCAAATTTAGGGGGCTATCGATGAGAATGCATTGGCAATTATGGATGGATTTGCCAAAGTGGGCCTATGCCCTTGGGATTTAAATGGACGGTCGTGGCAACCTCAATTGAACCACAGGGTCCATAATATATCAAATCAAAGGAAAATTAAAGCCTTATAAAGGGAGCTATAAACATTACTTATTCCAATCTAAAACTAGGGGCTTATAGATTAGACTGCATTGGCATTTAATGATGGATTTGACAAAGTGGGTGTGCACACTTAGGATTTAAATGCATGGTCGTTGCAACCTCGAATGAACCATGAGGCCTATAATATATCAAATCAAATCTAACTTAGAGCCCTATAATGGGTACTGCACACATCATCTATAGCAGTCCAAATTTAGGGGCCTATAGATAAGAATGCATTGGCATTTATAGATGGATTTGACAAAGTAGTGGTATTCACTTGAGCTTCAAATCGATGGTCATGGCTACCTCGATTGAACCATGGGGTCCATAATATATTAAATCAAAGCTCACCGAAAGCCTTATAATAATTACACAACACTTTATCTATGGTACTACAAATTTAGGGGCCTATGGAAGAGATTACATTGGTATTTAAGGATGGATTTGACAAAGTGGGCGTGTGCACTTAGGCTTCAAATGGATGGTTGTGGAACCTTAATTGAACCACAGGGCCCATAATATTTCAAATCAAAGCTAATTCAAGGCCCTATAATAGGAGCTATAAACATTGCATGTACCAATCCAAATTCAGGGGCCTACAGATGAGAATGCATTGGCATTTATGGATGGATTTGACAAAGTAGGTATGCACACTTGAGATTCAAATGGACAGTCATGACAACCCCGAATGAACCATAAAGCCTATAATATATTAAATTGAAGCTAACTCAGAGATTTATAATAGTTGCTACACACTTCATCTGTAGCAGTCCAAATTTAGGGGTCTATGGATGAGATTGCATTGGTATTTATGGATGGATCTAACAAAGTGGGATGCACACTTAGGCTTAAAATGGACGATCCTGGCATCCTTGATTAAACCATAGTGCCCATTATATATTAAATTGAAGCTAACTCAAAGCTCTATAATACATAGTACACACTTCATCTGCAACAATCCAAATTTAGGGTCCTATGGATGAGATAGTATTGGCATTTATGGATGGATTTGACAAAGTGGGAGTGCGCACTTGGGCTTCAAATGGACGGTTGAGGAAACCCTGACTAAACCATGTGCCTATAATATATAAATTGAAGCTGACTTAGAGCCTTATAATGACTGCTATAAACATTCCCTATAGCAATCTAAATTTAGGGGCCTATAGATGACACTGCATTGGTATTTGTTAATGGATTTGACAAAGTGGGTGTACGCACTTAGGCTTCAAATGGATGGTCATGGCAACCTCAACTAAACCATGGCCCCCACAACATACCAAATCATGGTTGAGTTATAGCCCCAAAATGGGTGCTATACACTTCTTTTGTAGCAACCCAAATTTAGTGGCCTATGGATAAGATTGCATTGGCATTTATGGATGGATTTGACAAAATTGGCGTGCGCACTTGGGCTTTAAATGGCCATTAATGGCAACCTCGATTGAACTATAAGGCCTATAATATATTAAATTAAGGCTAACTCATACCCCTATAATGAGTGCTAAACACTTCTTTTGTACCAATCCAAATTTGAGGGCCTATGGATGAGATTGCATTGGCATTTATGGATGGATTTGAGAAGGTGGGCGTGTGCCCTTGGGCTTCAAATGGACGATCGTGGGAACCCTAATTGAACCATAGGGCCCATAATATATTAATTCAAAACTAACGTAGAGCCCTATAATAGGTGTAACAACATTGCTAGTAGTAATCCAAATTTAGGGGCCTATGGATGAAATTGCATTGGCATTTATGGATGGATTTGACAAAGTGGATGTACGCAATTAGGCTTCAAATGGATGGCTATGGAATCCTTAACTGAACCCTGCTGTCCATTATATATAAAATTGAAGATGACTTAGAGCCCTATAGTACATGCTACACACTTCATATGTAGCAATCCAAATTTAAGGGCTTATGGGTGAGACTCTATTGGCATTTATGGATGAATTTGACAAAGTGGCCATGCACACTTAGGCTTTAAATGGATGGTCGTGGCATCCCTGATTGAGCTATAGGGACCATAATACATTAAATCAAAGCTAACTCAAAGCACTATAATGGGAGCTATAAACATTACCTATAGAAGTCCAAATTTAAGGGCCTATGGATGAGACTCCATTGGCATTTATGTATGGATTTGATAAAGTTGGTGTGCGCACTTGGGCTTCAAATGGACAGTCGTGGTAACCTCGATTGAACCATAGACTCCATAATATATCAACTCAAAGTTGACTCAGAGCCCTATAATTAGTATAATAAACATTTCTTATTGCATTCCAAATTTAAGGGCCTATGAATGAAACTGCATTGGCATTTATGGATGGATTTGACAAAGTGGACGTGTACAATTGGGCTTTAAATGGATGGACGTGGCATCCTCGACTGAACCATGGTGTAAGCTGACTTAGGGCCCTATAATACATGCTACACACTTCATCTGTAGCAATCCAAATTTAAGGCCCTATGGATGAGATTATTTTAGCATTTATGGATGGACTTGACAAAGTGGCCATGCATATTTAGGATTCTAATGGACGGTCATGGCATCCCCAATTGAACTATAGGGACCATAATATATTAAATTGAAGCTAACTCATAGCCCTATAATGGGAGCTACAAACATTACCTATAGAAATCCAAATTTAAGGGCCTATGGATGAGACTTTATTGGCATTTATGGATGGATTTGACAAAGTGGGCATGTGCACTTTGCCTCAAATGGACAATCGTGGCAACCTTGATTGATCCATAGGGCCCATCATATATCAAATCGATATTGACTAAGAGTCCTATAATGGGTGCTACACACTTCTTTTGTACGAATCCAAATTTAGGGGCCTTTAGATGAGACTACATTGACATTTATGGATGGATTTGACAAAGTGGACATGTGCACTTGGTCCTTAAATGGACAGTTATAGCAACCCTGATTGAACCACAAGGCCCATAATATATCAAATCGAAGCTAACTCAAAGCCCTATAATGATTTTATTAAACTTTGCATGTAGCAATCCAAATTTAGGGCCCTTTAGATGAGACTGCATTAGCATTTATGGATGGATTTGACAAAGTGGGCATGCATACTTGAGCTTTAAATGGATGGTTATGGCAACCTTGATTGAACCATGGGGACCATAATATATGAAATTGAAGCTAACTAAGATCCCTATAATAAGATCTATAAATATTGCCTATAGCAATCCGAATTTAGGGGCCTCCAGATGAGACTGCATTAGCATTTATGGATGAATTTGACAAAGTGGTCGTGCACACTTTTCTTCAAATGGATGGTTGTGGAAACATTGATTGATCCATAGGCCCCATAATATATCAAATTGAAGCTGACTCAAAGCCTTATAACAAGAGTTACACATATCTTCTATAATAATCCAAATCTAGGGGCATATGGATGAGACTGCATTGGTGTTTATGGATGGATTTGATAAAGTGGACGTGCACATTTAGGCTTGAAATGGACAGTCATGGCAACCCCAATTAAACTTTAGGGTCTATAATACATCAAATCCAAGCTAACTCAAAGCCCTATAATAGGTATAACAAACTTTGCTTATAGCAACCCAAATTTAGGGCCTTATGGATCAAACTGTATTGGCATTTATGGATGGATTTGACAAAGTGGACGTGCATAATTGGGCTTCAAATTGACGGTCGTGGCAACCCCGATTGAACCATGGTGCCCATTATATATCAAATCAAAGCTAACCTAGAGCCCTATAATATATGCTACACACATCATCTATAGCAATCCAATTTAGGGCCCTATGGAGGATACTGCATTGGCATGTATGGATGTATTTGAAAAATTGGCTATATGGACTTGGGATTCAAATTGATAGTTGTGGAAACCCCGATTGAACCATAGGTCCCATAATATATTGAATCGAAGTTGAGTCAAAGCTATAAAATGGTTACTACACACTTCATCTATAGCCCTCCAAATTTAGGGGCTTATTTATGAGACTGCATTGGCATTTGTAGATGGATTTGACAAAGTGGGCATGTCCACATGGGATTCAAATGGATGGTTGTGGCAACCCCGATTGAATCATTGGGCCCATAATATATCATATAAAATTTGAATCAGAGCCTTATAATAGAAGCTATACACTTTATCTCTAGCAATCCAAAGTTAGGGGCTTATGGATAATATTACATTGGTATTTATGGATGGATTTGAAAAAGTGGGCATGTGCTCTTGGGGTTCAAATGGACGATTATGGTAACCTTAATCGAACCATGGGGTCCATAATATATTAAATCAAATTTGACTTAAAGCCTTATAATACGAGCTAAAAAGCTTTGTATGTTCCAATCCAAATTTAGGGGCCTATAGATGAGACTCCATTGGCATTTATGGATGGATTTGATACAGGGGCATGCGCACTTGGGATTCAAATGGACGGTCATCGCAACCCTGATTAAACCATAGGGCCCATAATATATCAAATCAAATCTGACTCAGAGTCTTATAATATACACTACACACTTCATCTGTAGTAGTCCAACTTTAGGGGCCTATAGATATTAGGATTTATGGATACATTTGACAAAGTGGGTATATGCACTTGGGCTTTAAATGGATGATCATGGCAACCTCAATTGAACCACAGGGCCTATAATATATTAATTTGACTATGACTCAGAGCCTTATAATAGGTGCAATAAACTTTGTCTATAGCAATCCAAATTTAGGGGCCTATGGATGAGACTGCATTAGTATTTATGGATAGATTTGCCAAAGTGGATGAGCGCACTTAGGATTCAAATGTACGGTTGTGGCAATCCTAATTGAACCATAGGGCTCATAATATATTAAATCAAGGTTGACTTAGAGCTTTATAGTGAGTACTATATACTTTTTCTCTAGCAACCTAAATTTAACAACCTATGGATGAGATTGCATTGGCATTTTATGGATGGATTTGACAAAGTAGGTGTGTGCACTTGGGATTCAAATGGATGGTCATGGTAAACCCAATTGAACCATAAAGCCCATAATATATCAAATTAAGGCTAACTCAAATCTCTATAATGGGTACTACACACTTCTTCTATACCAATCCAAATTTAAGGCTTATGGATGAGACTGCATTGGTATTTATGGATGGATTTGACAAAGTGGATGTGTGTACTTAGGCTTCAAATGGATGGTGTTGGCAACCCTGATTTAACCATAGGGCCCATAATTTATTGAATTGAAGCTAACTCAAAGCTATATAATGGTTACTTCACACTTCATATGCAACCCTCTAAATTTAGGGGCTTATGGATGTGACTGCATTGGCATTTATGGATCGATTTGATAAGGTGGGCATGCGCACTTGGGCTTCAAATGGATGGTTGTGGCAACCTCGATTGAACCATGGGGCCCATAATATATCAAATTAAGGTTAGCTCATAGCCCTATAATGAATGCAACACATTTCTTATTTACCATCCAATTTTAAGGGCCTATGGATAAGACTACAATGGCATTTATGGATGGATTTGATAAAGTGGGTGTGTGCACTTGTGCTTCAAATGGATGGTTGTGGAAACCTTGATTAAATGATGGGTCCTATAATATATCAAATCGAGGATAACACAGAGCCCTATAATAGGTGCTACACACTTCTTCTGTAGTAACCAAAATTTAGCAGCCTATGGATGAGATTACATTAGCATTTACGGATGGATTTGACAAAGTGGGTGTGCGCACTTAGGCTTTAAATGGATGCTTGTGGCAACCTTGATTCAAACACAGGCCCATAATAAATCAAACTCAAAGCCCTATAATGGGTTTTACACACTTGTTTTGTACCAATCCAAATTTAAGGGCCTAAGGATGAGACTACATTGGCATTTATAGTTGGATTTGACAAAGTGGGCATGCGCACTTCAGATTCAAATGGATGGTTATGGCAACCCTGATTGAATGATGGGGCTAATAATATATCAAATTGAGGCTGACATAGATCCTGTAATGGTTACTACACGCTTTTTCTGTAGCAACCAAAATTTAGTAGCCCATAGATGAGATTGCATTGGCATTTATGGATGGATTTGACAAAGTAGGGGTATGCACTTAGGCTTTAAATGGATGGTCATGGCAATGCTGATTGAACCACAACACTAATAGTTTATCAAATTGAAGTTGACTTAGAGCCATGTAATAGATGCTATAAACATTGTTTATAGTAGTCCTCATTTTAGGGCGCATGGATGAGACTACATTAGCATTTATAGATGGATTTGACAAAGTATGTGTGCACACTTAGGGTTCAAATGGATGGTTGTGGCAACCTTAATTGAACCACAGGGCCCATAATATATCAAATTAAAGCTGCCTTAAAGCTCTATAATGGGTGTTGTATACTTTTTCTATAGAAATCCAAATTTAAGGGCCTATGGATAAGAATGCATTGGCAATTGTGGATGGATTTAACAAAGTAGGCGTGTGCACTTAGGATTCAAAGAGATGGTCATGGTAACCCCGATTGATCCATGGAGCCCATAATATATCAAATCAAAACTAACTAGGAGGCCTATAATGGGTGCTATACACTTTATCTGTAGCAGTACAAATTTAAGGGCCTATGGATGAGACTGCATTGGCATTTATGGGTGGATTTGACAAAGTGGACGTGCGCACTTGGGCTTCAAATGGATGGTCGTGGAAACTTTGATTGAACCACAGGGCCTATGATATATCAAATTGAAGCTGACTCAAAGCCCTATAATGAGAGCTATAAAACTTTTCTATAGCAATGCAAATTTAGGGGCCTATAGTTAAGACTATATTGGCATTTATAGAAGGATTTAACAAAGTGGGCATGCGTACTTGGGCTTCAAATCAACGGATATGGTAGCCACGATTGAACCACATGGCCCATAATATATCAAATTGAGCCTGGCTTAAAGCCCTATAATGGGTGCTAACACTTCTTTTGTAGCAATCCAAATTTAGAGGCCTATGGATGAGACTGCATTAGCATTTGGGCTTCAAATGTACAGTCGTGGCAACCTTGATTGAACCATAAGGCCCATAATATATCAAATTGCAGCTGACTCAGAGCCCTATAATACATTCTACCCACTTTTGCATGCATACTTAGGCTTCAAATTGATGATTGTGGCAACCTCGATCAAACAACGGGGCCCATAATATATCAAATCAAAGTTGACTCAGAGCACTATAATGGGTTCTACACACTTTATCTATAGCAGTCCAAATTTAGGGTCCTATGGATGAGACTGCATTGGCATTTATAAATGGATTTGAAAAAGTCGGTGTGTTCACTTGGGCTTCAAATGGAATTAAACCTAGAGCCCATAATATATCAAATAAAAGTTGACTCAGAGCCTATAATAGGTGTTACACACTTCATTTGTAGAAATCCAAATTTAGGGGCCTATGGGTGAGACTGCATTGTCATTTATGGATGGATTTGAGAAAGTGTGCATGCGCACTTGGGCTTCAAATGGAAGGTCATGGCAACCTCAATTGAACAACATGGCCCATAATATAACAAATCAAAGCTGACTCAAAGCACTATATTAGGTGCTACACACCTCATTTGTATCAATCCAAATTTAGGGGGCCTATGGATGAGACTAGATTGGCATTTATCGATAGATGTCAAAAAGTGGGTGTGTGCACTTGGATTCAAATGGATAGTTGTGGCAACCTTGATTAAACCATGAGGCCTATAATATATCAAATCAAAGATAACTCAGAGCCTTATAATGTGTGCTACACACTTCATCTATAGCAGTCATAATTTGGGCGCTTATGGATGAGAGTGCATTGGCATTTATGGATGGATTTGAGAAATTGAGTATGTGCACTTGGGATTTGAATAGATAGTCTTAGCAACCTCGATTGAAACATGGGGCTTAAAATATATCAAATAAATGCTGACTCAGAGCCCTACGATAGGTGCTACACACCTCTTCTGTAGCAGTCCAAATTTAAGGGCCTATTGATGAGACTACATTGGCATTTATGGATGGATTTGACAAAGTGAGTGAGCACACTTGAACTTTAAATGGACAATCTTGGCAACCCTAATTGAACCATGAGGCCTATAAAATATTAAATTAAAGCTAACTCAAATGCCTATAATATGAGCTATAAACTTTATTTAGATCAATCAAAATTTAGGGGCCTATGGATGATACTGCATTGTCGTTTATGGATGGATTTGACAAAGTGGGCATGCACACTTAGGTTTCAAATGGACGATCATGGCAACCCTAATTGATGCATAGGGCCTATAATACATTAAATTGAATTTGACTCAGAGGTCTATAATGGGTGTTATACACTTTAACTGTAGCAGTACAAATTCAAGGGCTATGGATGAGATTGCATTAGCATTTATGGATGGATTTGACAAAGTGGGTGTTCGCACTTGGGCTTGAAATGGATGGTCATGGCAACCCCGATTGAACCATAGAGCCCATAATATATCAAATTGAAGCTTACTTAAAGCCCTAAAAGAAAAGCTACAAAATTTATCTGTAGCAATACAAATTTAATGGCCTATTGATGATACAACATTTTCATTTATAGATGGATTTAACAAAGAGGGCATGCACACTTAGGATTCAAATGGACAATTTTTGCAACCTCGATTAAACCATAGGGCCTATTATATATTAAATCAAAGCTAACTTAAAGCCCTATAACAAGCATTATAAAATTTTTTTGTAACATTCTAAATTTAGAGGCCTATGGATGAGACTGCATTAGCATTTATGGATGAATTTGACAAAGTGGGTGTGTGCCCTTGGATTTCAAATGGATGATCTTGGCAACCCTGATTAAACCAAGTGAACCATAATATATCAAAGCAAAGCTAACTCAGAGGCCTATAATGGATGCTACACACTTCATCTGAAACAGCACAAATTTAAGGGCCTATGGATGAGGCTACATTTGCATTTATAGATGGATTGAACAAAGTGGGTGAGCACACTTTAGATTCAAATGGACAATTATGGCAACCCCGATTGAACCAAGAGGGCCATAATATATCAAATTAAGGCTGACTTAGAGCATTATAATGGGTGCTACACATCTCTTATGTAGCATTCCAAATTTGAGGGCCTATGGATGAGACTGCATTGTCATTTGTGGATGGATTTAACAAACTGGGCGTGTAGACTTGGGATTCAAATAAATGGTCGTGACAAGCCTAAATGAACCATGGGACTTACAATATATCAAATTGAGGTTGACTTAGAGCCCTATAATGGATGCTACACTCCTCTTCTGCAATAGTCCAAATTTAGGGCCCTATTGATGAGAATGCATTGGCATTTATGGATGGATTTGACAAAGTGCGTGTGTGCACTTAGACTTCAAATGGATGGTCATGGCAACCTTAATTGAACCCTAAGGCCAATAATATCTTAAATCAAAGCTGATTCAAAGCCTTATAATAGGTGTTATAAACATTGTTTGTAGCAGTCCAAATTTAAGGGCCTATGGATGAGAATGCATTAGCAGTTATGGATGGATTTGACAAAGTGGTCGTGCGCACTTGAGATTCAAATAGATGATTGTGGCAACCCTGACTAATCCATGGGGCCCATAATTTATCATATCAAAGTTGACTTAAAGGCCAATAATGGGTACTACACACTTTATCTACAACAGTACAAATTTAAGGGTCTATGGATGAGACTACATTGACATTTATGGGTAGATTTGATAAAGTGAATGTGTGCACTTAGGCTTCAAATGGACCGTCATGGAAACCCCGATTGAACCACATGGACCATAATATATTAAATCAAAGTAGACTCAAAGCCTTATGATGGGTGCTACACACTTCATCTGTAGTAGTCTAGAATTGGGGGCCTATGGATGGGACTGCATTGGCATTTATGGATGGATTTAACAAAGTGGGCATGCACATTTGGGATTCAAATGGATGGTCATGGCAACCCCAATTGAATCATGGGGCCTAAAATATATTAAATTAAGGCTAATTGAGAGCTTTATAATGGGTGCTACACACCTCTTTTATAGCAGTCCAAATTTAAGGGCCTATGGATGAGACTACAATAGCATTTATGAATGGATTTGACAAAGTGGGCGTGCGCACTTGGGATTCAAATGGATGGTCATGGAAAACCTGATTGAATCATGGGGCCTAAAATATATTAAATTAAGGCTAATTGAGAGCTTTATAATGGGTACTACACATCTCTTTTATAGTTGTCCAAATTTAGGGGCCTATGGATGAGACTACAATAGCATTTATGAATGGATTTGACAAAGTGGGCATGCACACTTGGGATTCAAATGGATGGTCATGGCAACCTTGATTGAATGATAAGGCCTATAATATATCAAATCAAGGCTTACTCTAATCCCTATAATGGGTGCAGCACATCCCTTATGTAGCAATCCAAATTTAAGGGTCTATGGATGAGACTGCATTAGCATTTATGAATGGATTTGACATAGTGGGTGTGCGTACTTAGGTTTCAAATGGAAGGTCATGGCAACCCCGATTGAACTACATGCCCATAATAAATCAAATCAAAGCTAACTCAGAGCCTTATAATAGGTGCTACAAACTTCATTTGTAGCAATCCAAATTTAGGGGCCTATGGATGAGACTGCATTGACATTTATGGATGGATTTGACATAGTGGGTGTGCGCACTTAGGCTTTAAATAGACAGTCATGGCAACCCCGATTGAACCAAGGGCCTATAATAAATCAAATCAAAGCTGACTCAGAACCCTATAATAAGTGCTATAAACTTCAATTGTAGCAATCCAAATTTAGGGGCTTGTGGCGTGCACACTAATGCTTTAAATGGACAGTCATGGCAATCCCTATTGAACCACGGGGCTTATAATATAACAAATTAAGGCTGACTCAGAGCCAAATAATGAGTGCTACACACTTCTTATGTATCAATCTAAATTTAGAGGCCTATAATATATCAAATTAAAGCTAACGTAGAGCCTTATAATGGGTACTATAGCCTTAATTTCTAGCATTCAAAATTTAGGGGCCTATGGATGAAATAACATTAGTATTTATGGAGGGATTTAAGAAGGTGGGCATGTGCACTTACGCTTTAAATGGATGGTAGTGGCAATTTCAATTGACCCACAAGGCCTATAATTTATCAAATTGAGGTTGACTCAGAGCCTTATAATCGGTGCTACACACTTCTTTTGTACCAATCCAAATTTATAGGCTTATGGATGAGACTGCATTAGCATTTATGGATCAATTTGACAAAGTGGGAGTGCGAACTTGGTTTTTAAATGGATAGTCATGGCAACCTCAATTGAACCACAGGGCCCATAATATATAAAATTGAGTCTAACTAAAAGACTTATAATGGGTGCTATACACTTCTTCTATAGCAATACAAATTTAGGGGCCTATGGATGAGACTGTACTGGATTTTATGGATGGATTTGATAACGTAGGCAGGCGCACTTGTGCTTCAAATGGATGGTCATGGCAACCCCAATTAAACCATGGGCCCTATAATATACCAAATCAAGTATGACTCAAAGCCCTATAATGGGTGCTACACACTTCTTCTGTAGTAATCCAAATTTAGGGGCCTATGGATGAGATTGCATTGGTATTTATAGATGGATTTAACAAAGTGCGTGTGCACACTTGGGCTTCAAATGAATGGTTGTGGCAACCCTAATTGAACCATGAGGCCCATAACATATCAAATCGAAGCTGAGTTAAATAGGTGCTATAAAATTTGATTGTAGAAATCAAAATTTAGGGGCCTATGGTTGAGACTGCATTGGCATTTATGGAAGGATTTGACAAAGTCGGTGTGCGGACTTGAGCTTCAAATGAACAATCATGGTAACCCCAATTGAACCATAAGACCCATAATATATCAAATCAAGACTGACTTAGAGCCCTATAATCAGTGCTACACACTTCTTATGTTCAAGCAAAATTTAGGGGTCTATGGACACTATTGCATTGGCATTTAAGAATGGATTTAACAAAGTGGGTGTGCGCACTTGGGTTTCAAATGGACGGTCATGGGAACCCCAAATTCAATCACAGGGTACATAATATATCAAATCAAAGCTAACATAGATCTTTATAATGGATGCTACACATGGATGAGAGTGCATTGACATTTATGGATGGATTCAACAAAGTAGGCATCCACACATGTGCTTTAAATGGGCAGTCATGGCAACCTCGATTGAACCACGGGGCCCATAATATACTAAATCAAGCATGACTCAAAGCCCAATAATGGGTGCTACACACTTCTTCTATAGCAATAAAAATTTTGGGCCATGTGGATGAGATTGCGTAGGCATTTATGGATGGATTTGAAAAAGTGAGCGTGCGCACTTAGGCTTCAAATAGATGGTTGTGGCAACTCCGAATAAACCACAAGACCTATAACATATCAAATTGAAGCTGACTCAGAACCGTATAATAAGTGCTACACATATCATCTATAACAATCCAATTTTTGGGACCTATGGATGAGAATGCCTTGGCAATTATGGATGGATATGACCAAGTGGCCATGCAAACTTGGATTTCAAATGGACGGTCGTTGTAACCACGGTTGAACAACAAGGCCCATAGTATAATAAATTGAAGATGACTTAGAGCCTTATAATGGACTAAATAAACTTTTTCCATTGCAATCCAAATTTAGGGGCTTATGAATGAGACTGCATTAGTATTTATGGATGGATTCGACAAAGTGGGCGTGCACACTTGGGCTTCAAATGAATGGTCATGGCAACCCTGCTTGAACCATAGGGCCCATAATATATCAGATTGAAGCTAAACCATAGCCCTATAATAAGTACTATATGTTTCATATGTGGTAATCCAAATTTAGGGGCTAGTGGATAAGACTGCATTGGCATTTATAGATGGATTTGACATAGTGGACATGTGAACTTAGGATTCAAATGGATGGTCATGGCAACCAAAATTGAACCATAAGGCCTATAATATATCAAATTGAGCCTGCCTTATAGCTCTATAATGGGTGCTAGACACTTTTTATGTACCAATCCAATTTCAATGGCCTATGGATGATATTGTATTGGCATTTATGGATGGATTTGATAAAGTGGGCATGCGCACTTAGGCTTCAAATGAATGGTTGTGGCATCCCTGATTGAATCATGGGGCCCATAGTATATCAAATTGAGACTAACTTAGATCCTTATTATAGGTGCTACACACTTCTTCCATGACCATCCATTTGATGCCTAAGTGTGCACACCCGCTTTGTTAAATCCATCTGTAAATGCCAAAGCAGTCTGATCCATTGGCCCCTACCTTGATTAAACCTCAGGGTCCATAATATATCAAATTGAGGCTAACTTAAAAGTGTATAATGAGTGCTACACACTTCTTATATAGAAATCCAAATTTAGGGGCCTATGGATGAGACTGCATTGGCATTTATGGATGGATTTGACAAAGTGGGCATACACACTCAAGCTTTACATGGGCTATTATAGCAACCAAAACTGAAATAAGGAGCCCATAATATATCAAATTAAGGCTAGCTCAAAGGTCTATGATGGGTTCTATACACTTCTTTTGTACCAAACCAAATTTAGAGGCTTATGGATGAGACTATATTGGCATTTATGGATGGATTTAACAAAGTGGGTGTGCTCACTTAGGGTTCAAATTGATGGTCATGGCAACCCCAGTTGAACCATGGGGCCCATAATGTATCAAATTGAGGATGAATCAGAGCCCTATAATGATTGCTACACACTTCTACTGTAGCAAGACAATTTTAGGGGCGTATGTATGAGACTGCATTGGCATTTATGGATGGATTTAACAAAGTGGGTGTGCACACTTAGGATTCAAATGGACGATTGTGGCAACTCCGAATGAACCATAGGGCCCATAATACATCAAGTCAAAGCTGACTCAGAGCCCTATATTAAGTGCTACACACTTTATCAGTAGCTATCCAAATTTAGGGGACTATGGATGAGATTGCATTTGTATTTATACAGGGATTTGACAAAGTGGGTGTGCACACTTGCACTTCAAATGGATGGTCTTTTTAACCTCGATTGAACCACAGGGCTTATAATATCTCAAATCGAGTCTAAGTTAGAGCCTTATAATGGGTGCCACACACTTCTTCTGTAGCAATTCAAAATTTAGGGGGCTATAGATGAGATTACTTTGGCATTTATGGATGGACTTGACAAATTAGGTGTGCACAATTGGGCATCAAATGGACGGTCATGGCAACCCCAATTGAACCACGAGGCCTATAATAAATAAAATTGAGGCTAACTTAGAGCCCTATAATGTGTGTGACACAATTCTTCTATAACAATCCAAATTTAGGGTCATATGGATGAGAATGCATTGGCATTTATGGATGGATTTGAGAAAGTGCATGTGTGCACTTGGGCTTCAAATGAACGGTCATTGCAACCTTAATTGAAGCATGTGGATCATAATATATCAAATTGAAGCTAATTTAGAGCCCTATAATTAGTATAATAAACATTTTCTGCAGCAATCCAAATTTAGGGGTCTATGGATGAGATTGCTTTAGCATTTATGGATGGATTTCACAAAGTGGGTGTGCGCACTTGTACTTCAAATGGACGATCATGGTAACCCCAATTGAACCATGAAGCCCATAATATATCAAATTAGAGATAACTCAAAGCCCTATAATGGGTGCTACATACTTCTTCTATAACAATCCAAATTTAGGGGCCTATGAATGAGACTGCATTGGCATTTATGGATGGATTTGACAAAGTGGATATACACACTTGGGATTCAAATGGATAATCGTTCAAACCTCGATTGAACCATAGGGAATATAATATATTAAATCAAAGCTAACTTATGCCTAATAATAGGTGCTACACACTTCCTCTATAGCAATCCAAATTTAGAAGCCTATGGATGAGACAACATTTGTATTTATGGATGGATTTGACAAAGTGGGTATGCACACTTGAGCTTTAAATGGACGGAAGTGGCAACCCCAATTAAACCAAGGGGCATATAATATATTAAATCAAGGCTTACTCAGAGCCCTATAATAGGTGCTACACACTTTGTCTATAGCAATCCAAATTTAGGGGCCTATGGATGAGACTACATTGACATTTATGGATGGATTTAACAAAGTGGGTGTGCGCACATGGGCGTCAAATGATTGGTCGTGGCAACCCAGATTAAACCATAGGACCCATAATATATCAAATCAATATTGACTCAAAGCCCTATAGTAGGTGCTACATACTTCTTCCATACCAATCCAAATTTAAGGGCCTATGGATGAGACTGCATTAGCATTTATGGATGGATTTGACAAAGTGGGAGTGCACACGTGGGCTTCTAATGGATGGTCATGCCAACCCTGATATATCCACGAGGCCCATAATATATCAAATTAAATTAGACTTAGAGCCTTATAATGGATTCTACATACATTGTCTGTAGCAATCAAAATTTAGGGGCCTATGGCTAAGACTGCATTGGCATTTATGGATGGATTTGACAAAGTGGGCATGCACATGTGGGCTTTGAATGGACGATCATGCTAACCCTGAT
Source organism: Mallotus nudiflorus (assembly GCA_947683625.1). NCBI lineage: Eukaryota > Viridiplantae > Streptophyta > Magnoliopsida > Malpighiales > Euphorbiaceae > Mallotus > Mallotus nudiflorus. Next base: position 6,224,124 of record CANTUR010000166.1, on the reverse strand, counting down.
TAATAGGAGCTATACACTTTTTCTATAGAAATTCAAATTTAAGGGTCTATGGATAAGACTGTGTTGGCATTTATGGATGGACTTGACAAAGTGGCCTTGTGTACTTAGGCTTCGAATTGATGGCCATGGCAACCCTGATTGAATAATGAGGCCTATAATATATTAAATCAAGATTAAATCAGAGCCCTATAATGAGAGATATACATTTTATCTGTAGCAATCAAAATTTAGGGGCATATGGATGAGACTGCATTGGCATTTATGGATGGATTTGAAAAGGTGGGCATGCGCACATAGGCACCAAATGGACGATCATATCAACCCTGATTGTACCATAGGGCCCATAATATATTAAATTAAAGTTGACTCAAATCCCTACAATAAGTAGCAATCCAAATTTATAGGCCTATGGATAAGATTGCAATGGTATTTATGGATGGATTTGAAAAAGTATGTGTGCACTTAGGATTCAAATGGATGGTCATGGAAACCTCTATTTAAACACAAGGCCCATAACATATTAAATTGAAGCTAACTCATAGCCCTATAATAGCAGCTAAAAGCTTTGTCTGTAGCAATCTAAATTTAGGGGCCTATGGATGAGACTGCATTAGCATTTATCAGTGGATTTGACAAAAGAGGTGTGCACATTTGGGCTTCAAATGGACGATCGTGGCAACCATGATTGAACCATAGGGCCCATAATAGATGAAATTGAGGCTGACTCAAAGCCCTATAATGTATGCTACACACTTCTTTTGTACCAATCCAAATTTAGGGGCATATGGATGAGACTACATTGGCATTTATTGATGGATTTGACAAAGTGGGCGTGCACACTTGGGATACAAATGGATAGTCATGGAAACCCTAATTGAACCTCAAGGCCCATAATATATCAAATAGAGGTTGACTCATAGCCCTATAATGACTGCTATACACTTCTTCAGTAGCAATCCAAATTTAGGTCCCATGGATAAGACTACATTAGCATTTATGAATGGATTTGACAAAGTTTGCTTCAAATGGATAGTCGTAGCAACCCTAATTAAAAAATGAGGCCTATAATATAACAAATTAAATCTAACTTAGAGCCTTATAATGGATGCTACAAAATTTTTCTATAGCAATCCAAATTTAGGGGCCTATAGATGAGATTGCATTGGCATTTATGGATGGATTTGACAAAGTGGGCGTGCGCACTTAGGATTGAAATGGACAGTCGTGGTAACCCTGATTGAGCCATGAGGCCCATAATATATCAAATCTAAGCTAACTCAGAGCCTTATAATGGGTACTACATCATTCATCTATAGCAGTCCAAATTTAGGGGCCTATGGATGAGGTTTGATTAACATTTATGGATCGATTTGATAAAGTGGGCATGCGCAATTGGACATCAAATGGATGGCCATGGCAATCCTAATTGATCCATGGAGCCTATAATATATCAAATCAAGGCTAACTTAGAGCCCTATAATGGGCGCTACACACTTCTTCTGTACCAATCCAAATTTAAGGGCCTATGGATGAGAGAACATTGGCATTTATGGATTTGACAAAGTGGGCGTGCACACTTGGGCTTGAAATGTACGGTCGTGGCAACCTCGACTGAACCATAGAGCAAATAATACATCAAATTGAGTATGACATAAAGCTAAATAATAAATTCTATAAACTTCTTATGTACCAATCCAAATTTAGGGGCCTATGGATTAGATTGGATTAGCATTTATGGATGGATTTGATAAAGTGGGCATGCGCAATTGGGCTTCAAATGGATGTTCTTGGCAACCTTGATTAAACCATGGGACGCATAATATATTAAATCAAACCTGACTCAGAGCCCTATTACAAGTGCTACACTATTCATCAGTGGGAGTCCAAATTTAGGGGCTTATAAATGAGACTGTATTGGCATTTATGGATGGAATTAACAAAGTTAGTGTGCATATTTGGGCTTCAAATGGACAGATATGGCAACCTCGATAGAACCATAGGGCTTATAATATATCAAATCAAGTATGACTTAGAGCCCTATAATAGGTGCCACACACTTCTTTTGTACCAATCCAAATTTAGGTGCCTATGGTTGAGATTGCATTGGCATTTATGGATGGATTTAACAAAGTGGGTGTGTGCACTTGAGCTTCAAATGGACGATCATGGCAACCCCGAGTGAACCATAGGGCCCATAATATATTAAATCAAAGTTGACTTAGAGCCCTAAAATAAGTGCTAAATTGTTCATCTATGGGAATCCAAGTATAAGGGCTTATGGATAAGACTGTATTGGCATTTATGGATGGAATTGACAAAGTTGGTGTGTGTACTTGGGCTTCAAATGGATGGTCATGGAAACTCTGATAGAACCACGGACCCTATAATATATCAAATCAAGTTTGACTCAAAGCCCTATAATGGGTTTCATACACTTCTTCTGTACCAATCCAAATTTAGGTGCCTATGGTTTAGACTACATTCGCATTTATGGATGGATTTAATAAAGTGGCCTTTAAATGGACTATCGTGGCAACCCCGATTGAATGACAAGGCCCATAATATATTAAATCAAATCTAACATAGAGCCCTATAATAAGTGCTACATTGGTCGACCATGGGAATCCAAATTTAAGGGCTTACGGAAGAGACTGTATTGGCATTTATAGATGGAATTGACAAAGTGGGCGTGCATGGTTGGGCTTCAAATGGACGGTTGTGGCAACCTCGATTGAACCATAGGGCCCATAATATATCAAATCAAAGTTGACTTAAAGCCCTATAATAAGTACTATAATCTTTCCTTAAAGCAATCCAACTTTAGGGGCCTATGAATGATACTGCATTGGCATTTATGGATGGATTTACCAAAATGGCCATGTGCACTTAGGCTTCAAATGGATGGTTGTGGAAACCTCGATTAAACCATGTGGTGTATAATATATTAAATCAAAGCTAACTTAGAGCCCCATAATAATTGCTATAAACTTTCCATGTGGCAATCCAAACTTAAGGTCCTATGAATGATAATGCATTGGCATTTATAGATGGATTTAACAAAGTGGGCTTGCGCACTTGGGTTCAAATAGACGATCGTGGCAACCCTAATTGAACTATAAGGCCCATAATATATCAAATTTAAGCTGACTCAAAGCCTTATAATGGGTACTATAATATTCATGTATAGTAATCCAAATTTAGGGGCCCATGGATAAGAATTCATTGGCATTTATGGATGGATTTGATATTGTGGGTGTGCACACTTGGGCTTTAAATGGACGGTCGTCGCAATCTTGATTAAACCATAGGACCTATAATATATCAAATTGAGCCTGACTTAGAGCCCTATAATGGGCACTACACACTTCTTTTGTACCAATCCAAATTTAAAGGCCTATGGGTGAGATTGCATTGGCATTTATGGATGGATTTGACAATGTAGGCATGCGCACTTGGGCTTTAAATGGATGATCATGGCAATCTCGATTGAACCATGAGGCCTATAATAAGTTAAATTAGGGCTAACTTAAAGCCCTATAATGGATGTGATACACTTCTTATGTAGCAATCTAAAGTTAGAGGCCTATGGTTGAGAATGCATTAACGTTTATGGATGGATTTGATGAAGTAAGTGTGTGTACTTAGGATTTAGATGGACAGTCATGGAAACCCCACTTGAACCATAGAACCTATAATATATCAAATCGAGACTGACTCACTATAATGGGTGCTACACACTTCTTTTATACCAATCAAAATTTAAGGGCCTATACATGAGACTGCATTAGCATTTATGGATGGATTCGACAATATGGGCATGCACACTTGGGATTAAAATGGACAGTCGTGGTAACCCTGATTGAACCATTGGGCCATAATATATCAAATTAAAGCTGACATAGAGCCCTATAATGGGTATAATAGCCTTCATATGCAACATTCAATACTTTGGGGCCTATGGATGAGATTTCATCGGCATTGATGGATGGATTTGACAAAGTCAACGTGCGCACTTGGGCTTTAAATTGATGGTTGTGGCAACCCTGATTGAACCACATGGCCTATAATATATCAACTCAAGACTGACTCAGAGCCCTAAAATAGATGCCACAAACTTCTGTTGTACTAATCAAAATTTAGGGCCCTATGGATGAGACTGCATTAGCATTTATAGATGGATTTGATAAAGTGAGCATGCGCACTTGGGCTTCAAATGGACAGCTGTGGCGACCCCAATTCAACCACAAGGCCCATAATATATCAAATCAAATCCAACTCAGAGCCCTATAATGGATGCTATAAACTTTTTCTATAGCAAGTTAAATTTAGGGGCTTATAGATGAGACTGCATCGGCATTTATGGATGGATTTGAAAAAGTCGGTGTGTGCACTTGGGCTTGAAATGGATTATCATGGCAACCTCGATTGAAACATAGGACCCATAATATATCAAATAGTGGCTAACTTAGAGCCTTATAATGTATGCTACACACTTCTTCTTTTCCTATCCAAATTTAGGGGCCTAGGGATGAGACTACATTGGCATTTGTGGATGGATTTGACAAAGTGGGGGCTCACACTTAGGCTTCAAATGGACGATCATGGAAATCTTGATTAAACTACATGACCTATAATATATCATGTTAAGCTTGACTAAGAGCCCTATAATTGGCACTAGACAGTTCTTCTATAGCAACCTAAATTTAGTGGCCTATGGATAAGACTGCATTGGCATTTATGAATGGATTTGTAAAAATAGGCGTGTGCACTTAGGATTCAAATGGACGGTCTTAGCAACCCTATTTAAACCATGGAGCCCATAATATATCAAATCAAATTTGATTCAGAACCCTATAATAGATGCTGTAAAATTTTTCTATAGCATTCCAAATTTAGGGGCCTATGGATGAGAGAACATTAGCATTTATGGATTTGACAAAGTGGGAGTGCACACTTGGTCTTCAAATGGATGGTTGTGGAAACCCTGATTGAATCACAGAGCCCATAACACATAAAATTAAGGCTAACAAAGAGCTAAATAATATGTGCTACAAACTTATTTTGTACCAATCCAAATTTAGGGGCCTATCGATGAGATTGCATTGACATTTATGGATGGATTTGACAAAGTGGGCGTGCGCACTTAGGCTTCAATTGGATAATCGTGGCGACCTCAATTGAACCATAAGGCCCATAATATATTAAATAAAAGCTAACTCATAGCCCTATAATAAGTACTATACTGTTTATATTTGGGAATCCAAATTTAGGGGCTTATGGATGAGAATGTATTGGCATTTATGGATGGAATTGACAAAGTTGGTATGCGGACTAGGCTTCAAATGGATGGTCGTGGAAACCCTAATAAAACATGTAGCCTATAATATATCAAATCAAGTCTAACTCAGAGCCCTATAATGGGTGCCATACACTTCTTCTATACGAATCCAAATTTAGGTGCCTATGGTTGAGACTACATTGACATCTATCGATGGATTTGACAAAGTGGGCATGCGCACTTGGGCTTCAAACGTATGGTTGTGGAAACCTTAATTGAACCATGGGACTCATAATATATCAAATAAAAGCTGTCTTAGAGTCCTAGAATGGGTGTTACAAGCTTTGTCTATAGTAGTCCACATTTAGGGGCCTATATATGAGACAACATTGGCATTTATGGATGGATTTGACAATATGGGCATGCGAAATTGGGCTTCAAATGGATGGCTATGGCCCTATAATATATCAAATTAAGGCTAACATATAGCCCTATAATGGGCACTACATAGTTCTTATGTACCAATCCAATTTTAAGGGCCTGTGGGTGAGACTGCATTGGCATTTATGGATGGATTTAACAAAGTAGGCATGTGCAGATGGGCTTCAAATGGACAGTTATGGCAACTTTGATTAAACTATAAGACTAATAATAGATTAAATTAGGGCTAACTTAGAGCCCTATAATGGGAGTGACACACTGCTTCTATAGCAATCCAATTTGAGGGGCCTATGGATGAGACTGCATTGGAATTTATGGATGGATTTGACAAAATACGCATGCACACTTGGGATTTAGATGGATGGTCATGGCAACCCTGGTTGAACAATGAGACCTATAATATTTCAAATTGAGACTGACTCAAAGCCCTATAATTAGTGCTACAAACATCTTTTATACTAATCCAAATTTAAAGGCCTATAAATGACACTACATTAGCACTTATGGATGGATTTTACAAAGTGGGCGTGTGCACTTAGGATTCAAATTGACAATCGTGGTAACCCTGATTGAACCATGGGGCCCATAATAGATCAAATTGAAGCTGACACAAAGTCCTATAATGGGTTTAATAGCCTTAATCTATAACAGTCAATACTTAAGGGCTTATGGATGAGATTGCATTGGCATTGATGATGGATGGATTTGAGAAAGTCAGTGTGCATACTTGGGCTTCAAATTGATGGTCATGGCAACCCTAATTGAACCATGGTACTTATAATATATCAAATTGTGGCTAACTCAGTGCCCCACAATAGGTGCCATACACTTCTTCAATACCAATATAAATTTAGGGCCTTATGGATGAGAATTCATTGGCATTTATAGATGGATTTGATAAAATGGGTATGCACACTTAGGCTTTAAATGGATGATTGTGACAACCCCGATTCAACCACAGACCCATAATATATCAAATTGAATCTAACTTAAAGCCCTACAATGGATGCTATAAACTTTGTCTATAGTAAGTCAAATTTAGGGGCCTATAGATGAGATCACATTGGCATTTATGCATGGATTTGAAAAAGTGGACATGTGCACTTAGGCTTCAAATGGATGATCATGGCAAACCCGACTAAAACATGGGGCCCATAATATATCAAATTGAATCTCACTCAGAGCCCTATAATGGATGTTATAAACTTTGTCTGTAGCAAGTTAAATTTAGGGGCCTATAAATAAGACCGCATTTGGCATTTATGGATAGATTTTAAAAAGTGGGCATGTGTACTTGGGCTTCAAATGGACTATCATGGAAACCCCAATTGAAACACGGGGCCCATAATATATCAAATTGAGGCTAACTTAGAGCCTTATAATAAGTGCTACACACTTCTTCTATTTCAATCCAAATTTATGTTAATATAAGGTATGCCCTAGTGGTATTCTTGTAATTATTTAGACATTATATATAATCCCTATGGCAATAAAATATTCTTTTAAATAAATATGTTATTTTTTTGAGTATTTATCCTTTAGTATTATGTTGAATAAATTTATTATCAAAGAGTTGATAATATGAGTTACAAATTTATTCAGTACATTTACTATAAATTTTTCATAGTCAATTAATTAATATTTGGATAATATTAATTACACTATCACTTCTATCTATTTTCTTTTATTGGTGTGAGAAACTAATAGTGGGAGGTAGTGAATCTCATGCTACTTAATATGAGTGATTATAATAGACATGTGGATACTCATTGGATGGGTTAATCGAATAGTGACATTAGTATTGTGATTGCAAGGATATTCATATATAATCAACAATCACAATCTAGATTATAATGGTGCATATAGTCCTTTGACTTGAGGTGGCATAGTCATCCACATTTAGGTGGTTAGAGTTTGTTATTGCTTACATACTTGTGTTAATCATCACATGGGTATATGGCGTGTGGTGGCTCTAATTAATTAAATGTTAGGATGAATGTTTAACCAAGATGGGATTCATTACCTGGTGTGAACCAAGATAGATCCTATGCTATTTAAGTTTATTCTTGATGAATAAATTCCTGGCCAGGATAAGTACAACACAGTCTAAAAAAGAGTTTCAGTACTAGAGAGAGTTCTAGTATTTATTGTATTTTATCAAGAATTAAAACTTAAGATGAGGTCATATAATAAAGCTATTAGAGTTTGATAATACCTTGACTCTAGGCTTTATTGGGATCTTTAATGAAAGGAATTTAGTGCACGGTAATTATGATCAGGTTTGTGTGAATCATAATATGCATTCATTTCTAATTAGGTAGCTATGATATCGATACTAGGGGTCACTCACAGCTTATGAGAACTAAATGTGAATAATTGGGATTTTTACATTTAGAATTGGAAAGAGTTTGAAATAATATTAAGTGTTAATATTATATTTTCTCATTACCATTTAGACATGAACCTAGTAAGTCATAACTAATAGAGTTTTAGATTTATGTTTTGAACAATAATTCTAGTATCATGAAATCTAATTCAAATAAGAGTATTAATTATTAATTAATATTTAATTAATATTGGATATTAATTAATATATATTAAATTAATAAATATATATATGTTGTTATTTATTTATGGACTTATATTAATGGTCCAAATTGGTTTAGACATAGGCCAAAATTTATTTTGGACCAAAGATTAATTAAAGTCCATATTTATGTATATGTATAATTTAATATGTAAAATAATACATTTGACGTATACTTTACATACAAATTTATACATTAATATGTGTAGGTGGCAAGCTCAATTATTGAATTAAGCAAGGTGACATATTAATTAAGTGGATATTTTTAAAGTATGCCTAAGGTGACATTTTTAATCATTTGGATGGTTAGGTGTATACCTAAGGTGGCATACTTAATAATCACTTAATTAATTAATGCATACTTTTCCTTAGTGGAAAATTACTACACATATATCATTTGATATATCCAAGGCAAGTCAAGTGACTTGGTAAGAGAAATGAGAGAAAAAAAATAATGCTTAAGTGAGTTTTTGCTTAAAGATTTAAGAAAAATCACTAAGTAATTTTGGTTATGATAAGATCATAAACCAAAAATAAACATAACATATACTAAACATATACTCTATACTTGTGCTCTTAATTAAATTAGTACAAGTTAATAAGTTTAATTAACACAAGTAAGTGATAGATAAGGTTTTAGTGTTTCAAACTAGAGGCCTTACATTTGGAGGGCTAAGCATTTGATTCAAGGAATTGAACAAAAGGAATACTAAGCTCTACAATAAGTAAGTTTACAAACTTATAATTATTTAATTATTTGTTTGTATATTGCTTAATTTATTTAGTTGTGTATTTCAATGCAATTTGAATCCTAGGCAAATGAAATTCTTCATTTTATGAAGGGTTATAATGAGTAAATTTTTGAAATTTACCCTATTTAGACTTGTGCTTACTACACATGTTTTTATGTCTAAATACCATAACTAATTTCTAAAAGTGGTATTAGAGCCCCTTTTTGCATTTTATATATACTAAATAAATTTTTTAATTACAAATGTTGTGATTAAAATATGTTGGTTGCAAGTTTTGTGGCTAAAATATGATAAAAAATATATTTTGTATGTTATAGTATTGATGTGAATAGTGGTACAACAGCAATAAATAGTGGTACTATAGCAGTAAATAGTGGTACTGTAGCATACATTTTTTTTATATTTGCAAAATTATTATAACATGCAAAAGTTGCATTTATTAATTTTTGCATGCCATACTTGCAAGTAGTGATAATGGACAAGGTTTTACATTCTAGTATTATAAAAATTAATTTTATTATTGTTTATGTAATTAAATGTTAATTACATAATATTAGGATGTATTAATAACCTTGGCATGTCAAGGACTATTTCTTTGTTGCAAAAGTTGTAACAAGGAGACTTGAAGGAGTTCAAGGAGCAAATCCATGGAGATGGTGATAAGGATATTCATACATGAAGTATTAATGGACAAGAATAATTTTTGTAATTTATTTTAGTATTAAAATATGTATAAAAATTAGTTCATGATCACTCCTTATTTGTGCATCCATATTTGCATGTTTTATGCATATATGAGATATGTATTTTTTATATGCTTTTATACATATCTGTATGTATAATTGGGTGCTGTACAATTTATGTATTTGATACGTCTAAATTGGTTAATGTGCAAAGTGAGACCCAAAAATCTTCCAAATAAATTTAAGTCTAAGCTCTCCATTGGAGCAATAAATTGTATAATTTTGAATTATGTATATCGGCTATGGACATATAGGGGTATATATAAATCCAAGAGATTTATATAATTTTATTGTTAAGCATAATGATGTTTTGAGTGTATAAATATACTACATGCCAAGAATGGCAAATAGGCATACCTGAGGCATGTAGTATTCAAATTTATACATTTCATAGTGTCAATGGTATGGACTTAATTAATGCTAAGGGCCAAGAATGGCAATGGGTACCTAAGGTCCATAACATTAAGAGCTTGATTGATGAAATATCACATAAGATGTGATGATAGGAAAATGTCACTTATAAATTTTAATATTTCAAGAATGGCAAAGGGTACCTGAGGAATATTATAATTTATTAAGAACTTCATCACCCATTAGAAATCCATCCAATAAGGGATTTCTGTTTCCTACTTGGAAGAATAGGATCCACCAAATTAGTGGGAAATCATTAAGATTAAAGACCAAATCTAATGATTTTTTATACAATGTCATTTAAACTAACTAATTTTGTTACCTTTATAGATAATTTGATAATATGAAATCATCAAACCCACTCTCTATTATACTAGACCAACATAGGCTCACAATCTCAAACTTTGTAGATTGGCTAAGGAATCTAAAAGTAGTTTTGGCTTCTAAAGAAATACAATATGTATTAGAACAAACACTACCTAGTTCACTTCCTATGAATGCTTCTCAAGAGGAGCAAGACACTCTTAAAAATTGGAAAAGGCATGATTTGCAAGCACATTGCATTATGTGGGCTTCTATGAGTACCGATATCCATCGACAACATGAGAAGTACAATAGTGCAAATGAAATCCTACTTCACCTGAAAGAGCTATTTGGTGAACAAAGTAGGATAGCTAGATATGAGATATCAAAGCGGTTATTTCGTGCTAAAATGAAAGAAAGTGAGGATGTGGCAATCCATGTGAACTTAATAATAAGATTAATTGAGGAACTAGAAATCTACATTTTTTAATGGACTTCCATCTCCAAATGGATTTGATCATGCAATCACTTCCTAAATCATTTGGGTAGACCATTGCAAATTTTCATATAAATAAAGTAGAGTCTACACTTGCTAATTTATTGAACATGCTTGTAACAGCCCAAAAGATAATACAAGGCAGCAAGGGGAAGGAGACTGTTCTTATTGCTTCTTCTAGTAAGACTAAAAAGAAGAGTTATAAGAAAAAGAAAGGCAAGACAAATGTTGTCAAGCGTATAGGTAGAATAGCCAAATCTAAAGGCAAGGGACAAGTGAGGGAAGACCCAAACAAGGGTAATTGTTACTATTGTGAAGGTAAAGAACATTGGAAAAGAAATTGTCCTAAGTTCCTTACGTTTTTACAGACTAAAGGAAAGGATAGTTTTGGAGAAGGTATATTTTTCTCTAATTTTTCTAAATGTTGTAATGATTCATCAAATGCATGGGTATTGGATACCGGTGTTAGTTCTCGCATTTTTCTTTTTATCTTTATAGGATCTAGCAAATAAGAGAAAGTTGAAGCCTAATGAAGTAACCTTAAAGCTTGGAAATAGTGCAAATGTTGTTGCTAAAGCTATAGGGTCAACTTCAATAGATCTTTGTAATCATATTTTATTATTGGATGATGTATTATATGTACTTAATGCTTATAGAAACATAGTCTCTATTTCTAGTTTGATTAGAAAAGGTTATGAATTTTTATTCAAAAGAGACGTATGTAATATTTACTTTGGAAGTAATATTATTGGCTTGGGTTATTTAATACGTGGTTTATATTATATTGATAATAATTCCAATAATAATTAGCTTCAATTTATGAGTAATAAATATGCAATGCTAATTTAAAATACTTCTAATTCTAAACATCTATGACACTTAAGATTATGTCATATTACTGAAGATAGGATCACTAAGTTAGAAAAGATGGGAATCTTAAGCAATCTTGAATATGCATCTAATCCAACTTGTGAAGCTTGTCTTCAGGGCAAGATAACTAGATCACCATTTGTAGGACAAATGGCAAGAGCCACTGATATATTAGAAGTCATACATAGTGATGTATGTGGGCCATTTTCTAAAATGGCTAGAGGTGGTTTTTACTACTTTATAACCGTTATAGATGATCTATTAAGATTTGGGTATTTATTTCTTATAAAGACTAAATTTGAATCTTTTGAAAAGTTCAAAGAATTCAAAGCCCAAGTAGAAAACCAAACTAGGAAAAATATTAAAACTCTGAGATCATATCGAGGAGGTGAATACTTGAGTATCGAGTTTATTGAGTTCTTAAAGGAACATGGCATTGTATCTCAATTCACACTACCTAGAACACCTCAGTTAAATGGAGTGTCTGAAAGGCGAAATCATACTTTATTGGATATGGTACGATCGATGATGAGTTATACGGATCTTCCTATTTTTCTTTAGGGTCATGCACTCCAAACTACCTATTATATCCTTAATCAAATTCCATCAAAATCCATTTCTACTACACCATATCATATATGGCATGGTAGAACACCAAGTCTTAAACATGTTAAGATTTAGGGATGTCCAACTTTTATCAAAAAATTAAAGTCAGACAAGTTGGATGTGAAATCAATAAAAGGAAGGTTTGTTGGATATCCTAAAGATAGTTTAGGATATTACTTTTATCTTCTTATTGAACAAATAGTTATTATAAGCAGAGATGCCATTTTTCTTGAGAAATAATTTCTAAAGGAAGGTGGCATAGGAAAGAAGATAATATTAGATGAAGAGTCATCTAAAGAAACAGAACAAATTGATCAAATGAATATTGATCAACCCGAGGAGCCTATTCCAATTAAAAATACCATCACACCAACTCCTAGAAAATCTAGTAGGGCATCTTATCCTTCAGAGAGATATGGCCTTCTACATGATATGCAAAAATTGCATGCTTATAAAGATAGTCTTCATATAGATGATCCTACCACATATGAATAAGCTTTATCTAATAAAGATTCTTCTAAATGGATTGATGCTATGAGAATCGAAATGGATTCCATGTATACAAACGAAGTCTGGACACTTGTTGATCCTCCAGAAGGTATTTTATCTATTAGATGTAAACGGATCTTCAAGAGAAAGACTGGTGCAGATGGAAAGGTTAACACCTTTAAAGCTAGGCTTATAGTAAAAGGGTTTTGCCAAAGAGAAAGGATCGATTATGAAGAGACTTTTTCCCTAGTAACCGTGCTTAAATCCATTCAAATTCTTTTAGCTATAACCACACAGTATGATTATAAGGTTTGGAAAATGGATGTCAAGACTGCATTCCTTAATGGTTATCTTAATGAAGAAATTTTCATGGAGCAACCCAAGGGTTTTGAATCCAAGGAAAGCTCTATAGTGTGTAAGCTTAATAGATCAATCTATGGCTTAAAGCAAGCCTCCAGGAGTTGGAATCATCATTTTAATGAGGCTATTTGTTCTTATGATTTCATAAAGAATAAAGATGAGCCTTATGTTTACAAGAAGGTTAGTAGGAGTCAAATCACTTTCCCAGTCTTGTATATGGATGATATTTTGTTAATTGGAAATGATGTAGGAATGATGACTTCTGTAAAAGTATGGTTATCTAAAAATTTATCTATGAAAGACTTAGGGGAGGCAACTTATATTCCTAGGATTCGACTCTATAGAGATAGATCAAAGAGAATGGCAGGTTTATCCCAAAGTCTTTACTTGGAAAAGATATTGAAGAGGTTAAATATGTTTGAATCCAAGAGAGGATTGTTACCATTTAGGCATGGTGTTCATTTATCCAAGGGTATGTCTCCTAAGACACCTGAGGAAATGGAACAAATGGCTAAAGTTCCATTTTATGAAGGGTTATGATGAAATTCTTCATTTTATGAAGGGTTATGATGAGTAAATTTTTGAAATTTACTCTATTTAGTCTTGTGCTTACTACACATGTATTTATGTCAAATACCATAACTGATTTCTAACAATTTAGGGGCCTAGGGATGAGATTGCATTGGCATTTATGGATTGATTTAACAAAGTGGGCATGCACACTTGGGCTTCAAATGGATAGTCATGGCAACCCCAATTGAATCATGGAGCATATAATATATCATGTCGAGGCTGACTAAGAGCCCTAGAGTAGACAGTACACACTTGTTCTATAGCAACCCAAATTTAGTGGCCTATGGAAGAGATTGCATTGGCATTTATGGATGGATTTGTCAAAATAGGCATGCGGACTTTGGATTCAAATGGACGGTTATGGCAACCCTGATTAAAACATAAGGCTTATAATATATGAAATCAAATCTGACTCAGAGCCTTATAAAAGGTGCCACAAACTTTGTTTATAGTACTCCAAATTTAGGGGCCTATGGATGAGAGAACATTGGTATATATGGATTTGACAAAGTGGGCGTGCGCACTTGGGCTTTAAATGGAAGGTCATGGTAACCCTGATTGAACCACAAAGCCTATAATACATCAAATTGAGGCTGACACAGAGCTGAATAATATGTGCTATAAACTTGTTATGTACTAATCCAAATTTAGGGGCCTATGGATGAGAATGCATTAACATTTATGGATGGATTTGACAAAGTAGGCATGCACACTTGGGCTTCAAATGGATGATCGTGGTAACCTCGATTGAACCATGGGGCTCATAATAAATTAAATCAATGCTAACTCAGTGCCCTATAATAAGTGCTACATTTTTTGTCTATGGGAATCCGAATTTAGGGGCTTATGGATGAGACTATATTGACATTTTTGGATGTAATTGACAAAGTTGGTGTGCACACTTGGGCTTCAAATGGACAATTATGGCAACCCTGATAGAACCACGAGACCTATAATATATCAAATGAAGTTTAACTCAGAGCCCTATAATAGGTGCTACACACTTCTTCTGTACTAATCAAAATTTAGGTGTCTATGGTTGAGACTGCATTAACATTTATCGATGGATTTGAGAAAGTGGGCTTGTGCATTTGGGCTTCAAGGAACCCTAATTGAACCACAAGCCCATAATATATCAAATCAAAGTTGACTTAAAGCCCTATAATGCGTACAACAAACTTTGCTTATAGCAATCCAAATTTAGGGGCCTATGGATGAGAATTCATTAGCATTTATGGATGGATTTGACAAATTGGGGCATATGGATTTGACAATAGCGCCCATAATTTATCAAATCAAAGTTGACTCAGAGCTCTATAATAAGTGCCATACACTTCAATAGTGGGAATCCAAATTTAGGTGCCTATTAATGAGACTTCATTGACATTTAAGGATGGATGTGACAAAGTTAGCGTGCACACTTAGTCTTCAAATGGACGGTCGTGCCAACCCTAATTGAACCATATGACCTATAATATATCAAATTGAGGCTAAATCAAAGCCCTATGATGAGTGCTACACACTTCTTCTATACCATTCCAAATTTAGGGGCCTATGGCGGAGATTGCATTTGCATTTATGGATGGATTTGACAAAGTAGACGTGAAAAGTTATGCTTTAAATGGAAGGTTGTGGCAACCCCGATTGAACCATAGAGCCCATAATATATCAAATCATAGCTAACTCAGAGCCTTATAATTAGTGTAATGAACGTTGCTTATGGCGATCCAAATTTAAGGACCTATGGATAAGACTGCATTGGCATTTTTGGATGAATTTGACAAAGTGGAAGTGCACAATTAGGCTTTAAATGGATGGTCGTGCTAACCCCGATTGAACCACAATGCCCATTATATATCAAGTTGAAGCAATGTTAGATCCCTATAATATATGCTACACACTTCATCTGTACCAATCCAAATTTAGGGCCCTATGAATAAGACCGCATTGGCATTTATAGATGGATTTGAGAAAGTGGGCATGCGCACTTGGGCTTTAAATGGATGATAATGGCAACCCTGATTGAACCATGAGGCCTATAATATATTAAATGAAAGCTAAATCAAAGCTAAATAAAAGCCTTATAATGGGTGCTACAAGCTTTGCTTATAACTATCCAAATTTAGGGGCCTATAGATGAGTCCGCATTGGCATTTATGGATGGATTTGACAAAGTATGCTTGCGAAATTTGGCTTAAAATGGATAGTCGTGGCAACCTAGACTAAACCACGGTGCCTAAAATATTTCAAATCAAAGCTAACTTAGAGCCCTATAATGAATGCTACAAACTTTGTCTGTAACAATTCAATTTTAAGGGCCAACGGATAAGACTACATTGGCATTTATGGATGGATTTGACAAAGTGGGTGTGCGCAATTAGGCTTCAAATGGATGGTGATGGCAACCTTGATTGAACCATAGGGCCATAATATATCAAATCAAAGCTAACTCAGAGCCCTATAATATGTCCTACACACTTCCTTTACAGCAATCCAAAGTTAGGGTCCTATGGATAAGACTACATTGGCATTTATGGATGGAGTTGACAAAGTGAATGTGCACACTTAAGCTTCAAATGGATAGTTATGGCAACCCCGATTGAACCATAGGGCCTATAATATATCATATTAAAGTTGACTTAGAGCTACACACTTCTTATATAGCAGCCCAAATTTAGCGGCCTATGGATCATATTGCATTAGCATTTGTGGATTGATTTGACAAAGTGGGTGTACGCACTTGGGATGCAAATTGATGGTCTTGGCAACCCTGATTGAACCTCGAGGCCTATAATATATCAAATTAAAGCTGACTCAAAGCTCTATAATGGGTACTACATAATTCATCTGCAACAGTCCAAATTTAGGGGTCAATGGATGAGATTGCATTTGCATTTATGGATGGATTTGACAATGTGGGCGTGCGTACTTAAGTTTGAAATGGACGGTCATTGCAACTCTGATTGAACCACGAGGCCCATATTATATCAAGTTGAAGCTGACTCAAATTCCTATAATGGGCACTATAAAGTTTGTCTATAGCAATCCAAATTTAAGGGCCTTTAGATAAGACTGCATTGGCATTTATGGATGGATTTGACAAAGTGGGTGTGTGCACTTAGGCTTCAGATGGACGATCGTGGCAACCCTAATTGAACCATGGGGCCTATAATATATCAAATTAAAGCTAACTTAGAGTACACATTTCATTTATAGCAACCCAAATTTAAAGGCTTATGGATTAGATTGCATTGTTATTTATGAATGGATTTGACAAAGTGAACGTGCACTCTTAGGCTTCAAGTGGATGACTGTGGCAACCCTGATTGAACCATGGGGTCCAAAATATATCAAATTAAAGCTAACTTAGAGCCTTATAATGGGTACTACAAACTTTTTTTGTAACAATCCAAATTTAGGGGCCGATAGATGAGAATGCATTGGCATTTATAGATGAATTTGACAAAGTGGGCATGCACATTTAGGATTCAAATGGATGGTCATGGCAACCCCATTTGAACCACAAGGCCCATAACATATCAAATTGAAGCTGACTTAAAGCCTAATAATAAGTACTACACACTAAATCTTTGGCAGTCCAAATTTAGGAGCCTATGGATGAGACTGCATTAGCATTTATGGATGGATTTGACAAAGTGGGCATGTGAACTTAGGCTTTAAATAGATGGTCGTGGAAACCATGACTCAACCATAGGGCCTATAATATATCAAATCCAAGTTGATTCAGAGTGTTATAACATAATCTATAAACATTGCCTATACCAATCCAGACTTAGGGGCCTATAAATGAGACAGCATTTGCATTTATGGATGGATTTGACAAAATGGGCATGCATGCTTAGGATTTA
This sequence comes from Mallotus nudiflorus, assembly GCA_947683625.1. Lineage (NCBI taxonomy): Eukaryota > Viridiplantae > Streptophyta > Magnoliopsida > Malpighiales > Euphorbiaceae > Mallotus > Mallotus nudiflorus. Next base: position 6,206,346 of record CANTUR010000166.1, on the reverse strand, counting down.
AATGGATGGTCATGGCAACCTCGAATGAACCATGAGGCCCATAATATATCAAATTGATGCTATCTCATAGCCTTATTATAGTTGCTGCACACTTTATCTGTTGCAGTCCAAATGTAGGGACTTATGGACGAGACTGCACTGGCATTTATGGATGGATTTGACAAAGTGGGCGTGCACACTTGGGATTCAAATGGACAGTTGTGCCAACCCTAATTGAATTGTAGGGCCCATAATATATCAAATTGAAGCTAATTAAGAGCCCTATAATGGGTCTAACAAATTTTTCTTGTAGCAATCCAAACTTCGGGGCCTATGGATGATAATGCATTGGCATTTATGGATGGATTTAACAAAGTGGCCGTGCACAATTGAGTTTCAAATGGATGGTCGTGGCAACCCCGATTGAATAATAGTACCTATAATTTATCAAATCCAAGCTAACTTAGAGCCCTATAATAAGTGCTACACACCTCAACAATAGGAATCCAAATTTAGGGGCCTATTGATGAGACTACATTGGCATTTAAGGATGGATTTGACAAAGTTGGCATGCGCACTTGGTCTTTAAATGGATGGTTGTAGCAACCCTGATTGAACCACAAGGCCTATAATATATTAAATTGAGGCTGACTTAAAGCCCTATAATGAGTGCTTCATACTTTTTCTGTACCATTCCAAACTTAGGGGCCTATGGATGAGATTGCATTGGTAATGATGGATGGATATGACAAAGTGGGCATGTGAACTTAGGCTTCAAATGGAAGGTTTTGGCAGCCCTGATTGAACCACGATGCCTATAATATATCGAATCATGACTCAGAGCCCTATGATTAGTGTAACAAACTTTGCTTGTGGTGATCCAAATTTAGGGGGCCATGGATGAGACTGCATTGGCATTTATGGATGGATTTGACAAAGTGGACATGCACAATTAGGCTTCAAATGGATGATCATACCAACCCTGATTGGACCATAATGCCTATTATATATCAAATTAAAGTTGAGTTAGAGTTGTATAATACATGCTACACATTTCATTTATAGTAATCAAAATTTAAGGCCCTATGGATTAGACTGCATTGGCATTTGTAGATGGTTTTGATAAAGTGGGCATGTGCTCTTGGGCTTCAAATGGATAGTCCTGGTAACCTCGAATGAAATATGAGGTCCATAATATATCAAATTAAAGCTAAATTAAAGCCCTATAATAGGTGCTACAAGCTTTTCATGTAGCAATCCAAATTTAAGGGCCTATAGATGAGACTGCATTGGCATTTATGGATGGATTTGACAAAATGAGCATGCACACTTAGGCTTCAAATGGATAGTTGTGGCAAACTAGATTGAACCATGGGGCCCAAAATAGTTCAAATCAAAGCTGACTCAAAACCCTATAATAAAAGCTATAAACTTTTCCTATAGCAATGCAAATTTAGGGGCCTATGGATAAGACAACATTAGCATTTGTGGATGGATTTGATAAAGTGGGCATATGGAGTTGGGCTTCAAATGGACAGTCGTGGTAACCTCAATAATATAGCAAACCGAAGTTGACTCAGAGCTATATAATAAGTGCTACACACTTCATTTATAGAGATCCAAATTTAAGGGCCTATGGATGAGATTGCATTAGCATTTATGGAGGGATTTGACAAAGTGAATGTGCACAATTGGGCTTCAAATGGATTGTTGTGGCAACCTCGGTTGAACCATTAGGCCCAAAATATATCAAATTAAAGCTAACTTAGAGCCCTATAATAGGTAATACACACTTTTTATGTAGCAACCCAATTTAGTGGCCTATAGATGGGACTCCATTGGCATTTGTGGATGGATTTGACAAAGTGGACGTGCGCACTTGGGATGCAAGTGGATGGTCATGGCAACCCTGATTAAACCTCAGGGCCTATAATATATCAAATCAAATCAAACTTTGAGCTCTATAATGGGCACTATATAATTCATCTACAGCAGTCCAAATTTAGGGGCCCATGGATGAGATTGCATCGACATTTATCGATGGATTTGACAATGTAGGTGTGCATATTTGGGTTTCAAATGGATGCTCGTGGCAACCCCAATTAAACCATGGGGCCCATATTATATCAAATCAAAGCTGACTTAAAGCCCTATACTAGGAATTATAAAGTTTGCCTATAATAATACAAATTTAAGGGCCTTTATATGAGATTGCATTGGCATTTATGGATGGATTTGACAAAGCACACTTGGGCTTCAAATGGATGGTCATGGCAACCCTGATTGAACCACAGGGCCCATAATATACCAAATTAAAGCTGACTCATAGCCTTATAATAAGTGATGCACACTTCTTTTTTAGCAACCCAAATTTAGGGGCCTATGGATAAGATTGCATTGGCAATTATGGATGGATTCGACAAAGTGAATGTGCGCACTTGGGCTTCAAATGGATGGTCATGGAAACCACAAATGAACCATAGAGCCTAAAATATATCAAATCAAAGCTAACTCAGAGCCTTATAATTAGTGCTATAAACTTTATTTGTAGCAATCTAAATTTAAAGGCCTTTAGATGAGACTACATTGGCATTTATGGATGGATTTGACAAAGTAGGCATCTACACTTTGGATTCAAATGGATGGTCATGGCAACTCCGTTTGAACCATATGTCCTATAATATATCAAATCGAACCTAAATCAGAGAACTATAATGGGTGCTACACACTTTATATGTTGCAGTCCAAATTTAAGGGCCTATAAATGAGACTGCATTGGCATTTATGGATGGATTTGACAAAGTATGCATGCGCACTGGGTTTCAAATGGATGGTCATGGAAACCTTGACTGTATCATAGGGCTAATAATATATCAAATCAACCTAACTCGGAGTCTTATTGTAACCTCCACACACTTCATATGTGGCAGTCCAAATTTTGGGGCTTATGGATGATATTGCATTGGTATTTATGGATGAATTTGACAAAGTTGGCGTGTGCACTTGAGCTTTAAATGGATAGTCATGGCATCCTCTATTAAACCACATGACCTATAATATATCAAATTGAAGCTGACTTAGAGCCCTATAATGGGAGCTACAAACATTTCTTGTACCAATCAAAATTTAGGGGAATATAAATGAGACTACATTGCCATATATGGATGGATTTGACAAAGAGGGCCTGCACATTTGAGATTCAAATGGATGGTCGTGGCAACCCTGAATGAATCATAAGGTTTATAATTTATCAAATTGAACTTAACTCAGAGCCCTATAATATGTGCCATACAATTCATCTGTAGCAGTCCAAATTTAGGGGCCTATGGATGAGACAACATTGGCATTTATGGATGGATTTGATAAAGTGGGCGTGCACATATGGGCTTTTAATGGATGGCCGTGGTAATCGTGATTGAACCACAAGGCTAATAATTTATCAAATTAAAGCTAACTCAAAGTCCTATAAAGGGGTGCAATTTGCATTTTCTATAGCAATCCAAATTTAGAGGCCTATGGATAAGAATGCATTAACATTTAAGGATGGATTTAATAAAGTAGGTGTGCGCACTTAGGTTTCAAATGGACATCCATGGCAACCCCAATTGAAACACAGAGCCCATAATATATCAAATCAAGGCTGACTCAAATCCTTATTATCATTACTATATAGTTCTTCTATACCAATCCAAATTTAGGGGCTTATAGATGAGACTACATTGGCATTTATGGATGGATTTGACAAAGTTGGTCTACACACTTAGGCTTCAAATGGACAGTAGTAACAACTTTGATTGAACCACAGGGCATATAATATGTTAAATCAAGACTGAGTCTAAGCCCTATAATAAGTGCTACACACTTATTCTATAGCAACCCAAATTTAGCAGCCTATGGATCTGATTGCATTGGCATTTTATGGATGGATTTTACAAAGTGGGCATGCGCACTTGGCTTCAAATGGATGGTCGTGGCAATCCCAATTGAACAACATGGCCTAGAATATATCAAATAGAAGCTGACTTAGAGCCTTATAATAAGTACTACACATTTTGCTTATGGCAATCCAAATTTAAGGGACTATGGATGAGAATACATTGGCATTTATGGATGGATTTGACAAAGTGGGCATGCACACTTGGGCTTCAAGTGGATGGTCGTGGCATCCCTAATTGAATCGTGGGTCCCATCATATATTAAATCAAGAATGACTAAGAGCCTTATAATAAGTACTACACACTTCATCTATGGCAGTCCAAATTTAGGGGAATATGGATGAGACTGCATTGGCATTTAGGGATGGATTTAACAAAGTGGGCGTGCATACTTGGGGTTCAAATGGACGATCGTGGCAATCCCTAATGAATCATAAGGCCCATAAATTATCAAATCAAAGTTGACTCAAAGTCATATAATGGGGACTCAAAGTCATATAATGGGTGCTACACACCTTATCTATAGCAGTCCAAATTTAGGGCCCTATGGATGAGACTACATTGGCATTTATGGATGGATTTGACAAAGTGGGTGTGCGTACTTAGGCTTCAAATGGACGGTCATGACAATGCCGATTAAAATATGAGGCCTATATTATATCAAACTAAGGGTGACTCAGAGCCCTATAATGGGTGCTAGACACTTCTTATGTACCAATCCAAACTTAGGGGCCTGTGGATGAGACTGCATTGACATTTACTAATGGATTTGACAAAGTGGGCATGCACACTAGGGCTTTAAATGGATAATCATGGCAACCTCAATTGAAACATGGGTCTTATAATATATCAAATTGAGGCTAAGTTAAAGCCTTATAATATGTACTATACACTTCTTCTGTAGCAACCTAAATTTAATGGCCTATGGATCAGACTGCATTGGCATTTATGGATAGATTTGACAAAGTGGATGTGTGTACTTGGGCTTCAAATGGACGGTCATGGCAACATTGATTCAACCACAGGGCCCATAATATATCAAATCGAACCTAACACAGAGCCTTATATTGAGTACTACACTCTTTATCTATGGCAGTCCAAATTTAGGGGACTATGGATAAGACTACATTGGCATTTATGAATGGATTTGACAAAGTGGACATGCATAATTAGTCTTCAAATAGACAATTGTGGCAACCCTGATTGAACCATAGTGCCCATTATATATCAAATCGAAGATCATTCAGAGCCCTATAATAGAGCTATAAACATTACTTATAGCAATCCCAATTCAAGGGCCTATGGATGAGATTGCATTGGCATTTATGGATGGATTTGACAAAGTGGGTGTGCGTACTTGGGCTTCAAATGGATGGTCATGGAAACCCTAATTAAACCACGGGGACCATAATATATTAAATCAAAGATGACTCAAGGCCCTATTATGGGAGCTAGAAACTTTACCTATAGCAATCCAAATTTAGGGCCCTACGAATGAGATTGGATTGATATTTATGGATGGATTTTACAAAGTGGTCATGAATACTTGGGCTTTAAATGGATGGTCATGGCATCCTTGATTGAATTAGAAGGACAATAATATATAAAATCAAAGATGACTCAGAGCCTTATAATAGCAATCCAATTTAGGGGCCTATAGATGAGACTGTATTGGGATTTATGGATGGATTTGAAAAAGTGGGTGTGGCACTTAGGCTTCAAATGGACGGTCATGGCATCCCCGATTGGACCACGAGGCCCATAATATATCATATCAAAGCTAACTCAAAAGCCCTATATTAGAAGCTATAAACTTCACCTGTAGTAATCCAAATTTAGAGGCCAACGGATGAGAATATATTGACATTTATGAATGGATTTGACAAAGTAGGTGTACACACTTGGACTTCAAATGGACAGTCGTGGCAACCCTAATTGAACCATGAGGCTCATAATATATCAAATTGAGACTAAGTTGTAGCCCCATAACAAGTGCTACACACTTCTTCTATAGCAACCTATGGATCAGATTGCATTGGCATTTATGGATGGATTTTACAAAGTGGGCATGCATACTTGGGCTTCAAATGGATGGTCATGGCAACCCCAATTGAGCTACATGGCCCATAATATATCAAATCAAAGCTGACTCAGAACCTTATAATAAGTACTATAGACTTTGTCTGTGGTAGTCTAAATTTAGGGGACTATATATGAGACTACATTGGCATTTATGGATGGATTTAACAAATGGACATGCACAATTAGGCTTTAAATGGATGGTCATGGCAACCCCAATTGAACCACAATGCCCATTATATGTCAAATTAAAGCTAACTCAGAGCCCTATAGTACATGCTACACATTTAATTTGTAGTAATCCAAATTTAGGGCTCTATAGCATTTATGGATGGATTTAACAAAGTGGTTGTGCACACTTGGGCTTTAAGAGGATGGTCATGGCATCCCCGATTGAACCACGAGGCCCATAAAATATCAAATTGAAGCTTACTTAGAGCCCTATAGTGGGAGGTACAGACATTACATTTAATAATCGAAATTTAAGGGCATACGGATGAGATTGTATTAGCATTTATGGATGGATTTAACAAAGTGGTCGTGCACACTTGAGCTTCAAATGGACGGCTGTGGCATCCCCGATTGAACCATAGGGACTGTAATATATAAAATTAAAGTTGACTTAGAGCACTATAATAGGAGCTATAAACATTACCTAGAGTAATCCATGTTTAGGGGCCTATGGATTAAACTGCATTGGCATTTATGGATGGATTTGACAAAGTAGGCTTGCGCACTTAGGCTTTAAATGGATAGTTGTGGCAACCTTGATTGTACCATGGGGCTTATAATATATCAAATCAAAGCTGACTTAGAGCCTTATAATACATACTACACAATTTGTTTATGGCTATCAAATTTAGAGGACTATGGATGAGATTGTATTGGCATTTATAGATGGACTTGACAAAGAGGACGTGTGCAATAGGGCTTTAAATGGATGATTGTGGCAATTTTGATTGAAGCATGATGCCCATTATATATCAAGTTAAAGCTAACTTAGAGTCCTAAAATACATGCAACACAGTTTATTTGTATCAATCAAAATTTAGGGCCATAGGAATGAGAATGCATTGGCATTTATGGATGGATTTGATAAAGTGAATGTGCTCACTTGGGCTTCAAATGGATGGTCATGGCAACTCGGATTGAACCATGGGGCCCATAATATATCAAATCAAAGCTAAGTTAGAGCCCTATAATAAAAGCTATAAACTTTCCTGTAGCAATCCAAATTTAGGGACCTATGGATGAGACTACATTGGCATTTATGGATGGATTTGACAAAGTGGGCATGCACACTTGGGCTTCAAATGGACAGTCGTGGTAACCCCAATTGAACCACAGGGCCTATAATATATCAAATCGAAGCTAACTAAGAGCATTATAATATATAATACACACTTTTTCTATGGAAGTCCAAATTTAGGGGACTATGGATGAGATTGCATTGGCATTTATGAATGGATTTGACAAAGTGGGAAAGCGCACTTGGGCTTCAAATGGACAGTCGTGGAAACCCTAATTGAACCATGGGGCCCATAATATATCAAATTAAAGCTGACTTAGATCCTTATAATAATTACTACACACATTGTCTATGGTATTCAAAATTTAGGGGACTATGGATGAGACTGCATTGGCATTTACATATGGATTTGACAAAGTGGGCGTGCACACTTGGGCTTTAAATGGATGGTCATGGTAACCCTGATTGAACTGTAGGGGCTATAATATATTAAATCAAAGCTAATTTAGAGCATTATAATAAGTATGAAACTTTGTCTGTGGCATTCCAAATTTAGGGGAGTATGGATAAGAATGCATTGCCATTTATGAATGGATTTGACAAAGTGGGCGTGTACACTTAGGCTTCAAATGGACGATTGTGGCAACCCTGATTGAACCATGGGTCACATAGTATATCAAATTAAAGCTGACTAAGTGCCTTATAATAAGTACTACACACTTTATCTATGGCAATCCAAATTTAGGGGACTACGGATAAGACTGCATTGGCAATTATAAATGGATTTGACAAAGTAAGCGTGAGCACTTGTGATTCAAATGGACAGTCATGGAAATCCTGAATGAACCATAAGGTGCATAATATATTAAATTGAAGCTAACTCAAAGCCTTATAATGGGTGCTACACATTTCATCTATTGTAGTCCAAAATTAAGGCTATAGATGAGACTGCATAGGCATTTAAGGATGGATTTAACAAAGTGTGCATACGCACTTGAGCTCGAAGTGGATAGTTGCAGCGACACTAACTGAACCATGGGGCTTATAATATATCAATTCATGGCTGAATTAGAACCCTATAATGGGTACCATACAATTCTTTTGTACCAATCCAAATTTAGGGGCCTATAGATGAGATAGCATTGGCATTTATGTATGGATTCGACAAAGTGGGCGTGCGCACTTGGGCTTCAAAAGGACGATCATGGTAACCTTGAATGATCCATAGGAACTATAATATATCAAATTAAAGTTGACTCAAAGCCTTAAAATGAGTACAATAAACATTGCTTGTAGCAATCCAAATTTAAGGGTCTACGGATGAGACAACATTGGCATATATAGATGGATTTGACAAAGTGGGTGTGCACAATTGGGCTTCAAATGGACAGTCGTGGCAACTCTGATTGAACCATAGTGCCCATAATATATCAAATCAAAGCTGACTCAGAGACCTATAACATATAATACACACTTTATCTATAGCAATCCAATTTTAAGGCTGCATGGATGAGTCTACATTGGCATTTATGGATGGATTTGACAAAGTGGGCATGTACACTTGGGATTCTAATGGAAAGTCGTGCCCTGATTAAACCACATAGCCCATAATATATAAATCAAAGTTGACTCAAAGCCCAATAATACATGTTACATAATTTACATGTAACAATCCAAATTTAGGGGCCTATGGATGAGACTACATTGGTAATTATGGATGGATTTGACAAAGTAGGCGTGCGCACTAAGGATTCAAATGGACAGTCATGGCAATGCCGATTGAACCACAGGGCCTATAACATATTAACTCAAAGCTTACTTAGAGCCTTATATATAGTGTAATAAACTTTACTTGTTGCAATCCAAATTTAGGAGCCTATGGATGAGACTGCATTGGCATTTATGGATGGATTTAACAAAGTGGACATGCACAATTGAGCTTTAAATGGACGGTCGTCGTAACCCCATCTGAACCATGGTGCCTATTATATATCAAATTGAAACTTATTCAAGCCATATAGTACATGCTACACACTTCATATGTAGCAATCCAAATTTGGGGCCCTATGGATGAGACTGCATTGGCACTTATGGATGGATTTGATAAAGTGGTCATGCGCACTTGGGCTTCAAATGGACGATTATGGCATCCTTGATTAAACCATAGGGACTATAATATATCAAATTGAAGTTGACTCAGATCCTTACAATGGAAGCTATAAACATTACTAGTAGTAATTCAAATTTAAGGGCCCATGGATGAGATTGCATTGGCATTTATAGATGGATTTGATAAAGAGGGTGTGTGTACATGGGCTTCAAATGGACAGTCATGGTAACCCTGATTAAACCACAGGGCCTATATAATATATCAAATCATAGCTGACTCAAACCCTTATAATACATAGTTCACACTACATCTATAGTAATCCAAATTTAGGGCCCTATGGATGATACTACATTGGCATTTATGGATGGATTTGACAAAGTTTGCATGTGCACTTGGGCTTCAAATGCATGGTTGTGGCAACCCAGATTGAACCACCAAGTCCATAATATATTAAATCGAAGCTAACTTAGCACCCTATAATGGTTGCTACACACTTTGACTGTAGCAATCCAAATTTAGGTTATAATGTATCAAATCAAGGTTGACTTAGAGCCCTATAATGGGTACTACACATTTCTTCTATATGAATCCAAATTTAGGGGCCTTTGGATCATACTACATTGACATTTATGGATAGATTTGACAAAGTGTCCATGCACACTTGGGCTTCAAATGGATGGTATTGGCATCCCTAATTGAACCATAGGGACCATAATATATCAAATTGAAGCTGACTTAGAGCCTTACAATGGGAGCTAAAAACTTTTTTTGTAACAATCCAAATTTAGGGGTGTGTGGATGAGACTACATTGACATATATGGATGGATTTGACAAAGTTAGTGTGCATAAATAGGCTTCAAATGGACAGTCGTGGCAACCCTAATTTAACCATAGGGCCCATAATATATAAATTAAAGCTGACTTAGAGCCCTATAATACATGCTACACACATCATCTGTAGCAATAAAAATTTAAGGCCCTATGGATGAGGCTGAATTGGCATTTATGGATGGATTTGACAAAGTGGGTGTGCACACTTGGGCTTCAAATGGACAGTCATGGTAACCCGAATTGAACCATGGGGCCCATAATATATCAAATCAAAGTTGACTCAAAGCCCCATAATATGTTCAACATGCTTCATCTATAGCAATCTAAATTTAGGAGCCTATGGATGAGATTGCATTGGCATGTGTGGATGGATTTGACAAAGCGGGCGTGTGCACGCGAGATTCAAATGGATAGTCATGGCAACACTGATTACGCCACAAGGCCCATGATATATTAAATAGAAGTTGACTTAAAGCCCTATAATGGGTGCTATGAACTTTGTTTGTAGCAGTCCAAACTTAAAGGTGTGTGGATGAGACTGCATTGGCATCGATGGATTTGAGAAAGTGGGCGTGTGTAAATGTGCTTTAAATGGATAGTTGTGGCAACCCCGATTAAACCATAGGGCCCATAATATATCAAATTGAAGCTTACTCAGAGCCCTATAATACATGCTACACATTATTTATAGTAATCCAAATTTTGGGCCCTATGAATGAGATTGCATTAGCTTTTATGGATGGATTTTACAAAGTGGGCATGCGCACTTGGGCTTCAAATGGACAGTCGTGGGAACCACGAATGAACTAAGCAACCCATAATATATCAACTTGAAGCTAACTCAGAGCCTAATAATATATGCTACATAATTTAACTGTAACAGTCCAAATTTAGGGGCCTATGGATGAGACTACATTAACACTTATGGATGGATTTGACAAAGAAGGCATGCACACTTAGGATTCAAATGGATGGTCATGGCAACGGTGATTAAACCATGGAGCCCATTATATATCAACTTGAAGTTGACTCAGAGCCCTATAAACTTTGCTAATAACAATCCAAATTTAGGGTCCTATGGATAAGACTACATTGGCAGTTATAGATGGATTTGACAAAGTGGACATGCACAATTGGGCTTGAAATGGATGGTTATGGAAACTCCATTTGATCCATCATGCCCATTATGTATCAAATCAAAGCTAAATCAGAGCCCTATAGTTAGTGTAATAAACTATTCTTAGAGCAATCCAAATTTAGGGGTTGTGCACACTTAGCCTTCAAATGGATGGTTCTGGCATCCCCGATTGAACCACGAAGACCAAAATATGTCAAATCAAAGCTGACTCAGTGCCTTACAGTGGGAACTACAAACATTAATGGTACCAATTCAAATTTAGAGGCCTATGGATGAGATTACATTCACATTTATGGATGGATTTGATAAAGTGGGCATGCACATGTAGGCTTCAAATGGACTGTTGTTGTAACTCCGATTAAATCATAGGGCCATAATATATGAAATCGAAGCTAACTCAGGGCCTTATAATACGTTCTACACACTACATCTATAGCAATCCAAATTTTGGGCCCTGTGGATGATACTACATTAGCATTTATAGATGGAATTGACAAAGTCGGCATGCGCACTTGGGCTTCCAATGGACAATCGTGGCAACCCTGATTGAACCATGGGGCCTATAATATATCAAATTAACATTGACTCAAAGCCTTATAATTGGTGCTACACACTTCTTTTGTACCAATCCAAATTTAGGGGCTTATGGATGAGACTGCATTGTCATTTATGGATGAATATGACAAAGTTTACATGCGCACATGAGCTTCAAATGGATGGTTATGGTAACCCCAATTGAACCACTGAGCCTATAATATATCAAATCAAAGCTAACTTAAAGGCTTATAATGGTTACTACACACTTTGAATGTAGCAATCCAAATTTAGGGGCGTATTGATAAGACTACATTGGCATTTATTAATGGATTTAACAAAGTGGGCATGCACAATTGGGCTTTAAATGGATGAATGGATGATCGTGACAACCCCAATTAAACTATAGGGCCTGTAATGTATCAAATAAAGGCTAACTTAGAGCCCTATATTAGGTGCTCCACTCTTTTTCTATAGCCATCCAAATTTAGCAACCTGTGGATGAGTCTGCATTGGCATTTATAGATGGATTTAACAAAGTGGGCGTGCATACTTAGGCTTCAAATGGACTGTCGTGGCAACCCCAATTAAACCACATGCCTACAATACGTCAAATTAATCCTGACTCAGAGCCCCATAAAGGGTATTATATGCTTCTTTTGTACCAATCCAAATTTAGGGGCCTATGAATGAGACTACATTGGCATTTATGGATGGATTTAACAAAAGTGGGCATGTGCACTTGGGTTTCAAATGGATGGTCGTGGCAATCTCGATTCAACCACGGGCCCATAATATATCAAATCAAGGTTAACTTACAGTGGGTCCTATACACTTTTTATGTACCGATCAAAATTTAAGGGCTTAAGGATGAGACTCCATTGGCATTTATTGATGGATTTGACAAAGTGGGCATTCGCACATGGGCTTCAAATGGACAGTCGTGGCAACCCTGATTGAATGATAAGGCCTATAATATATCAAATTGAGGTTGACATAGAGCCCTATAATGGGTACTACACACTTCTTCTTTTGCAGCCAAATTTTAGTGGCCTATGGATGAGACTGCATTGGCATTTATGGATGGATTTGATAAAGTAGGTGTGCACACTTAGTCTTCAAATGGAAAGCTGTGGCAACCCTGATTAAACCATGGGGCCCATAATATATCAAATCAAAGCTAACTAAGAGCTCTATAATACGTTCTATATGCTTCATCTGTAGTAATCCAAATTTAGGGGCCTATGGATAAGACTGCATTAGCATTTATGGATGGATTTAACAAAGTGGGCATACATACTTGGGATTTAAATGGATAGTTTTGGCAACACTAATTGAATCATGAGGCCCATAATATATTAAATAAAAATTAACTCAAAGCCTTATAATGGGTGCTACAAACTTTCTCTATAGCAGTCCAAATTTAGGGGCGTATGGATGAGACTGCATTGGCATATGTGGATGGATTTGACAAAGTGGGTGTGCACAAATGGGCTTCAAATGGACGGTCATGGTAACCTTGATTGAACCATAAAGCTTATAACATATAAAATCAAAGTTGACTTAGAGCCCTATAATACATGCTACACACTTCATCTATAGCAATCCAAATTTAAGGCCCTATGGATGAGACAACATTGGCATTTATGGATGGATTTGGCAAAGTGGGTGTGCACACTTGGGCTTCAAATGGACAGTTGTGGCAACCCCGATTGAATCATATGGCCCATAATATAACAAATTGAATTTAACTTAAAGTCCAATAATACATGCTACATAATTTACCTGTAGCAATCCAAATTTAGGGGCCTATGGATGAGACTACATTAGCCTTTATGGATGGATTTGATAAAGTGGGAGTGTAAACATAGGATTCAAATGGATAGTCATGGCAACACCGATTGAACCATAGGGCCCATAATATATTAACTTAAAGCTAACTCAGAGCCCTATAATTAGTGTAATAAAATTTGCTTATAGCAATCCATATTTAGGGGCCTATGGATGATACGGTATTGGCATTTATGGATGGATTTAACAAAGTGGACATGCACAATTATGCTTCAAATGGATGATCAGGGCAACCCCATTTGATCCATGGTGCCCATTATATATCAAATCAAAGTTGACTCAGAGCTCTATAGTATATACTACACACTTCATCTATAGCAATCTAAATTTGAGGCCTTATGGATAAGACTGCATGGCATTTATGAATGGATTTGACAAAGTGGTCATGCGCACTTAGGCTTCAAATGGACGGTCATGGCATCCCCAATTAAACTATAGGGAGCATAATATATCAAATCAAAGCTGACTTAGAGCCCTACAATGGGAGTTATAAACATTATCAATAGCAATTCAAATTCAGGGGCCTTTGGATGAGACTTCATTGACATTTATAGATGGATTTGGCAAAGTGGGCATGCGCACTTGGGATTCGAATGGATGGTCATGGCAACCCGATTGAACCACGAGGCCTATAATATATCAAACTGAATATGACTCAGAGACTTAAAATACATACTACACACTACATCTATAGTAATCAAAATTTAGGGCCTTATGGATGATAATGCTGTTAGTGATATGCACTAGGTCAATCATTTGTGATTATGTATTGACTTTCTTATTTTATTAATAAAGAGGTATTATATTATCATTTGATTTTATGATAATTACATGAATGGTTAATTCTTACTAAGGCCATCAAGTATATGACTTGATAGTAAAACCCTTAGATTAAAATAAGAGTTCTATTCTAATTATCCCTAGCCATTTATTCATTATATGAATTTTAAAGTATTAAGGCTAGTATGATGTTGACTGATGGTTATGTTTTACTAATCATAAATATGAGATATTAAGTCAACTCATAGGTACATGATGAGAGATCATGTACTGGATTGACCCACTATGAGAATACTACATAGATTGTTGTCATAAGTATTTCTTATCACAGTAATTTTATTTCGGTCCTTTGACCTTAAAATCATCATGGATTTCTACATAGCTATTTTATGTTTTGACACATTCTAACATTGTCTTTAACCGGATAATTAAAAGAATATTGTTGGATATAAAATTAGTTATGCGAGGAATGTGAGTGATTTAGAAGGAATTTATCCCTCATTAATATGAGAAAGATATCTAAAGGCCCCTTGATGAGATAGACTGAATGAAAATGCATGGCCATGCTAAAATGAATTGATAAAGAGTTATCATTTTCAGTCTACTTGGAATCAAGTCATAATATTGAACTATATAAGGATGACATTCTATGCCTTATGTTCAATTAAGATATCATGTGATAAAAGGACAATAAAATTCACTGTAATTAGGTTATGTCGGATTATTGACTTCACATGACTTGGGTAGTCATAATGTCTTGCTAGAGGCCACTTATGACTTGTAGGCCTAAATAGAGATTTAGGTCCACTGCCAATGTTATATGAACCTACAGGGTCACACACTTAGAATAAGCCCAAAACGGATATGGGTTTAATAAGCCCATAATAAACTTTGTGGAAATAAATAATTAAAGTGTTTTATTTATTTATTTATTTGTTTATTTATTTAAGATAAATGTTATTTTAAATAAATAAATAAGATATTATTTTTGATTTGTTTTTAAACAAAATCAGAATATAATAAATGAAAATTACCAAAAGGTTATTGGTAAGTGAAACCCTAACTTGGAGTCTATAAATATGTTATATTCTCTAGGGTTTCACATACTTGTTTTTGCCTCCAAATTCGTTTTCTTTCCTCTTAGAAAACAAAGATAGAGTTTTTCCTTTTGTTCTTGATTTGTGAGACAGTCAAGAGGTTGCTAGCACACACACTCAAATTCATTTTGTGAAGGGTTGTTCGTGTGGATACCTATAGAGGACGCATCCTTTTGGAGATGTCTTGATCCGAACAACCAAGCCAAAAAGCTCGAGGTAAGGTGTCACCGGTGTGAACCTCCTCTCACCCTTCCAGAGAATCTTGCCTCTTTTGCATTTTGGTAAGATTTTAAAAACCCTAGATTTAATCAATTAGTCGAATTGCATGGATCCTGGCTTGGGAACGTGACAAAATTTTAGTTTTTCCACTGCGTTTGCATCACGGAACCCAATAATGGTATCAGAGCCACTTGTAATTCGATTAATTGATTCTGTGTATATGTGATATATGTTAGGGTTTAAGATTTTTTTTGGAAAGGGTTTCAAAATTATCAAAAGGGGTTTTGATTTGTTTTATGACAATTCTGGGTAATCTATTTGAAAACGGAATTAAACATTAATTTGATTAATGTTTGTAATGGTTTAATGTGATTAAACTAAAAGCAGTTTTTGATTTTATGAATTAAGAATGCTGTTTCATGAAAAACGAATTTTGTATGATGTTTTTATGAAAAACGAATTAAGAATAATGTTTTGATTAATATGATTAATTGAAGCAGCATATTTGTTTCCTATTTTAATTAGAAAAACGTTTTCTATTTGATTAGGAAAATTGTTTTTAACTAAATCTGAAACAGAAATTCTATTTTCAAAAACCTAATCACTTAAGGATTTAAATCTGTTTTGTATTCTGTTTTGATTAATATGATTAATTGAAGCAGCTTATTTGTTTCCTATTTTAATTAGAAAAACGTTTTCTATTTGATTAGGAAAATCGTTTTTAATTAAATCTGAAACAAGAATTTTATGATTATACAGATTATGTGTTAAGGGCAATCTGTTTAAATGTTAAACAGATTATGTAGAATGGATATGTTTTCTATAGATTCGTTCAAGCTGTAATTTTGATTACACAAATTAGGGTTTTCTTAATGGATGCGTCTGTTTTAATATTAAAAAAAAAAAAATTTTGATCTATTTTGAACAGATTTTTCAAACTGTAAAATGTTTACAAAAAGTGATGTTTTTAAGCAACAAACTGATTTGGTAATATGATTATGAAAATTGGTTAATTGCTTCCTTGATGCAAATAAGGGTTTTAAGGTGGCTGTTTTAATTGAGCGTTTTTGTCTATTTTGAACAAATTGATTTTATAGTAATTTGATTATGAAAATTCATTAATGTTCAGAAATTTGAAAGGCAACTCACCGAAGAGCTAAGGTAAAGTGTTTACCAGTCAGCGGGACCGCCACTTGGGGCGCTGCCCCCGGACCCCGCCAGGGGCGCTGTCCCTTGGACCCCGCCAAGGGGCGATGCCCCTTAGAACCCCACTAGGGGCGCTGCCCCTTGACCCCAAAAGAATTATCACATTAGTTTATTTTTAACATAATGATTGGATTTAATAACTAAATAGATTATTATGTTATACATGTTTGTTGTTTTATGCATGGTGCATAGCATGGCCCTCAGACAAATGTGATTGGATTTTATTTTTATGGGTTGTAATTTTAAATACGGCCTGCGAGTCATTTTTGTTTTGTTGTATTTATTTTATTAGAAAAGTGTAGAATAAATTACAATAATTTTTGTAAATCAAGACCCATGGTGCAATTCAAGTTGGAGGCCCAGGATGGAGATCCAAGGTGGGAACCAAAAAGGGAGATCCATGGTAAAAGATGGAGATCCAAGTTCGATGCTTAATTTGTAATTGTAATATTACCTAGGTTTGACCATTGATCTTTATATTGGCTTATGAAGATCAACTTAGATTTGGGCCATGCTATGTCACATTTATTTATTTGTTGTTATGTATGCGATGCCATGTGATGCCATGTATGTGATGCCATATGATGCCATGCAATACAACATAACAATAACTGAATACGATTAAATAAAGATGAACCCTCATTTAATATTAAGTCATTATAATGCCTTCCATAAGTTCAGCACTTGTCAAGCCTTAGATTATTATATATGAGCCTGCCAAAGCAGGGTGTATAAATTTATCTGGGGAAGGCAAGTTGGATAATGGTGCTATCCAAACGTTTGATATGGTTTGACTTAACTAGGTTATCAAAATGGTTTTGGACCTAGGGCATTAGATGGGATTTTTAGCCATGACATGTGATGTCAAATCCCATACCATCCAAGAGTTACATGAGATGTAATTGATAAGAGTTATCTACCTAAATAACCATATTTTAGGTCATGAGCCAAAGCTCACTTAGAGTATGGTGAAATATGGATCTTGGCCCACTAAAATTTCTAAAATTAACTTAGAGGGTTATTGATTTGAGTAAATTTAGTGGGAGTTTTTATTATGCCTTATAAATATTTAATAAAATACTGAATGGACTTTGCATATATTTGTTGTAGATAATGACTTCAAACACTACACCTACCATGTCACTGCGATCGATCCTTGAGAAGGATAAGCTCAATGGGACTAATTTTCTTGACTGGTATAGAAACCTAAGAATTGTTCTTAGGCATGAGAGAAAGGAATACATCCTTGATCAACCCATCCCTGAGGAACCAACTGCCAATGCTCCTAGAGCACAAAGGGATGCTTATACCAAGCATCTCAATGATTCTACTGATGTCACTTGTGTCATGCTTGGATGTATGGAATCTGAGCTGCAAAAGCAACTGATGGAAATGGAGGCTTATACTATGATAGGCCATCTCAAGGAAATGTTCCAAGAGAAAGCCAAAATTGAAAGGTTCAATACCATCAGGGCATTGCTTTCCTATAAGCTGACTACTGGCAGCTCTGTCAGTCCTTATGTTCTCAAGATGAAGGGTCATCTTGATCACTTGGACAAGCTTGGTCTCAAGATTGAACAAGAACTGGCTGTGGATATTATTCTCCAATCTTTACCTGAAGCTTATGATAGCTTCATTATGAATTTCAATATGCATAGTATGGAGAAGACTATTTCAGAGTTGCATGGGATGCTGAAAACTGCTGAAAAGAACATCAAGAGTAACACCAAGGATGTTCTCATGGTCAATAAGGGAAAGGGGATGAAAAGGGTTGGAAAGGGCAAGGGCAAGGTCTTTAAAGGCTTTCAGAAGCCCAAGCCAAAGCCAAAGCCCAAGCCCAAATCCAAAGCTGAACCCAAAGCAAAGGAAGGAATCTATTTTTTTTGTAATGAGCCAGGCCATTGGAAAAGAAATTGCAGGCTCTATTTGGATGATCTGAAGAAGAAAAAGGGTGGTGAGACTACCTCTTTAGGTATTCATGTTATAGAATTAAATTTATCTGCTTCTGCTTCTAATTCTTGGGTATTAGATACTGGATCAGGATCTCACATTTGTACAAATGTGCAGGGTCTAAAAAGGAGTAGATCATTGGCAAGAGGCGAAGTGTACTTACGAGTTGGCAATGGAGCAAGAGTTGCTGCTTTAGCTGTAGGAACTTATGAGTTACCTTTGCCTAGTGGACTTATTTTATCTTTAGAAAGTTGTTATTATGTACCTTCTTTGTGTAGGAATATTATTTCTGTTTCTTGTTTGGACAAGAAAGGATTTGAATTTATTATTAAGAATAATAAATGCAGTATTTATCAAGATAACATTTTCTATGGATATGCTCCATGCACTAGTGGACTTTATGTTTTAGATGTCGAAGACACTAATGAAATGCCAATCTATAACGTTGATACAAAGAAGTCTAAATCTAATGATTTAAACTTGACCTACCTCTGGCATTGTCGTTTAGGCCATATAAATGAGAAACGCATTTCAAAGCTACACCAAAATGGGCTTTTAAATTCATTTGATACGTGTGAATCTTGTTTACTTGGAAAAATGACTAAAACACCTTTTACTGGACAAAGTAAGAGGGCTAATGACTTATTGGGCCTAATACATTCTGATGTATGTGGACCATTAAGCTCAACTGCTAGAGGAGGTTTTCAATACTTCATAACTTTCACAGATGGTTTTAGTAGATATGGTTATCTCTATTTAATGAAACATAAATCTGAATCTTTTGAAAAGTTCAAAATTTTCAAGAATGAAGTACAAAATCAACTTGGTAAAAATATTAAAACACTAAGATCTGATCGAGGTGGTGAATATTTAAACCAAGAATTTACATATCATCTTAGAGATTGTGGGATTGTTTCACAATTGACTCCTCCAGGTACACCACAATGGAATGGTGTGTCTGAACGTAGAAATTGAACTCTATTGGATATGGTTCAATCTATGATGAGTCAATCTGATCTTCCAATCTCTTTTTGGGGATATGCTTTAGAAACTGCTGCATTCATTTTGAATAGAGTTCCATCAAAGGCAGTTGAAAAGACACCATATGAGAAATGGACTGGAAAAACTCCCAGTTTGTCTTTTCTTAAGATTTGGGGCTGTGATGCTTTTGTGAAATGTCAAATTTCAGATAAACTAGCACCCAAATCTAATAAATGCCTTTTTGTGGGATATCCTAAAGAAACTAAAGGATATTACTTCTACAATGCATATGAGAACAAAGTGTTTGTGTCTCGGAATGGTGTATTTTTGGAAAAAGAGTTTATTTCCAAAGGAACCAGTGGGAGCACAGTGCAACTTGAAGAAATTCAAGGCCCACAAAATAGCATTGTACATGATATGGAATCGCAGCTGAATCAACAAGAAGTTGTTGAGCCTGCACAAGTACCAGAAGGCCCAAGGAGGTCTGATAGGACACGTCAAATCCCCATGAGATATGGATTTCTCATAACTAGTGATTATGATGTGTTAATTGTGGATCAAAATGAGCCCACATCCTATCAGGAGGCCATAAATAGTCCTGACTCTGAGAAATGGCTTGAAGCCATGAGATCAGAAATGCAATCCATGTATGATAATCAAGTATGGACCTTGATTGACCCAAATGATGGTTTAAAAACTATTGGGTGCAAATGGGTTTTCAAAAAGAAAATCGACATGGATGGCAATGTGCATACCTTTAAGGCCAGACTGGTTGCAAAAGGTTTCAAACAAACACATGGTATAGACTATGATGAAACCTTTTCACCAGTGGCTATGCTAAAATCTATTTGAATTCTCCTTGCCATAGCTTCATACTATGATTATGAAATATGGCAAATGGATGTCAAAACAGCATTTCTTAATGGAAATTTACTTGAGGATGTGTACATGACACAGCCAGAGGGTTTTGTTAGTCCTGAGAATTTTGGAAAGGTATGCAAGCTTCAAAGATCCATTTATGGATTGAAGTAAGCATCTCGGAGTTGGAATCTTCATTTTGATGAAGCAGTCAAAGAATTTGGCTTCATTAAAAATGATGATGAACCTTGTGTATACAAGAAAGTTAGTGGGAGTGCTATTGTGTTTTTAGTGTTGTATGTGGATGACATACTACTCATTGGAAATGATATCCCTATTTTACAAAATGTTAAATCATGGTTAGGGAATTATTTCTCAATGAAAGACTTGGGTGATGCTGCTTATATATTAGGCATCAAGATCTATAGAGATAGATCTAAAAGGCTTATTGCCCTAAGTCAAAGCACTTATATTGATAAGGTATTGAACAGGTTTAATATGCAAGATTCCAAGAGAGGATTCTTGCCAATGTCACATGGCATTAGTCTCAGCAAGACTCAGTGTCCTATGACACAAGATAAGCGAGACCACATGAGTAAGATTCCATATGCTTCTGCTATTAGATCTATCATGTATACAATGTTATGTACTCGACCTGATGTTTCATATGCCTTAAGCACAACGAGCAGATACCAATCAGACCCAGGTGAAAGTCACTGGACAGCAGTTAAAAATATCCTTAAGTACTTGAGAAGAACTAAGGATGCATTTTTACTGTATGGTGGTCAGGAAGATGAGCTAGTTGTAAATGGTTACACAGATGCCAGCTTCCAAACTAACAAGGATGATTTTCGATCACAGTCAGGATATGTGTTTTCTTTGAATGGAGGTGCAGTGACCTGGAGGAGTTCCAAGTAAGACACTATTGCTGATTCTACAACAGAAGCTGAGTACATAGCTGCCTCATAAGCAGCTAAGGAAGCTGTTTGGATTAAGAAGTTCATAACTGGACTAGGTGTTGTTCCTAGTATATCAGATCCAGTGAACTTATATTGTGACAATAATGGAGCTATAGCCCAAGCTAAGGAGCCCAGATCACATCAGAGATCCAAACACATACTCAGGCGTTATCATCTTATTCGAGAAATTATTGAGAGAGGAGATGTCAAGATATGCAGAGTACCTACAAATGATAATGTTGCTGATCCACTGACTAAGCCTCTTCCACAGCCTAAACATGAGAGTCATACTAGGTCCATGGGTATACGATACGATGTTGATTGGGCCTAGTGCAAGTGGGAGATTGTTAGTGATATGCACTAGGTCAATCATTTGTGATTATGTATTGACTTTCTTATTTTATTAATAAAGAGGTATTATATTATCATTTGATTTTATGATAATTACATGAATGGTTAATTCTTACTAAGGCCATCAAGTATGTGACTTGATAGTAAAACCTTTAGATTAAAATAAGAGTTCTATTCTAATTATCCCTAGCCATTTATTCATTATATGAATTTTAAAGTATTAAGGCTAGTATGATGTTGACTAATGGTTATGTTTTACTAATCATAAATATGAGATATTAAGTCAACTCATAGGTACATGATGAGAGATCATGTACTGGATTGACCCACTATGAGAATACTACATAGATTGTTGTCATAAGTATTTCTTATCACAGTAATTTTATTTCGGTCCTTTGACCTTGAAATCATCATGGATTTCTACATAGCTATTTTATGTTTTGACACATTCTAACATTGTCTTTAATCGGATGATTAAAAGAATGTTGTTGGATATAAAATTAGTTATGTGAGGAATGTGAGTGATTTATAAGGAATTTATCCCTCATTAATATGAGAAAGATATCTAAAGGCCCCTTGATGAGATAAACTGAATGAAAATGCATGGCCATGCTGAAATGAATTGATAAAGAGTTATCATTTTCAGTCTACTTGGAATCAAGTCATAATATTGAACTATATAAGGATGACATTCTATGCCTTATGTTCAATTAAGATATCATGTGATAAAGGGACAATAAAATTCACTGTAATTAGGTTATGTCAGATTATTGACTTCACATGACTTGGGTAGTCATAATGTCTTGCTAGAGGCCACTTATGACTTGTAGGCCTAAATAGAGATTTAGGTCCACTGCCAATGTTATGTGAACCTATAGGGTCACACACTTAGAACAAGCCCAAAACGGATATGGGTTTAATAAGCCCAAAATAAACTCTGTGGAAATAAATAATTAAAGTGTTTTATTTATTTATTTATTTGTTTATTTATTTAAGATAAATGTTATTTTAAATAAATAAATAAGATATTATTTTTGATTTGTTTTTAAACAAAATCAGAATATAATAAATGAAAATTACCAAAAGGTTATGGTAAGTGAAACCTAACTTGGAGTCTATAAATATGTTATATTCTCTAGGGTTTCACATACTTTTTTTTGCCTCCAAATTCATTTTCTTTCCTCTTAGAAAACAAAGACAGAGTTTTTCCTTTTGTTCTTGATTTGTGAGACAGTCAAGAGGTTGCTAGCACACACACTCAAATTTGTTTTGTGAAGGGCTGTTCGTGTGGATACCTATAGAGGACGCATCCTTTTGGAGACGTCTTGATCCGAACAACCAAGCTAAAAAGCTCAAGGTAAGGTGTCATCGGTGTGAACCTCCTCTCACCCTTCCATAGAATCTTGCCTCTTCTGCATTTTGGTAAGACTACATTGGCATTTATGGAAGGATTTGACAAAGTATGTGTGCACACATGGGCTTCAAATAGACGGTCGTGGCAACCATAATTGAAAAGCAAGGTCCATAATATACCAAATTAAAGCTAACTCAATGCCCAATAATGGGTGCTACACACTTTTTCTATAGCAATCCAAATTTAAGGGCCTATTGATGAGACTGCATTATCATTTATGTTTCAACTGGGCATGCACACTTGGGCTTCAAATGGACTGTCATGGCATCCTTAATTGAACCATAGAGCTTGTAATATATCAAATTGAGGCTAACCTAGAGCCCTATAATGGTTACTCCACACTTTTTCTGTAGCAACCCAAATTTAGCGACCTATGGATGAGACTGCATTAGCATTTATGGTTGGATTTGTCAAAGTGGGTGTGTGCACTTGGGATTCAAATGGATGGTCGTGGGAACCCTGATGGAACCATAGGGCCTATAATTTATCAAATTGAGACTGACTTAGAGCCCTATAATGAGTGCTACAGATAAAGTTTGTAGTAGTCTAAATTTAGGGTCCTATGGATGAGATTTCGTTTGCATTTATGGAAGGATTTGACAAAGTGAGCATGCACACTTGGGCTTCAAATGGACGGTCGTGGCAACCCCAATTAAACCATAGGGCCTATAATGTATTAAATTAAAGCTGAGTCAGAGCACTATAATGAGTGCTACACACTTCATCTATAGCAGTACAAATTTAAGGGCCTATGGATGAGACTGCGTT
Source organism: Mallotus nudiflorus (assembly GCA_947683625.1). Taxonomy (NCBI): domain Eukaryota; kingdom Viridiplantae; phylum Streptophyta; class Magnoliopsida; order Malpighiales; family Euphorbiaceae; genus Mallotus; species Mallotus nudiflorus. The sequence continues at coordinate 6,182,056 of CANTUR010000166.1, read as the reverse complement.
GGTAGTTATAGATGGTTTTAACAAAGTGGGTGTGTGCCCTTGGACTATAAATAGAGGTTGTGGCAAGCCCAATTGAACCACAAAGTGCATAATATATCAAATCATAGCTAACTCAAAGCCATATAATGGCTACTATAGAAAATTTATGTAGCAGTCCAAATTTAGGGTGCTATAGATGAGATTGCATTAGCATTTATGGATGGATTTGAGAAAGTGGGCATGTGCATTTGGGCTTTAAATGGAGAATTATGGCAACCCCGATTGAACCATAGGGCTAATAATGCATCAAATTAAAGTAGACTCAAAGACTTATAATGAGTTATACACACTTCTTTTGCACTAATCCAAATTTGGTGGTCTATGGATGAGACTGCATTGGCATTTATGGATGGATTTGGCAAAGTGGGTATGCACACATAGGCTTCAAATGGATGATCGTGGCAACTCGATTGAACCATGGGGCCTATAATATATAAAATCAAGGTTGACTTAGAGCCCTAAATTAGGTACTATAGACTTTGTCTGTAGCAGTCCAAATTTTAGGGTCAATGGATGAGACTGCTTTGGCATTTATGGAGGGATTTGACAAAGTGGGTGTGTGCACTTGGGCTTCAAATGGATAGTTATGGCATCCTTAATTAAACCATGAGGCCATAATGTATCAAATCAAAGTTGACTCATAGCCCTATAATGATTGCTATAGACTTCATTTGTAGCAATACAAATTTAGGGGCCTATGGATGAGACTGCATTGGCATTTGTAGATGGATTTAATAAAGTGGGCATGCACACTTAGGCTTCAAATGGAAAGTCAAGGCAACCTCAATTGAAACATGGAGCCCAAAATATATCAAATTAAGGCTGACTTAGATCCCTGCAATTAGCACTATAGACATTTTCTATAGGATTCCAAATTTAAGGGCTTATGGGTGAGACTACATTGGCATTTATGGTTGGATTTCACAAAGTGGGCATATGCACTTGGTCTTCAAATGGACAGTTGTGGCAACCATGATTGAATCACAAAGCCTATAATATGTCAAATCAAAGCTGACTTAGAGCCCTAAAGTAATTGCTAGAGGGAAACTCTATAATAATCAAAATTTAAGGGCCTATGGATGAGACTGCATTGGCATTTATGAATAGATTTGACAAATTGGGCGTGCACACTTGGGATTTAAATGGACGGTCATTGCAACCCCAATTGAACCATGGCCCTATAATATATTAAAATGAAGCTAACTTAGAGCCCTATAGTGGGTGCTATAGACAAAGTCTATAGTAGTCCAAATATAGGAGCCTATGGATGAGAGTGCATTGGCATTTACAAATGGATTTAATAAAGTGGGCGTGCGCATTTGGGATTCAAATGGATGGTCATGGCAACCTCGATTGAACCACAGGGCCTATAATATATCTAATCACAATTGACTCAAATTTCTATAATGAGTGCTATGCACTTCATTTGTTGCAATCCAAGTTTAGGTGCCTATGGAAGAGACTACATTGGCATTTATGGATGGATTTAACAAAGTGAGCATGCACACTTGGGCTTCAAATGGACGATCATGGCAAACCATAAGGCACATACTATATCAAATTGAAGCTGACTCAGTGCTACAAACTTCATATGTGGTAATCCAAATTTAGGGGCCTATGGATGAGACTGTATTGCTATTTATGGATAGATTTGAAAAAATGGGTGTGCACACTTAGGCTTCAAATGGATGGTCATGGAAACTCCATTTGAACCGTGGGGCCAATAATGTATCAAATCAAGGCTAACTCAGATTTATAAAATAGGTGCTATAGACTTCTTCCGTAGTAATCCAAATTTAGGGGCTTATGGATGAGACTACATTGGCAATTATTAATTGATTTGAAAAAGTTAGTGTGCACACTTGGGCATCAAATGGATAGATGTGGCAACCCTGATTAAACCACAAGGCCAATAATATAACAAATCAAAGCTAACTCAAAGCCCTATATTGGGTGCTACAAACCTTGTATGTACCAGTCAATATTTAGGGGCCTATGGATGGGACTGTAGTGCCATTTATGGATGGATTTGACAATGTGGGCATGCACACTTGGGCTTCAAATGGATGTTGGTGGCAACCCCGATTGAACCTCAAGGCCTATAATATATCAAATTAAGGCCGACTTATAGCCCTATATTGAGTGCTGCACACTTCATCTATAGTAATCAACTTTAGGTGTTTATGGATGAGACTATATTGGCTTTTCTAGATGGATTTGAAAATGTGGGCATGCACATTAGGGCTTCAAATGGACGGTCGTGACAACCATGACTAAACTATAGGGCCCTTAATATATCTATTTGAAGCCAGCTTAGAGCCCTATAATGGTTACTACATGCTTCATCTATAGCAATCCAAAATTAAGGGCCAATGAATGAGACTGCATAGGTATTTATGGATGGATTTAACAAAATAGGTGTGTGCACATGGGCTTCAAATGGATGGTCGTGGCAAACCTGATTGAACTATGGGGACCATAATATATACAATCAAAGCTAACTCAGATCCCTATATTGAATCCTACACACTTTGTCTGTAGCAATCCAAGTTTAGGTGCCTATAGATGAGAATACATTAGCATTTATGGATACATTTGACAAAGTGGGCGTCCGCAATTAGGAATCAAATGGATGGTCATGGCAACCTTGATTGAACAATAGGGCCTTTAATATATCCAATAAAAGTTGACTAAGAGCCCTATAATGGGTGCTACACACTTCATCTGTAGCAATCCAAAATTAAGGGCCAATGGATGAGATTGCATTGGCATTTATGGATGGATTTGACAAAGTGGGCATGTGCATATAGGATTCAAATGGATGGTCATGGAAACATCGATTGAACCACAAGGCCAATTATTTATCAAATTAAGGCTAACTCAGATCCCTATAATGGGTGCTACACACTTCTTCCATAGCAATACAAATTTAGGGGCCTATGGATGAGACTATATTGGCATTTGTGGATTAATTTGACAAAGTGGGTGTGCACACTTAGTCTTCAAATGGACAGTCGTGGCAACCCCGATTGTACCAGGGGGCCCATAATATACCTAATCAAAGCTAACTCAGATCTTGATAATGAGTGCTGCACACTTTATCTATAGCAATCAACTTTAGGTGCCTATGGATGAGACTACATTATCTTTTATGGATGGATTTTAAAAAGCGGGCGCGCGCACTAGTGCTTCAAATGGACAGTCAACCATGATTAAACTATGGAGCCCTTAATATATCTATTCAAAGCAGGATTAAAGCCTTATAATAGGTACTACACAGTTCATTTGTAGCAATCCAAAATTAAGGGCTTATGAATGAGACTACATTGGCATTTATGGATGGATTTGACAAAATGGGTGTGCCCACTTGGGCTTCAAATGGATAGTTATGGCAACCCTGACTTAACCATGAGGACCATAACCTATGCAATCAAAGCTAACTCAAATCCCTATAATGAATGTTGCAAACTTCATCTGTAGCAATCCAAGTTTAGGAGCCTATAAATGAGACTACATTGGCATTTATGGATGCATTTAACAAAGTAGGCGTGTGCACTTGGGAATCAAATAGATGGTTATGGGAACCTTGACTGAACCATGGGGCTCTCAATATATCCAATCAAAGCCAACTTAGAGCCTTATAATAGGTGCTACACACTTTATATATAGCAATCCAAAATTAAGGGCCTATGGATGAGACTGCATTGGCATTTATGGATGGATTTGACAAAGTGGGCATGTGCACATGGGATTCAAATGGATAGTCATGGAAACATCAATTGAACTACAAGGCCAATTATATATTAAATAAAGGCTAACTTATATACCTATAATGGGTGCTACACACTTCCTATGTAGTAATACAAATTTAGGGGCCTATGGATGAGACTGCATTAGCATTTGTGGATTAATTTGACAAAGTGGGTGTGCGCACTTAGGCTTCAAATGGATGATCGTGGCAACCCTAATTGAACCAGGGGGCCCATAATATACCCAATCAAAGCTCACTCAGATCCCTATAATGAATGCTACACACTTCATCTATAGCAATCAACTTTAGGTGCCTATGGATGAGACTACATTAGCTTTTATGGATGGATTTGAAAAAGTGGGTGCGTGCCCTAGTGCTTCAAATGGATAGTTATAGCAATCACGATTGAACCATAGGGCCCTTAATATATCTATTCAATATGGGCTCAAAGCCCTATAATGGTTACTACACACTTCATCTGTAGCAATCTAAAATTAAGGGCCTATGAATGAGACTACATTGGCATTTATGGATGGATTTGATAAAATGGGTGTCCGCACTTGAGCTTCAAATGGATAGTCATGGAAACCCTGACTTAACCATAGGGACCATAATATATACAATCAAAGCTAAATCAAATCATTATAATGAATGTTGTACACTTCATCTGTAGCAATCCAAGTTTATGTGCCTATAGATGGGACTACATTGGCATTTATGGTTGCATTTGACAAAGTGGGCATGTGCACTTAAGAATCAAATGGATGGTCATGGCAACTTTGACTAAACCATGGGGCCCTTAATATATCCAATCAAAGCTGACTCAGAGCCCTATAATGGATGCTACATACTTTATCTATAGTAATCCAATATTAAGGGTCTATGGATGAGACTGCATTAGCATTTATAGATAGATTTGACAAAATGGGCATGTGCACATGGGATTCAAATGGACGGTCATGGAAACATCAATTGAACCACAAGGCCAATTATATATCAAATTAAGGCTAACTTAGTTCCCTATAATGGGTGCTACACACTTCCTCTGTAGTAATACCAATTTAGGGGCCTATGGATGAGACTGCATTGTCATTTGTGGATTAATTTGACAAAGTGGGCTTGTACACTTAAGCTTCAAATGGATAGTCATGGCAACCCTGATTGAACCAGGGGGCCCATAATATACCTAATCAAATCTTACTCAGATCCCTATAATAAGTACTACACACTTTATCTATAATAATCAACTTTAGGTGCCTATGGATGAGACTACATTAGCTTTTATGGATGGTTTTGAAAAATTCAACGTGTGCACTAGTGCTTCAAATGGATAGTCATGGCAATAGTGATTGAACCATGGGGCCCTTAATATATCTATTTGATGTGAGCTCAAAGCCCTATAATGGGTACTACATGCTTGATCTGTAGCAATCCAAAATTAAGGGCTTATGAATGAGACTGCATTGGCATTTATGTATGGATTTGACAAAATGGGCGTGCGCACTTGGACTTTAAATGGACGATCATGGCAACCTCAATTGAACCACAAGACCCATTATATATCAAATTAAGGCTGACTCAGAGCCATATAATGGGTACTATACACTTCTTGAGTAGTAATCCATATTAAGGGGCCTATGGATGAGACTGTATTAGCATTGATTGATGGATTTGACAAAATGGGCATGTGCATTTGGGCTTTAAATGGACAGTCGTGGAAACCTCGATTGGACCATAGGGCCCATAATATATCTAACCAAAGCTGACTTAGAGCCCTATCATAGGTGCTATACACTTCATTTGTAGCAATCCAAATTTAGGGGCCTATGGATGAGACTGCACTAGCATTTATGGATGAATTTGACAAAGTGGGTGTGCACACATGGGCAGTTGTGGAAACACTGATTGAACCATAGGGCCCATTATGTATCACATCAAGGTTGACTTAAATCCCTATAATAGGTGCTACACTTTTCTTCCATAGCAATAAAAATTTAAGGGCCTATGGATGAGACTGCATTGGCATTTATGGCTAGATTTGACAAAGTGGGCGTGAACACTTAGGCTTCAAATGGATGGTCATGGCAACCCTAATTTAACTATAGGGCCCATAATATATCAAATCAAAACTGAGTTAGAGTCGTATAGTGGTCGCTACACACTTCATCTGTAGCAATCCAAATTTTTGGGCCTATGGATGAGACTGCATTGGCATTTAAGGATGGATTTGACAAAGTGGGCTTGTGCACTTGGGCTTCAAATGGACGGTCATGGCAACCTTGTTTAAACCATAAGGCCTATAATATATCAAATCAAATTTGACTTAGAGGCCTATAGTAGGTGCTATATGCTTAATTCGTAGCAGTCCAAATTTAGGGGCCTATGATGAGATTGCGTTGGCATTTATGGATGTATTTGCTAAAGTAGGTGCATGCACTGGGGCTTCAAATGGACAGTCGTGGCAACCCTAATTGAACCACAGGGTCCATAACATATAAAATTAAAGTTGACTCAAAGCCTTATAATAGGTACTACATGCTTCATTTATAGTAGTTCAAATTTAGGGGCCTGTGGATGAGATTGTATTAGCATCTATGGATGGATTTGAGAAAGTGGGTGTGTGTACTTAGGCTTTTAATGGATGGTCATGGAACCCCGATTGATCCACGGGTCCATAATACATCAAAATGAAGGTAACTCAGAGCCCTATAATAGGTACTACACCATTCATGTCTAGCACACCAAATTTAGGGCCTTATGAATGAGACTGCATTGGCATTTACAGATGGATATGACAAATTAGGCGTACACACTTGGGCTTCAAATGGATGGTCTTGGCAACCCCAATTGAACCACAGGGCCCATAATATATAAAATTAAACCTTTCTTAGAGCCCTATAATAAGTGCTATAAACTTTGTTTGTAGTAGTCCAAATTTAGAGGAATATGGATGAGATTACATTAGCATTTATGGATAGATTTGACGAAGTAGGTGTGCGTACTTGGGCTTCAAATGGATGGTCATGGAATTGCCGATTGAACCACAGGGCCCATTATATATCAAATCAAAGTTGACTCAGAGCCCTATATTAGGTGCAACACTTTTTATTTGTTGAGTCCTAATTTAAGGGCCTATGGATGAGACTGCTTTAGCATTTATGGATGGATTTAACAAAGTGGGCATGTGCACTTAGGATTCAAATGGATGGTCATGGAAACCCCGATTAAAACATGGGGCCCATAATGTATCAAATCAAAATGAAGCTAGTTCCTTATAATAGTTGCTACACATTTCATATGTAGCAGTCCTAATTTAGGGGCTTATGGATAAGGTTACATTGGCATTTGTGGATGGATTTAACAAAGTGTGGTGCATACTTGGGCTTTAAATGGACGGTCATGGCTGTTAGGTTTCATGATTCAAAAACATAATGAAAATTAAAACTTTTAACCACAAACCCTAACTTGGATCCAACTAATTTGATTAATTGATTTAAAACTAGGTTTTAAAATCTTACCATAAACGCAAAAGATGCAAGACTGTTGAAAGGCAAAGAGGAGGTTTACTCTAGTGACACCTTACCTCGAGCTTTTGATTTTGGTAGTTTAGATCAAGATGTCTCCAAAAGAATTCATCCTCTACAAGTGTCCACACAAACAACCTTTGATTTAAAATGAAAACTTTGTTTACTAGCACTTCTTTTGATTTCTCACAAATCAAGAACAAAAACACTTTGTGTTTTAGTTTTTCTAAGAGGAGAAAAACAAATTTTGGTGGCTAATAATTGAGTTAGTGAAACCCTAGATAATATAACATATTTATAGACCTTTAATTAGGGTTTCACTTACCAAAAGAACTTTTTGGTAATTTCTCAATTGTTATTATTATGATTTTATTTAAAATTAAATCAGATATAATATTCCATTTATTTAAGATAACATTTACCTTAAATAAATAAACTATTTATTTATTTCCACATAGCATATTTGGGCTTCTCAAACCCATATCCATTTTTGGTCTGTTCTAAGTGTGTGACCCAATAGGTTCACATGACATTGTACTTAGGCCTACAAGTCATAAATGGCCTCTAGCAAGACATTATGACTACCCAAGTCATATGAAGTCAGTAATCCAACATAACCTAATTTATAATAAATATTGTAATCCTTTTATCATATGATATCTTGATTGAATATAAGGCATAGTTTTTGCCATCCTTATATAATTCAATCATATTGTTTCATAACTCTAAGTAGACTGAGAATGATAACTCTTTATCAATTCACTTTAGCATGTCCATGCATTTTCCTTAGTCTAACTTATTAAGGAGCCCATAGATATCTTACTCAGATTAAATGATGGACAAATTCCTTCTCAATCACTCACATTCCTCACATAACTCATTTTATATCCAATAATAATCTATTTAATCATCCTATTAAAGACAACATTAGTGTTGGGTTTCGTGATACAAATGTAGCGAAAAAAATAAAAATTTATCACGTTCCCAAACCTGGATCCATGTAATTCAACTACTTGATTAAATCTAGGGTTTTAAGAATCTCACCAAGACATAGAAGAGGCAAGGTTTTCTGGAAGGATGAGAGGAGGTTCACACCAATGACACCTTACCTCAAGTTTTTTGCTTTGGTTGTTAGGATCTAGACAACTCCAAAAGGATGCGTCCTCTATAGGTATCCACAGGAAGAGCCCTTCACAAAACAAATTGGAATGTGTGCTAGCAACCTTCTTAATTGTTTCACAAATCAAGAACAAAAGAAAAACTCTATATTTTTTTTCCAAGAAGAGAGAAAACGAATTTGGAGGTAGGAAAAACAAGTGTGTTAAACCTTAGAGAATATAACATATTTATAGACTATAAATTATGGTTTCACCTACTAATGACCTTTTGGTAACTTCCATTTATTATATTATGATTTTGTTTAAAAAAAATCAGAAATAATATCTTATTTATTTATTTAAAATAACATTTATCTTAAATAAATAAACAAATAAATAAAACACTTTAATTATTTATTTCCATAGAGTTTATTTTGGGTTTATTACGTTTTGGGCTTATTCTAAGTGTGTGACCCTGTAGGTTCATATAACATTGGTAGTGGGCCTAAATCTCTATTTAGGTCTACAAGTCATAAGTGGCCTCTAGTAAGACATTATGATTACCTAAGTCATGTGAAGTCAATAATCTGACATAAACTAATTATAGTGAATTTTATTGTCCCTTTATCACATGATATCCTAATTGAACATAAGATATAGAATGTCATCCATATCTAGTTCAATATTATGACTTGATTCCAAGTAGACTGAAAATGATAACTCCTTATCAATTCATTTTAGCATGGCCATGCATTTTCCTTCAGTCTATCTCATCAAGGGGCCCATAGATATCTTACTCATATTAATGAGGGATAAATTCCTTCTAAATCACTCACATTCCTCATATAACTAATTTCATATCCAACAACATCCTTTTTAATCATCCGGTTAAAGAAAATGTTAAAATGTGTCAAAACATAAAGTAGCTATGTAGAAATCCATGATGATTTCAAGGTCAAAGGATCAAAATAAAATTACTGTGATGAGAAATACTTATGACAATAATCTATATAGTATTTTCATAATGGGTCAATCCAGTACATGATCTCTCATCATGTACCTATGAGTTGACTTAATATCTCATATTCATGATTAGTAAAATATAACCGTCACTCAACTTCATACTAGCCTTAATATTTTAATATTTATACATAATGAATAAATGGCTAGGGATAATTAGAATAAAACTGTTATTTTAATCTAAGGGATTTACTATCAAGTCACATACTTGATGGCCTTAGTAAGAATTAACCATTCATATAATTATCATAAAATCAAATGATAATGAAATACCTCTTTATGATGGCCTTAGTAAGAATTAACCATTCATATAATTATCATAAAATCAAATGATAATGAAATACCTCTTTATTAATAAAATAAAAAAGTCAATACATAATCACAAAATGATTGACCTAGTGCATATCACTAACAATCTCCCACTTGCACTAGGCCCAACCAACATCATATCGAATACCCATGGGCCTAGTATGACTCTCATGTTTAGGTTATGGAAGAGGCTTAGTTAGTGGATCAACAACATTATCATTTGTAGTTATATTTGATGTGATCTAGGCTCCTTAGCTTGGGCTATAGCTCCATTATTGTCACAATGCAAGTTCACTATATCTGATATACTAGGAACATCACCTAGTCCAGTTATGAACTTCTTAATCCAAACAACCTCTTTAGCTGCTTCTGAGGCAGCTATGTACTCAGCTTCTGTTGTAGAATCAATAACGGTGTCTTGCTTGGAACTCCTCCAGCTCACTATACCTCCATTCAAACAAAACATATATCCTGACTGTGATAAAAAATCATCCTTATTAGTTTGGAAGCTGGCATCTATGTAATTATTTATAACTAGCTCATCTTCCTGACCACCATACAGTAAAAATGCACCCTTAATTCTTCTCAAGTACTTAAGGATATTTTTAACTGTTGTCCAGTGACTTTCACCTAGGTCTAACTGTTATCTGCTCATTGTGCTTAAGTCATATGAAACATCAGGTCGAGTATACAATATTGCATACATGATAGATCCAATAGCAAAAGCATATGGAATCTTACTCATACGGTCTCGTTCATCTTGTTTCATAGGACACAGAGTCTTGTTGAGACTAATGCCATGCAACATTGGCAAGAATCCTCTCTTGGAATCTTGCATATTAAACTTGTTCAATACCTTATCAATAAAAGTGCTTTGACTTAGGCCAATAAGCCTTTTTTATCTATCTCTATAGATCTTGATGCCTAATATATAAGTAGCTTCACCTAAGTCTTTTATTGAGAAATAATTCCCTAACCATGACTTAACATTTTTCAAGATAGGGATATCATTTCCAATGAGTAGTATGTCATCCACATACAACACTAAAGACACAACAACACTCCCACTAACTTTCTTGTATACACAAGGTTCGTCTTCATTTTTAATGAAGCTAAATTCTTTGATTGCTTCATCAAAATGAAGATTCCAACTCCAAAATGCTTGCTTCAATCCATAAATGGATCTTTGAAGCTTGCATACCTTTCCAGAATTCTCAAGACTGACAAAACCCTCTGGTTGTGTTATGTACACATCCTCAAGTAAGTTTCCATTAAGAAATGTTGTTTTGACGTCCATTTGCCATATCTCATAATCATAGTATGCAGCTATGGCAAGGAGAATTCGAATAGATTTTAGCATAGCCACTGGTGAAAAAGTTTCATCACAGTCTATACCCTGTGTTTGTTTGAAACCTTTTACAACTAGTCTTGCCTTAAAGGTATGCACATTGCCATCCATGTCAATTTTCTTTTTGAAAACCCATTTGCACCTAATAGTTTTTAAACCATCATTTGGGTCAATTAAGGTCTAGACTTGATTATCATACATGGATTGTATTTCTAATCTCATGGCTTCAAGCCATTTCTCAGAGTTAGGACTATTTATGGCCTCCTGATAGGATGTGGGCTTATTTTGATCCACAATTAACACATCATTATCACCGGTTATGAGAAATCCATATCTCATGGGGATTTGACGTGTCCTACCAGACCTCTTTGGGTCTTCTGGTACTGGTGCAGGCTCAATAACTACTGGTTAATTCAACTGCAGTTCCATATCAAGTACAATGCTATTTTGTGGGCCTTAAATGCCTTAAAGTTGCACTATGCTCCCACTGGTTCCTTTGGAAATAAACTCTCTTTCCAAAAATACACCATTCCGAGACATAAACACCTTATTCTCAAATGCATTGTAGAACTAATATCCTTTAGTTTCTTTAGGATATCCCACAAAAAGGCATTTGTTAGATTTGGATGCTAGTTTATCTAAGATTTGATGCTTCACAAATGCATCACATCCCCAAATCTTAAGAAAAGACAAACTGGGAGTTTTTCCAGTCCATATCTCATATGGTGTCTTTTCAACTGCTTTTGATGGAACTCTATTCAAAATGAATGTAGCAATTTCTAAAGAATATCCCCAAAAACAAATTGGAAGATTAGATTGACTCATCATAGATCGAACCATATCCAATAGAGTCTGATTTATGTGTTAAGACACACCATTCCATTGTGATGTACCTGGAGGAGTCAATTGTGAAACAATCCCACAATCTCTAATATGATCTATAAATTCTTGGTTTAAATATTCACCACCTCGATCAGATGTTAGTGTTTTAATATTTTTACCAAGTTGATTTTGTACTTCATTCTTGAAAATTTTGAACTTTTCAAAAGATTCAGATTTATGTTTCATTAGATAAAGATAACCGTATCTACTGAAATCATTTATGAAAGTTATGAAGTATTGAAAACCTCCTCTAACAGTTGAGCTTAATGGTCCACATACATTAGAATATATTAGGCCCAATAAGTCATTAGCCCTTTCACTCTATCCAGTAAAAGGTGTTTTAGTCATTTTTCCAAGTAAACAAGATTCACACGTATCAAATGATTCATAATCAAATGAATTTAAAAGCCCATTTTAGTGCAGCTTTAAATTGCATTTCTCATTTATATGGCCTAAACGACAATGTCAGAGATAGGTTGAGTTTAAATCATTAGATTTAGACTTCTTTGTATCTATGTTATAAATTGGAATTTCATTAGTGTCTTCCACATCTAAAACATAAAGTCCACTAGTGCATGGAGAATATCCTTAGAAAATGTTGTCTTGAAAAATACTGCATTTATTATTCTTAATAATAAATTCAAAACCTTTCTTGTCCAAACAAGAAATAAAAATAATATTCCTATGCATAGTAGGTACATAATAACAATTTTCTAAAGATAAAACAAGTCCACTAGGCAAAAGTAACTCATAAGTTCCTACAGCTAAAGCAGCAACTCTTGCTCCATTACCAACTCGTAGGTACACTTCACCTTTTGCCAATGATCTACTACTTTTTAGACCTTGCACATTTGTACAAATGTAAGATCCTGATTCAGTATCTAATACCCAAGAATCAGAATCAGAAGCAAATAAATTTAATTCTATAACATGAATACCTGAAGAGGTAGTCTCACCACCCTTTTTCTTCTTCAAATAATCTAAATAGAGCTTGCAATTTCCTTTCTAATGGCCTGGCTCATTATAGAAAAAGAAAATTCCTTCCTTTACTTTGGGTTTAGCTTTGGATTTGGGCTTGGGCTTTGGCTTGGTCTTCTGAAAGCCTTTAAAGACCTTGCCCTTGCCCTTTCCAACCCTTTTCATCCCCTTTCCTTTATTGACCATGAGAACATCCTTGGTGTTACTCTCGATGTTCTTTTCAGCAGTTTTCAGCATCCCATGCAACTATGAAATAGTTTTCTCCATACTATGCATATTGAAATTCATAACGAAGCTATCATAAGCTTCAGGCAAAGATTGGAGAATAATATCTATAGCCAGTTCTTGTTCAATCTTGAGACCAAGCTTGTCCAAGTGATCAAGATGACCCTTTATCTTGAGAACATGAGGACTGACAAAGCCACCAATAGTTAGCTTACAGGAAAGCAATGCCCTGATGGTATTGAACCTTTCAATTCTGGCTTTCTCTTGGAACATTTCCTTAAGATAGCCTATCATAGTATAAGCCTCCATTTCCATCAGCAGCTTTTGTAGCTCAAACTCCATACATCCAAGCATAACACAAGTGACATCAGTAGAATCATTGAGATGCTTGTTATAAGCATCCTTTTATGCTCTATGAGAATTGGCAGTTGGTTCCTCAGGGATGGGTTGATCAAGGATGTATTCCTTTCTCTCATGCCTAAGAATAATTCTTAGGTTTGTGTACCAATCAAGAAAGTTAGTCCCATTGAGCTTATCCTTCTCAAGGATTGATCGCAATGACATGGTAGGTGTAGTGTTTGAAATCATTATCTACAACAAATATATGCAAAGTCCATTTAGTATTTTATTAAATATGTATAAGGCATAATTAAAAACTCCCACTAAATTTACTTAAATCAATAACCTTCTAAGTTAATTTTATAAATTTTAGTGGGCCAAGATCCATATTTCACCATACTCTAAGTGAGCTTTGGCTCATCGCCTAAAATATGGTTATTTAGGTAGACAACTCTTATCAATTACATCTTATGTAACTTTTTGATGGTATGGGATTTGACATCAGATGTCATGGCTAAAAGTCCCATCTAATGCCCTAGGCCCAAAACCATTTTGATAACTTAGTTAAGTCAAACCATATCAAACGTTTGGATAGCACCATTATCCAACTTGCCTTCCCTAGATAAATTTATACACCCTGCTTTGGCAGGCCCATATATAATAATCTAAGGCTTGATAAGTGTTGAACTTATGGGAGGCATTATAATGACTTAATATTAAATGAGGGTTCGTCTTTATTTAATCTTATTTAGTTATTGTTATGTTGTATTGCATGGCATCATATGGCATCAGATACATGGCATCACATGGCATCATATACATAACAACAAAAATAAATGTGACATAACATGGCCTAAATCTAAGTTGATCTTTATAAGCCAATATAAAGATCAAAGGTCAAACCTAGGTCATATTACAATTACAAATTGAGCCTCAAACTTGGATCTCCAACTTCTACCATGGATCTCCTTCTTTGGTTCCCACCTTGGATCTCTATCCTGGGCCTCCAACTTGAATTGCACCATGGGTCTTGATTTACAAAAATTGTTGTAATTTATTATACACTATTCTAATAAAATAAATATAATAAAACAAAAATGACTTGCCGACCGTATTTAAAATTACAACCCATAAAAATTAAATCTAATCACATTGGTTTAAGGGCCATGATATGCACCATGCATAAAACAACAAACATGTATAACATAATAATCTATTTAGTTAGCAAATCCAATAATTATGTTAAAAATAAAATAATGTGACAATTCTTTCGGGGACCTAAGGGCAACGTCCCTAGTGGGGTTCCAAGGGGCAGCGCCCCCAGTGGATTGCCTTTTAAAATTTCTGAACATTAATGAATTTTCATAATCAAATTACTATAAAATCAATTTGTTCAAAAATAGACAAAAACGCTCAATTAAAACAACCACCTTAAAACCCTAATTTGCGTTAAGGAAGCAACTAACCAATTTTCGTAATCATATTACTGAATCAACTGCTACCTAAAAAACATCACTTTTTGTAAACAATTTACAGTCTGAAAAATCCATTCAAAATAGATCAAAAATAATTTTTTTAAATAGACGCATCCATTAAGAAAACCCTAATTTATTTAATCAAAATTACAACTTGAACGAATCTGTATAAAATAGATCCATTATGCATAATCTATTTAACATTTAAACATATTGCCCTTAACACATAATCTGCATAATCATAAAATTTCTATTTTAGATTTAATCAAAAATGATTTTCCTAACTAAAATAGAAAATGATTTTCCTAATTAAAAGAGAAAACAAATATGTTGTTTCAATTAATCATATTAATCAAAACAGAATACATAACAGATATTAATCCTTAAGTGATTAGGTTTTCGAAAATAAAATTTCTATTTCATTAAATCACATTAATAAAACATTATACATAATTTGTTTTTTATAAAAACATCATACAAAATTTGTTTTCATGAAACAACATTCTGAATTCATTTTTCATGAAACGACATTCTGAATTCAAAAAATCAAAAACTGCTTTTAGTTTAATCACATTAAACCATTACAAACTTTAATCAAATTAATGTTTAATTCCATTTTCAAATAGATTACTAAGAATTGTCACAAAATAAATCAAAACCCTTTTTGATAATTTTGAAAACCCTTTTTAAAATGAATCATAAACCCTAACATATATCACATATACACATAATCAATTAATCAAATTACAAGTGGCTCTGATACCACTATTGGGTTTCATGATACAAATGCAGTGAAAATATTAAAAATTTATCACGTTCCCAAACCTGGATCCATGTAATTCAACTACTTTATTAAATCTAGGGTTTCAAGAATCTCACCAAGACGTAGAAGAGGCAAGATTTCTGAAAGAATGAGAGGAGGTTCACACCAGTGACACCTTACCTCAAGCTTTTTGTTTTGGTTGTTTGGATCTAGACATCTCCAAAAGGATGCATCCTTTATAGGTATCCACAAGAACAGCCCTTCACAAAACAAATTGGAATATGTGCTAACAACCTTCTTGATTGTCTCACAAATCAAGAACAAAAGAAAAACTTTGTCTTTGTTTTCTAAAAAGAGAGAAAACGAATTTGGAGGTACGAAAAACAAGTGTGTTAAACCCTATAGAATATAACATATTTATAGACTCTAAATTAGGGTTTCACCTAGTAATGACCTTTTAGTAACTTGTATTTATTATATTCTAATTTTTTTTAAAAACAAATCATAAATAATATCTTATTTATTTATTTAAAATAACATTTATCTTAAATAAATAAATAAATAAATAAAACACTTTAATTATTTATTTCCATAGAGTTTATTTTAGGCTTGTTAAAGCCAAATTCATTTTGGGTTTGTTATAAGTGTATGACCCTGTAGGTTCACATAACATTGGTAGTGGGCCTAAATCTCTATTTAGGCCTACAAGTCATATGCGGCCTCTAGCAAAATATTATGACTACCCAAGTCATGTGAAGTCAATAATCTGACATAACCTAATTATAGTGAATTTTATTGTCCCTTTATCTCATGATATCCTAATTGAACATAAGATATAGAATGTCATCCTTATATAGTTCAATATTGTGACTTGATTCCAAGTAGACTAAAAATGATAACTCTTTATCAATTTATTTCAACATGGCCATGAATTTTCCTTCATTCTATCTCATCAAGGGGCCCATAGATATCTTTCTCATATTAATGAGGGATAAATTCCTTCTAAATCACTCACATTCCTTATATAACTAATTTCATATCCAACAACATCCTATTTAATCGTTCGGTTAAAGTCAATGTTAGAACATGTTAAAACATAAAATAGTTATGTAGAAATCCATGATGATTTCAAGGTTAAAGGATCGAAATAAAATTACTGTGATGAGAAATACTTATGACAATAATCTATGTAGTATTTTCATAGTAGGTTAATCCAGTACATGATCTCTTATCATGCACCTATGAGTTGACTTAATATCTCATATTCATTATTAGTAAAACATAACCATCAGTCAACTTCATACTAGCCTTAATACTTTAATATTTATATATAATGAATAAATGGCTAGGGATAATCAGAATAGAACTCTTATTTTAATCTAAGGGTTTTACTATCAAGTCACATACTTGATGGCCTTAGTAAGAATTAACCATTCATATAATTATCATAAAATCAAATGATAATGAAATACCTCTTTATTAATAAAATAAGAAAGTCAATACATAATCATAAATGATTGACCTAGTGCATATCACTAGCAGTTAGATTGTGTCAAAATATATAATAGTTATGTAGATATCTATGATGATTTCATGTTAAAGGACTAAATCAATATTATTATGATAAGAATTACTTATGACAATTATTTATATAGTATTCTCATGATAGGTCAATCCAGTACATTATTTCCTAAATAAATACCTATGAGTTGACTTAATATCTCATATTCATGATTAGTAAAACATAATCATCAATCAACTTCATACTAGCCATAACATATTGTTATGACTAGGGATAATTTGAGTAGAACTCATATTTAATCTAAGGGTTTTACTATCAAGTCACATACTTGATGACCTTAATAAGAATTGACTATTCAAGTATTTACATAACACAAAATGATAATGAAAAATGCCTCTTTACTAAATAAAATGATAAAGTCAAAACATGGTCATACATATTGACCTAGTATATATCACTAACAGTGGCAACCCTAATTGAACCACGAGCCCATTATTTATAAATCAAAGTGGAGTCAGAGCCCTATAGTGGGCACTACACACCTCATCTATAGCAGTAAAAGTTTAGGGGCCTATGGATGAGATTACATTGGATTGATTTGACAAAGTGGGCATGCTCACTTGGGCTTCAAATGGATGGTCATGCAACCCTAATTGAACCACGGGGCTTATAATATATCAAATTAAAATTGACTTAGAGACGTATAATATGTGCTATATAATTCATCTATAGTAGTCCAAGTTTAGAGGCCTATTGATGAGACTCCATTGGCATTTATGGATGGATGCGACACAGTAGGTGTATGTACTTAGGCTTTAAATGGACAGTCATGGTAACCCTGATTGAACCATAGGGCCTATAATATATCAAATCAAAGCTAACTTAAAGCCCTATAATAGGTGCTACACATTTCATTTGTAGTAGTACAAATTTAGGGTCCTATTGATAAGAATACAATGGCATTTATGGATGGATTTGACAAAGTGGGCATGCACAACTTGGGCTTAAAATGGATAGTCGTGGCAACCCTGATTGAACCATGGGGTCTATAATATATCAAATCAAAGTTGACTCAGTGCCCTATAATGGGTGCTATATAATTCATCTGTAGTAGTCCAAATTTAGGGGCCAATGGATGAGATTGCATTGGCATTTATAGATAGATTTGACAAAGTGGGTGCACACAATTAGGCTTCAAATGGACGATCATGGCAACCTAGATTGAACCATGGGTCCATAATATACCAAATCAAAGCTAATTTAGAGCCATATAGTGCACACTACACACTTCATCCGTAGCAGTCCAAATTTAGGTGCCTATGGATGAGGTTGCATTGGTATTTATGGATGAATTGGACAAAGTGGGTGTGCACACTTGGGCTTCAAATGGATGATCATGCCAACCCTGATTAAACCATGGGGCCTATAATATATCAAATCAAAGCTGACTTAGAGCCCTTTAATAGGTGCTACACACTTAATCTGTAGCAGTCCAAATTTAGGGGCTTATGGATGAGATTGCATTTATGGATGTATTTAATAAAGTAGGTGTGTGCACATGGGCTTCGAAAGGACTATCATGGCAGCCCCAATTGTACCTCAGGGCCCATAATATATCAAATGAAAGCTAAATTAGAGCCTTATGATAGGTGCTACATGTCTCATTTATAGCTATCCAAATTTAAGGCCCTATGGATGAGAGTGCATTAGAATTTATGGATTGATTTGACAAAGTGGGTGTGCACACTTGGGATTCAAATGGATGGTCGTGCAACCATGATTAAACCATGGGGATTATAATACATCAAATTAAAGTTGACTTATAGTCATATAATGGGTGCTACACAATTCATCTATAGCAGTCCAAGTTTAGGGGCCTATGGATGAGACTACATTGGCAATTATGGATGGATGAGACAAAGCAGGCGTACATGCTTGGGATTCAAATGGATGGTCATGGCAAGCCTAATTGAACCATGGGGCTGATAATATATCAAATCAAACCTGACTTAGTGCACTATAATGGGTGCTATGCAGTCCATTTGTAGCAAACCAAATTTAAGGGCCTATGGATGAGATTGCACTAGCATTTATGGAAGGATTTGACAAAGTCGCAATGCGCACTTGGACTTCACATGGACAGTCATAGCAACCTCGATTGAACCACAAGGCCTATAATATATCAAATCAAATCTAATTCTGAGCCCTACAATGGTCGTTACACACTTCATGTTTAGCAGTCCAAATTTAAGGGCTTATGGATGGGATTGCATTGGCATTTATGGATGGAATTAACAAAGTGGGTGTGCGCACTTGGGCTTCAAGTGGACGGTCATGGCAACCTTGATTAAACCATAGGGCCTGTAATATATCAAATCTAATTTGACTTATAGGCCTATAGTGGGTGCTATACACTTAATTTGAAGCAATCCAAATTTAGGGGCCTATAAATGAGATTGTGTTGGCATTTATGGATGTATTTGACAAAGTAGGTGTGCACACTAGGGCTTCAAATGGACGATCGTGGCAACCTCAATTGAACCACAAGGTCCATAATATATCAAATTAAAGCTAACTTAGAGTCCTATAATAGGTACTACATGCTTCATTTATAGCAGTCCAAATTTAGTGGCCTATGGATGAGACTGCATTGGCATTTATGGATGGATTTGACAAAGTGGACATGCGCACTTGGGCTTTTAATGGATGTTCATGTAACCCTAATTGAGCCATAGGGCCCATAATTTATCAAATTAAAGCTGAATCAGTACCCTATATCAGGCACTACACCTTTTATCTATAGCAGTCCAATTTTAGGGGCCTATGAATTAAACTGCATTGGCATTTATGAATGGATATGACAAAGTAGGCATTCATACTTGGGCTTCAAATGGCCAGTTGTGGCAACTGTGATTGAACCATAGGGCCCATAAATATAAAAACATTAAACCTTGCTCAAAGCCCTATAATGGGTGCTATAGACATTGCATGTAGCAGTTCAAATTTAGGGTCTTATTAATAAGAATACATTGGCATTTATGGATGGATTTAACAAAGTAGGCATACGCATTTAGGCTTCAAATGGATGATCGTGGCATCCTCGATTGAACCATGAGGCCCATTATATATCAAATCTAAGGTGACTCAGAGCCCTATAATGGGTGCAACAAACATTGTCTGTAGTAGTCCAAATTTAGGGGCCTATGGATGAGACTACATTGGCATTTATGGATGGATTTAACAAAGTAGGCTTGAGCACTTGGGATTCAAATGGACAATTATGGTAACTCAGATTAAACCATAGGGCCCATAATGTATCAAATCAAAGTTAAGTTGGAGCCTTATAATAAGGACTACACATTTCATTTGTAGCAATTCAAATTTAGGGGCCTAAGGATAATATTACATTCGCATTTATGGATGGATTTAATAAAGTGGGTGTGCGCATTTGGACTTCAAATAGATGGTTATGGCAACCCTGATTGAACCATGAGCCCATAATATATTTAATCAAAGCTGAGTCGGAGCCCTATAATGGGCACTACACACTTCATCTGTAGCAGTCCAAATTTAGGGGCATATGGATGAGACTATATTGGAATTTATGCATTGATTTGACAAAGTGGGCATGTGCACTTGGGCTTCATTATGCAACCCTGATTGAACCACAGAGCTTTTAATATATCAAATTAAAGTGGACTTATAGCTATATAATAGGTGCTACATAATTCATCTGTAGTAGTCCAAGTTTAGGGGCCTATGGATGAGACTGCATTAGCATTTATGGATGGATGTGACAAAGTGGGCATGCACACTTGGGTTTCAAATAGATGGTCATGGTAACCTTGATTGAACCACATGGCCCATAATATATGAAATCAAAGCTAAGTCAGAGCCCTATAATGGACTCTACACACTTCATTTGTAGTAGTCCAAATTTAGGGGCCTATGGATGAGATTGCATTGGAATTTATGGATGGATTAGACAAAGTGGGAGTACACACTTGGGCTTCAAATGGACAATCGTGGTAACCCCAATTGAACCATAGGACCCAAAATATATCAAATTGAAGCTAACACACAACCCTATATTGGGTGCTATGTATTTTATCTATAGTAGTACAAAATTTAGGGCCTATGGATAAGACTACACTAGCATTTATGGATGGATTTGTCAAAGTAAGCGTCCACACTTGGGCTTTAAATAGACTGTCATGGCAACACCGATTGAAACATAAGGCCTGTAATATATCAAATCAAAGCTAACTTAATGCCCTATAATGGGTACTAAACAATGCATCTAGAGCAGTTCAAATTTAGAGGCCTATGGATGAGATTGCATTAGCATTTATGGATGGATTTGACAAAGTAGGTGTGCACACTTGGGCTTTAAATTGATAGTCATGGCATCCCTGATTGAACCATGGGCCCATAATATATCAAATCAAATATTTTTTAGAGCCCTATAGTGGGCACTATACACTTCATCTGTAGCAATCCAAATTTGGGGGCCTATGGATGAGACTGCATTAGCATTTTATGGATGGATCATATAAAGTGGTTGTGCGTACTTGGGCTTCAAATGGATGATCATGGCAACCTTGATTAAACCATGGGGCCTATAATGTATTAAATCAAAGCTGACTTAGAGCCCTATAATAGGTATAACACGCTTAATTTGCAGTAGTCCAAATTTAGGGGCATATGGATGAGACTTCATTGGCATTTACGGATGTATTTAACAAAGTAGGTGTGTGCACATGGGCTTCCAAAGGACAGTCGTGGCAAACCCAATTATAGCATGGGGCTTATAATATATTAAATCAAAGCTAACTTAGAGCCCTATAACAGGTGCTACATGCTTCATTTATAGCTGTCCAAATTTAGGTGGCTATGGATGAGACTGCATTAGAATTTATGGATTGATTTGACAAAGTGGGCGTGCGCACTTAGGATTCAAATGGATGGTTTTGCAACCATGATTGAACCACGGGGCTCATAATATATCAAATTAAAGTTAACTTAAAGTTATATAATGGGTGCTACATAATTCATCTGTAGCAGACCAAGTTTAGGGGCCTATGGATGAAACTACATTAGCAATTATGGATGGATGTGACAAAGTGGGTGTACAAGCTTGGGCTTCAAATGGATAGTCATGGTAACCTTGATTGAACCATAGGCCCCATAATATATCAAATCGAACCTAACTTAGTGCACATACACTTCATCTATAGCAGTTTAAATTTAAAGGCCTATGGATGAGATTGCATTGGCAATTATGAATTGATTTGACAAAGTGGGAGTGCACACTAAGGCTTCAAATGGATGGTTGTAGGAACTCCGAATGAACCACAGGGCCCATAATTTATTAAATCAAATTTGAGTTAGAGCCCTATAGTGGTCGCTACATGCCTAATCTATAGTAGTCCAAATTTAGGGGCCTATAGATGAGATTGCATTGGCATTTATGGATGTATTTGACAAAGTAGGTGTGCATACTAGGGCTTGAAATGGACGATTTTGACAACCCTTATTGAACCACGGGGCTTATAATATATCAAATCAAAGTTGACTTAAAGCCCTATAATGTACTATATGCTTCATTTATAGCAATCCAAATTTTGGGCCCTATGGATGAGATTGCATTGGCATTTATAGATGGATTTGACAAAGTGGGCATGTGTACTTGGGCTTTAAATGGATAGTTGTGCAACCTCGATTGAACCATGGGGCCCATAATATATTAAATTAAAGCTTACTCAGAGCCCTATAACAATTACTATACCATTCATCTATAGCAATCCAAATTTAGGGGTCTATGAATAAGACTACATTGGCATTTATGGATGGGTATGACAAAGTAGCCTTACGCACTTGGGCTTCAAATGGACGATCGTGGTAACCCCGATTGAACCACGGGGCCTATAATATATAAAATTGAACCTTGCTCAAAGCCTTATAATGGTTTTTATAAACTTTGTCCATACTAGTCCAAATTTAGGGGCTTATGGATGAGACTGCATTGGCATTGATGGATTGATTTGACAAAGTAGGTGTGCGCACTTGGCCTTCCAATGCACAGTTATGGCATCCCTAATTGAACCATGGGACCCATTATATATCAAATCGAAGCTAACTTAGAGCCCTATAATGGGTGCAACAAACTTTGTCTGTAGCAGTCTAAATTTAAGGGCCTATGGATGAGACTACATTTTCATTTATAGATGGATTTAACAAAATGGGCGTGCACACTTAGGCTTCAAATGGACAGTTATGGCAACCCAGATTGAACCATGGGGCCTATAATATATCATATCCAAACTGACTCATTGCCCTATAATAATTGCTATAAAATTCATCTGTAGTAGTCTAAATTTAGGGGCTTATGGATGAGATTGCATTGGCATTTATGGATGGATTTGACAAAATGGGTGTGCACACTTGGGCTTCAAATGGAAAGTCGTGGCAACCCTAATTGAACCATAAGGCATAACATATCAAATCAAAGCTAAGTCAAAGCCCTATTGTGGGTGCTACATACTTCATTTGTAGCAGTCCAAATTTGGGGACCTATAGACTACACTACATTGGCATTTATAGATGGATGTGAGAAAGTAGGCATACGCAGTTAGGATTCAAATGGACGATTATGGCAACCCTGATTGAATGATGGGGCCTATAATATATAAATTGAACCTAGCTCAAAGCTCTATAATGGATGCTATAAACTTTGTCTGTAGCAATCAAATTTTAGGGGCCTATGGATGAGATTGCATTGGCATTGATGGATGGATTTGACAAAGTAGGTGTGCGCACTTAGGCTTCAAATAAGTGGTTATGGCATCCCTAACTGAACCACAGGGCCCATTATATATCAATTTGAAGCTAACTCAGAGCTTTAATGGGTGCAACAAACTTTGTTTATAACAATCCAAATTTAGTGGCCTATGGATGAGACTGCATTGGCATTTATGGATGGATTTAACAAAGTGGGTGAGCATACTTAGGATTCAAATGGATGGTCGTGGCAACCCCAATTAAACCACGAGGCCTATAACATACCAAATTAAAGTTGAGTTAGAGCCCTATAATTAGTGCTACACATTTCATTTGTAGCAGTCTAAATTTGAGGGCCTATGGATAAGATTACATTAGCATTTGTTGATGGATTTGACAAAGTGGGCATGCGCACTTAGGCTTCAAATGGACAGTCATGGCAACCCTGATTGAACCATATGCCCATAGTATATAAAATCAAAGCTGAGTTAAAGCCCAATAGTGGGCTCTATACACGTCATTTGTAGTAGTCCAAATTTAAGGCCGTATGGATGAGACTGCATTGGCATTTATGGATGGATTAGACAAAGTGGGCATGCGCACTTAGGCTTCAAATGGATGGTCATGGCAACCCTGATTAAATCATGGGGCCTATAATATATCAAATCAAAGCTAACTTAGAGTACTATAATTGGTGCTACACACTTAGTCTATAGTAGTCCAAATTTAGGGGCATATGGATGATACTGCATTGGCATTTATGGATGTATTTGACAAAGCAGGTGTGCACACCTAGGCCTCAAATGGAAAATTATGGCAACATTGATTGAACCATGGGGCCCATAATGCATCAAATCAAAGCTGATTCAGAGCCTTATAATATATACTATATGATTTATTTGTAGCACTCCAAATTTAGGGGCTTACGAATGAGATTGCATTGGAATTTATGGATTGAATTGACAAAGTGAGCATGTGCAGTTGGGCTTCAAATGGATGGTCGTATAACCCTAATTGAACCATAGGGCTCATAATATATCAAATTGAAATTAACTTAGTACCGTATAATATATGTTATAAAATTCTTCTATAACAGTCTAAGTTAAGGGGCCTATTGGATAAGACTACATTGGCAATTATGGATGGATGTGACAAAGTGGAGATACGCATGGTCGTGGCAACCCCGATTAAAACATGGGGCCCATAATATACCAAATTGAACCTAACTTAGTGCACTATAGTGGGTGCTACACACTTCATTTGTAGAAGTCCAAATTTAAGGGCCTATGGATGAGATTGCAATAGGATTTATGGATGGATTTGACAAAGTAGGAGTGCACACTTGGGCTTCAAATGGACAGTTGTGGCAACCCCAATTAAACTATAGGGCCAATAATATATCAATTCATAGCTAAGTTAGAGCCCTTTAGTGGTCACTACACACTTCATCTATAGAAGTCCAAATTTAGGGGCCTATGGATGAGACTGCATTACTATTTAGATATGGATTTAACAAAGTTGGTGTGTGCACTTGGGCTTCAAATGGATGGTCGTAGTAACCCTAATTAAACCATAGGGCCTATAATATATCAAATTAAAGTTGACTCAGAGCTCTATAGTTGGTGCTACATGCTTAATTTGTAGCAGTCCAAATTTAGGGCCTATGGATGAGATTGCGTTGGCATTTATGGATGTATTTGACAAAGTAGGTGTGTGCACTAGGGCATCAAATGGACGGTCATGGAAAACTTGATTAAACCATAGGGACCATAATATATCAAATCAAACCTGACTTAGAGCCTCATAATAGGTACTAGATGCTTCATTTATAGCAATCCAAATTTAGGGGCCTATGGATGAGATTGCATTAGTATATATAGATGGATTTGATAAAGTGGGCGTATGCACTTGGGTTTTAAATGGATGGTCATGCAATGCTGATTGAACCATAGGGCCCATAATATATCAAATAGAATCTAATTCAAAGCCAATAATAAGTGCTACACCATTCATCTGCAGTAGTCCAAATTTAGGGCCTATGAATGAGACTGCATGGGCATTTATGGATGGATGTGACAAAGTAGGCATACGCATTTGGACATCAAATGGATGGTTGTGGCAACCCTAATTGAACCACAGGGCTCGTAATATATAAAATTAAACCTCACTCAAAGCCCTATAATGGGTGCTAGAAACTTTGTCTGTAGTAGTCCATATTTAGGGGCCTATGGATGAGACTGCATTGGCATTTATGGATGGATTTAACAAAGTGGGTATGTGCACTTAGGATTCAAATGGACAGTCATGGCAACCTAGATTAAACCATAGGGACCATAATGTATCAAATTTAAGCTAAGTTAGAGCCCTATAATGGTTGATGCACACTTCATCTGTAGTAGTCCAAATTTTAGGGCCTATGGATAAGATTACATTGGCATTTATGGATGGATTTGACAAAGTGGGCGTGCGCACTTAGGCTTCAAATGGACAATCATGGCAAGCCTGATTGAACCGTGGGCCTATAATATATTAAATCAAAGTTGACTCAGAGCCCTATATTAGTTTATATGCACTTTATTTGTAGCAATCCAAATTGAGGGGCCTATGGATGAAACTTCATTGGCATTTATGGATGTATTTGACAAAGTGAGAGTGTGCACTTGGGCTTCAAATGGATAGTCATAGCAACCTTAATTGAACCACAAGGCCCATAATATATCAAATCAAAGTTGATTCAGAGCCCTATAGTGGCCGCTAGACACTTCATCTATAGCAGTCCAAATTTAAGGCCCTATCGATGAGACTGCATTGCCATTTATGGAAAGATTTGACAAAGTGGACGTGCACATTTGGGCTTTAAATGGACAGTCATGGCAACCCTAATTAAACCACAGGCCTATAGTATATCAAATCAAAGCTTACTCAGAGCCGTATAGTTGGTGCTACACAATTCATTCGTAGCAATCCAAATTTAAGGGCCTATATATGAGATTGCTTCAACATTTATGGATGTATCTGACAATGTAGGTGTGCATACTTGGGCTTTAAATGGATAGTCCTGGCAACCCTAATTGAATCACAGAGCCCATAATATATTAAAATGAAAATGAATCAGAGCCCTACAATTAGTGCTACACACTTCATTTATAGTAGTGCAAATTTAAGGGCCTATGGATGAGACTGCATTATCATTTATGTATGGATTTGACAAAGTGGGCATGCGCACTTAGGGTTTTAATGGACAGTCATGCAACCTCGATTTAACCACGGGGCCCATAAAATATCAAATTAAAGCTGACTTAGTGCCCTAAAATGGGTACTACACCATTCATTTATAGCAGTCCAAAATTAAAGGCCTCTAGATGAGACTGCATTGGCATTTTTTGGATGGATGAAAAAAAGTGGGTGAATGCACTTAGGCTTCAAAAGGACGGTCATGGCAACCCCGATTGAACCACAGGGCCCATAATATATAAAATTAAACCTACCTTAAAGCCCTATAATAAGTACTACAAACTTTATCTATAGTAGTCAAAATTTAGGGGGCTTATGGATGAGATTGCATTGGCATTTATGGATGGATTTGACAAAGTGGGTGTGCACACTTAGGCTTCAAATAGAAGATCATGGCATCCCCGATTGAACCATGGGGTTCATTATATATCAAATCAAAGCTGACTCAGAGCCCTATAATGGGTACAATAAACTTTGTCCATATCAATCCAAATTTAGGGGCTTATGGATGAAACTACATTGGCATTTATGAATGGATTAGCAAAAGTGGGCATACGCACTTGGACTTCTAATGGACAGTCGTGGCATCCCTGATTGAACTATAGGGCCTATTATATATCAAATCAAAGGTGACTCAGAGCACTATAATGGGTGGTATAGACTTCATATATGGCAGTCCAAATTTAGGGGCCTATGAATAAAACTCCATTGGCATTTATGGATGAATTTGACAAAGTGGATGTGTGCACTTAGGATCAAATGGATGATTGTGGCAACCCTAATTGAACAATGAGGCCCATAATATATTAAATCAAACCTAGCTCAGAGCCCTATAATGGGTGCTATAAACTTCATCTGTAGCAGTCCAAATTTAGGGGCCTTTATAGGAGACTGTATTGGCATTTATGGATGGATTGGACAAAGTGGGCATGTACACCTAGGATTCAAATGGACGGTCATTGCAACCTTGATTAAACCACTGGGCCTATAATATATCAAATCAAAGCTAAGTTAGAGCCCTATAATGCGTACTATACACTTCATTTGTTGCAGTCCAAATTTAGGGGCCCATGGATGAGACTACATTGGCATTTGTGGATGGATTTGACAAAGTGGGCGTGCGCACTTGGGCATCAAATGGATGGTTGTGGAAACCCTGATTAAACCATAGGCCTAAAATATATCAAATCAAAGTTGACTCAGAGCCCTATATTTTATGCTACACATTTCATTTGTAGCAATCCAAATTCAAGGGCTATGGATGAGATTGCATTGGTATTTATATATGGATTTGATAAAGTGGGCATGCACACAAGGGCTTCAAATGGACGGTCGTGGCAACCCTGATTAAATCACAGGGCCCATAATATATCAAATCAAAGCTGACTCAGATCCCTATAATAAGTATAATAAAATTTTCTTGTAATAGTCCAAATTTAGGGGCCTAAAGATAAGATTGTATTGGCATTTATGGATGGATTTGACAAAGTGGGCATGCACACTTGGGAATCAAATGGATAGTCGAGGCAACCCCGATTGAACCACAAGGCCCATAATATATCAAATCAAAGCTTACTCAGAGCTCTATAATAGATGCTATAAATTTTATCTATAGCAGAACAAATTTTAGGGCCGATGGATAAGACTGCATTGGCATTTATGAATTGATTTGATAATGTAAGCATGCGCACTTAGGCTTCAAATGGACGATCGTGGTAACCCAGATTGAACCATAGGGCCCAAAATATATCAAATCAAATAAAGATCAGGGCCTTATAATAAGTGCTATATGCTTTAATTATAGTAATCCAAATTTAGGGGGCCTATGGATGAGACTACATTAGCATTTATATATGGATTTGACAAAGTGGGCGTGCACACTAAGGTTTCAATTGGATAGTTGTGGCAACACCGATTGAACCATGAGGCCCATAATATATCATACTAAAACTGACTCAGAGTCTATAATGGGTGCTATAAACTTTTTCTATAGCAATCCATATTTAGACGCCTATGGATGAGACTGCATTGGCATGTATGGATGGAATTGACAAAGTGGGTGTAGACGGCGGGGTTTAGCACGCATCCAAGATTTTAGCAACAATGACATTATTTAGGCTTAGGGCCTTAGAGAACACACTAACCACTATCACAAAGATGTGGCGTGGAGATGAGGAGTCACCACCCAGGGTAATGACTGGGACAAATCGAAAAGGTGGTACTCGATTCTCTAAAAGAAAGCTAGCACTACAACTAGGAGATTCTGGATACATAATACTAACTTCTCTTTGTCTTGTGTTCTTTTATAATAATTTTATAAATGATTATTTCATCCTCTAATTACAAGAAATTTTATTAAACCCTAATTAACATCCATCTAACCAAAAGGCAACAAGTCAATAAAATTATAAGTAAAAATGCATAAAAAAGGCAATGTCCCTATGTCTAAACTATGTTAATTTTATTTTATAAGTTAGCTAAGTATACATATTATTTACAAATGAGAAATGGACTATAGGTGGGCCTACATTTTTATTAATTAGTGAGCCTAGATCTATTTATTTTAATTTTTATAAGGAATGGGCTTAAGTCAATTCAATTTTAAAGGAAAATCAAATTAGTGGGCCTAAGTCTAACTTGGTTTTATTTGAAGTGAAATATGGGCCTAGGTCTATTTTTAAAAAATGAAATTAAGTGGGCTAAGTTAAGTCTAGACAAGTTTTAATTAACTAAGTGGGCCTAAAATCTAATTAACCTAATGGGCCTAAATTGATTTTAATTATTTAAAGTCCTAAACCATTTTTTAAACCTATTTATTAAGTGGGTTAAACCTAAATGTGGGCTTGAGGCCCATAAGAATAAAAACCTAAAAAAACAAGCCCAAAATAAATAAAACATAAAAAATGGATCAAATAAACATTACAGTGATTTTCTAAAAAAAACCTAAATTAATTACATGTAAACCCTAATTTAAGCTACTGCCACCATTGATTTTAATTGATTTTTTTTACTTAATTGAACCTAATTACTAATTAATTTTAAAGTACAAAAAATTAAAATTTTCACTATTTCCACTACTGGGGCTATTACAAACTACATACAAAAATTAAATTTAAATGATTATACACCCAGACATTAAAATAACTACACATAACACTAAAAATGGAAAAAATAAAGACAAAACCCTAAATTTTACTGGAAAATTGTATAGATTATTCCATGGCATTCCATGTTAGAGATCAGTTATGGTATTTAAACATAAATACATGTGTTGTAAGCACAAGTCTAAATAGAGTAAATTTAAAAAATTTGCTCATCATAACCCTTCATAAAATGAAGAATTTCATTTGCCTAGGATTCAAATTGCATTAAAATACACAACTAAATAAATTAAGCAATACAAGAACAAATAATTAAATAATTATAAGTTTGTAAACTTACTTGTTGAAGAATAAGTCTTCCTTTTGTTTAATTCCTTGAATTAAATGCTTAGCCCTCCAAATGTAAGGCCTCTAATTTGAAACACCAAAGCCTTATCTATCACTTACTTGTGTTAATTAAACTTAGTAACTTTTACTAATTTAATTAAGAGCACAAGTATAGAGTATATGTTTAGTATATGTTGTGTTTATTTTTGGTTTATGATCTTATCATAACCAAAATTACTTAGTGATTTTTCTTAACTCTTTAAGCAAAAACTCACTTAGGCATTATTTTTCCGCTCCCTTCTCTTACCAAGTCACTTGACTTGCCTTAGATATATCAAAAGATATATGTGTAGTAATTTTCCACTAAGGAAAAGTATGCATTAATTAATTAAGTAATTATTAAGTATGTCACCTTAGGTATACACCTAACTATCCAAATGATTAAAAATGACACCTTATGCATACTTTAGAAATATCCACTTAATTAATATGCCACCTTGCTTAATTCAATAATTGAGCTTGTCACCTACACATATTAATGTATACATTTGTATGTAAAGTATACATCAAATGTATTATTTTACATATTAAATTATACATATACATAGATATGGACTTTAATTAATCTTTGATCCAAAATAAATTTTGGCCTATGTCTAAACCAATTTGGACCATTAATATAAGTCCATAAATAAATAACAACATATATATATTTATTAATTTAATATATATTAATTAATATCCAATATTAATTAAATATTAATTAATAAATAATACTCTTATTTGAATTAGATTTCATGATATACTAGAATCATTGTTCAAAACATAAATATAATTCTATTAATATTGATTAATTGATCAAACTCTTTTAATCAAAAATTAGATTAATATTATAGTGAATAAATAAAACTCTATTAGGTATGACTTACTAGGTTCATGTCTAAATGGCAATGATAAAATATAATATTAACATTTAATATTATTTGAAACTCTTTTCAATTCTAATGTGAAAATCCCAATTATTCACATTTAGTTCTCATAAGCTGTGAGTGACCCCTAGTATTGATATCACAGCTATCCAATTAGAAATGAATGCATATTATGATTCACATGAACTTGATTATAATTACCATGCACTAAATTCCTTTCATTGAAGATTCCAATATAGCCTAGAGTCAAGGTATTATCAAACTCTAATAGCTTTATTATATGACCTCATTTGAAGTTTTTATTCTTGATAAAATACAATAAATACTATAACTCCTTTTCAAACTATGTTGTATTTATCCTGGCCAAGAATTTATTCATCAAGAATAAACTTAGATAGCATAGGATCTATCCTGTTTCACACCAGGTAATGAATCCCATATTGGTTAAACATTCATCCCTACATTTAACTAATTAGAACCACCACACGCCATATACCCATGTATGATTAACACAAGTATGTAAGCGGTAACAAACTTTAACCACTTAAATGTGGATGACTATGCCACCTCAAGTTAAAGGACTATATGCACCATTATAATCTAGATTGTGATTGTTGATTATATGTGAATATCCTTGCAATCACAATACTAATGTCACTATTTGATTAACCCATCCAATGAGTATCCACATATCTGTTCTAATCACTCATATCAAGTAGCATGAGATTCACTACCTCCCACTATTAGTTTCTCACACTAATCAAGGAAAATAGATAGAGGTGATAGTCTAATTAATATTATCCAAATATTAATTAATCGACTATGAACAATGTATAGTAAATGTACTGAATAAATTTGTAACTCATATTATCAACTCTTTGATAATAAATTTATTCAACATAATACTAAAGGATAAATACTAAAAAAATAACATATTTATCTAAAAGAATATTTTATTGCCATAGGGATTATATACAATGTTTAAATAATTACAAGAATACCACTAGGGCATACCTTATACTAACATTCCATAGATCTTTTATTCATTTGAACATAAGTAGTAACCCCCTCAATCCACAATCGAACATCAAAACAAAAAACAAAAAAAAATAGATTAGTGAAATTTAATACTCAAATCAATAACAACAATAAAATAAAAAAATCATAAAGAAAGAACATAATAAAATAAAAAAGAACATTGTGATGATGTTGTGCAAATGCCCTTTTTGGCCCCTTAGACTAGGATTTTCACCATTGAAATTGAATTGTTTTTTATTATGGACTAGGATTTGATTGCTTTTGAAGACACTAGTAGTATCCAAATTTGGGTTTTTTGAAAGACCAGGGGGTGTGCGAGGTATTCTTCATGTCTAAATTTTTAAGGTTTTTGCATTTTTTTCTATGTGTAAAAATTCTCATTTGTGTGTGAGTCTCTCAAAGAAAGAAAAATCCTCCCCCAAGAAAATCCTCCCTCCTTCACGTACGCATGCAGACTCTGCTTTTAAAAGCAGTGTATGTGCGTACTGACTTCCTTTAAAGGAGGAATAGACTCATCTGATGATCAAATAGCATTTATTTTTTTATTTAAAAGAACCTTCTGCATTTAAAAAAAACCTTATCATATAATCATAAAGATAAAATTTGAATTTTCAACCAATCAAAACACTAAAAAATTGATAAAAAATAAGAAAAAATACGCAAAAAGGTCTTATTGCGCATCAGCACTATGCAATGTCGACCAACATTGTATAATGTTGATTGGAATTATCTAATGATGGTGCCGATGGGCATTTTAAATATCGATCCTAAAAAAGAAAATTTTTTTAATTACTAAAAAACCCCTAAAAAATTGACTTATTTGCAATCAAATCCTAAAAAATGTTGCAATTTAGTCCTTAAAGTCAAGAAAATTGACAACCAAGTTCAATTTTTGAATGAATTTCATCATAGGGGCTTATGTTGCAATTATGCACAATTGCATCCCAAAAATTGGGTACTTATAGTTGTCCCCTATTGTCGCTATTTACTTGACAAATTGGAAAATAGAATCATATAATTTCTTGGAAAATAATTGAATCACATAATTTCTTGACAAATTGGAAAATAAAATAATTGCTTGACAAATAGAATCATATAATTTCGAAAAAAAGAAATTAGAACACTTGATTATATCCTAAATGATAGATTGATGCTCAAATTGTTGAGCAAGGTGTAGTGTTTGATAAATCTCACTATATTTCTTACTGAACGTCTAGTGGACTTTATGCAAATGAGTTTTACTATATTCCCTATGGGACATTTAGCGATGACAAATTAAAAACTTGCTATAGTTCCTGTGGAACGTCTAGCAATGATGAATTTCATTATATTCCCTATGGGACGTATAGTGTAGATGAATTGAAATTTGCTATAGTTCCTATGGAACGTCTAGCAATGATGAATTTTTTTATATTCCCTATGGGATGTCTAGTGTAGATGAATTGAAAACTTACTATAGTTCATATGGAATGTTTAGCACTGATGAATTTTGTTATATTCCATGTGAGACGTCTAACGATGTTCACTATATTCCCTGTGGGACGTCTAGTGAAGTTAAATTAAAAACTTGCTATAGTTCTTGTGGAATGTCTAGCATTGATGAATTTTGTTATATTTCCTATAAGACGTCTAACGATGAACACTATATTCCCTGTGGGACATCTAGTGTAGTTGAATTGGATTTCATTATATTCCCTGTGGGACGTCTAGTGTAGTTGAATTGAATTTCATTATATTCCTTGTGGGATGTCTAACGATGCACACTATATTCCTTGTGGAATGTCTAGTGTAGTTGAATTGAATTTCATTATATTCCCTATGGGACGTCTAATGTAGTTGAATTGAATTTCGTTATATTCCCTATGGGACGTCTAACGATGTACACTATATTCCTTATGGGACGTCTAGTGTAGTTGAATTGAAAATCTACTATAGTTCCTATGGAACATCTAACAATGATGAATTTGAAAGTTTATGTCATAACTACTATACAATACATAACATAATGAAGGTTATGACTACTTTGCAGCACATAACATAATAATTTGAAATTCATATCATAGCTATTGTGCAACATATAAAACTTTTGATTAAAATCATGCATGAAAAATACAAAAATGAGTTATGTAATCTTGTTCTGTATTCTATACTTGATAGAAAATTCAGAATCACAGATTGATTATGTAGTTTTAATAATTCAATGAATTATTAATTTGATAAATGTCATGATTTAATTAGGAACATGTTCCTAATCAAAATGCACTTATGGACCAAATTGGAATGAAAGAACTTGAATTCACATGCACACAAAAGTAATGGACTAAAGTGGAATACACTACACTTGATCATGTAGTGTTGATTAATCTATACGATTATGCTGCAATCCATAATTGCTCACGATTAGTTGCAACCCTTTCATTACTCACTGATGATGCTGTAGTTTATAACTGCTCATGATTAACTGTAACCCTTTATTGGTCACTGATGATACGACAGTCCATAACTGCTCACTGATGATGCTGCAATCTATAATTGCTTGCAAAATTGACTGCAATCCTTTCATTGCTTGCCTTTTATATTATTACACCAATGCTGATCCTAAAATTTTTTTTAATTACTAAAAGACCCCTGAAAAATTGACTTATTTGCAATCAAATCCTAAAAAACATTGTAATTTAATCCTTAATGTCTAGAAAATTGACAACCAAGTTCAAATTTTGAATGAATTTCATCATAGGGGCTTACATCGCAATTATGCACAATTGCATCCTAAAATTGGGTGCTTACAGTAAGCATGCACACTTGGGCTTCAAATGGACTATCGTGGCATCCCCAACTAAACCACAGAGCCCATAATATATCAAATCAAAGCTAACTCAGAGCCCTATAATAGGTGTACTAAACTTTGTCTGTCGTAGTCCAAATTTAGGGGCCTATAGATAAGACTACATTGGCATTTATGGATGGATTTGACAAAGTGGGCATGTGTACTTGGTAATCAAATGGACGATCATCGCAACTCTGATTGAACCATATGGTGTATAATATATAAAATCAAAGCTGACTTAGAGCGCTATAATATGTGTAATAAATTTCATCTATAGTAGTACAAATTTAGGGGCCTGTGGATAAAATTGTACTGACATTTTTGGATGGATATGACTGATTGGGCATTTGCACTTAGGATTCAAATGGATAGTTGTGGCAACCCTGTTTGAACAATAAGGCCCATAATATATCAAATGGAAGCTTACTCAGTGTACTATAATGGCTGCTATACAATTCATTTATACCAGTCCAATTTTAGGGGCCTATAGATGAGATTGCATTAGCATTTATGGATGGATTTGACAATGTGGGCATGTGCACTTGGGCTTCAAATAGATGGTCGTGGTAGCCTTGATTGAAGTATGGGTCCATAATAGATCAAATAAATACTGAGTTAGAGCCCTAAAGTGGGAGCTATATACTTCATCTATAGTAGTCCAAATTTAAGGGCTTATGGATGAGGCTGCATTGGCATTTATGGATGTAAAGTGGGCGTGCACACTTGGGCTTCAAATGGATAGTCGTGGCAACCCTGATTAAACCATAAGGTTTATAATATATCAAATCAAAGCTGACTCAGATTCCTCTAATAGATGCTACATGCTTAATCTTTAAAAGTCGATATTTAAGGGCCTATGGATAATACTTCATTGGCATTTATGGATGTATTTTACAATGTAGGCATGCACACTTGGGCTTCAAATGCATGGTCATGGCAACCCTGATTCAACCATGAGCCCAATAATGTATCAAATCAAATCTAACTCAGAGCCCTATAATGGATGCTACATGATTCATTTGTAGCATTCCAAATTTAGGGGTCCATGGATGAGACTACAATGGCATTTACGGATGGATTTGACAAAGTGGGCGTGCACACTTGGGCTTCAAATGGATGGTTGTGCTAATGTCGATTAAACCAAAAAACCCATAATATATCATAACGAAGCTGACTTAAAGCCCTAAAATGGGTGCTAAACATTTAATTTGTAGCAGTCCAACTTTAGGGGCCTATGATTCAGAGTGCATTGGCTTTTGTGGATGGAATTGATGGTCAATTGGTATTCAAATGGATAGTCGTGGTAACCATGATTAAACTATAAAGCCCATAATATTTCAAATCTAAGCTGACTTAGAGTCCTGTAATAATGACTATGCATATTTTCTGTAGTTATCCAATTTAGGGGCCTATGGTTAATACTACTTTGGCATTTACGAATGGATTTGACAAAGTGGGCATGCATACTTGGGCTTCAAATCAATGGTTGTGGGATCCCTAATTGAACCATGGGGCCCATAATATACCAAATCAAACCTTTCTCAGAGCCCTATAATGGGCGCTACATGTTTAATTTGTAGTAGTCTAAATTTAAGGGCCTATGGATGAGACTACATTGGCTTATATAGATGGATTTGACAAAGTGGGTATGCGTAGTTGGGCTTCAAATGGACAGTCATGGCAACCCCGATTAAACCATAAGGTTCATAATATATCAAATCAAAGCTGACTTATAGCCCTATAATAGGTGCTACATGCTTCATCTGTAGCAGTCCATGTTTAGGGGCCTATGGATGAGACTGCATTGGCATTTAAGGATGGGTTTGACAAAGTGGGCGTGCACACTTGGGCTTTAAAATATCAGTCGTGCTAACCCCGATTGAAACACAGGGTCCATAATATATCAAATCAAAGCTAACTCAAAGCCCTATTATTGGTGATACACAATTCATCTATGGCAGTCCAAATTTAGGGGGTTATGGATGAGAATGTATTGGCATTTGCAGATGGATTTGACAAAGTGTGCATATGCACTTAGGCTTCAAATGGACGGTCAAGGCAACCCCGATTGAACCATAGGGCCCATAATATATCAAATCAAAGCTGACTTAGAGCCCTATAATGGGTGCTATACACCTCATATGTACTAGTTCAAAATTTAGGGCCCATGGATGAGACTACGTTGGCATTTGTGGATATATTTGACAAAGTGGATAATTGCACTCGGGCTTCAAATGGATAGTCATGGCAACCCTGATTGAACCATAGGACCCATAATTTATCAAATTGATGCTAACTCAGAGCCATATAATAAATGCTACAAACCTTATTGGTTACAATACAAATTTAGAGGCCTATGGGCAACATTGCATTGGTATTTGTAAATGGATTTGACAAAGTGGGCGTTCACACTTGGGCTTCATATGGAAGGTCGTGGCAACCCTGATTGAACCATATAGCCTATTATATATCAAATTAAAGTTAACTCAAAGCCCTATCATAGGTGCTATACACTTCATCTATACCAGTACAAATTTAGGGGTGCATGGTTGAGACTGCATTGACATTTATGGATGTATTTGATAAAGTAGGCCTGTGTACTTAGGCCTTTAATGAACAATCATGGAATCACCAATTGAACTATAAGGCCCATAATATATCAAATCAAATTTGACTTAGAGCCCTATAATGGTTGCTACATACTTCATCTACAGCAGTCCAAATTTTAAGGCCTATGGATGAGACTGCATTAGCTTTTATGGATGGATTTGACAAAGTGGGGGTGCGCACTTAGGCTCCGAATGGAAAGTCATGGCAACCCCAATTGAACCAACCACTGATAATATATCAAATCCAAGCTAACTCAGAGCCCTATAAATGGTGCTATACATTAAATCTGTAGCTGTCCAAATTTAGGGGCCTATGCATAAGATTGCATTGGCATTTATGGATGGATTTAACAAAGTGGGCATGTGCACTTAGGCTTTAAATTAATGATCATGGTAACACCAATTGAACCATAAGGCCTATAATATATCAAATTGAAGCTGACTCAAAGCTTGATAATATATGCTACATAATTCATTTACAATAGTACAAATTTAAGGGCCTAAGGATGAGACTGCATTGGCATTCTGGATGGATTTAACAAATTGAGGGTGCACACTAGGGCTTCATATGGACAATGGGGCCTATAATATATTAAATTAAAGTTGACTCAGAGCCCTATTATAATAGCTATAAATTTTGTCTTTTGCAATACAAATTTAGAGGCCTATGGATGAGACTTCATTAGTATTTATGGATAGATTTGACAAAGTGGGCGTGTACACTTGGGCTTCAAATAGATGGTTGTGGAAATCCCAATTGAACCAGATGCCCATAATATATCAAATCAAAGCTGATTTTGTTCCATATAATGGGTGCTACACATTTCATCTATAGCAATACAGATTTAAAGGCCTATGGATGAGACTACATTAGTATTTATGGATGGATTTGATAAAGTGGGCATGCAAACTTGGAATTCAAATGGATGATCATGGCAACCCTGAATGATAAGATTGAACTAGCATTTATGGATGGATTTGACAAAATGTGCATGTATACTTGGGCTTCATATGGATGGTTATGGCAACCCTAATTGAACCACAGGGCCCATAATATATCAAATTGAAGCTGACACGAAGCCCTATAATGGGTATTACAAACTTTGTATATAGCAGTCCATATTTAGGGGCCTATAGATGACAATGCATTATGTTTTATAGATGGATTTAACAAAGTGGGCGTGCGCACTTGGGCTTTAAATGGATGGTCATGGCAACCCCGATTGAATCATGGGGCCTATGATATATCAAATCAAAACTAAATCAAAGCCCTATAATGGGTATAAAACACTTCATTTGTAGCAATCCAAATTTAGGGGTGTGTGGATGAGACTGCATTGGCATTTATGGATGGATTTGAAAAAGTGGGCATGTGCACATGGACTTCAAATGGATGATCATGGCAATGCTGATTGAACCATGAGGCCCATAATATGTCAAATCAAAGTTGACTCAGAGCCCCATAATAATAGTTAAAAACTTTGTCTATAGCAAGACAAATTTAATGACCTATGGATGAGACTACATTGGCAGTTGTAAATGGATTTGACAAAATGGGCGTTCACACTTGGGCTTCAAATGGACGGTCATGGCAACCTCAATTGAACTATAGGGCCCATAATATATCAAATCAAAGCATACTCAAAGCCCTATAATGGTTCCTATACACTTCATCTGCAACAGTCCAAATTTAGTGGCATATTGATGAGACCACATTGGCATTTATGGATGGAATTAATGAAGTGGGTGTGCGCGCTTGGGCTTCAAATGGATGGTCATGGCAACTTTGATTGAACCATAAGGCCTATAATATATCAAATCAAAGTTAACTCAATGCACTATAATAGGTGCTGCACACTTGATCTGTAGCAGTACAAATTTAGGGACCTATGGATGAGACTGCATTGGCATTTATGGATGGATTTGACAATGTAAAGGTGCACATTTGGGCTTCAAATGGACTTTTTTGGAAACCTCAATTGAACCACAAGGCCTATAATACATCAAATCAATGCAAGATTAGATCCTTATAGTGTATGCCATATATTTCTTCTATAACAATCCAATTTTAGGGGCTTATGGATTAGAATGCATTGGCATTTATGAATGGATTTACCAAAGTAGGTGTGCACACTTGGGATTCAAATGGAGAGTCATGGCAACCCTGATTGAACCATGGGACCCATAATAAATCAAATAAAAGTATACTTAAAGCCTTATATGGGTACTACTCACTTCATCTGTAGTAGTACAAATTTAGGTGCCTATGGATGAGTATGCATTGACATTTATGGATGGATTTAACAAAGTGGGTGTATGTACTTGGGATTTAAATGGACCATAATAGCAACCCCGATTGAACCACAGATCCCATCATATATCAAATCGAGGATGACTCAGATCCCTATAATGGGTGCTACACACCACTTCTGTAGCAGTCCAAATTTAAGGCCCTACGAAAGAGACTACATTGGCAATTAAGGATGGATTGGACAAAGTGGGCATGTAGACTTGGGCTTTAAATGGATGGTTATGGCAACTGCTGTTGAACCATAAGGCCTAAAATATATTAAATCAAAGTTAATTCAGAGCCCTATAGTGGGTACTATAAACTTTATCTGTAGCAGTCCATATTTAGTGGCCTATGGATGAGACTACATTGTCATTTATGGATGGATTTAAAAAATGGGCGTGCACTTGGCCTTCAAATGGATAGTTGTTGAAACCTTGATTGAACCATAGGGCCTATTATATATTAAATAAAAACTAAATTAGAGCCTTATAAGCACACTTCATTTGTAGCAGTCTAAATTTAGGGGCCTATGGATAAGACTGCACTGGCATTTATGGATGGATTTGGAAAAGTGGGCATGCGCACTTGGACTTCAAATGGACAATCATGGCAACCTTGATTAAACCACGGGGCCTATAATATATCAAATCAAAGCTTACTCAAAGCCTTATAATGAGAGCTATAAACTTTGTTTGTAGCAAGACAAATTTAGAGGCCTATTGATGAGACTATATTGGCATTTATAAATAGATTTGACAAAGTGGGTATTCGTACTTGGGCTTTAAATGGATGATTGTGGCAACCACGATTGAACCATGGGGCCCATAATATATAAAATCAAAGTAGAATCAAAGCCCTATAATAGGTGCTATACACTTCATCTATACTAGGAAAACCTTAGGGGCCTATAGATGAGATTGCATTGACATTTATGGATGTATTTGACAAAGTGGGCATGCACACTTAGGATTCAAATAGATAGTCGTTGAAACCCTAACTGAACCATGGGCCTATTATAATTCAAATCAAAGCTGACTTAAAGCCTATAATGGGTGGTATAGGCTACATCTGCATCAGTCCAAATTTAAGGGCCTATGGATGAGACTGCATTTGCTTTTATGGATGGATTTGACAAAATGGATATGCGCACTTGGGCTTTAAATAGACAATCATGGCAACCTTGATTAATCCATAGGGCCTAAAATATATCAAATCAAAGTTGACTTAGAGCACTAAAATGGGTACTACATAGTTAACCTGTAGCAGTACAAATTTAGGGGCCTATGGATGACACTACATTGCCATTTATGGATGGATTTAACAAAGTGGGCATGTGCACTTAGGATTCAAATGGACGATCATGGAAACCCTGATTAAACCACAGGGCCCATAATATATCAAATCTAATTTGACTCAGAACCCTATAATGGGTACTACATAATTCATTTGTAGTAGTACAAATTTAGGGGCCTATGGATGAGATTGCATTGGATGGATTTAACAAAGTGGGTGTGCGCAATTGGGCTTTCAATGGTCGATCGTGGAAACCTCGATTGAACCATAGGACCCATAATATATCAAATTAAAGCTAACTTAGAGTCTTATAATGGGTGCAACACACTTCATCTGTAGGAGCCCAAATTTAGGGGCCTATTGATAAGACTACATTCGCATTTATGGATGGATTTGACGAAGTGGGAGTGAATGCTTGGGCTTCAAATGGATGGTCATGGCAACTCTAATTGAACCATAGAGCCTATAATATATCAAATCAAAGCTAACTCAGAGTTTTATAATTAGTGCTACACACTTCATCTATAGTAGTATAAATTTAGGGGCCTATGGATGAGATTGCATTGGCATTTATGGATGGATTTGACAAAGTGGGTGTGCGCACTTAGGCTTTTAATGGTCGGTCATGGAAACCCCAATTAAACTATAGGACCCATAATATATCAAATCAAAGCTTACTTAGAGCCTTATAATAAGTGTAACACACATCATCTGTAGCAACCCAAATTTAAAGGCCTATTGAAGAGACTACATCGGCATTTATGGATGGATTTGATGAAGTAGGAGTGCATGCTTGGGCTTCAAATGAATGGTCATGGCAACTCTGATTGAACCATAGGGCCTATAATATATCAAATCAAAGCTAACTCAAAGTCCTATATTGGGTGCTACACACTTCATCTATAGTAGTAAAATTTAGGGGCCTATGGATGTGACTGCATTGGCATTTATGGATGGATTTGACAAAGTGGGGGTGCGCACTAGGGCTTTAAATGGACAATCATGGAAACCCGATCTGAACCACAAGGCCCATAATATATCAAATATAGGGATGCTTAGAGCCTTATATTGGGTGCTACACATTTCTTCTATAGCAATCAAATTTAGGGGCCTATGGATGAGACTACACTAGCATTTATGAATGGATTTGACAAAGTGGGCGTGCACACTTGGGATTCAAATGGAGAGTTGTGGTAACCCCCATTGAACCATAGGGCCCATAATATGTTAAATCAAAGTAGACTCTGAGCCTTATAATGTGTGCTACTCATATCATCTTTAGTAATACAAATTTAGGTGCCTATTGATAAGACTGCATTGGCATTTATGGATGGATTTGACAAAGTGGGTGTGCATGCTTGGGATTTAAATGGACAATAGTGGCAACCCTGATTAAACCACAAAATCCATAATATGTCAAATCAAGGGCAACTCAGAGCCCTATAATGGGTCCTACATACCTCTTCTGTAGCAATCTAAATTTAGGGGCCTATGGATGAGACTGCAATGACATTTATGGATGGATTTAACAAAGTGGGCATGCGCACTTAGGATTCAAATGGACGGTCATTGCAACCCCATTGAACCATGGGGCACCTTTAATTGAACCACCTAGCCTATAATATATCAAATTAAAGTTCACTCAGAGCCCCATAATAGCTGCTACACACTTCATCTATTACAATGCAAATTTAGGGGCTTATGGATAGGGCTGCATTCATAGTTATGGATGGATTTAACAAAGTGGGCATGCGTAGTTGGGCTTCAAATGGATAGTCGTAGCACCCCTGATTGAACTATAAGGCCCATAATAATCAAATCAAAGCTAACTAAGAGGCCTATAATGGGTGCTACAAACTTCATATGTAGCTATACAAATTTAAGGGCCTATGGATGAGAAGGCATTGACATTTATGGATGGATTTGATAAAGTGGGGTGCGCACTTAGGCTTTAAATGGACAGTCCTAGAAACCCTGACTGAACCATGGGGCTCATAATATATCAAATCATGACTAGCTCAAGGCCCTATATTGGTTACTATACACTTCATCTTTAGTAGTCCAAATTTAGGGGCCTATGGATGAGACTGCATTGGAATTCATTGATGGATTTGACAAACTGGGCATGCGCACTTAGGATTCAAATGGACATTCGTGGCAACCCTGATTGAACCAGGAGGCCCATAATATATGAAATCAAAGCTGACTTAGAGCCCTATAATAAGTACTACACATGTCATCTATAGTAATAAAAATGTAGGGGCCTATGGATGAGATTGCATTGGCATTTATGGATGGATTTGATAAAGTGGGCATGGGTGCTTAGGCTTTAAATGGATGGTCGTGGCATCCCTGATTGAACCATATGTCACACAATATATCATATCAAAGTTGACTCAATGCCCTATAATAGGTGCTACATACTTCATATGTAGTAGGACAAATTTAGGAGCATATGGATGATAATGAATTGGAATTTATGGAAGGATTTGACAATATGGGCATGCGCA
Source organism: Mallotus nudiflorus (assembly GCA_947683625.1). Lineage (NCBI taxonomy): Eukaryota > Viridiplantae > Streptophyta > Magnoliopsida > Malpighiales > Euphorbiaceae > Mallotus > Mallotus nudiflorus. Next base: position 6,137,843 of record CANTUR010000166.1, on the reverse strand, counting down.
CTTGGGCTTCAAATGGAAAGTCATGGCAACCCTAATTAAACCATGGGGCCTATAATATATCAAATCAAGGCTGGCTCATGGCCCTATAATTGGAACTACACACTTCATCTATTGCAGCCCAAATGTAGGGGCCTATGGATAGGAATCTTTTAGCATTTATGGATGGATTTGACAAATTGGGCATGCACACTTGGGATTCAAACGTATAATCGCGATAGCCCTGATTGAATCATGGGACCCATAATAAATCACATCAAAGCTATCTTAGAGCCTTATAATTATTTCTACACACTTCATTTATTGCAGTAAAAATTTAAGGGCCTATGGATGAGACTGCATTGGCATTTATGGATGAATTTGACAAAGTAGGTGTGTGCACTTGGGCTTCAAATGGACAGGTGTTGCAACCCTGATTAAACCACAATCCTATAATAAATGAAATTGAAGTTAACTCAGAGCCCTATAATGTTTGCTATGCACTTCATCTATAGCAGTCCAGATTTAGGGGGCCTATGGATGAGACTACATTGGCTTTTACAGAGGATTTGACAAAGTGGGCGTGTGCACTTGGTTTTCAAATGGACGATCATGGAAACCTTGATTAAAACATGATGCCTATAATATATCATGTTGAAGCTGACTCAGAGCAATATAATGTGCACTATGCACTTCATCTGTAGCAGTCCAGATTTAGGGGCCTATGGATGAGACTGTATTGGCATTTATGAATGGATTTGACAAAGTGGGCATATGCACTTGGTCTTCAAATGGACGGCTGTGTTAATCCTGATTGAACCATGAGGCCTATAATATATTAAGTCGATGCTAGCTCAGAGCCTTATAATGGGTGCTACACATATCTTTTGTAACATTCCAAATTTAAGGGCTTGTGGATGAGAATTCTTTGGCATTTATCAATGGATTTAAAAAAGTGCTCGTGTGCACTTACGCTTCAAATGGATGGTTATGGCAACCTTGATTGAACCATGGGAACTATAATATACCATATTGAGGTTGACTCAGAGCCCTATAATATGTGCCATACACCTCTATTGTAACAATCCAAATTTAGAGGCCTATGGATGAGACTGCACTAGCATTTATGGATTGATTTGACAAAGTGAGCATGTGCACTTGGGATTCAAAAGGATGGTCATTGCAACCTTGATTGAACTACAAGGCCCATAATATATCAAATCAAGACTGACTTAGAGCCCTATAATAGGTGCTACACACCTCTTATATAAGATTCCAAATTTAGGGGCCTATGGATGAGACTACTTTGGCATTTATGGATGGATTTGACAAATTAGGCATTTGTGCTTGGGCTCTAAATGGATGGTCGTGGCAACTCCAATTAAACCATGGGACCAATAATATATCACATCGAAGCTAACTTAGAGACTTATAATGTGTACTACACATTTCATCTATAACAGTAAAAATTTTAGGGCCTATCAATTAGAATGCATTGGCATTTATGGATGGATTTGATAAAGTGGTCGTGCACACTTGGGCTTCAATTGGACAGTCACGGCAACCCCAATTGAACAACAAGGCCCATAATATATCAAATCACATATGGCTTAAAACCCTGTAATGGATGCTACACAGTTCATCTGTAGCTATCCAACGTTGGGGGCCTATGGATGATATTGTGTTGGCATTTATAAAAGGACTTGAAAGAATGGGCATGCACACTTGGGATTTAAATGGATGGTCATGGCACCCCTGATTGAACCACAATGCCCATAATATATTAAATTGAATCTGACTAAGAGTCCTATAATAGGTGCTACATATTTCATCTGTAACAATACAAATTTAGGAGCCTAAGGATGAGAACACATTAGCATTTATGGATGGATTTGACAAAGTGGCCATGCACACTTAGGCTTCAAATCGATGGTCGTGGCAACCCTGATTGAACCATAGGGCCCATAATATATCAAACTAAGGTTAGCTTAGAGCCTTATAAAGGATGTTGCACACTTCATCTATAGTAGTCTAAATTTAGGGGCCTATAGATGAGACTGCATTAGCATTTATGTATAGATTGGACAACGTAAGTGTGTGTACTTGGGATTCAAATGGACAGTTGTGGAAACCCTGATGGAACCATAAGGCCCATGATATATCTAATTAAATCTAACTCAGAGTCCTATAATAGGTACTGCACACTTCATATGTGTAAGTAAAAATTTAGGGCCTTATGGATGAGACTGCATTGGCATTTATGGATGGATTTGACAAAATGGGCATGCGAACTTGGAATTATAATGGACGGTCGTGGCAACCCCGATTAAACCTCAAGGCCTATAATATATTAAATCAAAGCTTACTCAGAGCCCCATTATAAGTACTGCACATTTAATCTATAGTAGTATAAATTTAGGGGCCTATAAAAGAGACTGCATTCGCATTTAAGGATGGATTTAACAAAGCGAGCGTGCACACTTATGCTTCAAATAGACGGTCGTAGCAACCCTAATTGAACCATTAGCACATAATATATCAATTCAAAGCTAACTCCAATTCTTATAATGTATGTTATATGCTTGATTTACAGCAATCCAAATTTAAGGGCCTATGAATGAGTGGCATTTATGGATGGATTTGACAAAGTGGGCGTATGCACTTGGGCTTTAGATGGATGATCATGGCAACCCCAATTTAACCAAGGGGCATATAACATATTAAATTGAAGCTGAACTAGGGCACTATAATGGGTGCTACACACTTCATCTATAGCAGTACAAATTTTAGGGCCTACGAATGGGATTTCATTGGCATTTATGAGTGGATTAAACAAAGTGGGTGTGCGCACTTGGGCTTTAAATGAATGGTTGTGGCACCCTAGATTGAACCATAGGGCCTATAATGTATAAAATCAAAGTTGACTACGAGCCGTATAATAAGTGTTATGCACCTCATCTATAGTAGTACTAATTTAGGAGCCTATGGATGAGAATGCATTGGCATTTATGGATGGATTTAACAAAGTGGGTGTGCACACTTAGGCTTCAAATGGACAGTCGTGGCAACTGTGATTGAACCACAAGGCCCATAATATATCAAATTGAGGCTAGCTCAGAGCCCTATAATAGGTGCTACACACTTCATCTGTAGCAGTCCAAATTTAAGGGCCTATGGATGAGACTGCATTGGCATTTATGGATGGATTTGACAAAGTGGGTGTGAGCACTTAGGCTTCAAATGGATAGTTCTGCCAACCTCGATCAAACTATGGGGCCCATAATATATCAAAGCAAAGCTAACTAAAGGCACTATAATAAGTTCTACTCACTTCATCTGTAGTAGTCCAAATTTAGGGGCATATGGATGAGATTACTTTGGCATTTATGGATGGATTTGACAAAGTGGGCGTGTACACTTAGGCTTCAAATGGTAAGTCATGACACCGCTGATTGAGCCATGGGGCCCATAATATATCAAATTGAAAATATCTAAGAGCCCTATAATGGGTGCCACACACCTCATCTGTAGTAGTAAAAATTTAGGGGGTTATGGATGAGACTACATTGGCTTTTATGGATGGATTTGACAAAGTGGGCGTGTGCACTTAGGCATCAAATGGATGGTCATGGTAGCCCCAATTAAACCACACAACCCATAATATATCAAATCAATGCTGGCTTAGAGCCATATAATGGGTGGTACACACTTCATTTGTAGTAGTCCAAATTTAGGGGCTTATGGATGAGACTGCATTAGTGTTGATGGATGGATTTAACAAAGTGGTCATACGCACTTGGGTTTTAAATGGACAATCATGGCAACTATGATTGAACCATATACCTTATAATATATCAAATTGAAGCTAATTCAGAGCCCTATAATGGGTGCTATACACTTCATTTACAGTAAAAATTTAAGGGCCTATGGATGAGACTTCATTGGCATTTATGGATGGATTTGATAAAGTGGGCATGCACACTTAGGATTCAAATGTACGATCATCACAACCATAAAGCTCATAATATATCAAATTAAAGCTGACTTTAGAGTCATGTAATAAGTGCTACGCACTTCATCTATAGCAGTAAAAATTTAGGGGCCTATGGATGAGATTGTATTGGCAATTATCAATGGATTTGACAAAGTGGACGTGTGCACTTGGGCTTCAAATGGATGGTTATGGCAACCCTAATAAAACCACATAGCCCATAATATATCAAATTCAAGTTGACTCATAGCACTATAATGGTTGCTATAACCTTTGTCTATAGCAGTCCAATTACAATAGCCTATGGATTAGACTCCATTAGCATTTATGGAAGGATTTGACATATTAGGCGTGCACACTTGGGATTCAAATGGATGGTCATAGCAACCCCAATTGAACCACAAGGCCTATAATATATGAAATTGAACCTAACTCAAACCCCTATGATGGGCACTATACAATTCATCTGTAGCAGTAAAAATTTAGGGGCCTATTGATGAGACAGCATTAGCATTTATGGATGGATTTGACAAAGTGGGCGTGTGTATTTAGGATTAAAATGGATGGTCATGGCAACCTCGATTGAAATATCAAATCAAATTTGACTTAGAGCCCTATAATTGGTGCTACACATTTAGTTTGTAGCACTCCATATTTAGGGGCCTATTGATGAGACTTCATTGGCATTTATGGACGGAGTGGACAAAGTGGGTGTACGCACTCGGGCTTTAAATGGATGGTTATGGAAACCCTGATTAAACCATAAGGCCTATAATATATCAAATCAATGCTAACATAATGTCCTATAATGGGTACTACAAACTTCATCTATAGCAGTACAAATTTAGGGGCCTATGGATACAATTACATTGGCATTTATGGATGGATTTGATAAAGTGGGTGTGCACACTTGGGCTTCAAATGGATAGTCATGGCACCTCGGATTGAACCATAGGGCCCATAATATATCAATTGAAGCTGACTCAGTGCATTATAATGGTTACCACACACTTTATATGTATCTATCCAAGTTTAGGGGCCTATGGATGAGACTGAATTGGTATTTATAGATGGATTTGACGAAGTGGGCGTGTGTACTTAGGCTTCAATTGGACAATCGTGGTAACTCCAATAGAACCATTAGCCTATAATATATCAAATCAAAGCTGACTCATAGCCCTATAATTAGTGCTACACATTTCTTTTGCAGCACTCCAAATTTAGGGGCCTATGGATGAGACTTCATTGGCATTTATGGATGGATTTGATAAAGTGGGCATATGTACTTGGGCTTTATATGGACGGTCGTGGCAACCCCGATTGAACCATGGGGCCTATAACATATCAAATTGAAGCTGACTAAGAGCCCTATAATAGGTACTACACACTTCATTTGTATCAATACAATTTTAAGGGCCTATGGATGGGAATGCATTGGCATTTTTCGATGGATTTGACAAAGTGGGCATGCACACTTGGACTTCAAATGGATGGTCGTGGCATCCTAGATTGAACAACAGGGTCCATAATATATATCAAATCAAAGCTGACTAAGAGCCCTATAATAGGTGCTACACACCTTATCTATAGGTGTGCTAATAAAGGGGCCTATGAATGAGAATGAATTTTCATTTATGGATGGATTTAACAAAGTGGGGAAGCACACTTAGGCTTTAAATGGATGGTTATGACAACCCCGATTGAACCATGTAGCCCATAATATATCAAATTGAAGCTGACTTAAAGCCCTACAATAGGTACTACACACTTTTTCTATAGCATTCCAAATTTAGGAGCCTATGGATTAGACTGCATTGACATTTATGGATGGATTTGACATTCTGGATATACGCACTTGGGATTCAAATGGACGGTTGTAGCTAACCCCGATTGAACCATGGGGCTCATAATATATCAAATCAAAGTAGACTCAGAGCTCTATATACATACTTCATATGTTATAGTAAAAATTTAAGGGCTTATGGATGAGATTGAATTGGCATTTATGGATGGATTTGATAAAATGGGCATGCACACTTAGGCTTCAAATGGACAGTTGTGGCAACCCCAATTGAAACACAAGGCCAATAATATATCAAATCGAATTTGACTTAGATCACTATAATGGATGCCATACACTTTATCTGTAGCAATCCAAATTTAGGGGCCTATGGATGAGGCTAGTTTGGCATTTATAGATGGATTTGACAAAGTGCACGTGCGCACTTAGGATTGAAATGGAGAGTCGGGGCAACCCTGATTGAACCACAAGGCCCATAATATATCAAATTGAGGTTGGCTCATAGCCCTATAATGGGTTCTGCACGCTTCATCTATAGTAGTCTAAATTTAGGGGCTTATGAATAAGACTACATTGTCATTTATGGATGCATTTGACAAAGTGGGCGTGCGCACTTGGGCTTCAAATGGACAGTTTTGGTGACCTCGATCAAACTGTGGGGCCCATAATATATCAAAATAAAGCTAACTCAAGGCAATATAATAAGTCCTACTCACTTAATTTGTAGTAGTCCAAATTTAGGGGCCTATGGATGAGATTACTTGGCATTTATGGATGGATTTGATAAAGTGGGCGTGCACACTTAGGCTTCAAATGGAAAGTCATGACACCCTTGATTGAGCCATAGGGCCCATAATATATCAAATTGAAACTATCTAAGAGCCCTATAATGGGTGCTACACACCTCATCTGTAGCAGTAAAAATTTAGGGGGTTATGGATAAGAATGCATTGGCTTTTATGGATGGATTTGACAAAGTGGGCATGTGCACTTAGGCATCAAATGGATGGTCATGGTAGCCTCGATTGAACCATGGAGCCCATAATATATCAAATCAATGTTGGCTTAGAGCCATATAATGGGTGGTACACACTTCATTTGTAGTAGTCCAAATTTAGGGGCCTATGGATGAGACTGTATTAGTGTTTATGGATGGATTTAACAAAGTGGTCGTATGCTCTTGGGTTTTAAATGGACGATCATGGCAATGCTGTTTGAACCATGGGGCCCATAATATATCAAATCAAAGCTGACTTAGAGCCTTATAATGGGTACTACACACTTCATCTATAGCGGAAAAAATTTAGGGACCGCCACCTGGGGTGTTGCCCTTGGACCCTGCCAGGGGAGCTACCCCTTGGAATCCCACTAGGGGCACTGCCCCTTGACCCCAACAGAATTGTCACATTATTTTATTTTTAACATAATAATTATATTTGCTAACTACATAGATTATTATATTATACATGTTTGTTGTTTTATGCATGGTGCATAGCATGGCCCTTAGACCAATGTAATTAGATTTAATTTTTTATGGGTTGTAATTTTAAATACAGCCTACGAGTTGTTTTTGTTTTATTGTATTTATTTTATTAGAATAGTGTGGAATAAATTACAACAATTTTTGTAAATCAAGACCCATGGTGCAATTCAAGTTAGAGGCCTAGGATGAAGATCCAAGATAGGAACCAAAGACGGAGATCCATGGTAGAAGATGGAGATCCAAGTTGGAGGCTCAATTTGTACTTGTAATATTACCTAGGTTTGACCTTTGATCTTCATATTGGCTTATGAAGATCAACTTAGATTTGGGCCATGCTACGTCACATTTATTTTAGTTATTATGTATGTGATGCCATGTGATGCCATATGATGCATGCAATACAATATAACAATAACTAAATAAGATTAAATAAAGATGAACCCTCATTTAATATTAAGTCATTATAATGCCTCCTATAAATTTAATACTTGTCAAGCCTCAGATTATTATGGGTCTGCCAAAGCAAGGTGTATAAATTTATTCGGGGAAGGCAAGTTGGATAATGGTGCTATCCAAATGTTTGATATGGTTTGACTTAACTAGGTTATCAAAATGGTTTTGGACCTAGGGCATTAGATGGGATTTTTAGCCATGACATGTGATGTTAAATCCCATACCATCCAAGAGTTACATGAGATGTAATTAATAAGAGTTTTCTACCTAAATAACCATATTTTAGGTGATGAGCCAAAGCTCACTTAGAGTATGGTGAAATATGGATCTTGGCCTACTAAAATTTGTAAATCAACTTAGAGGGTTATCGATTTAAGTAAATTTAGTGGGAGTTGTAGATAATGACTTCAAACATTACACCTACCATGTCGCTGCGATCGATCCTTAAGAAGGATAAGCTCAATGGGACTAACTTTCTTGACTAGTCCAGAAACCTAAGAATTATTCTTAGGCATGAGAGAAAGGAATACATCCTTGATCAACCCATCCCTGAGGAACCAGCTGCCAATGCTCCTAGAGCACAAATGTATGCTTATAACAAGCATTTTAATAATTCTACTGATGTCACTTGTGTTATGCTTGGATATATGGAGTCTGAGCTACAAAAGCAGTTGATGGAAATGAAGGCTTATACTATGATAATCCATCTCAAGGAAATGTTCCAAGAGAAAGCTAGAATTGAAAGGTTCAATATCATTAAGGCATTATTTTCCTGCAAGCTAACTACTGGCAGCTCTGTCAGTCCACATGTTCTCAAGATGATGGGTCATCTTGATCACTTGGACAAGCTTGGTCTCAAGATTGAGCAAGAACTGGCTATGGATATTATTCTCCAATCTTTTCCTGAAGCTTATGATAGCTTCATTATGAATTTCAATATGCATAGTATGGAGAAGATTGTTTCAAAGTTGCATGGGATGCTGAAAACTATTGAGAAGAACATCAAGAGTAACACTAAGGATGTTCTCATGGTCAATAATGGAAAGGGGATGAAAAGGGTTGGAAAGGGCAAGGGCAAGATCTTTAAAGGCTTTTAGAAGGCCAAGCCAAAGCCCAAGCCCAAATCTGAAGCTGAACCTAAACCAAGGAAGGAATTTGCTTTTTTTTTTTGTAATGAGCCAGGTCATTGGAAAAGAAATTACAAGCTCTATTTGGATGATCTGAAGAAGAAAAAGGGTGGTGAGACTACCTCTTTAGGCATTCATGTTATAGAATTAAATTTATCTACTTCTAATTCTGATTCTTAGGTATTAGATATTGGATCAGGATCTCACATTTGTACAAATGTGTAGGGTCTAAAAAGGAGTAGATCATTGGCAAGAGACGAAGTGTACCTATGAGTTGGCAATGGAGCAAGAGTTGTTGTTTTAGCTGTAGGAACTTATTAGTTACCTTTGCCTAGTGGACTTGTTTTATCTTTAGAAAATTGTTATTCTGTACCTACTATGCATAGGAATATTATTTATGTTTCTTGTTTGGACAAGAAAGGATTTGAATTTATTATTAAGAATAATAAATGTAGTATTTATCAGTATAACATTTTCTATGGATATGCTCATTGCACTAGTGGACTTTATGTTTTAGATGCTGAAGACACTAATGAAATGCCAATCTATAGCGTTGATATAAATAAGTCTAAATCTAATGATTTAAACTCAACCTATCTTTGGCATTATTGTTTAGGCCATATAAATGAGAAATGCATTTCAAAGCTACACTAAAATGGGCTTTTAAATTCATTTAATTATGAATCATTTGATACATGTGAATCTTGTTTACTTGGAAAAATGACTAAAAAACCTTTTACTAGACAGAGTGAGAGGGCTAATGACTTATTAGGCCTAATACATTATAATGTATGTGGACCATTAAGCTCAACTGCTAGAGGAGGTTTTTAGTACTTCATAACTTTCATAAATGATTTCAGTAGATATGGTTATCTATATCTAATGAAACATAAATCTGAATCTTTTGAAAAGTTCAAAAATTTCAAGAATGAAGTACAAAATCAACTTGGTAAAAATATTAAAACACTAAGATCTGATCGAGGTGGTGAATATTTAAACCAGGAATTTACAGATCATCTTAGAGATTGTGGGATTATTTCATAATTGACTCCTCCAGGTACACCACAATGGAATGGTGTGTCTGAACGCAGAAATTGGACTCTATTGGATATTGTTCGATCTATGATGAGTCAATCTGATCTTCCAATCTCTTTTTAGGGATATGCCTTAGAAACTGCTGCATTCATTTTGAATAGAGTTCTATCAAAGGCAATTCAAAAGACACCATATGAGAAATGGACTAGAAAAACTCCCAGTTTGTCTTTTCTTAAGATTTGGGGATGTGATGCTTTTGTGAAGTGTCAAATCTTAGATAAACTAGCACCCAAATATGAGAAATCCCTTTTAGTGGGATATCCTAAAGAAACTAAAGGATATTACTTATACAATGCATTTGAGAACAAAGTGTTTGTGTCTCAAAATGGTATATTCTTGGAAAGAGAGTTTATTTCCAAAGGAACCAGTGGGAGCATAGTACAACTTAAAGAAATTCAAGGCCCACAAAATAGCATTACAACTGATATGGAACCATAAATGAATCAACAAGTAGTTGTTGAGCCTGCACAAGTACTAGAAGGCCCAATAAGGTTTGGTAGGACACGTCAAATCCCCATGAGATGTGGATTTCTCAAAATTGGTGATTATAATGTGTTAATTGTGGATCATAATGAGCCCACACCCTATCAAGAGGCCATAAATAGTCCTGACTCTGAGAAATGGCTTGAAGCCATGAGATCAAAAATGCAATCCATGTATGATAATCAAGTGTGGTCCTTGATTAACGCAAATGATGTTTTAAAAACTATTGGGTGCAACTGGGTTTTCAAGAAGAAAATTGACATGGATGGCAATGTGCATACCTTTAAGGCAAGACTAGTTAAAAAAGGTTTCAAACAAACACATAGTATAGACTATGATGAAACTTTTTCACTAGTGGCTATGCTAAAATCTATTCGAATTCTCCTTGCCATAGCTGCATACTATGATTATGAAATATGGCAAATGGACGTCAAAACAACATTTCTTAATGGAAACTTACTTGAGGATGTGTACATGACACAACCAGAGGGTTTTATTAGTCTTAAGAATTCTGGAAGGGTATGCAAGCTTTAAAGATCCATTTATGGATTGAAGCAAGCATCTCGGAGTTGGAATCTTCATTTTGTTGAAGCAGTCAAAGAATTTGGCTTCATTAAAAATGATGATGAACCTTGTGTATACAAGAAAGTTAGTGGGAGTGCTATTGTGTTTTTAGTGATGTATGTGGATGACATACTAGTCATTGGAAATGATATCCCTTTTTACAAAATATTAAATCATGGTTAGGGAATTGTTTCTTAATGAAAGACTTAGGTGAAGCTGCTTATATGTTAGGCATTAAGATCTATAGAGATAGATCTAAAAGGCTTATTGGCCTAAGTCAAAGAACTTATATTGATAAGGTATTGAATAAGTTTAGTATGTAAGATTCCAAGAGAGGATTCTTGCCAATGTCATATGGCATTAGTCTCGTCAAGACTCAGTGTCCTATGACACAAGATGAGCGAGACCGCATGAATAAGATTCCATATGCTTCTGCTATTAGATCTATCATGTATGCAATGTTGTGTACTCAAATTGATGTTTCATATGCCTTAAGCACAATGAGCAAATACCAACCAGACCTAGGTGAAAGTCACTAAACAGTAGTTAAAAATATCCTTAAGTACTTGAGAGGAACTAAGGATGCATTTTTATTGTATGATGGTCAGGAAGATGAGCTAGTTGTAAATGGTTACACAGATGCCAGCTTCCAAATTGACAAGGATGAATTTTTATCACAATCAGGATATGTGTTTTATTTGAATGGAGGTACAGTGAGCAAGAGGAGTTCCATGCAAGACACTATTGCTAATTCTATAATAGAAGATGAGTACATAGCTGCCTCAAAAGCAGATAAGGAGGCTGTTTAGATTAAGAAGTTCATAATTGGACTAGGTGTTGTTCCTAGTATATTAGATCCAATGAACTTATATTGTGACAACAATGGAGCTATAGCCCAAGCTAAGGAGTCCATATCACATTAGAGCTCCAAACACATACTCAGGCATTATCATCTCATTCGAGAAATCATTGAGAGAGGAGACGTCAAGATATGCAGAGTACCTACAAATGATAATGTTGCTGATCCACTAACTAAGCCTCTTCCATAGCCTAAACATGAGAGTCATACTAGGTCCATGGGTATTTGATATGATGTTGATTGGGCCTAGTGCAAGTGGGAGATTGTTAGTGATATGCACTAGGTCAATCATTTGATTATGTATTGACTTTCTTATTTTATTAATAAAGTGGTATTTCATTATCATTTGATTTTATGATAATTATATGAATGGTTAATTATTACTAAGGCCATCAAGTATGTGACTTTATAGTAAAACCCTTAGATTAAAATAAGAGTTCTATTCTAATTATCCCTAGCCATTTATTCATTATATAAATATTAAAGTATTAAGGCTAGTATGATATTGATTGATGGTTATGTTTTACAAATCATGAATATGAGATATTAAGTCAACTCATAATTATATGATGAGAGATCATGTGCTAGATTAACCCACTATAAGAATACTACATAGATTATTATCATAAGTATTTCTCATCACAATAATTTTATTTTGGTCCTTTGACCTTAAAATCATTATGGATTTCTACATAGCTATTTTATGTTTTGACACATTCTAACATTGTCTTTAACCAGACAATTAAATAGGATATTGTTGGATATGAAATTAGTTATATGAGGAATATGAGTGATTCAGAAGGAATTTATCCCTCATTAATATGAGAAAGATATCTAAGGGCCCCTTGATGAGATAGACTAAAAGAAAATGCATGGCCATACTAAAATGAATTGATAAAGAGTTATTATTTTCAGTCTACTTGGAATCAAGTCATAATATTGAACTATATAAGGATGACATTCTATGCCTTATGTTCAATTAAGATATCATGTGATAAAGGGACGATAAAATTCACTGTAATTAGGTTATGTGAGATTATTGACTTCACATGACTTGGGTAGTCATAATGTCTTGCTAGAGGCCACTTATGACTTATAAGCCTAAATAGAGATTTAGGCCCACTGTCGATATTATGTGAACCTACAGGGTCACACACTTAGAACAAGCCCAAAATGGATATGGGTTTAATAAGGCCAAAATAAACTCTATGCAAATAAATAATTAAAGTATTTTATTTATTTATTTATTTAAGATAAATGTTACTTAAATAAATAAATAAATATGATATTATTTCTAATTTATTTTTAAAACAAAATCAGAATATAATAAATGGGAAATTACCAAAAGGTCATTGGTAGGTGAAACCCTAATTTGGAGTCTATAAATATGTTATATTCTCTAGGGTTCAATACTGCCTCCAAATTCATTTTCTCTCTTCTTAGAAAACAAAGACAAAGTTTTTACTTTTATTCTTGATTTGTGAGACAATCAAGAAGGTTTCTAGCACACACTCCAATTCATTTTGTGAAGGGCTATTCATGTGGATACCTATAGAGGACGCATCCTTTTGGAGATGTTTAGATCCAAACAACCAAAGCAAAAAGCTCGAGGTAAGGTGTCACCGATGTGAACCTCCTCTCATCCTTCCAGAAAATCTTGCCTCTTCTACATCTTGGTGAGATTCTTGAAACCCTAGATTTAATCAAGTAGTCGAATTACATTGATCTAGGTTCAGGAATGTGATAAATTTTTTAATTTTTTCAATGCATTTGTATCACAAAACCCAACACATAATATGTCAATTTGAAGATGACTTAGAGGCCTATAATTGGTAGTACACATTTCATCTATAGTAGTAAAATTTAAGGGCCTATATATGAGACTGTATTAGCATTTTTGGATGGATTTGTCAAAGTGGGCGTGTGTACTTACGCTTCAAATGTACTGTCATGGCAACCCCAATTGAAACACAGGGCTTATAATATATTAAATCAAAGCTAACTTAAAGCCCTATAGTGGGTGCTACACACTTTGTTTATAGCAGTCCAAATGTAGCGGCCTATGGATGAGACTACATTGTCAATTACAAATGGATTTGACAAAGTGAGCGTGCACACTTGGGATTCAAATGGATAGTAGTGGCGAACATGATTGTACCATAGGGCCCATTATATATCAAATCATGGCTAACTCAAAGCCTTATAATAGGTCCTACACACTTCTTTTGTAGCAATCCAAATTTAGAGGCCTGTGGATGAGATTGCATTAGCATTTACGAACGGATTTGACAAAGTTGGCATGAGGACTTTGGCTTTAAATGGACGGTCGTCTTAACCCCGATTGAAACATAGGGCCCATAATATATCAAATCAAAGTTGACTCATAGCCCTATAATAAGGGCTACATACTTTATCTATAGTGGTCTAGATTTGAGGGCCTACGGATGAGAGTGCATTGGCATTTATGGACTGATTTGATAAAGTAGGCATGCGCACTTGGGATTCAAATGGATGGTCATGGCAACCCTGATTGAACCATGGGCCCATAATATATTAAATTGAGTATGACTTAGAGCCCAATAATAGCTGCTACACATCTCTTCTGTGGCAGTCCAAATTTAAGGGCCTATGGATGAGACTATATTGGTATTAATGGATGCATTTAACAAAGTGGGCATGTGCACTTAGGTTTCAAATGGATGGTCATGGAAACTTTGATTGAACCACTAGGCCTATAATATATCAAATTGAAGATAACTTAGATTCCTATAATATTTGTTGCACACTGTATTTGTAGGTGTCTAGATTTAGGGGCCTATGGATGAGACTACATTGGCATTTATGGATGGATTTGAAAAAGTGGGTGTGTGCACTTGGGATTCAAATGAACGGTCATGGAAACTTCGTTTAAACCATAGGGTTTATAATATATCAAATCAAGGCTAACTCAAAGCCTTATAATGAGTGCTACACACCTCTTCTTCAGTAGTCCAAATTTAGGGGCCTATGGATGAGAATGCATTTGCATTTATGGATGGATTTTATAAAGTGGCCTTGTGAACTTAGGATTGGAATGGACAGTCGTGGCAACCCCGATTGAACCATAGGGCCTATAGTATATCAAATTGAGGTTGACTTAGAGCCTTATAATGGGTACCACACAACTCTTCTATAGCCATCCAAATTTAGAGGCCTATGGATGAGACTGCATTAACATTTATGGATGGATTTGACAAAGTGGGCATGTACACTTGGGCTTCAAATGGATGATCGTGGCAACCCTGATTGAACCATGGAGTCCATAACATATTAAATTAAAGATGACTTTAAGCTCTATAATGGGTGCTACACACCTCTTTTGTAGCAATCCAAATTTAGGGGCCTTTGGATGAGACAACATTGGCATTTATAGATGGATTTGACAAAGTTGGCATGCGCACTTGGGATTCAAATGGACAATCATCTCGACCCTAATTAAATCATGAGGCACATAATATATCAAGTTGAAGTTGACTTAGTTCCCTATAATAAGTGCTACACACTTCATTAGTAGCAGTCCATATTTAGCGGCCTATGGATGATATTGCATTGGCATTTTTGGATGGATTTGACAAAATGAGCATGTGCACTTGGGATTCAAATGGACGGTCATGGCACCTCGATTCAATAATGGGGCCTATAATATATTAAATCAAGGCTGACTCAAAGCCCTATAATAGATGTTGCACACTTCATTTGTAGCTGCACAAATTTAAGGGCCTATGGATAAGACTGCATTGGCATTTATGGATGTATTTGACAAAGTTAGTGTGCACACTTGGGCTTCAAATGGACAGTCATCTCAACCCCAATTAAACCACTAGGCCTTTAATTTATCAAATTAAAGCTAACGCAGAGCTTTCTAATAGGGGCTACACATTTCATCTTTAGTAGTCCATATTTCGGGGCCTATGCATAAGAATGCGTTGGCATTTATGGACGGATCTGACAAAGTGGGCATGCGCACTTAGGATTCAAATGGATGGTCATAGTACCCTGACTAAACCATGCAACCCAAAATATATCCAATCAAGGTTGACTCAGAGCCTTATAATAAGTGCTACACATCTCTTCTATAGCAGTCCAAATTTAGGGGCCTATGGATGGAATCGTATTAGCATTTATGGATGGATTCGACAAAGTGGGCATGTGCACTTGGGATTTAAATGGATGGTCATGGAAACCCTAATTGAACAATGGGGCTTATAATATACTAAATTGAGGCTAACTTATAGCCCTAGAATGAGACCTACAAACTTTGTTTGTAGCTCTGTAAATTTAGGGGCCTATGGATGAAACTGCATTGGCATTTATGGATGGATTTAATAAAGTGGGCGAGTGCACTTGGGATTCAAAAGGATGGTCGTGGCTACCTGATTGAACCATAAGGCCCATAATATATCAAATTGAAGATAGTTTAGTTCCCTATAAAAAGTGCTACACAATTCTTTTGTAGCAATCTAAATTTAAAGGCCTATAGGTAAGACTACATTGGCAATTATGGATGGATTTGACAATGTTAGCATATGCACTTAGGATTCAAATGGGTTATCATGGCAACCCTGATTGAACCACAGGGCCTATAATATATCAAATTAAATTTGGCTCAATGCCTTATAATATGTGCACAAACTTTCTCTATAGCAATCTAAATTTAGGGGCCTATGGATGAGACTGTGTTGGCATTTATGGATATATTTGACAAATTACGCATGTGCATTTTGGATTCAAAAGGATGGTTGTGGCAACACCAATTAAACCATGAGGCCTATAATATTTAAAATCAAGGCTAACACAAAGCCTTATAATGAGTGCTACAGACCTCTTCTGTAGTAGTCCAAATTTATTGGCCTATAAATGAAACCGCATTAGCATTTATGGATGGATTTGACAAAGTGGGTGTGTGTACTTGGGCTTTAAATGGACGGTCGTAACAAACCCGATTGAACCATAGCGCCAGTAAGATATCAAATTAAAGCTGACTTAGAGCCCTATAATTGGTGCTATACACCTCTTATGTAGCAATCCAAATTTAAGGGCCTATGGATGAGACTACATTGGCAATTATGGATGAATTTGATAAAGTTAGCGTGCACATTTAGGTTTCAAATGGATGGTCCTCTCAACACTAATTAAACCTTAGGCCCATAATATATCAAATCGAAGCTAACTCAAAGCCCTATAATAAGGCCTACATGCTTCATTTGTAGCTATCCAGATTTAGGGGCCTATGAATGAGACTGCATTAATATTTATGGATGGATTTAATAAAGTGGGCATGTGCACATGGGGTTCAAATGGATGGTCGTGGTAACCTCAATTGAACCATAGTGCCCATAATATATCAAATCGAAGCTAATTAAAAGCCTTATCACAATAATTACAAACATTGCTTATAGCAGTAAAAGTTCAGGGACCTATGGATGAGACTCCATTAGCATTTATTGATGGATTTAACAAAGTAAGCGTGCGCACATAGGCTTTAAAAGGACAATTATCACAACCTTGATTTAACTACAGGGCCCATAATATATCAAATTGAACCTAGCTTAGAGCCATATAATAAGTTATACACATTTCCTCTATATTAATCCAAATTTAGGGACCTATGGATGAGATTGCATTGGCATTTATGGATGGATTTGACAAAGTTAACGTGCACACTTGGGATTCAAATGGATGGTTGTGGCAACCCTTTTTGAACCACAAGGCCTATAATATATCAAATTATGGCTAGCTTAGAGCCTTATAATGGGTGCTACACCTTTATTATGTAGCAATCCAAATTTAGGGTCCTATGGATGACGCTACATTGGCATTTATGGATGGATTTGATAAAGTTAGTGTGTGCACTTGGGCTTCAAATGGATAGTTGTCTTAACCCTAATCTAACCACAGGGCCATAATATATCCAATCAAAGCTAACTCAGAGCCCTATAATAGGAGTTGTACACTTCATCTATAGCAGTACAGATTTAGGGGCCTATGGATGAGAATGCATTGGCATTTAAGGATGGATTTATCAAAGTGGTCATGTGCACTTGGGACTTAAATGGACAGTAAAGGGACCTTGATTTAGCCATGGGGCCCATATTATATCAAATTGAGGCTGACTTTGAGCCCTATAATAGTTGCTCTACATCTCTTCTGTAGCAGTCCAAATTTAGGGGCCTATGAATGAGACTACATTGGCATTTATGGATGGATTTAACAAAGTAGGTGTGCGCACATAGGATTCAAATGGATAGTCATGGCAACTTTAATAGAATAATGGAGTCTATAATATATCAAATTAAGGTTGACTATAGCCTTATAATGGGTGCTACACACCTATTTTGTACTAGTGCAAATTTAGGGCCCTATGGATGAGAATGCATTAGTATTTATGGATGGATTTGATGAAGTGGGCGTGCGCACTTGGGCTTTAATTGGACAATCGTGGCATCCTTGTTCAAATAGCATGACCCATAATATATTAAATTGAAGATGACTTAGAGTGTTATATTGAGAGCTACAACCTTTGTTTGTAGCAAAACAAATCAAGGGGCCTATGGATAAGACTGCATTAGCATTTATGGATGGATTTAACAAAGTGGGCGTGCACACTTAGGCTTTAAAAGGATAGTTATGGCAACCTTGATTGAACCATAGGGCCTATAATATATCAAATTGAAGCTAGCTTTGAGCTTTATAATAGGTGCTATACACTTCTTATCTAGAAATTGAAATTTAGGTGCCTAAGGAAGAGATTGTATTGGCATTTATGGATGGATTTGACAAAGTTAGCGTGCACACTTAGGATTCAAATGGATGGTCGTGGCACCCCTTATTGGACCATGGGGCCCATAATATATCAAATCGAATATGGCTCAGAGCTTTCTAATAGGTGATTCCCACTTCTTTTATAGCAATTGAAATTTTGGGGCCTATGGATAAGACTACATTGGCATTTGTGGATGGATTTAACAAAGGTAGCATGCACACTTACGAATCAAATGGATTGTCATGGCAACCCTAATTGAACCATGGGGCACATAGTATATTAAATGAAAGTTGACTCAGAGCCTTATAATAGGTGGTATACACTTCATCTATGGCATCCTAGATTTAGGGGCCTATGGGTGAGACTACATTGGTATTTACAGATGGATTTGACAAAGTAGTCATGCACACTTAGGCTTCAAATGGATGGTTATGGTAACCTCGAATGAACCATGGGGCCCATAATAAATCAAATTGAAGCTAACATAGAGCCCTATTGTATGTGCTATATACTGCATCTATAGTAGTCTAGATTTGGGGGCCTATGTAAAAGATTGTATTGGTATTTATGGATGGATTTGACAAAGTGGGCATGCACACTTATAATTCAAATGGACGGTCGTGGTAACCTCGATTGAACCATAGGGCCCATAATATATCAAATCGAGTCTAACTCAGAGCCCTATAATGGTTACTACACAACCTTTCTATAGCAGTCCAAATTTAGAGGCCTATAAAGAAGACTGCATCGGCATTTATGGATGGATTTAACAAAGTGGGCATGCACACTTGGGCTTCAAATAGATGGTCGTGGCAAACCTTATTAAACCAAGGGGCCTATAATATATCAAATTAGGTTGGGCTCATAGTCCTATAATGGGTACTACACACTTCTTCTATAGCAATCCAAATTTTGTGGCTTATGGATGACTGCGTTGGCATTTATGGATGGATTTGACAAAGTTACTATGTGTACTTGGGCTCCAAATTGACGATCATTGCAACCTCGATTGAACCACAAGGATCATAATATATGAAATCAAAGCTGACTCAAAGCCTTATAATAGGTGCTACACAGTTTATCTATAACAGTCTAGATTTAGGAGCTCATAGATGAGATTGCATTAGCATTTGTGGATGGATTTGACAAAATGGTCATGTATACTTGGGATTGAAATAAACGGTAGTGGTAACCCTGATTGAACCATGGGGCCTATAACATATCAAATTGAGGCTGACTTAGAGCCCTATAATATGTGCTACACAACTCTTTTATAGCAGTCTAAATTTTAAGGCTTATGGATGAGACTGCATTGGCATTTATGGATGGATTTAACAAAGTGGGCATGCACTCTTAGGCTTCAAAAGGATAGTCGTGGCAACCACGATTGAACCACAGGGCCTATAATATATCAAATTGAAGCTAGCTTAGAGCCCTATAATAGGTGCTACATACTTCTTCTGTAGCAATCCAAATTAGAGGCCTATGGATGAGATTACATTGGTATTTATGGATGGATTTAACAAAGTTAGCATGCGCACTTGGGATTCAAATGGATGGTCATGGCAACCCTGATTAGACCAATATACAATCGAATCTGGTTGAAAGCTCTATAATAGGTGCTGCACACTTCTTTTGTATCAGTCCAAATTTGAGGGCCTATGGATGAGACTGCATTGGCATTTATGGATGGATTTAACAAAGTTAGTATGCGCACTTGGGATTCAAATGGATGGTCGTCGCAATTGAACCATGAGGCCTATAGTATATCAAATCAAAGTTGACTCAAAGCCCTATAATGGGTGGTATACACTTTATCTTTAGCATCCCAGGTTTAGGGGCCTAGGGATGAGACTACATTGGCATTTAAGGATGGATTTGACAAAGTGGGCATGCGCAATTAGGCTTCAAATGGATGGTCATGGTAACCCTGAATGAACCATGAGACCTATAAAATATCAAATTGAAGCTGATGTAGAGCCCTATAGTATGTTCTTCACATTGCATCTATAGCAGCCTAGATTTAGGGGCCTATGGAAGAGATTGCATTAGTATTTATGGATGGATTTGACAAAGTGGGCATGCACATAGGATTCAAATGGATGGTCATGGCAACCCTGATTGAACCATAGGGCCCATAATTTATCAAATCAAGTCTGACTCAGAGCCCTATAATGGGTGCTACACACCTTTTCTGTGGTAGTCCAAATTTAAGGGCTTATGGATGAGACTGCATTGGCATTTATGAATGGATTTGAAAAAGTGGGTGTGCGCACTTATGACTCAAATGGACGGTCGTGGCACCCCTATTGAACCATGTGGCCTATAATATATCAAATCATGGATGACTTAGAGCTGTATAATAGTTGCGGCACACCTCTTTTATAACAGTCTAAATTTAAAGGCCTATGGATGAGACTGCATTGGCATTTATGAATGGATTTGACAAAGTGGGCATGTAGCAGTCCAAATTGAGGGGCCTATGGATGAGACTACATTGGCATTTATGGATGGATTTGACAAAGTGGGCATGTGCACTTGGGATTCAAATGGACAGTCATGGTAACTCGATTGAACCATGGGGCCTATAATATATCAAATTGAGGCTAACTCAAAGCCTCATAATGGGTGCTACACACCTCTTCTCTACTGGTACAAATTCAGGGGCCTATGGATGAAACTACATTAGCATTTATGGATGGATTTGACAAAGTAGGCGTGTGTACTTAGGCTTCAAATGGATGGTTGTGGTAACTTTGATTGAACAATGGGGCCCATAATATATCAAATCAAAGCTAACTTAGAGCCCTATAATAAGAGCTACAAATTTAGGGGCTTATGGATGAGATTGGATTGGCATTTGTGGATGGATTTAACCAAGTGGGTGTGCACACTTGGGCTTTAAAAGGACAGTCGTGGCAACCCCGATTGAACCATACGGCCCATAATAAATCAAATATAAGCTAACTTAGAGCCTTATAATAAGTGCTACACACTTCTTTTATAGATCAATTTGACTACATGGATAAGACTGCATTAACACAATTTAGGGGCCTATAGATGAGACTGCATTAACATTTATGGATCAATTTGACAAAGTTAATGTGCACACTTAGGATTTAAATGGTTGGTCCTACGAAACTCGATTATGCCATAGGGCCTATAATATATCAAATTGAAGCTAACTTAGAGCTCTATGATAGGGCCTACACATTTCATCTATATCAATCCAAATTTAAGGGCTTGTGGATGATACTGCATTGGCATTTATGGATGGATTTGAAAACATTGGCATTCGCACTTAGGATTCAAATGGATGGTTGTCTCAACCTCGATTAAACCATGGGACCTATAATATATCAAATTGAAGTTGACTCATATCCCTATAATACATCCTACATACTTTATCTATAACAGTCTAGATTTAGGGGCCATTGGATGAGACTGCTTTGGAATTTATGGATGGATTTGACAAAGTGGGTGCACGCACTTGGGTTTCAAATGGAAGGTCATGGCACTATGATTGAACCATAGAGCCCATAATATATCAAATCAAGACTGACTCAAAGCCATATAATGGGTGCTACACACTTCATCTATAGCAGCACAAATTTTAGAGGCCATGGATTTGACAAGGTTAGCACGTGCACTTAGGCTTTAAATGGATGGTCGTCTCAACCCTAATTGAACCATGGCACCCATAATATATCAAATCAAAGCTGACTCTTAGTTTTATAATAGAGGCTACACACTTCATCTGTTGCAGTCCATATTTGGGGGCCTATGGATGAGACTGCATTAGCATTTACGGATGGATTTGAGAAAGTAGGCATGCGCACTTAGGATTCAAATGGACTATCATGGCACCCCGATTGAACCATGTGGCCCATAATATATCAAATCATTAATGACTCAAAGCCCTAGACTAGGTGTTGTACACCTCTTCTATTGCAATCCAAATTTAGGTGCCTATGGATGAGACTGCATTAACATTTATGGATGGATTTGACAAAGTGGGCATGCACACTTAGGCTTCAAATGGATGATTGTGGTATCCTTGACTGAATAATGGCATCCATAATTTATCAAATTGAAGCTGACTTAGTGCCATATAATGAGAGCAACAAACTATGTTTGGAGCAATACAAATTTAGGGGCCTTTGGATCAGACTACATTGGCATTTATGCATGGATTTAACAAAGTGGGAATGTGCACTTGCACTTCAAAAGGATAGTTGTGGCAACCCCAAATGAACCATAAGGGATATAGTACATCAAATCGAAGCTAGCTCAGAGCCCTATAATAACTGCTACATAATTCTTCTATAGCAATCAAAATTTAGGGGCCTATGGATAAGATTGCATTGGCATTTATGGATGGATTTGACAAAGTTGAATGCACACTTGGGATTCAAATGGACAGTCATGGAAACCCCAATTGAACCATGGGGCCCATAATATATCAAATTGAGCCTAACACAGAGCCCTATAACAAGTACTATACACCTCTTCTATAGCAGTCCAAATTTAGGGGCCTATAGATGAGACTGCATTGGCTTTTATGGATGGATTTGACATGGTAGGCATGCACACTTGGGCTTCAAATGGACAGTCATGGTAACCTCAATTGAACCATAGGGCCCATAATATATCAAATCGAAGATGACTTAGAGTCCCATCATAAGAGCAATAAATTTTTATTTATAGCAATACAAATTTAAGGGCCTATGGATGAGATTGCAGTGGCTTTTATGGATGGATTTAACAAAGTGGGTGTGCACACTTGGACTTTAAAAGGACAGTTGTGGTAACCCTAATTGAACCACGGGACCTATAATATATCAAATTGAAGCTAGCTCATAGCCTTATAATAAGTACTACACACTTCTTCTTTATAAATCAAAATTTAAGGGCCTATGCATGAGATTGCATTGGCATTTATGGATTGATTTGACAAAGTTAATGTGTGCACTTGGGATTTAAATGGATGGTTTGCAACCCTGATTGGACCATGAGACCTATAATATGTCAAATTGAGGATGAGATAAAGCCCTATAATTGGTGCTACATGCCACTTCTGTACCATTCTAAATTTAGGGGCCTATGGATGAGACTGCATTGGCATTTATGGATGGATTTGACAAAGTGGGCTTGCGCACTTGGTCTTCAAATGGATGATCATGGCAACCCCGATTGAATAATAGGGCCTATAATATATCAAATAAAAGTTGACTCAAAGCCTTATAATGAGAACTATAAAATTTTTTTTGCCAATCCAAATATGAGGGCCTATGGATAAGACTATACTGACATTTATGGATGGATTTAACAATGTGGGAGTGTGCAATTGGGCTTTATAAGGAAAATCCTAGTAACCCTAGTTGAAACACGATGCCTATAATATATCAAATCAAAGCTCGATTAAAGCCCTATAATAAATGCTATGCACTTCTTATGTAGCAATCCAAATTTAAGGGCCTATGGATGAGACTGCATTGGCATTTATGGATGAATTTGACAAAGTAGTTATATGCACTTAGGACTCAAATGGATGATTATGGCAACCCCAATTAAATAATGGTGCCTATAATATATCAAGTTGAGGCTAACGCAGAGCCCTATAATGGGTGCTACACACTTCTTCTATAGCAGTCCAAATTTAGGGGCCTATGGATGAGACTACATTGGCATTTATGGAAGGATTTGACAAAGTGAGCTTGCACACTTGGGCTTTAAATGGATTATCATGGCAACTTTGATTGAACTATAAGGCCCATAATATATAAAATCAAAGCTAACTCATATCCCTATAGTGGATACTATAAACTTTGCCTATAGAAGTCCAAATTTAGGGCCTACGGATGAGACTAAATTGCCATTTATGGATGGATTTGAGAAAGTGGGCATGCACACATAGGACTCAAATGGACGGACGTGTCAACCCCGATTGATCTATAGAGCCCATAATATATCAAATGAAAGTTGACTCAGAGACCTATAATAGATGCTACACACTTCATTTGTAGAAGTCTAGATTTAGGGGCATATGGATAAGACTATATTAACTTTTATGGATGGATTTAACAAAGTGGGCATGCACACTTGGGATTCAAATGGATGGTCGTGGCACCCTAATTGAACCATGGGGCCTATAATATATCAATTCAAGTTTGACTCAGAGCCTATAATAGGCATTACACACCTCTTTTGTAGCAGTCCAAATTTAGGGGCCTATGGGTGAGATTGCATTGGCATTTATAGATGGATTTGACAAAGTGGATGCGCGCACTTGGGATTGAAATGGATGATTGTGGTAGCCCTGATTGAACCATGGGCCCATAATATATCAAATAGAGGCTAACTCAGAGCCATATATTGGGTGCTACACACATCTTCTGTAGCAATCCAAAATTGGGGGCCTATGGATGAGACTGCATTGGCATTTATGGATGGATTTGACAATGTAGGCATGCACACTTGGGCTTCAAATAGACGGTCATGGCAACACCGATTGAAATGTGGAGCCCATAATATATCATATCAAAGCTAACTCAAAGCCCTATAATGGGAGTTTATAGTAATACAAATTTAGGGGCCTATGGATGAGATTGCTCTAGCATTTATGGATGGATTTAATAAAGTGCTCATGCGCACTAAGGCTTCAAATGGATGGTTGTGGGAACCCCAACTGAACTATGGGGCCCATAATATATCAAATCAAAGCCGAATTATAGCCCTATAATGGGTGAACACACTTCATCTATAGCAATCCAAATTGAAGGGCCTATGAATAAGAATGCGTTGGCATTTATAGATGGATTTGTCAAAGTTAGCATGCACACTTAGGATTCAAATGGATGGTTATGGCAACCCCAATTGAACCACGAGACCCATAATATATTAAATTGAAGCTGACTCAGACCCCTATAATGGATGCTACACACTTCATTTATAACAATCCTGATTTGGGGGCCTATGGATGATACTACATTGGCATTTATGGATGGATTTGACAAAGTAGGCATGCGCACTTAGGATTCAAATGGATGGTCATGGTAACCTCGATTAAACCATGGGGCCCATAATATGCCAATTATGGCTGAGATAGAGCCTTATAATGGGTGCTACATCCCTCTTCTATACCAGTCCAAATTTAGAGGCCTATGGATGAGACTGTATTAGCATTTATAGATGGATTTGACAAAGTGGGCATGTGCACTTGGGTTTTAAATGGACGGTTGTGGCAACCCCGATTGAACAATAGGGCCTAAAATGTATCAAATCAAAGCTAATTTAAAGCCTTATAATGAGAACTATAAACTTTGTTTATAGGAACACAAATATAGGGGCTTATGGATAAGACTATATTGGCATTTATGGATGGATTTAACAAAGTGGGAATGCACACTTTGGCTTTAAAAGGACAATCGTGGTAACCCTAATTGAACCATGATGCCCATAACACATAAAATCGAAGCTAGCTTAGCCCTATTATAAGTGCTACACACTTCTTCTATATCAATCCAAAATTTTTTTATGGATGAGACTGCACTGGCATTTATGGATGGATTTGACAAAGTTGACATGCGCACTTGGGTATCAAATGGATGGTTATAGCAACCCTGATTAAACCATAAAATCAAGAACATATCAACTTGAAGTTGACTTAAAGCCCTATATCAGGTGCTACACACTTCTTTTATAGCAATCCAAATTCAGGGACCTATGGATGAGACTGCATTGGCATTTATGGATGGATTTGACAAAGTGGTTATGCGCACTTAGGATTTAAATGGACAGTTATGGCAACCTTAATTAAACCATGGTGCCTATACTATATCAAATTGAGGCTAACACAGAGCCCTATAATGGGTGCTACACACCTCTTTTGTAACAGTACAAATTTAAGGGCCTATGGATGAGACTACATTGGCATTTATGGATGGATTTGATAGAGTGGGCATGCACACTTGGGCTTTAAATGGACATCATGGAAACCTCAATTGAAGCATGGGGCCCATAATATATCAAATCAAAGCTAACTTAGATCCTATAAAGGATTGTACAAAATTTCCATGTGGAAGTCTAAATTTAGGGGCCTTCAGATGAGACTGCATTTCCATTCATGGATGGATTTGAAAAAGTGGGTTTGCACACTTGGAATTCAAATGGACAGACGTGGCAACCCTGATTGATCTATAGGGCCCATAATATATCAAATCAAAGTTGTCTCAGAGATTTATAATGGGTACTACACACTTCCTTTGTAGCAGTACAAATTCAGGGGCTATGGGATGAGACTGCATTGGCATTTATGGATGGAATTGACAAAGTGGGTGTGCACACTTGGGCTTCAAATGGATGGCTGTGGCAACCTTGATTGAACCATAGGGCCCAAAATATATTAAATTGAAGGTAACTTAGAGCCTTATAATGAGAGCTACAATCTTCATCTATAGCAATACAAATTTAGGGGCATGTGGATAAGACTACATTGACATATGGAAAGATTTTACAAAATGGGTGTGCACACTTGGGCTTCAAAAGGAAGGTCGAGGCAACCCTGATTGAACCATAGGGCCCATAATATATTAAATTGAAGCTAACTTAGAGCTTTATAATAAGAGTTGCAATCTTTGTCTGTAGCAATACAAATTTAGGAGCTTGTGGATGAGACTGCATTGACATTTATGGAAGGATTTAACAAAGTAGGAGTGCACACTTGGGCTTCAAATGGAAGGTCGTGGCAACCCTAATTAAACCATAGGGCCCATAATATAGGAAATCAAGGCTAGCTCAAAGCCCTATAATGGGTGCTACACACTTCTTCTATAGAAATCCAAAATTAAGGACCTATGGATGAGATAACATTGGCATTTATGGATGGATTTAACAAAATTGGCGTGCTCACTTAGGCTTCAAATGGATAGTCATGGCAACCCCGATTGAACCATGGGGCCCATAATATATCAAATCAAAGCTGACTCAATGCTACACACTTTATATGTAGCAGTCCATATTTAGGGGCATATGGATGAGACTGCATTGGCTTTTATGGATGGATTTGACAAAGTGGGCATGCGCACTTAGGATTCAAATGGATAGTTGTGGCACCCTGATTAAACCATGGGGCTTATAATATATGAAATCTAGTCTAACTCAGAGCCTTATAATAGGTGTTACACAACTCTTATGTAGCAGTCCAAATTTAGGGGCTTATGGGTGAGATTGTATTGGCATTTATAAATGGATTTGACAAAGTGGGCATGTGCACTTGGGATTGAAATGGATGATCATGGCAGCCTCAATTGAACCATGGGGCCTATAATATATCAAATCGAGGCTGACTCAGAGCCCTATAATGGGTGCTACACACCTCTTTTTAGTAATCCAAATTTAGGGGCCTATGGATAAGACTACATTGGCATTTATGGATGGATTTGACAAAGTGGGCATGCACACTTGGGCTTCAAATGGACAGTCGTGGCAACCCAGATCAAACCATGGAGCTCATAATATATCAAATCAAAGCTGACTCAAAGCCCTATAATGGGAGTATATAGCAATATAAATTAATGGGCCTACGAATGAGACTACATTGGCATTTACGAATGGATTTAATAAAGTGGGTATGCGCACTTGGGCTTCAAATGGATGGTTATGGGAACCCTAATTGAACCATGGGGCCCAAAATATATCAAATTAAAGTTGGCTTAAAGGCCTATAATAGGTCCAACGCACTTCATCTATAGCAATCCAAATTTAGGGGCCTATGAATAAGAATGCATTGGCATTTATGGATGGATTTGACAGAGTTAGTGTGCATACTTAAGATTCAAATGGTTGATTGTGGCAACCCCGATTGAACCACGGGGCCCATAATATATCAAATTGAAGCTTAGTCAGAGCCCTATAATGGATACTACACAATTCATATGTAGTAGTCCCGATTTGGTGGCCTACGGATGAGACTACATTGGCATTTATGGATTGATTTGACAATTGGGATTCAAATGGACGATCGTGGAAACCTCAATTGAACCATGAAGCTCATAATATATCAAATCAATACTGACTCATAGCCTTTTAGTGGGTACTACACACTTCATCTGTAGCAGCACAACTTTAGGGGCCTATGGATGAGACTACATTGGCATATGTGGATAGATTTGAAAAAGCAGGTGTTCACACTTGAGCTTCAAATGGATGGTCGTGGTATTCCCGAATGAACCATAGGGCCTATAATATATCAAATTAAAGTTGACTCTAATCCCTATAATAGGTACTACACATTTTATATGTAGTAGTACAGATTTGGAGGCCTATGGATGGGACTGCATTGACATTTATGGATGGATTTGACAAAGTGGGCATGTGCTCTTAGGATTAAAATGGGCGGTCATGGAACCCCGATTGAACCATGGGGCCCATAATATATAAAATCAAGGTTGACTCAGAGCCTTATAATAGGTGCTACACACCTCTTTTGTAGCAGTCCAAATTTAGGGGCCCATGGATGAGACTACATTGGCATTTATGGATAGATATGACAAAGTGGGTGTGCGGACTTAGGATTGAAATGGACAACGATAGCAACTTTGATTTCATGGGGCCCATAATATATCAAATTGAGGCTGACTAAGAGCCTTATAATGGGTGTTGCACACCTCTTATGTAGCAGTCTGAATTTTGGGGCCTCTGGATGAGACTGCATTAGCATTTATGGATGGATTACACAAAGTGGCTATGCGCACATAGACTTCAAATGTATGGTCGTGGAAACCTTGATTGAACCATAGAGCCTATAATATATCAAATCGAACCTAACCCAAAGCCCTATAATGAAAATTTATTGCAATGCAAATTTAAGGGCCTATGGATGAGATTACATTAGCATTTATAGATGGATTTAACAAAGTGGGTGTGCACACTTGGGCTTCAAATGGGTAGTCGTGGTAACCCCGATTGAACCATGAGGCCTATAATATATCAAATCAAAGCTGGCTCAGAGCCTATAATGGGTGCTACACACTTCTATAATAACAATGCAAATTTTAGGGCCTATGGATGAGAATGCATTGGCATTTATGGATGGATTTAACAAAGTTAGCATACGCACTTGGGATTCAAATGGACTTTCATGGAAACATCGATTGAACCACGGCCCCATAATATATCAAATCAAAGTTGATTCAGAGCCCTTTAATAGGTGCTATACACTTCATATGTAGCAGTCCAGATTTGGGGGCCTATGGATAAGACTGCATTTGCATTTATGGATGGATTTAAAAGTTGGCATGCACACTTGGGCTTCAAATGGACGATTGTGGCAACCCCGATTGAACCACAGGGCCCATAATATATCAGATCGAATATAATGTAAAGCCCTATAATAAGTGGTACACATTTTATCTATAGCAGTATAGATTTTTTAGCCTCTAGATGAGACTGTATTGGCATTTATAGATGGATTTGACAAAGTGAGTGTGTGCACTTGAGATACAAATAGATGATCATGCCAAGCCAAATTGAACCATAGGGCCCATAATATATCAAATCAAGGCTAACTCAGAGCCCTATAATGGGTTTTACGCACCTCTTCTGTAATAGTCCAAATTTAAAGGCCTATGGATGAGACTGAATTGACATTTATGGATGGATTTGACAAAGTGGGCATGCAGACTTGGGATTCAAATAGACGATCATGGCAACCCTAATTGAACCATAGGGCCTATAATATATCAAATCAAGGCTAACTCAGAGCTCTACAATGGGTGTTACACACCACTTCTATAGCAGTCCAAATTTAGAGGCCTATGGATGAGACTGCATTGACATTTATAGATGGATTTGATAAAGTAGGCATGCGCACTTGGGATTCAAATGGACGGTCCTAATAACCCCAATTGAATTATGGAACTAATAATATATTAAATTGAGGCTGAATTAGAGCCTTATAATAAGTTCTACATAACTCTTATGTAGCAGTCCAAATTTAGGGGCCTATGTATGAGACTACATTAGCATTTATTGATGGATTTAACAAAGTGGGCATGCACACTTGGGCTTCAAATGAATGGTCGTGGTAGCCCCGCCTGAACCATAAGCCCCATAATATATCAAATCGAAGCTGACCTATAGCCTTATAATAAGTGCTACATATTTCATCTATAGTAATCCAAAATTAGGGGCCCATGGATGAGATTGCATTAGCATTTATGGATGGAATTGACAAAGTAGGCATGCACACTTGGTCTTCAAATGGATGGTCGTGGCAGCAAAAATTGAACCGTGGAGCCCAAAATATATCAAATCAAGTATGACTCAAAGCTCTATGATGGGTGCTACACACTTCTTCTATACCAATCCAAATTTAGAGGTCTATGGATGAGACTACATTGGCATTTATGGATGGATTTGACAAAGTAAGTGTGCATACTTGGGCTTCAAATGGGCAGTTGCGGTAACTCTAATTGAAACATAGGGCCTATAATATATCAAATCTAAGCTGACTTAGTGCCCTATAATATGTGCTACACACTTCATCTGTAGCAATCTAGATTTAGGGACCTATGGATGAGACTACATTGGCATTTATGGATTGATTTGACAAAGTGGGAGTGCGTATAAGAATTCAAATGGATGGACGTGGCACCCTAATTGAACCATGGGGCCCATAATATATCAAATCAAGGCTAACTCAAAGCCCTATAATAGGTGCTACACACCTCTTCTACAACAATCTAAATTTAAGGGCATATGGTTGAGATTGAATTGGCATTTATAGATGAATTTGACAAAGTAGGCGTGCACACTTAGGATTGAAATGGACGGTCATGGCAACCCTGATTAAACCATGGGGTCCATAATATATCAAATTGAGGCTAACTCAGAGCCCTATAATGGGTGCTACACACATATTTTATAGCAGTTAAAATTTAAAGGCTTATGGATGAGATTGCATTGGCATTTATGGATGGATTTGACAAAGTAGGCATGCACACTTATGCTTCAAATGGTTGGTTATGGCAACCTTGATTAAACCATGAAGCTTATAGTATAATAAATTGAGTCTGACTCAGAGCCCTATAATGGGTACTACACACTTTTTCTATAGCAAAACAAATTTAGGGGCCTATGGATAAGATTGCATTGGTATTTATGGATGGATTTAACAAAGTGGGTGTGTGTACTTGGGATTCAAATGTATGGTCGTGGCAACCCCAATTGAACCATGTGGTCCATAATATATCAAATCAAAGCTAACTCAGATCCCTATAATGGATGCTATAAACTTTGTCTCTAGCAATCCTAATTTAAAGGCCTATGGATGAGACTGTATTGCCATTTATGGATTGATTTGACAAAGTGGGTGCGCACACTTAGGATTCAAAAGCACGATCATGGAAACCTGAATTGAACCACAAGCCTATAATAAATCAAATCAAAGTTCACTCAGAGCACTATAATGGGTGCTACACACTTTATCTGTAGCAGTTCGAATTTAGGGGCCTATGGATGAGACTGCATTGACATTTATGGATGGATTCAATAAAGTAGGCGTGCACACTTATGCTTCAAATGACGGTCATGGCAACCCTGCTTAAACCATAGGGCCCATAATATACCAAATCAAGGATGACTCAAAGGGCAATAGTGACTGCTACACACTTCTTCTATATCAATACAAATTTTAGGGCATATGGATGAGACTGCATTGGCATTTATGGATGGATTTGACAAAGTGAGCATGCACACTTAGGCTTCAAATAGATGGTCATGGCAACCTCGAATAAACCATGGGGCCTATAATATATAAAATAAAAGCCAACTCAGAGCCTTATAATAAGTGCTACAGATACCACTTGTGGCATTCAAAGTTTTAGGGTCTATGGATGAGATTGCATTGGAGTTTATAGATGGATATAACAAAGTGGGCATGCACACTTGGGTTTCAAATGGACAGTCGTCGTAATCCTAATTGAATCACGAGGCCCATAATATAATAAATCAAAGTTGACTCATAGCCTTATAATGGGCACTACAAACCTTGTCCATAGCAATCCAAATTTAGGGGCCTATGGATGAGACTTCATTAGCATTTATAGATGGATTTGACAAAGTGGGCATACGCACTTGGGCTTCAAATGAATGGTAGTGGCAGCCCCACCTAAACCACAGGGCCCATAATATATCAAATTAAAGCTAATCTATAGCCCTATAATAAGTTCTACATATTTCATCTTTAGTAATCAAAATTTAGGGGCCCATGGATGAGAC
Organism: Mallotus nudiflorus; assembly: GCA_947683625.1. Taxonomy (NCBI): domain Eukaryota; kingdom Viridiplantae; phylum Streptophyta; class Magnoliopsida; order Malpighiales; family Euphorbiaceae; genus Mallotus; species Mallotus nudiflorus. The sequence goes on along the minus strand of CANTUR010000166.1, from coordinate 6,104,929 downwards.
TGCATTGGCATTTATGGATAGATTTGACAAAGTAGGCATGTGTACTTGGGCTACAAATGGATGGTCATGGTAGTAAAAATTGAACCACAAAACCCATAATATATCAAATCAAGTTTGACTCAGAGCTCTATAATGGGTGCTACACAGTTCATCTATACCAACCTAAATTTAGGGGTCTATGGATGAGACTATATTGGCATTTATGGATTGATTTGACAAAGTGGGCATACACACTTGGGCTTTAAATGGGTGGTTGTGGCAACCCCAATTGAACCATAGAGCATATAATATATCAAATTGAAGCTAACTTAGTGCCCTATAACAAATTCTAAACTTTTCATCTGTAGCAATCCAAATTTCGGGGCCTATGGATGACATTGCATTAGCATTTATGGATGGATTTGACAAAGTGGGTGTGCATAAGTGGAATTCAAATGGATGGTTATGACACCTTGATTGAACCATGGGGCCCATAATATATCAAATCAAGGCTAACTCAGAGACCTATAATAGGTGCTATACACCTCTTCTTCAGCAGTCCAAATTTAGGGCCTATGGTTGAGATTGCATTGGCATTTACGGATGGATTTGATAAAGTGGGTGTGCACACTTAGGATTGAAATGGACGGCCATGGCAGCCCTGATTGAACCATAGGTCCCATAATATATCAAATTATGGCTAACTCAAAGCCTTATAATGGGTACTACACACATCTCCTGTAGCAATCCAAATTTAGAGGCCTATGTATTAGACTACATTGGCATTTATGGATGGATTTGACAAAGTATGTGTGCACACTTGTGCTTCAAATTATTGTTCATGGCAACCCCGATTGAACCATGGGGCCCATAGTATACCAAATCAAGTATGACTCAGAGTCCTATAATGGGTGGTACACATTTCTTCTGTAGCAGTCCAAAATTAGGGGCCTATGGATGAGATTGCATTGGTATTTATGGATGGATTTAAGAAAGGGGGTGTACGCATGTGGGTTTCAAATGTATAGTTGTGGCAACCCCGATTGAACCATGAGGTCCATAATATATTAAATTGAAGCTAACTCATATCCTTATAATGGATTTTATAAACTTTGTCTATAGCAATCCTAATTTAGGGCCCTATGGATGAGATTACATTGCCATTTATGGATTAATTTGATAAAGTAGGTGTGCGCACTTAGGATTCAAATGGATGATTGTGGCAACCCTGATTGAACCATGGGCCCATAATATATCAAATCAAAGTTAGTTTAGAGCCCTATAATGGGTGCTACACACTTAGTCTATAGAAGTCCAAATTTAGGGGCCTATGGATGAGATTGCATTTATGGATGGATTCAACAAAGTAGGGCAGCGCACTTATGATTCAAATAATGGTCATGGCAACCCTAATTGAACCATGGGGCCCATAATATACCAAATCAAGGATGACTCAAAATGCCAATAATGGCTACTACATACTTCTTCTATAGCAATACAAATTTTGGGGCATATGGATTAGACTGCATTGGCATTTTTCGATGGATTTAACAAAGTGGGCGTGCGCACTTAGGCTTCAAATGGACGGTCATGGAAACCTTAAATAAACCATGGCACCTATAATATATCAAATTAAAGCTAACTCATAGCCCTATAATAAGTGCCATACACATCATTTGTAGCTTTCCAAATTTTGGGGCCTAAAAAATGAGACTGCATTGGCTTTTATAGATGGACATAATAAAGTGGGTGTGCGCACTTGGGTTTCAAATCGATGGTTGTCATAACCCCGATTAAACCACAAGGCCTATAATATAGTAATTGAAGCTGACTCAGAGCCTTATAATGGGCTCCATAAAATTTTTCCATAGTAATCTAAATTTAGGGGCTTATGGTTGAGACTGCATTAGCATTTATAGATGGATTTGACAAAGTGGGCTTGCGCACTTGAGCTTTAAATGAATGGTCATGGTAGCCTTGCTTGAACCACATGGCTCATAATATATCAAATTAAAGCTTACTAATAGCCCTATTATAAGTGCTTCATATTTCATATGTAGTAATCCAAAATTAAGGGCCCATGGATGAGATAACATTGGCATTTATGGATGGATTTGTCAAAGTAAGCATGTGCACTTGGGCTTCAAATGGATGGTCATGACAACCAAAATTGAACCATGCAGCCCTTAATATATCAAATCGAGGCTGACTCAGAGCTCTATGATGGGTGCTACACACTTCTTTGGTACCAATCTAAATTTAAGGGCCTATAGATGAGACTGCATTGGCATTTATGGATGGATTTGACATAGTGGGCGTGCGCACTTAGGCTTCAAATAGGTGGCTGTGGCAACTCTAATTGAACCACGAGGTCTATAATATATCAAATTGAGTCTAACTTAGAGCCCTATAATAGTTGCTGCACACTTCTTGTGTAGTAATCAAAATTTAAGGGCCTATGAATTAGACGACATTGGCATTTATAGATGGATTTAACAAAGTGGGCGTGTGCACTTGGGATTCAAATGGATGAGACTACAATGACATTTATGGATGGATTTGATAAAGTGGGTGTGCGCACTGAGGACTCAAATGGATGGTCATGGCAACCCTGATTGAACCATGGGCCCATAATATACCAAATCAAGTCTGACTCAGAGCCCTATAATGGGTGTTATATACTTCTTCTATATCAACCTAAATTTAGGGGCCTATGGATGAGACTACATTGGCATTTATGGATGGATTTGACAAAGTGGGTGTGCGTACTTGGCATTCAAATGGATAGTTATGGCAACCCTAATTGAACCATAAGGCCCATAATATATCAAATCGAATTTGACTCAGGGCCTTATAATAACTAGTACATAGACTTTGTCTAAGGCAGTCCAAATTTAGGGGACTTTGGATGAGACTGCATTAGCATTTATGGATGGATTTGACAAAGTTGACATGCAAAATTGGGCTTTAAATGGATGGTCGTGGCAACCTTGATTGAACCACAGGGCCCATAATATATCAAATTGAAGCTGACTTAGAGTGTAGCAATGGGAGCTTGTAGACTGTAGGGTTTAGAGTGCGTCCAAGATTGTAGCAACCCTGGCACTGTTTGAGCTCAAGGCTCTAGAGAACACACTAACCACTATCACAAAGACATGGCATGGAGATGAGGAGTCGCCACCTATGGTAATAATTGGGACAAATTGAAAAGGTGGTACTCAATTCCCTGAAAGAAAGCTAACACAACAACCAGGAGATTTTGGATATGGAATACTAACTTCTTTTGGTCTTATGTTCATTTAGAATTACTTTATGAATTACTATCTTATCCTCTATTTACATACAATTTCATATAAACCCAAAAACAATAAACTCCAAGGCAAACTAGTCATGAAATATACAAGTAAATAATGCATTCAATCATATAACCCTTAAGTTAGTCTAATCTACATGAATTTTAATTAAATGAGTTAAATCTACATGTTTTAAATTATAAGTGAACCTAAAGACCTAATTCTTTTTTATTTTAATCAAATGAACCTAGGTCTACTAATTTTAATTCTAAATATGAGCTTAAATCTACAAATTATGGAATATTTAGATTAATGGGCCTAAGTGTATATGTTTTAATTGAATAATGATCTTAAATCTACAAATTATGAAAAAGGGCTTAAATTAAGTGTGCTAAGTCTAAATTAATTAAATTGAATTAGGCATGCCTATGTCTAATTAACTAAATGGGCCTAAAGGTATTTCTAACCTAAAAGCTAATTAATTATGGACCTAAAAATATATTTTAATTAATTAAACCTAATTAATTATTAAATGATATGGGCTAAAAGAATACTCTAAACTTAACTAAATAAATCAAGGCCTAAAGTGGGCCTAAGGCCCAAAACACACAAAAATAATAAATAAACCTAAAAACAAATAAAAAACAATTAAATAAGATTAAACAAATAATTATATTAATTCCTTACTAAAATCCTAATTTTTATTAACATGCAACTTAAATTAATCTACTTCCTCCATTGATTTTAAATGATTACCAAATTGAAACCTAATTTTACTAACCAATTTAATAAAAATATGCAACCACATACATAATTTTATTATTATTCCCACTATTGGGGCTATTACATTAATTCATAAAATAATTAATAAAAAATAAAAATAAAGAATAAAATAAAAATAAAGACAATAAAAATAAAAAATCCTAAAAGCTAAGTTTCTATGGGCTTGATCCATAGTCTTCTGTGGATTTCATCTCTCTCATATAATCACCATGTGTTTTCCTCCACAATCACCATAAAAAATAAAAATAATTAATGAATAAATTATAATAAAATAAATAGAATAATAAATAAACAAATAAATAAATAAATAAATAAATAAAAGAAGAAAAAGAATATGGTATGCCTATGGATAATCAGGGTGCTCCTCAGATTTGTGATTCACCGTTCTTGATAAGTCTTTGAATCTTTTCTTCAAAAAATCCTTCACGAGTCTTTGAATTAATTGATGAATCAAAAGAATTTTTGATTAAAAGTAAATAAAAAAATAAAAAACTCAATTTTCTTTCTCTCCTTTTCTCTTTTCTACGCCTCTCTCTTCTTTTTTCTTTTTTTTTCTCCTCCTCTCTTTTCCTGTGCTCTCCCCCCTTTTCTCCCCTGCTCCTTCCTTTCTTTTTATAGTTAAGCCAGGAGATCTAACCCCAATCCTAATATGATTCTGATTCTTAAAGTGTATTTAGGAATTTGAAACCAATTAGGAATGAATTAATTATGAAGTTTAAACCAATTTGGATTGAATTAATTATGAAGTTTAAACCAATTAAAACACTAAATTGGACGTAGTTTAGATATAGGAAAATGGAAGAATTTAATTTCGACAGGGATTGTGTAATTCTGATCGGAATTATACAATCCCGATCGGAATTGTTGTAGTTCCGATCAGAATTACATAATTCCGATCGGAATAATGGAATTTCGACGCTCTTTTTTTAACAATTAATTATAAAAAGGCCCTCAAAAAAATTTAAATTTTGCAATTAGGTCCTAAAAAGAACTTTGCAATTTAGTCCTTGAAAACATCAAATCTTTCCTTTAAAAGCCTTAGAAATTTTTTAGGATTAAGTTTCAAAGACATTTTCATCACTGGAGTCCTTTGTTACATCCATAACATATCATCCCGAAATTGGGTGTCTATAGAGCTATAAACATTATCTATACCAATCCAAATTTAGGGGCCAATAGATAAAACTACATTGGCATTTATGGATAGATTCGACAAAGTGCGCATGCACACTTGGGATTCAAATGGACGGTTGTGGCAATGTTGAATGAACCATGAGGCCCGTAATATATCAAATCAAAGCTAGCTTAAAGCCTTATAATGGGTGCTACGCACTTCATCTACAATAGTCCAAATTTAGGGGCCTATGGATGAGACTGCATTGGCATTTATGGATTGATTTGATAAAGTGAGCGTGCACATTTGAGCTTCAAATGGATGGTCGTGGCAACCCCGATTGAACCATGTCACCGATAATATATTGAAACAAAGTTGACTCAGAGACCTATAAGGGGTACTACAAATATTATTTTTCATAATCCAAATTTAGGGGCCTCTTGATAAGACTACATTAGCATTTATGGATGGATTTGACAAAGTGGGTGTGCACACTTGGGCTTTATATGGATGGTCATGGTAACCTTGATTAAAACACGAGGCCTATAAAATGTCAAATCAATACTGACTCAGAGCCTAGATTAAGTGCTACACACTTCTTCTATTCCAATCCAAATTTAGGGGCCTATGGATGAGACTACATTGGCATTTACGGAATGATTTGACAAAGTGGGTATGTGCACTTAGGCTTCAAATGGACGGTCGTGGTAACCTTGATTAAACCACGGGGTCCATAATATATCAAATCGAAGCCGTCTGAGACTTATAATAAGTGTTACACATTTCATTTATGGCAATCCAAATTTAGGGGCCTATAGATGAGGCTGTATTGGCATTTATAGATGGATTTGACAAAGTGGGCGTGAGCACTTGGGCTTCAAATGGACGGTCGTGGCAGCCTAGATTGAATTATAGGGCCTATAATATATCAAATCAAAGCTGACTTAGAGCTTTATAATTATAGCTATAAACATTTCCTATACCAATCCAAATTTAGGGTCCTATGGATGAGAATGCATTGGCATTTATGGATGGGTTTAAGAAAGTGGGCATGCACACTTGGTATTCAAATGGACTTTTGTGGCAACCCTGATTGAACCATAAGGCCCATAATATATCAAATCAATGCTAAATTAGAAACCTATAATGGGCACTACACACTTCATCTATAGTAGTCCAAAATTAGGGGCCTATAGGTGAGACTGCATTGGCATTTATGGATGGATTTAACAAAGTGCACGAGCGCACTTAGCCTTCAAATGGACAGTTGTGGCAACCCCGATTGAACCACAGGGTCCATAATATATCAAATAAAAGTTGACTAATAGATTTATAATAGGTGCTATAAACTTTATTTATAGCAATTGAAATTTGGGGGCCTATGGATAAGACTGCATTGGCATTTATGGATGGATTTGACAAAGTGAGCATGCACACTTTGTCTTTAAATGGACAGTCGTGGCAACCTCAGTAGAACCACGGTGCCTATAATATATCAAATTGAAGTTGACATAGAGCGTTATAATAAGTACTACACACTTTGTCTATGGCAATCCAAATTTAAGGGGCTATGGATAAGAGTGCATTGGCAATTATGGATGGATTTGCCAAAGTGGGTGTGTGCCATTGGGTTTCAAATGGACAACCATGGCAACCTCGATTAAACCATAGGGCCCATAATATAAAAAAAGATGACTCAGAGCCCTATAATAGGAGCAATAAACATTTCCTATATGAATCCAAATTTAGGGGCCTATAGATTATACTGCATTGGCACTTATGGATGGATTTGATAAAGTGGGTGTGCACACTTGGTATTCAAATGCACAGTCGTGGCAACCTTAAATGAACCACAAGGCCTATAATATATCAAATTGAATTTGTCATAGATTTTTATAAAGAAAGTTATAAACATTACCTGTGCCAATCCAAAATTAGGGGCCTATAGATTAGACTGCATTGGCATTTATAGATGGATTTGACAAAGTGGGTGTGCACACTTGGGATTCAAATGGATGGTCATGGCAACCTTGAATGAACCACAAGGCCCATAATATATGAAATTGAAGCTGACTGAGAGCCCTATAATAGGTTTAACACACATCATCTGTACCAGTCCAAATTTAGGGGCTTATGGATGAGACTGCATTGTCATTTATGGATGGGTTTGACAAAGTAGGCATGCCCACTTAGGCTTCAAATTGAACCATAGGGCCCATAACATATCAAATTGAAGCTAACTCATAGCTTTATAATAAGTACTACACAATTTTTTTGTGGCAGTTCAAATTTAGGGGCCTATGAATGAGACTACATTGGTATTTATGGATGGATTTGACAAAGTGGACATGTGCACTTAGGCTTCAAATGGACAGTCGTGGCAATCTCGATTGAACCATAGGGCCCATAGTATATCAAATTAAAGCTAACTCAGAGCCTTATAATAGGAGCTATAAACATTTCCTAACCAATCCAAATTTAGGAGCCTATAGATGAGATGACATTGGCATTTATGGATGGATTTGATAAAGTGGGTGTGTGCATATGGGATTCAAATGGATGGTTGTGGCATATTCAAATGAACCATAAGGCCTATAATATATCAAATTGAAGCTGACTTAGAGCCCTATAATAGGTATTATACACTTCATCTCTAACAATCCAAATTTAGGGGTCTATGGATGCGACTGCATTGGAATTTATGGATGGATCTAACAAAGTAGGTGTGCGTACTAGGCCTTCAAATGGACGATCATGGCATCCCTGATTGAAACATGGTTCCTATTATATATCAAATTAAAGCTGACGTAGAGCCCTATAGTACATGTAACACACTTCATCTATAGCAATCCAAATTTAAGGCCTTATGGATGAGACAACATTGGCATTTATGGATGGATTTGACAAAGTAGTTGTGCATACTTGGGCTTCAAATGGACAGTCATGGCATCCCTGATTGAATCACAAGGACCATAATATATCAAATCAAATTTGACTTAGAGATATTTAATATGAGCTATAAACATTAGCTGTAGCAATCCATATTTAGGGGCGAATGGATGTGACTACATTAGTATATATTGTTAGATTTGAAAAAGTGGGCCTGTGCACTTGGGCTTCAAATGGATGGTCGTGGGAACCACAATTTAACCATGAGGCCTATAATATACCAAATCGATATTAACTCAGAGCTTCATAATGGGTACTACATGCTTCTTTTGTACCAATTCAAATTTAGGGGCTTATGGATGAGACTCCATTGGAATTTATGGATGGATTTGATAATATGGGCGTGTGCACTTGGGCTTCAAATGGATGGTCGTGGCAACCTCGATTGAACCATAGGGCCCATAATATATCAAATAGAAGCTGACTCATAACCCTATAATGTCTTATGAACTTTGTCTGTCACAATCCAAATTTAAGGGCCTATGGATAAGAATGCAATGACATTTATGGATGGATTTGACAAAGTGGGCATATGCCATTAGGATTCAAAGCAACCTCGATTAAGCCATAGGGCCTATAATATATCAAATTGAAGCTTACTCAGAGCCTATAATGGGAGCTATAAACATTGCTTTTACCAAACCAAAATTAGGGGCCTATAGATTAGACTGCATTGACATTTATGGATGGATTTGACAAAGTGGGTGTGTGTACTTGGGATTCAAATGGACAGTTGTGGCAACATTGAATGAACCAAGAGGCCTATAATATATAAAATGACTCAAAGCCTTATAATGGGTGCTACACACTTTATTTATAATAGTCCAAAGTTAGGTGCCTATGGATGAGACTACATTGGCATTTATGGATGGATTTGACAAAGTGGGCATGCTCACTTGGGCTTCAAATGGATGGTCATGGCAACCTCGATTGAACCATAGGGCCCATAATATATCAAATCAAAGTTGATTCTAACCCTCATAATAATTACTACACACTTCATATGTGGGAATCCAAATTTAAGGGCTTATGGATAAGACTACATTGGTATTTATGGATGGATTTGATAAAGTGGACGTGTGCACTTAGGCTTCACATGGACGGTTATGGCAACCTCGATTGAACCATAGGGCTCATAATATATCAAATCAAAGCTAACTTAGAGGAATATATAAGGAGCTATAAACATTGCCTATACCAATCCAAATTTAGCAGCCCATAGATGAGACTGCATTGGCATTTATGGATGGATTAGACAAAGTGGATGTGCGCACTTAGAATTCAAATGGACGGTCGTGGCAACCTCAAATGAACCATGAGTCCCATAATATATCAAGTCAAAGTGTACTTAGAGCCCTATAATAGGTGCTACACACTTTATCTATATCAGTCCAAATTTAAAGGCCTATGGATGAGATTCCATTTGCATTTATGGATGGATTTAATAAAGTAAGCTTATGCACTTGGGTTTCAAATGGATGGTTATTGGAACTCTGATTGAATCATAGGGCCCATAATATATCAAATCAAAGCTAACTTAGAGCCTTATAATTGGAGCTATAAACATTACATGTAATAATCCAAATTTAGGGGCCTATGGATAATACTGCATTGGCATTTATGGGTGGATTTAACAAAGTTAGTGTGCATTCTTATACTTTAAAAGGATGGTTGTGGCAACCCCAATTAAAGATTTAGGCCCATAATATGTCAAATCAAGGTTGCCTTAGAGTCCTATATTAAGTGCTACACACTTCTTTTATAGCAATCCTAATTTAAGGGCTTATGGATGAGACTGCATTAGCATTTATGGATGGATTTGACAAAGTGGGCGTGTGCACTTAGGCTTCAAATAGACGGTCATGGGAATCTCGACTGAATGATGATGCCTATAACATGTCAAATTGAGGTTGAGTTAAAGCCCTATAGTGGGTGCTACACACTTCTTCCATAGAAACCTAAATTTAGCGGCCAATGGATTAGACTGCATTGACATTTATGGATGGATTTGAAAAAGTAGACATGCACACTTGGGCTTCAAATGGGCGGTCATGGCAACCTAGGTTTAACCATGAGGCCCATAATATATCAAATTATGGTTGACTTAGAGCCCTATAATGGGCGCTAAACTCTTCTTTTGTTCTAATCAAAATTTAGGGGCCTATGGATGAGACTACATTGGCATTTATGGATGGATTTGACAAATTAGGCATGTCCATTTGGGCTTAAAATGAATGGTTGGGGTAACCCTAATCAAACCACGTGCCTTTAATTTATCAAATTGAAGCTGACTCAAAGCCTTATAATGGCTGCTATAAGCATTCCCTATTGCAATCCAAATTTAGGGACCTATGCATGACACTGCATTGGCATTTACTTACGGATTTGATAAACTGGGCATGTGCACTTGGTCTTAAAATGGACGGTTATGGCAACCCTAACTGAACCATAATACCCATAATATATCAAATCAAGGTTAAGTCATAGCCCAATAATGGACACTGCACACTTCTTTTATAGTAACCCAAATTTAGTGGCCTATAGATTAAACTGCATTATTATTTATGGATGGATTTGACAAAATTGGCATGCACACTTAGTCTTCAAATGGATGGTTGTGACAACCCTGATTGAACCATGGAACCTATAATATATCAAATCAAAGCTGACTGAGAGTCCTATTATACGTGCTACATGCTTCATCTATAGCAATCCAAATTTAGGGGCTTATGGATAAGACTGCATTAACATTTATGGATGGATTTGACAAAGTGGGTGTGCACACCTAGGATTAAAATGGATAGTTATGAAAACATCAATTGAACCATGATGCCCATAATATATTAAATTGAAGTTGACCTAGGGCCCTATAATGGGTGCTGCAAACTTTGTTTGTAGCTATCCAAATTTAAGGGTTTGTGGATGAGATTGCATTGGCATATATGGATGGATTTGACAAATTGGGTGTGCACAAATGGGATGCAATTGGATGGTTGTGGCAACCATAATTGAACCAAGGGGCCTATAAAATATCAAATCAAAGCTAACATAGAGCTCTATAATACATGCTACATGCTTCATCCGTAGCCATCCAAATTTAAGGCCCTATAGATGAGACTGCATTGGCATTTATGGATGGATTCGACAAAGTGGGCATGAGTACTTAGGCTTCAAATGGACAATCATGGCAATGGTCCATAATATATCAAATTAAAGCTAACTCAGCACCCAATAATATGTGCTAGACAATTTACCTGTGGCAATCCAAATTTAGGGGCCTATAAATGAGACTACATTGCAATTTATGGATCAATTTAACAAAGTGGGCATGCACACTTGGGATTCAAATGGATAGTCATTGTAATGCTGATTAAATCATGGGGACCATAATATATCAACTAGAAGCTAACTCAGATCCTTATAATTAGTGCAATAAACTTTGCTTGTAGCAATCCAAATTTGAGGGCCTATGGATGAGACTAAATTGGCATTTATAAATGGATTTGACAAAGTGGACATGCACAATTGGGATTTAAATGGGCGGTCATGGCAACACCATTTGATCCATGGTGCCCATTATATATTAAATCGAAGCTTACTCAGAGCCCTATTGTACATGCTATACACTTCAGCTATAGCAATCCAAATTTAGGGCCCTATGGATGAGACTGCATTGGAATTTTTGGATGGATTTAAGAAATTTCCCATGCTCACTTGGGCTTCAAATGGATGGTCGTGGCATCCTCGATTGAACCACAGAGACTATAATGCATCAAATCAAAGTTGACGTAGAGGCCTACATACTTTGTCTCTAGAAATTCAAATTTAGGGGCCTATTAATGAGACAACATTAGCATTTATGGATGGATTTGACAAAGTGTGCGTGCACACTTGGACTTCAAATGGACGGTCGTGGCAACAATGATTGAGCCATGGGACCTATAATGTATCAAATCGAAGCTGACTCAGAGCTCTATAATACATGCTACACAATTCAACTATAACAATCCAAATTTAGGGCCCTATGGATGTGACTGCATTAGCATTTATGGATGGATTTAATATAGTGGGTATGCGCACTTGGGCTTCAAATGGATAGTCATGGCAACCCCAATTGAACCATTAGGCTCATAATATATCAAATCAAAGCTGACTCAGAGACCTATAATAAATGCTACATGCTTTATTTATAGCAATTCAAATTTCAGGCCCTATAGATGTGACTGCAATGGCATTTATGAATGGATTTGACAAAGTGGGCATGCACACTTGGGCTTCAAATGGATGGTTATGGCAATCCCGATTGAACCATAGGGCCCATAATATATCAAATTAAAGTTAAGTCATAGCCCTATAATGGTGGTACACATTTTCTCTGTAGCAATCCAAATTTAGAGGCCTATGGATGAGACTGCATTAGCATTTATGGATGGAATTGACAAAGTGGTCGTGCGCACTTGGACTTCAAATGGATGGTCATGGAAACCTTGAGGAGACCATTGTAGAGGGCGGGGTTTAGCACGTGTCCAAGATTTTAGCAACCACGAAACTGTTTAGGCTCAGGGCCTTAGAGAACACACTAACCACTATCACAAAGAGATGGCATGGAGATGAGGAGTCGCCACCTAGGGTAATAACTGGGACAATTTGATTAGTGGTACTCAATTATCTAAAAGAAAATTAGCACCACAACCAAGAGATTCTGGATACAGAATACTAACTTCTCTTAGTCTCGTGTTCATTTAGAATAATTTTATAAATAATTATTTCATCCTTTAATTACATGCAATTTTATTAAACCCTAATTAATATCCATTTACCCAAAAAGGCAACAAGTTAATAAAATTACAAGTAAAATGCACTAAAGATCACGTCATCCCTAAGTATAAACTTTGTTAAATAAGTTAGCTAAATCTACATTTTATTTACAAGTGAAAATAGAATAAAAGTGGGCCTACATTTTATTAATTAATGAGCCTAAATCTATTTTTTAGTCTTTCTAAGATATGGGCTTAAGTCTATTCAATTTTAAAGAAGAAATTAAATTAGTGGGCCTAAGTCTTAATCTGGTTTTATTTTAAATGAAATATGGTCCTAGGTCTATTTATTTTAAAAGAAATGCAATTAAATGGGCTAAGCTAAGTTTAAACAATTTTAATTAACTAAGTGGGCCTAAAATCTAATTAACCTAATGGGCCTAAATTGATTTTAATTATTTAGAAAACCTAAATCATTTTTTAAGCCTATTCATTTAGTGGGTTAAACCTAAACGTGGGCTTGGGGCCCAAAAATATAAAAACATAAAAAAAGAAGCCTAAAATAAATAAAACACAAAAAATAGATCAAACAAACATTACAGTGATTTTTTAAAAAAAATCCTAAATTAATTACATGCAAACCCTAATTTAAGCTACTGCCACCATTGATTTTAATTGATTTTTACCCAATTGAACCTAATTACTAATCAATTTTAAAATACAAAAATTTAAATCGTTTACTATTCCCACTACTAGGGTTATTACAAACTACGCACATAATTAAAATTAAATAATTATACACCCATAAATTAAAATAAACTACACAGGATACCAAAATGCAGAACAAAAATTAAAATCCTAAGAACTATTATTAAAATAGTACAGGTTCATCCATGGCATTCCATGGATCTTCTGTTCAATTAAACACAGGCGGTATCCTCCTCCTCAATCCACATCAAAACAAAAAAATAAAAAAAACAATCAAATTAGTAGTGAAATTAAATAATAAAATAATTAACGAAATGAATAAAAATCACAAAAGAGAAGAAAGAAAAAATGAATATTGTGCATATGCCCTTTTTTGGCCCCTCAGATTAGGATTTTCACTGATGAAATTGACTCAGTGTTTATTTGATTATGGACTAAGACAAAAAATCACTGTATCGTCTTCCTCAAATGAACTGCAAAATTAGGGCTTTTTAAAGAACAAAAGAAATCAAAGCCTTTTTGTTTCGTCTGTAAAAAATCCTTCAGCCAAGCCTCTAGCAAAAAAAAAAAAACCTCCTCTTGCACGCATGCAGACTCTACTTTTAAATGCAGAGTTTGTGCATACTGAACTTCCTCCAATGGAGGAACAGACCTATCTGATCATATTAGATAGCGTTTGATTTGATTTCAAAAAAATATCTTCTCCGTTTCTTTTCTAAAAAAAGTCTTATCATATAAAATTTAAATTTTTCAACCAATCAAAACACTGAAAAACTTGATAAAAATAAGGAAAAATACGCAAAAAAATCATAAATAGAATTATTACGCATCGGCACTGTGCAATGCTGACCGGCATTGTATAATGTTGATTGTCATTGTGTAATGCCGACATTACACTAATGTCGATCCTAAAAAATAATTTTTTTAATTACCAAAAGACCCCTGAAAAAAATGACTTATTTGCAATTAAATCCTAAAAAATCTTGCAATTTAGTTCGTAAAGTCCAGAAAATCAACAACCAAGTTCAATTTTTGAATAAATTTCATCATAGGGGCTTATGTCGTAATTGTGCACAATTGCATCCTGAAATTGGGTGCTTACAACCATTATATATCAAATTGTGGTTTACTCAAAGCTCTACAATATGTGCTATACACTTCATCTGTAGCAATCCAAATTTAGGGGCCTATGGATCAAAATGCATTGGTAATTATGGATGGATTTGGCAATATGGGTGTGCGCACTTGGGATTCAAATGGAAAGTTATGGCAACACTAATTGAACCACAAGGCCAATAATATATCAAATTAAAGTTAACTCACAGCCCTATAATTAGTGCTACAAACTTTGTCTATGGCAGTCAAAACTTAAGGGCATATGGATGAGACTACTTTGGCATTTATGGATGGATTTGACAAAGTGTGCCTGTGCACATGGGCATCAAATGGATGGTCATGGCAACCCCAATTGAACCATGGGGCCCATAATATATCAAATCAAGGTTGACTCAAAGCCCTATAATGACTGCTACACACTTCTTCTCTACCAATCCAAATTTAAGGCCTATGGATGAGACTGCATTGGCATTTATGTATCGATTTGACAAAGTGTGCATGTGCACAAGTGCTTCAAATGGACAGTCATGGCAACCTTGATTCAACCTTAGGGCCCATAATATATCAAATCAAAGTTGACTCATAGCCTTATAATTATTAGTGATATGCACTAGGTCAATCATTTGATTATGTATTGACTTTCTTATTTTATTAATAAATAGGTATTTCATTATCATTTGATTTTATGATAATTATATGAATGGTTAATTCTTACTAAGGCCATCAAGTATATGACTTGATAGTAAAACCCTTAGATTAAAATAAGAGTTCTATTCTAATTATCCTTAGCCATTCATTCATTATATAAATATTAAAGTATTAAGGCTATTATTATGTTGACTGATGGTTATATTTTACTAATCATGAATATAAGATATTAAGTCAACTTATAGGTATATGATGAGAGATCATGTACTGGATTGACCCACTAGAAGAATACTACATAGATTATTGTCATAAGTACTTCTCATCATAGTAATTTTATTTCGGTCCTTTGACCATAAAATCATCATGGATTTCTACATAGCTATTTTATGTTTTGACACATTCTAACATTGTCTTTAACCGAACTATTAGATAGGATGTTGTTGGATATGAAATTAGTTATGTGAGGAATGTGAGTGGTTTAGAAGGAATTTATCCTTCATTAATATGAGAAAGATATCTATGGGCCCCTTAATAAGATAGATTGAAGGAAAATGCATGGCCATGCTGAATTGAATTGATAAAGAGTTATCATTTTCAGTCTACTTAGAATCAAGTCAGAATATTGAACTATATAAGGATGACATTCTATGCCTTATGTTCAATTAAGATATCATGTGATAAAGGGATGATAAAATTCACTGTAATTAGGTTATGTTGGAATATTGACTTCATATGACTTTGGTAGTCATAATGCTTACTAGAGGCCACTTATGACTTGTAGGCCTAAATAGAGATTTAGGCCCACTGCCAATGTTATGTGAACCTATAAGGTCACACACTTAGAACAAACCCAAAACGAATATGGGTTTAATAAGCCCAAAAAAAACTCTATGGAAATAAATAATTAAAGTGTTTTATTTATTTAGTTATTTATTTAAGATAAATGTTATTTTAAATAAATAAATAAATAAGATATTATTTCTAATTTGTTTTTTTAAAATCAGAATGTAATAAATGAAAATTACCAAAAAGGTCATTGGTAAGTGAAATCTAATTTGGAGTCTATAAATATGTTATATTCTCTAGGGTTTAATACAACTTTGTTTTCCCTACCTCCAAAAACGATTTCCTCTCTTCCTCGAAAACAAACATAGAGTTTTTCTTTTGTTCTTGATTTGTGAGGCAATCAAGAAGGTTGTTAGCACACACTCCAATTCATTTTGTGAAGGCCTATTCGTGTGGATACCTATTGAGGATGCATCCTATTGGAGACATCTTGATCTGAACAACCAAAGCAAAAAGCTCAAGGTAAGGTGTCACCGGTGTGAACCTCCTCCCATCCTATCAGAAATTCTTGCCTCTTCTACGTCTTAGTTAGATTCTTGAAATCTTAGATTTAATCAAGTAGTCAAATTACATGGATCCAGGTTTGGGAATATGATAAATTTATAATTTTTTTGCTGCGTTTGTATCACGAAACCCTAAGTTTGGTATTAGAGCCACTTGTAATTCAATTAATTGATTTTGTGTATATGTGATATATGTTAGGGTTTATGATTCCTTTTGAAAAGGGTTTTCAAAATTATCAAAAAAGGTTTTTGATTTGTTTTGTGACAATTCTTAGTGTAATCAATTTGAAAATGGAATTAAACATTAATTTGATTAATGTTTGTAATGGTTTAATGTGATTAAACTAAAAGCAATTTTTGATTTTATGAATAGAGGATGCTGTTTCATGAAAAACAAATTAAGTATAATCTATGCTAGTATGTAGCATGGCCATGCGCATTTGGCACATGGTTATGCATGATACGACATCAATTAGGTTGCACGGCCATGCGCATTTTGTACACAACCGTGCGACCTGATGCACATGCAAAGTTAAATTTGTACAAGTATACAAATTGATCTGTTTATTGCCCTTTTTATTATGATTTTTTATTGTGATCAAAATCAACTGCTAGCATAGATATTTTAATGAAAAACTAAAAATTATTTTTGATATGTTTTGAACAAAATTTTTCAGACTGTAAGCTATTTACAGAAAGTGATGTTGTTTTATGTAGTAGCTAATTCAGTAATTTGACTATGAAAATTGGTTAGTTGCTTCCTTGAATTAGGGTTTCATGGTGGCAGTTTTAATTGAGCATTTTGTCTATTTTTGAACAAGTTGATTTTATAGTAATTTGATTATGAAAATTCATTAATGCTCAAAAATTTGAAAGGCAATTCATTGAAGAACTAAGGTAAAGAGTTTACCGTTGGGACATCCACCTGGGGCGCTACCCCCGGACCCCGCTAAGGACGCTGCCCCTTAGAACCCCACTAGGGGTGCTACCCCTTGACCCCAAAAGAATTGTCATATTATTTTATTTTTATCATAATAATTGGATTTGCTAACTAAATAGATTATTATGTTATACATGTTTGTTGTTTTATGCATGGTGCATAGCATGGCCCTCATACTAATGTGATTGGATTTAATTTTTATAGGTTATAATTTTAAATACGGCTTGCGAGTCATTTTTTTGTTGTATTTATTTTCTTAGAATAGTGTAGAATAAATTATGACAATTTATGTAAATCAAGACCCCTGGTGCAATTCAAGTTAGAGGCCCAGGATGGAGATTTAAGGTGGGAACCAAAGAAGGAGATCCATGGTAGAAGATGGAGATTCAAGTTAGAGGCTCAATTTGTAATTGTAATATTACCTAGGTTTGACCTTTGATCTTCATATTGGCTTATGAAGATCAACTTAGATTTGGGCCATGCTATGTCACATTTATTTTAGTTGTTATGTATGTGATGCCATGTATATGATGCCATGCAATACAACATAATAATAACTAAATAAGATTAAATAAAGATGAACCCTCATTTAATATTAAGTCATTATAATGCCTCCCATAAATTCAACACTTATCAAGCCTTAGATTATTATATATGGGCCTACCAAAGCAGGGTGTATAAATTTATCTGAGGAAGGCAAGTCGAATAATAGAGCTATCCAAACATTTGATATGGTTTGACTTAACTAGGTTATCAAAATGGTTTTGGACCTAGGGCATTAGATGGGATTTTTAGTTATAACATGTGTTGTCAAATCCCATACCATCCAAGAGTTACATGAGATGTAATTGATAAGAGTTGTCTACCTAAATAACTATATTTTAGGCGATGAGCCAAAGCTCTCTTAGAGTATGGTGAAATATGGATCTTGGCCCACTAAAATTTGTAAAATTAACTTAGAGGGTTATTGATTTAAGTAAATTTAGTGGGAGTTTTTAATTATGTCTCATACATATTTAATAAAATACTGAATGGACTTTGCATATATTTGTTGTAGAAAATGACTTCAAACACTACATCTACCATGTCACTAAAATCAATCGTTAAGAATGATAAGCTCAATGGGACTAACTTTCTTGACTGATACAGAAACCTAAGAATGATTCTTAGGTATGAGAGAAAGGAATACATCCTTGATCAACCCATCCCTGAGGAACCAGCTGCCAATGCTCCTAGAGCACAAAGGGATGCTTATAATAAGCATCTCAATGATTCTATTGATGTCACTTGTGTTATGCTTGGATGTATGGAGTCTGAGCTACAAAAGTAGCCAATGGAAATGGAGGCTTATACTATGATATGCCATCTAAAGGAAATGTTCCAAGAGAAAGCCATAATTGAATGGTTCAATACCATCAGGGCATTACTTTCCTGTAAGCTGACTACTGGTGGCTCTGTCAGTCCTCATGTTCTCAAGATGAAGGGTAATCTTGATCACTTGGACAAGCTTGGTCTCAAGATTGAACAAGAATTGGCTATGGATATTATTCTCCAATCTTTCCCTG
Source organism: Mallotus nudiflorus (assembly GCA_947683625.1). NCBI lineage: Eukaryota > Viridiplantae > Streptophyta > Magnoliopsida > Malpighiales > Euphorbiaceae > Mallotus > Mallotus nudiflorus. The sequence goes on along the minus strand of CANTUR010000166.1, from coordinate 6,085,728 downwards.
AAGCTTATGATAGCTTTGTTATGAATTACAATATGCACAATATAGAGAAGACTGTTTTAGAGTTGCATGGGATGCTGAAAGGAACATCAAGAGTAACACCAAGGATGTTCTCATGGTCAATAAGGGAAAGGGGATGAAAAGGGCAAGGGCAAGGTCTTTAAAGTCTTTTAGAAGCCCAACCCTAAAGCCTAAGCCCAAATCCAAAGCTGAACCTAAAGCAAAGGAAGGAATTTGCTTTTTCTGTAATGAGCCAGGCCACTGGAAAAGAAACTGCAAGCTCTATTTGGATGATTTGAAGAAGAAAAAGGGTAGTGAGACTACCTCTTTAGGTATTCATGTTATAGAATTAAATCTATGTACTTATGATTCTGATTCTTGGGTATTAGATACTAGATCAGGATCTCACATTTGTACAAATGTACAGGGTCTAAAAAAGAGTAGATCATTGGCAAGAGGCGAAGTGTACCTATGAGTTGGCAATGGAGCAAGAGTTACTGCTTTAGCTGTAGGAACTTATGAGTTACCTTTGCCTAGTGGACTTGTTTTATCTTTAGAAAATTGTTATTATGTACCTACTATGCGTAGGAATATTATTTCTATTTCTTGTTTGGACAAGAAAGGGTTTGAATTTATTATTAAGAATAATAAATGCAATATTTATCATGATAACATTTTCTATGGATATGCTCCAGGCACTAGTGGACTTTATGTTTTAGATGTTGAAGACACTAATGAAATGCCAATCTATAACATAGATACAAAGAAGTCTAAATATAATAATTTAAAATTGACCTATCTCTGGCATCGTCAATTAGGCCATATAAATGAGAAACACATTTTAAAGTTACACCAAAATGGGCTTTTAATTTCATTTAATTATGAATCATTTGATACATGTGAATCTTGTTTACTTGGAAAAATGACTAAAACACCTTTTACTGGATAGAGTGAGAGGGCTAATGACTTATTGGGCCTAATACATTCTGATGTATGTGGACCATTAAGCTCAACTACTATAGGAGGTTTTCAGTACTTCACAACTTTCACAGATGATTTTAGTAGATATGGTTATCTCTATCTAATGAAACATAAATCTGAATCTTTTGAAAATTTCAAAATTTTCAAGAATAAAGTACAAAATCAACTTAGTAAAAATATTAAAACACTAAGATTTGATTGAGGTGGTGAATATTTAAACCAAGAATTTATAGATTATCTTAGAGATTGTGGGATTGTTTCATAATTAACTCCTCCAAGTACACCACAATGGAATGGTGTGTCTAAACATAGAAATCAAACTCTATTGGATATGGTTTGATCTATGATGAGTCAATCTGATCTTCCAATCTCTTTTTGGGGATATGCTTTAGAAACTGCTGCATTCATTTTGAATAGAGTTCCATCGAAGGCAATTGAAAAGACACCATATGAGAAATGGACTGGAAAAACTCCCAGTTTGTCTTTTCTTAAGATTTGGGGATGTGATGCTTTTGTGAAGCATCAAATCTTAGATAAACTAGCACCCAAATCTGACAAATGCCTTTTTGTGGGATATCCTAAAGAAACTAAAGGATATTACTTTTACAATGCATTTGAGAACAAAGTGTTTATGTCTCAAAATGGTATATTTTTTGGAAAGAGAGTTTATTTCCAAAGGAACTAGTGGGAGCACAGTGCAACTTGAAAAATGTCAAGGCCCACAAAATAGTGTTGTACCTGATATGGAACCGTAGCTAAATCAACAAGTAGTTATTGAGCCTAGACAAGTACTAGAAGGCCCAAGAAGGTCTGGTAGGACATGTCAAATCCCCATGAGATATGGATTTCTTATAACTAGTGATAATGATGTGTTAATTGTGGATCAAAATGAGCCCACATCCTATCAAGAGGCCATAAATAGTCCTGACTCTGAGAAATGGCTTAAAGCCATGAGATAAAAAATACAATCCCTGTATGATAATCAAGTATGGACCTTGATTGACCCAAATGATGGTTTAAAAACTATTTGGTGCAAATGGGTTTTCAAAAAGAAAATCGACATGGATGGTAATGTGCATACCTTTAAGGCAAGACTGGTTGCAAAATGTTTCAAACAAACACATGGTATAGACTATGATGAAACCTTTTCACTAGTGGCTATGCTAAAATCTATTCGAATTCTCCTTGCTATAGTTGCATACTATGATTATGAAATATGGCAAATGGATGTCAAAATAACATTTCTTAATGGAAATTTACTTGAGGATGTGTACATGACACAACCAGAGGGTTTTGTTAGTCCTGTGAATTTTGGAAAGGTATGCAAGCTTCAAAGATCCACTTATGGATTGAAGCAAGCATCTCGGAGTTGGAATCTTCATTTTGATGAAGTAGTTAAAGAATTTGGCTTCATTAAAAATGATTATGAATCTTGTGTATACAAGAAAGTTAGTGGGAGTGCTATTGTGTTTTTAGTGTTATATGTGGATGACATACTAGTCATTGGAAATGATATCCCTATTTTACAAAATGTTAAATCATGGTTAGAGAATTGTTTCTTAATGAAAGACTTAGGTGAAGTTGCTTATATATTAAGCATTAAGATCTATAGAGATAGATCTAAAAGGCTTATTGGCCTAAGTTAAAGCACTTATATTGATAAGGTATTGAATAGGTTTAGTATGCAAGATTCCAAGAGAGGATTCTTGTTAATGTCGCATGGAATTAGTCTCAGCAAGACTCAATGTCCTATGACACATGATGAGTGAGACCGCATGAGTAAGATTCCATATGCTTCTCCTATTGGATCTATCATATATGCAATGTTGTGTACTCAACCTGATGTTTCATATGCCTTAAGTACAACGAGTAGATACCAGTCAGACCCAGGTGAAAGTCATTGGACAGTAGTTAAAAATATCCATAGGTACTTGAGAAGAACTAAGGATGCATTTTTACTGTATGGTGGTTAGGAAGATGAGCTAGTTATAAATGGTTACACATATGCCAACTTCCAAACTGACAAGGATGATTTTTTATCATAGTCAAGATATGTGTTTTGTTTGACTGGAGGTGCAATGAGCTGGAGGAGTTCCAAGCAAGACACTGTTATTGATTCTACAATAGAAGTTGAGTACATAACTACCTCAGAAGCAGCTAAGGAGGCTGTTTGGATCAAGAAGTTCATAACTGGGCAAGGTGTTATTCCTAGTATATCAAATCCAGTGAACTTGTATTGTGAAATAATGGAGCTATAGCCTAAGCTAAGGAGCCCAGATCACATTAGAGATCCAAACACATACTCAGGCATTATCATCTCATTCGAGAAATCATTGAGAGAGGAGATGTCAAGATATGCAGAGTACCTACAAATGATAATGTTGCTGATCCACTGACTGAGCCTCTTCCATAGCCTAAACATGAGAGTCGTACTAGGTCCATGGGTATTCGATACGATGTTGATTGGGCCTAGTGCAAGTGGGAGATTGTTAGTGATATGCATTAGGTCAATCATTTGATTATGTATTGACTTTCTTATTTTATTGATAAAGAGGTATTTCTTATCATTTGATTTTATGATAATTATATGAATGGTTAATTCTTACTAAGGCCATCAAGTATGTGACTTGATAGTAAAACCCTTAGATTAAAATAGAAGTTCTATTATAATTATCCCTAGCCATTTATTCATTATATAAATATTAAAGTATTAAGCCTAGTATGATGTTGACTGATGGTTATGTTTTACTAATCACAAATATGAGATATTAAGTCAACTCATAGGTACATGATGAGAGATCATGTACTAGATTGACCCACTATGAGAATACTACATAGATTATTGTCATAAGTATTTCTCATCATAGTAATTTTATTTCAGCCCTTTGACCTTGAAATCATCATGGATTTCTACATAGCTATTTTATATTTTGACACATTCTAACATTGTCTTTAACCGGACGATTAGATAGGATGTTGTTGGATATGAAATTAGTTATGTGAGGAATGTGAGTGATTTATAAGGAATTTATCCCTCATTAATATGAGAAAGATATCTATGGGCCCCTTGATGAGATAGACTAAAGGAAAATGCATGACCATGCTGAAATGAATTGATAAAGAGTTATCATTTTCAGTCTACTTGGAATCAAGTTAGAGTATTGAACTATATAAGGATGACATTCTATGCCTTATGTTCAATTAAGATATCATGTGATAAAGGGAAGATAAAATTCACTATAATTAGGTTATGTCAGATTATTGACTTCACATGACTTGGGTAGTCATAATGTCTTGCTATAGGCCACTTATGACTTGTAGGCCTAAATAGAGATTTAGGCCCACTGCCAATGTTATGTGAACCTACAGGGTCACACACTTAGAACAAGCCTAAAACGAATATAGGTTTAATAAGCTCAAAATAAACTCTATGGAAATAAATAATTAAAGTGTTCTATTTATTTATTTATTTAAGATAAATGATATTTTAAATAAATAAATAAATAAGATATTATTTCTGATTTTTTTTAAAACAAAATTAGAATGTAATAAATGGAAATTACCAAAAAGGTCATTGGTAGGTGAAACCCTAATTTAGAGTCTATAAATATGTTATATTCTCTAGGGTTTAATGCAGTTTTGTTTTCCCTACCTAAAAAAACTATTTTCTCTCTTCCTAGAAAACAAACATAGAGTTTTTCTTTTGTTCTTGATTTGTGAGACAATCAAGAAGGTTGCTAGCACACACTCCAATTTATTTTGTGAAGGGCTATTCGTGTGGATACCTATAAAGGATGCATCCTTTTGGAGACATCTTGATCCGAACAACCAAAGCAAAAAGCTCGAAGTAAGGTGTCACTGGTGTGAACCTCCTCCTATCCTTCCAGAAAATCTTGCCTCTTCTACTTCTTGGTGAGATTCTTAAAATCCTAGATTTAATCAAGTAGTTGAATTACATGGATCCAGGTTTAGGAATGTGATAAATTTTTTATTTTTCCACTGTGTTTGTATCGCAAAACCCCAACAATAATATCTACTATACACTTCAGCTATAGTAATCCAAATTTAGGGGCCTATGGATGAGACTGCATAGGCATTTATGGATGGATTTGACAAAGTGGGTGTGTGCACTTGTGATTCAAATGGACAGTCATAACCATGTTGATTGAACCATAAGACCCCTAATATATCAACTAGAAGCTAACTCAGAGCCCTATAATGGGTACTATAAACTTTCTTTATAGTAGTCAAAATTTAAGGGCGTGTGGAAGAGACTGCATTGGCATTTATGGATGGATTGAGAAACTGTGCATGCACACTTAGGTTTCAAATGGATGATCATAGGAACCCTAATTGAACAATGAGGCCCATAATATTTCAAATGAATGCTGATTCATAGCCTTATAATTGGTGGTATACACTTCTTCTGTACCAATCCAAATTTAAGGACCTATGGATGAGACTACATTGGCATTTAAGGATGGATTTCACAATGTGGGCATGCGCACTTAGGATTCAGGTGGATAGTCATGGCAATGTTGATTGAACCATGGGGGCCAATAATAAATCAAATGGAAATTTACTTAGATCCCTATAATGGGTGCTACAAACATTATCTGTAGTGGTCATAATTTAGGGGCTTATGGATGAGACTGCATTGGTATTTATGGATGGATTTGACAAAGTGTGCATGCACACTTAGGCTTCAAATGGATGGTATGGCAATCCCAATTGAACCACATGGCCCATAATTTATCAAATTAGGGCTGACTTAGAGCCTTATAATGGGTGCTATACACTTCTTCTGTTCTAATCCAAATTTAAGGGCCTATTGATGAGACTGCATTGGCATTTATGTATGGATTTGACAAAGTGGGCATGCACACTTGGGCTTAAAATGGATGGTCATGGCAACCCTAATTAAACCATAGGGCCTATAATACATCAAATTAGAGCTGACTCAAAGCTTTATAATAGTACATAATTCATCTATTGCAATCCAAATTTAGGGCCTAATGGATGAGACTACATTGGCATTTATGGAAAGATTAGACAAAGTGGGCATGCACACTTGGGATTCAAATGGGTGGTCATGGTAACCCTGATTGAACCAGAGGGCCCATAATATATGAAATCAAAGACAACTTAAAGCCCTATAATATGTGCTATGCATTTTGTCTGTAGGAATTCAAAGTTAGTGTCTTATGGATGAGACTACTTTGGCATTTACGGATGGATTAGACAAAGTAGGCATACATACATGGGATTCAAATGGATGGCCATGACATCCTCGATTGAAACACAAGGCTTATAATATATCAAATCAAAGCTGACTCAAGGCCCTATAATACATGCTATACATTCATCTCTAGCAATCCAAATTTATAGGCCTATGGATGAGACTACGTTGGCATTTATGGATGGATTTGATATTGTTGGTGTGCACACCTGGGATTCAAATGGATAGCTATGGCAACACCGATTGAACAATAAGGCTAATAAATCGAAGTTGACTCAAAGCCCTATAATGGGTGCTATAAACTTTATCTTAGCATATCAAATTTAGTAGCATGTGGATGAGAATGCATTGAAATTTATGGATGGATTTGACAAAGTGTGTGTGCGCACTTATGATTCAAATGGACAGTCGTGGCATCCCTAAATGGACCACGAGGACCATAATATATCAAATCAAGGCTGAATCAGATCCCTATAATTAGTGCTACACACTTCTTCTATACCAATCCAAATTTAGGGGCCTATGCTTATGACTGCATTAGTATTTATGGATGGATTTGATAGAGTGTGCATGTGCACTTGAGCTTCAAATGGATGGTCGTGGTAACCCCGATTGAAGCACGAGGCCCATTATATTAAATCAATCTGACTTAAAGCCTTATAATACATGCTACACATTTTATTTATAACAATCCAAATTAATGGCCCTATGGATAAGAATTTATTGGCATTTTTGGATGGATTTGAAAAAGTGGGTGTGCACATTTAGGCTTCAAATGGACAATTGTGGCAAACCTAATTAAACCATGGGCCCATAATATATCAAATCAAATATGAGTCAAACCCCTAAAATGGTTGCTATTAAATTTCTCATTAGCATTCCAAATTTAGTGGCCTATGGGTGAGACCTCATTGGCATTTATGGATGGATTTGACAAAGTGGGCATATGCACTTGGGCTTCAAATGGACAGTTGTGGCAACCCCGATTGAACCACAGGGCCCATTATATATAAAATTGAAGATGACTCAAAGCCCTATAATACTACTACACACTTCATTCTGTAGCAATCCAGATTTAGGGGCATACGGATGAGATTGCACTGGCATTTATGGATGGATTTAACAACGTGGGCATGCACACTTGGGATTCAAATGGATAGTCATGGCAACACTAATTGAACCATGAGGCCAATATTATATCAACATCAAATTAGAGTTGACTCAATGCCCTATAATGAGTGCTATAAACTTTGTTTGTAGCATTCCAAATTTAGGGGCGTATGGATAAGATTGCATTGGCATTTATGGATGGATTTGACAAAGTGTGCGTGTGCACATTAGCTTCAAATGGATGGTCGCGGTAACCCTAACTAAAATAGGTGGCCTATAATATATCAAATCATGGCTGACTTAGAGCCCTATAATATGTGCTACACACTTCTTCTGTACCAATCCAAATTTAGGACCCTATGGACGAGACTGCATTGGCATTTATGGATGGATTTGACAAAATCGGTGTGCACACTTGGACTTCAAATGGATGGTCATGGCAACCCTGATTGAACCACAAGAAGCATAATACATCAAATTAAAGCTAACTTAAAGCCTTATAATGGGTGCTACACACTTCTTTTGTACCAATCCAAATTTAGGGGCCTATTGATGAGACTGTATTGGCATTTATGGATGGATTTGACAAAGTGGGAGGGTACACTTGGGTTTCAAATGGATGGTTGTGGTAACCTTGTCTAAACCATAAGGACCATAATATATCAAATCAAAGCCGACTTAGAGCTTGATAATGGGTGCTACACAATTTGCCTATAGCAATCCAAATTAAGGGCCTATGGATGAGATTGTATTGGCATTTATGGATGGATTTAACAAAGTGGGTGTGCGCACTTGGGCTTCAAATGGATAGTTATGGCAACCCCAATTGAACCATAGGGTCCATAGTATATCAAATCAAAGTTGACTTAGAGCCCTATAATTGGTACTAAACACTTTGTATGTAGCAATCCAAATTTAGGGGCTTATGGATGAGACTGCATTAGCATTTAAAGATGGATTTGACAAAGTGGGCATGCGCACCTGGGCTTTAAATGGGTAGTTGTGGCAACCCTATTTGAACCATATGACCCATAATATATCAAATTAAAGCTAACTTAAAGCTTGATAATAGGTGCTACAAAATTTGCTTATAGTAATACAAATTTAGGGGCTTATGGATGAGATTGCATTAGCATTTATGGATGGATTTGACAAAATGGGCGTGTGCACTAGGGCTTCAAATGGATGGTTATGGCAACCCTTATTGAACCATGGGGTCTATAATATATCAAATCAAACCTGAGTTAGAGCCCTATAATGGGTATTAAACATTTTTTCTATAGCAATCCAAATTTAGGGGCCTATGGATGAGACTGCATTGCAATTTAAGGATGGATTTGACAAAGTAGGCATGCACTGTTGGGCTTCAAATGGACGGTTGTGGCAACCCCAATTGAATCACGGGGCCTATAATATATCAAATCAAGACCAACTTAGAGGCCTATAATTTGTGCTACACAATTTGTTTGTAGCAATGCAAATTTAGTGGCCTATGGATGAGACTGCATTTGCATTTATGAATGGATTTGGTGAAGTGGGTGTTCATAATTAGGATTCAAATGGACGGTCGTGGCAACCCTGATTGAACCATAAGGCCCATAATATATCAAATTGAAGATAACATAGAGCCCTATAATACATGTTATACATTTTTTCTGTAGCAATCAAAATTTTAGGCCCTATGGATGAGACTGCATTAGCATTTATGGATGTATTTAATAAAGTGGGTGTGCACACTTGAACTTTAAATGGACGGTCATAGTGTCCCTAATTAAACCACGAGGCCTATACTATATCAAATTGAAGCTAACTCAGAGCCCTATAATAAGTGCTACATACCTTGTCTTTAACAATCTAACTTTAGTGGCCTATGGGTGAGACTACATTGGTATTTATGGATGGATTTGACAAAGTGGGTGTGTGCACTTAGGCTTTAAATGGATGGTCGTGGCAACATAGATTGAACCACTGAGCTCATAATATATCAAATCAAAGCTGACTCAAAGCCCTATAATAATTATTACACACTTTATCTATACCAATCCAAATTTAGGGGTCTATGGATAAGAATGCATTGGCATTTAGAATGGATTTGACAATGTGGGTGTGCACAATTGGGATTCAAAAGGATAGTCATGGCACCACCGATTGAACCATAGGGCTAATAATATATCAAATCAAAGTTTACTTAGAGCCCTACAATGGGTGCAATGAACATTATTTGTAGTAGTCCAAATTTAAGGGCAAACGGATGAGACTGCATTGGCATTTATGGATGGATTTGACAAAGTGTGCGTGCACACTTGGCTTCTAGTGGACTATCGTGGCATCCCTAACTGAACCATGAGGCCTATAATATATCAAATTAGGGCTAACTCAAAACCCTATAATGGGTGCTACAAACTTCTTCTATGGCAATCCAAATTTTGGGGCCTATGGATGAGACTGCATTGGCATTTATGGATGGATTTGACAAAGTGGGCGTGTGCACTAGGGCTTCAAATGAACATTCATGGCCACCCTGATTGAACTATGGGGTATATAATATATCAAATGAAAGTTGATTTAGAGCCCTATAATGTGTATTAAACACTTTTTCTATAGCAATCCAAATTTAGGGGCCTATGGATAAGACTGCATTGGCATTTAAGGATGGATTTGACAAAGTAAGCATTCGCAGTTGGGCTATAAATGGACAGTCATGGCAACCCCAATTGAACCATAATTCTTATAATATATCAAATTAAGGCTGACTCAGAGCCTTATAATATGTGCTATACACTTTGTTTATAGCAATCCAAATTTAGTGGCCTATGGATGAGACTGCATTTGCATTTATTTATGGATTTGACAAAGTGGACATGTGTAATTAGTCTTCAAATGGATGGTCGTGGCAACCCTGAATGAATCACAGGGCCCATAATATATCAAATAAAAGCTGACTCAGAGCCCTATAATACATGGTATACATTTTTTTGTAGCAATTAAAATTTTAGGCCCTATGGATGAGACTGCATTGACATTTATGGATGGATTTAACAAATTGGGTGTGCACACTTGAGATTCAAATGGACGGTCATGGCAACCCTAATTGAACCATGTGATCCATAATATATCAAATCGAAGCTAACTCATAGCCCTATAGTAAGTGCTATGTACCTTTTCCTTAGCAATCCAAATTTAGTGGCCTATGGGTGAGACTGCACTGGTATTTATGAATGGATTTGACAAAGTGGGCGTGTGCACTTGTTCTTTAAATGGACAGTCATGGAAATATAGATTGAACCATGGGGCTCATAATATATCAAATCAAAACTAAATTAGAGCCCTATAATACTTGTTACACACTTTATCTATACTAATCCAAATTTAGGGGCCTATGTATGAGAATGCAATGTCATTTAAGGACGAATTTGACAACATGGGCGTGCGCAATTAGGATTCAAAAGGATAGTTGTGGCAATGCCGATTAAACCATAGGGCCAATAATATATCAAATCAAAGTTGAGTTAGAGCCCTATAATGGGTGCAATAAACATTATTTGTACCAATCCAAATTTAGAGGCATATGGATGAGATTGCATTGGCATTTATGGATGGATCTGACAAAGTGTGCGTACACACTTAGGCTTTAAATGGATTGTTGTGGCATCCCCAATTGAACCATGAGGACCATAATATATTAAATTGGAGCTGACTCAGAGCCCTATAATGGGTGCTATAAAACTCTTTTACACCAATCCAAATTTAGGGGCATATGGATGAGACTACATTAGCATTTATGTATGGATTTGACAAAGTGGGCCTGTGCATTTGGGCTTCAAATGGATGGTTATAGTGACCCTAATTGAACCACGGGGCCCATAATATATCAAATCAAAGCTGACTCAGAGCCTTAAAATGGGTGCTACACACTTTATTTGTAGCTTTAAATTTAAGGGCCTATTGATGAGAATACATTGGCATTTATGGATGGATTTGATTAAGTGGGCATATGCACTTAAGCTTCAAATGGACAATCATGGAAACCCTGATTGAACTATAGGGCCTATAATATATCAAATCAAAGCAAACTCAAGGTCTTATAATACATGCTACATACTTCATTTGTAGAAATCCAAATGTAGGGCCCTATGGATGATACTGCATTGGCATTTATAGATGGATTTGCCAAATTAGGAGCATAGTTAGGCTTCAAATGGATGATTGTGGCAACCGCGACTGAACCATAAGGCCCATAATATGTCAAATCAAAGTTGACTCAAAGCCCTATAATAGGTGCTACACACTTTATTTTTAGAGTTCCAAATTTTATGGCCTATGGATGTGACTGCATTGGCATTTATGGATTGATTTGATAAAGTGGGCGTCCACACTTGGGCTTCAAATAAATAGTCGTGGCAACCCTAATTAAACCACGAGACCAATAATATATCAAATCAAAGTTAAATCAGAGCCCTATAATACATGGTATATATTTTCTCTGTAACAATCACAATTTCAGGGCCTATTAATGAGAATGCATTAGCATTTATAGATGGATTTAACAATGTGGGCATGCACACTTGAGATTCTGATGGACAGTTAAGGCAATGCTGATTGAAGCATAGGCCAAAAATATATCAAATTGAATTTTACTCAAAGCCCTATAAAGGGTACTATAAACTTTATTAGTACTCGTCCAAATTTAGGGTCGTGTGGATGAGATAGCATTGGCATTTATGGATGGATTTGACAAAGTGTGTGCACACTTGCGCTTCAAATGGATAGTTGTGGCAACCATAATTGAACCACGGGGCCTATAATATATCAAATTAAGGCTGACTCAAAGCCTTATAATTATTGCTTCACACTTCTTTTATAACAATCAAAATTTTAGGGCCTATGGATGATATTGTATTAGCATTTATGGACAGATTTGATAAAGTATGGGCTTTAAATAGATGGTCGTGGCAACCCTAATTAAAACATGAGATCCATAATATATCAAATTAAAGCTGAATCAAAGATTTAAAATGGGTACTACACACGTTGTCTATACCAATCCAAATTTAGGGGCCTATTGATGAAACTACATTGGCATTTATGGATGGATTTGACTAAGTGGCCATGTTCACTTAGTCTTCAAATGGATAGTCGTGGCAACCCCGATTGTACCACAAGGCTTATAATATATCAATTTAAAGCTAAAATAAAGTCCTATAATTCATGTTGTATACTTCATCTATAACAATCCTAATTTATGGCCTTATGGATGAGACTGCATTAGCATTTATGGATGGATTCGACAAAGTGAGTGTGCACACTTAGGCTTCAAATGGATGGTTGTGTCAACCCGGATTAAACCACATGGCCAAAAATATATCAAATTGGAGATGACTCAGAGCCCTATAGTAGGTGCTACACACTTTATTTGTAGCAATCCAAATTTAGTGGCCTATGAATGAGACTACATTGGCATTTATGGATGGATTTGGCAAAGTGGGTGGGCTTCAAATGGATGGTCATGGCAACCCCAATTGATCCATGAGGCCTATAAGATATCAAATTAAAGGTAACTCAGAGCCCTATAGTATGTGTCATACTCTTCATTTGCAATAATCAAATTTTAGGGGCCTATGGATGAGAATGCATTGGCATTTATATATGGATTTAACAATATTGGTGTCCACACCTAGGATTTAGATGGACAGTTATGGCATTGCTGATTGAACCATGGGGTCAATAATATATCAAATCGAAGTTGACTTAGAGCCTTATAATAGGTGCTATAAATTTTGTCTGTAGTAGTCCAAATTTAGGGGTGTGTGGATGAGACTACATTGGCAGTTATGGAAGGATTTGATAAAGTGTGCGTGCACACTTGAGCTTCAAATGGACAGTTATGGCAACCCTAATTAAACCATAAGGCCCATAATAGTTCAAATTGAGGTTAACTCAGAGCCCTATAATTGGTGCTACACACTTATTTTATACCAATCCAAATTTAGGGACCTATGGATAAGATTGCATTGGCATTTATGGATGGATTTGACAAAGTGGGCATACACGCTTAGGCTTCAAATGGACAGTTGTGGCAACCCCGACTGAACCATGAGGCCCATAATATATCAAAATGAAGCTGACTCGTAGCCCTATAGTATATTTTATACTTTTCATTTGCAATAATACAAATTTAGGGGCCTATGGATGAGAATGCATTAGCATTTATAGATGGATTTAATAATGTTGGTGTCTGCTCCTAGGATTTAGATGGAGAGTTGTGGCATTCTCGATTAAACCACATGGTTAATAATATATCAAATCAAATTTGACTCAGAGTCCTATAATAGGTGCTACAAACTGTTTGTAGCAGTCCAAATTTAGGGGCATGTGGATGAGACTGCATTGGCATTTATGGATGGATTTGACAAAGTGTGCGTGCAAACTTAGGCTTTAAATGGATGGTCGTGGCAATGCCAATTGAACCATATGGCCCATAATATTTCAAATTGAGGTTGACTCGGAGCCCTATAATTGGTGCTACACACTTCTTCTATACCAATCCAAATTTAGGGGCCTATGAATGAGATTGCATTAGTATTTATGGATGGATTTAATAAAGTGTGCGTGCGCACTTGGGCTTCAAATGGATGGTTGTGGCAACCCCGATTGAACCATAAGGCCTATAATATATCAAATTTAAAATGACTTAGGGCTCTTTAATAATATCTACACACTTTGTCTATAGCAATCCAAATTTAAGGGCTTATTGATGAGACTGCATTGGTATTTGTGGATGGATTTGACACAATGGGCATGCACACTTAGGCTTCAAATGGACAGTTGTGGCAACCCTGATTGAACCATGGGGCTTATAATATATCAAATCAAAGTTGACTCAGAGCTCTATAATGGGTGCATTAAACATTGTCTATAGCAATCCAAATTTAGTGTCCTATTAATGAGACTGCATTGGCATTTATGGATGGATTTGACAAAGTGGGCCTGTGCACTTGGGCTTCAAATGGATGGTCATGGCAACCTCAATTAAACCATGAGGCCCATAATATATCAAATCAAAGCTGGCTCCAAGCCCTATAATAGATGCTACACACTTTTTCTATAACAATCCAATTTTAGTGGCCTATGGATGATATTGTATTGGCATTTATGGAAGGTTTGACAAAATGGGCGTGCACACTTGGGCTTTAATTGAACAGTTATGGCAACCCTAATTGAACCATGGGGCCTATAATATATCCAACTAAGGCTAGCTAAGAGCTTTAGAATGGGTGCTACATACTTTATCTATAGCAATCCAAATTTAGTGGCTTATGGATAAGACTGCATTGACATTTATAAATGGATTTGAGAAAGTGGGTGTGTGCACTTGGGATTGAAATGGACAGTCATGGCAATGCTGATTGAACCATGGGGCCCATAATATATCAAATCAAAGCTAACTTAGACCCATATAATAACTACTACACACCTTGTCTATAGTAGTCCAAATTTAGTGGCATATGGATATGACTACATTGTCATTTATGGATAGATTTGACAAAGTGGTCGTGCGCAATTGGGCTTCAAATGGATGGTCATAGGAACCTTTATTGAACCATACGACCCATATGCATCAAATTGAAGTTAACTCAAAGCCCTATAATACATGCCACTCACTTCATCTGTAGCACTCCAAATTTAGGGCCTTATGGATGAGACTGCATTAGCATTTATGGATGTATTTGACAAAGTGCCCATGTGCACTTAGGCTTCAAATGAATGGTCATGGCAACCTCGATTGAACTACAGGGCCTATAATATATCAATTCTAAGTTGAATCAGAGTCCTATAATAGGTACTATGCACCTTTTCTATAGCAATCCAAATTTAGAGGCCTATGGATAAGATTGCCTTGGCATTTATGGATGGATTTGACAAAGTGGGCGTGTGCACTTAGGCTTCAAATGGATGGTTATGGCAACCCCAATTGCACCACAGGGCTCATAATATATTAAATGAAATTTGTCTCAGAGACCTATAATACTTTCTATACATTTCATCTATAACAATCCAAAATTAGGGGCCTATATGGGTATGCGCACTGGGGATTTAAATGGATGATCGTTACAATGCTAATTAAACCATGGGGCCAATCATATATCAAATTGAAGTTAACTTAGAGCCCTATGATGGGTTCTATAAACATTGTCTATAGCAGTCCAAATTTAGGGGCGTATGGATGAGACTACATTGGCATTTATGTATGGATTTGACAAAGTGTGCATGTGCACTTGAGCTTCAAATGGACAGTTATAGTAACACCGATTGAAACATCAGGCCCATAATATATCAAATTGAAGCTGACTTTAAACCCTATAATAGGAGCTATAAACATTACCTATAGCAATCCAAATCCAATGGCCTATGGATAAGACTACATTGGCATTTATGGATGGATTTGACAAAATGGGCATGCACACTTGGGGTTCAAATGGATAGTCATGGTAGCCCCGATTGAACTACAGGGCCTAGAATATATCAAATCGAAGCTAACTTAGAGCCTTATAATTGGTGCCACATGCTTTGTCTCTAACAATCCAAATTTAGTAGCCTATGAGTAAGACTGCATTGGTATTTATGAATGGATTTGACAAAGTGGGTGTGCACAATTGGGCTTCAAATGGATGATCGTGGCAACCCTAATTGAACCATGGGGCCTATAATATATCAAATTGAAGCTAACTTAAAGCCCTATAATACATGCTACTCACTTCATCTGTAGGACTCCAAATTTAGGGCCCTATGGATGAGACTACATTGGAATTTATGGATGGATTTGACAAAGTGGGTGTGCGCACTTCGACTTCAAATGGATGATCATGGATACCCAATTAAACCATGGGGCTTATAATATATAAAGTTAAAGTTGACTTATAGCCTTATAATAGGTGGTATACACCTTGTCTATAGCAATCCAAATTTAGTAGCCCATGGATGAGACTGCATTGGCATTTATGAATGGATTTGACAAAGTGGGCATGCACACTTGGGCGTCAAATGGGCGATTGTGGCAACCTCGATTGAACCACATGGCTTATAATATAGCAAATTGAAGCTAACTTACAGCCCTATAATACTTTCTATAAAATTTATTAGTAGTAGTCTAATTTTATGGTCTTATGGATAAGAATGCATTGGCATTTAAGGATGAATTTGATAATGTGGGAGTGTGCACTTGGGATTCAAATTGGTATTCATGGCAACATCGATTGAACCATATGGCTAATAATATATCAAATCTTCACTTAGAGCCCTATAATAGGTGCTATAAACATTTCTTGTAGCAGCCCATATTTAAGGGCATATGGATGAGACTGCATTAGCATTTATGGATGGATTTGACAAAGTGTACGTGTGCACTTGGGATGCAAATGGATGGTCGTGGCAACCCAAATTGAACAACAAGCCTATAATATATCAAATCAGGGCTTACCTAGAGCCTTATAATGGGTGCTACACATTTCTTTTGTACTAATCCAAATTTAGGGGCCTATGGATGAGACTGTATTGGCTTTTATATATGGATTTGACAAAGTGGGCATGCGCACTTAGGCTTCAAATGGACATTCATGGCAACCCCGATTGAACCATAGAGCCTATAATATATCAAATCAAAGCTAACTCAAAGCCCTATAATAAGTGCCACACATTTTATCTGTGGGAATCCAAATTTAGTGGGCTATGGATGAGAATGTATTAGCATTCATGGATGGATTTGACAAAATGGGAGTGCACACTTGGGATTCAGATGGATGGTCATTGCAACCCTAATTGAACCACAAAGCCCATAATATGTCAAATCAAAGCTGACGTAGAGATCTATAGTGGGTGTTATATACCTTGTCTTTCGTAATACAAATCTATGGGCCTATTGATGAGACTGTATGTGTGCACTTGGACTTCAAATGGATGGTCGTGGCAATCCTAATTAAACCATGGGGCCTATAATATATTGAATCAAAGCTAACATAAAGCCCTATAAAGGGCACCATATGCATTGTCTATAGCAATCCAAATTTAGTGGTTTATGGATGAGATTGCATTAACATTTGTGGATGGATTTGACAAAGTGGGTGTGTGCACTTGTGCTTCAAATGTACAGTCATGGCAACCTTGATTGTACCATAGGCCCCATAATATATCATATTGAAGTTGACTCAGAGCCCTATAATACATGCCTCTCACTTTATATGTAGCAATACAAATTTAGGGCCCTATGGGTGAGACTGCATTGGCATTTATGGATGGATTTGACAAAGTGGGCATGCGCACTTGGGCTTCGAATGGATGGTCATGGCAACCCTGATTAAACCATGGAGCCCATAATATATCAAATTGAAGCTAACTTAAATCCCTATAATTAATATTATACACTTTTTTATTACAATCAAAATTTATTGGCCTATGAATGAGACTGCATTGGCATTTATAGATGGATTTGACAAAGTGGGCATGCGCACTTGGGCTTCAAATGGACAGTCTTAGCAACCCCGATTGAACCATGGGGCCCATAATATATCAAATCAAATCTAACTCAAAGCCTTATAATATGCACTACACACTTTGTCTATGGTAATCCAAATTTAATGGCTTATGGATGAGACTGCATTAACATTTGTGGATGGATTTGATAATGTAAGTGCGCACACTTGGGCTTCAAATGGATGGTCATGGCAACCCTAACTGAACCATGAGCCTATAATATATTAATTTAAAGTTGAATCAAAGCCCTATAATACATGCTAGTCACTTCATTTATAACATTCAAAATTTAGGGCACTATGGATGAGACTGCATTGGCATTTATGGATGGAATTGACAAGGTGGGCGTGCGCACTTGGGCTTCAAATGGATAGTCATGGCAACCCTGATTGAATCACGGTGCCTATAATATATCAAATTAAAGCTGACTCAGATCCCTATAATAAGTGCTACACACCTTGTCTGCAGAAATCCAATTTTAATTGCCTATGGATGAGACTTCACTAGCATTTATGGATTGGTTTGACAAACTGGGCGTGCGCACTTGGGATTCAAATGGACAATTGTGACAACCCCGATTGAACCATGGGGCCCATAATATATGAAATTGAAGCTAACCTAGAGCCCTATTATGGGCACTACATGCATTATCTATAACAGTCCAAATTTAGTGGCCTATGGATGAGACTGCATTGGCATTTATATATGAATTTAACAATGTAGGCGTGCGCACTTAGGCTTCAAATGGATGGTCTTGGCAACCCTGATTGAACCATAGGGCCTATAGTATATCAAATCAAAGTTTACTCAAAGCCTTATAATACATGCCTCTCACTTTATTTGTAGAAATACAAAGTTAGGGCCTTATGGGTTAGATTACATTGGCATTTATGGATGGATTTGACAAAGTGGGTGTGCACACTTAGGCTTTAAATGGGCAGTTGTGACAACCCCGATTGAACAATGGGCCTATGATATATCAAATAAAATCTGACTCAAAGCCCTATAATAGGTGCTACACACTTCATTTGTAGCATTCCAAATTTAAGGACCTATAGATGAGACTGCATTGTTATTTATAAATGGATTTGACAAAGTGTGCATGTGCACTTAGGCTTCAAATGGAAGATTGTGGCAACCCCAAATGAAAAACTAGGCCCATAATATATCAAATCAAAGCTAAATTAGAGCACTATATAGGGTGCTACACACTTCATCTGTATCAATCAAAATTTAGAGGCCTATGGATGAGACTAAATTGGCATTTATCGATGGATTTCACAAAGTGGGTGTGTGCACTTAGGCTTTAAATGAATAGTTGTTACAAACCCAATTAAACAATGGGGCCCATAATATATCAAATCAAAGCTAACTTGGAGCCTTATAATGGGTGCTACTCACTTCATCTATAGCAGTCATTATCTAGGGGCTTATGGATGAGACTGCATTGGCATTTTATGGATGGATTTGACAAAGTGGGCATATGCACTTGGGATTCGATTAGACAGTTGAAACATGGGGCCCAAAATATGTCAAATCAAGACTAACTGAAAGACCTATAATAGGTGCTATACACCTCTTATGTAGTAGTCCAAATTTAGGGGCCTATTGATGAGACTGCATTGGCATTTATTGATGGATTTAATAAAGTGGCTGAGCACACTTGTACTTCAAATAGACTGTCATGGCAACCCTGATTGAACCATGAGGCCCATAATATATCAAATCAAAGATGACTCAAAGCCCTATAATAGGTGCTACACACTTCATTTATAACATTATGAAGTTAGGGGCCTATGGATAAGACTACATTGCCATTTATGGATGGATTTGACAAAGTGTGTGTGTGTACTTGGGCTTCAAATGGATGGTCGTGGCAACCCTTATTGAACCATGGGGCCCATAATATGTCAAATTGAATCTAACTCAGAGTAATATAATGGGTGCTATACATTTCATTTGTATCATTTCAAATTTAGGGGCCTATGGATGAGACTAGATTGGCATTTATCGATGGATTTCACAAAGTGGGCGTGTGCACTTAGGCTTCAAATGGATGGTTGTGGCAACACCTATTGAACCACGAGGCCTATAATATATCAAATTGAAGCTAACTCAAAGCCCTATAATACGTGCTACACATGTTTCCTATAGCTATCCAAATTTAGTTGCCTATGGATGAGACTTCATTAGCATTTATGGATGGGTTTGACAAAATAGGCGTGCGCACTTGGGATTCAAATGGACGGTCATGGCAACCCCAATTGAACCATAGGGCCCATAATATATCAAATTGAAGCTAACTCAGAGCTCTACAATAGACATACCACGCATTGTCTATAGTAATCCAAATTTAGTAGCCTATAGAGGAGAGTACGTTGGCATTTATAAATGGATATGACAATATAGGCATGCGTACTTGGGCTTCAAATGGATGGTCGTGGCAACCCTGATTAAACCATAGAACCTATAATACATAAAATCGAAGTTAACTCAAAGCCTTATAATACATGCCTCTCACTTTATCTATAGCAATACAAATTTAGGTCCATGTAGGTGAGACTAAATTGGCATTAATGGATGGATTTGACAAAGTGGGTGTGTGCACTTGGGCTTTAACTGGGCGGTCGCGGTAACCTTGATTGAACCACAGGCCCATAATAGATCAAATAAAAGCTAACTTAGAGCCCTATAATAGGTACTATACACATCATTTGTAGCATTCCAATTTTAGGGGCTTATGGATAAGACTACACTGTCATTTATGGATGGATTTGACAAAGTGTGCGTGCGCACTTGGGCTTCAAATGAAAGGTTATGCCAACCTCGATTAAACCACAGGGCCCAAAATATATCAAATGAAAGCTAACTCAAGGCATTATATGGGTGCTACACACTTCATCTGTATCATTTCAAATTTAGGGGCCTATGGATGAGACTAGATTGGCATTTATCGATGGATTTCACAAAGTGGGCGTATGCACTTAGGCTTCAAACGGACGGTCGTGGTAACCCTGATCGAACCACAAGGCCCATAATATATCAAATCAAAGCTAACTTAGAGCCTTATAATGGGTGCTACACACTTCATTTATACCAGTCATTATCTAAGGGCCTATGGATGAAACTTCATTAGCATTTATGGATGGATTTGACAAAGTGGGCATGCAAACTTAGGATTCGAATGGATAGTTATGGCAACCCCGATTGCAACACATGGCCCACAATGTTATTGATATGCACTAGATCAATCATTTGTGATTATGTATTAACTTTCTTATTTTATTAAGAAAGAGGTATTTCATTATCATTTGATTTTATGATAATTATATGAATGGTTAATTCTTACTAAGGCCATCAATTATGTGACTTGATAGTAAAACCCTTAGATTAAAATAAGAGTTCTATTCTAATTATCCCTAGCCATTTATTCATTTCTTTAAATATTAAAGTATTAAGGCTAGTATGATATTAACTGATCGTTATGTTTTACTAATCATGAATATGAGATATTAAGTCAACTCATAGGTACATGATGAGAGATCATGTACTAGATTGACCCACTATGAGAATACTACATAGATTATTGTCATAAGTATTTCTCATCACAGTAATTTTATTTTGGTCCTTTGAACTTGGAATCATCATGGATTTTTATATAGCTATTTTATGTTTTGACACATTCTAACATTATCTTTAACCGGATGATTACATAGGTTGTTGTTGGATATGAAATTAGTTATGTGAGGAATGTGAGTGATTCAAAAGGAATTTATCCCTCATTAATATGAGAAAGATATCTAAGGGCCCCTTGATGAGATAGACTGAAGGAAAATGCATGGCCATGCTGAAATGAATTGATAAAGAGTTATCATTTTTAGTCTACTTGGAATCAAGTCAGAATATTGAACTATATAAGGATGACATTCTAGGCCTTATGTTCAATTAGGATATCATGTGATAAAGGGACAATAAAATTCACTGTAATTAGGTTATGTCAGATTATTGACTTCAGATGACTTGGGTAGTCATAATGTCTTGCTAGAGGCCACTTATGACTTATAGGCCTACATAGAGATTTAGGCCCACTGCCAATGTGATGTGAACCTATTGGGTCACACACTTAGAACAAGCCAAAATTGAATTTAGGTTTAATAAGCCCAAAATAAACTCTGTAGAAATAAATAATTAAAATGTTTTATTTATTTATTTAAGATAAATATTATTTTAAATAAATAAATAAAATATTATTTCTGATTTGTTTTTAAACAAAATCAGAATATAATAAATGGAAATTACCAAAAGGTCATTGGTAGGCGAAACCCTAATTTTGAGTCTATAAATATGTTATATTCTCTATCATTTAATACACTTGTTTTTCCTGCCTCCAAATTCATTTTCTCTCATTTTAGAAAACAAAGATAGAGTTTTTCTTTTGTTCTTGATTTGTGAGACAATCAAGAAGGTTGCTAGCACACACTCCAATTCATTTTGTGAAGGGTTGTTCGTGTGGATACCTATAGAGGATGCATCCTTTTGGTGACGTCTAGATCCGAACAATCAAAGAAAAAAGGCTCAAGGTAAGGTGTCACCGATGTGAACCTCCTCTCACCCTTCTAGAAAATCTTGCCTCTTCTGCGTCATGGTGAGATTCTTGAAACCTTAGATTTAATCAAGTAGTCGAATTACATGGATCCAAGTTTGGGAACACGATAAATTTTTAATTTTTTTCTGCATTTTTATCATAAAACCTAACACAAAATATATCAAATCAAGGCTAACTTAGAGCCCTATAATAGGTGCTACACATCTCTTATGTAGTAGTCCAAATTTAGGGGCCTATTGAAGAGACTGCATTGGCATTTATGGATGGATTTGACAGAGTGGCCGAGCGCACTTGTAATTCAAATGGATGATCATGGCAACCCTGATTGATCCATAGTGCCTATAATATATCAAATCAAAGCTAACTCAAAGATCTATATAAAATGCTACACACTTCATCTATATCTATACAAATTCAAGGGCTATGGATGAGATTGCATTTGCATTTTTGGATGGATTTGACAAAGTGGGTGTGCACACTTAGGCTTCAAATGGATGGTCGTGGCAACCCCCATTGAACCACTGGACCCATAAAATATCATATGAAAGCTAACTTAGAGCCCTATAAGAAAATCTACAAACATTGTCTATAGCAATACAAATTTAGGGGCTTATGGATAAGACAAAGTGAGTATGCACACTTGGGATTCAAATGGATGGTCATGGAAACCTCGATTAAACCATGGGGCCTATAATATATGAAATCAAAGTTGACTCAGAGCCCTATAATTGGTACTACAAAATTTTTTTATAGCATTCTAAATTTAAGGGCTTATGTGTGAGACTACATTAGCATTTATGGATGAATTTGACAACATGGGTGTGTGCACTAGGGCTTTAAATGGATGGTTGTGGCAACCTCGATTGAACCAAGGGGCCCATAATATATCAAAGTAAAGCTAACTCAGTGCCTTGCAATAGATGATACACACTTCATTTGAAGTAGAACAAATTTAAGGGCCTATGGATGAGACTGCATTAGCATTTATGGCTGGATTTGACAAAGTGGGTGTGTGTACTTGGGCTTCAAATTGACGGTCATGGTAGCCCTAATTGAACCATAAAGCTCATCATATATCAAATTGAAGCTAACTCAAAGCCCTATAATAGGCACCAAAATTTTTTTTTTATACCAATCTAAATTTAGGGGCCTATGGAAGAGACTATATTAGCATTTATGGATGAATTTAACAAAGTGGGTGTGCGCACTTGGACTTCAAATGGATGATTGTGGCAACCATGATTGAACCACAAGGGCCATAATATATCAAATAAAAGCTAACTCAGAGCCCCATAGTGGATACTACACACTTCATTTGAAGTAGCCCAAATTTAGGGGCCTATGGAAGAGGCTGCATTAGCATTTATAGATGGATTTGATAAAGTGGGCGTGTGCGCTTCAGATTCAAATGGATGATTGTGGTAACCTCGATTGAACCAAGAGGGCCATAATATATTAAGTCAAGGCTAACTTAGAGCCCTATAATGGGTACCACATACCTCTTCTATAGCAATCCAAATTTAGGGGCCTGTGGATGAGATTGCATTAGCATTTGTGGATAGATTTGACAAAGTGGTTATGCGCACTTGGTAATAAAATGGATGGTTGTGGGAAGCCTAATTTAACCATGGGACCTATAATATATCAAATTGAGGCTGGCTCATAATCCTATAATAGGTGCTATAAACCTCTTCTGTAGTAGTCCAAATTTAGGGGCCTATTGATGAGAATGCACTGGCATTTATCAATGGATTTGACAAAGTGGGCATTCGCACTTGGGCTTCAAATGGACGGTCGTGGCAACCCCGATTGAACCACAAAGCTCATCATATATCAAATTGAAGTTAACTCAAAGCCCTATAATAGGCCCTAAAAAATTTTTTTTATACCAATCTAAATTTAGGGGCCTATGGAAGAGACTACATTAGCATTTATGGATGAATTTAACAAAGTGGGTGTGCGTACTTGAACTTCAAATGGATGATTGTGGCAACCATGATTAAACCACAATGCCTATAATATATCAAATAAAAGCTAACTCAGAGCCCCATAGTGGATACTACACACTTCATATGAAGTAGCCCAAATTTAGGGGCCTATGGAAGAGGCTGCATTAGCATTTATAGGTGGATTTGATAAAGTGGGCGTGTGCACTTTATATTCAAATGGATGATTGTGGCAACCCTGATTGAACCAAGAGGGCCATAAATATATCAAATCAAGGCTAACTTAGAGCCCTATAATGGGTGCCCCACACCTCTTCTATAGCAATCCAAATTTAGGGGCCTGTGGATGAGATTGCATTAGCATTTATGGATAGATTTGACAAAGTGGGTGTGCGCTCTTGGTAATAAAATGGATGGTTATGGGAAGCCTAATTGAACCATGGGACCTATAATATATCAAATTGAGGCTGGCTCATAATCCTATAGTAGGTGCTATAAACCTCTTCTGTCGTAGTCCAAATTTAGGGGCCTATTGATGAGAATGCATTAGCATTTATCAATGGATTTGACAAAGTGGGTGTTCGCACTTGGACTCTAAATGGACTGTCATGGCAACCCCAATTGAACCATAAGGCCAATAATATATGAAATTGAAGCATATCAGAACCCAATAATGGGTGCTATAAACTTTGCTTGTAGCAATCCAAATTTAAGGGCATATGGCAGTCATGGATGGATTTGACAAAGTAGGCGTGCGCACTTAGGATTCAAATAGATGGTCGTGGCGACCCCAATTAATCCATGGTGCCTATAATATATGAAATAGAAACTAACTTAAAGGCCAATAATGGGTGTTACATACTTCATCTATAGCATTATAAATTTAGGGGCCTATGGATGAGACTGCATTGGCATTTGTGGGTGGATTTGACAAAGTGGGCATGCGCACTTAGGCTTCAAATGGACGGTTATGGCAACCCTGATTTAACCATGGGACCATAATATATTAAATCAAAGTAGACTCATAGCCCTATGATGGGTGCTACAAACTTCATCTGTACTAGTCTAGAATTGGGGGCCTATGGATGAGACTACATTGGCATTTATGGATGGATTTAACAAAGTAGGTGTGCACACTTGGGATTCAAATGGATGGTCATGGCAACCCTGATTGAACCATGGGGCCTATAATATATTAAATTGAGGTTGACTCTGAGCCCTATAATGGGTGCAACACACCTCTCTATAGCAGTCCAAAATTAAAGGCCTACGGATGAGACTGCATTGGCATTTATTGATGGATTTGACAAATTGGGCGTGCGCGCTTAGGCTTCAAATGGATAGCTGTGGCAACCCTAATTTAACCATAGACCTATAATATATCAAATCAAAGCTGACTCAAAGCCCTATAATAGGTGCTACACACTTCATTTACAACACTCCAAATTTAGGGGCCTATGGATGAGACTTCATTGTCATTTATGGAAGGATTCGACAAAGTAGGTCTGCGTACTTGGGCTTCAAATGGATGATCATGGAAACCTAATTGAACCATGTGTCCTATAATATATTAAATCAAAGCTAACTTATAGCCCTATAATAGGTGCTACAAATTTTTTTTGTAGCAGTCCAAATTTAGGAGCCTATGGATGAGATTGCATTAGCTTTTATGGATGGATTTGACAAAATGAGTGTGTGCACTTGGACTTCAAAAGGACAGTCGTGGCAACCCCAATTGAACCACATAGCCCATAATTTATCAAATCAAAGTTGAATTAGAGCCCTATAATTGGTGCTATATACTTCATCTCTATAAGCACAAATTTAGGGGCCTATGGATGAGATTGCATTAGCATTTATGGATGGATTTGACAAAGTATGCATCCATAATTGGGCATCAAATGCATAGTTATGGCAACCCCAATTAAACCACAAGCCCTATAATATATCAAATCAAAGCTGACTCAAGGCCATAAAATGGTTATTACATACTTCATCTATAGTAATCAATATTTGGGGGCCTATGGATGAGACTGCACTGGCTTTTATAGATGGATTTGACAAAGTAGGCATGCACACTTGGACTTCAAATGGACGATCATAGCAACCTCGATTGAACCATAGGGCCCATAATATATTAAATCAAAGCTAACTTAGAGTCCCATAATGGGTGTTACACACTTCATCTATAGCAATCCAGATTTAAAGGTATATGGATGAGACTGCATTTGCATTTATGGATGGATTTAACAAAGTGGGCGTTCGCACTTGGGATTCAAATGTATAGTCGTGGCAACCTCGATTGAACCATGGGGCCCAAAATATATGAAATCAAGGTTAACTCAGAGCCTTATAATGGTTGCTACACACCTTTTTTATACCAATGCAAATTTAAGGGCCTATGGATGAAACTGCATTAACATTTATGGATGGATTTAACAAAGTGGGTGTGTGCACTTGGGATTCAAATGGATGGTCATGGCAACCCTTATTGAACCATGGAGCCCATAATAAATCAAATTAAGGCTAACTCTTAGCCCTATCATAGGTATAATACACCTCTTCTGTAGCAATCCAAATTTAAGGGCCTATGGATGTGACTACATTGGTATTTATGGATGGATTTGATAAAGTGGGCGTGCACACTTGGGCTTCAAATGGACGGTCATGGCAACCTCGATTGAACCATAGGCTTATAATATATCAACTCAAAGCTGACTTAGAGCCCTATAATAACTGCTATACACTTGATTTGTAGCAATCCAAATTTAGGGGCCTATGGATGAGACTCCATTAGCATTTATATAAGGATTTGACAAAGTGGGCATGTGCACTTTGGCTTCAAATGAATAGTTATGGCAACCCTAATTGAACCATGGGTCCTATAATATATCAAATCAAAGCTAACTTAAAGCCCTATAATGGGTGCTATAAACTTTGTCTATAACAGTCCAAATTTAGGGGCCTATGGATGAGAATGTGTTAGCATTTATAGATGGATTTAATAAAGTGGGTGTTTTCACTACGGCTTTAAATGGACGGTTATAGCAACTCCAATTTAACCATATGGCCCATAATATATCAAATCAAAGTAAACCTAGAGCCCTATAATAGGTGCTATACACTTCATCTCTCAAAGCACAAATTTAGGGGCCTATGGATGAGACTGCATTGACATTTATGGATGTATTTGACAAAGTGTGCATGCACACTTGGGTTCAAATGGATAGTCATGGTAAATTCATTTGAACCATAGGGCCTATGATATATCAAATCAAAGCTAACTCAGAGCCCTATAATGGTTGCTATATACTTCATCTATAGCATTCCATATTTTAGGGCCTATGGATGAGACTGCATTGGCTTTTATAGATGAATTTGACAAAGTGAGTGTGCGCACTTGGGCTTCAAAGGGGCAGTCATAGCAATCCCAATTGAACTATAGGGCCTATAATATATTAAATAAAAGTTGACTCAGATCCCTATAATGAGTGCTACACTTCATCTATAACAGTCCATATTTAGGGGCCTATGGATGGGATTGCATTGGCATTAATGGAAGGATTTGATAAAGTAGGAGTGTGCACTTGGGCTTCAAATGGATAGTCGTGGAAACCCTGATTGAACCATGGGGCCTATAATATATCAAAACAAAGCTAACCTAGAGCCTTATAATAGGTACTACACACTTCATCTATAGCAGTCTAGATTTGGGGGCCTATGGATGAGAATGCATTGGCATTTATAGATGGATTTGCCAAAGTAGGAGTGCACACTTAGGCTTCACATGGATGGTCATGGCTGATACGATGAAAATATGTATAATGATTTAGGGTATTATGTTTAATGTTAGTGAAGTTTGTGTGTTCTTTTAGTTATACAAATGCTATTTTTAGTTCCAATTGCTTTTTGTGGCAGTTTATATATTTTATATATGTTTTTAGGTTCAATTGATGTATGGGAAAGACTTTGGACTTATTAGAATGAAGTATGAAGCTTGAGAAGCAA
Organism: Mallotus nudiflorus; assembly: GCA_947683625.1. NCBI lineage: Eukaryota > Viridiplantae > Streptophyta > Magnoliopsida > Malpighiales > Euphorbiaceae > Mallotus > Mallotus nudiflorus. The sequence continues at coordinate 6,057,314 of CANTUR010000166.1, read as the reverse complement.
TTGGAAGTTGAATTGATACTAGCATAAGTTGTTATAGTAGGAATGAGTCATGATAGAGACATGATGTGTCGAGTCACAGCCAGTCACGAGTCATCCCTGTGATGTCTCACCAAAGGGTTGCAACTTTCCAACATTGAGTAGTTTTCATATTTTGGCCATAACTTCCTCTACAGATATCTAAATAAAGTGATTTAATTTTTTTCGGAAAGATAACTTAGAGATCTAGAACTTTCATGAAAAGACTTTCTTAATATAATGTCATCTAGAAGGATAAAAATGCCCTAGAAGTTACTATATTTTCATTGAGTTATGGCCCTTCGTTTAAAAGGGTACCTTTCTAATTATAACACTTTTTAACCACCTATAGGGTCTATATATAGATCAATTGTGACCTGAGACAAAGGCAAAGGATTAAAAAAATATATAACTTTATCAGAGCAATTATTGCTTAGACTTAGTGTTTTTGAAGATCAACTAGAAGGAGATCAAGTAAGAATCAAGAAGAGAGGATTGCTCTACATCAAGCAAGTGATGAATTAAATAAAAAATACATTTTCTATCTTATTTTGTTTATGATTTAATTTCAATTAGTGCTTAATTAAGTTATTTATGATTGATCACCATATGTAACTTGTTTTAATCAAAATTACTTACAACGAGAGTTGCAGACATATAATTGAAATTACTTAAGAATTGGATTTACTTAGAGACAATGAATTCATTTTAAGGGAAAAGAATTAGTATAATTACTTTATAATTTTACCTATCTCTACAAAGACACGAGAGTGATTATAGATTCTAAATGGAATCATCTTGATTGACAATGAGAGTTGTTTTTAAGGATTTATTGGTATGATGTGATTTATGATTTTAGCTTATCTCTGAAATACAATGAGAGGGCTTGTAGACTCTAAGAGGAAATACTTCTAATTGATAACGAGAGTTACCCTTAAAGACTCTAACTTTAAATTGACAATGAGAATTGCTTTTAAAGATTATATGCACTAATTTCCAATCAATATGTTTTATGATAATCTTTTATAAGTTCTTATTTACATGTGAATTGTGCTTCTCTTATATATATTTACATTTTATTTTTGTTTATCATTATAGTAAATTAGTAGTAATTTGATTCTTTAATTTATTTTGATTTATTTTTGCCTATCCATCTAAGTAACTATTCAGTTAATATAGAATTGCCCAAAAATTCTCGAGTGTTTAACACGCTACTTAATCTATACTAACCCTAGAGACCAGGGTTCTACAATATAACCCACTTCAGTGGCAACCCCGATTGAACCTTGGACCCATAGTATATCAAATAAAAGTTGACTCAAAACCTTATAATAGGTGCTACACACTTCCTTTATAGCAATCAGGGCCTATGGATCATATTTCATTGGCATTTCTGGTTGGATTTGACAAAAGGGGCATGCGCACGAGGTCTTCAAATGGACGATTGTGGCAACCCTAATTGAACCATAGGGCCCATAATATATTAAATCGAAGCTAACTCAGAGCCCTATAATGTGTGCTATAAAATTTTTCAGTAGCAATCCAAATTTAGGGGCCTATGGATGACACTGCATTTGCATATATGGATGAATTTGACAAAGTGGGCATGCACACTTGGGCTTTAAATAGATGATCGTGGCAACCCCGATTGAACCATGGGTCCATAATATATCAAACCAAAGCTTACTTAGAGCCTTATAATAATTGCTACACACTTCCTTTGTAGTAATCCAAATTTAGGGGTTTATGGATTAGACTACATTGGCATTTTGGATGGATTTGACAAAGTGGGCATGCACACTTAGGCTACAAATAGATGGTCATGGCAACCCTGATTAAACCATAGGGCCCATAATATATCAAATCAAAGATGACATAGAGCCCTATAATAGGTGATATATGCTTCATTTTTAGTAATCCAAATTTAGGGGCTTATGGATGGGAATACATTGGCATTTATGGATGGATTTGATAAAGTGGGCATGCACACTTAGGCCATAAATGGATGGTCGTGGCAACCCTGATTGAACTACATGGCCCATAATACATCAAATCAAAATTGAATTATAGCCCTATAATTAGTGCTACACACTTCATCTATAACAATCCAAATTTAGGGGCCTATTAATGAGATTGCATTGGCATTTATGGATGGATTTGACAATGTGGGTGTAATTACTTGGGCTTTAAATGGATGGTCGTGGAAATCCCGATTAAAGCACGAGGCTTATAATATATCAAATCTAATTTGACTCAGAGCCTTATAATACATGCTTTAAACTTTATACGTAGTAATCCAAATTTAGGGGCCTATAGATGAGACTGCATTGGCATTTATGGATGGATTAGACAAAGTAGGTGGGTGCACTTGGGCTTCAAATGGATCATCGTGGTAACAATAGTTGAACCCTGAGCCCTATAATATATCAAATCAAGGCTAACTTAGAGCGCCCTCTAATGGGTGCTACAAACTTCTTCTGTACCAATCCAAATTTAAAGGCCTATGGATATGACTGCATTAGAATTTATGGATGGATTTGACAAAGTGGACATGGGCACTTAGGCTTCAAATGGATGGTCGCAGCAACCTTGATTAAGCCATAAGGCCTATAATATATCAAATCAAGGCTAACTCAGAGCCCTATAATAGGTGTTAGACACTTCTCTTTCTTTTTGTGAAATTAAATAATTTAGGCTCATTAGGTTAATTAGATTTTAGGCCCACTTAGTTAATTAAAACTTGTTTAGACTTAGCTCAACCCACTTAATTTCATTTCTTTTAAAATAAATAGACCTAAGCCCACTTCTCATTTTAAATAAAAATGAAGTTAGACTTAGGCCCACTAATTTAACTTTCTTTTAAAAAAAATAGACTTAAGTCCATTCCTTAGAAAAACTAAAATAAATAGATCTAGCCTCACTAATTAATAAAAATTATAAGCCCACCTTTAGTCCTCTCACTTGTAAATAAAATGTAAATCTAGCTAACTTTTTAATAAAATTAACATAGTTTAGATTTAAGGGCAACGCAATCTTGAGTGCATTTTTTATATGTAATTTTATTGACTAGATGCCTAGGGTTAGATGGATGTCAAATAGGGTTTAAATAAAATTGCATGTAATTGGAGGATGAAATAATCATTTATAAAATTATTCTAAATGAACATGAGACTAAGAGAAGTTAGTATTCCGTTGCCACAATCTCCTGGTTGTGGTGCTAACTTTCTTTCAAAGAATCGAGTACCACCAATAAAATTGTCCTAGTTATCACCCTGGGTGGTGACTCCTCTTCTCCATGCTGTGACTTTGTGACATAGTAGTGTGTTCCCTTAGGCCCTGAGCCTAAACAAGTGTTGCGATTACTAAAATCTTAGACGCATGCTAAACTCGACTGTCTACAATGGCAACTCCACTGGGGATAAGAGATACTAATTCTACTTGTGTTCTTTAGAATTATTTTATCAATTATTATTTCATTCTTGCATTCATTCTGCATGTCCTTACTAAACTGATGGTGTTGGTTTATGATTCCATGATTCTACTAGCTTTATGGAGTTATAGATTGGCTAACCATCACTCTTAGCCTTAACTCGGTTAAAGAGAGATTATCGGGCTCATCTAACCAAAGTTTGTAACCTAAGTCCTTAAGGGGGGCAATCTTCTCTCGAGTTGGTAAAGGATGTTGGGGCCCTTTGACCTTGGCCTATAACTCAAAGTCCATAATGGAGAGCATCTTGCTCAAGGAACCTTAACTTTTCACCGGACCCTAACCACATATAATGGCCTAGTTACTTCCCCTAGGATTTTTACCCAAAGTGCTTGTTTATCTGAATTTCCATAAGGTATTCCTATTTATAAAATCCCAGGCGTATACCTTTGAAGGTCATTAAGGCTAATAAGGATTAGGGTAGACCTTTATATTTAAAAATGTTCTTTCTGTGCCTTTTATTTTAAAGAGAGATTTAGCATGCGCGTTGGATCTTAATATCCCCTATTGATATAAAGGCCAATACCAAAAATCATAGGAAAAGAAACTCACCATTGAACACATGTGTGGGAGAAATAAGATTGGAAGGTTTACCTACAAGATGGCTTGTTTATTACTTCTTGATACTTGCTATGTTGTAAGTGCTTGCCTACTATTTGTTACATAAACACATGCATCATGCATACATGCATACATACAGTCCATGCATCATACTAACACTTTGTTTTGTAGCCATCATAGATTCATATGGATCTTCTCATATTTGGGGGTGAAAAGGTGGCAGATTAATCAGAACAGATCTAAGCCCTAAGTCATTAGCTCAAGAGATCCTTTAAGAACTAGAGAAGAGTCCAATCAACCCACTATACCTAGAAGTTGAACCAACTAAGACTGAAAAGACTAAAATAGAACAACAACCAGAGATGTGAAACTTATAAGACATTAAGGGAGCTTTGATGGATGATATGAGAGCTATGATGCAAGATGAACTGAGATAGGCTTTGGTCAGACTGGTGCAACTTGTTATTGAACAACCACCTACTGCTACTGTTGAACAGCCACCTACTGTAGGAGCTCCACCTATTGATGTAGCTCCTCCACCTGCTGCTAACAATGTTGGGGGGCAACCTACTGCTAGAAATGTGCCTACTACTGATGTGAGATTGGAAGACATTGAAAACTACATGGTAGAAAAGATGAAGAGAAAGTCACTTGAATTGGTCTATGATCATGAATCTAAGTAGCTACAAGCACTAAAATTCCAAGATGGAAGAGCTTATTAGAGGACAAGGAATGGGATATTCTTTTAATTTTGATGACATGTTGCAAATGGAAGGAGATAAGCTGCTTGAAAAATTCAAAATGCCTCAACTACAAAAATTTAATGAGAGAGGAGACCCTAGAATTCATTTGAGCCAATACACGATAACCATGAGCACTACTAAAGCACCATTAATAGTAGTTGCTAGGTTGTTTGTACTGTTATTGGAGTGAATGGCTGTAAACTGGTACCATGGGTTATAAATGTCTGTTAGGACTGATTAGAAAGAACTATATACTGCATTCTTAAAATAATATGATTATAACACTCGATTGGAAGTGTCTATTAGGGATTTGGAGTTGACTAAGAAAAAACCCAATTAATCCTTTTCTGATTTCCTCACCAAATTCATGAATAAAGCATGACTGATGAAAAATAAACTGGTTGAAAAGGATAAAGTTAGGATGATTGTTCATAATGTATCACTTAATTTGGTTAAAAAACTAAAAATAATGAACCCAAAGACCTTCAAAGATCTACATGATGACGGTCAACAAGCTGAAGGGATAGAGAATGAGAAAAAGAAGAATTCTAGAGGCTCAGTAACCCAAAATTACATAACTGGGGGCACATAACAGGGGTGTACTAGTTGAGCTATGGAGGTGCATGTTGTTCAACAACCCTGAAGGTTCTCCAACTTTAACCAACCACTATCCAAAGTCCTAGAGAGACTAATCTAAAAAGGCCTACTCTAACCTTAACCTTTTCTAAGCCACTAAACCTAAATGTCCTTGGTTTTGACCCTAATAGTTACTATAAATTCCAACAAGCTACTGGCCATCCCACAGATAATTTTATCTGCCTAAAACATGAGATCCAAAACCTGATAGACTCCAAAAAAATCACCGACCCTAAAAAATTCAACTATAACCCAAACACCAGAAACAACCCTTTCCCAGACTACCAAAATGTTCCACCACCAACCACCATGATGATCAACTCAAGGGTTAGCGAAGAAGAAGCGCTAAGCTGCTTCGAGGACCTCAACCCTATACCCAATGGAGAACCTTTCAAATAACCACAGAGAGGAGTGGAAGATTTACTAGGCTAGCCCTCATGCATGTTTGATTATAAAGTATTCTATTCAAAACCACCCTCTGTTGATATCCCTATTGAATCAATTAAGCCCTCAGGTTGGGGAGATGAGTTTGATGATAAGCCAGTAAAAGAAGAGCCTAGCATTCCCGAGCAGCTACCAAGAGGATTTCAAGATCTATTGGGACATCCTTTGGGCAAGTTTGATTATAGAGTATTCTATTCTAAGCCTACTTTTGCAAACATCGCATTGAATTGATTGTGCCTATAGGGTGGGGTGATGAATTTGAGGATGAACCTTTAGCTCTTAAATAATCTCAAGAAGGAGTTGAAGATTTGTTGAATCAACACTTAGGCAAGCTCAATATGGAAGATCTAAAAGGGAAGGAAACATGCACAATGGATGTATGGAAAGATGGAAAAAGAGATCGAATCATTGGAGTTATTGACGTTTGGTATGACTTTAATGAGGAAAGCCCATGTGGTTTCGATGTCTAGAGTGATGATCCTAAAGTGAATCATGTAACTAGAAGTGGGAAGAATTATAAAGCAGTAGAAAAGAAAATAAAAAGAGTAATAAAAAGATACGAAACAAAAGATGCAAAGATAGATGAAGAATAGAAAGAGGATATGATTTTAGAACAACTAAGGAAGGCTAAGGAAAATGTCAGCATTTGGGAATTACTGATGCATTTAGGCAACTATAGAAGGTCTCTTGTCAAAGTTCTATTGAACATGAATATTAAAACAACCGCTACTCCAAAGGCTATGATAGCAAAGGTTGCGAAAAAGAAACACGGGTTGATAATGTTCTTAGATGATGACTTGCCTTTTGAAGGAAGGAACTGTAATAAGGCATTGTTTATCCCAACTGAGATGAGAGGAAAGAGAACCAATTTTTCTATGGTCGATGATGGTTTTGCTATTAATGTATGTCCTTTGAAAATCCTGCTTAACTTAGGTTTGAAGCCTAAAGAATTAACAAATTCAAACCTCATAATCAAAGCTTATGATGACAGCACTGGGAATGTGGAGGGGACATTCCATGCTCTGGTTAAAATAGGACATGTGGAATCAACCATTGAGTTTATTATGCTAGACATTCTAGTCACTTATGCCTTGTTATTGGGATGACCATGGTTCCATGCCTTAGGAGGGGTACCCTTAACTGTGCATCGAAAGACAAAATTCCCTTATGAAGGAGAAGTTGTGACCATAGAAGCTGGGACTAATGCTATTGTGGCATCCATATTAGATAAATAGAAACAAGTGTGTGCACCCCCTAATTTCTAGATTATTAGGATATTTGATAGGACTGAAATGGATCTAAGAGTAGCAAAAATGATGGAGAGCATGAATTACCGGCTTGGACAAGGACTAGGGAAGAATGAACATGGAAGTCCATAATTCCTAGGATTCAAAAATCAAGATGACACAATAGGATTGGGTTTTATAAGGGAAGTAAAGCCAAAAGGTAGAAGGGCAAGAAAGAGATTCAATGTAGAAAATAGGAAGCTTTATGAAAAAGTTATTCCTTTGAGTCAAAACTTTATCAAGCCAGGGGAAGGAAAATACTATCTGGGAGCCAAGGAATCAGTCAGTGTTGCTGGAGCAGATGTCCCTGGGTTTGAGATCTTCAAGGAGCAGATTATGGAGAATTTGGTGAAGGATAATAAAGAGGAAGTGATGAAGCTGGCAACTGAGAGGATGGGCAGTGCTATTGTTGAAGAGCTGCTATGTCTGCCACCTGAAGAGGAGCCACCGTAGGATTTAGCTACTATCATTAATGATAGTTTTGTTGATGTCTTTTATGATGAAACTGATCCAGTCTGTTTAGGGATGAAAATTCTATTTTTTTTCAGGGTTAATGGTATGAATGTTGGTTTTGTTTACTTGTGTGATATGCATCCTGATAGTTCTATGCATTATAATTTAGATTGTTCATGAATTTTTGACATTAATTCAATTCAATTTGATTCATTTAACATGGGCACAAATGATATTCCAAAGAACTTTTCTACATCACATTAGGTAACTCCTGAAGAGAGGAAAAATTTTTAGAGAATATTAACAAAAAGAAAGGTAGTATTCGCTTGGACTTATGAGGATATTCCAGGGTTAGACAGGGAAATTATAGAGCATCACATTCCCACTTATCTTGAAATTAAACATGTTAAGCAGGAACTATACAGGCTAAGATTGGAATGGACTGAAAAGATAAGAGAGGAAATTGCTAAACACATTCAGGCTAATTTTCTAGAAGTAGTTGATTATCCTTAATGGTTAGCAAGCATAGTGTCGATACCCAAGAAAGATGGTAAAGTGTGTATGTGTGTTGACTTCATGGATTTAAATAAAGCATGCCCTAAAGATGACTTCTCTTCACCTCACATTGATGTAGTAGTGGACAGTGCGATGTCAAATGCGATATACTCCTTCATGGGTGGGTTCTCTAGTTATAATCAAAAAATGATGGCAGTTATTGACAAGATAAAAATAACTTTCATTACAGAATAAGGGACATACTGTTATAAAGTAATGCCTTGTGGATTAAAAAATGCAGGTGCAACTTATCAAAGGGTAACTATTGCTCTTTTCCATGACATGATGCACAAGGAGGTTGAGGAGTATGCGGATGACATGATGGTCAAGTTAGAAACAAGAGAAGGACATTTTAAAGCTTTAGACAAGTTCTTAGCTCAAATTGAGAGGTATAATCTGAGGCTTAATTTGAAGAAATGCATTTTTGGAGTTACTTTAGGAAAGCCTCTAGGGCACATAGTTAGCAACAGAGGAATTAAAGTAGATCCAAATAAAGTGAAAGCTATTTGAGAAATGTCAGCACTGAAGATAAAGAAAGAAGTGAGAGGTTTCCTTGGTAGGTTATAATATATTAGTAGGTTCATTGCAAAGCTTACTAATATTTATGACCCTATCTTTAAACTCCTAAGGAAAAAATCAGCCTGTGAAGTGGAATGATGATTGTCACAAAACATTTGAAATAATTAAAGAGTATTTTGCCAATCCGCCTGTATTGAAACCACCGAGGCAAGGTAAGCCATTGATCTTGTATTTAGCCTTGGAACAAAATGCAATGGGGGCAATGCTAGCACAAGAGGGACCAAAAGGGATAGAGCATGTAGTCTATTATCTCAGCAAAAAGTTCCTACCATGTGAAAAAAATTACAACTTGGTAGAAAAGACATGTCTAATCATGATTTGGGCAATGAGGAAATTGAGGCATTATTTTCGGTCCTATAAGGTCCAAGAAATCTCAAGGTCAATCCTCTAAGGAATTTATTTCAAGCGCATACTTTAACTGGAAGGATGTCTCAATGGCTTGTACTCCTAACTAAGTTTGATATAAAGTACATCACCACGAAGGTCATTAAAGGAAGAGCAGTAGCATAATTCCTCACTTAGAATGCAATCGAGGGTGATGAACAGTGGAATTTAGAGTTTCTAGATGAGAATTTTGCAGTAGTAGAGCCTCGTGAATGGAAACTCTACTTTGATGGAGTTGTAAACAATAGAGGAGTTGGGTTAGGAGTAATTTTGGCTACACCAGAAGGAGAGACCATATCGATGGCCAAGAAATTAGAATTCAAGGTGACTAATAATATGGATGAGTATGAAGCATGTACCTATGGTGTTGAAGTAACTCTAGCAACTGGGGTAAAGGAACTGTTAGTTTACAGGGATTCTATGCTAGTGATTAGCCAGGCAAATGAAGAATGGGAAGTGAAAAAGGAAAAGTTGAAGCCCTACATCTACTATTTGAAAGCTTTAGTAAAAAAGTTCAATAAATGTTTCTTCATCCTTTTGTCAAGAGACAACAATCAATTGGCATATGCATTGGAAACACTCTCTTCGATATGGGATAGTGTAACGGGATCAACTATGGAGCCTTTGGTAATCATGAGATCAAGAGTTTTGTGTTAGGGGGTAAACAGATTATGAGTGTTTGAATAGGGCCTGAAGAGAAACCTTGGTGTTATGATGTTGAGAGGTTTCTAGAAGAAGGAAAGTATTCAAATGAAGTGACTTCAAAAGAAAAATATGCCCTTCGTGTTCTTTCACGTAACTATACGAGTCATGATGGGGTATTATACAAAAGAATGCTGAATGGGATGCAGCTCAGGTGCCTCAAAAAGGATGAAGTTGAAGAGGTGATGCAAGAGATTCATGCAGGGGCTTGCGGTTCTCATATGAATGGGATAATTCTAGCTAAGAAGATACTCAGACAAGAGTATTATTGAATGAGAATGGAAAAGGATTATATTAGAATGGTAGGACAGTACCATTAGTGTCAGGCCTATGGAAATCTTAACCATCTTCCTCTTATAGTATTGAATAGTTTATTGTCACCTTAGCCCTTTGCAGCCTGAGGAATTAACATCATAAGAGAAATAAGGCTGACAACATCAAATGGGCAAAAGCACATAGTTATGGCAATGTAATACTTTTCCATATGGGTAGAGGCTGAGTCCTTCAGTGCTAAGAAAGCAAAACAGATGGCGTGATTTATTGAGAAGAGCCTTATTTATAAATATGGGGTTCCATGCTACATTATGATAGATAATGGCATCCAGTTTTAGGCATAAACAATAGAATTATTGCAAAAGTATGGGATTGAGCATTATAAGTCTTCACCATATCACCCTCAAGCTAATGGAGCAGTAGAAGTAGCTAATAAAAATGTTAAGAAAATTCTCTCTAAAATGGTCAAGACCTGTAAAGATTGGTTTACGTTTCCTTGTGCTTTATGGGGATACAGAACTATAGCTAGAATAGCCAAAGGGCAAACTCTGTTCTCCTTAGTATATATTTATGAAGTTGTTTTGCCTATAGAAATAGAGATCAAATCATTGAGAGTAGTCATGGAAGCTAAAAATCTTGAGAGTGAATGGGCACATAAGAGGTATGATCATCTTGTATCTTTGGATGAGAAGAGGATAAATGCTTTTTTTCATACTCAAATATACCAGAGGACGATAGCAAGATCATTTAATAAAAAGGTGAAGCCTAAAAAGATAAAAGCCTGGGACATTGTGTTAAAACAGTCTAAAGTAGTGGTATTTGATCTAAGAGGGAAGTTCATACCAAATTGGGAAGGGCCATATTTAGTTAAATTGATTTTGCCTAAGGGAGCTGCAAAGATATCAGATCTAGAAGGAAATGAATTCATGGAGACTGTTAACCTGGATCGCCTCAAGAAATACTACCTATAAAATAAAATTAAAGTAGTGTAAAGAAAATAAAGTTCGTTGATTAGAAAACATAAAAAGGCTAGTCAGGCAAAAGTTAGGACATTCCTGCTACTCAGAAAACTTGTAAAGGGTTGGCAGGCAAAAATTAGGGAATAACAATAAAAGAGATGGTCCTGCTAGCTAGAAAAGCCACAAAGGGCTAGTCAAGTAAAAATTAGGGCAAATAAATTAGTGAGAGAAAAATTTTTAGCTAGAAAATTCGAAAGAACTAGTTGATAACATTAGTTATATCATGTGATGCAATAAATGTACTCATTTTGGCCCTAATTAATGACTGATGTTGAAATTGAATTTTTGTTCTAGCATTGCATGTTCTATCTTATTCAAAATGCATAAGTACTATAAAGGAAATAATAACATGAAAGCTTAAAATCAACAATATGAGACTAATTCCTAATGATGTCTTTGCTTCTTCTTTTGTGACTCTTCATGTAAAGCTTGAGTCCTTTTGCATCTAGAAAATCCTAGTGGTTTGGTAGCTTGTACCATAACCCAAGTCTTGTAATTATCATCAGTAGCTCTATTAGCATCTATTTCGATTAAGAATCATGTGACGCCATAAACTCTTGACCCTGTCTAGGAAATCATGTCTGAGAGGAAAGCTTTCAAAGTTAGTCAAAATAGTGACTATGAATTATGGATGGCCATACTGACGACAAAGTCGGGAAGGAGAAAAGAAAGTCGAGAAGTGCAGCCTTAGGATAGGAACACAATCATCATACAAGTTAAGGGTCACAAACTTCAACTTCCACCAAGGGCAAGTCCATGTAATCTCAATATTTGTAATGTCTTATAACCAATTCACCCATTGGTCCATAGAGTGTCTGTCCTTCACCTTCAATCAACGAGATTACAGTCGATGAAGTTGATAAGATGAAGGATTAGCATGAATAACAAGCAAGCTTAGCTTCTCTTGTAACCAAATCTAAAAATACAGAAAAATAAAATGAAAGCCCACTAAGTTGAAAAACCAAAAGGATGACTTAGGCAAAAGTTAGGGCAATCCTGCTAATTTAAAAACCCAAATGGGTGAATTAGGAAAAATTAAGGCCAAGCCTATTAAGTTGAAAATCTGAAAGGATAGCTTAGGTAAAAGTTAAGGCAAAAAAAAAATTGATTACACACTTGAAGGAGAAGTAAACTGCCTGAAAGATGATGATGGGTCTGGAAGTTGTTTAACCCAATAATGGTCTTAGCAAGAATAATTGGCATAGGGTTAGACCCAACTTCCACTTGCTCCAGAATACTCACAATCCTAGTATCGACATCTCTATACGAACATACCAAGAGGAATTAAGCATAAAAGCAAAAAGTGACCATTCTAATCTAAGTAGCACTTTCTTACCTTGAGTCTCACACGCAGTAATTAAAGAAGATAGATTGACAATCTCAGAATTATGGGAAAAAGGATGAATACTAGCTAGGGGCATATCAAAGAAAGCAACAAGCCTATCTGGGAATTGCATACCCAAATTAGGCAGGGCAATAGCAGTTGAGTCCAATAAGCACCCCAAGATAGTAGCAAACTCCTCAATCATAGGACACAACTATTGGCCATTAAACTTAAAGAAATGATCTTTTGAGCTCCAGAACATTGCAGCAGCATGTAAGAAATTATCATTTATCTTTAGATGTTGAAAAGATCTTAAGGGCTTGAGATGACAAGGTCGAATCCTATTCCAATAATCACCATTCAGGCTCTTAAGAAATTTCTTCATTAATTGGAGAGAAGCTTAATTCATGATGAGAATAGGGAGAAAGGGATAGTGAAACTGGTTCTTTTGTGAGCCTTTTATAAAGAGAGAAGTTGAATTTGGATGGAATTAGGCTTCCTCTACAAGTTAGAGATAATGGATGATAAATGATAAGGATAAATGGATAAAGATAGAGGATAAATAGCATAATTATCATTATCATAATTATATAATTATCTTTATTATCTAAAATTTTTATCCATTTAGTTAAAGTCTAATTTAAGGTTAAATTAAGACACAAACTAGTTTAACACAATGCATACAAACAATGCAGAATTTAGAACACAATAGTATGATAGAAAAATCCGATAGCCTAAATCAGTCATCTTGAGCTCTAGAATTTGGCCATGGGCTCCATCATCTGGTAGAGTCATCATAGTGAAAGATGTCTAGAGGTTTGATAAAGGAAGTCCCAACACTGTAAGGATTAATGCCTGAACCTACAAGCTGTCGATGAAGCATCTCAATCTCATACTCCAAACCGCTCAAGTAGCTTTGTACATATAGAAAACACATCATGTGCATTTCATGCATACATTTGCATCTTTATTGTACACATACTTACCCTCCAACTATCTGTAACCTACATGGTGAATAACCTCTAAGATGAGGTGAGTCCATACAAATTCTCTGCCTATGTCCAAGGGAGCTATTTTGTAAATTTATTAACATTAGTGTCGAGTGTATATATTACGTAGGAAATAAGTCAGAAAAACTCACATGAGAGGCATCTATGGGAGAAAAGATAGAAAGCTGAGCATCACTAAAATGCATCTACTGCTCGACTGGAGTCTGAATAGTAGGAGTCTAGTAGAACATGGACCTATCTGGAAGTGAGATATCACCAAGGATAATGCTTGCAAAAGCACCATCGTGACTAGTCCCAACATGTTGAGTATGATGAATAGGACTAGGTTTAGGCTCATGACTCTTAATATTAGGAACAACCTCAGTCTCTGGAGCAATCTTAGTCTCCTCATCTGCATCAATAGAAGAGTGGACATCCTTAAACTATAAAGAGAGGAAATGATTCATAAGTTCTAAAAGTAGAAGCTAAAATAATGAGAAATTACCTCATCATCGTCAATGGGAACATGTTTCAAGAGGCTCTCATGAATAAATTGCTAATAATGTCGAGAACGCTCAAGAAAATCTGAGGCAGCATATCCCTATAGTGCATCCCTCAGTTCTGAACCGGTAAGATGTGAGCTACGGAGTATAAGGGACATCAAATGGAATGTGACATCGATAAGGGTCGAAAGACCACCGATACACTCACTTCCCTAAATATATACCACATCAAACAGCCATAACCAAAGAGCAGGATCCTTATAGGGTCAAGGAAAACTGTAGCTGCCATGAAATCATATCATTGGATGTCCTTAGTGTTAGTGATATGCACTAGGTCAATCATTTGTGATTATGTATTGAATTTCTTATTTTATTAATAAAGAGGTATTTCATTAACATTTGATTTTATGATAATTATATGAATGGTTAATTCTTACTAAGGCCATCAAGTATATGACTTGATAGTAAAACCCTTCGATTAAAATAAGAGTTCTATTCTAATTATCCCTAGCCATTTATTCAATATATAAATATTAAAGTATTAAGGCTAGTATGAAGTTGATTGATGGTTATGTTTTACTAATCATGAATATGAGATATTAAGTCAACTCATAGGTTCATAATGAGAGATCATGTACTAGATTGACCCACTATGAAAATACTACATAGATTATTGTCATAAGTATTTCTCATCATAGTAATTTTATTTTAATCGTTTGAACTTAAAATCATCATGGATTTCTATATAGCTATTTTATGTTTTGACACATTCTAACATTGCCTTTAATCAGATGATTAAATAGGATGTTGTTGGATATGAAATTAGTTATGTGAGGAATGTGAGTGATTCAGAAGGAATTTATCCCTCATTAATATGATAAAGATATCTATGGGTCCCTTGATGAGATAGACTGAAGGAAAATGCATGGCCATGCTATAATGAATTGATAAAGAGTTATCACTTTTAGTCTACTTGGAATTAAGGAATAATATTGAACTATATAAGGATGTCATTTTATGCCTTATGTTCAATTAAGATATCATGTGATAAAGGGATAATAAAATTCATTGCAATTAGGTTATGTCATATTATTGACTTCACATGACTTGGGTAGTCATAATGTCTTGCTAGAAGCCACTTATGACTTGTAGGCCTAAATAGAGATTTAGGCCCATTGGCAATGTTATGTGAATCTACAGGGCCACAGACTTAGAACAAGCCCAAAATAAACACTGTGAAAATAAATAATTAAAGTGTTTTATTTATTTATTTAAGATAAATATTATTTTAAATAAATAAATAAGATATTATTTCTTATTTGTTTTTAAACAAAATCATAATATAATAAATGAAAATTACCAAAAGGTCATTGGTAGGTGAAACCTTAATATGGAGTCTATAAATATGTTATATTATCTAGGGTTTAACTCACTTGTTTTTCTGCCTCCAAATTCGTTTTCTCTCTTCTTAGAAAACAAAGACAGAGTTTTTCTTTTGTTTTTGATTTATGAGACAATCAAGAAAGTTGCTAGCACACACTATAATTCATTTTTATAAAGGGCTATTTGTGTGGATACCTATAGAGGACGCATCCTTTTAGAAACATCTAGATCCGAACAACCAAAGCAAAAAGGCTCAAGGTAAGGTGTCATCGGTGTGAACCTCCTCTCATCCTTCCAAAAAATCTTGCCTCTTCTATGTCTTGGTGAGATTCTTAAAACCCTAGATTTAATCAAGTAGTCGAATTACATGGATCCAGGTTTGGGAATGTTATAAATTTTTAATTTTTCCACTATCTTTGTATCATGAAACCCAACACTCAGCACCCTCCAACCAATTAGAGTTTATATGCAATTTATGTAAATTAAGTCTAATCTCTATTAAACTGTAACATACTAATGATTTTATTTTTTCTTACCAAGTGCCACTCGACTGTGTTTAGCTGATCACGATACATCTGTACAATATTTCTATTTCTAGCAAGGTGAGAAGAACCCCATCTCATCATCATATGAAAGGTCTTATCAGAACTGTTAGCATCAAAGCCTCGAATCAGCTTGATCTCTATGCTCCAAATCTAGAAGAAAGAGAACATATCAAAAAAAGGCAAAGAAAAGCAAGACCATAAAGATCAAAGGAAGGAGAACATACATGTAAGACATGCCAAAACCCATACATCGTGACAACACCTATACAGATAGTGTCTAGTATGTAGTAAATATAAGCAAGTGCAGCAGATCCCTAATCTAGTGTGGCAACTCAATCCAAGTCACGAAGAGGACCAAACAGAGAAATACTGACCTTATGACCAGTCTCACAAAAGAGGGTTGTCCGTAATAATATGAAAAGGAAACACCTTGCCTTATGAACAATCTGACGAGGAGTAGAAGTAGGACGATGTCTGAATCCCTTAACTTAAGATGGAAGAAGAACATTCTTTTGATTCTTCCATGTTAGAGCAAACCCAATCAAATCTCATATGTACTGACTCTGTGCATGCTCTAGAAGACTATAATAGTTTATGTCAAATGGAATGAGGGATCGTCCAAAAGCAATCCTAATGATAGCAGAGAAGCTCATAAGTGAAATGGTTAGCTCACCCACACGAGTATGAAAAGTGTGGGTAGTATCCATCCATCACTTGATCAAAGCGAACAAAGAGTAACAGTTAGACCGACCTCGAATAGTTAGAAGTGGAGCAATGAAATGCCTGAATCTAGAGGCCCAAATTAGATGTGTCACCTGCTCTTGTAGTCCATGAAATAATTCCTGAGCTAGATTAGAATAGCTCGTGAACTTCATCGGATGCTAGTTCAATTTTAAAATAATAATTAATTAATTAAAAGATTAATTAATTAATCAAAGAATTTAAATTGAAGGATTTCATTAGTTAATTAATTAATTAATTAATTAATTGACCCTAAAAAAATTTAGAGTTGATCGATAATGTAGATTGTTGACCAATAATCTAGAATGCTGATCGACATTTTAGATTGTCGATCGGCATTCCTTGGCTGATCAAAAATCTAGAATTTTGATTGGAATTCCAGACATCTGATCTATCATACAGATAACCTAGGAGCTAAATTTAACATTTTCAGAGTTTAATTTCAATTCTATCATGCATTTTCATTTTATTGCTGACTAATATACATGTCAATCTCTAATCTAAAACTAACTCTGATTACTAATTGTACAAGTGATATTTTTGCAGAAATAAATAGAAGCAAGGAAATTTACCTCATTACCCACATCTCTGCACCTGTGGGTACGTAAATGAGTCAAAGGAAAGATAGTTGAGTCTTCTCAAAGTTTGAGATCATTTTGAGGAAAATAAGCAGGCAAATTCTCTGACATTCTGAAGTCTTAACTCCTTCATGTTGTCCGAGTGGCGAGGAGGCCATAGGATCAAATGGATCATAAATTTAATATCAAATGGTCAAGAAATCAAGGAAAGAAAATCAATGAAAAAAGAGAAAATCAATGAATGAAGAAAGGAGAGAATGTAGTGTTAAATGCAAAAAGGGAAGTATATATAAAGTGGAAAGTATACACTTTAGTCCACTACTCTTGTATGTGCATATAAATTCAAGTTCTTTCATTGCAATTTGGTCCATAATTGCATTTTGATTAGGAACATGTTCCTAATTAAATCATGACATTCATTAAATTAATAATTCATTGAGTTATTAAAACTGCATAATCAATATGTGATTCTAAATTTTCTGTCAAGTACAAAATACAAAACAAGATTACAAAATTCATTTTTTGTATTTTACATGTATCATTTCAAACAATGGATTCATATGTTTCACAATAGCTATAATATGAATTTCAAATAATTATGTTATGTGCTGCACAGTAGTCATAACCTTCATTATGTTATGTACTGTATAGTAGTTATGACATAAACTTTTAAATTCATCAATGCTAGATGTTCCATAAGAACTATAGAAGATTTTCAATTCAACTTTACTAGATGTCCCAAAAGGAATAGTGTACATCGTTAGACATCCCACATGGAATATAATGAAATTCATCAGTGCTAGACGTTCCACAAGAACTATAGTAAGTTTTTAATTTATCATCACTAGATGTCCCATAGGGAACATATTGTGCATCGTTAGATGTCCCACTGGGAATATAGTGTGCATCATTAGATGTCCCACTGGGAATATAACAAAATTCATCATTGCTAGTCATTCCATAGGAACTATAGCAAGTTTTTAATTTATCATTGCTAAAACGTCCCATAGGGAATATAGCAAAACTCATTTGCACAAAGTCCACTAGACATTCAGTAAGAAATATAGTGAGACTTGTCAAACATTACACCTTGCTCAGTAATTTGGGCATCAATCTATCATTTAGGATATAATTAAGTGTCCAAATTTCTTTCTTTTGAAATAGTGTGCTTCTATTTGCTTTGCCATAATTTGTCAAGCAAACAGTGCAAAGGGGGGCAACTGTAAGCACCCAATTTTGGGATGCAATTGTGCCCAATTTCGATGTAAGCCCCTATGATAAAATTTATTCAAAATTTGAACTTGGTTGTCAATTTACTTCATCTAAGGACTAAATTACAACATTTTTTAGGATTTGATTATAAAGAAGTCAATTTTTAGGGGTCTTTTGGTAATTAATGCTGACCGACATTGTGTAATGCCAATTAGCATTACATAATGTTGACCAACATTCTATAATGCCGATCGGCATTATAGAATGCTGGTCGGCATTGCAGTCCCATTTTTTGATTTTTCACCTTTTTTCATCTTTTTTTAGTGCTTTGATTGGTTGAAAATTCAATTTTGTCATTTTTATTATCTGATAAGTTTTTTTGATGCATTCAAAATGCATAAGAAGATTTTAAAATAAAAAAATGCTATTAGATGTATTATGTTCCTCCAAAGGAGGAAGTCAGTACGCGGGCAAACTCTGTATTTAAAAGTAGAGTCTGCATATGTGTCAGGGGGAGGAGATGGACGAACAAAGAGGTTAAAAAAACAAAAAGACACACAATGAGAGAAAAAAGAAAAAGAGAAAAAAAAAAAGAAAACATCCAGAGAACTACGCAATAAAATCCTACTACGCAAAAAAAATCTTGATTTCTTTCGTCCCATCTAAAACTCTAATTTCTTGGCATCTTATTTAAGGCTTTGAAAATAACATTCTATGTTTCGAATGTAATTAAGCCTTTTTCTAGAATCAAACAACGAGTCAAAAAAAATGGTGACAATCTCAATCTGAGGGGCTGTCTTAAAGCATATACACAACATTCATTTTTTTCTTCTATTTCTTTTTGTGATTTTTATTTTACTTTGTTAATTGTTTTGATTATTTGATTATTCAATTTCACTACTAATCTGATTATTTCTATGTTTTTTTATGTGCAAATGTGAATTGAGGAGGATACTGCCCATGTTTAGATGAACAGATGGTCCATGGAATGCCATGGAAGAACCTGTGTTGTTTTCCAGTAGAACTTAGGATTTTTATCTTTATTTTGCATTTTGGTATCATGTGTAGTTATTTTAATTCATGAGTGTATAATTTTTTAATTTTAATTTTTGTATATAGCTTGTAATAGCCCCAGTAGTGGTTATAGTGAAAGATTTAAATTTCTGCGTTTAAAATCAATTAGTAATTAGGTTCAATTAGGTAAAAATCAATTAAAATCAATGGTGGCAATAGCTTAATTTAGGGTTTGCATGTAATTGATTTAGGGTTTATAGAAAATCATTAAAATGTTTATTTGATCCTTTTTTATATTTTATTTGTTTAAGGTAGTGTTTTTAGGTTTTTAGGTTTTTATATTATTTTAGACCCCAAGCCCAAGCTTAGGTCCAACTCACTTTAAATAGCTTAAAAAATAGTTTAGGACTTTAAATGATTAAAATCAATTTAGGCCCATTAGGTTAATTAGATTTTAGGCCCACTTAGTTAATTAAAACTTATTTAGACTTAGCTCAGCCCACTTAATTTCATTTCTTTTAAAATAAATAGACCTAAGCCCACTTCTCATTTTAAATAAAAACCAAGTTAGACTTAGGCCCACTAATTTAACTTTCTTTTAAAATAAATAGACTTAAGCCTATTCCTTAGACAAACTAAAATAAATAGATCTAAGCTCACTAATTAACAAAAAATGTAGGCCCACCTTTAGTCCCTTTCTCACTTATAAATAAAATGTAAATCTAGCTAACTTTTTAATAAAATTAATATAGTTTAGACTTAGGGACAATGCAATCTTAAGTGCATTTTTTATGTGTAATTTTATTGGTTAGATGCCTAGGGTTAAATGGATGTTAAGTAGGGTTTACATAAAATTACATGTAATTAGAGGATGAAATAATCATTTATAAAATTATTCTAAATGAACACAAGACTAAGAGAAGTTAATATTTCATTCTCAGATTCTCCTAGTTATGGTGCTAACTTTCTTTTAAAGAATTGAGTACCACCAATCAAATTGTCCCAATTATTACCTTAGGTGGTGACTCCTCTTCTCCATGCTATGACTTTATGAAATAGTAGTGTGTTGGCTAGGGCCTTGTGCCTAAATAGTATTGCAGTTGCTAAAATCATGGACACATGCTAAACCCCGCTGTCTACAGGGGCCTATGGATGAGACTTCATTGGCATTTATGAATGGACTTGACAAAGTTGGAGTGCATACTTAGGATTCAAATGGACGGTTGTGGCAACCCCGATTGAACCTCAAGGCCTATATTATATTAAATTGAAGCTAACTCAGAGCCCCATTATGGGTACTATAAACTTTGCCTATAGCAATCCAAATTTAAGGGCCTGTGGATGAGAATGCATTGGCATTTATGGATGGATTTGATAAAGTGGGCGTGCGTACTTATGCTATAAATGGACGATCGTGGCAACCCTGATTGAACCACAATGCCCATAATATATCAAATTTAATCTAAATTAGAGCCTTATAATAGGTGCTATGAGTGTAGCAATCCAAATTTAGGGGCTTTATGGATGAGATTGTATTGGCATTTATAGACGGATTTGATAAAGTGGGTGTGCACACTTAGGCTACAAATGGACAGTTGTGGAAAAACTGATTAACCATGGGGCTTATAAAACATTAAATTAAAGCTGACTTAGAGCCCTATGATAAGTGCTACACACTTCATTTGTAGCAATCAAAATTTAGGGGCCTATGGATGAGAATGCATTGGCATTTATGGATAGATTTGACAAAGTGGGCGTGCATCCTTAGGCTAAAAATGGACCATCATGGCAACCCTAAATGAACCACGGGGCCTATAATACATTAAATTGAAGTTGAATCAAAGCCCTAAAATAATTATTAAAAACTTTAACTGTACCAATCCAAATTTGGTGGCCTATGGATGAGACTGCATTGGCATTTATGAATGGATTTGACAAAGTGGGCATGTGCACTTGGGCTACAAATGGATAGTCATGGTAACCCTAATTGTGCCACGGTGCCCTTAATATATCAAATCAAAGCTAACTAAGAGCACTAAAATAAGTGCTACAAACTTTTTCTATAGTAATCCAAATTTAGGGGCTTATGGACAAGACTACATTCGCATTTATGGATGGATTTGACAATGTGGGCATGCATACTTAAGCTACAAATGGATGGCCTTGGCAACCCCGATTGAATGATAAGGCCCATAATATATTAAATTGAAGCTAAATCAAAGCCCTATAATGGGTGCTAAAACTTTGTCTATAGTAATCCAAATTTAGGGGCCTATGGTTGAGACTGCATTGGCATTTATAGATGGATTTGACAAAGAGGGCGTGTGCACTTGGGATTCAAATGGACAATCATGGTAACCCTAATTAAACCTTGGGGCCTATATTATATTAAATCAAGGTTGACTCAGAGGCCTATAATAGGGGCTATAAACTTTGTCTGTAGCATTCCAAATTTAGGGAGGGGCCTATGAATAAGATAACATTAGCATTAATGGATGGATTTGACATAGTAGGCGTGCATAATTGTGCTTCAAATGGACAATAGTGGAAACCCTAATTGAACCATGGGGCCTATAATATACCAAATCTAGGCTGACTCAAAACCTTATAATGGGTGCTACACACTTCTTCTGTAGCAATCCAAATTTAGGGCCTTATGAATGATAATGCATTGGCATTTATGGATGGATTTGACAAAGTGGGCATTTGCACTTGGGCTATAAATGGATGGTCATGGAAAAATTGATTAAACCACGGGGCCTATAATATTTTAAATCAAAGCTAAATTAGAGGCCCATAATAAATGTTACACACTGCATTTGTAGCAATCCAAATTTAAGGGCCTATGGATGAGACTACATTGGCATTTATGGATGGATTTGGCAAAGTGGGTGTGTGCTCTTAGGCTTTAAATGGATAGTCATGGCTACCTCGATTGAACAACAAAGTCCATAATATATCAAATTAAAGTTGACTCATAGCCTTATAATATGTGCTAAAACTTTATCTATATCAATCCAAATTTTGGGGCCAATGGATGATACTACATTGGCATTTATGGATGGATTTGACAAAGTGGGCGAGCATGCTTGTGCTATAAATGGATGGTCGTGGGAACCTCGATTGGACCACGAGGCCTATAATATATCAAATCAAAGCTTACTTAAAGCCCTATAATGGTTATTATAGCCTTTATCTGTAGCAGTCCAAATTGAAGGGCCTATGGATGGGACTGCATTAGCATTTGTGGATGGATTTGACAAAGTGGGTATGAGCACTAGAGCTTCAAATAGACAGTTGTGGCAACCTCTATTGAACCCTGAGGCCTATAATATATCAAATTAAGACTGACTAAAAGCCTTATAATAGGTGCTACACACTTCTTCTGTAGCAATCCAAATATAGGGGCCTATGGATTAGATTGTATTGGCATTTATGAATGGTTTTGACAAAGTTCGTATGCGTACTTTGGATTCAAATTGAGGGTTGTGGTAACCCTAATTGAACTATAGTGCCAATAATATATTAAATCAAAACTGACTAAGAGAATTATAAGGGGCACTATAAACTTTATCTGTACCAGTCCAAATTTAAGGGCTTACAGATGAGACAGCATTGGCATTTACAGATGGAATTGACAAAGTAGGTGTGCACACTTATGCTTCACATGGATGGTCATGGTAACCACGATTAAACCATGGGGACTATAATAAACTAAATCGAGGCTGACTTAAAGCCCTATAAAAGGTGCTACACACTTTATCTATAGCAATCAAAATTTAGAGTCCTATAGATAAGACTGCATTGGCATTTATGGATGGATTTGACAAATTGGGCATGTGCACTTAGGCTTCAAATGGATGGTGGTGCCAACCCCAATTGAACCACAGGGCCCATAATATATCAAATTGAAGCTATCTCAAAGCCCTATAATAGGTACTATAGACTTTGTCTGTAGTAATTCAAATTGTGGGGCCTATGGATGAAATTGCATTGGTATTTATGGATGGATTTAACAAAGTGGTTATTTGCACTTAGGATACAAATGTACGATCGTGGAAAAACTTATTAAACCATGGGGACTATAATATATCAAATTGAAGCTGACTCAGAGCCCTATAATAAGTGCTATACACTTCATCTATAACAATCCAAATGTAGGGGCCTATGGATGAGATTGCATTGGCATTTATGGATAGATTTGACAAGGTGGGTGTGTGCTCTTGGGCTTGAAATGGACGTTCATGGCAACCTTGATTAAACAACAGAGCCCATAATATATTAAATTAAAGTTGACTTATAGTACTATAATGGGTGTTAAAACTTTATATGTAGCAATCCAAATTTATGGGCCAATGGATGAGACTACATTAGCATTTATGGATGGATTTGACAAAGTGGGCATGCACACTTGTGCTACAAATGGACAGTCGTAGGAACCCTAATTGAACTATGAGACCCATAATATATCAAATTGAAGTTGACTCAGAGCCCTATAATATGTGTTATAGCATTTATTTGTAGCAATCCAAATTTAGGGGCTTATCAATAGGACTGCATTGGTATTTATTAATGGATTTGACAATATAGGCATATACACTTGGACTTCAAATGGACAGTCGTGGCAACCCCGATTGAACCCTAAGGCCCATAATATATCAAATTGAGGCTGACTTAAAGCCCTATAGTAGGTGCTACACACTTTTTCTATGGCATTCCAAATTTAGGGTCTTATGGATAATACTGTATTGGCATTTATTAATGGATATAACAAAGTAAGCATGCACACTTGGGATTCAAATGGATGATGGCAATCTCGATTGAACCACTTGGCCAATAATATATTAAATCAAAGATAACTCAAAGACCTATAATGGGCACTATAAACTTTATATGTATCAATCCAAATTTAGTGGCCTATGGATGAGACTGCGTTAGCATTTGCGGATGGATTTGATAAAGTAGGCATGCACACGTGTGATTCACATGGACAATCATGGAAACCCCAATTGAACCACATGACCCATAATATACTAAATTGAGGCTGACTCAAAGCCCTATAAAAAGTGCTACACATCTCATTTGTAGCAATCAAAATTTAGGGTCCTATGGATGAGAATGCATTGGCATTTATGGATGGATTTGAAAAACTAGGCATGCACATTTAGGCTTCAAATGGATAGTCGTGGCAACCCTAATTGAACCATATATCCTATAATATATCAAATCAAAGCTATTTTAGAGCTATATCATAGATACTACAAACTTTATCTATAGGAATCCAAATTTAGGGGCCTATAGATGAAACTGCATTGGAATTTATGGATGGATTTGATAAAGTGGGCGTGCACAATTAGGCTTCAAATGGATGGTTGTGGCAACCCTGATTGAACCATAGGGCCCATAATATATTAAATTGAAGTTAACTTAGATGCCTATGATGGATACTATAAACTTTGTCTATAACAATCCAAATATAAGGGCCTATGGATGAGAATGCATTGCCATTTATGGATGGATTTGACATAATGGGTGTGCACACTTGGGATTTAAATGGATGGTTGTGGCAACCCCATTTGAACCATGAGGCCTATAATATATCAAATCTAAGCTAACTCAAAGTCCTATAATAGATACTACACATTTCATCTATAGCAATACAAATTTATAGGCCTATGGATGAGACTGCATTAGGATTTATGGATGGATTTGACAAAGTGAGTGTGCACATTTGGGCTTCAAATGGATGATCATGGCAACCCTGATTGAACCACAAGGCCCATAATATGTCAAATTGAAGCTAACTTAGAGCCCTATAATGGGAGCTATAAACATTATCTTTAGTAACCTAAATTTAGGGGCCTATAGATGAGAATGCATTGCCATTTAAGATGGATTTGACAAATGGGGTGTGCAAACTTAGGATTCAAGTGGACAGTCATGGTAACCCTAATTGAATCACAGGGCCCATAATATAGTAAATCTAAGCTGATTTAGAGACTTATAATGGGTACTATAGCCTTCATCTATAGTAGTCCAAATTTTAGGTCTTATGGATGAGATTACATTGGCATTTATGGATGGATTTGACAAAGTGAGCGTGCGCACTTAGGTTTCAAATGTACGATCGTGGTAACCTTGATTGAACCATAAAGCCTATAATATATCAAATTGAGGTTGACTTAGAGCCTTATAAAGGTTATTACACATTTCTACTGTACCAATCCAAATTTAGGGGCATATGGATAAGACTACATTGGCATTTATGGATGTATTTGACAAAATGGGTGTGCGCACTTGGCATTTGAATGGACGGTCATGGCAACCCCATTTGAACCAAGGAGCCTATAATATATCAAATCGAGTCTAACTCAGAGCCTTATAATGCATGTTACACACTTATTTTGTACCAATCCAAATTTAAGGGCCTATGGATGAGACTGCATTAGCATTTATGGATGGATTTGTCAAAGTAGGCGTGTGCACTTGGGCTTTAAATGGATAATTTTGGCAACCTCAATTGAACTAAGGGGCCCATAAAATACCAAATCAAGGTTGACTCTGAGCCCTAAAATGGGTACTGCACTCTTCTTCTATAGCAATCCAAATTTAGGGGCCTATGGATGAGATTGCATTGGCATTTATGGATGGCTTTGACAAAGTGAGTGTGCACACTTAGGAATCAAATGTATGATCATGGCAACCATGACTAGACCATGGGGCCTATAATATATAAAATCCAAGCTGACTTAGAGCCCTAGAATGGACACTATAGACTTCATTTGTAGCAGTAAAAAGTTATAGGCTTATGGATGAAACCGCATTGGCATTTATTGATGGATTTGATAAAGTGGGTGTGTGCACTTAGGCTTGAAATGGATGGTCGTGATAACCCTGATTGAACCATGGGAACCATTATATCTTAATTAAACCTAACTAAGATCCCTGTAATGGATACTACAAACTTTTTCTATAGCAATCCAAATTTAGGGGCTTATGGATGAAACTGCATTGCCTTTTATGGATGGATTTGACAAAGTGGGTGTGCGCACTTAGGCTTTAAAAGGATGTTCGTGACAACCCCTATTGAAGCATGGGGCTCATAATATATTAAATCAAAGTTGACTTAAAGTACTATAATGAAAGCTATATTTTTTTTTTGTAGCAATCCAAATTTAGGGGCTTATGGATGAGATTGCATTGCCATTTACAGATGGATTTTACATAATGTTCGTACGCCCATTGGGATTCAAATGGATGGTCGTGGCAACCTCATTTGAACGAAGGGGCCTATAAATATCAAATCTAAGCTAACATAGAGCTCTATAATAGTTGCTAGACATTTCATCTGTTACAATACAAATTTAGGGGCCTATGGATGAGACTATAGTGGGATTTATGGATGGATTGTACAAAGTGGGTATGTGCACTTGGCCTTTAAATGGATGGTCATGGCAACCCTGATTGAACCATAAGGCCTATAATTTCTCAAATTGAAGCTGACTCAAAGCCCTATAATGGGAGCTATAAACATTGTCTGTAGCAATCCAAATTTAGGGGCCTATAGATGAGAATACATTACCATTTATGGATGGATTTAACAAAGGAAGTGTGTGCACTTGGGATTCAAGTGGACGATCGTGGTAACCTCAATTGAACCTCATGGCCTATAATATTACAAATCTAAGCTGATTTAGAGTCCTATAACAGGTACTATAGCCTTCATCTGTAGTAATCCAAATTTTAGGTCCTATGGATGAGATTGTATTGGCTTTTATAGATGGATTTGATAAAGTGGGTGTGCGCACATGTAATTCAAATGGATGATCATGGCAACCTCAATTGAACCATAGGGCCCATAATATATCAAATCAAAGCTAACTCAGAGCCTGATAATGGTTGCTACATACTTCTTCTGTATAAATCAAAATTTAAGGGCCTATGGATAAGACTGCATTGGCATTTATGGATGGATTTCACAAAGTGGGCGTGCGAACTTAGCATTCAAATGGATGGTTGTGGTAATCCTAATTGAATGATGGGGCCTATAATATACCAAATCTAGGCTAAATTTGAGCCCTAAAATGGGTACTACACTCTTCTTTTATAGCAATCCAAATTTAGGGGCCTATGGAAGAGATTGCATTGGCATTTATGGATGGATTTGATAAAGTGGGCATGCACACTTAGGAATCAAATGGACGGTCATGGCAACCCCGACTGAACCATGGGGCCTATAATATATCAAATCGAAGCTGACTTAGAGCCATAGAATGGGCACTATAGCCTTCATATGTGGTAATCGAAATTTCTAAGCCTATGCATGAAACTGCATTGTCATTTATAAATGGATTTGACAAAGTGGGCGTGCGCACTTGGGATTCAAATGGACAATCGTGGCAACCTTGATTGAACCATAAGGCCCATACTATATCAAATTAAGGCTAACTTAGAGCCTTATAGATGTTACTATACAACTCTTCTGTACCAATCCAAATTTAGGGGCCTATGGATAAGACTGCATTGGCATTTATGGATGGATTTGACAAAGCGAGCATTCACACTTGGCATGCAAATGGATGGTCATGGCAATCCTGTTTGAACCATGGGGCCTAGAATATATCAAATTGAGTCTAACTCAGAGCCCTATAATGCATGCTACACATTTATTTTGTAGTAATCCAAATTTAAGGCCTAAGGATGAGACTGCATTGACATTTATGGATGGATTTGTCAAAGTAGGCGTGCACACTTGGGCTTCAAATGGACAGTTATGGCAATCCTCAATTGAACTAAGGGGCCCATAAAATACCAAATCATGGCTGACTCTAAGTCCTAAAATGTGTACTACACTCTTCTTCTATAGCAATCCAAATTTAGGGGCCTATGGATGAGATTCCATTGGCATTTATGGATGGCTTTGACAAAGTGGGCATGCGCACTTAGGAATCAAATGGATGATCGTGGCAACTATAACTAAACCATGGTGCCTATAATATATCAAATCCAAGCTCACTTAAAGCCCTATAATGTGCACTATAGCCTTCATTTATAGCAATAAAAAATTATGGGCTTATGGATGAAACTGCATTGGCATTTATGGATTAATTTGACAAAGTGGGTGTGCACACTTGGGCTTCAAATGGATGGTTGTGGTAACCCTGATTGAACCATAGGACCTATATTATATTAATCAAACCTAACTTAGATCCCTACAATGGATACTACAAACTTTGTCTGTAGCAATCCAAATTTAGGGGCTTATGGATGAGACTACATTGCCATTTATAGATGGATTTGACAAAGTAGGTATGTGCACTTAGGCTTCAAAAGGATAGTCGTGGCAACCCCTATTAAAGCATGGGGCTCATAATATATCAAATCAAAGTTGACTTAGATTACTATAATGAAAGCCATAGATTTTTTTTGTAGCAATCCAAATTTAGGGGCCTATGGATGAGATTGCATTACCAATGGATTTGACATAGTGTGTGTACGTACTTGGGATTCAAATGGACAGTCATGGCAACCTCATTTGACCTAAGGGGCCTATAATATATCAAATCTAAGCTAACTTAAAGTTCTAAAATAGTTGTTACACATTTCATTTGTAGCAATATAAATTTAGGGGCCTATGGATGAGACTGCATTAGGATTTATGGATGGAATCGATAAAGTGGGTATGCACACTTGGCCTTCAAATGGATGGTCATGGCAACCCTGATTGAACCATAAGGCCCATAATATAGGAAATTAAAGCTAACTCAGAGCCTTATAATATGAGCTATAAAAATTGTCTGTAGCAATCCAAATTTAGGGGCTTATAGATGAGAATACATTACCATTTAAGGATGGATTTGACAAAGGGGGTGTGTGAACTTGGGATTCAAGTGGATAGTTATGGCAACCTCAATTGAACTACATGGCCCATAATATTGCAAATCTAAGTTGATTTAGAGCCCTATAATGGGTACTACAGCCTTCATCTATAGTAGTCCAAATTGTGGGTCCTATGGATGAGATTGCATTGGCATTTATGGATGGATTTGACAAAGTGGGTGTGCATACATATGATTCAAATGGATGGTCATGGCAACCTCGATTGAACCATAGGACCCATAATATATCAAATTGAGGCTAACTTAAAGCCTTATAATGGTTTCTACACACTTCTTCTATATAAATCCAAATTTAAGGGCCTATGGATAATACTACATTGGAATTTATAGATGGATTTAACAAAGTGGGTGTATGAACTTGGCATTCAAATGGATAGTTATGGTAACCCTAATTGAACCATGAAGCCCATAATATATCAAATTGAGTCTAACTCATAGCCCTATAATGCATGCAACACATGTCTTATGTAGCAAATTTATGGGCCTATGCATAAGACTGCATTGGCATTTATGGATGGATTTGTCAAAGTAGGCATGCACACTTGGGCTTTAAATGGATGTTGATGGCAACCTTGATTGAACTGAGGGGGCCCACAATATACAAAATTGAGGTTGATTCCAAGCCCTAAAATGATTACTACACTCTTCTTCTATAGCAATCCAAATTTAGGGGCCTATAGATGAGACTGCATTGGCATTTATGGATGGATTTGACAAAGTGGGCATGCATACTTAGGAATCAAATGGATGATCATGGCAACCCCGACTAAACCATGGGGCCTATAATATATCAAATTAAAACTAACTCATAGCCCTATAATGGGCACTATAGCCTTCATCTGTAGTAGTCAAAATTTATAGGCCTATGGATGAAACTGCATTGGCATTTATGGATGGATTTGACAAACTAGTTGTGCACACTTGGGCTTTAAATGGATGGTCATGGCAACCCTGATTGAACCATGGGGCCCATAATATATCAAATCAATGCTAACTTAGAGCCTTATAAAAGGTGCTATACACTTCTTCTATACCAATCCAAATTTAGGGGCCTATGGATGAGACTACATTGGCATTTATGGAAGGATTTGACAAAGTGGGCGTTCACAGTTGGGCTTCAAATGGACAGTCATGGCAACCTCGATTGAACCATAAGGCCTATATTACACCAAATTGAGGCTGACTTAAAGCCCTACAATGGGTACTACACACTTCTTGAGCAATCCAAATGCAGGGGCCTATGGGTGAGACTGCATTGGCAATTATAGTTGGATTTGACAAAATGGACGTGCATGCTTTTGATTCAAATGGATGTTCGTGGAAATCCTAATTAAACCATGGGGCCTATAATATATCACATGGGAGCTGACTCAGATCCCTATAATAGGTATCATAGCCTTCATATTTAGCAGTCCAAATTTAGTGGCCTATGAATGAGACTGGATTGGCATTTATGGATGGATTTTACAAAGTGGGCATGTGCACTTGGGCTTCAAATGAAGGGTCATAGCAACCACGATTGAACCATAGGGCCCATAATATATTAAATCATGATTGACTTAGAACACTATAATAGGTGCTACACACTTCTTCTATATCAATGCAAATTTAAGGGCCTATGGATGAGACTGTATTATCCTTTATGGATGAGTTTGACAAAGTGGGCGTGCGCACTTGGAATTCAAATGGACGGTCATGGTAACCCCGATTAAACCATAGGGCCTATAATATATCAAATTGAAGGTGACTCATTGCCTTATAATAGGTGCTATAAACTTTGTTTATAACAATCCAAATTTAGGGGCCTATGGATGAGAATGCATTGGCATTTATGAATGGATTTGACAAAGTAGGCGTGCACCCTTAGGCTACAAATGGATGGTCGTGGCAACCCTGATTAAATCAAAAGGCCCATAATATATCAAATCAAAGCTAACTCATAGCCTTATAACAAGTGCTATACACTTTATCTATAGCAATCTAAATTTAGGGGCTATGGACTAAAATGCATTATCATTTATGGATGGATTTGATAAAGTGGGTGTGTGCACTTGGGCTTCAAATTTATAGTCATGGCAACCCCAATTAAACCATAGAGCCCATAATATATTAAATCAAAGTTGACTTAGAGGTTTATAATGGATACTATAAAATTTATCTGTGCCAATCCAAATTTAGGGGCCTATGGATGAGATTACATTGGCATTTATGGATGGATTTAACAAAGTGAGCGTGTGCACTTGGGCTTTAAATGGAACAGTCGTGACAACCCTGATTGAACCATGGGCCCATAATATATGAAATCAAGGCTAAATTAGAGTATGATAATGGGTGCTAAAAAACTTCTTTTGCACCAATCCAAATTTTGGGGCCTATGGATGGGACTGCATTGGCATTTATGGAAGGATTAAACAAAGTGGGCATGCGCACTTGGGCTTTAAATAGATGGTTGTGCCAACCCTGATTGAACCATAGGCCCCATAATATATTAAATCGAGGTTGACTTAAAATGCTATAATGGGTGCTATATACTTCTTCTGTAATAATCCAAATTTAGGGGCAAATGGATGAGACTGCATTGGCATTTATGGATGGATTTGACAAAGTGGGCGTGCACAATTAGGATTCTAATGGATAGTCATGGCAATATCAATTGAACCATAGGGCCCATAATACATCAAATCGATGCTGACTCAGAGCCTTGTAATGGATGTTATAAACTGTCTATGGAAATTCAAATTTAGGGGCCTATGGATGGGAATGTATTGGCATTTATGGATGGTTTTGACAAAGTGGGCATGCACACTTGGGCTATAAGTGGACGACTGTGGCAACCCCCACTGAACCACATGGCCCATAATAAATCAAATCAAAGCTAACTCAGAGCTCTCAGTAGGTGCTACAAACTTTATCTATAACAATCCAAATTTAAGGGCCTATGGTTTAGACTACATTGGCATTTATGGATGGATTTGACAATGTAAGCATTCGAACTTAAGCTTCAAATGAACATTCGTGGCAACCTCAATTAAATAACAAGTTCCATAATATATCAAATGAAGGCTGATTCAGAGCCTTATAATGGGTGCTACACACTTCTTCTATACCAATTCAAATTTAGGGGCCTATGGATTAGATTGCATTGGCATTTACGAATGGATTTAACAAAGTTGGCTTGCACACTTGGGTTTCAAATGGACGGTCATGGTAGCCTCGATTGAATCATGGGCCCCATAATATATTAAATCAAAGTTGACTCAGACCCCTATAATGGATACTACACACTTTATCTATAGCAATCCTAATTTAGGGGCATATGGATGAGACTGCATTGATATTTATGGATGGATTTGGCAAAGTGGGTATGCACACTTAGGATTTAAATGGACGGTCGTGGCAACCCTGAATGAACAATGATGCCCATAATATATCAAATCGAACATGACTCAGAGCCCTATAGTGGATACTACACACTTTGTTTATAGCAATCCAAATTTAGGGGCCTATGGATGAGACTGCATTGCTATTTATAGATGGATTTGACAAAGTGGGTGTGCACACTTAGGATTCAAATGGATGGTTGTGGCAACCCCGACTGAACCACGGGGCCCATAATATATGAAATCAAAGCTAACTTAGAGCCCTATAATGGGTGCTATAAACATTGTCTATAGCAGTCCAAATTTAAGGGCTTATGGATGATATTGCATTGGAATTTATGGATGGATTTAACAAAGTAGGCTTACGCACTTGTGCTTTAAATGGACAGTCATGGCAACCCCTATTGAACCATGGGGCCTATAATATACCAAATCAAGGTTGACTCAAAGCCCAATAATAAGTGCTACACACTTCTTTTATAGCAATCTAAAATTAAAGGCTCATAATATATCAAATCAAAGCTGACTTAGAACCCTATAATGGGTACTACAACCTTCATTTCTAGCATTTAAAATTTAGGGGCCTATGGATAAAATAACATTGGTATTTATGGATGGATTTGAGAAGGTAAGCGTGCGCACTGTGGCTTTAAATGGACAATCGTGGCAATCTGATTGACCCATGGGTCTCATAATAAATTAAATTGAGGTTGACTCAGAGCCTTAGAATGGGTGCTACACACTTCTTATATACCAATCCAAATTTAAGGGCCTATGGATGAGACTGCATTGGCATTTAGGGATGGATTTAACAAAGTAGGTGTGCGAACATAGGCTTTAAATGTGTAGTCATGGCAACCCCAATTGAATGATGGGGCCTATAAGATATCAAATCGAGTCTAACTCAGAGCCCTATAATGGTTGCTACACACTTCTTCTATAGCAATCCAAATTTAGGGGCCTAATGATGAGACTATATTGGCATTATTGGATGAATTTGAAAAAGTAGGTGTGCACACTTGTGCTTCAAATGGATAGTCATGGCAACCCCGATTGAACCATGGGCCCTATAGTATACCAAATCGAGTCTAACACAAAGCCTTATAATGGGTACTACACACTTATTCTGTAGCAATCCAAATTTAGGGGCCTATGGATGAGATTGCATTGGCATTTATGGATGGATTTGACAAAGTAGGCGTGCACACTTGGTCTTCAAATGAATGGTCATGGCAACCCTGATTGAACCACGGAGCTCGTAATATATCAAATTAAAGCTAATTCAAAGCCCTTTAATGGGTGTTACAAAGTTTAACTATAGCAATCAAAATTTAAGGGCCTATAGTTGAGACTACATTGGCATTTACAAAAGGATTTGACAAAGTGGGTGTGCGGACTTAGACTTTAAGTGAATAGTTATGGCAACCCCGATTGAACCATGAGGCCCATAATATATCAAATCAAAGATTACTCAAAGCCCTATAATGGGTGCTACACACATTATTTTTAGCAGTCCAAATTCAGGGGCCTATGGATCATATTGCATTAGGATTTATGGATGGATTCAACAAAGTAAGCATGCACACTTATGCTTTAACTGGACGGTTGTGAGAACCTCGATTGAACCACTAGGCCCATAATATACCAAATTGACAATGACTCAAAGCTCAATAATGGGTGCTACACACTTCTTTTATAGCAATACAAATTTTAGGGCATATGGATGAGACTACATTGGTGTTTGTGGATGGATTTGACAAAGTGGGCATGCACACTTAAGCTTCAAATGGATGGTCGTGGCAACCTCGAATACATCATAATGCCTATAATATATCAAATTGAAGCTAACTTAGAGCCCTATAATAAGTACTACACATATCATCTATAATAATCCAAAATTTGGGGCCTATGGATGAGACTGCATTGGCATTTATGGATGGATATGACAAAGTGGGCATGCACACTTGCATTTCAAATAGACAGTCGTCATAACGCAGATTGAACCACTGAGCCCAAAATACAAAAAATGAAAGCTAACTCAAAGCCTTATAATGGGAACTATAAACTTTTTCCATAGCAATTCAAATTTAGGGGCCTATGGATGAGACTGCATTAGCATTTATGAATGGATTTGACAAAGTGGGCATGCGCACTTGGGCTTCAAATGAATGGTCATGGTAGCCCCACTTTAACCACAAAGCCTATAATCTATCCAATCAAAGCTAAGCTATATCCTTATAATACGTTCTACATATTTCATATATAGTAATCCAAATTTAGGGGCCCATGGATGAGACTATATTGGCATTTATAGATGGATTTGATAAAGTGGACGTGTGCACTTGGGCTTTAAAAAGATGGTCGTGGCAGTCAAAATTGAACCATGAGGCCCATAATATATCAAATCAATCTTGACTCTAAGCTCTATGATGGGTGCTACACACTTTTTTTGTACTAATCCAAATTTAAGGGCCTATGGATGAGACTGTATTGGCATTTATGGATGGATTTGAAAAGTGGGCATGCGTAGTTGGGCTTCAAATGAGCTATCATGGCAACCAAAATTGAACTATGGAGCCCATAATATATTAAATTCAGGCTGACTCAGAGCTTTATGATGGGCACTACACACTTCTTCTGTACCAATCAAAATTTAGGAGCCTATGGATGAGACTACATTGACATTTATGGACGGATTTGGCAAAATGGGCATGTGCACTTGGGATTCAAATGGACAGTCATGGAAACTCCACCACATGGCCTATAATTTGTAAAATTGAGGCTGACTCAAAGCCCTATTATTTTGTGCTACATAATACTTTTGTAGCAATCCAAATTTAGCGGCCTATGGATGAGACTACTGTGGCATTTACAGATGGATTTGACAAAGTGGGCATGCGCACTTGGACATCAAATCAAAGATAAGTTGTAGCCCTATAATGAGTGCTATATATTTCATCTATAGAAATCCAAATTTAAGGGCCCATGGATAAGACTGCAGTGACATTTATGGATGGATTTGACAAAGTGGGTGTGCGCACTTGGGCTGCAAATGGACAGTTGTGGTAGCCAAAATTGAACCACGAGGCCCATAATATATCAAATCAAGCCTAAATATAAGCTCTATGATGGGTGCTACACACTTTTTCTTGTACCAATCAAAATTTAAGGCCTATGGATGAGATTACATTGGCATTTATGGATGGATTTGACAAAGTGAGTGTGCACACTTGGGCTTCAAATGGGTGGTCGTGGCAACCCCGATTGAACCTTGGGGCCCATAATATATCAAATTAATGCTGCGTCAGTGTCCTATAATGAGTACAAAAAACTTCTTCTGTAGCATTCCAGACTTAGGGGCCTATGGATGAGACTGCATTGGCATTTATGGATGATTTTCATAAAGTGACGATGCGCACTTGGGCTTCAAATGGACGGTAGTGGCAACCCTAATTGAACCATGAGACAAATAATATATCAAATTAAAGCTGACTCAGAGCCTTATAATAGGCCTAACAAACTTTTTCTATAGTAATCCAAATTTAAGGGCCTACATATAAGACTGCATTGGCATTTATGGATGCATTTAACAAAGTGGGCCTGTGCACTTGGGCTTCAAATGGATGATCATGGCAACACCAATAGAACCATAGGGCCCATAATATATAAAATCAAGGTTGACTTAGATCCTTGTAATTGGTGCTACATACTTCTTCTGTAGCAATCCAAATTTAAGGGCCTATGGATGAGACTGTATTGGCATTTATGGATGGATTTGACAAAGTGGGTGTGTGCACTTGGGATTCAAATGGACGGTCATTGAAACCCTGATTGAAGCAAAAAGCCTAAAATATATTAAATTGAAGTTGACTCAAAGCCCTGTAATGGTTACTATACACTTTATTTGTAGCAGTCCAAATTTAGGGCCTTATGGATGAGACTACATGGCAATTATAGATGGATTTGACAAAGTAGGCGTGTGCACTAGTGCCTCAAATGGACGGTCATGGGAACCCTGACTGAACCATAGGGCCTATAATACACCAAATTAAGGCTAACTCAGAGCCTAATTATAGGTGCTACATACTTCTTTTGCAGTAATCAAAATTTAGTGGCCAATTAATGAGACTATAATGTCATTTATGGATGGATTTAACAAAGTGGACATAAAAACTTGGGCTTCAAATTAATGATCATGGCAACCCTGATTGAATTATGGGGCCTATAATATACCAAATCAAAGCTAACTCAAAGCCCTATAACATGTGCTACAACTTTGCCTATAGCAGTCAAAATTTAGGGGCCTATAAATGAGACTACACTGGGATTTATGGATGGATTTGATAAAGTAGGCGTGCACAGTTGGACTTCAAATGGATGGTTGTGCCATCCCCAATTGAACCATGGGGCCTATAATATACTAAATTGAGGTTGACTTAGAAACCTATTTTTATGTTCTAATCCAAATTTAGGGGCCTATCAATGAGACTACATCGACACTTATGGATAGATTTGACAAAGTGAGCATGTGCACTTGGACTTGAAATGGATGATTGTGGTAACCTCGATTGAACAACAAGGCCAAAATATATCAAATTGAAGCTAACTCAGAGCCCTATAATAGTTGCTACACACCTTGTCTCTACCAATTCAAAATTAGGGCCTGTGGATGAGATTGCATTGGAATTTATGGATGGATTTGACAAAGTGGGAGTGTGCACTTGGGCTTCAAATGAACAGTCAAGGCAGCCCCAATTGAACCATAAGACCCATAACATATCAAATCGAGATAGACAAAAAGCCCTATAATGGTGCTACATACTTCTTCTATACTAATCCAAATTTAGGGGTCTATGGATGAGACTACATTGCCATTTATGGATGAATTTGAAAAAGTGGGCATGTGCACTTGGGCTTGAAATGGACGGTCATGGCAACCCTGATTAAATCACAGGGCCCATAATATATCAAATCAAGGTTGACTCAGAGCCCTATTATAAGTGCTACACATTTCTTCTATAGCAATCCAAATTTAGGGGCCTAAGGGTGAGATTGCATTAGCATTTATGGATGGATTTGACAAAGTAGGTGTGTGCACGTAGCCTTAAAATGGATGGTCATGGCAACCCCAACTGAACCATGAGGCCCATAATATATCATATTGAGGCTAACTAAGAGCCCTACACACTTCTTCTGTAGCAACCCAAATTTAGTGGCCCATGGATGAGATTGCATTTGCATTAACATATGGATTTGTCAAAATGGGCGTGCGCACTTAGGATTCAAATGGACAGTCATGGCAACCCTGATTGAACCATGGGGCCCATAATATATCAAATTAAAGCTGTCATGGATCCCTATAATGGGTACTATAAAATTTATCTATAGCGGTCCAAATTTAGGGGCCTATGTCTGAGATAATATTGTTATTTATGGATGGATTTGACAAAGTCGGCATGTGCACTTGGGTTTCAAATGGAAGATCGTGGCAACCCCGATTGAACTATAAAGCCTACAATACATCAAATTAAATAATATGTGCTACACACTTCTTCTGTACCAATCCAAATTTAGGGGCCTAAGGATGAGAATACATTAGCATTTATGGATGGATTTGACAAAGAGGGCGTGCGCACTTAGGCTTCAAATGGATGGTCGTGGCAACCTCAATTGAACCACATAGCACGTAATATATCAAATTGAAGCTGAATCAGTGCCCTATAATGAATGCTATAAACTTTCCTTGTAGGATTCCAAATTTAGGGGCCTATGAATGATACTTCATTGGCATTTATAGATAGATTTGACAAAGTGGGCGTGCATAGTTGGGCTTCAACTAGATAGTCATGGCAACCCTAACTTAACCATAGGGCCTATAACATATCAAATATAAGCTGACTTAGAGTCCTATAATAGATACTACAATATTCATCCATAGCAACCTAAATTTAGGGTCCTACAGATGAGACTACATTGGCATTTATGGATGGATTTGACAAAGTGGATGCGCACACTTAGGCTTCAAATGGACGGTCATGACAACCCTGATAGAACCATAGGTCCCATAATATATAAAATTAAGGCTGACTCAGAGCCCTATAATTGGTACACACTTTTTCTATAGCAATCCAAGTTTAGGGGCCTATGGATGAGACTGCATTGGCATTTATGGATGGACTTAACAAAGTGGACATGCGCACTTGGGATTCAAATGGATGATCATGGAAACACTGATTAAACCACAGGGCCTATAGTATATTAAGTTGAAGTTGACTCAGAGCACTATAATGGTCATTATACACTTTGTCTATAACAGTCCAAATTTAGGGCCTTATGGATGAGATTGCATGGCATTTATGGATGGATTTGACAAAGTAGGCGTGTGCACTTGTGCCTCAAATGCACGGTCATAGCAACCCTTACTGAACCACAAGGCCTATAATATACCAAATTAAGGTTGACTCAGAGACTAATAATAAATGCTACACACTTCTTATATAGCATTTAAAATTTAAGGGTCAATTGATGAGACTAGAATGACATTTATGGATGGATTTGACAAAGTGGGTGTGTGCACTTGGGCTTCAAATTGATGATTGTGGCAACCCCGATTGAACCATAGGGGCCATAATATATTAAATCAAAACTAAATCATAGCCTTATAATGGGTGTTATAGAATTTATCTTTAGTAGTCTAAATTTAGGGGCCTATGGATGAGACTGCACTAGTATTTATTAATGAATTTGACAAAGTTGGCGTTTGCACCTGGGCTTCAAATGGATGGTTGTGGCAACCCCGATTGATCCACGGGTGCCATAATATATCAAATTGATGCTAACTCAGAGCCCTATAATAGGTACTACATACTTCATCTATAGCAATCCAAATTTAGGGGCCTATGGATGAGACTGCATTGGAATTTATGGATGGATTTGACAAAGTAGTCATGCACTCTTGGGATTCAAATAGATGGTCATGGCAACCTCAATTGAACTATAGGGTCATAATATATCAAATTGAAGCAGACGTAGAGTCCTATAATAAGTGCTATATATTTCATCTGTAGCAGTCAAAATTTAGGGGCTTATGGATGAGACTATATTGGCATTTATGGATGGATTTGACAAAGCAAGCGTGTGCACTTGGGCTTGAAATGCTAGAATGTGACAACCCTGATTGAACCATAGGAACCATAATATATCAAATCAAAGCTAACTCATAGCCCTATACTAGGTGCTATAGACTTTATCTGCAGTAGTCTAAATTTAAGGGCCTATGGATAAGACTGTATTGGCATTTATGGATGAATTTAACAAACTGGGCGTGTGCACCTGGGCTTCATATGGATATTTATGGCAAGCTGATTAAACCATAGGGGTCATAACATATCAAATTAAATCTGACTCACAGCCCTATAATGGGTGTTGCATACTTCATCTGTAGCAATCCAAATTTGGGGGCCTCTGGATGAGACTGCATTGACATTTATGGATGGACTTGACAAAGTAAGCATGTGCTCCTGGAATTCAAATGGAAAGTCGAAGTTGACTTAGAGCCCTATAATATGTGCTATATACTTCATTTGTAGTAGTCCAAATTTAGGGGCCTATGAATGAGACTGCATTGGAATTTATGGATGTATTTGACAAATTAGGCATATGCACTTGGGCTTTAAATGCACAATCGTGGCAACCCTAATTAAACCATAGGGCCTATAAAATATAAAATTGAAGCTAACCCAAAGCCCTATTATAGATGCTATAGAAAAAGTCTATAGCTTTCCAAATTTAGGGGCCGATGGATGAGATTGCATTAGCATTTATAGATGGATTTGACAAAGTGAGCGTGCACACTTGGGATTCAAATGGACAGTCATGGCAACCCCAATTGATCCATGGGCCCATAATATATCAAGTCAAAGCTAACTCAGAGCCCTATAAACTGTGCTACACACTTAATTTATAACAATCCAAATTTAGGGGCCTACAGATGATACTAGATTAGAATTTATAGATGGATTTAACAAAGTGGGCATGCACACTTATGCTTCAAATGGACGATCGTGGCAACCCTGATTGAACCATGGGTCCTATAATATATCAAATCAAGGTAGACTTAGAGCTTATAATGATTATTACACACTTCTTCTATGCCAATCAAAATTTAGGGGCTTATGAATGAGATAACATTGGTATTTATGGATGGATTTGACAAAGTGGGCGTGAGCACTTGGGCTTCAAATGGATGGTCGTGGTAACCCCAATAGAACCATGGGGTCCATATTATACCAAATCAACCCTAGCTCAGACCCCTATAATGGGTGCTATGAATTTTGTCTGTAGCAGTCCAAATTTAGGGGATTATGGATAAGACTGCATTGGCATTTATGGATGGATTTGACAAAGTGGGTGTGCACACTTAGGCTTTAAATGGATGGTTATGGCAATGCTAATTGAACAATGGGACTCATAACATATCAAATTGAAGCTGACTCAGAGCCCTATAAAGTGTGCTACACACTTCATTTATGCCAGTCCAAATTTAAGGGCCTATGGATAAGACTACATCAATATTTATGGATGGATTTGACAAAGTAAGCATGCATACTTAGGCTTCCAATGGTCATTTGTGGTAGCCCCCTTGAACCACAAGGGCCATAATATATCAAATCAATGCTAAATCAAAGCCCTATAATAGGTACTATAGACTTTATCTGTAGCAGTCTATATTTAGGGGCCTATGGGTGAGACTATATTAGCATTTATGGATGGATTGGACAAAGTAGTAGTGCGCACCTAGGCTTCAAATAGACAGTCGTGGCAACCCCAATTAAGCCATGAGGGCCATAATATATCAAATCAAAACTGACTCAAAAGCCCTATAATAGGTGCTATAGACTTCATCTGTAGCATTCCAAATTTAGGGGCTTATGGAAGAGATTGTATTGGCATTTACAGATGGATTTGACAAAGTAGAAGTGCACACTTGGGCTTTAAATGGTGGATCATGGCAATCCTGATTGAACCATAGGAGCCATAATATATCAAATCAGAGCTGACTCAGAGCCCTATAATAGGTGCTATAGACTTTAACTATAGCAGTCTAGATTTAGGGGCCTATGGATGAGATTTCATTGGCATTTATCGATGGATTTGACAAAGTAGGCGTGCACACCTAAGCTTCAAATGGACGGTTGTGGCAACCCCGATTGAACCACAAGGGCTATAACATATCAAATTGAAGTTAAACCAAAGCCCTATAATGAGTGTTATATACTTCATCTATGGTAGTCACAAATTAGGGGCCTATGGATGAGACTGTATTGGTATATATGTATGGATTTGACAAAGTAGACGTGTGCTCCTGAGCTTTAAATGGACGGTTATGGCAACCCCAATTGAACCATGGGCCCATAATATATCAAATAAAAGCTAACTCCAAGCTCTATAATGTATGCTACACACTTTATTTGTAACAATCCAAATTTAGGGCCTATGGATGATATTGCATTGGCATTTATGGATGGATTTGACAAAGTAGGTGGCCGCACTTGGTCTTCTAATGAACGATTGTCGTAACCTCGATTCAACTATGGGACCTATGATATATTAAATCAAGGTAGACTCAGAACTCTATAATGGTTGTTACACACTTCTTCTATACCGATCCAAATTTTGGGGCCTATGGATGAGACTGCATTGGTATTTATGGATGGATTTGACAAAGTGGACGTGTGTACTTGGGCTTCAAATGGATGGTCAGGGAAACACCGATTGAACCACGAGGCCCATATTATATCAAATTAGCACTAACTCATAGCCCTATAATAGGAGCTAGAAACTTGTCTTCAATAGTCAAAATTTAGAGGACTATGGATGAGACTACTTAAGCATTTATGGATGGATTTGACAAAGTGGGCATGCACACTTTAGCTTCAAATGGACAACTGTGGCAATGCTAATTAAACCATGGGGCCCATAATATATCAAATTAAAGATTAATCAGAGCTCTATAATAGGAGCTTTAAAATTTATATGTAGCAATCAGAATTTAGGGGCCTATAGATATGACTGCATTGGTAGTTATGGATGGATTTGACAAAGTGGCCGTGCGCACTTTGGATTTAAATGGACGATCGGGGTA
The DNA here is from genome assembly GCA_947683625.1 of Mallotus nudiflorus. NCBI lineage: Eukaryota > Viridiplantae > Streptophyta > Magnoliopsida > Malpighiales > Euphorbiaceae > Mallotus > Mallotus nudiflorus. Next base: position 6,014,465 of record CANTUR010000166.1, on the reverse strand, counting down.
GCCCTAATTGAGCCACATGGCACATAATATATCAAATTGAAACTAACTTAGAGCCCTATAATTAGTGCTATAAACAAAATTTAAAACAGTCCAATTTAAGGACCAATGGGTGAGACTATATTGGCATTTATGGATGGATTTGACAAAGTGACTATGTGCACTTGGGCTTCAAATGGATAGTCATGGCAACAATAACTAAACCACAAGCCCATAATATATCAAATCAAAGCTAACTCAGAGCCCTATAAAGTGTGCTACACACTTCATTGATATCAATCCAAATTTAGGGGCCTATGAATGAGACTACATTGTCATTTATGAATGGATTTAACAAAGTTAGCATGCGCACCTTAGCCTCAAATGGACGGTCGTTGTAGCCTTAATTGAACCATTAGGCCCATAATATATCAAATAGATGCTGAATTAGAGCCATATAATAGGTGCTACATACTTCATCTATAGCTATCAAAATTTAGGGGCCTATGGATGAGACTACATTGGCATTTATGGATGGATTTAACAAAGTAGGCATGCGTACTTGGGCTTCAAATGGTAAATCGTGGCAATCTTGATTGAACCACAGGGGCCATAATATATCAAATCAAAGTTGACTCAGGGCCCTATAATGGGTGCTATAGACTTTATCTATGGCAGTCTAAATTTAGGGGCTATAGATTAGACTGCATTGGCATTTATGGATGGATTTGACAAAGTAGGCGTGCACACCTAGGCTTTAAATAGACGGTCGTGGCAACCTCGATTGAACCATGGGACCATAACATATCAAATCAAAGCTGACTTAGAGTCCTATAATGGATTATATAAACTTCATCTGTAGTAGTCCAAAATTAAGGGCTTATGGATGAGGTTGCATTAGCATTTATGGATGGATTTGACAAAGTAGGTGTGTGCACTTGGGCTTCAAATGGTCAATTGTGGCAACCCCGATTGAACACTAGGGGCTATAATATATGAAATTAAAGCTGACTTAGAGCCCTGTAATAGGTGCTATAGACTTTAGCTATAGCAGTCTAAATTTAGGGGTCTATGGATAAGACTGCATTGACATTTATGGATGGATTTAACAAAGTAGGAGTGTGCACCTGGGCTTCAAATGGACAATCATGGCAACCCCTATTGAACCATAGGGGCCATAACATATCAAACCAAAGTTGATTCAAAGCCCTATAATGGGTGTTACATACTTCATTTATAGTAGTCCAAATTTAGGGGCCTATATATGAGATTGCATTGGCATTTATTGATGGATTCAACAAAGTAGGCATGTGCTCCTAGGCTTCAAATGGATGGTCGTGGTAGCCCTGATTGAACCATGGGGACCATAACATATCAAATCAAATATGACTCAGAGCCCTATAATAGGAGCTATAAACTTTTTCTGTAGCAATCAATATGTAGGGGCCTATAAATAAGACTGCATTGGTATTGATGGATGGATTTGACAAAGTGGACGTGTGCACTTTGGATTCAATTGGATAGTCCTAGCAACCCTAATTGAACCATAAGGCACATAATATATAAAATTAAAGCTGACTCAGAGCCTTATAATTGGTGCTATAGGGAAAATCTATAACAGTCCAATTTAGGGACCAATGAGTGAGACTGCATTAGCATTTATAGATGGATTTGACAAAGCGGACGTGCGCACTTAGGTTTCAAACTCAAAGTCTTATAATCGGTGCTACACAGTATATCTTTAGGGGATTATTGATGAGATTGCATTGGCATTTATGGATGGATTAAACAAAGTGGGTGTGCACACTTAGGCTTCAAATGGATGGTCGTGGCAACCTCGATTGAACCACGGGGGCCATAATATATCAAATTGAAGCTGACTAAGAGCCTATAATGGGTGCTGTAAACTTCAACCATAGCAGTCCAAATTTAAGGGCCCATGGATGAGACTACATTGCATTTATGGATGGATTTGGCAAAGTAGGAATGTGCACTTAAGCTTCCAATGGTCGGTCATGGCAACTCTGACTGAACCACAAGGGCCATAATATATCAAATCAAAGCTGACTTAGAGCCTTATAATAGTTATTATACACTTCTTCTATACCAATCCAAATTTAGGGGCCTATAGATGAGACTACATTGGTATTTATGGATGGATTTGACAAAGTGGGCATGCACACTTGGGCTTCAAATGGATGGTCATGGCAACCCTGATTGAACCATGGGCCCATATTATATCAAATCGACACTAACTCAGATACCTATAATGTGTGCTATAAACTTTTTCTATAGTAGTCCAAATTTAAGGGAGTATGGATGAGGCTACATTGGCATTTATGGATGGATTTGATAAAGTGGGTGTGCACACTTGGGCTTCAATGGATGGTCATGGCAATGTTGATTGAACCACGAGGCCTATAATTTATCAAATTAAAGTTGACTTCGTGCCCTATAATTGGAGCTATAAACTTTATATGTAGCAATCCCAATTTAGGGACATATAGATAAGACTCCATTGGTATTTATGGATGGACTTGACAAAGTGGGTGTGTGCATTTTGGATTCAAATGGATGGTCAAGGTAGCCTCGATTGAACCATAAGGCATATAATATATCAAATTAAAGCTGACTTATAGCCCTAAAATTGTGCTATAGGTAAAATCTGTAGCAATCCAATTTAGGGGCCAATGGGTAATACTGCATTAGCATTTATGGATGGATTTGACAAAGTGGGTGTGCGCACTTAGACTTCAAATAGGCGGTCATGGCAACCCCAATTGAACCATGGACCCATAATATATCAAATCAAAGAAAACTCAATGCCTTATAAAGTGTGCTACACACATCATTTACAGCAATCCAAATTTAGGAGCCTATGGATGAGATTGCATTGGCATTTATGGATGGATTTGGCAAAGTGAGCATGCACACTTGGGCCTCAAATGGACAGTCATGGCAACCACAATTGAACCACAAGGGCTATAATATATTAAATCAAAGCTGACTCAAAGCCTATAATGGGTGTTATAAACTTTAACTATAGCAGTCCAAATTTGGGGGCCCATGCATGAAAATGCATTGCATTTATCGATGGATTTGACAAAGTAGGCATGCACACTTAGGCTTCAAATGGCTAGTCGTGGCAACCCCGACTGAACCACAAGGGCCATAATATATCAAATCAAAGCTGACTCAAAGCCTTATAATAGGTACTATAGACTTTATCAGTAGCAGTGTAAATTTAAGGGCCTATAAATAATACTGCATTGGCATTTATGGATGGATTTGACAATGTAGGCATGCGCACCTAGGCTTCAAATGGATGGCTATGGCAACCTTGATTGAACCATAGGGGCTATAATATATCAAATTGAAGATGAATTAGAGCCCTATAATGGGTTATACATACTTCATCTATAGCAATCCAAATTTAGGGGCCTATGGATGAGATTGCATTAGTATTTCTAGATGGATTTAACAAAGTAGGCATGCGCACCTGGGCTTTAAATGGATTGCTGTGGCAACCTCAATTAAACCATGGGATCTAAAATATATCAAATTAAAGCCAACTTAGAGCCCTATAATGGGTACTATATACTTCATATGTAGCAGTCCAAATTTAGGAGCTTATGGATGAGACTGCATTTGCATTTATGGATGGATTTAACAAAGTGGGCGTGCATATATGGGCTTCAAATGGATGGTCATGGAAATCCATATTAAACCATGGGGGCTATAATATATCTAATTGAAGCTAACTTTGAGCCATATAATTGGTGCTACATACTTCATCTATAGTAGTCTAAATTTAGGGGCCTATGGATGAGACTGCATTGACATTTAGGGATGGATTCAACAAAGTTAGCGTGCTCCTTGGCTTCAAATGGATGATTATGGTACCCCCGATTCAAACATATGGACCATAACATATAAAATAAAAGCTGACTTAGAGCCCTATAATTGAAGCTATAAACTTTGTCTATAGCAATCCAAATTTACTAGCCTATAGATAAGACTACATTGGTATTTATGGATGGATTTGACAAAGTGGGCGTGTGCACTTTGGATTCAATTGGATGGTCCTGGTAGCCTCAATTGAATAACAAGGCACATAATATATCAAATTAAAGCTGACTCAGAGCCCTATAATTGGTTCTATAGACAAAATATGTAGTCATCCAATTTAGGCGCCAATGGGTGAGACTGAATTGGCATTTATATATGGATTTGACAAAGTGGATGTGCTCACTTAGGTTTCAAATGGACAGTCGTGGAAACCTCAATAAAACCACAAGGCCTATAATATATCAATTTAAAGCTAAATTAGAGCCTTATAATGTGCGCTACATAGTTTATTTGTAGCAGTACAAATTTATGGGCCTATGGATGAGACTATATTGGCATTTATGGATGGATTTAACAAAGTGGGTGTGCACACTTGGGCTTCAAATGGATGATTGTGGCAACCTTGATTGAACCATAGTGACCATAATATATCAAATCGAAGCTAACTAATAGCCCTATAATGGGTGTTATAGACTTCATCTGTAGCAATCTAAATTTAAGGTCCCATGGATGAGATTGCATTGCATTTATGGATGGATTTGATAAAGTTGGCATGCACACTTAGGCTTCAAATGGACAATCGTGGCAAACCCTATTGAACCACAAGGGCCAAAATATATCAAATTGAAGCTGACTTAAAGCCCTATAATGACTATTATAAACTTCTTCTATAGTAATCCAAAATTTAGGGCCTATGGATAAGACTGCATTGGTATTTATTGATGGATTTGATAAAGTGGGCGTGCACACTCAGACTTCAAATGGATGGTCATGGCAACTCTAATTGAACCACATGACCCATAATATATCAATTTGAAGCTAAATTAAAGCCTTATAATAAGCACTACACAATTCATATGTAGCAGTACAAATTTAGGGGCCTATGGATGAAACTACATTGGCATTTATGAATGGATTTAATAAAGTGGGCATGCACACATGGGCTTCAAATGGATGATCATGGAAACCCCGATTAAACCATAAGGGCTATAATATATTAAATCAAAGTTGAATTAGAGCCCTATAATTGCTGCCATATACTTCATCTTTAGCATTCCAAATTTAGGGGCCTATGGATGAGACTGCATTGGCATTTAGGGATGGATTCAAGAAAGTAGGCGTGTGCTCCAGGGCTTCAAATGGATGGTCATGGTAACCCCAATTAAACCACATAGGCCTTAACATATCAAATTGAAGCTAAATCAGAGCCCTATAATTATAGCTATAAACTTTGTTTGTAGCAATCAAAATTTAGGGGCCTATAGATAAGACTGCATGGGTATTTATGGATGGATTTGACAAAGTGGTATACGCATTTTGGATTCAATTGGGCAGTCCTGGCAACCTCAATTGAATCATGAGGAACATAATATATCAAATTAAAGCTGACTCAGAGCCCTATATTTTAGTGCTATAGAAAAAATCTGTAGCAGCCCAATTTAGGGGCCATTGGGTGAGATTGCATTAGCATTTATAGATGGGTTTAACAAAGTGGGCGTGCACACTTAGGTCTTAAATGGACAGTCGTGGCAACCCCAATTAAACCATGAGTCCCATAATATATCAATTTAAAGCTGACTTAGAGCCTTATAATAGGTGCTACACAATTTATCTATAGCAATACAAATTTAGGGGCCTTTGGATTAGACTGCATTGGCATTTATGGATGGATTTAACAAACTGGGCGTGCACACTTGGGCTTCAAATGGACGGTCATGGCAACCTCGATTGAACCATATGGACTATAATATATTAATCAAAGCTGACTTAAAACCCTATAATGGGTGCTATAGGCTTCATCTATAGCAGTCCAAATTTAGGGGCCCATGGATGAGACTGCATTGCATTTATGACTGGATTTGACAAAGTAGGCGTCCGTACTCAGGCTTCAAATAAAGGGTCATGGTAATCCCAATTAAACCATAGGGGTAATAATATATCAAATTGAAGATGACTTAAAGCCCTATAATGTCTATTACAAACTTCTTCTATACGAATCCAAATTTTAGGGCCTATGGATGAGATTACATTGGTATTTATGGATGGATTTAAGAAAGTGGCGTGTGTACTTGGGCTTTAAACAAATGGTTTTGGCAACCCTGATAGAACCACAGGGCCTATATTATATCAATCGATAGTTACTCTAAGCCCTATAATGGGTGATATAAACTTTGTTTATAGTAGTCCAAATTTGAAGGACTATAAATGAGACTACATTGACATTTATGGATGGATTTGACAAAGTGGATGTACACACTTGGGCTTCAAATGGATGGTTGTGGCAATGCTGATTGAACCATAAGGCTTATAATTTATCAAATTAAATATAACTTTGTGCCCTATAATTGGAGCTATAAACTTTGTTTGTAGAAATCCAAATTTAGGGGCTATAGATAAGACTGCATTGGTATTTATGGATGGATTTGAAGAAGTGGGCGTGCACACTTTGGATTTAAATGGACGGTTAGAGTAGCCTCGATTGAACCACGAGACACATAATATATCAAATTGAAGCTGACATATAGCTCTATAATTGGTACTATAGACAAAATCTGTAGCAATCCAATTTAGGGGCCAACTAGTGAGATTGCATTGGCATTTATGGATGGATTTAACAAAGTGGGTGTGCGCACTTAGGCTTTAAATGGATAGTCATGGCAACCCTAACTGAACCACTGGACTATAATATATCAAATCAAAGCTAACTAAAAGCCCTATAAAGTGTGCTACACGCTTCATTTATAGCATTCCAAATTTAAGGGCCTATGGATGAGTCTACATTAGCATTTATGGAAGGATTTGACAAAGTGAGCATGCACACTTAGGCCTCAAATGGACAGTCGTGGCAACCCTAATTTAACCATAGGGCGTATAATATAACAAATTGATTCTAACTCAAAGACCTAAAATGGGTGCTACAAACTTCATTTGTAGCCTTCCAAATTTAGGGGCCTATAGATGAGACTGCATTGGCATTTATGGATGGATTTGACAAAGGTAAGCATGTGTACTTAGGCTTCAAATGGTTGATCATGGCAACCCTGATTAAACCACAGGGGCTATAATATATAAAATTAAAGCTAAATTAGAGCCTTATAATGGGTGCTATAGACTTTATGTATAGCAATCTAAATTTAGGGGCCTATGGGTGAGACTGTATTGGCATTTTTGGATGGATTTGATAAAGTAGGCATGCACGCTTAGGCTTCAAATGGATGGTCGTGGCAACCCTGATTGAGCCATAAGGGCCATAACATACCAAATCAAAGCTGACTTAGAGATCTATAATGGGTGCTACATACTTCATTTGTGGCAGTACAAATTTAGGGGCATATGGATGAGACTGCATTGGCATTTATGGATGGATTTGACAAAGTGGGCATGCGATTCTAGGCTTCAAATGGATGGTCATGGCAACCCTAATTGGACAACGGGGACCATAATATATCAAATTAAAACTGACTCAAAGCCCTATAATAAGATCTATAAACTTTGTAAGTAGCAATCCAAATTCGAGGGCCTATAGATACGACTGAATTGGTATTTATGGATGGATTTCATAAAGTGTGCGTGCACACTTTTCATTCAATTGGATGGTCATGGTAGCCCTAATTGAATCATGAGGCACATAATATATCAAATTGAATCTAACTCATAGCCCTATAATTGTTACTAGAGACAAAATCTATAGTAGTCCAATTTAGGGGCCAATGGGTATTTATGGATGGATTTGACAAAGTGGGCATGCGCACTTAGGCTTCAAATGGATAGTCCTGGCAACCATAATTGAACCATGGGGCCCATAATATATCAAATCAAAGCTAACTTAGAGCCCTATATTGGGTGCTATAAACTTTATTTGTAGTAGTCCAAATTTAAAGGCCTACGGATAATACTGCATTGGCTTTTATGGACAGATTTGACAAAGAGGGCGTTCCCACTTTGGCTTCAAATGGACGATCATGGCAACCTCTATTGAACTACAGGGCCCATGATATATCAAATTGAGACTAGCTTAGAGCTCTATAATAAACACTATAAACTTTATCTATAGCAATCCAAATTTATGGGCCTATGGATTAGACTACATTGGCAAACATGGATAGACTTTACAAAGTGGGTGTGCACACTTGTGCTTTAAATGGACAGTCATGGCAGCCCCGATTGAACCATGAAGCCCATAATATATCAAATCAAAGCTGACTCAAAGCCCTATAATAACTATTACACATTTTTTTATAGCAATCCAAATTTAGGGGCATACATATGAGACTACATTAGCATTTGTCAATGGATTTGACAAATTGGACTTACGCACTTGGGCTTCAAATGGATGGTTGTGGTAGCCTCGATTGAACTAAAAGGCCCATAATATAACAAATTAAGGCTAACTCAGAGCCTATAATAAACACTATAAACTTTATCTATAATAATCCATACTTAAGGGCCTGTGGATGAGACTGCATTGGCAATTATGGATGGATTTCACAAAGTGGGCATGTGCACTTATACTTCAAATGGATAGTCATGGCAACCCCGATTGAACTATAAAGCTCATAATATATCAAATCAAAGCTAACTTAGAGCCCTATAATAAGTGATACACACTTTATTTATAGCAATCCAAATTTAAGGGTGTACAGATGAGATTACATTGGCATTTATGGATCAATTTGACAAAGTGGGTGTGCACACTTGGGCTTTAAATGGATAGTCATGGCAACCTCGATCTAACTATGGGGCCCATAATGTAACAAATCAAATTTGAGTTAGAGCACTATAATAAGTGCTACACACTTCATCTGTAGCAGTACAAATTTATAGGCCTATGGATAAGACAATATTGGCATTTATGGAAGGTTCTGACAAAGTGGGTGTGTGTCATTTTGCTTCAAATGGATGGTTATAGCAACCCTGATTCAACTATAGGGCCCATAATTTATTGAATCAAGGGTAACTTAGAGCCCTATAATGGGTGCTATAGACAAATTCTGTAGCAGTCCAAATTTAGGGTCCTATGGATGAGACTGCATTGGCATTTATGGATGGATTTGACAAAGTAGGCGAGCACCCTTAGGCTTTAAATGTCTGGCTATGGCAACCCTGATTGAACCACATGGCTTATAATGTATCAAATCAAAGCTAATTTAGAGCACTATAATGAGTGCTACACACTTCATATGTAGCGATACAAATTTAGGGGCCTATGGATGAGAATACATTAGTATTTATGGATGCTTTTGACAATGTGGGCGTGCTTACTTAGGCTTCAAATGGATGGTCGTGGCAAGCCTAATTAAACCATAGGTCCTATAATATATCAAATCATAGCTAACTTAGATTCATATAATGGGTGCTACACATAAAGTCTATAGTAGACCAAATTTAGGGTCCTATGGATGAGACTGCATTGGCATTTACGGATGGATTTGACAAAGTTAGCATGTGAACTTGGGCTTCAAATGGATGATCGTGGCAACCCTAATTGATCTATGGGGCCTATAGTTTATTGAATTGAGGAAGACTTTGAGTCCTATAATGAGTGCTACCCACTGATTTTGTATTAATCCAAATTTAAGGGCCTATGGATGAGATTGCATTGGCATTTATGGATGGAGTTGACAAAGTGGGTGTGCACACATGGGCTTCAAATGGATGGTCGTCACAATCTCGATTGAACCATTGGGCTTATAATATATTAAATCAAAGCTAAATAAGAGCCCTATATTAGGTGCTATAAACTTTGTCTATAGTAGTCCAAATTTAGGAGCTTATGGATGAGATTGCATTGGCATTTTTTGATGGATTTGATAAAGTGGGTGTGCACACTTAGGCTTCAAACAAACGGTCGTGGCAACCCCGATTAAACCATAGGGACCATAATGTATCAAATCAAAGCTAACATAGAGCATTATAATAAGTGTTACACACCTTATCTATAGCATTACAAATTTTGGGGCCTATGGATGTGACTGCATTGGCATTTATGGATGGATTTGACAAAGTGGGTGTGCACACTTAGGCTTTAAATGGACAGTCGTGGCAACCCTGATTAAACCACGGGACCCATAATATATCAAATCAAAAATGACTCAAAGCCCTATAATGGTAGCTACACATTTTTTCTGTAGTAATCCAAATTTAAGGGCCTATAGATTAGAATGCATTGGCATTTATGGATGGATTTGACAAAGCAGGTGTGCACACTTAGGATTCAAATGGACTGTCATGACAACCTTGATTAAACCACAGGGTCCATAATATATTAAATTGAAGATGATTCAGAGCTTTATAATGGATGTAAAGATAAAGTCTGTACCAGTCCAAATTTAGGGGCATATGGACAAGACTGCATTGGCATTTAACCTCGAGCCCGTAATGGACGGTCATGGCAACTCCAATTAAACCTCTGATATAATGCAAATATACTTAGTATTTAGTAGTAGTTTAGTCTTAATTTCATTAAGTTTTCTTTTGTTTAGTGTGTTTATTTTCCTATGAAGTTACTATTTTGATTTCTTTTATCTTTATGGTTTATGATGTAGGTTAAATACATGTTTTAGGTTCAATTCATGCTTGTAAAAGACTTAGAGTTGATTAGAACACATTGGAGAGAAAAAGGAGTTATTTTTGGACAATTGAAGCTTGTCATGAGTTGTCACCATGGGCACCACTTGTAACAGAGAGCTTCTATTATGAGTCATCACCCATGTCACGACTCGGCACAATGCAAAAGTCTAGAACATTTTAATTAGAGAAGTTTTTGTATTTTGGTCATAATTTCTTCTAAAGACATCCAAATTTGATGATTCAAGTTGCTCTAGAAAGATAACTCAAAGATCTAGAACTTTTATGAATGAACTTTTGAGAGTTAAAGTAATATGAATGGACGAAATTTCCCTTAAAGTTATAGCATCTGCAAAAGAAGATGACTTTTCATGAAGTGAAGCCATTCCAACTTAAAAGTTCTAGACCCTTATAGTCAATTGTGAATGCCTATAAATAGATAGTCTTAGTCAAAAAAATGAATTAATTTTCTTTTTAATGATATATATGAAATTTTTTCTTGAACAAAATTCTTTCTATTATTATCTAAATTAGTGTTAGTTTGTTATTTAGTCATCATTACAAAAGGCAAAGCCAAGAAAGGAAAAGTACTACAAGCACTAAGATTTAGTAAAAATGCTTTTATCTTTTCTCTTATCTTTTCCCTTTTTTTATTTATATTTGATTTTTTTTTGTTGCTTGATCATGTATCTTGGCTAAACCTTTATTTGTTAGAATTGTAAGGAATAATGAACCAATGAATTATATTTTTTTTATGATGAATGATGAATTGCTTTCAATTGAGTGTTTAATTGAGTTGTATATGCTTGATCACCATATATGATGTGTTAGTCAAATTATTCACAATGACAGTTGGGGTAATTTGGTGGAAAAATAATTGAATTCACTTAAAGGTTAGGAAAGTACCATAAGAAATCCACGTTGAGGGGCTAAAGAATTAGTAAGGAACTTCATGGTTTTTGTTTATCTCTATAATGATGCGACAATACTTATAGACTCTAGATGGAAATACCCTTATTTGATAATGACAGTTGCACTTAAGGATTTTAGGTCATATTCTCCATTCATTGCATGTGTTCATTATTCATTATAATTCTTTGGCTAATTCATAATTGTAGTTCTAACAAATAATATTTAATTTGATACTTAGATAATTAGATTATTTAGTATAGTTAGTAATTAATTAGTATAGTTAGAATAATCCAACAAATTTCACTATTAATATATCGCCTATCCATCTTAGTATCTATTTGGTTAATATAAAATTTGCAATTCCCAGTGTTCGACACCCTACTTGCTCTATCTAAGTCCTAGAGACTAGGGTATACAATTCTAACCTGCTTCAACCTTGGGCCTATAATATATCAAACCAAAGCTGACTCAGAGCCCTATATGCAAGCTACAAATTTTGTAAGAGTCCAAATTTATAGGCATTTGGATCAGACAACATTGGCATTTATGGATAGATTGGATAAAGTGGGTGTGCGCACTTGGGCTTCAAATGGATGGTCATGGTAACTCCAATTCAACCTCAGGCCTATAATATATCAAACTGAAGTTGAGTCAGAGCCCTACAATGGATGCTACACACTTTATTTCTAGCAATCCAAATTTAGGGGCTTATGGATGAGACTGCATTGGCATTTATGGAAGAATTTGACAAAGTGGACATGCACACTTAAGCTTCAAATGGACTATCATGGCAACCCCAACCGAACCACGGGGCCTATAATATATCAAATCAAAGCTGACATAGAACCCTATAATGGAAGCTATAAACTTTATCTATAGCAATCCCAATTTAGTGGCCTATAAATGAGACTGCATTAGCAATTATGGATGGATTTCACAAAGTGGGCAGGTGCATTAAGGATTCAAATGGATGGTCGTGACAACCCCAAGTGAACCACATGGCCTATAATATATCATATCAAAGTTAACTCAGAGCCTTATCTTAGATACTATTAACTTCATCTGTAGCAATCCAAATTTAGGGGCCTATGTATGAGACTGAATTAACATTTATGGATGGATTTCATAAAGTGAGCATGCACACTTAGGCTTCAAATGGACAATGGTGGCAACCCTGATTAAACCATAAAGCCTATAATATATTAAATTGAAGATAACTCAGAGCCTTATAATAAGTCCTACACACTTCGTACGAATCAAAACTTGGGGGCCTATGGATAGGACTGCATTGATATTTACGGATGAATTTGACAAAGTGGCCATGCGCACTTGGGATTCAAATGGACTGTCGTGGCAACACTGATTGAACCATGGGGCCAATAATATATTAGATCAAAGCTAACTCAGAGTCCTATAATAGGTACTACACACTTCTTCTATAGCAGTACAAATTTAGGGGTCTATAAATGAGAATGCATTGGCATTTATGGATCGATTTCACAAAGTGGGTGTGCAAACTTGGGCTTCAAATGGATGATCATGGCAACCCTGATTGAACTATGGGGTCTATAATATATCAAATTAAAGCTATGAAATTTATCTACAGTAATTAAATTTTAGGGGCTTGTAGTTAAGATTGCATTGGCATTTATACATAGAATTCACAAAATGGGCGTGTGTACTTAGGATTCAAATGGACAGTTGTGGCAACCCCAATTGAACCATGAGGCCTATAATATATCAAATCAAAGCTGAATCAGGGCCTATAAGGGGAGTTACATACTTCATCTATAGCAATCCAAATTTAGGGGCTAATGGAAGAGAATGCATTGGCATTTATGGATGGATTTGACAAAGTGGGCATGCGCACTTGGGCTTTAAATGGGTGGTCGTGCCAACCCTGATTGAACCACGGGGCCCATAATATATCAAATAATAGTTGACTTAGATCCTTATAATGGGTGTTATAAAAAATGTTTGTAGCTGTCAAAATTTAAGGACCTATGGATGAGAATGCATTGGCATTTATGGATGGATTTGACAAAGTGCACGTGCACACTTGGGATTCAAATGGATGGTTGTGGCAACCCCGATTGAACCATGGGGCCCATAATATATCCATTCATAGCCTACTCAAAGCTTTATAAGGATTGCTACACACTTCCTCTATAGCAATCCAAGTTTAAGGGCCTATGGATAAGACTACATTGGCATTTATGGATTGATTTGACAAAGTGGGTGTGTGAACCTAGGCATTAAATGGATAGCTGTGGCAACCCCAAATGAACCATGGGGCCCATAATATCTTAAATAGAAGCCAACTCAAAGCCTTATAATAGATACTATAAACTTTATCTATAACAAACAAAATTTAGGGGCCTATGGATGAGACTGCAGTGGTATTTATGGATGGATTTGACAAAGTGGGCGTGTGCACTTGAGCTTCAAATGGACATTCATGGCAACCCTAATTGAATCATAGAGTTGATTATAAATCAAATAAAGGTTAACTTAGAGCTTTATTATGGGTGTTATACACTTCTTATGCAGTAATCCAAATTTAGGGGCAAATGGATGAGACTGCATTGGCATTTATGGATGGATTTGACAAAGTAGGCATGCATACTTAGGTTTCAAATGGATGGTCATGGCAACCTCATTTGAACCACGAGGCCCATAATATATCAAATTAAAGCAGACTTTGAGCCAATATTAAGTTCTAAAACTTTTTTTGTAGCAATCCAAATTTAGGGGCCTATGGATAAGCTCGCAATAGCATTTATGGATGGATTTAATAAAGAGGGCCAACCCACTTGGGCTTTAAATGGATGGTCGTGGCAACCGCGATTGAACCATGGGGCCCATAATATATCAAATTGAGGCTGACTCAAGTCCCTATAATGGATGCTATAAACTTTATCTATAGTAATCCAAATTTAAGGGCCTATTAAGGAGACTACATTGGCAAATATGGATGGATTTCACAAAGTGGGCGTGCACACTTGTGCTTTAAATGGACAATCATAGTAACCCCAATTGAACCACAAAGCCCATAATATATTAAATCAAAGCTAAATAAAAGTCCTATAATAAGTGTTACACATTTTATTTATAGCAATCCAAAATTCAGGGCCTACAAGTGAGACTGCATTGGCATTTATCAATGGATTTGACAAAGTGGGTGTGTGCACTTAGACTTTAAATGGACGGTCATGGCAACCCCAATTGAACCACAAAGCTTATAATTTATCAAATCGATGTTGACCCAGAGCCTTATAATAGACACTATAAACTTTATCTATGGCAATCCAAATTTAAGGGCCTATGGATAAGACTGCATTGGCAATTATGGATGGATTTCACAAAGTGAGTATGCACACTTATGTTTCAAATGGATAGTTGTTGCAACTGTGATTGAACCATGAAGGCCATAATATATCAAATTGAAACTAAATTAAAGCCCTATAATAAGTGCTACACATTTTATTTGCAGCAATTCAAATTTAGGGGCCTATGGATGAGACAGCATTAGCATTTTTGGATGGATTTGACAAAGTGGGCGTGTGCACTAGTGTTTCAAATGGATGGTTATGGCCACCATGACTGAACCACAAGGCACATAATGTAACAAATCAATGATAAGCCAAAGCACTAAAATGAGTGCTACACACTTCATCTGTAGTAATCCAAATTTAAGGGCCTATGGATGAAACTGCATTAGTATTTATGGATGGTTTTGACAAAGTGGGTGTGCACAATTGTGCTTTAAATGGATAGTTGTGGCAACCTTGATTGAACCATGGGGCCTATAATTTATCAAATTGAGGATGGCTCAGAGCCTTATAATGAGTGCTATAAAAAAAGTCTGTAGCAATCCAAACTTAGGGGCCTATGGGTGAGATTGCATTGGGATTTATGGATGGTTTTGACAAAGTGGGCGTGCACACTTGAACTTTAAATGCATGGTTATTGTAGGCTCAATTGAACCATAGGGCCCATAATATATCAAATTATAGCTAACTCAGATCTCTAAAATGGATAATATAGACAAAGTTTGTAGCAGTCCAAATTTAGGGTCCTATAGATGAGAATGCATTGGCATTTATGGATGGATTTGACAAAGCGGGTGTGGGCACTTAGGCTTTAAATGGACGGTTGTGGCAACCCCGATTAAACTATGGGGCCTATAATTAATTAAATCAAGGAAAACTTAGAGTTCTATAATAAGTGCACACAATTCTTCAATACCAATCCAAATTTAGGGGCCTATGGATGAGACTGCATTGGCATTTAAAGATGGAGTTGATAAAGTGGGTGTGCGCATATAGGCTTCAAATGGATAGTCGTGGCAACCCCAATTGAACCACATGGCCCATATTATATCAAATCATAGCTAAATTAGGGCCTATATTAGGTGCTATAAACTTTTTCTAGAGTAGTCCAAATTTAGGGGCATATGGATGAGACTACATTGGCATTTATGAATGGATTTGACAAAGTGGGCATGCACACTTGGGCTTCAAACAGACGGTCATGGCAACCCCAATAAAACCATGAAGCCCATAATGTATCAAATCAAAGTTGACACATAGCCCTATAATAGATGTTGCACACTTCATCTATAGGAGTACAAATTTAGGGGTTTTTATGGATTAGACTGCATTGGCATTTATGGATGGATTTGACAAAGTAAGAGTGCACACTTAGGCTTCAAATTAATGGTCATGGCAACCCTAGTTGAACCATAGGGCCCATAATATATCAAATAAAGACTGACTCAAAGCCTTACTATTTGTACTATAAACTTTGTTTATAGCAATCCAAATTTTAGGGCCTATGGGTGAGACTACATTAGCATTTATGGATGGATTTCACAAAGTGGGCATGTGCACTTAGGATTCAAATGGATAGTTATCATAACCATGATTAAACCATAAAGCTTAAAATATATTAAATAGAAGTTCACTCAAAGCCATATAATAAGAATAAGAGACAAAGTCTGTAGCAATCCAAATTTAGGGGCCTATGGATGTGACTACATTAGCATTTATGGATGGATTTGACAAAGTGGGCATGCACACGTAAGCTTCAAATGGATGGTTGTAGCAACCCCGATTGAACAACAAGACCCATAAAGTATTAAATTAAAGTTGAGTCAGAGCATTATAATGAGTGCTACATAATTCATCTGTAGCAGTACAAATTTAAGGGCCTATGGATGAGACTGCATTGGCATTTATGGATGGTTTTGACAAAGTGGGCATGCACACTTGGGCTCTAAATAGATGGTCGTGGCAAGCCCAATTAAACCATGGGGCACATATTATATCAAATCATAGCTGACTCAAAGCCATATAATAGGTGGTATAGAAAATGACTGGAGCAGTCCAAATTTAGGGTGCTATGGATGAGACTGCATTGGCATTTATGGATGGATTTGACAAAGTAGGCATGCGCACATGGGCTTCAAATGGATGGTCATGGCACCTCAATTAAACCACATAGTGTATAATATATCAAATAAAAGCTGAATTAGAGCCCTATATTAGGTACTATAAACTTTGTTTATAGCAATCCAAATTTTGGGGCCAATGTATGAGACTGCATTAGCATTTATGGATGGATTTGACAAAGTGGGCATGTGCACTTGGGCTTCAAATGGATAGTCGTGGCATCCTTGATTGAACCATGGCCCCATAATGTATCAAATCAAAGCTAACTTAGAGCCCTATAATGAGTGCTACACATACCATCTATAGCAGTACAAATTTAAGGGCCTATGGATGAGACTGCATTGGCATTTATGGATGGATTTGACAAAGTGGGTATGCACACTTAGGCTTCAAATGGATAGTCGAGGAAACCTTGACTAAACCACATGTCTCATAATATATTAAATCAAGCTAACTTAAAGCCTTATAATTAATATTATAGACTATTTTTATAGCATTCCAAATTTAAGGGCCTATAGGTGAGACTGTATTGGCATTTATGGATGGATTTCACATAGTGGGCGTGCACACTTGGGCTTCAAATGGGCCGTCATGGTAACCATGATTGAATTATGAAGCCTATAATATATCAAATCAAAGTTGACTCAGAGCCCTATAATATGTGCTAGAGATAAAGTCCATAGCTATCCAAATTTAGGGGCCTATGGATGAGACTGCATTGGAATTTATGGATGGATTTAACAAAGTGGGTGTGTGCTCTGGGTGAAATTATATACCCTAGTCTCTAGGACATAGTATAGAGTAGTAGGGTGTCGAACACTGGGAATTTGGTAAAATTTTGTATTATTTGGATAGATAATTAGATGGATAGGCAAAATAAATTAGAATAGGAATATTGATTATAATAATTAAGAAAATCTAAACACTAATTATTTCTAAGAACACAAAACAAAAGTTATAACAAGTATATGGAAGAATCATAATTTAGAATATAAGTAAGAACTTATAAAATTACATCATATAACACATTGATTGGATATTAATATATAATCTTTAAAAGCAATTCTCATTATCAATTAAAGTCAATTCCTCTTTAAACGTAACTTTCATTATCTATTAAAGATATTTCCTCTTGGAGTTTACATTTATTCTCATGGCAATGCAAAGATAAGAGAGAGCTATACGTCATATTATACTAATTTATTCCTTTAAGATGAATTCCTTTATCTCCAAATTAAATTCAATTCTTAAGTAATTTCAATTATCTTCCACCAAATTACTCCAATTCTCATTGTAAGTAATTCAATTAACAAGTTACATATGGTGATCAGGCATACACAATATGATTAAGCACTAATTGAAATTAAATCATAAATAAAATAAGAAAATATAGTTCTTATTTAATTCATAATTGCAATTCTCATACAAGATTTAGCCAAGATACATACTTAAAGAACAAAGAGAGGAAATCAAATACAACTTAGAAAAGGGATAGAAAAGAAAGTGAATAGATAAAACCCTTTACAATCTTCAAACACTTGCTTGGTGTAGAATATCTTCCCTTCCTTTGTTGTTCTTCTTCTTTCTCTCTTCTTTGCCTTTTTTTATTTTTGTATATATCTCCTCTTTATTTTTAGAATTGATGCATATATATCATTTTTTAAAGCTACAGGAAGTGTCTAGAATATAATTGAACTTGGAAGGGCACCACTTGACACCAAAAGTCACCATCCTATACAAATTCTATAACTTCAAGGGAATTTTCGTCCATCCAAATGACTTTATTTCTGAAAATTTCCTTCATGAAAATTATATAACACTATACTATCTTTGTATTGGAACTTGAATCACTGAATTTGGACATCGGTAGACAAAGTTATGGCTGAAATACGAAAACCGCTCAAAGCTGAAAAGTTGCAACCCTTTGTAGAAGTAATGCATGGTGACGACTCGTGAATGCTTGATGACTCATCACAGAAGGATTTAGTGATGTCTTGTGAAGGTGGTGATGACTCGTGAAGGCTTCCAACTTTCTTCCTTTGGCTTCAAAAGCTTCATTCTTCATTCTAATAAGTCTAAAAATCTTTTCATGCGCCAATCAAGGCTAAAAACATGTATGAAACACACAAGCAACTAATAAAGACACTTACAAGTAAAAATAACAATTTCATAATCAAATAAACACACAAAAATAACAAAAATCATATGAAATAACAACTAAACTACCGTAGATAAATATGCATATTTGCATTATATCAGTGTGCACACTTAGGATTGAAATGGACGGTTGTGGCAACTCCAATTAAACCATAGGGCCCATAATATAATAAATTGAAGCTAACTTAGAGCGTCTTATTGGATGCTATAAACTTTATTTGTAGAATTCATACTTCGGGGCCAATGGATGAGACTACATTGCCATTTATGGATGGATTTGACAAAGTGGGTACGCACACTTAAGCTTCAAATGGACGGTCGTGGCAACCCTGATTGAACCTTGGGGCCCATAATATATTGAATCAAGGCTGACTCAGAGCCCTATATTTGGTGCTGCACATTTCTTCTATACCAATCCAAATTTAAGGGCCTATGGCTAAAACTACATTGACATTTTAGGATGGATTTAATAAAGCGAGCATGCGCAGTTGGGCTTTAAATGGATGGTCATGGCAACCCCAATTGAACCATGGGGCTTGTAATATATCAAATCAAAGTTGACTCAAAGCCCTATGGATGGATTTATGGATGGATGCATTTGAGAAAGTTAGTGTGCATGCTTGGGATTGAAATGGATGATCGTGGCAACCCCGATTGAACCATGGGGCCCATAATATATCCAATCGAAGCAAACTCAGGACCTATTATGAGAGCTACACATTTAATCTATAGTAATCCAAGTTTTAGGGCCTATGGATCAGACTACATTGGCATTTATGGATGGATTTAACAAAGTGGGCATGAGCACTTGGGCTTTAAATGGATAGTCATAGCAGTCTCAATTGAACCACATAGCCCATCACATTTCAAATCAAGGTTGAATCAGAGCCCTATAATTGGTGCCACACACTTCTTTGGTAGCAATTCAAATTTAGGGGCCTATGAATGAGACTGCATTAGTATTTATGGATGGATTTGATAAAGTGGGCATGCACACTTATGCTTCAAACAGAAAGTCGTGGCAACCTCGATTGAACCAAGGGGCCTATAATATATCAAATTATAGCTACAAAAAAGCCCTGTAATGGGTATTATAGACAAAGTCTATAGCAATCCAAATTTAGGGTCCTATGGATGAGACTGCATTCACATTTATGGAGGGATTTGACAAAGTGGGCATGCACACTTCGGATTTAAATGGATGGTCAAGGCAACTCCAATAAAATCAAGGGGTCCATAATTTATTGAATAGAGGCTGACTCAGAGCATTATATCAAGTACTACACACTTTTTCTATACCAATCCAAATTTAAGGGCCTATGGATGAGACTACATTGGCAATTATGGATGGATTTAACAAATTGGGTGTGTGCACTTGGGCTTCAAATGGATGATTATGGTAAACTTGTTTGAACCATAAGGCCCATAATATATCAAATTGAGGCTGAATTAGAGCCTTAAATTAGTTACTATAAACTTTATCTATAGCAATTCAAATGTAAGGGCCTATGGATAAGACTGTATTGGCATTTATGGATGGATTTCACAAAGAGGGCGTTCACACTTGCGCTTTAAATGGATAGTCGTGGCAACCATGATTGAACCAAAAAGCCCATAACATATATAATTGAAGCTAGCTAAAAGCCTTATAATGAGCATTATGAACTTCATTTGTAGTAATTCAAGTTTAGGGGCCTACAGATAAGATTGCATTGGCATTTATGGATGGATTTGACAAAGTGGGCTTGCACACTCAAGCTTTCAATGGAAGGTCATGGCAACCCTGATTGAACCATAGGGCCTATAATGTATCAAATTGAAGCTAACTAAGAGCTCTATATTAAGTGTTGTACACTTTATCTGTAGGAGTGCAAATTTAAGGGCGTATAAATGAGACTGCATTGGCTTTTATAAATGGATTTGACAATGTGGCCATGTTCACTTGTGCTTCAAATGGATGGTCATGGCAACCCTGATTGAACCATGGGGCCCATCATATATCAAATGTGTGCAATAAAAAAAGTCTATAAGCAGTCCAAATTTAGGGGTATATGGATGAGACTATATTGGCATTTATGGATGTATTTGACAAAGTAGGCATGCACACTTGGGGGACGATCGTGGCAACCCCAATTGAACCACGGGGTCTATAATATATCAAATCAAAGCTTACTCAGAGCCCTATAATGGGTGCTATAGATTTTTGCATGTATCTATCCAAATTTAGAGGCATATGGATGAGATTGCATTAGCATTTATGGATTGATATGACAAAGTGGTCGTACACACTTAGGCTTCAAATGGATGATCATGGCAACCCTAATTGAACCATTGGGCCTATAATATATCAAATCATAGATGACTCAAAGCCCTATATTAGGTGCATTCCAAATTTAGGGTCCTATGGATGAGACTGCATTGGCATTTATGGATGGATTTGAAAAAGTGGGTGTGCACACATCAGATTCAAATGGATGCTCATGGCATCCCTAATTAAACCTTGGGGCCTATAATATATCCAATCATAGTTGACTCAGAGCTTGATAATGAGTGCTACACAATTGATTTTTAGCTATCAAAGTTTAAGGGCCTATGGATGGTTTGACAAAGTGAGTGTGCGCACTTTAGCTTCAAATAGATGGTCATGGCAAAGCTGATTGAACAATGGGGCCCTTAATATATCAAGTCAAAGGTAACTCAGAGCCTTATGGATGGATTTATGGATTGATGGATTTGAAAAAGTGGGCGTGCGCACTTAGGATTCAAATGGACAGTCATGGCAACCCCAATTGAACCATAGGGCCCATAATATATCCAATCAAAGCTAACTAAGAGCCATATAATGGGACCTACACACTTCATCTATAGCAATCCAAGTTTTAGGGCCTATGGATAAGACTACATTGGCATTTATGGATGAATTTGAAAAAGAGGGTATGCGTACTTAGGCTTCAAATGGACAGTCATGGCAACCCCAATTAAACCACAGGGCCCATTATACATCAAATCAAGGCTGACTCAAAGCCCTATAATGGGTACTACACATTTCTTCTGTAGCAATTTAAATTTAGGGGCCTATGGATGATACTGCATTGGCATTTATGGATGGATGGATTTGATAAAGTGGGCATGTACACTTAGGCTTTAATGGAAAGTTGTGGCAACTCTAATTGAACCACGAGGCCTATATATCAAATTGTATCTGAAAAAATCCCTATAATGGGTATTATAGACAAAGTCCATAGCAGTCCAAATTTAGGGTCCTATGGATGAGAGTGCATTGGCAGTTATGGATGGATTTGACAAAGTGGGCATGCACACTTGGGATTGAAATGGATGATCTGGCAACTCTAAGTAAACCATGGGTCCCATAATATAAGAAATCAAAGCTAACTCAGAGCCCCATATTGGGTGCTATAAACTTTATTTGTAGCAGTCCATATTTAGGGACCAATGGATGAGATTGTATTGCCATTTATGGATGGATTTGACAAAGTGGGCATGCGCACTTGGGCTTCAAATGGATGGTCGTGGCAACCTTAATTGAACCTTAGGGCCCATAATATATGAAATCAAGGCTGACTTAGAGCCTTATATTTTGTGCTGCACATTTCTTCTATACTAATCCAAATTTAGGGGCCTATGGATGAAACTGCATTGACATTGATGGATGGACTTGACAAAGTGAGCGTGTGCACATGGTCTTTAAATGGATGGTCATGGCAACCCTGATTAAACCATAGGGCTCATAATATATCAAATCAAAGTTGACTTAAAGCCCTATGGATAGATTTATGGATGGATGCATTTGATAAAGTTGGTGTGCACACTTGGGATTCAAATGGACGGTCGTGGCAACCTCGATTGAACCATGGGACCTATAATATATCCAATCAAAGCTAACTCAGAGCCCTATAATGAGATCTACACATTTCATCTATATTAATCTAAGTTTTGGGGCATATGGATGAGACTACTTTAGCATTTATGGATGGATTTGACAAAGTGGGTGTGCGCACTTGGGCTTTAAATGGACATTCGTGGCAACCTTGATTGAACCACAAGGCCCATCATATATCAAATCAAGGCTGAATTAAAGTCCTATAATGGGTGCCACACACTTCTGTGGTAGCAATTCAAAATTAGGGGCCTATGAATGAGACTGCATTGGCATTTATTGATGGATTTGATAAAGTGGGTGTGTGTACTTAGGCTTCAAATGGAAAGTTGTTGCAACCTCAATTGAATCAAAGGTCCCATAATATATCAAATTGTAGTTACAAAAAAGACTTGTAATGGGTATTATAGACAAAGTCCATAGCAATCCAAATTTAGGGTCCTATGGATGACACTGCATTCGCATTTATGGAGGGATTTGACAAAGTGGGCATGCACATTTAGGCTTCAAATGGATGGTCGAAGCAATTCCAATTGAACCATGGGGCCATAATTTTTTGAATAGAGGCTGACTCAAAGCCCTATATTGAGTGCTACACACTTCTTTTATACCAATCCAAATTTAAGGGCCTATGGATGAGATTGCATTAGCATTTATGGATGGATTTGACAAACTTGACGTGTGCACTTGGGCTTCAAATGGATGGTCGTGGTAAACCCGATTGAACCATAAGGCCCCATAATATATCAATTTGAAGCTGAATTAGAGCCCTATATTAGGTACTATAAACATTATTTATAGCAATTCAAATTTAAGGGCCTATGGATGAGACTGCATTGGCATTTATTAATGGATTTCATAGAGTGGGCGTTTGCAATTGCGCTTCAAATGGATAGTCATGGCAACCACAATTGAACCAAAAAGCCCATAACATATATAATCAAAGCTAATTAAAAGCCTTATAATAAGCACTATGCTATTCATTTGTAGTAATTCAAGTTTAGGGGCCTATAGATGAGACTGCATTGGCATTTTTGGATGGATTAGACAAATTAGGCTTGCACACTCAAGCTTTAAATGGAAGGTCATGGCAACCCCGATTGAACCATGGGGCCTATAATGTATCAATTCAAAGCTAACTAAGAGCTCTATATTGAGTGTTGTACACTTCATATGTAGCAGTGCAAATTTAAGGGCCTACAAATGAGACTGCATTAGCTTTTATGGATGGATTTGACAAAGTGGATGTGTGCACTTGGGCTATAAATGGACAGTCATGGCAACCCTAGTTGAACCACGGGGCCCATAATATATCAAATGTGTGCAACAAAAAAAGTTTGGAGCAGTCCAAATTTAAGGGTATATAGATGAGACTGCATTGACATTTATGGATGTATTTGACAAAGTAGGCTTGTGCACTTGGGGGACGATCGTGGAAACCCCGATTGAACCACGGGGTCTATAAAATATCAAATCAAAGCTGACTCAGAGCCCTATAATGGGTGCTATAGATTTTTGCCTATATCTATCCAAATTTAGTGGCCTATAGATGAGAATGCATTAGTATTTATGGATTGATTTGACAAAGTGGCCATACGCATTTAGGCTTTAAATGGACGATCATGGAAAACTTGATTGAAACATAGGGCCTATAATATATCAAATCACAGTTGACTTAGAGCCCTATATTAGGTGCATTCCAAAGTTAGGGTCCTATGGATGTGACTGCATTAGCATTTATGGATGGATTTGATAAAGTGGGCGTGCACACTTCATATTCAAATGGACGGTCATGGCATCCCTAATTGAACCTTGGGGCCTATAATATATCCAATCAAAGTTGACTCAAAGCCTTATAATGAGTGCTACACACTTGATTTTTAGTTGTCCATGTTTAGGGGCCTATGGGTGAGACTACATTGGCATTTATGGATGGATTTGACAAAATGAGCATGCACACTTCAACTTTAAATAGATGGTCATGGCAAACTTGATTGAACCATGGGGTCCATAATATATCAAATCGAAGCTAACTCAGAGCCCTATGGTTGGATTTATGGATGGATGGATTTGACAAAGTGGGCGTGCACACTTAAGATTCAAATGGACATTTATGGCAACCCCGATTGAACCATAGGGCCCATAATATATTCAATCAAAGCTAACTAAGAGCCTATAATGAGACCTACA
This sequence comes from Mallotus nudiflorus, assembly GCA_947683625.1. NCBI lineage: Eukaryota > Viridiplantae > Streptophyta > Magnoliopsida > Malpighiales > Euphorbiaceae > Mallotus > Mallotus nudiflorus. Next base: position 5,989,244 of record CANTUR010000166.1, on the reverse strand, counting down.
CACTTCATCTATAGCAATCCAAGTTTAAGGGCTTATGGATAAAACTACATTGGCATTTATGGATGGATTTGACAAAGGGGGCATGTGCACTTGGGCTTTAAATGGATGATCATGGCAGCCCCAATTAAACTAGGAGACCCATTATATATGAAATCAAGGCTAACTCAGAGCCCTATAATGGGTGCTACACATTTCTTCTATAGCAATTCAAATTTAGGGGCCTATGGATGAGACTGCATTGGCATTTATGGATGGATGGATTTGATAAAGTGGGCGTGTGCACTTAGGCTTCAAATGGTAAGTCATGGCAACTCTGATTGAACAACAGGGGCTATAATATATCAAATTGTAGCTGAAAAAGAGCCCTACAGTGGGTATTATAGACAAATTCTATAGCTATCCAAATTTAGGGCCCTATGGATAAGACTACATTGGCATTTATGGATGGATTTAACAAAGTGGGTGTGCACACTTGGGATTGAAATGGACGGTCATGGAAACTCTGATTAAACCATGGGGACCATAGTATAATAAATCAAAGTTGATTGAGAGCCCCATATTAGGTGCTATAAACTTTATTTGTAGCAGTCCATATTTAGGGGCCAATGGATGAGACTACATTACCATTTATAGATGGAGTTGACAAAGTGGGCATGCACACTTGGGCTTCAAATGGATGGTCATGGCAACCTTGATTAAACCTCAAGGCCCATAATATATCAGATCAAGGCTCACTCAGAGCCCTATATTTGGTGCTGCACATTTCTTCAATACCAATCCAAATTTAAGGGCCTATGGATGAGACTGCATTAATATTTATGGATGGACTTGACATGTGCACTTAGGCTTTAAATGGATGGTCATGGAAACCCCGATTAAACAACGGGGCTGATAATATATCAAATCGAAGTTGACTTAAAGCCCTATCGATGGATTTATGGATGGATGGATTTGACAAAGTCAATGTGCGCACTTAGGATTCAAATGGACGGTCGTGGCAACCCCGATTGAACCATGGGGCCCATAATATATCCAAACAATGCTAACTTAGAGCCCTATAAAGTGAGCTGCACATTTTATCTATAGCAATCCAAATTTTGGGGCATATGGATGAGACAACGTTGGCATTTATGGATGGATTTGACAATGTGGGCATGCATACTTGAGCTTTAAATGGACGGTCGTGGCAAACCACGAGGCCCATCATATATCAAATCAAGCTGAATCAGAGCCCTATAATGGGTGCCACACACTTCTTTGGTAGCAATTCAAATTGAGGGGCCTATGAATGAGACTGCATTGACATTTATGGATGGATTTGATATAGTGGGCATGCACACTTAGGCTTCAAATGGAAAGTTATGGCAACCCCGATTGAACCAAAGGACCCATAATATATCAAATTGTAGCTGCAAAAAAGCCCTGTAATGGGTATTATTGACAAAGTTCATAGCAATCCAAATTTAGGGTCCTATGGATGAGACTGCATTCACATTTATGGAGGGATTTGGCGAAGTGGGCAAGCACACTTAGGCTTTAAATGGATAGTCAGGGCAACTCCAATTGAACCATGAGGCCTATTATTTGTTGAATAGAGGCTAACTCAGAGCCCTATATTGAGTGCTACACACTTCTTCTATGCCAATCCAAATTTAAGGGCCTATGGATGAGATTGCATTGGCATTTATGGATGGATTTGACAAACTAGGCATGTGCACTTAGGCTTTAAATGGACGGTCGTGGTAAACCTGATTGAACCATAAGGCCCATAATATATCAAATTGAAGCTGAATTAGAGCCTTATATTAGGTACTATAAACATTATCTGTAGTAATTCAAAATTAAAGGCCTATGGATAAGACTGCATTGGCATTTAAGGATGGATTTCACAAAGTGGGCGTTCGCAATTGCGCTCCAAATGGACAGTCATGGCAAGCATGATTGAACCAAAAAGCCCATAACATATATAACTCAAAGAATTATAATAATCACTACGCACTTCATTTATAGTAATCCAAGTTTAAGGGCCTACTGATGAGACTGCATTGGCATTTTTGGATGGACTTGACAAACTGGGCTTGCGCACTTAAGCTTTAAATGGATGGTCATGGCAACCCCGATTGAACCATAGGGCCTACAATGTATCAAATCAAAGCTAACTAAGAGATCTATATTGAGTTTTGTACACTTCATCTGTAGCAGTGCAAATTTAAAGGCCTACAAATGAGATTGCATTGGCTTTTATGGATGGATTTGACAAAGTGGATGTGTGCACTTGGGCTTTAAATGGACGATTGTGACAACCCTTATTGAACCACAACACCCATAATATATCAAATGTGTGCAACAAAAAAGTCTATAGCAGTCCAAATTTAAGGGTATATGGATGAGACTGCATTGGCATTTATGGATGTATTTAATAAAGTAGGCGTGTGCACTTGGGATTCAAATGGATGGTTGTGGCAACCCCGATTAAACCATAGGGTCTATAATACATCAAATCAAAGCTGACTCATAGCCCTATAGTGGGTGTTATAGATTTTTACCTCTATCTATCCAAATTTAGTGGCCTATGGATGAGACTGCATTAGCATTTATGGATTGATTTGACAAAGTGGCCGTATGCACTTAGGCTTCAAATGGAAGATCATGGAAACCCTAATTGAACCATAGGGCCTATAATATATCAAATCATAGATGATTCAGAGCCCTATATTGGGTGCATTCCAAATTTAGTGTCCTATGGATGAGACTGCATTAGCATTTATGGATGGATTTGACAAAGTGGGTGTGCACACTTTAGATTCAAATGGATGGTCATGGCATCCCCAATTGAACCCTGGGGCCATAATATATCCAATCAAAGTTGACTTAGAGCTATATAATGAGTGCTACATACTTGATTTTTAGCTGCCCAAGTTTAGGAGCCTATGGGTGAGACTACATTGGCATTTATGAATGGATTTGACAAAGTGAGCATGCACACTTCGACTTCAAATAGATGGTCATGGCAAACATGATTGAACCACAGGTCCCATAATATATCAAATCAAAGCTGACTCAGAGTCCTATGGATGGATTTATGGGTGGATGGATTTGACTAAGTGGGCATGCGCACTTGGGATTCAAATGGACAGTTGTGGCAACCCCGATTGAACCATAGGGCCCATAATATGTCCAATTGAAGCTAACTAAGAGCCCTATAATGAGACCTACACACTTCATCTATAGCAATCTAAGTTTAAGGGCATATGGATAAGACTACATTGGCATTTATGGATGGATTTGACAAAGGGGGCATGAGCACTTGGGCATCAAATGGACGGTCATGGGAACTCCAATTAAACCATGAGGCCCATTATATATCAAATCAAGGTTGACTTAGAGCCCTATAATGGGTGCTACACATTTCTTCTATAGCAATTCAAATTTAGGGGCCTATGGATGAGACTACATTAGCATTTATGGATGGATGGATTTGATAAAGTGGTGTGTGCACTTAGGCTTCAAATGGAAAGTCATGGCAACTCTGATTGAACAACAAGGACTATAATATATCAAATTGTAGCTGAAAAAGAGCCATATAAAGGCTATTATAGACAAAGTCTGTAGCTGCCCAAATTTAAGGCCCTTTGGATGAGATTGCATTGGCATTTATGGATGGATTTGATGAAGTGGGCGTGCACACTTGGGATTAAAATGGACGATCGTGGAAACTTCTATTAAACCATAGGGCCTATAATATAACAAATCGAAGCTGAATTAGAGCCCCATATTAGGTGCTATAAACTTTATTTGTAGTATTCCATATTGAGGGGTCAATGGATGAGACTGCATTGCCATTTATAGATGGATTTGACAAAGTGGGCATGTGCACTTGGGCTTAAAATGGATGGTTGTGGCAACCTTGATTAAACCTCAGGGCCCATAATATATCAAATCAAGGCTAACTCAGAGCCCTATATTTGGTGCTGCACATTTCTTCTATACTAATCCAAATTTAGTGGCCTTTGGATGAGACTGCATTGACATTTATGGATGGACTTGACAAAGTGAGTGTGCACACTTTGGCTTTAAATGGATGGTCATGGTAACCCCGATTAGACAATGAGGTTCATAATATATGAAATTAAAGTTGACTTAAACCCCTATGGATGGATTTGATAAAGTTAGTGTGTGCACTTAGGATTTGAATGGACGGTCGTGGCAACCCCAATTGAACCATGGAGCCCATTATATATCAAATCAAGGCTGACTCAGAGCCCTTTAATGGGTGCTACAAATTTCTTTTGTAGCTATTAAAATTTAACGGCCTATGGATGTGGCTGCATTAGCATTTTATGGATGGATGGATTTGATAAAGTGGGTGTGTGCACTTAGGCTTCAAATGGAAAGTTGTGGCAACTTTGATTGAACAACGAGGCCTATAATATATCAAATTGTAGTTGAAAAAAAAGGCCTATAATTGGTATTATAGACAAATTCCATAGCAGTCCAAATTTAGGGTCCTATGGAGGAGACTGCATTTGCATTTATTGATGGATTTGAAAAAGTGGGCGTGAACACTTAGGCTTCAAATGGACGGTCATGCCATGTCCAATTGAACTATGGGGCCCATAATTTATCGAATCGAGGCTAACTCAAAGCCCTACATCGAGTGCTACACACTTTTCTATACCAATCCAAATTTAAGGGCCTATAGACAAGACTGCATTGGCATTTACGGATGGATTTAACAAAGTGGGCATGCACACTAGGGCTTCAAATGGACAGTCATGGTAAACCCGATTAAACCATAGGGTCCATAATATATCAAATAGACATTTTTGACAACCATGATTGAACCACAAAGCCCATAACATATATAATTAAAGCTAACTCAAAGCCTTATAATAAGTGCTACGCACAATATTTGTAAATGAACATTCGTGGCAACCCCAATTGAACCTTGAGCCCATAATATATCAAATTGAAGCTGACTCACAGACCTATAATGGGTGCTACTAACTTTTTTGATAGTAGTAAAAATTTAGGGGCCTATAGATGAGACTGTGTTGGCATTTATGGTTGGATTTGACAAAGTAGGCATGTGCACTTAGGCTTCAAATGGACTGTCGTGGCAACCTTGAATGAACCACGGGGCCCATAATATATAAAATCAAAGTAGGCTCAGAGCCCTATAATGGTTACTATAAACTTTTTCTATAGCTAATAAAAATTTAGGGGCCTATGGATAAGAATGCATTAGCATTTATGGATGGATTTGACAAACTAAGTGTGCACACTTAGGCTTCAAATGGATGATTGTGGTAAACTCAATTGAACCATAGGGCCCATAATATATCAAATTGAAGATGAATTAGAGCCCTATATTTGGTACTGTAAACTTTATATGTAGCAATCCAAATTTAAGGGCCTATGGATGAGACTGTATTGGCATTTATGGATGGATTTCAGAAAGTGGGCTTGTGCACTTGGGCTTTAAATGGATAGTCATGGTAACCATGATTGAACCACAAAGCCCATCACATATATAATTGAAGCTGACTCAAAGCCTTATAATAAGTGATGCGAACTTCATTTGTAAATAGACGGTCGCGGAAACCCCAATTGAACCTTGAGCCCATAATATATCAAATCGAAGTTGACTTAGAGACCTATAATAGGTGCTACAAACTTTTTCAATATCAATAAAAATTTAGGGGCCTATGGATGAGATTGAATTGGCATTTATGGATGTATTTGACAAAGAGGGCATACACACTTGGGCTTTAAATGGACGGTCATGGCAACCCCGAGTGAACCACTAGGCCCATAATATATAAAATCAAAGAAAGCTCAGAGCCCTATAATGGTTGCTATAAACTTTTTATATGGCAGTAAAAATTTAGGGGCCTATGGATAAGACTGCATTAGCATTTATTAATGGATTTGACAAACTGGACATGCACACTTAGGCTTTAAATGGACGGTCGTGGTAACTCCAATTGAACCATGGGGCCCATAATATATTAAGTCAAAGCTGAATTAGAGCCCTATAAAGGGGGCTACAAACTTAGTCTACAACAATCCAAATTTAGAGGCCTATAGATGAGATTGCATTGGCATTTATGGATGGATTTGACAAAGTGGGCGTACGCACTTGTGATTCAAATGAATGGCCTGACAACCTTGATTCAACCATAAGGCCTATAATATATCAAATTAAAGCTAACTCAGAGCTTTATAATGGGTGCTATAGACTTCATCAATAGTAGTCCAAATTTAGGGGCCTATGGATAAGACTACATTGGCATTTATGGATGGATATGACAAAGTGGGCATACGCACTTAGATTCAAATAGACAATTGTGGAAACCCTGATTGATCCACTAGGCCTATAATATATCAAAAGAAAGTTGACTCAAAGCCCTATTATAAGTAATAAAGATAAAATCTATAGTAGTCCAAATTTAGGGGCATATGGATAAGAATGCATTGGCATTTATGGATGGATTTGAAAAATGGGCATGTTAGGCTTCAAATGGACGGTCATTGCAACCCCAATTGAACCTTGGGCCTATAATATATTAAACCAAAGCTAGCTCAGAAACTTATAATGGGTTCTACGCACTTCCTTTGTACCAATCCAAATATATGGGTCTATGGATGAAACTACATTGTCATTTATGGATGGATTTGACAAAGTGGGTGTGCGAACTTAGGCTTAAAATGGAAGATTGTGGCAACCCCGATTGAACCATAGGGCCCATAATATATCAAATTAAGGCTAACTCAGAGCCCTATAATGAGTTTTATACACTTCTTTTGTAGTAATCCAACTTTAAGGGCCTATGAATGAGATTGAATTAACATTTATGGATGGATATGACAAAGAGGGCATGCACACTTAGATTCAAATGGACTGTTGTGGCCACCCAGATTGAGCCATGGGGCCTATAATATATAAACTCAAATATAACTTAGAGCCCTTTAATCAGTGCCAAAGATAAAGACTATAGCAATCCAAATTTAGGGGCTTATGGATGAGACTGCACTAGCATGTATGAATGGATTAGACAAAATGGGTGTGCGCACTTAGGCTTTACATGGATGGTCATGGCAACCCCAATTGAACTATAGGCTAATAATATATCAAACTAAAGCTAACTCAAAGCCCTATAATGGGTGCTACACATTTCATTTATAGCAATCCAAATTTAGGGGCCTATGGATGAGACTACATTGGCGTTTATTGATGGATTTGACAAAATAGGCATGCGCACTTGGGCTTCAAATGGACTATCATGGCAACCCTGATTTAACTATGGGGCCCATAATATATGAAATTAAGACTGACTCATAGCCCTATAATAGGTGCTACACACTTCTTCTATACTTATCCAAATTTAGGGGCTTATTGATGAGACTGTATTGGCGTTTATGTATAGATTTAACAAAGTCGGTATGTGCACTTGGGCTTCAAATGGATGGTCGTGGCAACCCCAATTTAATCTTGAGCCCATAATATATCATATCAAAGCCAACTCAGAGACTTATAATAGGTGCTCCAAACTTTTTATATAGTAGTAAAAATTTATGGGCCTATGGATGAGACTGCATTAGCATTTATCGATGGATTTGACAATGGGGGCGTGCACACTTAGGCTTCAAATGGATGGTTATGGAAATTCTGATTGAACTATAAATCCTATAATAAATCAAATTAAAGTTGACGCATAGCCCTATAATTAAGGCTACATGCTCTATTTGTATCAATCCAAATTCAAGGGCCTATGGATGAAACTACATTGGTATTTTTGGATGGATTTGATAAAGTGTGCGTGTGCACTTGGACTTTAAAAGAATGGTTGTGGCAACCTTGATTGAACCCACTTAGACCCTATAATGGGTTTTAAAAAATTTTTCTATAGCGGTAAAAATTTAGGGGCCTATGGATGAGACTACTTTGGCATTTATGGATGGATTTAACAAAGTGGGCAAGCGCACTTAGCCTTCAAATGGATGGTCGAGGAAAACTCGATTGAACCATACAACCTATAATATAAAAAGTTAAGGCTAACTTAGAGCCCAATAATATGTGCTACAAACTTCTTTTGTAGTAATCCAAATTTAGGCCCTTATGGCTAAGATTGCATTAGCATTTATGGATGGATTTGACAAAGTGGGTATGCACACTTGGGCTTCAAATGGACGGTCGTGGCAACCCCAATTAATCCACAAGCCCATAATATATCAAATCAAAGCTAACACATACCACTATAATGGGTTCTACACACTTTATCAATAGCAATCCTAATTTAGTGGCCTATGGATGAGACTACATTGCAATTCATGGATGGATTTGACAAAATGGGTGTACACACTTGGGCTTCAGATGCATTGTCATGGCAACCTTGACTAAACCATGTAGCCCATAAAATCTCAAATCAAAGTTAACCCAAAACCCTATAATTAGTGCTATAGGCAAAATCTATAGCAGTCCAAATTTAGGGGCCAATGGATGAGACTGTATTGGCATTTATAGATGGATTTGATAAAGTGGGTATGCGTACTTTTATTTTAAATAGACTTTCATGGAAAATGTGGTTTAACCATAGAGCTAATAATGTATCAAATCAAGGTTTACTTAGAGCCCTATAATAAGAGCTACAAACTTTATCTGTAGCAATCCAAATTTAGGGGCCTATAGATGAGATTACATTGGCATTTATGGATGGATGTAACATTATTGAAGTCTGCTCTTTGGATTCAAATGGATGTTCGGGGCAACCCCGATTGAACCATGATAGTCGTAATATATCAAAATAAAGTTAACTTAGAGGCCTATAATGGGTGTTATAGATTTCGTCTATAGCGGTCCAAATTTAGGGGCCTATGGATAACACTGCTTTGGCATTTATGGATGGATTTGACGTGGGTGTGCACACTTGGATTGAAATGGATGGTCATGGCAATCCTGATTGAACCACGAGGCCTATAATGTATCAAATTAAAGATGACTTAGAGCCCTATAATTACTATAAAAGACAAGGCATGTAGCAATCCAAATTTAGGGATCAATGAATGAGACTGTATTCACATTTATGGAAAAATTTGACAAAGTGGGCATGCACACTTGGGCTTCAAATGGACGGTCATGGCAACCCCAATTGAACCACTGGCCCATAATATATCAAATCAAAACTCACTTAGAGCCTTATAATGGTTGTTACACACTTCATTGTAGCCATCCAAATTTAAGGGCCAATGGATGAGACTGCTTTGGTATTTATAAATGGATTTGTCAAAGTGGGTGTGTGCACTTGGGCTTCAAATGGACAGTCATGGCAACCCCGAATGAATCAAAAGACCTATAATATATTAAATAGAGTTTGGCTCAGTGCATTATAATGAGTGTTAAACACTTCTTCTATAGGAATCTATATTTAGGGGCCTATGGATGAGACTGCATTGGCATTTATGGATGGATTTGACAAAGTAGGTGTGCGCACTTGGGCTTCAGATGGATGGTCGTGGCATCCCAGATTGAACTATAGGGCCCATAATATATCAAATCAAAGATGACTTAGAGTCTTATAATTGGTACTAAAGAAAAATTCTATAGCAGTCCAAATTTAGGGGCCTATAGATTAGACTTTATTGGCATTTATGGATGGATTTGATAAAGTGGGTATGCACACTTGGGCTTCAAATGGACGATCATGGCAACCCTAATTGAACTATAAGCCCATAATATATCAAATCAAAGCTAAATTGGAGCCCTATAATTTAGTGCTACACACTTCCTCTATTGCAATCAAAATTTAGGGGCCTATGGATGAGACTACATTGGCATTTATGGATGGATTTGACAAAGTGGGCGTACACACTTGGGATTCAAATGGACAGTCGTCGCAACCCTAATTATACTATAAAGCCTATAATATATTAAATTGAGGCTGACTCAGAGTCCTATAATGAGTGCTACACACTTCTTATGTAGCTATCCAAATCTAGGGGCCTATGGATGAGACTACAATGACATTTATGTATAGATTTAACAAAGTCAGCATGCGCACTTAAGCTTCAAATGGATAGTCATGGCAACCACAATTAAACCTTGAGCCCATAATATTTCAAATCAAAGCCATATCAAAGACCTATAATAGGTGCTACAAACTTTTTTATAGCAGTAAAAATTTAGGGGCCCATGGATGAGACTGTATTAGCATTTATGGATGGATTTGATAAAGTGAGCGTGCACACTTGGATTTCAAATGGACTGTCGTGGAAATCATAATTAAACCATGTGGCCCATAATATATCAAATTAAGACTAAATTAGATCCTTATAATAGGCACTACAAACTTTGTCTATAGCAATCCAAATTTAAAAACCTATGGATGAAACTACATTGGCATTTATGGATGGATTTGGCAAAGTGGGCGTGCGCACTTGGGCTTCAAATGGATGCTCGTGGCAACCCTAATTGAACTATAAAGCCCATAATAAATCAAATTGAAGCTAACTTATAGCCCTATAATTAAGGCTACACACTTTGTTTGTAGCAATCAAAATTTAAGGGTCTATGGATGAGACTGCATTGGCATTTATGGATGGATTTAACAAAGTAGGCATGCACAGTTGGGGTTCAAATGGATAGTCGTGGAAACCCTGATTAAACCACATGGCCCATAATATATCAAATCAAGGTTGAATCAAAGCCTTATAATGGGTGCTATAAACTTTGTTTGTAGCAATCCAAATTTAAGAGCCTATGGATGAGACTGCATTAGCATTTATGGATAGATTTGACAAACTGAGTGTGCACACTTGGGCTTCAAATGAATAGTCATGGCAACCCCGATTGAACCATAAAGCCCATAATAAATCAAATTAAAGCTAACTCATAGCCCTATAATTAATTCTACAGACTCTGTTTATAGCAATTCAAATTTAGGGGCCTATGGATGAGACTGCATTGGCATTTATGGATGGATTTGACAAAGTGGGCGTGCGCACTTGGACCTTAAAAGGACAGTCGTGACAACCATGATTGAACCACATGGCCCATAATATATCAAATCGAAGCTAACACAAGCCCTATAATAGGTTTCAAAATTTTTTTTGTAGCGGTAAAAATTTAGGGGCCTATGGATGAGACTACATTGGCATTTATGGATGGATTTGACAAAGTGGGCATGCAAACTTGGGCTTCAAATGGATGGTTGAGGAAAGCTCAATTGAACCATGGGGTCTATAATATATCAAGTCAAGGCTGACTCAGAGCCTAAAATTTAGGTCCTGCACACTTCTTTTATAGCAACCCAAATTTAGGGGCCTGTATCTAATACTACATCGACATTTATGGATGAATTTGATAAAGTGGGCGTGCACACTTAGGCTTCAAATGGATGGTCATGGCAATCCTAATTAAACCATAAAGCCCATAATAAATCAAATTAAAGCTAACTCATAGCCCTATAATTAAGGCTACACACTATATTTATAGTAATCCAAATTTAAGGGCATATGGATGAGACTGCATTGGCATATATTGATGGGTTTGATAAAGTGGACGTGTGCACTTGGACTTCAAAAGGATGGTTGTGGAAACCTATTGAACCATAGGGCTCATAATATATCAAATTAAGGCTGATGCAGACTCTATAATGGGTTCTAAAAACTTTTTATATAGCGGTACAAATTTAGGGGCCTATGGATGAGACTACATTGGCATTTATGGATGGATTTGACAAAGTGGGCATGGCATGCACACTTGGGCTTGAAATGGATGGTCAAGGTAAAATTGATTGAACCATGGGGTCTATAATATATCAAATTGAGGTTAACTCAGAGCCCAATAATAGGTGCTAAGCACTTCTTTTGTAGTAATCCAAATTTGGGGGCCTATGTCTGAGACTGTATTAGCATTTATGGATGGATTTGACAAAGTGGGTTGGGCTTCAAATGGACTGTCATGGCAAGCCCGATTGATCCATAGGCCCTTAATATATCAAACCAAAGCTAACTCAAACCACTATAATGGGTACTACACACTTTTTTAATAGCAATCCTAATTTAGGGGCCTATGGATGAGACTACATTGCCATTCATGGATGGATTTGACGAAGTGGGTGTGCACACTTAGGCTTCATATGGATGATCATGGCAACCCCGATTGAACCATGGGGCCCATAATATCTAAAATCAAAGTTGACTCAAAACCTTATAATTAGTGCTATATAAAAAATCTTTAGCTGTCCAAATTTAGGTGCCCATGGATGAGATTGCATTGGCATTTTATGGATGGATTTGACAAAGGGAGCATGCGCACTTGGGCTTCAAAGAGACAGTCATAGCAAATGTGATTGAACCATAAAGCCAATAATATATCAAATTGAGGCTGACTCAGAGCCCTATAATAAGACCTAAAAACTTTGTCTATAGCAATCTAAACTTAGGGGCCTATAGATGAGACTGCATTGGCCTTTATGGATGGATTTAACATTATTGGCATGTGCACTTGGAATTCAAATGGACGTTCAGGGCAACCTCGATTGAACCATTGGGGCTATAATATATCAAAATAAAGCCCACTCAAAGACCTATAATGGGTGATATAGACTTCATCTGTAGTAGTCTAAATTTAGGGGCCTATGGATGATACTACTTTGGAATTTATGGATGGATTTGACAATATAGGTGTGCACACTTGGATTCAAATGGACAGTTATAATAACCCCGATTGAACCACGGGGCCCATAATATATCTAATTGAGGATGACTCAAAGCTCTATAATTACTAATAAAAACAAGTTCTATAGTAATAGAAATTTAGGGACCTATGGATGAGACTGTATTAGCTTTTATGGATGAATTTGGCAAAGTGGGAGTGTGCACTTAAGCTTTAAATGAATAGCTGTGGTAACCCCTATTAAACCATAAGTCCCATAATATATCAAATCAAAGCTATTTTAAAAACTTTTTCTATAGCAATAAAAATTTAGGAGCTTATGGTTGAGACTACATTTGTATTTATGGATGGATTTAGCAAAGTGGGCATGCGCACTTCAGCTTAAATGGATGGTCGTGGCAACCCCGATTGAACCATAGGACCCATAATATATCAAATCGAGGCTAGCTCAGGGCACTATAATAGGTGCTAAATGCTTCTTCTATAGCAATCCATATTTAGGGGTCTATGGATTATACTGCATTGTCATTTATAGATGGATTTGACAAAGTAGGCGTGTGCACTTAGGCTTCAAATGGACGGTTATGGCAATTCAGACTGAACCACATGGCCAATAATATATCAAATTAATGATGATTTAGATCCCTATAATTGATACTAAAGATAAAGTCTATAGCAGTCCAAATTTAGGGGCCTATGGATTATATTGTATTGGAAATGATGTATGGATTTGACAAAGTGGGTGTGCACACTTAGGCTTCAAATGGATGGTGATGGCAACCCCAATTGAACCACATGCTCATAATATATGAAATCAAATTTGACTCAGAGCCTTATAATAGGTGCCACACAGTTCATTTGTAGCAATCCAAATTTAAGGGCCAATGGATGAGGCTGCATTAGCATTTATAGATGGATTTAACAAAGTGGGTGTGTGAACTTAGGCTTCAAATGGACAGACGTGGCAACCTCGATTGAACCATGAGGCCCATAATATATCAAATCAAGGCTAAATTAGAGCCCTATAATGGGTGCTATACACTTCTTCTATAGCAATCCAAATTTAGGGGCCTATGGATGAGATTGCATTAGCATTTATGGATGGATTTTACAAAGTGGGTGTGTGCAGTTGGACTTTAAATGGACAGTTGTGGCAACCCCGATTAAACCACAAGGACCATAATATATCAAATTAAGGTTGAATCAGAGCCATATCATGGGTACTACACACTTATTCTATACAAATCTAAATTTAAGGGCCTATGGATGAGACTTCATTAGCATTTATGGATGGATTTGACAAAGTGGGTGTGCACACTTACGCTTCAAAAGGAAGGTCGTGGCAACCCCAATTAAACCATGAATCTTATAATATATCAAATTGAAGCTATCTCAGAGCCCCATAATGGGTTCTAAAAAATTTTTCTGTAGTGATAATTATTTAGAGGCCTATGGCTGAGACTGCATTGGCATTTATGGATGGATTTGACAAAGTGGGAATGCACACTTAGGCTTCAAATAGATGATTGAGGCTACCTCAATTGAACCATGGGGCTCATAATATATCAAATCAAGGTAGACTTAGAGTCCTATAAAGGGTGGTATGCTCTTTTGCTATAACAATCCATATTTGGGCTTTAAATGGATGATCACAACAACCCCGATTGAACCATGGGACCTTACTATATTAAATCAAAGTTGACTTAGACCCATATAATGGGTGCTACACTCTTTGTCTATAGTAATCCAAATTTAGGGGCCTATGGATGAGACTGTATTGCCATTCATGGATGGATTTGATAAAGTGGGCATGCACACTTGGGCTTCAAATGGACGATCGTGGTAGCCCAGATTGAACCATAGGGCCTATAATATATCAAATCGAAGCTTACTCTGAGCCCTATAATAATTTCCATAGAAAAAATTTGTACTTATCTAAATTTAGGGTCCAATAGATGAGATTGTATTGCTATTTATGAATGGATTTGACAAAGTGGGTGTACACACTTGGTCTTTTAATGGACGGTTGTGGCAGCGCTGATTGAGCCATGGGGCTCATAATATATCAAATTGAAGCTAACTAAGAGTCCTATAATAGGCACTACATAGTTTATCTATTGAAGTACAAATTTAGGGGCCTACGGATGAGACTGCATTAGCATTTATGGATGGATTTAACAAAGTGGGCATGCGCAATTGGGCTACAAATGGATGGTCATGGTAATCCCAATTGAACCATGGGGACCATAATATATTAAATTAAAGTTGAATTTAGAGCCATATAATAGGAGCTACAAACTTTTTCTATGGCAATCCAAATTTAGGGGCCTATGGATGAGATTGATTTATGGATGACATTGTCATTCATGGATTGATTTAACAATGCCGGCATGCACACTTGGGCTTCAAATGGATAGTCGTGGTAGCCCGGATTGAACCATGGGGCATATAATATATTAAAATAAAGCTAACTCAGAGCCCTATAATTAGTACTATAGATAAAATATGTAGCTATCCAAATTTAGGGGCCAATGGATGAAACTGCATTGGCATTTACGGATGGATTTGACAGAGTGGGTGTCTGCACTTGGGCTTCAAATGGATAGTCATGGCAACATCGATTGAGCCATGGGGCCCATAATATATCAAATAGAAGCTAACTAAGAGCCCTATAATAAACACTACACAGTTCATTTATGGAAGTACAAATTTAAGGACCTATGGATAAGATTTCATTGGCATTTATGCATTGATTCGATAAAGTGGCCGTGCGCACTTAGGCTTCAAATGGATGGTGGTGGCAACCTTGATTGAACCATAGACCCCATAATATATCAAATCAAAGCTAACTCAGAACTCTATAATGGGTGCTTAGAATTCATCTGTAACAGTCCAATTTTAAGGGCCTATTGATAAGAATGCAATGGCATTTATGGATGGATTTGATAAAGTGGGCGTGTGCACTTGGATTCAAATGGATGATTATGGCAACCTTGATTGAACCATAGGGCCTATAATATATCAAATTGAAGCTGACTTAGAGACTGATATTAGGCATTAAAGATAAAGTCTGTTACAATGCAAATTTAAGGGCATATGGATGTGACTGTATTGGCATTTATGGATGGATTTGACAAAGTGGGTGTGCGCACTTGGCCTTCAAATGGACGATCCTAGTAACCCCAATTGAACCATGAACCAATAATATATCAAATCAAAGCCAACTCAGGGCCCTATAATGGTTGCTACACACTTCATTTGTCGTAATCCAAATTTAGGGGCCTATGGATGAGACTACATTAGCATTTATGGATGGATTTGACAAAGTGGGTGTGTGCACTTGGGCTTCAAATGGACGGTTGTGGCAACCCCGACTAAGCCATAGGGCCCATAATATATCAAATAGAAGTTGACTAAGAGGCCTATAATGGGCACTACACAGTTCATTTATGGAAGTACAAATTTAGGGGCCTATGGATAAGACTGTATTAGCATTTATAGATGGATTTGATAAAGTGGCCGTACACACTTAGGCTTCAAATGGATGGTTGTGGCAACCCTGATTGAACCACCACATAATATATCAAATAAAAGATAAGTCATAACTATATAATGGGTGCTATAGAATTCATCTATAGCAGTCCTATTTTAGGGGCCTATGGATAAGAATGCATTGGCATTTATGGATGGATTTGACAAAGTGGGCGTGCACAGTTGGATTCAAATGGATGATCATGGCAACCTTGATTGAACTATAGGGCCCATAATATATCAAATTAAAGTTGACTCAGAGACTGATAATGGGCACTAAAGATAAAGTCTGTTATAGTCCAAATTAAGGGCATATGGATGAGACTGCATTGGCATTTATGGATGGATTAATAAAGTGGGTGTGTGCACTTAGCCTTCAAATGGATAGTCCTGGCAACCCTAATTGAACCATAAGCCAATAATATATGAAATCAAAGCCAACTCAGGGCCCTATAATGGTTGCTACACACTTCATTTTTAGTAATCCAAATTTAGGGGCATATGGATAAGACTGCATTAGCATTTATGGATGGATTTGACAAAGTGGGTGTGTGCACTTGGACTTCAAATGGATAGTTATGGCAACCCTAATTGAACATAGGGCCCATAATATATCAAATAAAAATAAACTCAGAGACCTATAATAAGTGCAAGAGAAAAATTCTATAGCTATCTAGGGGCTAATGGATGAGACTGCATTGGCATTGATGGATGGATTTAACAAAGTGCACGTGCGTACTTGGGCTTTAGATGGACAGTCATGGCAACCCCAATTGAACCATGGGCCCATAATATATCAAATTAGTGCCAACTCAAAGCCCTATAATGTGTGCTATACACTTCATTTATAGCAATCCAAATTTAAGGGCCCATGGATGAAACTGCATTAGCATGTATGAATGGATTTGACAAAGTGGGCATGAGTACTTGGGCTTCAAATGGACAGTCATGGCAACCCTAATTGAACCTTGGGCAAATATAATGGGAACTACACACTTTTTCTATAGCAATCCAAATTTAGGGGTGTATAAATAACAATGCATTGGCATTTATGCATGGATTTGATAAAGTGGGTGTGCGTACTTGGGATTCAAATGGATGGTCGTGGCAACCACAATTGAAACATGAGGCCTATAATATATTAAATCAAAGTTGCCTTAGAGCCCCATAATGGGTGCTATAGACTTCATCTGTAGTAGTCCAAATTTAGGGTCTTATGGATGAGACTACATTGGCATTTATAGATGGATTTAACTAGGTGGGTGTGCGCACTTGGGCTTCAAATCGATGGTCATGCTAACCCTAATGGAACCTTGGGCCAATAATATATCAAACCAAAGTTGACTCAGAGCCCTATAATGAGTGCTATAGAATTTATGAGTGCTATATATATCAAACCAAGGCTAAATCAAAGCCCTATGACCTCGACTGAACCATTGGGCCCATAATATATCAAATGGAAGCTAACATAGAGCCCTATAATGGGTACTATAGAATTTTACTATAGCATTCCAAATTTAGGGGCCTATGGATGAGACTACAATATCATTTATGGATGGATTTAATAAAGTGGGCGTGCACACTTGGGCTTCAAATAGGCAGTCATAGCAACCCTGATTGAACCATGGAGCCTATAATATTTTAAATTAAAGCTAACTTTGAGCCCTATAATAGGTACTATAGATAAAGTTTATAGTAGTCTGAATTTAAGGGCCTATGGATGGGACTACATTGGCATTTAAGGATGGATTTGACAATGTGGGTGTGTGCACTTAGGTATTAAATAGAGGTCATGGCAACTCCGATTGAACCACAGGGCCCATAATATATCAAATCGAAGCTAATTTAGAGCCCTATAATGGGTGCTATAAACTTCATCTGTAGCAATCCAAATTTAGGGGCCTATAGATGAGACTGCATTGGCATTTATAGATAGATTTGACAATGTGGGTGTCTGCACTTGGGCTTCAAATGGACGGTCGTGGCAACCCTGATTGAACTAACGTGGCCCATAATATATCAAATTGAAGTTGACTCAGAGCCCTATTATGGTTACTACACACTTCTTATATAGAACTCCATATCTAGGGGCCAATGGGTGAGATTGGATGAGACTGCATTGGCATTTATGGATGGATATAACAAACTAGGCATGTGCACTTAGGCTTCAAATGGACAGCCCTAACTACCTCGATTGAACCACAAGGCTAATTATATATTAAATTGATACTAACTCAAAGCCCTATAATATATGATATACACTTCATCTATGGCATTCCAAATTTAAGGGCCTATGGATGAGACTGCATTGGCATTTATGGTTGGATTTGACAAAGTGGGAGTGCACACTTGGGCTTCAAGTGGATGGTCATGGCAACCTCAGTTGAACCATAGAGCTTATAATATATCAAATTGAAGCTTACTTAGAACCCTATAATGCATACTACACACTTCATCTATAGCAATCCAAATTTAGGGGCCTATGGATAATAATGGATTGGAATTTATGGATGGATTTGATAAAGTAGGCGTGCACACTTACGGTTCAAATGGATGATTGTCGCAACCTAGATTAAACCATAAGGCCCATAATATATTAAATTGAAGCTAACTTAGAGTTGAATAATAAGAACTAAAAATTTTTTCTATAGCAATCCAAATTTAGGGTCCTATAGATGAGACTGTAGTGGTATTTATGTATGGATTTGACAAATTGGGCATGCACACTTGGGCTTCAAATGTATAGTCATGGCAACCCTGATTGAACCACAAGGACCATAATACATCAAATCAAAGCTGACTCAGATCCCTATAATGTGTGCTATATAATTCATTTGTAGTAGTAAAAATTTAAGGGCCTATGGATGATATTGCATTGGATTTTATGGATGGATTTGATAAATTGGGCGTGCACACTAGGGCTTCAAATGCACGATCATGGCAACCCCGATTGAACCATGAGGCCCATAATATATCAAATTGAAGTTGACTTAGAGCCCTATAATTGCCATTATGAACTTTATATATAGCAATCCAAATTTTGGGGCCTATAGATGAAATTACATTGGCATTTATGGATGGAATTGACAAGGTGGATGAGCACACTTGGGATTCAAATGGATGGTCGTGGTAACCCCGATTGAACCATAGGCTATATAATATATCAAATTGAAAGTAACTTAGAGCCTTATAAATGGTTCTATAGACTTCATCTATAGTAGTCCAAATTTAGGGGCTTATTGATGAGATTGCATTGGCATTTATGGATGGATTTGACAAAATGGGCGTGCACACTTTGGTTTCAAATGGATAGTCATGGCAACCTAATTGAATCATAGGGCCCATAATATATCAAATTGAAGCTGACTTAAATCCTTATAATGGAAACTACAAACTTTGTCTGTAGCAATCCAAACTTAGGGTTCTATAGATGAGACTATATTGCCACCTATGGATGGATTTGACAAAGTGGGTGTATGCACTTATCATTCAAATGGATGGTGGCAACCTCAATTGAACCACTAGGCCTATAATATATCAAATGGAAGCTGACTTAGAGCCCTATAGTGGCTTCTAAAGACTTTGACTATAGCAGTCCAAAATTTAGGGCCTATGGATGAGACTGCATTGGCATTTATGGATGGATTTGACAAAGTGGGTGTTTGCATTTGAGCTTTAAATGGATGGTCATGGAAACCCCAATTGAACCATAGGGCCCATAATATATCAAATCAAAAAAGACTCAGAGACTTATCATAATTGCTACACACTTCTTCTATAACACTCCAAATTTAGGGGCCAATGGATGAGATTAGATGAGACTGCATTGAAATTTATGGATGGATGGCTTGCGCACTTAGGCTTTAAATGGATGGTCCTGGCAACCTCGATTGAACCATAGAGCCAATAATACATCAAATTGATACTAACTTAAAGCCCTATAATGGGTTCTACACACTTCCTCTATAGCATTCCAAATTTAGGGGCCTATGGATGAGACTGCATTAGCATTTATAGATGGATTTGAAAAAGTAGGAGTGCACACTTAGGCTTTAAGTGGATGGTCGTGGCAACCCTGGTTGAACCATAGAGCTTATAATATATCAAATTAAAGCTAACTCATAACCCTATAATGCATGCTACACACTTCATCCTTAGAAATCCAAATTTAGGGGCCTATGGATGAGAGTACATTAGAATTTATGGATAGATTTGATAAAGTGGGAGTGCACACTTGGGCTTCAAATGGATGGTTGTGGCAACCCAGATTGAATCACAGGGCCCATAATATATCAAATTGAAGATGACTTAGAGCCCTATAATTGATGCTAAAGATAAAGTCTATAGCAGTCCAAATTTAGGGGCCTATGGATTAGACTATATTGGCATTTATGGATCGATTTGACAAAGTGGGCATGCATACTTGGGCTTTAAATGGACAATCATGGCAACCCCAATTGAACCATGGGCCCATAATATATCAACAAGCTTATTCAAAGCCTAATAATAGGTGCTACACACTTCATTTGTTGCAATCCAAATTTTAAGGCCGATGGATGAGACTACATTGGCATTTATGGATGGATTTGACATAGTGGGCATGCACACTTTGGCTTCATATTGACAATCGTGGAAGCCTTAATTGAACTAGGGGGCCCATAATATATCAAATTGAAGTTGACTTAAACCTCTATAATGGAAACTATAAACTTTATCTGTAGCAATCCAAATGTAGGGGCCCATAGATAAGACTTTATTGGCACTTATGAATGGATTTGACAAAGTGGGCATGCACACTTATGATTCAAATGGAGAGTCATGGTAACTTTGACTTAACCATTGTGCTTATAATATATCAAATGGAAGCTAACTCAGAGCCCTATAATGGGTCCTATAGAATTTGATTATAGCAGTCGAAATTTAAGGGCCTATGGATGAGACTGCATTTTGCATTTATGGATGGATTTGAGAAAGTGGGCGTTCACACTTGGGCTTCAAATTACTATTATGGTAACCTAGGTTGAACCATAGGGCCCATGATATATGATATTGAAGTTGACTCAGAGCCCTATAATAGGAGTTGTAAACTTTGCTTGTAGTAGTCCAAATTTAGGGGCCTATAGATGATATTGAAATGATATTTATGCATGCATTTGACAAAGTGGGCGTGGACACTTGGGCTTCTAATTATTGTCGTGGCAACCCCGATTGAACCATGGGGCCATAATATTTCAAATCAAAGCTAACTTAGAGCCCTATAATTGGTACTACATAAGTCATTTGTAGCAGCAAAAATTTAAGGGCCTATGGATGAGATTGCATTGGCATTTATGGATGGATTTGACAAAGTGGGCATATGCACTTATGGCTCAAATGGACGATCGTGACACCCCTGGTTGAGCCATGGGGTCCATAATATTAAATCTAACTAAAAGCCCTATCATGGGTGCTACATACTTGGTCTATAGCAATCCAAATTTAGGGGCTTATGGATGAGAGTGCATTGGCATTTATGGATGGATTTGGCAAAGTGGGTGTGCGCACTTGGGCTTCAAATGCACGGTTGTGGAAACCTCGATTGAACCATAAGGCCCATAATATATAAAATTAAAGCTAATTTAGAGCTTCATAATGGTAGCTATAAAATTTTTCTTTAGCAATCAATATTGAAGTGCCTACAGATGAGATTGCATTGGCATTTATAGATGAATTTGACAAAGTGGGCTTGCATACTTAGGATTCAAATCGACGATTATGGTGACCCCGATTGAACCATAGGGCCCATAATATATCAAATCGAAAGTAACTCAGAGCCCTAAAATAGATTCTATAGACTTCATTTATAGCACTCTAAATTTCGAGGCCTATGGATAAGACTGCATTTGGCATTTATGGATGGATTTGAAAAAGTGGGAGTGCACACTTGGGCTTCAAGTGGTTGGTCGTGGCAACCCTAATTGAACCATAAAGCTCATAATATATAAAATCAAACCTAACTTATAACCCTATAATGCATACTACACACTTCATCTTTAACAATCCAAATTTAGGGGCCTATGGATGAGAATGCATTAGAATTTATGGATGGATTTGATAAAGTGGGTGTGCACACTTAGGCTTCAAATAGATGGTTGTGGCAACCCAGATTAAACCATAAGGCCCATAATATATCAAATTGAAGATGACTTGGAGCCCTATAATTGATGCTAAAGATAAAGTCTATAGCAGTCCAAATTTAGGGGCCTATGGATTAAACTGTATTGGCATTTATAGATGGATTTGATAAAGTGGGCATGCACACTTGGGCTTCAAATGGATAGTCAAGGCAACCCCAATTGAACCACAAGCCCATAATATATTAGTTCAAAGCTGACTCAAAGCCTTATAATATGTGCTACACACTTCATTTGTAGCAATCCAAATTTAAGGGCCGATGGATGAGACTACATTGGCATTTATGGATGGATTTGACAAAGTGGGTGTGCACACTTGGTCTTCAAATGGATAGTCATGGCAACCCTAATTGAATTAGGGGGCCCATAATATATCAAATTGAAGCTAACTTAAAATCCTATAATGGAAACTACAAACTTGATCTGTAGCAATCCAAATTTAGGGGCTCATAGATGAGACTTTATTGGCACTTATAGATGGGTTTGACAAAGTGGGCATGCATACTTATGATTCAAATGGATAGTCATGGAAACTTTGACTGAACCACTAGGCCTATAATATATTAAATGGAAGCTAACTTCGAGCCCTATAATGGGTGCTATAGAATTTGACTATAGCAGTCCAAATTTAAGGGCCTATGGATAAGATTGCATTTTACATTTATGGATGGATTTGAGAAAGTGGGCGTGCACACTTGGGCTTTAAATTATTGTCATGGAAACCTAGGTAGAACCACAGGGCCCATAAGATATGAAATTGAAGTTGATATAGAGCCCTATAATAGGAGCTACAAACTTTGTTTATACCAATCCAAATTTAGGGGCCTATAGATGAGATTGCAATGGTATTTATGCATGCATTTAACAAAGTGGGCGTGCACACTTAGGCTTCTAATTACTATTGTGGCAACCCCGATTGAACCACGGGGCCCATAATATGTCAAATCAAAGCTGAATCAGAGCCCTATAATTGGTACTGCACAGTTCATTTGTAGTAATAAAAATTTAAGGGCCTATGGATGAGATTGCATTGGCATTTATAGATGGATTTGACAAAGTGGGCATATGCACTTAGGGTTCAAATGGATGGTCATGACACCCCTGGTTAAGCCATGGGATCTATAATATTGATGCTAACTAAGAGCCCTATAATTAGTGCTACACACTTGGTCTATAGCAGTCCAAATTTAGGGGCTTATGGATGAGACTGCATTGGCATTTACGGACGAATTTGACAAAGTGGGTGTGCGCACTTGGGCTTCAAATGCACGGTCATGGCAACCTTGATTGAAACATGAGGCCCATAATATGTCAAATTGAAGCTAAATTAGAGCTCCATAATGGTAGCTATAAAAATTTTCTTTAGCAGTCAAAATTTAGGGGCCTATAGATGAGATTGCATTGGCATTTATAGATGGATTTAACAAAGTGGGCTTGCACACTTAGGATTCAAATCGACGATTATAGTGACCCCGATTGAACTATAGGGTCCATAATATATCAAATCAAAAGTAACTCAGAGCCATAAAATAGATTCTATAGACTTCATCTATAGCACTCCAAATTTAGGGGCCTATTGATGAGACTGCATTGGTATTTACGAATGGATTTGAGAAAGTGGGAGTGTGCACTTGGATTTAAATGGACAATTGTGGCAAACCCAATTGAGCCATGGGGCCTATAATATATCAAACTAAAGCTAACTTAGTGCCCTATACTCAGTGCTAAAGATAATGTTTGTAGCATTCCAAATTTAGGGGCCTATGGATGAGACTGCATTGGCATTTATGGATGGACCAGATAAAGTGGGCATGCACACTTGGGCTTCAAACGAATGGTCATGGCAACCTCAATTGAACCACAGAGCCCATAATATTTCAAATCAAAGTTGAATTAGAGCTGTATAATGGGTGCTAGAGACAAAGTCTATAGTAATCCAAATTTAAGGGCCTATGGATAAGACAACATTGGCATTTATGGATGGATTTGACAATATGGGCGTGCACACTTAGGCTTTAAATGGATAGTCATGGCAACCCTTATTGAACCACAGGGCCATAATATATTGAATCTAAGATTATTTAGAGTCCTATAATGGGTGGTATAAACTTGATCAATAGCAGCCCAAATTTAAGGGACCATGGATGAGACTGCATTAACAGTTATGGATGGATTTGACAAAGTGGGCATTAGCACCTGGGCTTCAAATGGATAATCGTCGTAACACCGATTGAACCATAGGGCCCATAATATATCAAATTAAAAATGAATTAGAGCCCTATAATGGTTGCTATACACTTCTTCTTTAGCACTCCAAATTTAGGGGTTAATGGATGAGACTAGATGACACTGCATTGGCATTTATAGATGATTTAACAAAGAGGGCGTGCACACATGGGCTTCAAATTGATGGTCATGGCATCCCTGGTTGAACCACAAAGCTTATAATATATCAAATCAAAGCTAATTCATAACCTTATAATGCATACTACACACGTTGTTTATAGCAATCCAAATTTAGGCACCTATGGATGAGAATGCATTAGCATTTATAGATGGATTTGGCAAAGTGGGTGTGTGCACTAGGGCTTCAAATGGATAGTCATCGTAACCCCATTTGAATCATGGGCCCCATAATATATCAAATTAAAGCTAACTCAGAGCCCTATAATCATTGCTAAAGACTTTAGTCCAAACATAAAGGACTACTGATGAGATTGTATTAGCTTTTATAGATGGATTTTACAAAGTGGGTGTGCACAATTGGTCTTCAAATGGACAGTCATGGCAACCCCGATTGAACCATGGGGTCCATAATACATTAAATAAAAGCTAACCTATAATGGGTGGTACACACTTTATTTATAGCAATCCAAATTTATAGGCCTATGGATGAGACTGCATTAACATTTATGGATGGATTTGACTAAATGGGTGTGTGCACTTTTGCTTCAAATGGACAGTTGTGGTAGCCCTAATTGAACCATAGGGCCCATAATATATCAAATCAAAGCTAACTTAGAGTCCTATAATGGGTGCTATACACTTTATCTTTAGCAATCCAAAAATAGGAGCCTATAAATGAGATTGTATTTGCTTTTATGGATGGATTTGACAAAGTGGGCATGCATACTTGGGCTTCAAATGGACGGTCGTGGCAACCCCTATTGAACAACAAGGGCCATAACATATCAAATCAAAGCTAACTTAAATTTCTATAATAAGAGCTATAAACTTTGTCTATAGCAATCCAAATTTAAGGGCTTATAGATGAGACTGCATTGGCACTTATGGATGGATTTAACAAAGTGGGTGTGCACACTTGGGATTCAAATGGATAGTTATGGCAACCGCAATTGACTAGCAAGACCCATAATATATCAAATCAAGGCTGACTCAAAGTCCCATAATGGGTGCTACAAAATTCATCTGTAGCAGTCCAAATTTAGGGGCCTATGGTCAGATTTGATGAAGTGGGTGTGCACACTTGGGCTTCACATGAATGGTCATGGCAACCCTAATTGAACCTTGGGCCAATAATATATCAAACCAAAGCTGACTCAAAGACCTATAATGACTACTATACACTTTATTTATAGAAATCCAAATTTAGGGGCATATGGATGAGATAATATTGGCATTTATGGATGGATTTGACAAAGTGGGCATGCGCACTTGGGCTTCAAATGGATGGTTGTGGCAACCCTAATTACACCACAAAGCCCATAATACATCAAATTGAAGTAGACTTGGAGCTGATAATTAGTGCTAAAGAGCCTTATAATAAGTCATACATACTTTATTTATAACAATCCAAATTTAAGGGCCTACATATGAGACTGCATTGGCATTTATGGATGGATTTAACAGAGTGGGCACGCACACTTAGGCTTCAAATTACTGTTGTGGCAACCCCGATTGAACTAAGGGGCCCATAATATCTCAAATTGAAGCTGACTCAAGGCCTCATAATAGGTGCTACACACTTTATCTATTGCCATACAAATTTAAGGGCCTGTGGATGAGATTGCATTGGCATTTATGGATGGATTTGACAAAGTGGGCATGCGCACTTGGGCTTTAAATGAACAATCGTGGAAACCCTAATTGAACCACAGGGTGCTTATTATATTAAATCAAAGTTGACTCAGAGCTCGATAATAGGAGCTACAAAATCTATAGCAATCCAAATTTAGGGGCCTATAGATGAGACTGCATTGGCATTTATGCATGGATTTGACAAAGTTGGCATGTGCACTTAGGATTCAAATGGACGATAATGGTAACCCTAATTAAACCTCAAGCTAATAATATATTAAGCCAAAGCTGACTCAGAGCCCTATAATAGGTGCTATACACTTCATTCATAGAAATCCAAATTTAGGGGCGTATGGATGAGACTGCATTGGCATTTATGGATGGATTTAACAAAGTGGGCATGCACACTTAGGATTTAAATGGACAGTAGTGGCAATGCCAATTGCACCACAAAGCCCATAATATATCAAATCTAAACATACTCAGAGACCTATAATGGGTACTAAAGAGCCCTATAATAAGTGCTACACACTTTATTTGTAGCAATCCAAAGTTAGACAGATGAGATTGCATTGGCATTTACGGATGGATTTGATAAAGTGGGGGTGCGCACTTAGGCTTTAAATTAATGTTGTGGCAACCCCAATTAAACCACGGGGCCTATAATATATCAAATCAAAGCTGACTCAGAGCTTGATAATAGTGGCTATAAAATTTCTCTATAGCAATCCAAATTTAGGGGCCTATAAATGAGATTGTAGTGGCATTTATTCATGGATTTGACAAAGTAGGTGTTCACACTTGAGCTTCAAAGGGACGATTGTGGCAACCTTGACTAAACCACTAGGTCTATAATATAACAAATCAAAGCTAGCTCAGAGCCCTATAATGGGTGCTATATAGTTCAACTGTAGTAGTTAAAATTTAGGTTCCTATGGATGAGATTGCGTTGGCATTTATTGATGGATTTGATAAAGTAGGCATACGCACTTAATCTTCAAATGCATGGTCATGGCAACAACGATTGAACCATGAGACCCTTAATATATAAAATCAAAGCTACCTTAGAGCCCTAAAATGGTAGCTATAAACTTTGTGTGTAGCAATCCAAATTTAGGGGCCTATAGATGAGATTGCATTGGCATTTATGGATGGATTTAACAAAGTGGACATGCACACTTAGGATTTAAATGGAAGGTCGTGGTGACCCTAATTAAACCACAAGGTCCATAATATATCAAATTGAAAGTAACTTAGAGCCCTATAATGGGTTCTAAAGACTTAATCTATAGCAATCCAAATTTAGGGGCATATTGATGAGACTGTAATGGCATTTATTGATGGATTTGAAAAAGTGGGTGTGCGCACTTGGATTTAAATGTACTTTCATGAAAACTCCAATTGAACCATAAGGCCCATAATATATCAAATTGAAGTTGACTCAGAGCCTTATACTCAATACCAAAGATAAAGTCTATACTAGTACAAATTTATGGGCCTATAGATGAGACTACATTAGCATTTATGGATGAATTTGACAAAGTGGGCGTGCACATTTGGGCTTTAAACTGATAGTCATGGCAACCTCAATTGAACCATGAGACTATAATATATCAAATTAAAGTTGACTTAGAGTCTTATAATGGGTACTATACACTTTATTTGTAATAATCCAAATTTAGGGGCCTATGAAGGAGATTGTATTGGCATTTATGGATGAATTTGACAAAGTGGGCGTGCGCACTTGTGCTTGAAATGGACGGTCGTGGCAACCTTAATTAAACCATTGGGCCCATAATATATCAAATTAAATTTGACTTAAAGCCTATAATAAGAATTATAAACTTTATTTGTAGCAATCCCAATTTAAGGCCTATAGATGAGATTGCATTGACATTTATTGATGGATTTGACAAAGTGGGCGTGCACACTTGAGTTTTAAATGGACAGTCATGGCAACCTCGATTGAACCATGGGGCCTATAATATATCAAATTGAAACTAACTTAAAGCCTTATAATGGAAACTATAAACTTTATTTGTAGCAATCCAAATTTAGGGGGTCGTAGATGAGACTGCATTGGTAGTTATGGATGAATTTGACAAAGTAAGCATGCGCACTTAGGATTCAAATGGACAGTCATTGCAACCTCGACTGAACCACTAGGCCTATAATATATTAAATGGAAGCTGACTTAGAGCCCTATAATGGTTTCTATAGAATTTAACTGTAGCAGTCCAAATTTTAGGGCTTATGGATGAGACTGCATTATTATTTGTGGATGGATTTGATAAAGTGGTCGTGCATACTTGGGTTTCATATAGGTGGTTACAGTGACCTTAATTGAACCATGAGTCCTATAATATTTCAAATTAAAGCTGACTCAAAGCCTTATAATAGGTACTATAGAAAAAGTCTGTAGTAGTCCACATTTAGGGGCCTATGGATAAGACTACATTGGCATTTATGGATGGATTTGACAATGTTGACATGTGCACTTAGGCTTTAAATGGACGGTCATGGCAACCCCGGTTGAACCACAGGGCCAAAAATATATCAAATTGAAGCTAATTCAGAGCCCTATAATGGGTGCTATAAACTTCATTTGTAACAAAGTCAACTGGTATTACAAACTTGCCCACTTTAGTTACCATATTTTTTAGAATGCCAAGTGGATATATGATAGATTTATCCACCATGGAAAGACACATATTGGTAGGCTTAAGTTCTTCTAAATTAAGCTTTTTGTAAATTGAGTAAGGCATAAGGCTAACACTAGCACTAGTATCACATAAAGCTTTATCAAAATGTGTACCTCTAATTACACAAGGAAACATAAAGGAACTAGGATCCTTAAGCTTTGGTGGAGACTTGGAGTACATAGCCTTGGATTCTTCAACAAGAGATACTAAACCATAATCTTCAACTTTGCTCTTATGATTAATAATATCCTTCAAGAATTTACCCCAAGCTGGCATATCTCTAATAGCATCCATAAATGGTATGGTGATAGTAATTTCCTTAAGATAATCAAGGAATTTTCCAAACTGCTTGTCTAAGTTACACCTTATGAACCTTTGAGGGAAAGGAAGAGTTTTAACATCTACCTTTGGTTCATCATTCTTTGATGGTATGGAATCTTCTTTATTACCTTTCTTCAAACACTCATCATCATTTTTAGTTCTAACATCCACTTCCTCAATCCCTACCCGATTATCATCAACCACTCTCTTATTCTTATTGAGATCCTTTTTAATCTCCTTACATTGCGCAATGTAATTATTTAACAAGACTCCTTTTGTACATACTCCAGTTGGCTAAGAAGCTTTCCCAAAGGTTTAGTAATACATGTAGAGGCTTGTTAGGCAATTTGGGTTTCAATGATACGGTTATAAGTAGCTACTTGTTCAAACTTAGAGTTAATTTGCTTGAATTGCTCCTCATTTTGTTTGTTTATGGACATTTGTTAGTTAACAAATTACTCCATAAGATTTTCAAGCCAAGGTTTAGATTGGGTAGGATTGAAGGTTTGTTGTTTAATAGGGAATCCAAGTGGATTTTGATGTTTGGTGTTTGGTTTAAATTGGGGGTTTAATTGGGAAGATGGATTTGACCATGAGAGTCTGGGATGGTTCCTCCATTGAGGGTTATAGGTGTTGGAATTCAGCCCCATTCTTTGGTTAGAACCATCTTGCACATAATTCATATCCTCATTTATAGTTAAAGTACATTGAGAATATATATAAGGTCCGCCATAAGTCTCACAAACAACATTAGAACATTCTAATGAATTAATTTAAGAATTACTTACCAATTTAGTGAGAGCATCTTCCTTTGCATTCATCATTTTAATGATGTCAAGTTCCAAAACTCCTCTTGCTTTAGCCATAGTAGTTTCCTCACCCATGTATCCTTGAGATGCAAGTTCCTCTAGCAACGTAATAGCCTCTCTAGTAGTTTTATCCATCCATTTCCCATCGGATGCTTCATTGATAATGTTTTTATTTTCATTCATCAATTTGTTATAAAAAATTTAAGGAATCATCCATTCCAGCAAGCCATGATGTGGACATTGCTGTTGAAGCTCCTTAAACCTTTCCCAAGCCGAATAGATTGTCTCACTTCCATTTTGCTTGAAAGTGGTGATCTCATTACAAAACTTGGCCGTCTTGTGTGGTGGAAAATATTTGTGTAGAAATGCTTCCTTCAATTGATCCCATGTTGTGATTAATTCATTTGGCAAACTAGCAAACCAAAGTTGTGCGTTGTCCCTAACAAAAAATGGAAACAGTCTGAGCCTTATTGCATCATCCATCATACCATTAATTTTGAAAGTTGTACACACATTGAGGAAAGTCAATATGTGAGCGTAAGGATCTTCTCCTTGTAAACCTCCAAACTGATTATTTTGTACCATTTGGATAATACTTGGCTTGATCTCAAAATGGTTGTTAGCAATGGCTGGAGCCACAACTCCTCCAAAACTACCTGAGATATTGGGGATTGCAAAATCTCCTAATGTTCTCCTTTCCAGTTAAGCCATGTTATTCAAATTTGATTGATTCTCTCTTTTTTTCCTTTGTTCCCTATGCAAATTTCATATAAGTAAATCAATTTACGGATCAAAATACAAATTATTATAACTAATACTTCTAGTAAGCATATAAAAAAAGAAAGTAAAATTAACAATCTAACAAATTAAAACAAATAACAATTAAATAATATAATAACAAAAAAAATATAAAAATAAAAATAAGGCCTAAAACAACCTTTCTATACCCTAAGTTAATAAAAATTGAAATCAAATCCCTAGCAACGACACTAAATTCTGAAGTGGGTTAGAATTGTATACCCTAGTCTTTAGGACTTAGTATAGAGTAAGAAAGGTGTCAAACACTCGAGATTTGATGGAATTTTGTATTAACCAGACAGATACTTAGATGGTTATGCAAAATATAACCAGAATAAAGGTAAAGACTAAACAAATGAACAAATATAAACTCTAACTAATTATTAAAATAACAAAACAAATAACATATATATATATCAATGTAGGGAAAATCATAAGTCAAAACTAAATAAGAACTTTGAACAAAGTTACCATAAAACATATTGACTGGAAATTAGCCTATAGTCTTTAAAAACAACTCTCATTGTTAGTTAAAAGTATTCCTCCTAGAGTCTAGAAGCACTCTCATTATATTACAGAGATAAAAGAAAACCAAAAAGCATATTATACTAATTATATTTCCCTTAAGATGAATTCCCTTTACGATACCTAACAAAATTCTGATCTTAAGTAATTCTAATTATCTTCCACCAAATTCCCTTTACAATGCCCAATAAAATTTGATTGATAAGTTACATATGGTGATCAAGCATACATAAACACAAGTAAACACTAATTTAAATTAAATCATAAAAGATATAAGATAATAATGTAGTTCTTATTTAATTCATCATTATAATTCCCATACAAAAAGACTTAGCCTAGATACATGATTAAGAATCAATAAAAGAAAAATAAAATTCAACATAGAAAGAAAATATAAAGAATTGAATAAGTAAGACTCCCTTCTATAATTTCTAAAGATTTTTTATACTTAGGTTGATCTCCTCTTGCCCTTGGCTTTTGTCTCCTTCAAGTGTTATATAATGACTATCACCAAAACTAAAAAATAATAGTACTTATAAAACACTCTATTGATTCATACACTTTTCTTGTGTTCTTTCTCTCTATTTTAGTTCATCCTTTCTTCAAACCAGAAATGATGTATATATAGAGCTTGGAAGCTATTGGAAGTGTCTAGAATAAGATTGAACTTGGAAAGGCACCACTTGGCATTAAAGGTCACTCCCTTTGCAGAGTTTGTAACTTCTAGGAAAATTTCATCCACTTAGATTACTTTATCTCTAGAAAGTTTCTTCTTGAATGTTTTAGAAAATTCCCTTATCTTTCTAGACCAACTTGAATTATCTAATTTGGATGTCTGTAGATGGAATTATGGCTGAAATATAAAAACTGCTCAAATTAGGAAAATTGCAACCTTTTGATTGGTCATCAATATGACAACTCATCAAGGAGTGACGACTCATAACAGAGACTCTCGATGACAACTCGTGCAAGTGGTGACAACTCGTCACCCTTCCTTGTTGATTCAAACTTGATTCTTTTGCTTCCTAACTTGTTCTAATCAATTCCAAGTGTCTTCTAAATCATCTTAAGCCTAAAAACATGTATAGAACACACATAGTGAGTCCTATTAACAAGAAAAAATAAAATATCAATTCATTAAACAAATAAACATATAAAACATAGTAAAAATGACATGAAAATAGACTTTAACTAGTTAAATAAGTATGCATATTTGCATTATATTAAAGAGCCCCATAATAAGTCCTACATACTATATTTGTAGCAATCAAAATTTAGGGGCCTACAAATGAGACTGCATTGGCATTTATGGATGGATTTGACAAAGTGGGTGTGCACACTTAGGCTTCAAATTACTATCACGGCAACCCTGATTGAACTAAAGGGCCCATAATATATCAAATCAAAGCCAACTCAAGGCCCTATAATGGGTGCTACACACTTTATCTATTATCATACAAATTTATGGGCCTATGGATAAGACTACATTAACATTTATTGATGGATTTGACAAAGTGGGCATGCACACTTGGGCTTCAAATGAACTGTTGTCGCCACCCTGATTGAACTATAGGGCACATATTATATCAAATCAAATCCAACTTAGAGCCCTATAATGGTAGCTACAAACTTTGTCTATAGAAATCAAAATTTAGGGGCCTATAGATAAGACTGCATTAGCATTTATGCATGGATTTGACAAAGCAGGCATGTGCACTTGGGATTTTAATGGATGGTCATGGTAACCCTAATTGAACCTTGGGCCAATAATATACCAAAGCTGACTTATAGCACTATAATAGGTGTTATACACTTCATTTATAAAAATCCAAATTTAGGGATGCATGGATGAGATTGCATTGGCATTTATGGATGGATTTGACAAAGTGGGTGTGCGCACTTGTGCTTCAAATGGACTGTAGTGGCAACCCTGATTGCACCATGAAGCCTATAATATATCAAATTGAAGCATACTCAGAGCCCTATAATAGGTACTAAAGAGCCCTATAATAAGTCCTACACACATTATTTTTAGCAATCCAAATTTAGACGAATGAGACTGCATGGACATTTATGGAAGGATTTGACAAAGTATGCGTACTTAGGCTTCAAATTAATGTTGTGGCACCCCAATTGAACTATAGGGCCCATAATATATCAAATCAAAGCTAACTCAGAGCCTGATAATGGGAGCTATAAACTTTCTCTATAGCAATCCAAATTTAGGGGCCTATAGATGAGACTATAGTGGTATTTATTCATGGATTTGACAAACTGGGCATACACACTTGGGCTTTAAATGAATGGTCATGGCAACCTCTATTGAACTAACAAGCTCATAATATATCAAATCAAAGCTAACTCAAATCCATGTAATAGGTACTATATATTTCATCTGTAGTAGTTAAAATTTAGGTTCTTGTGGATGAGATTGCATTGGCATTTATGGATGGATTTAACAAAGTGGGCATGCGCACTTTGTCTTCAAATGCACGGTCATGGCAACCCCGATTGAACCATGAGGCCCATAATATATCAAATTGAAGCTACCTTAGAGTTCCAAGATGGTAGCTATAAACTTCGTTTGTAGCAATCCAAACTTAGGGGCCTATAAAGGAGATTGCATTGACATTTATAGATGGATTTAACAAAGTGGGGATGCACACTTGGGATTCAAATGGAAGGTCGTTGTGACCCTGATTGAACCATAGGGCCCATAATATATCTAATTGAAAGTAACTCAGATCCCTATAATAGGTTCTAAAGACTTTATCTATAGCAGTCCAAATTTAAGGGCATATTGATGAGACTACAATGGCATTTATGGATGGATTTGACAAAGTGGGCATGCACACTTGGATTTAAGTAGACGGTCATGGAAACCCTAATTGAACCACAGGGCCTGTAATATATCAAATTGAAGCTGACTTAGAGCCCTATATCAGTACAAAAGATAAATTCCATAACAGTCCAAATTAATAGGCTTATGGATGAGGCTGCATTATTATTTATGTATGGATTTGACAAAGTGGGCATGCGCACTTGGGCATCAAATTGATAGTCTTGACAACCCCGATTGAACCACAGGGCCCATAATATATCAAATTGAAGCTGACTCAAATCCCTATAATAGGAGCTATAAATTTTGTCTGTAGCAATCCAAATTCAGGGGCTCGTAAATGAGAATTCATTAGCACTTATGGATGAATTTGACAAAGCGGGAGTGCACACTTGGGATTCAAATGGACAGTCATGGAAACCTCAAATGAACCATGGGGCCTATAATGTATCAAATCAAAGCTGATTCAGAGCCCCATAATGTTTGCTATAAATTTCATTTCTAGTAGTTCAAATTTAGGGGCCTATGGAAGAGACTACATTGGCATTTATGGATAGATTTGACAAAGTAAGTGTGCACACTTGGGCTTCAAATGGATAGTCATGGAAACCGCAATTGAGCCTTAGGCTAATAATATATCAAATAGAAGCTAACTCAGAGCCCTATAATGGGTGCTATATAATTCATTTGTAGAAATTCAATTTTAGGGGTGTATGGATAAGACTGCATTGGGATTTATAGATGGATTTGACAAAATGGGTGTGCACACTTAGGCTTCAAAGTGATGGTCATGGCAACTCTAATTGCACCACAAAGCCCATAATATATCCAATCATAGCTAACTTAGAGCCCTATAATAGGTGCTAAAGAGCCTTATAATAAGTCCTACACACTTTATTTGTAGCAATCCAACTTTAGGGGCCCATGGATGAGACTCCATTAGCATTTATGAATGGATTTAACAAAGTGGGAGTGCATACTTGGGCTTCAAATTACTATCATGGCAACCCCGATTGTACCATAGGGACCATAATATATTAAATTGAAGCTGACTCAGAGCTTGATAATGGGAGCCATAAACTTTTTCTATAGTAATCCAAATTTAGGAGCCTATAGATGAGATTACATTAGTATTTATACATGGATTTGACAAAGTGGGCGTGCACACTTGGGCTTCAAATGGACAGTTGTGGCTACCTCGATTGAACCATGAGGCCAATAATATATCAAATCTTAGCTTATTCATTTCCCTATAATGGGTGCTACAAAGTTCATCTATAATAATAAGAATTTAGGGGCCTATTAATGAGATTGCATTGCCATGTAGGGATGGATTTGACAAAGTTGGTGTGCATACTTAGGCTTAAAATGCACGGTCGTGGCAACCTTGATTGAATCATAATGCCCATAATATATCAAATCGAAGCTAACCTGGAGCCCCATAATAAGACCTATAAAATTTATCTATAGCAATCCAAATTTAAGGGCCTATAGATGCAATTGCATTGGCATTTATGGACAAATTTGACAAAGTGGGCATGTACACTTGGCTTTCAAATGGACAATCGTGGTGACCCTGATTGAACCACAAAGCCCATAATATATCAAATCAAAAGTAACATAAAGCCCTATAATGGGTGTTATATACTTCATTTGTAGCAATCCAATTATAGGGGCCTATTAATAAGACTGCATTGGCATTTATGGATGGATTTGATAAAGTGGGCATGTGCACTTGGATTCAAATGGACAGTCGTGGCAACCCTAATTGAAGCATAGGGCCTATAATATATCAAATCAAAGCTGACTTAGAGACCTATAATTGGTATGAAATGTAAAGTTTGTAACAGTCTAAATTTAGGGGCCTATGGATGAGACTGCATTGGCATTTATGGATGGATTTGACAAAGTGGGCGTGCACACTTGGGCTCTAAATGGATGGTCATCGCAACCCTAAATGAACCATGAACCTACAATACATTAAATCAAAGCTAAATCAAAGCCCTTTAATGGGTGCTCTACACTTTATTTGTAGCAATCCAAATTTAGGGGCTTATGAATGAGAATACATTAGCATTTATGGATGGATTTGACAAAGTGGGCGTGCGTAGTTAGGCCTCAAATGGATGGTCATGGCAACCTTAATTGAACCATAAGGCCCATAATATATCAAATCAAAGTTGACTTAGAGCCTTATAATAAGAGCTATAAAATTATTCTGCAACAATCCAATTTAGGGGCTTATAAATAAGACTACATTGGCATTTATGGATGGATTAAACAAAGTAAGCATGCATACTTCGGCTTTAAATGGATAGTCGTGGCAACCATGATTAAACCACAGGGCCTATAATATATCAAATTAAAGCTGACTCAAAGCCATATAATGGGAACTACTATCTTTTTTCTATAGCAATCCAAAATTAGGGGCCGGTGGATGAGACTACATTTGCACTTATAGATGGATTTAACAAAGTGGGTGTGCACACTTGGGATTCAAATGGATGGTCGTGGCAGCTTCGAATGAACTACTAGGCCTATAATATATCAAATTGAACCTAACTCAGAGCCTTATAATGGGTGCTATAGAATTTGACTGTAGTAGTCCAAATTTAGGGGCTTATGGATGATAATGCTTTGTCATTTATGGATGGATTTGACAAAGTGGGCATGCACACTTGGGATTCAAATGGGTGCTCATGGTAACCCCGATTGAACTATAGAGCCCATAGTATATCAAATCAAAACTAACTTAGAGCCCTATAATAGGTGCTATAGACAAAGTCTATAGTAGTCAAAATTTAGGACCCTATGAATGAGGCTACATTAGCATTTTTCACAATGTGGGTGTGCATACTTATACATTAAATGGATGGTCATGGCAACCCCAATTGAAACACGGTGCCCATAATATATCAAATTAAACCTGACTCAAAGTCCTATAAATCACTACTACACACTTCTTTTCTAACACTCGAAATTTAGGGGCCAATGGATGAGACTGTGTTGGCATTTATGGATGGACTTGACAAAGTGGGCGTGCACACTTAGGCTTCAAATGGACTGTCGTGGGAACCTTAATTGAACAATGAGGCTAATAAAATATCAAATTGATGCTAACTTAGAGCCCTATAATGGGTGCTACACACTTCATTTGTAGCATTCCGAATTTAGGGGCCTATGGATGAGAGTGCATTAGCATTTATGGATGGATTTGACAAAGTGGGTGCACACACTTGGGCTTCAAATGGATGGTCATCACAACCTCGATTGAACCATAAGGCCCATAATATATCAAATCAGAGCTAACTCAGAGCCTTACAATCATTACTAAAGACTTTAGTGCACATTTAGGGGCCTATAGATGAGATTGCACTGGAATTTATGGAAGGATTCCATAAAGTGGGCGTGCGCACTTGGACTTCAAATGGACGATCATTGTAGCCTCGATTAAACCATAGGGCCTATAATATATCAAATAAAAGCTAAATCAGAGCCTTATAATAGGTACTATATACTTCATTTGTAGCAATCCAAATTTATAGGCCTATGGGTGAGACTGCATTGGCATTTATCGATGGATTTGACTAAGTAAGAGTGTGCACTTGGGCTTCAAATGGACAGTCATGAAAGATGTAAATGAACCATGGGCCCATAATATATCAAATCAAAGCTAACACAAAGCCCTATAATGGGAGCTATAAACTTTGTCTGTAGCAATCAAAATTTAGGGGCTTATAGATAAGACTGCATTAGCACTTACTGATGCATTTTACAAAGTGGGCGTGCGCACTTGGGATTCAAATGGATGGTCGTGGCAACCACGATTGAAATATGAAGCCCATAATATATCAAATTTAATCTGACTTAGAGCCCTATAATGGGTGTTATAGAATTTGTCTTTAGCAGTCCAAATTTAAGGGCCTATGGATGAGACTGCATTGGCATTTATGGATGGATTTGACTAAGCGGGTGTGCACACTTGGGCTTGAAATGGACGGTCGTGGCTTCCCCAATTGAACCCCAAGGGCCTATAAAATATTAAATTGAAGTTGACTCATAGCCCTATAAC
This sequence comes from Mallotus nudiflorus, assembly GCA_947683625.1. Taxonomy (NCBI): domain Eukaryota; kingdom Viridiplantae; phylum Streptophyta; class Magnoliopsida; order Malpighiales; family Euphorbiaceae; genus Mallotus; species Mallotus nudiflorus. The sequence continues at coordinate 5,950,757 of CANTUR010000166.1, read as the reverse complement.
ATTCACTATAAACTTTCTCTATAGCAATATGAATTTATGGGCCTATAGATGAAACAAAATTGGTATTTATAGATGGATTTAACGAAGTGGGCGTGCGCATTTGGGCTTCAAATGGATAGTTGTGGAAACCTTGATTGAACCATGGGACCTATAATATATCAAATCAAAGCTAACTTAGAGCCCTATAGTGGGTGCTATAGTCCAACTTTGGGGGCTATGGATGAGGTTGCATTAGCATGTTTGGGTTGATTTGACAAATTAGGCGAGCGCACTTGGGATTTAAATGGACTGTTGTGGTAACCCCGATTGAACCATAGGGCGCATAATATATCAAATCAAAGCTAACTTAGAGCCCTATAATAAGTGCTACACACTTCTTCTGTAGCAATCCAAATTTAAGGGCCTATGGATACAACTGTATTGGCATTTATGGATGGATTTAATAAAGTGGGCATGCACACTTAGGTTTCAAATGGATGGTTGTGGCAACCTCAATTAAACCATGGGTCCTATAATATATTAAATTAAGGTTGACTCAGAGCCTTATAATAATGCTATGCACTTCTTTTATAGCAATCCAAATTTAAGGGCCTATGGATGAGAATGCATTGTCATTTATGGATGGATTTGACAAAGTGGACATGCGCACTTGGGCTTCAAATGGATAGTCATGGCAACCCCAATTGAACCATGGGCCTCTAATATGTTATATCAAAGCTTACTCAGAGCCTTATAATGGGTTCTACACACTTCTTCTCTAACAATCCAAATTTAGGGGCCTATGGATGAGACTACATGACCATTAATAAATGGATTTGATAAAGTAAGCATGCACACTTAGGCTTTAAATGGATGGCCATGGCAACCCTGATTAAACCATGGGGCCCATAATATATCAACTTGAAATTGACTTAGAGCCCTATAATTAATGCTATAAAGAAATTTTATTGCAGTCTAATTTTAAGGGCCAATGGACTAGAATGTATAGGCATTTATGGATGGATTTAACAAAGTTAGCGTGCACACTTGGGCTTCAAATGGACAGTCATTACAATGCCGATTAAACCATAGGGCCCATATTATATCAAATTAAAGGTGACTTAAAGCCCTATAATTATTGCTACACACTTCTTCTGTATCACTCCAAATTTAGGGGCTAATGGATGAGACTAAATTGGCATTTATTGATGGATTTGACAAAGTGGGCGTGCACACTTATGCTTCAAATGGACGGTTGTGGCAATGTCGATTGAATCATAAGGCCCATAATATATCAAATCAAGGCTAATTTAGAGCCTTATATTGGGTTCTATAAACTTCTTTTGTAGCACTCCAAATTTAGGGCCTAATGGATAAGACTACATTGGTATTTACAGATGGATTTGACAAAGTGGGCGTGTGCATTTGGACTTTAAATGGAGGCTGTGGCAACCTTGATTGAACCACAGGGTCTATAATATATCAAATTGATGCTGACTTAGAGCCCTATAATAGGTACTAAACATATCATCTGTAGCAATCCAAATTTAGGGGCCTATGGATGAGACTACATTAGCATTTATTGATAGAATTGACAAAGTAGGCATGCATACTTGGGCTTAAAATGGACAGTCGTGGAAAACCCGATTGAACCATGGGCCCATAATATATCAAATCAAAGCTGACTCTAAGCCTTATAATAGTTTTTACACACTTATTTTATAGCAATCCAAATTTAGGGGCCTATGATGAGACTGCATTGTCATTTATCGATGGATTTGACAAAGTGGGCATCTGCACTTGGGCTTTAAATGGATGGTCATGGCAAACTAGATTGAACCACAGGGCCCATAATATATCAAATTAGAACTGACTCAAAGCCCTCTAATTGATGTTATAGCAACAATCTATAGCAGTCCAAATTTAGGGGCCAATGGATGAGACCACAATGGCAATTATGGATGGATTTAACAAAGTGGGTGTGTGCACTTGGGCTTCAAATGGACAGTGGTGACAACCCCAATTGAAACATAAAGCCCATAATATATCAAATTAATGTTGAATCAAAGCCCTATAATGGGTGCTACACACTTCTTTAGTAGCAATCCAAATTTAGGAGCCTACAAATGAGACTGCTTGGCATTTATGGATGGATTTAAAAATGAGGGCATGCGCACTTGGGATTCAATTGGATAGTCGTGGTGATCTCGACTGAACCATAGGGTCCATAATATATCAAATGGAAACTAACTCAGAGCCCTATAGTGGGTGCTATAGACTTCATCTGTAGCAATCCAAATTTAGGGGGCTATTAATGAGACTGCATTGGCATTTATGAATTGATTTAACAAAGTGGGCACGCACACATGGATTCAAATAGACTGTTGTGGCAACCCCGATTGAACCACAAGACCTATAATATATCAAATTGAATCTGACTCAAAGCCCTATGCTTAGTACTAAAGATAAAGTCTGTAGCAGTCCAAATTTAGGTGCCTATGGATGATATTGCGTTGGCATTTATGGATGGATTTGATAAAGTGGGTGTGCACACTTGGGCTTCAAATGGACGATCATGGAAACTCCAATTGAACCATAGGCCCATAATATATCAATTCAAATTTTACTCAGAGTCCCACAATGGGTACTACACACTTCATTTACAGCAATCCAAATTTAAGGGCCTATGGATGAGAGTACAATGGCAATTGTGGATGGATTTGACAAAGTGGGCATGCGCACTTGGCCTTCAAATAGATAGTCGTGGCAACCCCAATTGAACCATAGGGTTCATAATATATGATATAGAAGTTGACTTAGAGCCCTATAATGGGCTCCATGGAATTTTTCTGTAGTAGTCAAAATTCAAGGGCCTATGGATGAGACTGCATTGCCATTTATCGATGGATTTGAATAAGTGGGTATACGCACTTAGGCTTTAAATGGACGATCATGGTAGCCTCAAATGAATAACAAGGCCGATAATATATCAAATCAAAGCTGACTCTGAGCCTTGAAATGGGAGCTATAAACATTACTTTGGCATTTATGGATAGATTTAACAAAGTGGGCATGTGCACTTGGGCTTTAAATGGATGGTCGCACCAACCCCATTTGAACTATGAGGCCTATAATATATCAAATCAAAGCTAGCTTAGAGCCCTATAATAAGTGCTATAGACAACATCTGTAGCAGGCTAAATTTAGGGGCCTATAAATGAGATTGGATTGGCATTTATGGATGAATTTAACAAAGTAGGTGTGCACACTTGGGCTTTAAATGGACTATCATGGCAGCCTTGATTAAACCATGGGGCCCATAATATATTAAATTGAAGCTAACCTAGAGCCTTATAATGGGAGCTATAAACTTTGTCTGTAGGAATCCAAATTTAAGGGCCTATATATGATAATGCATTAGCATTTATGGATAGATTTGACAAAGTGGACGTGCGCACTTAGGCTTCAAATGGATGATCGTGGAAACCCTGATTGAACCATAGGGCCATAATATATCAAATTGAATCTAACTTGGAGCCCTATAATAGTTGCTCATAACTTCATCTATAGCTATCCAAATTTAGGGGCCTATGGATAAGACTACATTGACATATATGGATGTATTTAACAAAGTGGTCATGCGTACTTGGGCTTCAAATGGACGGTCGTGGCAGCCTCGATTGAACCACGAGGCTCATAATATAACAAATAAAAACTAAGTTAGAACCCTATAATTGTTGCTACACACTTCATCTATAGCACTCCAAATTTTAAGCCAATGGATTAGACTGGATAAGACTGCATTTGCATTTATGGATGGATTTGACAAAGTGGGCGTGCACACTTAGGCTTTAAATGGGTAGTCATGGCAACCCTGATTGAACCACAAAGCCCATAAAATATCAAATCCAAGCTAAGTCAGAGCCTTATAATCGGTTCTATATACTTCATCTATAGCATTCCAAATTTAGGGGTCTAAGGTTGAGACTGCATTGGTATTTATAGAAGGATTTAACAAAGTGGGGGTGCGCATTTGGGCTTCAAATGGATGGTTGTGGCAACCTCAATTGAACCATGGGGCACATAATATATGAAATCAAAGTTGACTAAAAGCCTTATAATTGGTGCTATATGCTTCATCTGTGGCAATCCTAATTTAGGGGCTTATGGATTATATTGCATTAGCATTTATGGTTGGATTTGACAAAGTGGGCTTGAAATGAATGGTCGTGGCAACCCTGATTGAATCATGAGGCTCATAATATATTAAATTAAAACTAATTTAGAACCCCATAATGGTTGCTACCCACTTCATCTATAGCACTCCATGTTTTTAGGCCAATGGATGAGGCTGCATTGGCATTTATGGATGGATTTGACAAAGTGGGCATGCATGCTTGGGCTTTAAATAGATAGTCATGGCAACCTCAATTAAACCACAAGGCCCATAATATAATGAATTAAAGTTGACTTAGAGACTGCAAATTTAGGGGCCAATAGATGACACTGGATGACATTGCATAGGCGTTTATGGATAGATTTGACAAAGTGGGCGTACACACTTGGGCTTCAAATGGATGGTTGTGGCAATACTGATTAAAGAGGCTAGCTCAGAGCCCTATAATGGCTGCCACACACTTCTTTTATAGCACTCCAAATTTAAGGCCTGATGGATGAGACTGCATTGCCATTTATGGATAGATTTAACAAAGTGGCATGAGCACTTAGGCTTCAAATGGATTGTCATGGCACCCATGATCGAACCACAAGGCCCGTAATATATCAAATTGAGGCTAACTTAGAGCACTATAATGGTTGTCAAACACTTCCTCTGTAACAATCCAAATTTAAGGGCCTATGGATGAGACTACATTGGCATTTATAGACAGATTTAAGAAAATGGGTATGCGCACTTGGGGTTTAAATGGACAATCGTGGTGAACCTGATTGAACCATAGGCCCATAATATATCAAATCAAAGCTAACTTGGAGCCCTATAATTGGTGCTACACACTTCTTCTGTATTAATCCAAATTTAGGGGCCTATGGATGAGATTGCATTGCCATTTATGGATGCATTTGACAAAGTGAGTGTGCGCACTTAGGATTCAAATTGACTGTTGTGGCAACCACAATTGAACCACAAGGCCTATAATATATCAAATCAAAGCTGACTCAGAGCCATATAATATAACTATAAACTTTATCTATAGCAATCCAAATTTAGTGGCCCATAGAAGAGAATGCATTGGCACTTATCGATGGATTTGACAAAGTGGGCATGCATACTTAGGATTCAAATAGACGGTCATGACAACCTAAATTTAAACACAGGGCCATAATTTATCAAATTGAAGCTGACTAAGAGCTCTATAATGGGTGCTATATAATTTTGCTATAACAATCCAAATTTAGGGGCCTACAGATGAGATTGCATTGGCATTTATGGATGGATTTGACTATGTAGGTGTGCACACTTGGGCTTCAAATGGACGGTTCTAGTAGCCCCGGCCAATAATATATTAAATCAAAGTTGACCAAGAGCACTATAGTGGGAGCTATAAACTTTATCTATAGCAATCCAAATTTAACGACTTATAGATGAGAATGTATTGGCATTTATGGATAGATTTGACAAAGTGGGCGTGCACACTTAGGATTAAAAAAAACAATCGTGGCAACCTTGATTGAACCATAGGGCCTATAATATATCATATCAAAGTTGACTCAAAGCCCTATAATGGTAGGTACAAACTTTGTCTATAGTAATCCATATTTAAGGGCTCAAAGAGGAGACTACATTGGCACTTATGGATGGATTTAATAAAGTGGGTGTGCGGCCTTGGGATTCAAATGGACGATGTTAGCAACCTTGATGAAACCATGAGGCCTATAATATATCAAATTGAAGCTGACATAGAGCCTTATAATGGGTACTATAGACTTTGTCTATAAAGTCTATAGCAGTCCAAATTTAGGGGCATATGGATGAGACTTCATTGGCATTTATGGATAGATTTGACAAAGTGAGCATGTGCACTTGGACATCAAATGGATGATCGTGGCAACCCCCATTAAACCATGGGGCCAATAATATATCATATCAAGGTTGACTCAGAGTCTTATAATTGGTGCTTCACACTTCTTCTATACCAAATCCTTTAGGGGCCTATGGATGAGACTGCATTGGCACTTATGAATGGATTTGACAAAGTGGTCATGCGCACTTGGACTTTAAATGGATGGTTATGGCAATCGCGATTGAACCACGGGCCCTATAATATATCAAATCGATGCTAACTCAGAGCCCTACAATGGGAGCTATAAAATTTATCTGTAACAATCCAAATTTAGGTGCCTATAGATGAAACTGTATTAGCATTTATGTATGGATTCATATAGATGGTCAAGGCAACCCCAATTGAACCATAGGGCCCATAATATATCAAATCAAAGTTGTCCTAAAGCCTTATAATTGGTGCTATAAACTTAATATGTAGCAATCTGAATTTAGGGGCCTATGGATAAGACTATATTGCTATTTTTGGATGTAAGGTGTACACTTGGATTTAAATGGATGATCTTGGCTACCCCAATTAAACCATAGGGCTTACAATATATCAATCAAAGCTAAATTAAAGCCTTATAATGGGTGCTAAAGAAAAAGTCTATAGCAGTCCAAATTTGGGGGCATATGGATGAGACTGCATTGGCATTTATGGATGGATTTGACAATGTGGGCGTATGCACTTGGGCCTTAAATAGATGGTCGTGGCAACCCTAATTGAACCATGAGGCCTATAATATATTAGATTGAGCCTGACTCAGAGCTCTATAATGGGTGCTACACACTTCTTCTATACCAACCCAAATTTAGGGGCTTTTGGATGAGACTGCATTAGCATTTATGGATGGATTTGACAAAGTGTGTGTGCACACTTAGGCTTCAAATGGATGGTATTGGAAACCCCAATTGAACCATGGGGCCTATAATATATCATATTAAAGCTAAATTAAAGCACTATAATGGTTACTACACACTTCATCTGTAGCAATACAAATTTAAGGGCCTATGGATGAGACTGTAATGACATTTATGGATGGATTTGATAAAGTGGGTGTGCGCACTTAGGCTTTAAATGGACAGTCATGGCAACCATGATCAAACCATAGGGCCCATAATATATTGAATCAAGAGTAACTTAGAGCCCTATAATAAGAGTTATAAACTTTTTGTATAGCAGTCCAAATTTAGGGGCCTGTAGATGAGACTACATTGGTATTTAGGGATAGATTGGACAAAGTGTGCATGCACACTTGGGATTCAAATGGATGGTCGTGGCCATGCCGATTGAACCATGGGGCCTATAACATATCAAATCAAAGCTGACTCAGAGCCCTATAATGGGTATAATAGACTTTATCTGTAGTAATCCAAATTTAGGGGCTTATGGATGAGACTGTATAGGCATTTATGGATGGATTTGACAAAGTGGGCATGCACACTTGGATTCAAATTGAAGGTCTAGGTAGCCCCAATTAAACTATAGTACCCATAATATATCAAACCAAAGTTGACTCAAAGATTTATAATAGTTGATAAAGAAGAAGGTTGTGATAGTCCAAATTTAGGGGCATATGGATGAGACTGCATTGCCATTTATGGATGGATTTAACAAAGTGGGCATGCATACTTAGGCTAAATGAACGGTCATGGAAACCATGATTGAACAACAGAGCCCATAGTATATTAAATTAATGTTGACTTAAAGCCCTTTAGTAAGAGCTATAAACTTTGTATGTAGCAATCCAAATTTAGGGGCCTATAAATAAGGCTGCATTGGTATTTATGGATGGATTCGACAAAGTGGGCGTGCACACTTTGGATTCAAATGGACAGCCATGGTAGCCTCGATTGAACCATGAGGCACAAAATATATTAAATTGAAGCTGACCCAGAGCCCTATCATTGGTGCTATAGACAAAATCTATAGCAATCCAAACTTAGGGGCCAATGGATAAGACTGCATTACCATTTATGGATGGATTTGACAAAGTCAGCATGCATACTTAGGCTTCAAATGGATAGTCGTGGCAACCCTAATAAAACCACAGGGACCATAATATATCAATTTGAAGTTGGCTCAGAGCCTTATAATAGGTGCTACATAGTTCATCTGTAGAAGTATAAATTTAGGGGCTTATGGATGAGATTGCATTATCATTTATGGATGGATTTAACAAAGTGGGCATGCACGCTTGGGCTTCAAATGGACAATCATGGCAACCCTAATTGAACCATGGGCCCATAATGTATTAAATTAAAGATTAGTCAAAGCCCTATAAAGTGTGCTATACACTTTATTTATAGCAATCTGAATTTAGGGGCCTATGAATGAGGCTGCATTGGCATTTGTGGATGGATTTGACAAAGTGGGCATGCACACTTGGGCTTTAAATGGATGATTGTGGCAACCCTGATTGAACCATGGGGTCCAAAATATATCAAATTGAGTTTGACTCAGAGCCCTATAATGGGTGCTACACACTTCTTCTCTACCAATCCAAATTTAGGGGCCTATGGATGACACTACATTGGTATTTATGGATGGATTTGACAAAGTGGATGTGCGTACTTGGCCTTTAAATGGATGGTGTTGGTAACCCCAATTGAACCACGAGGCCTATAATATATCAAATCGAAGTTAACTCAAAGCCCTATAATGGATGCTAAACACTTCATCTATAGTAGCATAAATTTAAGCACCTATGGATGAGATTACATTGGCATTTATCAATGGATTTTACAAAGTGGGTGTGTGCTCTTGGGCTTTAAGTGGATGGTTGTGGTAACCCCGATTGAACCATAGTGACCATAATATATAAAATTGAAGATGACTCTAAGCTCTATAATGGGTGCTATACACTTTGTCTGTCACATTCCAAATTTTAGGCCTACGGATGAGAATGCATTAGCATTTATGGATGGATTTGACAAAGTGGACATGCACACTTGGGCTTTAAATGCACAGTTGTGGCAACCCTGATTGAACTATGGGACCTATAATATATCAAATCAAAGTTGATTCAAAACCCTATAATGGGAGCTACAAACTTTATCTATAGTAATCCTAATTTAAGGGCCTATAGATAAGACTGCATTAGCATTTATGGATGAATTTGACAAAGTGGGTATGCGCAATTGGGATTCGAATGGATGATTGTGGCAACCCCAATTGAACCATGAGGCCTATAATATATAAATCAAAGCTAACTTAAAGCCTTATAATTAGTGCTATAGAAAAAATCTATAGTAGTCCAAATTTAGGGGTCAATGGATGAGACTGCTTTGGTAATTATGGATGGATTTGATAGAGTCAGTGTGTACACTTGGGCTTCGAATGGATGGTTGTAGCAACCCTAGTTGAATAATGGGACCATAATATATCAAATCAAAGCTAACTCAGACCTCTATAATGGACGTTATACAGTTCATCTACAACAGTACACATTTAGGGGCCTATGGATGAGATTGCATTGGTATTTATTGATGGATTTGACAAAGTGGGCTTGCACACTTGGGGTTCTAATGGACGATCATGACAACCCCAATTGAACTATGAGGCCTATAATATATCAAATCGAGACTAACTTTGAGCCCTATAATGGGTGTTACATACTTCTTCTCTAGCAATCCAAATTTAAGGGCCTATGGATGAGACTACATTGGCATTTATGGATGGATTTGACAAAGTGCATGTGCACACTTAGGTTTCACATGGATGGTCGTGGCAACCATGACTGAACCATAAGGCTTATAATATATCAAATCAAAGATGACATAGAGCCCTATAATGGGTGCTATAAACATTTTCCATAGAAGTAAATATTTAGGGGCCTATGGATGAGAATTCATTGGCATTTATGGATGGATTTCACAAAGTGGGTGTGCACACTTGGGCTTCAAATGGACGGTCATGGCAACCTTGATTGAACCATGTGGCATATAATATATCAAATTAAGGTTAACTCAGAGCCCTATTACAGGCACTATGTATTTTATCTATAGCAATCCAAATTTAAGGGCCTATTAGTGAGGCTGCATTAGCATTTATAGATGGATTTAACAAAGTTGGTGTACACACTTGGGCTTCAAATGGACGATCACGATAAATCAGATTAAACCACAGAGCCTATAATAAATCAAATCAAAGCTGGCTCAGAACCCTATAATAAGTGCTATAAGCTTCATTTGTAGGAATCCATATTTAGGGGCCTATGGAAGAGACTACATTAGCATTTATGGATGAATTTAACAAAGTAGGCATGCACACTTGGGCTTCAAATGGATGGTCATGGTAACTGCGATTGAACCATGGGGCCTAAAAAATATCAAATCGAAGCTAACTCAGATATATACAATGAAAGCTACACATTTTATTTATTACAATCCAATTAGGGGCCTATAGATGAAACTATATTGGCTTTTATACATGGATTTGACAAAGTGGGCGTGCACACTTAGGATTCAAATGGACCGTCATGGCAACCCTGATTGAACCACAGGGGCCATAATATATCAAATCAAAGTTGACTCAGAGCCTTATATTAAGTGCTATAAACCTCATCTATTTTAGTCCAAATTTAGGGGCCAATAGATGAGACTGCATTGGCATTTGTGGATGGATTTTACGAAGTGGGCATGCACATTTAGATTTCAAATGGATGATCATGGCAACCCTGATTGAACCATGAGGCCCATAATACATCAAATTGAAGCTGACTCAATGCATTATAATGAATGCTATACAATTCTTCTATACCAATCCAAATTTAAGGGCCTATGGATGAGACTGCATTTATATTTATGGATGGATTTGACAAAGTGGGCGTGCACACTTGGGCTTTAAATGGACAATCGCAGCAACCTTGACTGAACCATAGGGTCCATAATATATTAAAGCAAAGTTGACTCAAAGCCTTATAATAAGAGCTATAAACTTTGTCTATAGCAATGAAAATTTAGGGGGCTATAGATAAGACTGCATTGGCATTTATAGATGGATTTAACAAAGTGGGCAAGTGCACTTGGGATTCAAATGGACTATCATGGCAACCCCAAATGAACCATGGTGCCCATATTATATCAAATTGAAACTGACCCAAAACCCTATAATGGGTGTTATAGACTTTATATGAAGCATTCCAAATTTAGGGGCCTATGGATCAGAATGCATTGACATTTAAGGTTGAATTTGATAAAGTCAGCAAGTGCACTTGAATTCAAATGGACGATCGTGGCAACCCTGATTGAACCTTAGGGCTCATAATATATCAAATCAGAGCTAACTCAAAGCCCTATAATGGGTGCTAAAGGTAATTTCCATAGCAATCAAAATTTAGGGGTATATGGATAAGACTGCATTGGCATTTATTGATGGATTTGACAAAGTGGGTAAGTGTACTTGGGCTTTAAAAGGACAGTCATGGCAACCTTAGTTAAACCTTAAGCTAATAATATATTAAACCAAAGCTGACTCAAAATCCTATAATGGGTGCTACACACTTCATTTATAGAAATCCAAATTTAGTGGCCAGTGGATGAGACTGCATTAGCATTTATGGATGGGTTTAACAATGTTGGCGTGAGAACTTGGGCTTCAAATGGACGATTGTGGCAACTCTTATTGAACCATGGCCCCCATAATATATCAAATCAATGCTAACTCAGAGCCCTATAATGGGTGGTACAAACTTTTTCTATAGCAGTCAAAATTTAGGGGCTTGTGGATGAGACTACATTGGCATTTATGGATGGATCTAACAAAGTGGGCATGTGCACTTGGGCTTTAAATGGACGGTCATGGCAACCCCAATTGAACCACAAAACCCATAATATATCAAATCAATGCTAACTCAGAGCCCTATAATGGGTGCTACATATTATATCTGTAGCAGTACAAATTTAAGGGCATATAGATAAGATTGCACTGGCATTTATGGATGGATTTGACAAAGTGGGCGTGCACACTTGGGCTTTAAATGGATGATCATGGTAACCCTAATTAAACCACAAGACCTATAATATATCAAATCAAAGCTGACTCAATTCCCTCTAATAAAAGCTATAAAATTTGTCTGTAGCAATCCAAATTTAGAGGTCTATAAATAATAAGGCATTGGCATTTATGGATGGATTGATAAAGTGGGCATGCACACTTGGGATTCAACTGGACGATTATGGTAACCCTGAATGAACCATGGGGCCTATAATTTATCAAAATCAAAGCTGACTCAGATCCCTATAATGGTTACTATAGACTTTATCTATAACAGTTCAAATTTAGGGGCCTATGCATCAGAATTCATTGGCATTTATGGTTGGATTTGACAAATTGGGTGAGTGTACTTGGATTCAAATGGACGGTCATGGCAACCACAATTAAACCATGGAGCCCATAATATATCAAAGTGAAGCTAACTTAAAGCTCTATTATGGGTACTAAAGACAAAGTCTATAGTAATCCAAACTTAAGGGCATATGGATGAGACTGCATAGGCATTTATGGATGGATTTGACAAAGTGGGCGTGGGCACTTGGGCTTTAAATGGATAGTCATGGAAACCCTAATTGAACCTCATGCTAATAATATATCAAACCAAAGCTGACTCAGAGCCTTATAATGGGTGCTATACACTTCATTTGTGTAAATCCAAATTTAAAGGCCTATGGATAAGACTGTATTGGCATTTTTGGATGGATTTGACAAAGTGGGCATGTGCACTTGGGCTTTAAATGGATGGTCGTGGCAACCTGGATTGAACTACAAAGCCTATAATATATTAAATCAAAGCTGACTCAAAGCCTTATAGTGGGTGCTATACACTTTTTCTATACCAATCCTTTAAGTGTCTATGGATGAGACTGCATTGGCATTTATGGATGGATTTAACAAAAAGGGCTTGTGCACTTGGGCTTCAAAGGGACAGTCGGGGCAACCTCGATTAAACTATGAGGCCTATAGTATATCAAATCAAGGTTGACTCAGAGCCCTTTAATGGGTACTACACGCTTCTTCTGTACTAATCCTTTAAGGGCCTATGGATGAGACTACATTGGCATTTATGGATAGATTTGACAAAGTGGGCATGCACACTTGGGATTTAAATGGACAGTCATGACAACCTTAATAGAACCATAGGGCCCATAATATATCAAATCGAGCACTGACTAAGAGCCCCATAATATGAGCTGAACATTTTGTCTATAGCAATCCAAATTTAGGGGCCTATGGATGAGATTGCATTGGCATTTATGGATGGATTTAGCGTAGTGGGCATGCACACTTAGGCTTCAAATGGACGATCAAGGCAACCTCGATTGTGTTAGTGATATGCACTAGGTCAATCATGTATGACCATGTTTTTACTTTATCATTTTATTGAATAAAGAGGCATTTTTTATTATCATTTTGTGTTATGATAATTGTTTGAATAGTCAATTCTTACTAAGGTCATCAAGTATGTGACTTGATAGTAAAACCCTTAGATCAAATATGAGTTCTATTCAAATTATCCCTAGTCATAACAATATGTTATGGCTAGTATGATGTTGATTGATGATTATGTTTTATTAATCATGAATATGAGATATTAAGTCAACTCATAAGTACTTATTTGGGAAATAATGTATTGGATTGACCCATCATGAGAATACTATATAGATAATTTTCATAAGTAATTCTCATAATAATAATATTGATTTAGTCCTTTGACCTTGAAATCATCATGGATTTCTAAATAACTATTATATATTTTGACACAATCTAACATTGTCTTTAACAGGATGATTAAATAGATTGTTGTTGGATATGAAATGAGTTATGTGAGGAATGTGAGTGATTGAGAAGGAATTTTTCCTTTATTTTATCTGAGTAGGATATCTATGGGTCCCTTGATAAGATAGATTGAGGAAAATGCATGGCCATGCTAAAGTGAATTGATAAAGAGTTATCATTCTCAATTTACTTAGAGTTAAGAAATAATATGATTGAATTATATAATGATGAAAAAAACTATGCCTTATATTCAATCAAGATATCATGTGACAAAGGGATTACAATATTTATTATAAATTAGGTTATGTCGGATTATTAACTTCACATGACTTGGGTAGTCATAATGTCTTACTAGAGGCCACTTATGACTTGTAGGCCTAAATAGAGAATTAAGACCCACTATCGATGTCATGTGAACCTACAGGATCACACATTTAGAACAAGCCCAAAATAGATATAGGTTTGAGAAGCTCAAATATGCTATGTGGAAATAAATAAATAGTTGATTTATTTATTTATTTAAGGTAAAGGTTATCTTAAATAAATGGAATATTATATCTGATTTAATTTTAAATAAAATCAAAATAATAATAATTAAGAAATTACCAAAAAGTTGTTTTGGCAAGTGAAACCCTAATTAGAGGTCTATAAATATGTTATATTCTCTAGGGTTTCACTAACTCAATTATTAGCCACTAAAATTTATTTTTCTCCTCTTTGAAAAAATAAAACACATAGTGTTTTTTATCTTGATTTATGAGAGATCAAGATAAGTGCTAGCACACAAATTTGTCATTTTAATGAAGGGTTGTTCATGTAGATGCTTGTGGAGGACGGATACTTTTAGAGACATCTTGATCCAAACTACCAAAATCAAATGCTCAAGGTAAGGTGTCATTGGAGTGAACCTCCTTTTTGTCTTTCATTAGTCTTGCCTCTTTTGCTTTTGTGGTAAGATTTGAAAACCCAAGTTTTAAATCAATTAATCAAATTACTTGGATCTGGGTTAGGGTTTGTGGTTAAAAGTTTTTAATTTCTACTGCATTTTTGAATCACGAAACCTAACAGATCAAACTAAGGGACCTATAATATATCAAATCAAAGTTGACTCAGAGCCCTATAATAGGAGCTACAAGCTTTGTCTGTAGCAATCCAAATATAGGGGCATATAAATAAGACTGCATTGGCATTTATGGTTGGATTGAATAAAGTGGGTGTGCACACTTGGGATTTAAATGGACAGTTGTGGCAGCCCCGATTGAATGAAAGGACCTATAATATATCAAATCAAAGCTGACTCAAAGCCCTATAATGGGTGCTATAGAAAAAATCTATAGCAGTCCAAATTTAGGGGCCAATGGATAAGACTACATTTGTATTTATGGATGGATTTGTCAAAGTAGGCATGCACAATTAGGCTTCAAATGGACGGTCGTGGCAACCCCAATTAAACCACAGGGCCCATAATATATCAAATCGAAGCTGTCTCAGAGCTATACAATAGGCGTTACACAACTCATCTATAGTTGTACAAATTTATGGGCCTATGGGTGAGAAAGTATTGGCATTTATGGATGGATTTAACAAAGTGGGCATGCACACTTAGGCTTCAAATGGATGGTTGTGGCAACCTCGATTGAACCATGGGGCCCATATTATATCAAATCGAAGCTGACTCAGAACTCCATAATGAGTGCTATAAACTTTATCTATAGCAGTCCAAATTTAGGGGTCTATGGACGAGACTACATTGGCATTTATGGATAGATTTGACAAAGTGGGCATGCGCACCTGGATTCAAATGGACAGTCATGGCAACTGTAGTGATCAAAATTTAGGGGCATGGGATGAGACTGCATTGGCATTTATAGATGGATTTGATAAAGTGGGCGTGCGCAGTTGGGCTTTAAATGGACTGTCGAGGCAACCCCAATTAAACCATGGGGCCAATAGTATATCAAATCAAGGTTGACTCAAAGCCTTATAATAGGTGCTACAAACTTCTTCTGCACCAATCCTTTAGGGGCCTATGGATGAGACTGCATTGACATTTATGGTTGGATTTGACAAAGTGGGCATGCACACTTGGGATTCAAATGGATAGTCATGGCAACCTCGATTGAACCATAGGGCCCATAATATATCAAATCGACGCTGACTTAGGGCCCTATAATATTCGCTACACACTTTATCTATAGCAGTCCAAATTTAAGGGCCTAAGGATGAGACCGCATTAGCATTTATGGATGGATTTGACATAGTGGACATGTACACTTGGGCTCCAAATGGACAGTCATGACAACCTCGATTGAACTAAAGCCCTGTACTATATCAAATTAAAGCTGACTTAGATCCCTATAATAGGAGCTACATGCTTTGTCTGTAGCAATCCAAATATAGGGGCCCATAAATAAGACTGTATTGGCATTTATGGATGGATTTAACAAAGTGGGTGTGTGCACTTAGGAATCAAATGGATAGTTATGGCTACTCTAATTGAACCAAGGGACCCATAATATATCAAATTGAGGTTGACTCAGAGCCCTATAATAGGTGCTATAGAAAAAATCTATAGCAATCCAAATTTAAGGGCCAATGGATGAGACTGCATTTGAATTTATAGATGGATTTGTCAAAGTGGGCATGTGCACTTGGGCTTTAAATGGACAGTCATGACAACCCTAATAGAACCACAGGGCCCACAATATATCAAATTAAAGTTTTCTCAAAGTTTTATAATAGGCACTACATAGCTCATCTATAGTAGTACAAATTTATAGGCTTATGGATGAGACTGTATTAGCATTTATGGATGGATTTGACAAAGTGGGCATGTGCACTTAAGCTTCAAATGGATGGTCATGGAAACCTTCATTGAATCATAGGGCCCATTATAAATTAAATCAAAGCTTACTTAGAGCTATATAATAGGTGCTAAACACTTTATCTGTAGCAATCCAAATTTAAGGGCTCATAGATGAGATTGCTTTGGCATTTATGGATGGATTTAACAAAGTGGGCATATGCACTCATGATTCAAATTGACAGCCGAGTCAACCCTGATTGAACCAAGGGGCCTATAATATATCAATCTGTATCTAACTAATAGCCTTATAATGGGTTCTATAGACTTTATTTACAATAGTCCAAATTTAGGGGTCTATGGTTGAGACTGCATTGACATTTATGGATGTGTTTGATGATGGAAGCATGCACACTTGGATTCAAATGGATGGTTGCGGTAACCCCTATTGAATCACGAGGCCTTTAATATATCAAATCAAAGCTGTCTCAAAGCCCTATAATAGGAGCTACAAAGTTCATATGTAGGAGTACAAATTTAGGAGCCTATGGATGAGAATGCATTGACATTTATGGATGGATTTGACAAAGTGGGCATGTGCATGTAGGATTCAAATGGACACCATTACAACCCTAATGGATCCACAGGGCCCATAATATATCAAATCAAAGCTGACACAGAGTCCTATAATATGTGCTAGAGACAAAGTCTATAGAGTCCAAATTTAAGGGCATATGGATGAGAGTGCATTGGCATTTACTGATGAATTTGACAAAGTGGACGTGCAAGCTTGGGCTTCAAATGGACGGTCATAGCAACCCCAATTAAACCTTGAGCTTATAATATATCAAATCAAAGCTAACTCAAAACCCTATAATGGGTGGTATATACTTTATTTATAGCAATCCAATTTTAGGGGCCGATGGATGGATTTGATAAAGTGGGCATGTGCACTTGGATTCAAATGGAAATTTGTGTGCACTTGGATATTTGATGAAGTAGACGTGCACACTTGGATTCAAATGGATAGTCATGAAAACCCCAATTGAACCATGAGGCCTATAATATATTAAATCACAGCTAATTCTGAGCCATAAAATAGGTGCTAAAGACAAAGTTTGTCACAGTCCAAATTTAGGGGCATATGGATGATACTGCATTGGTATTTATGGATGGATTTGACAAAGTGGGCATGCGCACTTGGGCTTCAAATGGATGGTCATGGAAACCCAATTGAATCTTAGGCCCATAATATGTCAATATAAGGTTGACTTAGAGGCCTATAATGGGTGGTACACACTTCATTTATAGCAATCCAAATTTAGGAGCCTATGGATGAGACTGTATTGGCATTTATGGATGGATTTGACAAAGTGGGTGTGGGCATATAGGATTCAAATGGACATTTATGGCAACCCTTATTAAATTATAGGACCTATAATATATCAAATCAAGGCTGACTCAAAGCCTTATAATAGGTGCTACACATGTTGTTTGTAGTAACCCAATTTTAGGGGCCTATGGATGAGATTGCATTGGCATTTATGGATGGAATAAAAAGGTGGGCGTGCAGACTTAGGCTTCAAATGGATAGTCATGGTAGCCCTAATTAAACCACAAGGCCCATAATATATCAAATCAAGGCTGAGTTAAAGCCTATAATGGGTGCTATAAAAATTTTCTGTAGCCATAAAATTTTATTGGCATATGGATAAGCCTGTATTGGCATTTATGGATGGATTTGACAAAGTGGGCATCCGCACTTGGATTCAAATGGATGGTTGTGGCAACCCTGACTAAATCATGAGGCCTGTAATATATCAAATTAAGGTTTACTTAAAGCCCTATAATGGGCACTAAAGAAAAAGTCTATAGCATTCCAAATTTATGGGCATATGGATGAGACTGCATTGGCATTTAGGGATGGATTTAATAAAGTGGGCATATGCACTTGGTCTTTAAATGGATGGTCATGGTAACCTCGATTCATCCATGGGGCCTATAATATATCTAATCAAGATTGACTCAGAGCCCTATAATGGGTACTACACACTTCTTTTGCACTAGTCCTTTAGGAGCTTATGAATGATATTGCATTGGCATTTATGGATGGATTTAAGAAAGTGGGTGTGCACACTTGGGCTTTAAATGGACGACTATGGCAACCCGGATTGAGCAATGGGGCCTATAATTTATCAAATTGATACTGACTTAGAGCCTTACTGTAGGTGCTATAAATTTTTTTTATAGCAGTCCAAATTAAGAGGCCTATGAATGAGAATGCATTGGCATTTATGGTTGGATTTGACAAAGTGGGCATGCACACTTGGGCTTCAAATGGATTATCGTGGCAACCCTAATTGGACCACAAGGCCTATAATATATCAAATTAAAGCTGAATTAGAGCCCTATAATAAGAGCTAGAAACTTTTTCTATAACAATCCAAATTCATGGGCCTATAGATAAGAGTACATTGGCATTTATGGATGGATTTGACAAAGTGGGCGTGTGCACTTGGGATTCAAATAGACAGTCATGGCAACCCTGATTGAACCATAAGGCCCATAATATATCAAATTGAAGCCAACTTAAAGCCCTATAATATGTGCTAAAGAGACTTATAACAAGTCTTACATGCTTTATTTGTAGTAAACAAAATTTAGGGGCCTTCAGATGAGACTGCATTGGCATTTATGGATGGATTTGACAAAGTAGCATGCGCACTTGGGCTTTAAATTACTATCGTGGCAACCCCAATTGAACCATAGGGCCCATAATATATCAAATTAAAGTTGACTCAAAACCCTATAATGTGTGCTATAGACTTCATTTGTAGTAGTCTAAATTTAGGAGCTTATGGATGAGACTGTGTTGGCATTTATAGAAGGATTTGACAAAGTAGGCATGCGTAATTAGATTCAAATGAACAGTCATGGAAACCCCGATTGAACCATGGGGCCTATAATTTATCAAATCAAATCTAACTCAGAGCCTTATGATGAGAGCTATAAACTTTGTCTGTAGCAATCCAAATTTAGGGGCCTATAGATAAAACTACATTGGCATTTATGGATGGATTTGGAAAAGTGCGCGTGCGCACTTAAGCATTAAATGGATAGTTGTGGCAACCCCGATTGAGCCACAAAGCCTATAATGTATCAAATTGAAGCTGACTTAGAGCCTTATAATAGGTGCTAAAGAGACTTATAATAAGTCTTACACACTTTATTTATAGAAATCCAAATTTAAGGGCCTACAAATAAGACTGTATTGGCATTTATCGATGGATTTAACAAAGTATACGTGCGCCCTTGGGCTTCAACTTACTATCGTGGCATCCCTGATTGAACCATGGGGCCCTTAATATATTAAATTAAAGCTGACTTAGAGCCCTACAATGGGTGCTACACATTTCATATATAGTAGTACAACTTTAGGGGCCTACGGATGATACTGCATTGGCATTCAAGGATGGATTTTACAAAGTGGGCATGCGCACTTAGGCTTCAAATGCACGGTCATGGAAACCCTGATTGAAGCACGGGGCTTATAATATATCAAATTAAAGCTAGCTTAGAGCCAAATAATGACAGCTATAAACTTTTTCCATAGCTATCCAAATTTAGGGGCCTATAGATGAGTCTGCATTGGCATTTATGCATGGATTTGACAAAGTGGGCATGCACACTTGTGCTTCAAGTAGACGGTCGTGGCAACCCTAATTGAATCATGGGGCCTATAATATATCTAATTGAAGCAGACTTAGAGACCTATAATGAGTGCTACACACTTCATATGTAGTAATCCAACTTTAGGAGCCTATGGATTAGACTACAGTGACATTGATGGATGGATTTGACAAAGTGGGCATGTGGACTTGGGCTTCAAATGGATGGTCGTGGCAACTCAAGTGAACCACAGGGCCCATTATATTTCAAATAAAGGATGATTCAAAGCCCAATAATAGGTGCCATGCACTTCATCTAGAGTAATCCAAATTTAGGGGCCTATTGATGAGACTACATTGGCATTTACTGATGGATTTGACAAAGTGGCTGTGCACACTTAGGCTTTAAATGGACAGTCATGGAAAGCCTGATTGAGCCATAAGGCCCATAATATATCAAATAAAAGCTTAATTAAAGCTTTGTAATGCACACTACACTTCATTTGTAGCAATCAAAATTTAGGAGCCTAAAAATGAGACTACATTAGCATTTATGGATGGATTTAACAAAGTGGGCATGCGTACTTAGGCATCAAATCGATGAGTGTGGCAACCTCGATGGAACCATAAGGCCCATTATATATCCAATCGAGGATAACTTAGAGCCCTATAATAGACACTAAACACTTCTTCCGTAGCAATCCAAATTTAGGGCTGATGGATAAGACTGCATTGGCATTTATGGATGGATTTGACAAAGTGGGCATGCACATTTGGGCTTTAAATGGACGATCGTGGCAACCCCAATTGAATGTGGGGCCCATAATATATCAAATTGAAGCTGACTCAGAGCTCTATAATGGTGTTATACAATTTATCTATAGCAGTACAAATTTAGGGGCCTATGGATAAGATTGCTTTCATTTTTATGGATGGATTTGACAAAGTGGGTGTGCACACTTGGGCTATAAATGGATAGTTATGGAAACCTTGATTAAACTATAAGGCCCATAATATATCAAATCGAAGCTGAATCAGAACCCTATAATGGATACTATAGTAGCAATCCAAATTTAAAGGCATATAGATGAGACTGCATTGGCAATTATGGATGGATTTGACAAAGTGGGTGCACTTGGGCTTGAAATGGATAGCCATGGCAACCCTAATTGAACCTCTAGTCAATAATATATCAAACCAAAGCTAACTTAGAGCCCTTTAATGGGTGCTACACACTTTATTTATAGAAATCCAAATTTAGGGGTCGATGGATGAGATTACTTTAGCATTTATGGATGTATTTGACAAAGTGGGTGTACGCACTTGGGCTTCAAATGGACAATCATGGCAACCCTGATTAAACCACTAGGCCTATAATATATGAAATCAAAGTTGACATAGAGCCTTATAATGTGCAGAACACACTTCATCTGTAGCAATCTAAATTTAGGGGCCTATGGATGAGACTGCATTTGTATTTATGGATGCGACTGCATTTGTATTTATGGATGCATTTAACAAAGTGGGCATGCGCACTTGGGCTTCAAATGGATGGTCGAAGCAACCCCCATTGAACCATAGGGCCTATAATATATCAAATCAAAGCTTATTCAGAGTCCTATAATGGGTACCATAGAAAAAGTCTATAGCTATCCAAATATAGGAGCCTATGGATGAGAATGCATTGGCATTTATAGATGGATTTGACAAAGTTGGTATGCACACTTGGGTTTCAAATAGACAATCTTGGCAACCTCAATTGAACTGCCCATATTATATCAAATCAAAGCTAACTTAGAGCCTTGTAATATGTGCTATACACTTCATTTGTAACAATCCAAATTTAGGGGTCTATGGATGACACAACATTGGCATTTGTGGATGGATTTGACAAAGTGTGCGTGCACACTTAGGCTTCAAATGGATAGTCGTGACAACCCCATTTGAACAATAGGGCCTATAATATATCAAATTAAGGTTCACTTAGAGACACATAATAGGTGTTATACACTTCTTCTATACTAATCCAAATTTAGGGGCCTATGGATGAGGTTGCATTAGCATTTATAGATGGATTTGACAAAGCGGGCATGTGCACTTGGGCTTCAAATGGGTGGTCATGGCAACCCCGATTGAACCGTATGGCCAATAATATATCAAATTAAAGTTGACTCAAAGCCTATAATTAGTGCTACATAATTCATTTATAGTAATACAAATTTTGGGGCCTAAGGATAAGACTGCTTTGGCATTTATGGATGTATATGACAAAGTAGACGTGCACACTTGGACTTTAAATGGGCAGTCATGGAAACCACCATTGAACCATATAGCCCATAATATATCAAAACAAAGTTAACATAGAGCTTTATAATAAGAGCCATAAACTTTGTGTGTAGCAATCCAAATTTTGGGGCCTATGGATGAGTCTCCATTGGCATTTATGGATGGATCTAACAAAGTGGGCATGCACACTTAGGATTGAAATGGACAGTCATGGTAAAACCCATTAAACTATGGGACCTATAATATTTCAAATTGAAGCAGACTTAGATCCTTATATTAGGTGCTATAGACTTCATATGAAGTTATTCAAATATAAGGGCCTATGGATGAGACTGTAATAGCATTTATGGATGAATTTGACAAAGTGCATGTCTGCACTTCGATTCAAATAGACAGTCATGGCAAATCTGAATTTACCATGGAGCCTATAATATATCAAATCAAAGATGACTCAGAGCCTTATAGTGGGTGCTAAAGAAAATTCTATAGCAGTCCAAATTAAAGGGGATATGGATAAGATTGCATTGGCATTTATGTTTGGATTTGACAAAGTGGGCGTGCGCACTTGGGCTTGAAATCGATGACCATGGCAACCCTAATTGAACCATGGGCTAATAATATATCAAACCAAAGCTAACTTAGAGCCTTATAATAGGTACTACACACTTCATTTGTAGAAATCCAAAACTAGGGGACAATGGATGATACTGCATTGGCATTTATTGATGGATTTAACAAAGTGGGTGTGCGCACTTGGGCTTTAAATAAATAGTCATGGAAACCCCAATTGAACCACAGGGCCTATAATATATTAAATCAAAGCCTATATAGAGCCCTATAATGTGTAGTATACACTTCATTTGTCACAATCCAAATTTAAGGGCATATGGATGAGACTGCATTGGCATTTATGGATAGATTTAACGAAGTGGGCGTGCACACTTGGGCTTCAAATGGATGGTTGAGGCAACCTCAATTGAACCATAGGGCCTATAATGTATCAAATCAAAGCTTATTCAGAGCCCTATAATGGGTACTATAGGAAATGTCTACAGCTATCCAAATTTAGGAGCCTATAGATGATATTGCATTGTCATTTATAGATGGATTTGACAAAATGGGCATGCGCACTTAGGTTTCAAATGGATGGTGGTGAAAACCCCAATTGAACAGCCCATATTATATTAAATCAAAGCTAACTCAAAGCCTTATTATATATATGATACACTTCATTTGTAACAATCAAAATTTAGGGCCTTATGGATGGATTTGACAAAGTGGGTGTGCACACTTGGGCTTTAAATGGACGGTAGTGGAAACCCCATTTGAATAATGGGGCCCATAATATATCAAACTAAGGTTGACTTAGAGCTACAAAATAGGTACTATACACTTCTTTTAAACCAATCCAAATTTAGGGGCCTATGGATGAGGCTGCATTGGCATTTTGGATGGATTTGACAATGTGGGCATGCGCACTTGGGCTTCAAATGGGTGGTCGTGGCAACCCCGATTGAACCATAGGGCCCATAATATATTAAATTAAAGCTAACTTAGAGCCATATAATTATTACTACACAATTCATTTGTAGTAGTACAAATTTAGGGGCCTAAGGATAAGATTGCTTTGGTATTTATGGATGTATTTGACAAAGTGGGCGTTCATAATTAGGCTTTAAATAGGTGGTCATGGCAACCACGATTGAACCATGGAGCCCATAATATATCAAGTGAAAGTTGACATAAAGCCCTATAATAAGAGCGATAAACATTTTACGTAGCAATCCAAATTTTAGGGCCTATGGATGAGTCTACATTAGCATTTATGGATGGATTTGACAAAGTGGGCGTGCACACTTAGGATTCAAATGGACTGTCATGGCAACACCCATTGAACCATGGGGCCCATAATATTTCAAATTGAAGTAGACTCAGAGCCTATATTAGGTGCTATAGACTTTATCTGAAGCTATATAAATATATGGGCCTATAGATGAGACTACATTAGCATTTATGGATGGATTTGACAAAGTGGGCATCTACACTTCGATTCAAATAGACTATCATGGCAACCCCGATTTAACCATGGGGCCTATAATATATCAAATCAAAGCTGACTCAGAGCCCTATAGTGGGTACTAAAGAAAAAGTCTATAGGAGTCCAAATTAAAGGGGATATGGATGAGACTGCATTGGCATTTATGGATGGATTTAACAAAGTGAGCGTATTCACTTTAGCTTCAAATGGATGGTCGTGGCAACCTCAATTGAATGATGGGGCCTATAATATATTAAATCAAGGCTGAACAAGAGTGTTATAATCGGTGCTACACACTTCTTCTATACCAATCCTTTAGGGGCCTACAAATGAGACTACATTGGCATTTATCGATGGATTTTACAAAGTGGGCGTGCGCACTTAGGCTTTAAATGGATGCTTATGGCAACACCAACTGCACCACAAGGACTATAATATATTAAATTAAAGCTAACTCAAAGCCCTATAATGGATGCTATACTCTTTATCTATAGCAATCTAAATTTAGGGGCCAATAGATAAGAATACATGAGCATTTATGGATGGATTTGACAAAGTAGGCATACGCACTTAGGATTCAAATGGACGACCATAGCAACCCCGATTGAACTATAGGGCCCATAATATATCAAATGGAAGCTGACTCAGAACCTTATAATGGGTGTTATAGGCTTTAGGCGTATGGATAAGACTGTATTGGCATTTATGGATTGATTTGACAAAGTGAGTGTGCGCACTTGGGCTTGAAATGGATGGCCTTGTCAACCTTAATTAAACCTTGGGCCAATAATATATCAAACAAAAATTGATTCAAAGCCCTATAATGGGTGCTGCACACTTCATTTGTAGCAATCCAAATTTAGAGGCCTATGGAGGGGATTGCATTTATATTTATGGATAGATTTGACAAAGTGTGTGTGTGAACTTAAGATTCAAATGGACGGTTATGGCAACCCCGATTAAACCATAGGCCCATAATATATCAAATTGAACCTAACATAGAGCCTTATATTAAGAGCCACAAACTCTGTGTATACAAATCAAAATTTAGGGGCCTATGGATGAAACTGTATTAGCATTTATGGATGATATGATAAAGTAGGCATGCACAATTGGGATTCAAATGGATGGTTGTGGCAACCTCGATTGAAATATGGGGCCCATAATATATTAAATTAAAGCTGACTCAAACCCCTATAATGGATGTTAAAGAAAAATTTTATAGCAACCAAAATTTAGGTGCATATGGATGAGACTGCATTGGTATTTATGGATGGATTTGACAAAGTGGGCGTGCATACTTAGGCATGAAATGGACAATCATGGCAACCCCGATTGAACCAAGGCCCTAAAATTCATTAAGTCAAAGCTAACTTAGAGCCCTATAGTTGGTGCCACACAATTCATCTATAACAGTCCAAATTTATGGACATATGGATGATACTACATTGGCATTTGTGGATGGATTTGACAAAGTGCGTGTGTGCACTTAGGATTCAATGGACTGTTGTGGCAACTCGATTGAACCACGGGGCCCATAATATATCAAATTAAGGCTAACTTCGAGTCTTATAATGGGTGAAACACACTTTTTCTATTCCAATCCAAATTTAGGGTCCTATGGATGAGACTGCATTGGCATTTATAGATGGATTTGACAAAGTGGGCATACACACTTAAGCTTCAAATGGATAGTTGTGGCAACCCTGATTGAACCACAGGGCCTATAATATATTAAATCAAAGTTGACTCAAAGCCCTATCATAGGTGCTACACACCTTGTCTGTAGTAGTCCAAAATTTATAGGCCAATAGATGAGATTGCATTGGCATTTATGGATGGATTTGACAAAGTGGGCATGCACACTTGGGATTCAAATGGACGGTCGTGGCAACGACAATTGAACCATGGTGCCCATAATAAATCAAAGCTGACTCAAAGCTCTATAATGTGTATAAAAGAAAAAGTATGTAGTAGTCCAAAATTAGGTGCATATGGATGAGACTGTATTAGCATTTATGGATGGATTTGAACAATTATGCGTGCACACTTAGGATTCAAATGGATAGTCGTGGCAACTTTGATTGAACCACAAAGCCCATAATATATCAAATTAAAGCTGACTCAAAGCCCTACAATAGGTGCTATAGATTTTATCTATAGCAATCCAAATTTAAGGTCCTATGGATGTGACTTCATTGTCATTTATGGATGGATTTGACAAAGTGGGTGTGTGCACTTAGGCTTTAAATGTATGGTCGTGGAAATCCTAATTTAACCATAAAGCCCATAACATATCATATCAAAGCTTACTCAAAGCCTATAATGGGAATTATAAATATCATCTGTAGTAATCCCAATTCAAGGGCCTATAGATTAGACTGTATTAACATTTATAGATGGATTTGATAAAGTGGGCATGCACACTTAGGATTCAAATAGATGGTCATGGCAACCCCAATCGAACCATTGGGATGATAATATATTAAATCAAAGTTAACTCAGAGCCCTATAATAGTCACTATAGACTTCATCTATAACAATGCAAATTTAGGAGCCTATGGATGAGACTGCATTGCCATTTACGGATGGATTTGACAAAGTGGGCATGCACACTTAGGTTTTAAATGGATGGTCATGGCAACCTCGATTGAATCATAGGGCCTAAATATATCAAATCAAAGTTGACTCAGAGGTCTAAAACAGGAGCTATGAACTTAGTCTGTGCCAAACCAAATTTAGGGGCCTATAGATGAGATTTCATTGCTATTTATGGATGCATTTAACAAAGTGGGTGTGAGCACTTAGGATTTAAATGGATGGTCATGGCAACCCTAATTGAATCATGGGGCCCATAATATATAAAATCAAAGCTAACTTAGAGCCCTATAATAGGTGATATGCACTTCATCTATAATAATAAAAATTCAGGGGCCTATGAATGAGACTTTATTGGCATTTATTGATGGATTGGACAAAGTGGGCATGTGTACTTGGGCTTCAAATGGACGGTCATGGAAACCCCAATTAAACCATAGGGCCCATTATATATCAAATCAAAGCTAACTCAAAGCCCTATATTAGGAGCTATAAATTTTTTCTGTAGCAATCTAGATTTATGGGGCTATAGATGATATTACATTAGTATTTATGGATGGATTTAACAAAGTAGGCATGTGCACTTAGGATTCAAATGGATGGTCATGGAAACATTGATTGAACCAAGGGGTCCATAATATATCAAATCAAATATGACTCAGAGTCCTATATTTGGTACTATAGGCTTCATTTATAAAGGGCCAAATTTAGGGGCCTATGGATGAGATTGCATTGGCATTTATTGATAGATTTGACAAAGTGGGCATACACACTTGGGATTCAAATGGTCAGTCAACCCTGATTGAACCACGGGGCCCATAATATATCATATTGAAGCTGACTCAAAGCCCTATAATGGTTACTGAGACAAAGTCCATAGCAATCCAAATTTAAGGGCTTATGGATGAGATTACATTGGCATTTATGGATGGATTTGACGAAGTAGGCGTACACACTTAGGATTCAAATGGATAGTCATGGCAACTTTGATTGAACTATAGGGCCCATAATACATCAAAGTAAAGCTAACTTAGAACCTTGTAATGGATGCTATAGAGTTAATTTGTAGCAGTCCAAAATTAAAGGCCTGTAGATGTGTCTACGTTGGCATTTATGGATGGATTTGACAAAGTAGGTGTGCACACTTGGGCTTTAAATGTGCGGTCATGGAAACTTGGATTGAACCATGGAGCCCATAACATATCAAATTTAATGAAGCTTATAGCCCTATAATAGGAGTTGTAAACACTCTTTATAGCAATCCAAATTTTGGGGCTTGGAGATGAGACTGCATTCATATTTATGGATGGATTTGATAAAGTGGGCATGTGCACTTGGGATTCAAGTGGACAGTCGTGGAAACCAGATTGAACCATAGGGCCTATAATATATTAAATCAAAGCTGACTCAAAGCCCAACAATGGGTGCTAAAGAAAGAGTCAACTGTAGTCCAAATCTAAGTGCATATAGATGAGAATGCATTGGCAATTATTTATGAATTTGATAAAGTGGGTGTGCAAACTTGGGCTTCAAATGGATGGTCATGGCAACCCTCATTAACCCGTGGGGCACATAATAAAAAAAATTGAACCTAACTTAGAGCACTATAATAGGTGCTAATGATAAAGTTCGTAGCAGTCCAAATTTAGGTGCATATGGATGAGACTGCATTAGCATTTATGGATGGATTTGACAAAGTGGGTGTGCACACTTGGGCTTTAAATGCACGGTTGTAAAAAGCTCGATTGAACCATGAGGCCCATAATATATCAAATCAAATTTGACTCAGAGCCTTACAATAAGTGTAGCATACTGCATTTGTGGCATTACAAATTTAGAGGCCTATGGATGTGACTGCATTAGCATTTATGGATGGATTTGACAAAGTGGACGAGCACACTTGGGATTCAAAAGGATGGTCATGACAAGTTTGATTGAACCATAAGGCCCATAATATGTCAAATCAAAGCTGACTTAGAGCCCTATAATAAGTTCTATAGACTTCATTTGTAGTAGTCCAAATTTAGGGGCTTATAGATGTGATTGCATTAGCATTTATGGATGGATTTGACAAAGTGGGCGTGAAAACCTATACTTTAGATGGACAGTCATGGAAACCCCAATTGAACCATAGAGCCCATAACATATTAAATTAAAGCTAACTTAGAGCCATACAATAGGAGCTACAAACATTGTATTTAGAAATCCAAATTTAGGGGCCTATATATAAGATTGCATTGGTATTTATGGATTGGTTTGATAAAGTGGGCATGCACACTTGGGATTCAAATGGATGGTTGTGGCAACCCCGATTGAACCACGGGGCCTATAATAAATTAAATTGAAGCCAACTCAAAGCCCTATAATGGTTACTAAAGACAAAGTCTAGAGAATCTAAAATTAAGTGCATAGGGATGAGAATTCATTGACATTTATGAATGGATTTAACAAAGTGGGCGTGCACATTTAGGCTCTAAATAGACGATCATGGCAACCCCGATTTAACCATAAGGCCCATAATATATTAAATCAAGGCTAACTTAAAGCCCTATAATGTGTGTGACATACTTCTTCTATACTAATTCAAATTTAGGGGCCCATGGATGAGAATGCATTGGCATTTATAGATGGATTTGATAAAGTGAGCGTGCACACTTGGGCTTCAAATGGACAGTATTCATAAAATGGACAGTAACCCTTATTGAACCCAGGGCCTATAATATATAAAATCAAAGCTGACTCATAGCCCTATAGTAAGTTCTATAGACTTCATCAGTAGTAGTCCAAATTTTTAGGCCTATAGGTGTGACTGCATTGGTGTTTATGGATGGATTTGACAAAGTAGGTGTGCATACTTAGGCTTCTAATGGACGGTCATAGCAATCCTGATTGAACCATGGAGCCTATAACATATTAAATTAAAGCTAACTTAGAGCCATACAATGAGAGCTATAAACATTGTATGTAGAAATCCAAATTTAGGGGCCTATAGATGAGATTGCATTGCCATTTATGGATGCATTTGACAAAGAAGGCGTGCACACTTGGGATTCAAATGGACGGTCTTGGCAACCCTAATTGAACCATAAGGCCCATAATATATCAAATCAAAGTTGACTTAGAGCCCTATATTAGGTACTATGCACTTCATCTATAGTAGTAAAAATTCAGGGGCCTATGGATAAGACTGCATTGGCATTTATGGATGGATTTGATAAAGCGGGCATGCGCACTTAGTCTTCAAATAGACAGTCGTGGCAACACCGATTGAACCATGGGGTCCATAATATATCAAATCAAAGCTAACTCGGAGCCCTAAATTAGTTAACTTTTTCTATAACAATCCATATTTATAGGGTTATAGATGAGACTGCATTAGCATTTATAGAAGGCTTTGACAAAGTAGGCATGCGAACTTAGGATTCAAGTGGACGGTCGTGGAAACACCGATTGAACCACAGGGCCCATAATATATCAAATAAAAAATGACTTAGAGCCCTATATTGGGTGCTATGGA
The DNA here is from genome assembly GCA_947683625.1 of Mallotus nudiflorus. Classification (NCBI taxonomy): domain Eukaryota; kingdom Viridiplantae; phylum Streptophyta; class Magnoliopsida; order Malpighiales; family Euphorbiaceae; genus Mallotus; species Mallotus nudiflorus. The sequence goes on along the minus strand of CANTUR010000166.1, from coordinate 5,920,030 downwards.
CTTCTTCTCTAGAAGGCCAAATTTAGGGGCTTTTGAATAAGATTGCATTGTTATTTATGGATGGATTTGACAAAGTGGGCTTGCACACTTAGGATTCAAATTGTCGGTTGTGGCAACCTAGACTGAACCACGAGGCCCATAATATATCAAATCGAAGCTTAGTCAAAGCCCTATAATGGAGCTAGAGACAATGTCCGTAGTAGTCCAAATTTAGGGGCATATGGATGAGACTGTTGTAGACACCCAATTTCAGGATGACATGTTATGGATGTAGTAAAGGACTCCAATGATGAAAAATTCTTCAATGCTTAATCTTTAAAAAATTCTAAGGACTATTAAAGGAAGAATTTAATTTTTTCAGGGACTAAATTGCAAAGTTCTTTTTAGGACCTAATTGCAAAAAAAAAAAATTTACGCGTCAGAATTCCATTATTCCGACCGGAAGTATGTAATTCCGATTAGAATTACATAATTCTGATCGAAATTACAATAATTCCGATTGGAATTGTACAATTCCAATTGGAATTGCACAATCTCGGTCGAAATTAAACTCTTTCCTATTTCTAATTATTCCAATTTTAGGTGGTTTAAATTTTCTAATTAATTCAATCCTAAACTGGTTTAAACTTCCTAATTAATTTAATCATATTTGGTTCTAAATTCTTAAATACACTTTAGGAATGAGAATCACATTAGGATTAGGTTTAGGCTTCCTAGTTCCACAATAAAAGGGGGCTAGGAAGGAGGAAAAGGGAGGAGGACAGGAAAAGAAAGGGAGAGAAAGCGGGAGAAAAGAGAAGAGGAGAGAAAGAAAATTGTGTTTTTATTTTTCTTTTATTTACTTTTAATCAAAAAATTACTTTTGATTCATCAATTAATTAATTCAAGACTTGTGAAGAATTTTTGAAGAAAAGATTCGAAGACTTATCAAGAACGGTGAATCACAAATCTGAGGAGTACTCTAATCATCCATAAGCATACCATATTCTTCTATTTTTATTTTATTTATTTTTTTATTTATTTGTTTATTTATTATTCTATTTATTTTATCATAATCTATTCATTAATTATTATTTAATTTTTTTTATGGTGATTATGGAGGAAAACATATGGTGATCATATGAGGGAGATAGATTTCATTGGAAATCCACAGAAGATCATGGATAAAGCCCTATAGAGATTTAATGTCTAGGGTTTTATTTTTTATTTTTATTATTTTTATTTTTATTTTATTCTTTATTTTTATTTTTTATTAATTATTTTATGAATTAATGTAATAGCCCCAATAATGGGAATAGTAATAAAATTATGTGTGTGGTTGTATGATTTTTAAATTGGTTAGTAAAATTAGGTTTCAATTTGGTAATCATTTAAAATAAATGGAGGAAGTAGATTAATTTAGGTTGCATATTAATTAAAATTAGGGTTTTAGTAAGGATTAAGTTAGTTATTTATTTGATCTTATTTAATTATTTTTTTAATGTTTTTTTTTTGTTTTTGAGCTTATTTATTATTTTTATGTGTTCTGGGCCTTAAGCCCATTTTAGATCTTGATTTGTTTACTTTAGCCCATATCACTTAATAATTAATTAGGTTTAATTAATTAAAATATATTTTTAGGTCCATAATTAATTAGATTTTAGGTTAGAAATACCTTTAGGCCCATTTAATTAATTAGACATAGCCTACTTAATTTAATTTAATTAATTTAGACTTAGCTCACTTAATTTAGGCCTTTTTCATAATTTGTAGATTTAAGATCATTATTTAATTAAAACATGTAGAATTAAGCTCATTAATTTAAATACTTTCATAACATGTAGAATTAGGCCCATTTTTAGAATTAAAATTAGTAGACTTAGGTTCATTTAATTAAAATAAAAAGGAATTAGCTCTTTAGGTTCACTTATAATTTAAAACATGTAGACTTTATCTCATTTATTTAAAATTCATGTAGATTAAGACTAACTTAGGGATTATGTGATTTATTGAATGCATTATTTACTTGTATATTTCATGACCAATTTGCCTTGGAGTTTATTGTTTTGGGTTTATATGAAATTATATGTAAATAGAGGATAATATAGTAATTCATAAAGCAATTCTAAATGAACATAAGACTAAAAGAAGTTGGTATTCTGTATCCTGAATCTCTTAGTTGTGGTGCTAGCTTTCTTTTAGGGAATCGAGTCCCTTTCAATTTTGTCCTAGTTATTACCCAGGGAGGCAACTCCTCATCTCCATGCCATGTCTTTGTGAAAATGGTTAGTGTGTTCTCTAGAGCCCTGAGCTCAAACAGTGACGTGGTTGCTAAAATATTGGACGCGCGCTAAACCCCACCGTCTACAACTACACTGGCATTTATGGAAGGATTTTACAAAGTAGGTGTGCACTGTTGGGATTTAAATGGATGATCGTGGCAACTCTAATTGATTCATGAGGCCTATAATACATAAAATCAAAGCTGATTAAGAGCCATATAATGGGTTCTATAGAGTTCATCTTAGCAATCCAAACCTAGGGGCCTATGGATGTGATTGCATTGGCATTTATTTATGGATTTGACAAAGTGGGTGTGCACATATGGACTTCAAATGTACGATCGTGGTAACCTCGATTGAACCATAGAGCCCACAGTATATCAAATCAAAGTAAACTCAGAGCCCTATAATGGGAGTTACAAACACTATATGTGTCAATCCAAAATTAGAAGCCTAGAGATGATACCACATTCATATTTATGGATGGATTTGATAAAGTGGGCATGCACACTTGGGATTCAAATGGACGATCATGGCAACCTCGATTGAACCATAGGGCCTATAATATATCAAATTGAAGCTAACTCAAAGCCTAATAATGGGTACTAAGAAAAGAGTCCACTGTAGTCCAAATTTAAGTGCATATGGATGAGAACTCATTAGTAATTACGAATGAATTTGACAAAGTAGGTGTGCGCACTTGGGCTTGAAATGGGCAGTCATGGCAACGTCGATTGAACCACTTGAAGCTGACTTAGAGTCCTATAATGAGTGCTAATGATATTGTCCATAGCAGTCCAAATTTAGGTGCATATGGATGAGAATGCATTGGTATTTATGGATGGATTTGACAAAGTGGGTGTGCACACTTGGGCTTCAAATGAATGATAGTAGAAACCATGATTGAACCATAAGGCCTATAATATATCAAATCAAATCTGACTCAGAGCCTTACAATTGGTTTAGCACACTTTATTTGTGGTAGTACAAATTTAGGGGCCTATGGATGCAATTACATTGGAATTTATAGATGGATTTATGAAAGTGGGCTTGGGCACTTGGGCTTCAAATGGATGATCATGGCCACCTTGATTGATCCAGGAGGCCCAAAATATATCAAATCAAAGTTTACTCAAAGTGCTATAATAGGATTTATCTATAGCAACCCAAATTTAGGGGCCTATTGATACTACATTAGCAATTATAGATGGATTTCACAATGTGGGCCTATGCACTTGGGATTCAAATTGATGGTCTTAGCTTCTCTGATTGAACCATGAGGCCCATAATATATCAAATTGAAGCTAAATCAAAGTGCTATACTAGTTTCTATAGACATCATATATAGTAGTCCGAATTTAGGGGCTTATGCATGAGACTGCATTGGCATTTATGGATGGATTTGACAACGTGGGTGTGTGCACTTGGGATTCAAATGGATGGTCATGGCAACCCCGATTAAATCATGGGGCCCATAATATATCAAATCATAGCTAACTCAGGGCCCTATAATGGGTTCTATTAACTTCATCTGTAGCAATCCAAATTAGATGCCTATGGATGTGACTGCATTAGCATTTATGGATGGATTTGACAAAGTGGCCATGCACACTTAGGATTCAATTGGACAGTCATGTAAACTCTGATTGAACCACAAGGCCTATAATATATCAAATCAAAGTTGACTTAGAGCGTTATAATAAGTTTTATAGACTTCATCTGTAGCAGGCCAAATTTAGGGGCCTATGGATGTGATTGTAATGGCATTTATGGATGGAATTGACAAAGTGGGCATGCGCACTTAGGCTTTAGATGGACAGTTATGGCAACCCGATTGAACTACAAAGCCCATAACATATTAAATTAAAGCTAAATTAAAGCCATACAATGGGAGCTACAAACATTATATGTAGAAATCCAAATTTAGGGGCCTATAGATGAGATTGCAATGGCATTTATGGATTGGTTTGATAAAGTGGGTGTGTACACTTGAGATTCAAATGGATGGTTGTGGCAACCTCGATTGAACCATGAGGCCCATAATATATGAAATCAAAGCTAACTTAAAGCCTTATAATGGTTGCTAAAGATAATGTCTAGAGCAGTCTAAATTTAAGTGCATATGGATGAGTCTTCATTGGCATTTATGGATGGATTTAATAAAGTGGGCGTGCACATGTGGGCTTTAAATGGATGATTGTGGTAACCTTAATTGAACCACAAGGCACTTAATATATTAAATTAAGGCTAACTCAAAACCTATAATTGGTGCTACACACTTCTTCTATACCTATCCAAATTTAAGGGCCTATGGATGAGACTGCATTGGCATTTATGGATGGATTTGACAAAGTGGGTGTGCGCACTTGGGCTTCAAATGGATGGTCATGGTAACCCTGATTAAACCATGCAGTCTATAATATATAAAATTGAAGCTAACTCAGAGCCCTATAATGGGTATGAAACACGTCATCTATAATAGTACAAATTTAGGGGCTTATGGGTAAGACTGTATTAGTATTTATGGCTGGATTTGACAAAGTGGGTGTGTGCACTTAGGCTTCAAATGGACAGTCATGGCAACTCCAACTGAACCATGGGGCCTATAATATATCAAATCAAAGCTGACTCAGAGCTCTATAATGATTCTTAAAGACAAAGTCTATAGCAGTCCACATTTAAGGGCATATGGAAGAGATTGAATTGGCATTTATGGATGGATTTGACAAAGTGGGTGTGCACACTTTGGATTCAGATAGACGGATGTGAAAACTTCGATTAAACCATAGGGCACAAAATATATCAAATTAAAGCTAACCCATATCCTGTATTAAAAACTTAGTCTATAGCAGTATAAATTTAGGGGCTTATGGATGAGACTGCATTGCCATTTATAGATGGATTTGATAAAGTGGGCGTGCACACTTAGGCTTCAAATGGATGATCATGGCAACCTCGATTGAACCATAGGACCCATAATATATTGAATCATGGATAACTCAAAGAACTATAATGGGTGCTAGACACTTCTTCGATACCAATCCAAATTTAAGGGTCTATAGATGAGACTACATCGGCAATTATGGATGGATTTGACAAAGTAGGTGTGTGTACTTGGTCTTCAAGTGGATGGTCCTTTCAACCACAATTGAACCATGAGGCCCATAAGATATCAAATCAAAGCTAACTTAGAGCCCTATTTTAGGTGCTATAAAATTTTTCTATAGCAGTCCAAATTTAGGGGCCTATGGATAAGATTGCATTGGCATTCGTGGATGGATTTAATAAAGTGGGTGTGTGCACTTGGGCTTTAAATGGATGGTTGTGGCAACCCCGATTCAACCATGGGGTGCATAATATATCAAATCAAAGTTGACTCAATCTTGTGCTAAAAACTTAGTCTGTAGCAATCCAAATTTAAAGGTGTATGGATGAGACTGCATTGCTATTTATAGATGGATTTGAAAATATGGGTGTGTGCACTTGGGCTTCAAATGGATAGTCATGGCAACCCCGAATGAACCATGGGGCCTATAATATTTCAAATCAAGGCTGACTCAGAGCCCAATAATGGGTTCTACACATTTCTTCTACACCAATCCAAATTTAGGGGCCTTTGGATAAGACTGCATTAGCATTTATGGATGGATTTGATAATTTGGGTTTTAATTTGACAGTTGTGGCAACCCTAATTGAACCCTGAGACCTATAATATATCAAATCAAAGCTAACTTAGAGCCCTATAATAAGAGCTAAAAACTTTGTTTGTAGCAATCCAAATTTAGGGGTCTATGGATGAGACTGCATTGCCATTTATGCATGGATTTGACAAAGTGGGTCTATGGACTTGGGATTCAAATGAACGGACGTGGCAACCCTAATTGAACCACGGGGTCCATAATATATCAAACGAAAGCTGACTTAGGGCCTTATAATAGGTTCTATAGACTACATCTATAGTAGTCCAAATTTTGGGGCCTATGGATGAGATCACATTGCCATTTATGGATGGATTTGACAAAGTGGGTGTGTACACTTGGACTTCAAATGGATGGTCATGGTAACCCTGACTAAACCATGATTCCTATAATATTTTTAAATTGAGGTTAACTCAAAGCCCTATAATAGGTGTTGCACACTTCTTTTATAGCAATCCAAATTTAGAGGCCTATGGATGAGACTACATTGGCATTTATGGATGGATTTGACAAAGTGGGCTTATGCACTTGGGCTTCAAATGCACGATCGTGGCAACCCCGATTGAGCCACAAGGATAATAATATATCAAATTAAAGCTGAATCGTAGCCCTATAATGGGTACTATTGACTACATCTATAGCAATCCAAATTTAGGGGCCTATGGATAAGACTACATTGCCATTTATGGATAGATTTGACAAAGTGGGCATGCACACTTAGGCTTTAAATGGACGGTCGTGGAAACCCCATTTGTACCATTAGGCCTATTATATATCCAATTAAGGTTGACTTAAAGCCCTGTAATATGAGTTATAGACTTCATCGGTGGCAATCTAAATTTAAGGGCTTATGGATAAGACTATATTGGCATTTCTGGATGGATATGATGAAGTGGGCGTGCTCGCTTGGGCTTCAAATAGATAGTTGTGGCAACCTCAATTGAACCACAGTGCCTACAATATATAAAATTATTGCTGACTCAGAGAACTATAATGAGGGCAACACACTTCTTCTATACCAATCCAAAATTAGGGGCCTATGGATGAGATTGCAATGGCATTTATGGATGGATTTTACAAAGTAGGCGTGTACACTTGGGCTTCAAAATGGACGGTCATGGCAACCATGATTAAACCATGAGGCCCGTAATATATCAAATTAAAGTTGACTCAGAGCCCTATATTAGGTGCTATAAACTTTGTCTATAGCAGTCCAAATTTAAGGGCTAGTGGATGAGACTAATTTGCATTGTTAGATGGATTTGACAAAGTAGGCGTGCACACTTGGGCTTCAAATGGATGGTTGTGGCAACCCCAATTGAACCACAAGGCCCATAAAATATAAAATTGAAGCTAACTTAGATCTTGTACTAAAAACTTAATCTACAGTAGTACAAATTTAGGGTCCTATGGATAAGACTGCATTGCCATTTATTGATGGATTTAATAAAATAGGCATGCACACTTAGGCTTCAAATGGATGATCATGGCAACCCCAAATGAACAACAGGGGCCATAATATATCAAAATGAAGCTAACTCAGAGTTCTATATTAGATACTATATACTTTGTTTATAGCAGTCCAAATTTAGGAGCCTATGGATGAGACTACATCATAATTTATTGATGGATTTGATAAAGTGAGCGTGCACACTTGGGCTTTAAATGGACGATCGCGGTAACCTTGATTGAACCACAGTGCCCATAATATATCAAATCAAATCACTATAATGAGTAATACAAACTTTATATGTACCAATCCAAATTTAGGGGCCTATGGATGAGACTCCATTGCCATTTATGCATGGATTTAAGAAAGTGGGCATTTGTACTTGGGATTCAAATGGATGGTCGTGGCAAATCAAATATTACCACGAGGCTAATAATATATCAAATTAAAGCTGACTCCATGCCCTATAATGGGTGCTATAGACTACATCTGTAGCAATCAAAATTTAAGGGCCTATGGATGAGACTGCATTCCCATTTATGGATGGATTTTACAAAGTGGGCATGCACACTTAGGATTCAAATGAATGGTCATGGCAACCCTAATTGAAACACTAGGCCTATGATATATCCAATCAAAGTTGACTCAAAGTTCTATAATGAGTGCTATAAACTTTTTCCACTGCAATCCAAGTTTACGGATTTATGGATTAGACTACATTGGCATTAATGGATGGATTTGACAAAGTGGGTGTGCACACTAGGACTTTAAATGGACGGTCGTGGAAACCCTGAATGAACCACAAGACCTATATTATATCAAATTGAGGTTGACTCAGAATTCTACAATTAGTGCTATGTACTTCTTCTATACCAATCCAAATTTAGGGCCTATGGATGAGAATGTTTTGGCATTTATGGCTGGATTTGATAGGGTGGGCGTGCACACTTGGGCTTCAAATGGACAGTTTTGGCAACCCTAATTTAAGCATGGGGCCTATAATATATCAATTCAAAGCTGACTTAGAGCCTTATAATGGGTGATACACACTTCATATGTAGCAATCAAAATTTTTTGGCCTATGGATGAGATTACATTGGTATTTATGGATGAATTTGACAAAGTGGGCATGCGCACTTGGGCATTAAATGGATAGCCATGGAAACCCTAATTGAACTACATTGCCTATAATATATTAAATCAAGGCTGATGCAGAGCCCTATAATGGGTACAACACACTTTATTTATACCAATCTAAATTTAAGGGGCTATGGATGACACTGCATTGGCATTTATGGATGGATTTGGCAAAGTGGACATGTGCACATAGGCTTCAAATGGACGATCATGGCAATCATGATTGAACTACAGGGCTTATAATATATCAAATCAAAGCTAACTTAGAGCCCTATAATATGAGCTACATACTTCATCTGTAGCAATTTAAATTTAAGGGCCTATGGATGAGACTACATTGGCATTTATGGATGTATTTGACAAAGTGGGCATGCACACTTGGGCTTCAAATAGAAGGTCGTGGCAACCGCAATTGAACCATGGGGCCCATAATATATCAAAACATGGCTAACTCAGAGAACTATAATGGGTGCTACACACTTCTTCTATACCAATCCAAATTTAGGGGCTTATGGATGAGATTGCTTTGGCATTTATGGATGGATTTGACAAAGTGGGCATGTGCACTTAGGATTCAAATGGATGGTCGTGGCAACCCTGATTGAACCTCAAGGCCCATAATATATCAAATCGAAGCTAACTTAGAGCCCTATATTGGGAGTTAGAGACTTTATCTATCGTAGTCCATATTTAAGGACCTATGGATGAAACTGCATTGGAATTTATGGATGGATTTAACAAAGTGGGTGTGCACTTTAAGGATTCAAATGGATAGTCATGGCAACCTTGATTGAACCGTGGGTTCATAATATATCCAATCGAAGTAGACTCAGAGACTTATCATAAGAGCTATACACTTCATTTGTAGTAATCCAAATTTAGGGGCCTATGGATGAGATTGCATTAGTATTTATGGATGGATTTAACATAGTGAGCTTGCACACTTGGGCTTTAAATGGACAGTCGTGGCAACCCCGATTGAACCATAGGGCCTATAATATATGAAATCAAAGGTAACTTAGAGTCCTATAATGGGTGCTATGCAACTTATCTATATTTGTAAAAATTTTGGGGGCCAATTGATGAGACTTCATTGGTATTTATGGATGGATTTGATAAAGTAGGCATGTGCACTTGGGCTTCAAATGGACGATCGTGGTAACCCCGATTGAACCACAGGGCTTGTAATATATCAAATCAAAGTTGACACAAAGCCCTATACTAGGTGTGAAAAACTTTATCTGTAGTAATCCAAATTTAGAGGCCTACGGATGAGACTGCATTAGCATTTATTGATGGATTTAACAAAGTAGGCATGAACACTTAGGCTTCAGATGGACAATCATGGCAACCTCGATTGAACCATAAGGCCCACAATATGTTTAATAAAATTTAACTTAAATCCTTTAACAAGTGTTACACATATCATCTATACCGATCCAATTTAAGGGCCTATGGATGAGACTACATTGGCATTTAGGGATGGATTTGACAAAATTGGCATGCGCACTTGGGTTTCAAATGGACAGTCGTGTCAACCCCGATTAAACCATGGAGCCCATAATTTATCAAATTGAAGCTAACTTAGAGCACTATAATGGGTGGTACACACCTCATCCATTGTAATAAAAATTTAGGGGCATATAGATGAGACTGCATTTGCATTTATGGATGGATTTGACAAAGTGGTTGTGCACACCTGGGCTTTAAATAGACAATTGTGGCCATCCCAACTAAACCATCGAGCCTATAATCTATCAAATTAAAGTTGACTTATAGCTCTATATTGAGTACTATGAACTTTGTCTGTAGCAGTCCAAATTTAGGGGCCTATAGAGGAGACTACATTGGCATTTATAGATGGATTTGACAAAGTAGGTATGTGCACTTGGACATCAATCGATGTTCATGGCAACTTTGATTAAACCACAAGGCCTATAATATGCATAATCAAATTTGACTTAGAGCCCTATAATAAATGTTACATACATCATTTGTAGCTATCCAAATTTAAGGGCCTATGGATGAGACTACAATGGCATTTATGGATGGATTTGACAAAGTTGGCTTGTGCACTTGGGCTTCAAATGGACAGTTCTAGCAACCTCGATTGAACCATAGGGCCCATAATATATTAAATCAAAGCTAACTCAGAGCCTTATAATGGTGTATATACACTTCATTTGTAACAATCCAAATTTAAGGGCCTATGGATGAGAATGCATTGGCATCTATGGATGGATTTGACAAAGTGGGCATGTGCACTTAGGCTTCAAAAAGATGGCCGTGGCAACCCCAATTGAAAATGGGGCCCATTATATATCAAATTATGTCTCACTCAGAGCCCTACAACGGGTGCTATACAATTCTTCCATAGCAATCCAAATTTAGGGGCATATGAATAAGATTGCACTGGTATTTATGGATGGATTTAATAAAGTGAGTGTGCGCACTTCTACTTCAAATGGACGATCATTACAACCTTATTAAACCACAGGGCCCATAATATATCAAATAGAAACTTACTCAGAGTCCTATAATAGGTGTTATGCACTTTTTCTGTAGCAATCCAAATTTGTGGGTCTATGGATGAGAATGCATTGCCATTTATGCATTTGACAAACTGGGAGTGCGCACTTAGGCTTAAAATGGACGATCATGGCAACCCCAATTGAACCAAGGAACCTATAATATATCATACCAAGGCTAACTTCGAGCTTTATAATGGGCACTACACACTTCCTCTATACCAACCCAAATTTAAGGACCTATCGATAAGACTGCATTAGCATTTATAGATGGATTTAACAAAATGGGAGTGCGCACTTGGGATTCAAATAGATGGTTGTGGCAACCCCAATTGAACCATAGGGCCTATAATATATCAAATAAAAGCTGACTCAGAGCCCTATAATAGATGCTATATACTTCTTTTGTACTAATCCAAATTTAGGGGTCTATGGATGAGACTGTATTATCATTTATAGATGGATTTGACAAAATAGGAGTGCACACTTGGGATTCAAATGGATAATTGTGCAAACCTAAATTGAATCATGAGGCCTATAATATATCAAATTGAAGTTGATTTAGACCCTTATAATCAGAGATATAAATTTTATTTATAGCAATACAAATTTAGGGGCCTATGGATGATATTACATTAGCATTGATACATGGATTTGACAAAGTGGGTGTGCACACTTAGGCTTCATATGGACAGTCGTGGCAACCTCGATTGAACCATGGGACTTATAATATATCAAATCAAAGCTAACTCAGAGCCCTATAATGGGAGTAATAGAGTACATTTATAGCAGTCCAATATTAAAGGCGTATGGCTGAAAATACATTGCCATTTATGGATGGATTTGATAAAGTGGGTGTGCACACTTGGACTTCAAATGGACAGTCGTGGCAATCTTGATTGAACCATGGGGCCTATAATATATCAAATCAAGGCTAACACAAAGCCTATAATGGTTACTATAAGCTTCTTCTTTACCAATCCAAATTTAAGGGCCTATGGATGAGACTGCATTAACATTTATAGATGGATTTGACAAAATGGGAGTGCGCACTAGGGATTCAAATGGATGGTTGTGACAACCCCAAATGAACCACATGGCCTATAATATATCAAATCGAATCTAACTTAAAGTCCTATAATAGGAGCTATAAATTTTTTCAATAATAATCCAAATTTAGGGGCCTATGGATAAGATTGCATTGACATTGATGCATGGATTTAACAAAGTGGGTGTGCACATTTAGGCTTCACATGGACAGTTATGGCAACCTTGAATGAATCATGGATCCATAATATATCAAATCAAAGCTAACTAAGAGCTCTATAGTGGGTACTACACACTTTATTCATTCCAATCCGAATTTAGGGGCCTATGGATGAGACTACATTGGCATTTATGGATGGTTTTGACAAAGTTCGTGTGTGCACTTGGGCTTCAAATGGACAGTCGTGGCAACCCTAATTAAAGTACAAGGCCTATAATGTATCAAATCAAGGCTGACTCAGAGCCCTATAATGGGTGCTATACACTTCTTTTGTACCAATCCACATTTAGGGGCCTATGGATGAGATTGCATTAGCATTTATAGATGGATTTGACAAAATGAGAGTGCGCACTTGGGATTCAAATGGATGGTCATGGCAACCCCAATTGAACCACAGGGCCTATAATATATCAAATCAAAGCTAACTTAGAGCCTTATAATAAGAGCTATAAATTTTTTCTGTAGCAATCCAAATTTAGAGGCTTCAGGATGAGATCATATTGGCATTGATGCATGGATTTGGCAAAGTGGGTGTGTGCACTTAGGCTTCACATGGATGGTCATGACAACCTCAATTGAACCATAGGACTTATAATATATCAAATCAAAGCTAACTCAGAGCTCTATAGTGGGTGCTACATAGTTTATTCATACCAATCTAAATTTTAGGGCCTATGGATGAGACTGCATTGGCATTTATGGATGGATTTGACAAAGTGGGTGTGCACACTTGGGCTTCAAATGGATGATCGTGGCAACCCTGATTGAAGCATGAGGCTTATAATATATCAAATCAAGACTGACTCAGAGCCCTATAATAGGTGCTAGACACTTCTTCTATACTAATCCAAAATTAAAGGCCTATGGATGAGACTGCATTGTTATTTATGGATGCTTTTGACAAAATGGGAGTGCAAACTTGGGTTTTAAATGGATAGTCATGGCATCCTTGATTGATCCACAAGGCCCATAATATATCAAATTAAAGATAACTTAGAGCCTTATAATGGATACTATAAACTTTGTTTGTAGGAATCCAAATTTAAGGGCCTATGGATGTGACTGCATTGCTATTTATGGATGGATTTGACAAAGTGGCCATGTGCACTTGGGTTTCAAATGGATGGTGGTGGCAACCCTGATTGAACCATAGTGCCAATAATATATCTAATTAAGGATGACTTAGAGCCCTATATTGGGTGCTATACACTTCTTATGTACCAAAATTTAGGGCCTATGGATGAGAATGCATTAGTATTTATGGATGGATTTGACAAAGTGGGCGTGCACACTTGGGCTTCAAATGGACGGTTATGGCAACCCTGATACAACCAAGGGGCCAAAAATATATCAAATCAAGGTTGACTCAGAGCCCTATAATGGGTGCTACACACTTCTACTATAGCAATCTAAATTTAGCGGCCTATGGATGAGACTATATTGGTATTTATGGATGGATTTGACAAAGTGGGTGTATGCACTTAAGCTTTAAATAGATGGTCATGGCAACCCTGATACAATTTAGGGGCCCATAATATATTGAATCGAGGCTACCTCAGAGCCTTATAATGGGTACTACACACTTCTTCTGTAGCAATCCAAATTTAGCAGCCTACATATAAGACTACATTAGCATTTATGGATGGATTTGACAAAGTGGGCGTGCGTACTTAGGCTTCAAATGGACGATCGTGGCAACCCTGATTGAACCAAAAAACTTATAATATATTGAATTGAGACTGACTCAGAGCCATATAAAGGGTGCTACACACTTCTTCTATAGTAATGCAAATTTAAAGGCCTATGGCTGAGACTACATTAGCATTTATGGATAGATTTGACAAAGTGGGCGTGTGCACTTGGGCTTCAAATGGACGGTCGAGGTAACCTCAATTGAACCACAGGACCCATAATATATTAAATTAAGACTAACTTAGAGCCCTATAATGGATGCTATATAATTTTTATATACCAATCCAAACTTAGGGGCCTACAGATGAGATTACATTGGCATTTATGGATGGATTTGACAAAGTGGGAGTGCGCACTTGGGGATCAAATGGACGATCATGACAACCCAGATTGAACCATGGGGCTTATAATATATCAAATCAAAGTTGACTCAGAGCTTTATATTAAGTGCTACAAAATTTTTCTATGGTTGTCCAAATTTAAAGGCCTATGGAAGAGATTGCATTGGCATTTCTGGATGGATTTGACAAAGTGGGTGTGCACACCTGGGCTTCAAATGGAAGGTCATGGTAATCCTGATTGAACCATGGGGCTAATAATTTATCAAATTGAGACTGACTTAGAGTCCTAAAGTGGGTGCTATTCACTTCTTATGTGCCAATCCAAATTTTAGGGCCTATGGATGAGAATGCATTGGCATTTATGGATGGATTTAACAAAGTGGGCATGCATACTTAGGCTTCAGATGGACAGTCATGGCAACCTCGATACAACTAAGGGGCATATAATATATTGAATCAAGGTTGATTTAGAGCCCTATTATGGGTGCTACACACTTCTTCTATAGCAATCCAAATTAAGTAGCCTATGGATGAGACTGCATTAGTACTTATGGATGGATTTGACAAAGTGGGCGTGTGCACTTAGAGTTCAAATGGATGGTCGTGGCAACCCTAATTGAACCATAGGGCCCATAATATATGAAATTGAGGCTAACTTAGAGTTATAAAAATGGCGCTACACACATCTTCTATAGTAATCCAAATTTAAAGGCCTATGGATAAGATTGCATTAGCATTTGTGGATGGATTTGACAAAGTGGGTGTGCGCACTTTGGCTTTAAATGAACAGTCATGGTAGCTATAATTGAACCACAAGGCCCATAATTTATTAAATCAAAGCTAACTTAGAGTCTTATAATTGGTCCTACACACTTCATTTGTAGTAGTGCAAATTTAGAGGCCTATGGATGAGACTGCATTGGTATTTATGGATGGATTTGACAAAGTAGGTGTGCACACTTGGGATT
The DNA here is from genome assembly GCA_947683625.1 of Mallotus nudiflorus. Lineage (NCBI taxonomy): Eukaryota > Viridiplantae > Streptophyta > Magnoliopsida > Malpighiales > Euphorbiaceae > Mallotus > Mallotus nudiflorus. The sequence continues at coordinate 5,904,688 of CANTUR010000166.1, read as the reverse complement.
CAAATGGATGGTCATGGCAACCCTGCTTTAACCATGAGACCCATAATATATAAAATCGAGGCTAACTTAGAGCCTTATAATGGGTGCTACACATTTCTTCTATAACAATCCAAATTTAGGGGCCTATGGATGAGACTGCATTAGTATTTATGGATGGATTTGACAAAGTGGGTCTGCGCACTTAGGCTTTAAATGGACGCTCATGGCCTCCTCGATGGAACCATAGGGCTCATAATATATCAAATTGAAGATGACTCAGAGCCCAATAATAAATGCTATAAAATTTATCTAGAGTAGTCAAAATTTAGGGGTTTAAGGAGGAGACTACTTTGGCATTTTTGGATGGATATGACAAAGGGGGTGTGTGCACTTAGGCTTCAAATGGACGGTTGTGGTAACCCCAATTGAACCACGGGACCCATAATATATCAAATCAAAGCTGACTCAGAGCCTACAATGTCTTTATAGATAAAATTTTTAGTTCTCCAAAATTAGGGGCTTATGGATGAGACTGCATTGGAATTTATGGATGGATTTGAGAAAGTGGGTGTGCGCACTTAGGCTTTAAATGGATGGTCATGGCAACCCCAGTTGAAATACAGGCCCATAATATATCAAGTCAAAGCTGACTTAGAGCTTAATAATGGCTGCCATACACTTCATTTGTATCAATCCAAATTTAAAGGCCTATGGATGAGACTGCATTGGCATTTGTGGATGGATTTGACAAAGTAGGCACACACACTTGGGTTTTAGATGGATGGTCATGGTAACCCTGATTGAACCACAGGGCCCATAATATATCAAATCAAAGTTGGCTTAGACCCTTATAATGTATACCATACACTTAATCTGTATCAGTATAAATTTAGGGGCATATGGATGAGACTACATTGGCATTTATGGATGGATTTGACAAAGTGGGTGTGCACACTTGGGCATCAAATGGATGGTTGTGGCAACCTTGATTAAACCATGGGGCCCATAATATATCAAATTGAAGCTAACTTAGAGCCCTATAATGGGCTCTATAGAAAAACTCTATAGCAGACAAAGTTAAGGGCATATGGATGAGACTGCATTGGCGTTTATGGATAGATTTGAGAAAGTGGGTGTGTGCACTTGGGCTTTAAATGAATGAATATAGCAACCCCAATTGAACCATGAGCCTATAATATATCAAGTCAAAATTGACTCTAAGCCTAATAATGGGTGCTACACACTTCCTTTATAGTAATCCAAATTTAGGGGCCTATGGATGAGACTGTATTAACATTTATGAATGGATCAGACAAAGTGGGCGTGCACACCTGGGCTTCAAATCAATGCTCGTGGCAATCTCGATTGAACCATGGGGCCCATAATATATCAAATCAAAGTTGACTCAGAGCGTTATAATGTGTACTAGAAACCTTATCTATAAGAGTCAAAATTTAGGTTCCTATGGATGAGACTGCATTGGCATTTATGGATATATTTAACAAAGTCAGCATGCGCACTTGGGCTTCAAATGGGTGCTACACAATTCATCAGTAATAGTATAAATTTATGAGCTTTGGATGAGACTGCATTAGCATTTATGGATGGATGTGAGAAAGTGGGCATACACACTTAGGCTTTAAATGGACAGTCATGACAATCTCGATTGAACAATAAGGCCTATAATGTATCAAATCAAACCTGAATCAAAGCCCTATAATGGGTGCTACAAATTTTGTATATAGTAGTTGAAATTTAGGGGCGTATGGATGAGACTGCATTGGCATTTATGGATTGATTTGAAAAAGTGAGTGTGCGCACTTGAGCTTCAAATGGATAGTCATGGCATCCCTGATTGACCCACGAGGCCCATAATATATCAATTCAAAGCTGACTCAGAGCCCTATAATAAGTACAATAAACATTGTCTATAGTAGTCCAAATTTAGGGGCCTATGGATGAGATTGCATTGACATTTATGGATGCATTGAACAAAGTGGGCATGCGCACTTGGGCTTTAAATGGACGGTCGTGGCAACCCCAATTGAACCACGTGGCCCATAATATATCAAATCAAAGCTAATTTAGTGCACTATAATGGGTGTTACATAATTCATCTATTACATACCAAATTTAGGGGCCTATGGATGAGATTGCATTGGCATTTATGGATGGATTTGACAAAGTGGGCGTGTGCACTTGGGCTTCAAATGGATAGTTATGGTAACTATGATTGAACCATGGGCCCATAATATATCAAATCAAAGCTTACTCAAAGCCTTATTGTAGGCGCCATACACTTTACCTATAGGAGTCCAAATTTAGGGGCCTATGGATGATACTACATTGGTATTGATGGATGGATTTAACAAAGTAGGCGTGCACACTTGGGCTTCAAGTGGGGGTTGTGGCAACCCTGATTAAACCATGGGGCCTATAATGTATCAAATAAAAGTTGACTCATAGCCCTATAATGGGTGATATATGCTTAATCTGTAGCAATCCAAATTTAGTGGCCTGTGGATGAGACTTCATTGGCACTTATGTTTGTATTTAACAAAGTAGGTGTTCGCACTTGGGCTTTAAATGAATGGTCATGGCAACCCTGATTGAACCATAGGGTCCATAATATATCAAATTAAAGCTAACTCAAAGCCCTATATTAGGTGCTATATGCTTCATTTGTAGCAATCTAAATTTAGGGGCCAGTGGATGAGACTGCATTAGCTTTTATGGATGGATATTACAAAGTGGGCGTACGCACTTGGGCTTCAAATGGATGGTCGTGGCAGCCCTAATTGAACCACAGGGCCAATAATATATCAAATCAAGCCTGACTTAAAGCCTTATAATGAATGCTACAACCTTTTTCTGTAGTAGTCTAAATTTAAGGGGCTATGAATGAGACTACATTGGCATTTATGGATGGATTTGACAAATTAGGCATGCACACTTTGGTTTCAAATGGATGGTCATGGCATCCCTGATTGAACCATAGGATCCATAATATATGAAATCAAAGTTCACTCAGAGCCCTATAATGGCTACAACAAACCTTGTCTATAGCAGTCCAAATTTAGGGGTCTATGGATAAGACTACATTAGCATTTATGGATGGATTTGACAAAGTAAGAGTGCACACTTGGGATTCAAATGGACGGTCATGGCAACCCTACTTGAATCACAGGGCCCATAATATATCAAATTGAATTTGAGTCAGAATTCTATAATGGGTACTATGCACTTTGGCATTAGCATTATGGATGGATTTGACAAAGTGGCCATGCACACTTGGGCTTCAAATGAACGGTCTTGACATCCCTAATTGAACCACAGGGCTAATAATATATTAAATCAAAGCTTACTTAGAGCATTATAATGGGTGTAACAAACTTTGTCTATAGCAGACCAAATTTAGGGGCCTATGGATAAGACTAGATTGGAATTTATGGATGGATTTGATAAAGTGGGCATGCACACTTGGGATTCAAATGAACAGTCATGGCAACCTTGATTCAACCACAAGGCCTATAATATACCAAATTAAAGTGGACTCAGAGCCTTATAATAGCTGTTAAGCATTTCATTTGTAGTAGTACAAATTTAGGGGCCTATGGATAAGACTGCATTGGTATTATGGATGGATTTGACAAAGTTGGTGTGCGCACTTAGGCTTCAAATGGACAGTCGTGGCATCCTTGATTGAACCACAAAGCCCATAATATATCAAATCAAAGCTAACTTAGAGCCTTATAATGGGTGTAACAAGCTTTGTCTATAGCAGTCCAAATTTAGGGTATGGATGAGAATAAATTGGAATTTATGGATGGATTTAACAAAATGGGCATGCACACTTGGGATTCAAATGGACAGTTGTGGCAACCTTGATTGAACTATAAGGCCTATAATATATCAAATCAAAGCTAACTCAGAGCCCTATAATAGGTGCTAAGCATTTCATCTGTAGTAGTACAAATTTAGGGGCCTATGGATAAGACTGCAATGGCATTTATGGATGGATTTGACAAAGTGGATGTGCACACTTAGGATTCAAATGGATAGTCATGGCAACTTCGATTGAACCATAGTGCCCATAATATATCAAAATGAAGCAAACTTGGTATAATACATAATTCATCTATAGGAGTCCAAATTTAGGGGCCCATGGATGAGATTGCATTAGCATTTTTGGATGGATTCGACAAAGTGGTTGTGCATACATGAGCTTGAATTGGACGATCGTAGCAACCCTAATTGAACCATAGGCCCATAATATATTAAACCAAAGCTATATAGGAGCCTTATAGTAGGCGCTAAACACTTCATCTATAGCAGTCCAAATTTAGGGGCCTATGGATGAGACTGCATTGGCATTTATGGATGGATTAAACAAAGTGGGCGTGCGTACTTGGGCTTCAAATGGATGGTTATGGCAACCCTAATTAAACCTTAGGGCCTAGAATATATCATATCAAATCTAACTCAGATCCCTATAATAGATGCTACAAACTTAATCTATAGCAGTCCAAATTTAAAGGCCTATAGATGAGACTGCATTGGCATTTATGGATGTATTTAACAAAGTAGGTATGTGCACTTAGGCTTCAAAAGGATGGTCATGGCAAAACCGATTGTACCATATGGCTTATAATGTATCAAATCAAAGCTAACTCAAAGCCCTATAATAAGTGCTACATGCTTCATTTGTAGCAATCCAAATTTAGGGGCTTATGGATGAGACTGCATTAGAATTTATGGATTGATTTGACAAAGTTGGCGTGCACATGTAGGCTTCAAATGGATGGTTATGCAACCCTAGTTGAGCCATGGGGCTCATAATTTATGAAATTGAAGCTAAATGAGAGCTGAATAATGGGTGCTACATAATTCATCTGAAGCAATCCAAGTTTAGGGGCCTATGGATGAGACTACATTAGCATTTATGAATGGATATGACAAAGTAGGAGTACACAATTGGGCTTCAAATAGACAATCGTGGCAACCCTGATTGAACCATGGGACCCATAATATATCAAATTGAACTTGACTTAATGCACTATTATTAGGTGCTACACGCTTCATATGTAGCAGTCCAAATTTAGGGGCTTATGGATGAGATTGCATTGGCATTTATGGATGATTGGGAGTGCATACTTAAGCTTCAAATGGATGATTGTGGCAACCCCAATTGAATTGTAGGGCCCATAATATATCAAATTAAAGCTAAGTTAGAGCTCTATAGTGGGCACTACACACTTCATTTGTAGCAGTCCAAATTTAAGGGCCTATGGATGAGACTGTATTAACAAATATGGATGGATTTGATAAAGTAGGCGTGTGCACTTGGGTTTCAAATGGATGATCTTGGAAACCTTGATTAAATCACAAAGCATATAATATATCAAATCAAAGCTAACTTAGAGCCCTATAGTGGGTGCTACATGTTTCATTTATAGCAGTCCAAATTTAGGGGCCTATGGATGAGATTGCCTTAGCATTTCGAGGATGGATTTGACAAAGTGGGCATGCACAATTGGGCTTAAATGGATGGTCATGAGACCCTGATTGAACAACAGGGCCCATAATATATCAAATTGAAGCTAACTTAGAGCCCTATAATGGGTATAAAAAAAGGAGTCCAAATTTAGGGACCTATGGATAAGGCTGCATTGGCATTACTGGATGAATTTGATAAATTAGACGTCTACATTTGGGCTTCAAATGGACAGTCATGGCATCCCCAATTAAACCATAAGGCTCGTAATATAGCAAATTGAAGCTAACTCAGTGCCCTATAATGGCTATATGGATGAGACTGTATTGGCATTTATATATGGATTTAACAAAGTGGGCATGCGTACTTGGGATTTAAATGGATGTTCATGGAAATCCTGATTGAACCATGTGGCGTATAATATATCAAACCTAAGCTGAGTCAAAATCCTATAATGGGGTGCTATACACATGATATGTAGCAGTAAAAATTTAAAGGTCTATGGATTAGACTGCATTGGCATTTGTGGGTGGATTTGACAAAGTGGGTGTGCGCACTTAGGCTTCAAATGGATTGTTGTGGCAACCCCGATTGAATCACAGGGCCTATAATATAACAAATCAAAGCTAACTTAGTGCACTATAATGGGTTTGACACACTTCATCTGTAGCAGTCAAAATTTAGGGGCCAATGGATGAGACTACATTAGTATTTATGGATGGATTGTGGAAACCTTGATTAAACCATGGGGCCTATAATATATCAAATAAAAGTTGACTAAGGGCTCTATAATAGGTACTACATGCTTAATCTAAAGCATTCCGATTTTAGGGGCCTATGGATGAGACTATAATGGCATTTATGGATGTATTTGACAAAGTAGGTGTGCGCACTTGGGCTTCAAATGGATGGTTGTGGCAAGCCCAATTGAACCATGGGGCCCATAATATATCAAATCAAAGCTGAATCATAGGCCTATAATAGGTTCTACATGCTTCATTTATAGTAGTCCAAATTTAAGGCCTATGGATAAGACTGCATTGGCATTTATGGATGGATTTGACAAAGTAGGTGTGCACACTTAGGCTTCAAATGGACGATTGTGGCAACGTTAATTAAACCACAGGGCCCATAATATATCAAATCAATGCTGACTTAGAGCCATATAATAAGTGCTACATGCTTCAATAGTAGTAGTCCAAAATTAAGAGCCTATGCATAAGACTACATTAGAATTTATGGATTAATTTAACAAAGTGGGCATGCGCACATAGGCTTCATATGGATGGTCGTGCAACCCCGATTGATCCACGGGGCTCATAATATATCAAATTAAAGCTAACTTAGAGCCGTATAATGGGTGCTACACAATTCTTCTATAGCAGTCCAAGTTTAGGGGGCTATGTATGAGACTGCATTGGTATTTATAGATGGATGTAATAAAGTGGGAGTACGCACTTGGGCTTCAAATGAACAACCGTGGAAACCCCGAGTAAACTATGGGGCCTATAATATGTCAAATCTCAGTTTACTTAGTGCACTATAATGGGTGCTACACACTTCATTTGTAGTAATCCAAATTTAGGGGCCTATGGATGAGATTATATTGGCATTTATGGATGGATTTGACAAAGTGGGAGTGCACACCTGGGCTTCAAATGGACGATCGTGGAAACCATGATAGAACCATAGGGCCTATTATATATCAAATCAAAACCGAGTCAGAGCCCTATAGTGGGTGCTACATCATCTGTAGTAGTCCAAATTTAGGGGTGTATGCATGAGACTGCATTGGCAATCATGGATGGATTTAACAAAGTGGGCGTGCATACTTGGGCTTCATATGGATAGTTATAGCAACCTTGATTAAACCACAGGACCTGTAATATATCAAATCAAAGCTGACTTAAAGCCCTATAGGGGTGCTACATGTTTAATATGTAGTAGTCCAAATTTAAGGGCCTATGGATGAGATTGCATTGGCATTTATTGATGTATTTGACATAATAGGTGTGTGCACTTGGGCTTCAAATGGAAGGTCGTGGCAACCTTGATTGAACCACAAGGCCTATAATATATCAAATTAAAGCTGACTCATAGTCCAATAATAAGTGCTACACAGTTCATTTATAGTAATCCAAATTTAGGGCCTATGGATGAGACTACATTGGCATTTATAGATGGATTTGACAAAGTGGGCATTCGTACTTAGGCTTCAAATGGACAGTCATGGCAACCCTGATTGAATCAAGGGGATCATAATATATCAAATGAAAGTTGACTTAGAGCCCTATAATAAGTGCTACATGCTTCATTTATAGTAGTGTAAGTTTAGGGGCCTATGGATGAGACATCGTTGGCATTTATGGATGGATTACACAAAGTGGGCATGTACACTTGGGCTTCAAATGAATGGTCATGCCAACCCTAATTGAACCATGGTGCCCATAATATATCATATCAAAGCTAACTTAGAGCTCTATCTTAGGTACTACACAATTCATCTGTACCAGTCCAAATTTAGGGGCTTATGGATGAGACTGCATTGGCAATTGTAGATGGATTTGACAAAGTGGGTGTACGTACTTGGGCTTCAAATGGATGGTTGTGGCAACCCTAATTGAACCATTGCACTCATAATATATCAAATTGAAGCTAACTTGAAGCCCTATGTGCTATACATTTCATCTGTACTGATACAAATCTAGGGTCCTATAGATGAGAATGCATTATGATTTATGGATGGATTTGACAAAGTGGGTGTGTGCACTTAGGATTCAAATGGAAGGTCGTTGCAACCTTGATTGAACCATGGGGCCCATAATATTTCAAATTAAAGTTGACTCAAAGCTCTAAAATGGGTGTAAAAAATTTTATCTACAGTAGTCCAAAAAATGGGCCCTATGGTTGAGAATGCATTAGTATTTATGGATGGATTTGACAAAGTGCACCTGCACACTTGGGCTTCAAATCGATAGTCATGGCAACCCTGATTAAACCACAGGGCCCATTATATATCAAATTGAAGCTGACTCAAATTTGTACAATTTTTGCTACACATTTCATCTAAAACAGTGCAAAGTTAGGGGCCTATGGATGAGACTGCATTGGTATTTTTGGATGTATTTAACAAAGTGGGCATGTGCACTTACGCTTCAAATAAATGATCATGGCAACCCTGATTTAATTGTGGGAGCCATAATATATCAAATCAAAGTTGATTTAGAGCCCTATAATGAGAGCTATAAACTTTGTCTATAACAATACAAATTTAGAGGCCTATGGATGACATTGCATTGGCATTTGTAAATGGATTTGACAAAGTCGATGTTCGTACTTGGGCTTTAAATAAACGGTTGTGGTAACCCCGATTGGTCATGAGGCCTATATATATCAAATCAAATTTGACTTAAGGCCCTATAATTGATGCTATACACATAATCTATACCAATACAAATTTAGGGGCCTATAAAAGAGACTATATTGGCATTTATAGATTTGTTTGACAAAGTGGGTGTGCACACTTAAGCTTCAAATGGATGGTTGTGGAAACTCCAATTGAACCATAAGGTCCATAATATATCAAATTAAAGTGGACTCAAATCCTTATAATGGGTTCTATGACTTCATCTATAGCAATCCAATTTAGGTGCCTATGGATGAGAATGCATTGGATTTTATGGATGGATTTGACAAAGTGAGCATGTGCACTTAAGCTTCAAATGGACCGTTGTGGCAACCTTGATTGAACCATGGGGCCCATAATATATGAAATCAAAGCTGACTCAGAGTACTATAATGGGCACTATGCATTTTATCTGTAGCAGTACAAATTTAGGGGCTTATGGATGAGATTACTTTAGTATTTATGGATTGATTTGACAAAGTGGGCTTGCGCACTTGAGCTTTAAATGGACAGTTGTGGAAACCCTAATTAAACCACTAGGCCCATAATATATCAAATTGAATTTAACTTAGAGCCCTATAGTGGTTGCTATACATTTCTTCTATAGCAGTCCACATTTAGGGGCTTATGGATGAGACTACATTGTCATTTATGGATGGATTTAACAAAGTGGTTATGCACACTTGGGCTTCAAATGGACTATTGTGGCAACCCTGATTGAAACACGAGACCCATAATATATCAAATCAATGCTTATTTAGACCTATAGTGGGTGTTACACACCTCTTTTGTAGCAGTCCAAATTTAGGGCTCTATAGATGAGACTACATTAACATTTATGAACGGATATGATAAATTGAGTGTGCGCACTTACGCTTCAGATGGACAGTCGTGGCAACCTCAATTTAACCATGGGGCCTGTAATATATCATATTGAAGCTGATTCAGAGCCTTATAATGCTATCAACTTTTTCTATAGAAATAAAAGTTTAGGTTCCTATGGATGAGACTGCATTGGCATTTATGGATGGATTTAACAAAGTAGGTGTGCACACTTAGGCTTCAAATGGATGGTCATGGCAACCCTGATTGAACCATAGTGCCTATAATATATCAAATCAAAGCTGACTCAAAGCCCTATAATTGGTACTACACACTTAATCTATAATAGTCCAAATTTAGGGACCTATGGATAAGACTACATTAGCATATGTGGATGGATTTGACAAAATGGGCATATGCACTTAGGCTTCAAATGGTTGGTCGCGATATACCACGGGGCATATAATATATCAAATCAAACCTAACTCAGAATCTTATAGTTAGTGCTATAAAAAATGTCTATAATAGTCCAAATTTAGGGGCTTATTGATTAGACTGCATTGATATTTATGGATGGATTTGACAAAGTGGGTGTGCGCACTTGGGATTCAAATGGACAGTCATGGCGACCTCAATTGAACCACGAGGCCCATAATATATATAATTGAAGTTGACTCAAAGCCCTATTTTAAGAGTTACCTATCTTTAGCAATCCATGTTTAGGGGCTTATGGATGAGACTACATTTTCATTAATGGATGGATTTGACAAAGTGGGCGTGCGCACTTGGACTTCAAATCGATGGTCGTGGTAACCCTGATTGAACCACAGAGCCCATATTATATCAAATCAAAGCTGACTTAGAGCCCTATAATGGGTGCTACACACTTCTTTTGTATCAATCAAAATTTAAGGGCCAATGGATGAGACTGCATTGGTATTTATGGATGAATTTGACAAAGCTGGCGTGCACATTTTGGCTTTAAATAAATGGTCGTGGCTACCCTGATTGAACAATGGGGCCTACTATATATCAAATTAAGGCTAACTCAAAGCCCTATAATAGGTGCTATGCACTCCTTCTATAGTAATCCAAATTTAGGGGCCTATGGATAAGATTGCATTGGCATTTATAGATGGATTTAACAAAGTGGGTGTGCGAACTTGGGCTTCAAATGGACAGTAATGGCATCCTTGACTTAAACACGGGGCCCATAATATATCAAATTGAAGTTAAATTAGAGCCCTATATTAGGTGCTTAAAACTTTGTCTGTAGTAGTCCAAATATAGGGGCCTATGGATGAGACTGTATTATGATTTATGGATGGATATGACAAAGTGGCCGTGCGCACTTAGGCTTGAAATGGATGGCAATGGCAACCTTGATTTAACCATAGGGTCCATAATATATCAAATCAAAGCCAACTTAGAGCCCTATAATGGGTACTAAAAAATTTATCTTTACCAATCCAAATTTAAGGGCCTATGGATGAGACTGCATTGGCATTTATGGATGGATTTCACAAAGTGGGTGTGCACACTTAGGCTTCAAATGGACAGTCGTGGTAGCCCCAATTAAACCACAAAGCCCATATTATATCAAATCAAAGCTAACTCAAAGCCATATTATCAGTGCTACACACTTCATTTTTAGCAATCCTAATTTAGGGGCCTATGGATGAGATTGCATTCGCATTTACGGATGCCTTTGACAAAATGGGCATGCGCACTTAGGATTCAAATGGATAGTCATGGAAACCCTGATTGAACCATGGAGCCCATAATATATCAAATTGAAGTTGACTCAAAGCCCTATAATGAGTGGTACACACCTCATCCATAGCAGTAAAAATTTAGGGGCCTATGGATGAGATTGCATTGGCATTTATGGATGGATTTGGCAAAGTGGGTGTGCACACTTGGGCTTTAAATGGATGGTTATGCTAACCCTGATTGAACTATGGAGCCCATAATATATCAAATCAAAGAAAACTCAGAGCCCTATATTGGGTACTATAAATAATTTCTATAGCGGTCCAAATTTAGGGGCCTATGGATGAAACTACATTGCCATTTATGAATGGGTTTGACAAAGTGGGCATGTGTACTTGGGCATCAAATGGACAATCGTGACAGTCTCGATTGAACCATGTGGCCCATAATATATCAAATTGAAGCAGACTTAGAGCCCTATATTAGGACTTATAAACTTTTTTTGTAGCAGTCCAAATTTTAGGGCCTATGGATGGGACTACGTTGGCATTTGTGGATGGAATTGACAAAGAGGACGTGCGCACTTAGGCTTCAAATGGATGGTCGTGGCAACCCTAATTCAACCATGGGGCCTATAATATATCAAATCAAGGCTGAATCATATCCCTATAATGGGTGCTACATATTTATTATATACTAATCCAAATTTAATGACCTATGGATGAGACAACATTGGCATTTTTTGATGGATTTGACAAAGTAGGTGTGCGCACTTAGGCTTCAAATGGATGATCGTGGAAACCCTAATTGAACCACAGGGCCTATAATATATTAAATTGAATCAAACTTAGAGCCCTATATTAGGTTTTACAAATGTTTTCTATAGCAGTCTAACTATAGGGGCCTATGGATGAGATTGCATTGATATTTGTGGATAGATTTAATAAAGTGGGTATGCGCACTTAGGCTTTACATAGATAGTCGTGGCAACCCAAATTGAACCACAGAGCCCATAATATATCAAATTAAGTCTAACTCAAAGCTCTATAATGGGTGCTATACATTTTTTTGTGCCAATCCGAATTTAGAGGCCTATGGATGAGACTGCATTAGCATTTATGGATGGATTTAACAATGTGAGTGTTTGCACTTAGGCTTCAAATGGACGGTCTTGGAAACCCCAATTGAACCATGGGGCCCAAAATATATCTAACCAAAGCTTACTCAAATTCCTATAATAGGTGCTATGGACTTTATCTGTAGCAGTCCAAATTTTGGGGCCTATGGATGAGACTACATTGGCATTTATGGATGGATTTGACAAAGTGGGCATGTGGACTTGGGCTTTAAATTGATCGTCATGGCAAACCATGAGGCACATAACATATCAAATCGAAGCTAACTCTAAATCCTATAATGGGAGCTATAGAAAAAGTTTGTACCAATCTAAATTTAGGGGCCTATGGATGAGACAACATTAGCATTTATGGATGGATTTGATAAAGTGGGCCTGCGCACTTGGGCTTCAAATGGACGGTCATGGGAACCCTGATTGAACCACATGCCAATATTACATCAAATTGAAGCTGACTCAAAGCCCTATAATAGGTGCTATACACTTCTTCTTTAGCAATCAAAATTAAAGGGCCTATGGATGAGACTGCATTGGCATTTATGGATGGATTTGACAAAGTGGCCAAATTTAGGGGCCTATAGATGAGACTGCATTGACAATTATGGATGGATTTAACAAAGTGGGTGGGCGCACTTGGGATTCAAATGGACGATTATGGAAACCTCGAGTGAATCACAGGGCAAATAATATATCAAATCAAAGTTAAGTCAGAGCCTTATATTGGGTACTACAATCTTCATCTATAATAGTCCAAATTTAGGGGTTTATGGATGAGACTACATTGGCATTTATGGATGGATTTGACAAAGTGGGCATGCACACGTGACCTTTAAATAGATAGTGGTGGCAACCCTGATTAAACCATAAATCCCATAATATATAAAATCAAAGCTGACTCAGAGCCCTATAATAAGTGCTACACACTTTATTTGTACCAATCCAAATTTAGGGGCCTATGGATGGGATTGCATTGGCATTTACTGATGAATTTGACTAAGTAAGTGTGCACATTTAGGATTCAAATGGATGGTCGTGGTAACCTCGATTGAACCATAGGTCTATAATATATCTAATCGTAACTGACTCAAAGCCCTATAAGGACTACTACTCATTTCCTCTATAGTAATCCAAGTTTAAGGGCCTATGGAGGAGACTACATTGGCATTTATAAATGGATTTAACAAAGTGGGCACGCGCACTTGGCCTTAAAATGGACAGTCGTGGAAACCTCGATTGAACCACAAGGCCTATAATATATCAAATCAAAGTTGAATTAGAGCCCTATTTTGGGTGATACAAACCTTGTTTGTAGTAGTCCAAATTTAGGGGCCTATGGATGAGATTGCATTGGCATTTATCGATGGATTCAACAAAGAAGGCGTGCCTACTTGGGCTTCAAATGGATGGTCATGGCAACCTTGATCGAACCACAAGACCCATAATATTTTAAATTGAGGTTGTCTCAAAGCCTTATAATAGGTGCTATAAACTTTATCTGTAGCAATCCAAATTTAAGGGGCTATGGATGAGACTACATTAGCAAATATGGATGGATTTCATAAAGTGGGCGTGTGCACTTGAGCTTCAAATAGAGAGTCATGGTAACCCTAATTGAACCATGAAGCCCATAATATATCAACCCAAAGCTAACTCAAAGCCCTATAATATGTGCTACACATTTTTTTTGTAGCAATCCAAAATTAGGGACTACGAATGAGATTTCTTTGGTACTTATCAATGGATTTAACAAAGTGGGCGTGCACACTTAGGCTTCAAATGGATGGTCATGGCAACCCTGATTGAACTATAGGGACCATAATATATCAAATTGAGGCTGACTCAAAGCCCTATAATGGGCACTATAAACTTTATATACAGTAATCCAAATTTAAGGCCCTATGGATAAAATTGCATTAGTAAATATGGATGGATTTCACAAAGTGGGCATGCACACTTGTGCTTCAAATGGACAAACCACCAATTAAACCACCAAGCCCATAATATATCAAATTAAAGCTAAATCAAACCCCTATAATAAATGCTACATATTTTGTTTGTAGCAATCCAAATTTAAAGGCCTAAGGTTCAAACTGGATTGGCATTTATCGATGGATTAGACAAAGTGGGCTTATGTACTTGGGCTTCAAATGGACGATTGTGGTGACCCTAATTAAACATGGGGCCTATAATATATCAAATCAAGGCCAACTCAGAGCCCTATAATGGGCACTATAAAATTTATCTATAACAATCCCAATTTAAGGGCCTATGGATGAGACTGCATTGGCAATTATGGATAGATTTCATAAATTAGGTATGCACACTTGTGCTTCAAATGGATAGTCGTGGCAACTTCAATTGAACCATAAAGCCCATAATATATCAAATCAAAGTTGACTTAGAGCCCTATAATAAGTACTACACACTTTATTTGTAGCAATCCAAATTTAGGGGCCTATGGATGAGACTGCATTAGCATTTATGGATGGATTTGACAAAGTGAGCGTGCACACTTAGGCTTCAAATGAACGGTTGTGGCAACCCTGATTGAACCATATAGCCCATAATGTAATAATTCAAAGTTAATTCAAAGCACTATATTCAGTGCTACACACTTCATCTGTAGCAGTCCAAATTTAGGGGCTTATGGATGAGACTGTATTGGCATTTATCGATGGATTTGACAAAGAAGTGTGCCTACTTAGGCTTCAAATGGACGGTCGTGGCAACCCTAATTGAATCATGGGGCCTATAATATATTAAATCGAGGTTGACTCAAAGCCCTATAATAGGCACTATAAACTTTATCTATAGCAATCCAAATTTAAGGGGCTATGGATGAGACTACATTGGAAAATATGGATGGATTTCACAAAGTGGGTGTGCACGCTTATGCTTCAAATGAACAGTCGTGGCAACCCCAATTGAACTACAAAGCCCATATTATATCAAATCAAATCTAACTTAGAGCCCCATAATATGTACTACACATTTTTTTGTCATAATCCAAATTTAGGGACCTGTAGATGAGATTGCTTTGGCATTTATTGATGGATTTGACAAAGTGGACATGCACACTTGGGCTTTAAATGGATGGTCGTGGTAAACCCGATTGAACCACAGGGCCCATAATATATCAAATCAAGGTTGAATCAAAGCCCTATAATGGGCACTATGTACTTTATATGCATTAATCCAAATTTAAGGGCCTATGGATGAGACTACATTAGTAAATATGGATGAATTTCACAAAGTTGATGTATTCACTTGTGCTTCAAATGGACAGTCATAGCAACCTCGATTGAACCACAAAGCCCATAATATATCAAATTAAAGCTAACTTAGAGCCCTATAATAAGTGTGACATATTTTTTTGTAGCAATCCAAATTTAGGGGCCTAAGGATTACATTGGATTGGCATTTATTGATGGATTTGACAAAGTGGGCTTGCATACTTGGGCTATAAATGGACAGTCATGGCAACCTCGATTGGACCATAAGGCCCATAATATATGAAATTAAGGCTAACTCAGAGCCCTATAATGGTCACTATAAACTTTATTTGTAGCAATCCAAATTTAAAGGCCTATGGATGAAACTACATTGGCAATTATGGATGGATTTCATAAATTAGGCATGTGCATTTATACTTTAAATGGATAGTCATGGCAACCCTGATTGAACCATGAAAATCGTAATATATCAAATTAAAGCTATCTGAGAGCCCTATAATAAATGCTACACACTTTGTTTTTAGCAATCCAAATTTAGGGGCCTATGGATGATATTGCATTGGCATTTGTTAATGGATTTGACAAAGTGGGCTTGCGTACTTGGGCTTCAAATGGACAGTTTTGGCAACCCTGATTGAAACATAGGTCCCATAATATATGACATCAAGGCTAACTCAGAGCCCTATAATGGGCACTATAAACTTTCTCTGTAGCAATCCCAATTTAAGGGCCTATGGATGAGACTGCATTAGCAATTATCGATGGATTTCATAAATTGGGTGTGCACACTTGTGCTTCAAATGGATAATCATGGCAACCCCGATTGAACCATAAAGCCCGTAATATATCAAATCGAAGCTGATGCAGAGCCCTATAATAAGTGCTACACACTGTGGACAACGAGGTTTAGCATGTGCCCAAGATTTTAGCAACGACGGCACTGTTTGGGCTAAGGGCCCTAGGGAACACACTACTATGCGACAAAGTTATAGCGTGGAGATGAGTAGTTGTCACCCAAGGTAATAATTGGGACAAATCAAAAGTGGTACTCGATTCTCTAAAAGAAAGATAGCACCATAACTAGGAGATTCTGGGTACAGAATACTAACTTCTCTTAATCTCATGTTCATTTAAGATTACTTTATTAATTATTATTTATTCTCTAATTACATGCAATTTTATTAAACCCTAATTAACATCCATTTAACCCAAAAGGCAACAAGTCAATAAAATTACAAGTAACAAATGCATCAAAAAGGCAGTGTCCCTATGTCTAAACTATGTTAATTTTATTTTATAAGTTAGCTAAATCTATATACTTTATTTACAAGTGAAATGGACAAAGGGAAGGGTACTACATTTTAGTGAGCCTAAGTTTACAAAAAAGAAAAGTTCAATTAATGGGCTTAAGTCTAATTTTTATTTAAAGTAAAATATGGGCTTAAATCTATTTATTTTAAATGAAATTAAATGGGCTGAGCTAAATCTAAATAAGTTTTAATTAACTATAATAGGCCTAAAGTCTAATTTATTTTTTAAAAGAAACTGCTAGCTGGGCTAGAGTCTAAGTCAATTTTATTATTTAAAAATGGGCCTAAATCTAATTAGCCTAAATTAGGCCTAAATTGATTTTAAGTTAATTAATTAAAACCTAAACCATCTTAAACCTATTGGTTAAGTGGGTTGAACCCTAACATGGGCTTGGGGCCTAAAACAAATAAAAAAGCCCAAAGAAATAAAAAATAAAACATAAAAAACATAGCAAAATCAAATCAAAGCCACCATTAATTTTATAAAAGATTACCCACTGAACCTAGTTTTTCTAATTAATTTTAAAGTGTAGAAAATGAAATATTTTATTATTTCCCACTATTGGGGCTATTGCAGTTCCTACGTATAGAATATAAAAATTAATAAATGCCTAAATCAATAAAATCAATGAGAAAAACACGTATAAAATAACACAGAATAATAAAAAACTGAAATCCTACGTAAGATCTACATAAATTAGTCCATGGCATTCCATGGATTCTTCGTAGGTTTGCTCCAGTCACTCATCCATATTCACCAAAATCCCAGAGAAATCAAAAATAGAAAATAAAGAAATAAGTCAGTATCAAAATAAAATAATCAAATAAAATAACTCAAAAAAATAAAAGGAGAGTAAAGATTTTAGAAAAGTATGCTGATGATGCTCCGTAGAGGGAATATTCACTGTCTTGGGTTTGATCTTCTTAGATTGATTCTTGATCTCTAGACTATAAAATAAAACTTAGTTTTTAGTTTCCAAAGGTTTTAAGAATTAAAAGGACGTGGGTGAGATTTTTAGCTTCTTGTAAAAACTTAGGGTTTTATAAGCTTCCAAAACCTGGCTAAAACTCAATATCGGATCAATTTTTTAAAAAAAAAGCAAAAAAATTCCTATGAAAAGAAGAAGCCCTCCTCGAGAAGTAAAGAAAAAAAATCCCCCCTCTACAGACTTCTCTCTTGGCCTATAAAGATAAGCCAGAGCAAACCATCTTTATGTTAATACAGGATTTTTATTACCCAGATACTCGCTCATTTCAATTTTAAAAAGAAAGTAGATTGATAAGATTTTGAAGTCTGGAGAATTCTTCAAATAAAAGAGAAATGGACATGTATGTTAAATTGACTCATTCAACCAATAGGAAATCAGATAAACAATTAAAAAAAAATTCAATTTTTACTCTGCAAATTTGATTGGCATTATGTATTTTTAATCAAATTTATGCAATTTCGATCAGAATTACATAAATCAAATCAGAATTAAAGAATCCCAATCGGTTTTGAAAAATTTCTAAATTTTTTTTTTATTTAATTTAATTACTGAAAGATCCCTACAATAAAATCAAAAAACACATTTTTAGTCCTAAAAGATAATACACCAATTAAATCCTAAAAAACTTAAAATATAATTTGATTTTCAAAAATATAATTAAATTACAAAAAGGTCCTTAAAAGAAATCAAATTTAATAAATAAGCCCAAAGAGGGTTACAATTTCATCCCTAAAACCTTACAGTTTAATCCTGAAATTCAAGTATTAACCTTTGAAGATCAAACTTGACTAGATTTTCATCATTAGAGCTTTCATCGCATATGCTTATCAGTGTATCCTAGAATTGGATGCTTACAGTTGCCCCCCTTTGTCGTTGTTTGCTTGTCAAATTGCAGCAAAGCAGTATAAGCACACAATTTTAACACAAAATAGTTAAGATGCTTTCTTGTGCTCTTTTGAAAAGCTTGATTTATAGTAGTAAGCTACAAAATGTAAACAAATTGCTATAGATATGGTGTAGCATTTAGTAAGTTTCACTGTATTCCTTTTTAGGATGTCTAATGAAAAAAGGATTGAGGATATGCTATAGTTCCTGTGGAACGTCTAGCAACAATGCTATAACTACCATGTAGTATTAGCAATTCGCACTATATTCTCTATGAGATGTTTAGTGCTATATGAGTTTTATTATATTCCCCGTGGGATGATTAATGAAGTGCCCTATATTCCCTTTGGGACGTCTAGTGCCTAGTGATTATGAATTTTGCTATATTCCATGTGGGATGTTTAGCAATTATGATTTTTGTTATATTCCCTGTGGGACGTTTAATGAAATATGCAATGATTCTCACTGTATTCCCTGTGAGACATTTAGCGACTATAAATTTCATTATATTCCCTGTGGGACATTTAAAGAAATAATTAAAGAAGTGCTATAACTATTGTGTAGCGTCTAGCAAAGATTATGAGTGAAGAAACCTGCTATAGGTCCTAAAGAGCATCTAGCAAGTGCTGAATTTTAAAAATTCAAGTTATAACTACAATGTACTATATGACAATGTGAAAACTGGATTTGTACTAGGGTTGCTATGTAACATATAAAAAATGAATTTGAAAATTTTGTAATAATGCAATGCATGCAAATACAGGAATTTCTAGGTTCTGAATTGAAGAAATTCAGAATTTAAAGCATGTTGATTAACGATTTAATAACTCCAAGAGTTATTAAATTTATGAAAAAATGACTTTCTTAATTTTAAGTAGGAATTAAATGCAATTTTGGACTAAATTGTAAGAAAGAAAAGATGGATAAAAATGTAAGTAAATTGGAAGGATTATAATGGATATTTTCCATTTTATATATCCTTCCCATTCCTTTTGTTGATCACTTCCCTTCTTTTCCTATTCTTTTCTTTTTTCCTTCTAATTGATTTTGATTTTTCTTTTCTTGATTTCTTGACAATTTGTCATCTGATTTTCCATCTGTCTAATCCGGTGGTCCACTTGCAATTTGGGCCACATGGGAGAGCAGCCATGCAAGTATATCCAATTGTTTTGAGTCCATGTTTTCCACATGATAGACTTGGACTACAAAAAGGTGATATCATCCTTCCTTTGACCTGTTTGAATCTTCATAAGTCTTCACAGACTGGCAATAAGGTATTTTTTTGTCCCTTCTGCTTCATTCTGCAAGATTAATTCAAATAGTTAACTGTAATGATAAAATTTTATAGTGTAAAATTTAAATGCATGCTAACTAAATTAAATTTAAAAATTAATTGGGATATGTGAGAAAAATTCAAATTAAACATTGAAAAACAGTCGGGAGCCATCGGAGTTGCGTGCATGACCGATCAATTATCTGGATTACCGATCGAAAAATTGGATTTCTGATCAAAAATCTAGAATTTTGATCAAAATTATAGATTTCTGATTGGAAATCCATAATTTTGATCAGCATTACAAATTTCGATCAGAAATCTAGAATTTCAATTGAAATTCTATTTTTCCAATCTGTAATCTGATGGTCCCAAATTTTTTGATTTCTAAATTTTTTATTTTATTTTATTTTATTATTATTTTTTACACATAAATGAATAAAAAAATTAATACATAAAAATAATGTAAAGAATGATTTTGGTTTTATGAATTTTATTCAGAAACCAATGAAATTCGTGGGATGCTTCCACTTAGCTCGAGAGTTATTCCATGGTTTGCTAGAGAAAATGACACAAATCATCTAGGCCTTTGGCTTCAAACATTTCATTGCTACTCTTCTGACTGCTAGGGTTAGATTGGATCATTATTCCTTATTTGTACTGATTGAGAGGTGGATGGACATCTCTCACACCTTCTATATTTGTGTACGTGAGTTGATGATAACACCTATGAGTTTCTCTGCTATTACTGGTATCACATTTGGAGGGACTCCTATACCCTTTAACATAAGCTACTACAACCTTCCTGAGGGGAGTATGAGTTAGTTTGTGCATGATTTGATTAGATTTGTCCTGATATGGAAGAACCGTAAGAACGTAGTTCTTTCCTCTCTAGTTGAGGGCTTCAGACGTTTACCCACTACTACTCCTCGCTAGATTGCTCAGAAGGCGATATGTTTCCTCCTCATCCTGATAGGCATTACTCTTTTCTATGAGACTAGTTATGAGGTGAGCATTGCTCTTCTGGGCCCCTTGCATGACTTAGACCAGGTCATTACTCTTGATTGGGGATCTGCAACACTTGCTTATCTCTACTACAAACTCTACATTGTTTGTAGAGGCGTAGTGACCATGTTTGGCTTTTGGTATGCATTACATGTATGTTCTTATTTGCCTTTAATTTTGCATATTTCCTAATCCCTCTTCTGATTTTACTAACTCCTTTTCTTTCTCATATCTGGAGTATTGAGATTGGGCTAGTTCATGGTTTTAGTGTTGTTAGCTTGGACAGGAGTCTACCTTTAATGCAAAGATGGGTTTCATCTCGCCTTGCTAATATCAGGAACACACTTTAGATGTATCGTGAGCAGTTGAACGCTCTAAAATGGAAACTAGTAAGAAAATAATAATCATTGGTATTAGTTAGTGAAACTTAATTTAGCTAATGAAAATGAAAATATGTAGGTTGATCCTGGTTGGTTGGAAGGCATCGATGATTTCTAGCGATACAACTTCATGGCTGGAATAGCGAGGCTAGAGACATTGAGGGTTCTACTTCCTAGATATGGTTGTAAGATATGGTATCTTGGAGAGCGAGTATATTGTTGGTTTGCATGACCTACTAGGCAATGTGCCCCTTTTGATATTCTAGCTTCTATGCTATGGAGTTCTGATCTTGCTAGATCAGAGCTGAGGGAGGCACTGCAGGGGCATGTTGCATCGACTTTGCTTGAGCAATCTCACCATTATCGATAATATATCCAGGAGAACCTTTTAGAGTAGATTCCCATTGGTGATGTTGAGGTATCTCCTAATGGTTTCAATTATCTTTTTAGAATTTTTGAATAACTTTTTTCTTTTAGTTTGAGGAAGACTGCTCTCCTGTTGTTAAAGTGGAGGAGGTATAGATTGACACTTTTCAGGAGATTAAGTCTATTCCTGATCTTGAGACCGGCCCTGAGACTAAGAGATTTGAGTCCAGGCCCAATCCTCAGCATGTTGGGACTAGCCATGATGGGGCCTTTGTCAGTGCTATGCTTGGTGATGTCTCTCTTCTAAAAAAGTCTATGTTCTACTAGGCTCCCACTGTTCAGGCTCTAGTTAAGCAATAAATGCAGTTCAGTGATGCTTAGCTTCCTAGCTTTTATCCACCAGATGCTTCTCATGTGAGTCTGTTTGATTTATTTCTTGTATGGATATGTACACTTGACATTGATATTAGTAAAAATTTTACAAAACAAGTTCCACAGACACAGGCAGAGTATCTATATGGACTTGCCCCGTCTTAGAGATTATTCATGATGCAGGTTATAGATAGTTGACTGGTAAGCGTCTACACTAAGAAAATTCAAAATGTATGCATCTTAGGCATTAAATGCTTATGATATGATGTTTTCTATGTATGTAGAGCTATTCCAATGTTCCAGAGTGGAAGAATGAGATGCTTCACTATCAACATATAGACTTCAACTTTAATCTATACAGTGCTGGGACTTCATCTGCCAGACCTCCAGACACTTATCATCATGATGATCCTACCAGAGGATGGAGCCCATGGCCTGATACCAGAGCTCAAAATGAGTGATTTAGAGTTTTCATATTCCTGATTTTTTGCATGTTTGTATCTGACTATTCTATATTTTACTACTATTTTTTATTCCTACACTGTCTCAAACACTGTTAGATAGAACTGAAATAATGTTTGCATCTTAACAGATTTTTTTCTCTCTTTTTTTATCCTTAATAAATAACTAATTAAAAAGATAGTTAATGATCATTATCCTTTTTAATTAATTTTCCATTTATCTTAATCCTTTTCCAAGATGGATAATATTGGATAGATAAATAATTAAAAGAATGGATTATCTTCCTAATTATCTATTTATCCCAATCCTTCTCAGATTCTATCACCTTATCCACATCTTTCTTTACTAGCAAAATCCTTTTCCTATATAAACTCATCTTCTTTCCCTATATAAGGCCATACAAGGGGCATTCTCCTTCATTCTCTACATCCTCATAATGACTCAAGCATCTCTCCAAACAATGAAGAAATTTCTTAGAAGTCTCAATGGTGATGACTGGAATAAGCTTCAACCTTTCCACATCAAATCCTTGAAATATGTTCAACACCTGACTATCGATAAAAATCTCCTACATAATGTTGCTACCTTCTGGGATGTTAAGGACCATATATTCAGGTTTAATGGGCAAGAGCTTTGTCCAATGATTAAAGAGTTTGCTAATATTCTAGGATGCACATTAGACTCAACTGCTATGATAACCCTTCCTGATTTGGAGATGCAATTTCCTAACAAATTGGTTGTGTTCTTTGATTTGCCCCCAAATGATATTTATATGTATGCGCATAACCCTGGGACCATCAATCTTTCTTCTATGATCACCATCTGTGGGACTCAAGATAAAAACACTGCTGATTGGACTAGAATAATTGCTTTGTACTTATATGCTCAATTTTTTCTAGTTTCTCATCATGGTGATGTCGATACATGCATTGACATTTTTATTAGCCGCTTACATTGCTCCATTAGCTTGACGGCGATAAGGTGAAGATTTATGGTGTTCAATCCCATACTTTTGTAATAACTCTACTGTTTCTACTTGAAATTGAACCCCATTATCTATCACAATATGATATGGAACCTCATAAGGCTCTTCTCGATGAATCGTGTATCTGTTTTGCTGTCAAAGTGTTGAAAGATTTTGCCTTTACCCATCTCGAGAAGTAATCGATTGCCACCACTATATATTTATGCCCATTTGATGTTGTCGGTCTTATTTCTCTTATGATATCAATTCCCCATGCTACAAAGGGCCAAGGGGATGATAAACTATTTAGCACTATTGGAGGCATGTGATTAAGATTCCCATGGATCTGACACTGATTGCATTATCTTACTATCCTGATACAATCCTTTTCCATACTCATCCAATAGTACCCTTGTCTAATTATTTTCTTGGTTAGTATTATCCTATTCATGTGAGAACTGCATGTTCCTACATGAATTTCTTTCATCACCTCCTCAACTTCATCTGTCTTGAGACGTCTGAGCTGCATCCCATTCGATAGTCTTTTGTATAATACTCCATCATGACTTGCATAGTTATGTGCAAGAACATGAAGAGCATATCTTTCCTTTGAGGCTTCTTCATCTGGATAAATTCTTTCTTCTATGAATCTTTGGACATCATAAAACCAAGGCTTTTCTTCAGGCCCCACTTGAACATTCATAATCTGCTCACCCCCATAACATGGTGCTTTAGACTTCATGATCACTAAAGGTTTCATGGCCAACCTAGTTGCACTATCCCATATTGAAAAGAGTGTTGCTAGTGCATCTGCCATCTGATTATCGTATTTGGTTAGATGGATAAAGACACATTTAGTAAAATTCTTCATTAAGGCTTTCAAATAGCAGATATAAGGCTTAAGCTTTTCCTTTTTTACTTCCCATTCTTCATTAGCCTGACTGATGACTAACATTGAATCCCCATAAAGCAACAAATCTTTCGCTCCAGCTGCCTCAACTCGATAGATGCATGCTTCATACTCGGCCATGTTCTTTGTGACCTTAAAATCTAGTTTCTTTGCCATTGGTATGGTTTCTCCTTTTGATGTAACAAGAATCATTCCCAATCCAGCTCCTTTTTTGTTTACAGCTCCATCGAAGTAAAGTTTCCACTCCCGGTACTCTAGAACTGCTAAGTTCTCATATGGAAACTCCAAATTCCACTGCTCATCACCTTCGATCGCACTCTGACCTAAGAATTTTGCTACTACTCTTCCCTTGATTACCTTTGTAGTAATGTACTATATATCAAATTCAGTTAAGAGTACTAACCATCGAGACATTTTTCCATTTAAAGCTGATGCTTGAAATAGATACCTTAGAGGGTGTATTCTTGAAACAACTTGAACCCTATAAGATTGAAAATAATGCCTTAATTTCCTCATAGCCTAAATCATGATCAAACATGTCTTTTCTACTAAATCATATTTTTCCTCGTACAGCAGAAACTTCTTACTCAGGTAGTACATTGCATGCTCTATTCCATCTGACCCTTCTTATGCTAACATTGCCCCCATTGCATCCTCTTCTAAAGCCAAGTACAAAACCAATGGCTTACCCTGTTTAGGTGGTTTCAGAATAGGTGGATTAACAAGATACTCCTTGATCTTATCAAAATCTTTTTGACAATCATCATTCCACTTAACTGGTTGATCTTTCCTTAAGAGCTTAAAGATAGGGTCACAAATATTAGTGAGTTTTGCAATAAACCTACTAATATACTGCAACCTACTAAGGAATCCTCTTATTTCCTTCTTTGTCTTTAGTGCTGGCATTTCTTGGATAGCTTTCACTTTATCTGTATCCACTTCAATTCCTCGGTTGCTCACTATATGCCCTAATAGCTTCCCTGAAGTAAGCTAAAAATGCACTTCTTTGGGTTAAGTCTCAGGTTGTACCTCTTAATTCAGACCAAGAACTTATCTAAAGCTTCAAAGTGTCCTCCTCTTGTCTTTGATTTGACCATCATGTCATCCACGTACACTTCAACCTCCTTATGCATCATATTATGGAAAAGTGTAGTAACAGCTCTTTGATAAGTTACACCTACATTCTTCAGTTTGAAAGGCATCACCCTTTAATAATAGGTCCTCCATTCTATGATGAAAGCTGTTTTAATCTTGTCTATGACTACCATCATTATCTAGTTGTACCTAAAAAATCCATCCATAAAAGAATACATTGCACTTGTTGCAATGCTATCTACTATTACATCAATGTGAGGTAACAGGAAGTCATCTTTTGGATAGGCTTTGTTCAGATCCCTAAAATCTACACACATCTATACTTTGCCATCTTTCTTAGGAATAGGTACTATGTTTGCTAGCCATTGAGGGTAATCTACTACTTCTAGGAAGTTGGCCTGTATTTTCTTAGCAATTTCCTCCCTTATCTTTTCTGTCCATTGTGGTATTAACCTGCACAATTTCTATTTAATTGGCTTAGTTTCTGGATGAGTTGGAATGTGATGCTCTGCTATTTCCCTATCCAAACCTGGCATGTCTTCATAAGTCCAAGAAAATACTACCTTTCTTTTTTTTAATATTCTCTCAAAAATTTTCCTCTCTTCAAGAGTTACATTATGTGATATAGAAATGTTCTTTGGATTATCATTTATGCCCATGTTAAATGAATCGAATTGAATTGAATTAATGTCAAACATGAATGACCGATCAAAATTATAATGCACATAACTATCAGGATGCACATCACATAAGTAAGCAAAACCAACATTCATATCATTGACCATAGGAAAAAAAACATCCTCATCCGTATAAGGACTGGACATTATTACATTACTTTCTTCATAAATAACATTAATAAAACTATTACTAATGATAGTAGCTAAGTCCTGGGGTGGTTACTCCTCAGGTGGCCAACACAATAGCTCCTCAACAACATCATCACCCATCCTTTCAATTACTTGCTTAATGACTTCCTATTTGTTGTTGGCTACTAGGTTTTCCACAATCTACTCCTTGAAGATCTCAAACCTAGGGACATCCTTTCAAGCCACATTAATAGATTCTTTGATACCCAGATAATACTTGCCCTCCCCTGACTTGATGAAGTTCTCACTTAGTGGTCCAATTCTTCCTAAGGGCTTGTTTCTGTTTGCTTTCTCCTTGTTTTTTGCTCTTCTACTAGTTGGTCCTGCCTCAGTACATCCCAAACCCTTCATATGGTCTTAGGTCTTAATGTTCATGGGACAATACTTCTTTGTTCATTCTTTTTAAGCCCCTATCTAGGTCAATAATTCATGCTTTCCATCATTTTTGCAACCCTAGGATTTGTCCCATCAAATATTTTAGCAACTTGGAAACTAGGCAGAACACACAATTACTTCTATTTATCAAGTATAGATGCCACAGCTATATTGGTTCTAGCTTCTAGTGTCACGACATCTCCTTCATGAGGGAATTTTATTTTCTAGTGCATAGTTAAAGGTACTCCTCCTAGGAAATGAAACCATGGCCTACCCAATAGCAGGGCATAGGTGACAGGGATGTTCAGCATAATAAATTCAACAGTCGACTCTACGGGCCCTGTTTTGACCAAAGCCTAAAATGTTCCCTCCACATTCCTAGTACTGTCACCATAACCTCTGATTATGAGGTTTGAAACCATCAATTCATCTACTTTCATACCTAGATTAGGTTGGATCTTTAGCGAGCATATATTTATAGTTGAACCATCATCCACCATTACAAAGTTAGTTCTCTTCCCTTTTACTTCAGTTGGGATAAATAATGTCTTGTTATGATTTCTTCCCTCCAATGGCAAGTCATCATATGAGAATGTTATCAGCCCATGTTTCTTTTCTATCACCTTTGCTACCATAGCCTCAGGTGTAGCTACTATTTTAATGCTCTTATTCGACAAAGCTTTAACCAAAGCCCTTCTGTGACAATTCGAATGCATAAGTAATTCCTTTACATTCACTTTAGCATTCTTGAGTTATTCCAGGATTAGGTCTTCTTTCTGTCCTTCCTCTACTTCTGCATCTTCTATTTATTCCCTTTTTGCAATCCTTTCATTTTACTTTTCTACTATACGGTAATTCTTCCCACTTATAGTAACATGATTCACATTTAGATTATCACTCCATATATAAACTCTAGTGGATTTTTCTTTATCAAAATCATACCAGATGTCCACGACCCCAACGATCCATTCCCTTTTCCCATTTTTCCAAACTTTCATTATGCATGTTTATTTTCCTTTCAGCTCCTTTAGCTTGTCCATATGTTGGCTTAGCAACTCTTCAACCCCTTCTTAGGACAGTACTAGGGTTAAGGATTCATCTTCTTCAAACTCATCATCCCATCCTATCAACATGATCTCTTCCATGGGTCTATCAACAGAGGTGGGCTTAGAGTAAAAAACTTTATAATCAAACTTGCTCAAAGGCTGCCTTAATAAATCCTCTACCCCTCTTGATAACTTCATAGGAGTTTCAGTTCCAATCTCTCCTTTTAACAACTCATCTTCAGACTCGTCATCCCATCCTAATGACATGATTGAATCAATAGGAATATGAGCAGAGGGTGGCTTGAAATAGAACACTTTGTAATCAAATTTTCTTGAGGTTTCTCCTAATAAATGCTCCACTCCTTTAGGGGCCTCATGAGCTTTGTCAATGTTTACATGGTTTAGATTCTCAAAGGAGTCTAGCACTTCTTTGACTCCTGAGTTGATCATCATAGCGGTTGGTGGTGGAACATTTTGATAGTATGGGAAAGGGTTATTTCTAGTGTTTGGGTTGGAATTTGATTTCTCAGGGTCAGTGATTTTTCCAGAGTTTATCAGGTTTTGGATTTCGTGTTTTAGGCAAATGCATGTATCCATGGAATGGCCAGGTACTTAATGAAACTTGTAGTAACTATTTGGATCATAGCCAAGGACATTTGGATTTGGGGGTTTGGAAAAGGTCAGGGGTCTGAGCAGGCCTTTTTGGATTAGACGATCTAGGACTTTAGACAATGGCTGGTTGAAGTTAGAAAATCTCATGGGTTGCTGAACTGCATGCACCTCTACAGCTCGGCTATTACTTCCTTGTTGTGTGCCCCTAGTTGGGTAGTTTTGGGTTCCTATGCCTCTAGCAGTTTTATTTTTCTCACTCTCAATTTCCTCAGCTTGTAACCCATCATCATACAAATCCATAAAGGCTTTGGGATTTATCATCTGTAGCCTCTCGACCAAATTAGGTGACACATTACGAACTATCATTCTAACTTGATCCTTCTTAGCAAGCTTGTTTTTCATCATCCATGCTTTATTCATGAAAAAAATTAAGAAATCATAAAAATACTCATTTGATTTCTATTTTTTTTAACTCTAGATCCCTATTGGATACCTCCAACATGGTATTGTAATCATATTGTTTCAAAAAAGCATTACACAGTTCTTTCCAGTTAGCTCTAATAGACTTTTCTAACCCATAGTACCAATTCACAACCATTCCTTCCAGGGATAGCACAAACAACCTAGTGACTACCGCTAGAGGTGCTTTTGTAGTGCTCATAGTTATAGTGTATTGACTCAAGTGAATTCTAGGATCTCCAGTCCCATCAAACTTTTATAGTTGAGGCATTTTGAACTTGTCAAGTGGCTTGTCACCCTCCATTTACAATATATCATCAAAGTTAAATGAATACCTCATGCCTTGTCCTCTAATCAGTTCTTTTATCTTGGACATTTTCTAGGTCAGTGCTTGCATTTTCTTGGACTCAAGGTCTTGAACCAATTCAAGTGATTCTCTCTTAGGAATTTGATGAGTGTGAAAAGTGCATGGTAGCGCCTATAATCCAAGTTAGAGAAATCATCCTAATTTCTCTTACAGCAATCAAGGAAACAACCAGTGGAGGCCACAAGCACCACCTAGTTTTGTAGGGCATAATGTACAACACCAGCAACCAAATTACCATCAAGAAATAAACTTATCTTCTGGAAGTTCTCTAGAGAGCAAGTTGGAGAAGTTCATGGATGTGATGTCTATAAAAATGAATCAACAAGATGAAGCTACAAAGAGGTTGGAAGGAAGATTTAAGCAAATGTATCAAGACACTCAGCTGATGTTCAAGAACCACTCTTCCTTTATTCATAATTTAAAGGTGCAAATGGTGCAGTTGGCAAATTCTTTGTCAATGAGGAATCAAGGTTCTTTACTAAGCAACACAAAGAAAAATCCAAAAGAACAGTTGAAGGCTATCACCTTGAGAAGTGGAACTGAGATCCAAATCCCAAAAGCAACAATAGAATATGAGTAGGAAAAGAAGAAGGAATAAGAGAAAGAGTAAGAGGATGAATGGGTTAAAGTGCAAACAGAGGAGAAGCTGTAAGGTGATAACAAAAATAAGGAACAAGTAGTAGAGAAACCTACACCACAACTAGTGAAACCTTACAAACCTCAAGCTCCATACCCTCAAAGATTAAAGAAACAAGAGCATGATAAACAATTTGCTAAATTTTTAGAGAGGTTTAAAGCACCCCATATCAACATGCCTCTGGTGGAATGTCTTTCACAAATGCCTAAGTATGCTAAATTTCTCAAGGAACTAATTTCCAACAAAAGGAAGTTGCAAGAATGTGAGACCATCACACTCACAAAAAAGTGTAGCGCTATCATCTCCAAGAAAATTCCTTTAAAAAGGAAGCATCCAGGGAGTCTCACTATTCCTTGTTCTGTGGGAAATTTAAATTTTCAAAGAGCTTTATGTGATTTTGGAGCTTCAATTAATCTCATGCCTTTGTCTGTTTAAGGAAATTGGGATTAGGAGAAGCAAAACCTACAAGCATTTGATTGCATCTTGCATATAGGACAGTGAAGGAACTAAAAGGGATAGTGGAGGATGTGTTAGTAAGGGCTGGAAATTTATTTTTCTAATGGATTTTGCAGTCCTTGACTTTAAAGAAGATGAGGAGGTTCCACTAATCCTTGGTGTGCCATTCCTTTATACTGCTAGAGCAATAATTGACATCTATGATGGAACTCTTATATTAAGAGTAGGGGATGAGAGCTGTAAGTTTAAAATCTATGAAACTATGAAATATCCCTATGACAAAGATTTTTGCATGTGAGTTGAAGTCATTGATGAATGTGTGAATGAAGTCCAATGACGGAGGTTGGCACGGTCTTTAGAAGTTGAGAATATTGAGAAGTGCTTACAGGTACAATCTTCTTAAGAAGAAGTGACTCTCAAATGCCCGCACCAACCACACATACAACTACCAAACACTGAACCCACACCGCCCTTAATCATAAAACCACCAAAACTAGACTTGAAGCCATTACCTCAATATTTAAGGTACACTTTTCTTGGTGATGACCAAACTTTACCTATGATTATATCTTCTAAACTTACAAAGGAGCAAGAGGATTTGTTGGTGAACATATTGAAGAGAAAAATAAAGGCAATCGGTTGGTAGATTTTGGATATAAGAGGAATAAGTCCCTCTTATTGCATGCATAAGATTTTAATGGAGGATGGACACAAGCCAACCATTGAAAGACAGAGGAGGCTCAACCCAAACATACAAGAGGTGGTGAAGAAAGAAATGGTCAAACTACTTGATGTAGGAATTATTTATCTAATTTTTGATAGTTCTTGGGTTAGCCTAATTCAGTGTGTGCTAAAGAAAGGGGAATAACAATTGTGCAAAATATGGAAGGAGAGTTTGTTCCTACAAGAGTTGTGAATGGATGGAGAGTGTGCATTGATTACAGGAAACTGAATTCATCCATAAGGAAAGACCATTTCCTATTACCCTTTATTGATCAAATGTTGGAGCGGATAGCAGGACACGTTTTTTACTGCTTCTTGGATGGTTACTCAGGCTATAATCAAATTACAATAGCTCTAGAAGATCAAGAGAAGACCACCTTTACATGTCCTTATGGCACATTTGCATATAGGAGGATGCCATTTGGGTTATGTAATGCTCCTACAACTTTTTAGAGATGTATGATGGCTATATTTGCATATTTAGTGGAGAAGATCATGGATGTTTCCATGGATGATTTTTCTATCTATGAAACCCATTTGAAGGATGTCTAAGCAATTTGGAGCAAGTGGTAGCACGTTGTGAGGAAACAAATTTGGTGTTGAATTGGGAAAAGTGACATTTCATGGTAGATGAAGGTATTGTACTTGGACATAAGATTTCAGCTCAAGGCATTCAAGTTGATAAAGCAAAGGTGGAGGCAATTGAGAAGCTATAGTACCTTACAAATGTGAAAGGAGTTAGGATTTTTCTTGGTCATGCAGGCTTCTATAGGCGATTTATCAAGGATTTCTCAAAAATCTCAAAACCCCTTTTTAAGTTACTTGAAAAAGATTCACCTTTTGATTTTACTGATGATTGCAAAATGGTTTTTGAAAAGTTGAAACAAGCACTTGTTTCTACTCTTATAGTGATGGCACTAGACTGGAGTATACCATTCGAGCTAATGTGTGACACTAGTGATCATGCAATAAGAGTCGTTCTTGGCCAAAGAAAAGAGAATAGGTTGCATGTGATCTATTATGCGAGCCAAACATTGATAGATACTCAATTGAATTATACTACTACAAAAAGGGAGATGATGGTTGTTATATTTGCTTTTAACAAGTTCAAATCCTACCTCCTTGGATCTAAGGCAATTATATACATAGATCATGCAGTATTGAAGTATTTAACGAACAAAAAGGATTCAAAACCAAGGCTTATTATATGGTTACTTCTGTTGCAAGATTTTGATATTGAGATCAGAGACAAGAAAGGATTTAAAAAATGTAGTAGTTGATCATCTTTCAAGGTTGGAGTTGGAATAAGAGGAAAGTGATAAGCAAGAGCCTATTAAGGAGATGTTCCCTAATGAAATGGTTTTTGTTATAGGATTTATGGGTGCTCCTTGGTTTGCTGATATAGCAAATTTGTTGTCAGTGGGTGAAATTCCAAAAGAGTTCACTCTTCAGCAAAAGAAAAAGTTGATTCATGATGCTAATTTCTACATTTGGGATGAGCCATTTTTATGGAAACTATGCAACGATGGCATGGTGAGGAGATGTGTAACAAATGAGGAAGTAGGAGAAATCTTACAACACTATCATGGGAGGGTCAATAGTGGAGATTATGGACCATAAAGAACAGCTGCTAAGGTTCATGAAATAGGATTCTATTGGCCATCAATTTTTCAAAATGCTAGAGATTTTGTGATGCATTGTGATGCATGCCAAAGAAGTGGAAAGATTTTAAAAAAGGATGAAATGCCTTAATCTGGAATTCTAGAGGTGGAAATTTTTTATGTTTGGGGCATTGACTTCATGGGACCATTTCCAATGTCAGATGGTAATAGGTATATTCTTGTTTGTGTGGATTATGTTTCCAAGTGGGTGGAAGCTCAGACATGTGCAGTCAATGATGCAAGGGTTGTTTGTAAGTTCTTAAAGAAGTTATTCTCTCGATTTGGAATGCCTCGAGTCATCATAAGTGATGGGGGAACACACTTTTGCAACAAGAATATAGAAGCGTTATTAGCTCGCTATAGTGTGAAGCACAGGGTAGCTACACCTTATCACCCACAAACCAGTGGCCAAGTTGAGGTGAGTAATAGGGAGTTGAAGAAGATTTTGGAGAGAATAGTAAGTAAGTCAAGGAAAGAATGGGCAAAGAAGCTTGATGATGCTTTGTAGGCATATATAACAACTTACAAAACACCTCTTGGGATGTCTC
Organism: Mallotus nudiflorus; assembly: GCA_947683625.1. Classification (NCBI taxonomy): domain Eukaryota; kingdom Viridiplantae; phylum Streptophyta; class Magnoliopsida; order Malpighiales; family Euphorbiaceae; genus Mallotus; species Mallotus nudiflorus. The sequence continues at coordinate 5,871,145 of CANTUR010000166.1, read as the reverse complement.
CCTTCAAGGTGGTTTATGGCAAAGCATGTCATCTTCCCGTTGAGCTTCAACACAAGGCCTACTAGGTAGTGAAAGCCTTGAATTTTGACTTCAGGAAGGTAGCTGAAAGAAGAATGTTACAGTTGAATGAACTTGAAGAGATAAAAGAAGCTACTTATGAAAATTTAAGGATTTATAAAGAACGTACTAAGAGATGGCATGATGCAAGAGTAAGAATCAAGGAGTTTAAGGAAGGTGATCAAGTTTTATTGTTCAACTCATGGCTCAGATTATTTCCTGGAAAGTTAAAAAGTAGATGGACATGACCATATATAGTAACTCATTCATATCCTTATGGAGCTGTGGAATTGAGCAATACAAAAGGAGACACATTCAAAGTGAATGGGCAAAGGTTAAAGCTATACCATGGAAGCACATTTGAGGAGTTCCATCATGTTTCATACTTAAAGGAATCAACTGGAGTATTAATTTGATGGTCGAGCTCATGGACCATTAAAAGATTGCTTCTTAGGGGCTCAACCAAGACTGTTTTTAATTGTATATTTATTTATTTATTTATTTTATTGTTTGGTTATTTCTTATATGTTTTTGTAAGTTTATTCAATTTTTGATGATTGTTTATTGTGCATTTTAGGGAATGAAAGAAAGGTTGGAGCTCTAGAAGAGGTCTTATGAGTTAAATGTTTAGTGGAATATTTGTTTGAGTGACTTATAAGTTAAATTTGTGATGCATTTCTTGTCTATGTGCATTCAATTTTTAATTCAGCGAATTTTCTAAAGTATGCATGTACAGGTAGCATGGCCGTGCACATTTTGCACATGGTTGTGCGTCTTCATTGCCACTTCTAGATAATCATGTCACACGACCATGTGGAAAATGCACATGGCCATGCACCTTATGATGCCAAAACTCAACACATGATTGTGTACATTTCATGCATGGTTGTGTGATGAGACAAACCTATTTTTAGAAAAGATGCAAAATTGTGTTTTAAGTGGATATTTCCACTTCCTAACACTCCACAATTCTCCAAAACCCTAGGGACTCCAATTTTGACCACTTTTCCACTTCCCAAGCCCTAGCAAACCTAACCCTTGACCACCTTTTCAATTTCTTATTAAATTTGACCCAATTCGCCATCATCCCACTCTCTATATAAACACTTACCTCCTCTCTACAAAATCATTCTCTATACCATTTCCTACAACATTCTCCACTCTACATATTCTCTCAATTCTTTTGAAGGAAGTCTCATGGAGAAAGATCAAAGGAGGAAGGGTATAGCAAAGAAGAAAGCTAATCCTTCCAAAAGAGCAAGACATGGTGGAACTTCCAATAATTCGGGTGGTGCTGATGAGGAACAAATCGTAAAACCTTTCCCCTCTCAAATTCAATTTAGGCATGGTGAGCATATGAATAAGTTTTAAGCAATGATGAGTAGGAAGATTGTGCCAAATAGATATTTGAGTACCACATCCTTGATTGAAATTTGGTTGTTAGACAAGATTAATTTGTATGTTCATAGGATGAGGTGGAATAATTTTATTTTAATGCATAATCCTTCTTATACCATCCCTACTTGTGAATTTCTCTCTTCTTTTGAGTTCAATGATCATACCTTTGTGCTTACTTTTCATTTAGGGAATGAGGAGCATACTCTAGGCTTGTTTGAACTCAATGATGTATTTGATTTTCCCAAAAATTAGGATGCTAATGTTGCATATTATAGGAATGAGTTTTGGAGAGAATTAACTAGGGAAAGGGGAGTTTTTTATAAGGCTCAGTTAATAAAAGAATCAAGGATTTGATTGCCCACACTCAAGTACCTTCATAGGCTCATGGCACATTCTTTGTTTCCAAGGAAAAAGGGTGACTCTGTGATTACCACCACTGAGCTAAACATTTTATATTGTATGGTGAATGATAGAAAACTTGATGTCTATTATACTTTAGCTGGGAAATTGAGAGATGTTACTACAAAAGCTACTGGGGCTATTAAAGTAGGAGGACTAGTAACAGTTATAGCCAAGTACTTAAACTTTAACATCGAGAATATGCCTTTTGAAAAGGTCCCAGGTCGTCACTTTATTGACACTGGCATGATAGAATCCATGGGAATGGTTAGAGTTGACCATATTGGGAGAGCTTTTCTTATCCTGCCTACACCTGTAGAGCAAGATGAAAAGGAAGAGGAAGATGTTTCTCTGAATAATATGATAAAAAGGCTTAATAGCTTGGAGTTGCAAATTAGAGTCATCGATTCCAACATAGGTGAGCTGAATTCTGAAGTGGTAGGAATGGGTCATACTTCTAGGCAAATGAATTGCGCATTATAGATGATTAACCATAACCTTAACGCCTATTTCAGCTCTCAGAATTTTATCCCGCTGCCATTCTTACATGATGAAGATATGGCAGCAAAAGAGTACTCTTTTGAGGATGAAAGGGAGGAATGAAGACCTTGTTTTAAAGTGTTTAGGTCTAGTGTGAACAATGTTTATTTTATGTGTTTTCAGTCCTTTAATTGTGATGTTTTGTGGAACGTTATGTGTTATGTTTCATGTTTTGAATTGAAGTATGTTTTTGTCTAAGTTGTTTTTTATTAAGGATTTTTATTTTAGAAACTTATTTTCCATTCATTTTTTCTTCCAATTATGCAATAAATATGGGAGGCTTGTCCTACCAATAATAAAAAAAAAGATCTATGCTAGTAGGTAGCACGACCGTGTGCATTTTGCACACAGCCATGCGACCTGATACACAGGACAAGTCGAATTCCTCAAATTTTTCCTGTTATAAATGTTGCAATGAGGACATTGCATATTTTAAGTGTGGGGGAGGAATTAAAATTTTTTTATTTTACGAGCTTATTAGTTGTGATTTTATTTATTTTTATGTTGTTTCCTTGTTCCATTGGGAGTTTAGTTGATTTTAGTTTCCTAAGTAAGCTAAACTTCCCAAATTAATGGGTGAGAAATTTTTATTTTATTGGACTATTTTGTTTCTCGTAACTCTTTTTCTTATTTAAACTTTACTGACTTTTGTTTTTGTTCTTGTTAATTCCATTCTCTTTTATTATTTTATTTTAGTACTAACATTGTTGTGATGGCTAGAACAAAGACACAATTTGAAGGAAAGAAGCTTAATGATGGTAAGGGCAAGCCTAAGGACATGTGGGATGATTATGAAGCTTTCTTTGGCATTTATTTTGAAGAGGAAGGAAAGAGATTCTGCTCCTTAGTCAAGAGAAATTTTAGCAAGCCAAAATACTTTGATGAAGAGGTACTATTGAATATGGGGATTAAGGCAACCATAGATGTGTTTTGCAATAAATTAGGGTGGTTTAAATTGGCTACAGCCCAATCTGATGTATTCTTTGAACTTACAATAGAATTTTACACTACATTTAATATTCTAGATGCACCTCTAGGGATCTTTTCATGTAGGTTCTTTGGGAAAAAATACTTATTTGACTATGAAATCATGTCTCAAATCTTTAGTTTTCCTCAAGGAGGTGTTTGTCAACCTCCTATGGATTATAATATGAGTAGTTTTTGGCATGAAATCACTAGAGGTGATAAAGTTTGTGAGGGTCAAATAATGACTAGTAGTTTGATCAAAGATCACTCATATTTAATCATGCATAAATTCATGGCACATATAATCTTTGGAAGAAAAGATAGTACTAGGGTTTCTCCTAATGAACTATTCATGTTGTGGTGCTTGAAGACTAACACAAAAGTATGTAGTACATACTTTGTTTTGTGTTCTATTTGGCATGTTGTTCAGGCTAGAAGGTGTTGATCTCAATGGGGCATATTGTCACTGGATTAGCATTGTATTCTACTCCATTCAAATTTTCCAAACATAAATTAGAGCCTTTAGAAGACGAGTCCCTTGATGAAGATTACCTAATGTGAGCTGAAATCATCACCGAATTCAATGAGTTTCATGATGTAGAAGATGCTACATGATCCGCCAAATGGCAATGCAACATGGTGAAATACCTTTACCCCCTAATGCAACTGAAAAAGGAGATAATGGGAGTGAAGCTCAATCAAGGAAGCGAGGGAACACCGAAAAATGGAGTGATGGTATCATGGAAAAAAATCAAAGAGCAGATGGATATCTTTGACAATAGGATTAGGAATATGGTTATGGATTTGTCCAACCAGATAAAGAAGTTTGAGAGGCAATGTCAATCTAGAGTTGAAAGGTTGCAACTTCAAATTAATGAAATCTTTCACATCCTTACTCAAAGAAAAAGATCTAAAGCTATAAATGAAGCTGCAAAGTGCATTATAATCACACCATATATTCCCCCTCTAGTTTCACCGGAATAAAAGGAGTATAATGTTCTTTAATTTTCTTTTGTTTATTTATTTTTTTTAATGACTGTATGCTTGTGTGTTTGTTTTACTTTAAGAGTCTACATGCTTTATTTTTTAAATTTGTTTACCCTTTTATGTGTTTATGCCTTGCCCTTACACTTGAATTTTTTACAACATAAATACCTTTAGAGCCTTATTCATTAATGTTAGTTTTCTTGAAGAAATGCCTTAATCTTCCTTTAATGGATCATTTTAAATTTTTAAATTAGAATAGCAACTTGTGGTTAGGAATTTTTAAATTTTAATGAACATTAATGCTTACTTTTCTATTGAACAAGTGAATCTAGATGATTATTTGTGCATAGGAGTTGGAGGCTACTTTAGAGTGGTTAAAAAATCAAGAAACGAGATGGAGCATAAAACTAACTAGTTTGGAGCTTAAATTTGAAAAGAAAAATCTTTTAAATACTCCTTCTACCCCAATGCTCTTTAAGAGTAAGCGTATCCAAAGGACCCATTTTGGAGGTTTCCACACTGAGTAACACAAGAAAGGTGGGGGATGCTGAGATTGGGAAGACATTGATTGATTAACTTCTTAGCCTCCTTATTTTTGTCACAATTCCTACTTATTTCTATTTTTCTTGAGTGTCAATTATTTGTTTTCATATTTTCATTAGAAAAGTATGCTCTTCACACGGTAACAATATATTCTTAACATTAGTTGCTGTTTTAAATTTTGATTTTTTTAACTTTTTATTAAAGGAAGATTATGGTAGTTAGTCAAGTTAAAGCTAGTTAATGAGCATGATTCTTTAGGTACAAATGTGTTTTTAGGTTTTGCTTAAGGAAAAGCAAATATTCAAGTATGGGGGAGTTTGATGAGTGTGAAAAATGAATTTCTTTAAGTAGTCTTTGTGTTAGGAAAAATGCAATTTCAGTTAAGTTTGCATTTCTTTTATTCAGTTTTTATTTAGTTGAGTACTTAATGCATGTCTTACGTGTTTATTTATTTTTATGTATTAGTTGATTTATTTTTGGTTGATTTTTATGTATTTAGGGAAGTCAAAGAACAGTAGAGGAAGGTTACATGGGAGCCATGGGCACTTGAAGTGGGCCTAAAAAGCAATGGAGGTCGATATGCTAAAATGCTAAAGAAGTGATGTGCACAGCCATGTGCAAAATGCACATGTTCATGCAACCTGGTGATTGGGAAATTCAGAGTCAAATTTAATTATTAACTTATAAAGGGCAAGATGGAGATTTTATATGGTTGTAACCCTAGGGCTAGTAATTGGGATTTTATAAGAGGGTAGCCACCATATATAAGGAGAGATATTATTCATCACTTTTTGATATACATTTTTTAGAGCAGTTTTGGAGAGAAAGGAATTTTCTTGCTTATGTTAGTTTTGGAGATTTGAAAATAAGAATTTATGAACATCAAGCTTCCTATTGAATAAGGGGTTTATTCTATTCAATTGTGTTTATTCATTCTTAATTTTGATTTAATGATGATGTCTTTTTTCTTTTATTCTTCTTCTTTGTCTCTTACCATTAACATGAGTAGCTAAATTCTTAGTTAGGGTTCTTGTTGCAATTCAACCATGGGCTAATTATAATTAAACCTAAGCCATTAATCTAGATCCTTTGGTTGTTGTTGAACTTAATGTCTTCTTAGGATTGATCACCCCTTGAATGAATATACACAATAAAACTTGATCGAGAGATGGGTTGTATTAGATTTAAACAATAACCTATTAGATGCTTTCTTTGTTGAGAAACACTTTAACAACTAATATTGATTAAGGGTTGGTGCTTAAACTGGGTTAACCAAACACTTAGTTGGCGAGAGCTTTAAATCTAAGAACGTCAATTTACTTGGTTAATCATAGGGTTATCTTAAGAGGAAAGCTTAGGATTCTTGAGAAACCCTCAAATTGGATTAAGGTTAGGTATGGTTTAATAGTTAATTGATCTTAAGTAAAGGTTAAATTGGTAATAAGAACCTTAGCTCTCTAAAGTGATTGTTATTTCATTATGTTTTTTTTGTGTTTTGTCTTAGTTTAATTTAAAATACCCCTTTTTTGTTGTTTAAACAAACAAACATAATTAGTATCATTGTAGTCAATTTGCAATCTCTGTGGAATCGATATTTAATTAATACTTGTATGAATCCATATACTTGTGGAAATCCCATCACTTTTTCTATCAGGTAGTTCTCAACATCTTCTACCTTCACCTTGACAATAGGTGGATTCCTAGCAATAGGTTGCTCCCCATCATTATTGGCAATGGGCAAATCATCTATAGTAGTAGGTGGAATAACAACAGCATGCGACATAGTAGCAGTAGGTTGCATTAGTCCAAATAAGGCATGTCTTAGTTCATCCTACATCATAGCCCTCAAGTCATCCATTAGAGCCCCCTTAATGTCTTATATGGTTGAGTTCCCACTTTCTTGTTGTTCCATTTTTGTATGCTCAGTTGGAGTTGGTTCAGCTTCCAAATAGAGCAGGTTGATAGGACTCTCCTCTAATCTCTCGAGTCTATGAAGAACGTCTTGAGCTATGGACTTTGGACAAAAATCAACTCTGGTCAATTTGCCACCTCTTCATCCCCAAATGCAAGAAGTATCAGATGGATCTATGATGGCTGCAAAACAAGGTGTTAGCGTGATGAATGAAGTGCATTTATGCATGTATGCATGATGCAAGTGTTATGTAACAAGTAGCAAGCAAGCAGGTAGCATGTAACAAGTATCAGGGAACATTCAACAGGCAACATGCAAGCATAAACCTTCCAACCTTATTCCTCCCACACTTGTATTCAATGGCGAGTCTCTTTTCCTAGGATTTTTTATCTTGGTCTTAATATCAACAGGGGATATCAGGGACTGACATGCATGCCAAATCTTTCTTAAAGTAATAAAAGCATGGAAATAACATTTCTAGGTATAAAGGTCTAGGCCAATTTTCATCACCACAAGTGGGTTTCAAAAGTATGGGCTTGGGCTTTTATAGATAGAAATACCTCATAACATACAAACAACAAGCAAATTAGGTGAGATCCTAGGGGATATTGCTAAGCCATTTCATATGGTTAGAGTCTGGTAAGAAGTTAAGGTTCCCTTAGCAAAATGCCCTCCATTATGGACTTGAGTCACAGGCCAAGGTTAGAAGGGCCTAGCCTCCTTAACCAACTCAAGAGAAGACTACCCCCCCTTAAGGACTTGGGTTAGAGGCTCTGGCCAGATAAGCCCGTTAATCTCTCTTGGATTGAGTTAAGGCTATGAGTGATGGTTAGCCAATCTATAACCCCATGAAGCTAGTGGAATCATGGAATCATAAACCAATGTCATCGAGTAAATAGGGACATGTAGAATGAATGCAAAAATAAAATAATAATTAATAAAATAGTCCTAAAGAACACAAGTAGAACCAGTATCTCTTATCCACCGTGGAGTTACCATTATAGACGGTGGGGTTTAGTGCGTGCCCAATATTTTAGCAACCACGACACTATTTGGACTTAAGGCCCTAGGGAACACACTACTATGCCACAAAGTCATAGCATGGAGATAAGGAGTCATCACTCAGGGTAATAACTAGGACAAATTGAAAGGTGGTACTCAATTCTTTAAAAGAAAGCTAGCACCACAACTAGGAAATTCTGGGTACAGAATACTAACTTCTCTTAGTCTCGTGTTCATTTAAGATTACTTTATTAATTATTATTTTATTCTCTAATTACATGCAATTTTATTAAAGCCTAATTAACATCCATTTAACCCAAAAGGCAACAAGTTAATAAAATTACAAGTAAAAAATGCATAAAAAAGGAAGTGTCCCTATATCTAAACTATGTTAATTTCATTTCATAAGTTAGCTAAATCTACATATTTTATTTACAAGTGAAATGGACAAAGGGAAGGGTCCTACATTTTAATGAGCTTGAGTTTACAAAAAAGAAAAGTTCAATTAATGGGCTTAAGTCTTATTTGTATTTAAAGTAAAATGTGAGCCTAAATCTATTTATTTTAAAATTAAATTAAATGGGCTGAGCTAAATTTAAATAAGTTTTAATTAACTATAATGGGCCTAAAGTCTAATTAATTTTTAAAAGAAAATGCTTTATTGGGTTGGGCTAGAGTCTAAGTCAATTTTATTATTTAAAAATGGGCCTAAATGTAATTAACCTAAATTGGGCCTAAATTGATTTTAAGTTAATTAATTAAAACCTAAACCATTTAAAACCTATTGCTTAAGTGGGTTGAGCCTTAATGTGGGCTTGGGGCCCAAAATAAATAAAAAAAGCCTAAAAACATAAAAAAAAAAAGACATAGTAAAATCAAATCAAAACACATTCACATATGATTTCTAAAAAAACCTAATTTAATTACATACAAACCCTAATTAAATAAAGCCACCATTAATTTTATAAAAGATTACCCAGTGAACCTAGTGTTTCTAATTAATTTTAAAGTGCAAAAAATAAAATATTTTATTATTTCCCACTACCGGGACTATTACAGTACCTACATATAGAATATAAAAATTAATACATGCCCAAATCAACCAAATCAATGAGAAAAACACATATAAAATAACACATAATAATAAAAAAACTAAAATCCTAAACAAGATTTACATAAATTAGTCCATGACATTCCATGGATTCTTCATAGGTTTGCTTCAGTCATTCATACATATTCATCAAAATTCCAAAGAAATCAAAAACATAAAATAAAGAAATAAGTCAGTATCGAAATAAAACAAAACAACTAAATAAAAAAACTCAAAAAAATAAAAAATAAAAGGAGAGTAGGGATTTTAGAAAAGTATGTTGATGATGCTCCTCAAAGGGAATATTCATCGTCTTGGGTTTGATCTTCTTAGACTGATTCTTGATCTCTGGTCTATAAAAATTCAATTTTTAGTTTCCTAAGGTTTTAAGAATTAAAAGGATGTGGGTGAGATTTTTGGCTTCCTTTAAAAACTTAGGGTTTTACATGCTTCCAAAACCTGGCTAAAACTCAATATGGGATCAATTTTTTTAAAGAAAGCAAAACAATTCTAAAGAAAAGAAGAAGCCCTCCCCGAGAAGAAAATAAAAAAAATCTCCCCTCTATGGACTTCTCTCTTGGCTTATAAAGCCAAGCTAGAGCTAACTGTCTCTACATTAATCTAAGATTTTTGTTACCCAAAGACTCGCTCATTTCAATTTTAAAAAGAAAGCAAATTGATTAGATTTTAAAGTCTGGAGAATTCTTCAAACAAAAGAGAAATTGACATGTATGTTAAATTGACTCATTCAACCAATAGGAAATCAGAAAAATAATAAAAAAATCAATTTTTACTCCGCAAATCTTATCGGCATTACGTATTTTATATTGGATTTATGTAATTCTGATTGGAATTACATAAATCCAATTGAAATTACAGAATCCCAATCAGTTTTGACAAATTTTTTATTTTTTTAAATTAATTATTGAAAGACCACTACAATAAAATCAAAAAACACAATTTTGGTCCTAAAAGATAATACACCAATTAAGCCTTAAAAAACTTAAAATATAATATAATTTTCAATAATATAATTAAATTACAAAAAGGTCCTTGAAAGAAATCAAATTTTATAAATAAGTCCAAAGAGAGTTATAATTTCATCCCTAAAACCTTATAGTTTAATCCTGAAATTCAACTATCAACCTTTGAAGATCAAATTTAACTAGATTTTCATCATTGGAGCTTTCATCACATCTATTTATCAGTGTATCCCAAAATTGGGTGTTTACACACACTTTTTTGTAGCAATCCAAATTTAGGGGCCTACATATGAGACTGCATTGGTATTTATGGATGGATTTGACAAAGAAGGCGTGCCTACTTGGGCTTCAAATTGACAATCGTGGCAACCCTAATTGAACCATGAGACCCATAATATATTAAATCAAGGTTGACTTAAAATCCCTATAATGGGCACTATAAACTTTATCTGTAGCAATCCAAATTTAAGGGGCTATGGATGAGACTACATTGCAAAATTTGGATGGATTTCATAAAGTGGGTGTGCGCACTTATGCTTCAAATGATAGTCGTGGCAGCCCCAATTGAACCATAAAGCCCATATTATATCAAATCAAAGCTAACTCAAAGCCCTATAATATGTGCTACACATTTTGTTTGTCGCAATCTAAATTTAAAGGCCTACAAATGAGATTGCTTTGGCATTTATCGATGGATTTGACAAAGTGGGCAAGCACACTTAAGTTTCAAATGGATGGTCATGGCAACCCTAATTAAACCATGGGGCCCATAATATATCAAATCAATACTAACTCAAAGCCCTATAATGGGCACTATAAACTTTATTTAGAGCAATATAAATTTAAGGGCCTATGGATGAGACTACATTAGTAAATATGGATGGATTTCACAAAGTGGGCATGTGCACTTCTGCTTCAAATAGACAGTCGTAGTAACCTCGATTGAACCACAAAGCTTATAATATATTAAATCAAAGCTAACTCAAAGCCCTATAATAATTACTACACATTTTGTTTATAACAATCCAAATTTAGGGGCCTAAGGATCAGGCTGGATTGGCATTTATTGATGGATTTAACAAAGTCGGCTTGCATACTTAGGATTCAATTGGACAGTCATGGCAAGCCTGATTGGACCATGAGGCCCATAATATGTCAAATTGAGGCTAACTCAGAGCCCTATAATGTTCACTATAAACTTTATCAGTAGCAATCCAAATTTAAGGGCCTATGGATGAGACTGCATTGGTAATTATAGATGGATTTCATAAATTGGGCGCACACACTTATGCTTCAAATGGATAGCCATGGCAACCCTGATTGAACCATTAAGCTTATAATGTATCAAATTAAAGCTATCTCAAATCCCTATAATAAGTACTATATACTTTGTTTGTAATAATCCAAATTTAGGGCGTGCGGATGAGACTGCATTGGCATTTATGGATGGATTTGACAAAGTCGACTTGTGTACTTGGGCTTCAAATGGACGGTCATGGTAACTTCGATTGAACTATAGGGCCTATAATATATCAAATTAAGTCTAACTCAGAGTCCTATAATGGGAACTATAAACTTTATCTGTAGTAATCCCAATTTAAAGGCCTATGGATGAGACTGCATTGGCAATTATGGATGGATTTCATAAATTGGGCGTGCACACTTATGCTTCAAATGGAAAGTCATGGCAACCCTGATTAAACCATGAAGCATGTAATATATCAAATCAAAGCTAAGTCAGAGCCCTATAATAAGTACTACACACTTTGTTTGTAACAATCCAAATTTAGGGACCTATAGTTAAGATTGCATTAGCATTTATGGATGGATTTGACAAAGTGGGCGTGCACACTTGGGCTTTTAATGGATGGTCATGGCAACCTTGATTGAACCATGAGGAATATAATGTAATAATTTGAAGCTGAGTCAAAGCACTATATTGAGTGCTATACACTTCATCTATAGCAATCCAAATTTTAGGGCCTATGGATAAGACTGCATTAGTATTTATCAATGGATTTGACAAAGAAGGCGTGCCTACTTAGGCTTCAAATGGACCATCGTGGCAGCCCTAATTGAACCATGAGGCCTATAATATATTAAATTAAGGTTGACTCAAAGCACTATAATGGGCACTATATACTTTATCTGTAGCAATCCAAATTTAAAGGGCTATGGATGAGACTACATTGGAAAAAATGGATGGATTTCACAAAGTGGGCATATGCACTTATGCTTCAAATGGACAGTTGTGGCAACCATGATTGAACCACGAAGTCTATCATATATCAAATCAAGCTCACTCAGAGCCCTATAATATGTGCTACACATTTTGTATGTCACAATCCAAATTTAAGGGCCTATGGATGAGATCGCTTTGGCATTTATTGATGGATTTGACAAAGTGGGCATGCACACTTAGGCTTCAAATGGACAGTCGTGGAAACCCCAATTAAATGATAGGTTCTATAATATATCAAATCAAGACTAAGTTAGAGCCCTATAATAGGCACTATAAACTTTATCTACAGAAATCCAAATTTTAAGGCCTATGGATGAGATTGCATTGGTAAATATGGATGGATTTCATAAAGTGGTCATGCACACTTGTGCTTCAAATGGACAGTCGCAGCAACACTGATTGAACCAAAAAGCCCATAATATATCACATCAAAGCTAACTCAAAGCCCTATAATAAGTGCCACACATTTTTTTTATAGCAATCCAAATTTAAGGGCCTAAGGATCATACTGGATTGGCATATATCAATGGATTTGACAAAGTGGGCTTGCATACTTGGGCTTTAAATGGACTATTATGGAAACCTCAATTGAACCATGAGGCCCATAATATATCAAATCGAGGCTAACTCAGAGCCCTATAATGGGCATTACAAACTTTATCTATAGCAATCCAAGTTTAAGGGCCTATGGATGAGACTGCATTGGCAATTATGGATGGATTTCATAAATTTGGCGTGCGCACTTGTACTTCAAATGGACAGTCATGGCAACCTTGACTGAACTATAAAGCCTATAATATATCAGATCAAAGCTAATTCAGAGCCCTATAATAAGTGCTATACACTTTGTTTGTAGCATTCTAAATTTAGGGGCCTACGGATGAGACTGCATTGGCATTTATGGATGGATTTAACAAAGTGGGTGTGCACACTTAGGCTTCAAATGGATGGTTGTGGCAACCCTGATTAAGACATGGGGCCAATAATGTAATAGTTCAAAGCTAAGTTAGAGCACTATATTGAATGCTACACACTTCATGTATAGCAGTACAAAGTTAAGGCCTATGGATAAGACTGCATTGGCATTTATGGATGGTTTTGATAAAGTGGTTATGCATAATTGTGCTTAAAATGGACGGTCGTGGCTACCCCTATTGAACCATAGGGCCCATAATTTATTGAATCAAGGTCAACTTAAAGCCCTATAATAAGTGCTATAGACAAAGTCTGTAGCAGTCCAAATTTAGTGTCCTATGGATGAGACTGCATTGGCATTTATGGATGGATTTGACAAAGTGGGTGAGCATACTTAGACTTTAATTGGACAGTTGTGTCAACCTCGATTGAACCACAAGGCCTATAATGCATCAAATCAAAGCTGAGTTAGAGCACTATAATGAGTGCTACACATTTCACCTGTAGCAATACAAATTTAGGGGCATATGGATGAGACTACATTGGTATTTATAAATGGTTTTGACAAAGTAGGCATGCCCGATTGAACCACTGGGCCCATAATATATTAAATCATAGCTCACTTAGAGCCCTATAATGGTTTTTATAGAAAATGTCTGTAGCATTCAAAATTTAGGGTCCTATGGATGAGACTGCATTGGCATTTATGGATGGATTTGACAAAGCGAGTGTGTTCACTTGGGCTTCAAATGGATGGTCATGGCAACCCCAATTGAACCATAAGGCCCATAATATATCAATTTGAGGTAGAATTAGAGCCCTATAATGACTGTTACACACTTATACTGTACCAATCCAAAATTAGTGGCTTATATATGAGACTGTATTGGCATTTATGGAGGGAGTTAACAAAGTTGGCATGTGCACATGGGCTTTAAATGGATGCTCGTGGCAACCCCAATTGAACCACAGGACCCATAATATATCAAATCAAAACTAAATTAGAGCCATATATTAGGTGCTATAAACTTTGTTTGTGAAAGTCCAAATTTAGAGGCCTATGGATGAGACTGGATTAACATTTGTGGATGGATTTGACAAAGTGGGTGTGCACACTTGGACTTCAAACATATGGTTATGGAAACCCTGATTGAACCATAGGGCTCATAATGTATTAAATCAAAGTTGACATAGAGCCCTATAATAAGTTCATCTGTAGTAGTACAAATTTAGGGGCGTACAGATGTGACTGCATTGGCATTTATAGATGGATTTGACAAAGTAGGCATGCACACTTGGGCTTCAAATGGATGGTTGTGGCAACCTTGAATAAACCATGGTACCTATAATATATTAAATTAAAGTTGACTTAGAGCCCTACAATGGTAGCTACACACTTTGTTTAGTGCATTTCAAATTTAGGGGCCTATAGATTATACTGCATTAGCATTTATGGATGGATTTGATAAAGTAGGCGTGCATACTTGGGATCAAAATGGATGGTCATGGCAACCTTGATTGAACCACGGGGCCCATAATATATCAAATTGAAGATGACTAACAACTCTATAATGGATGTAAAGACAAAGTCCGTAGTAGACCAAATCTAGGGGCATATGGGCATGCGCACTTAGGTTTCAAGTGGATGGTCATGGCAACTCCAATTGAACCTTGGGCCCATAATATCTCAAATGAAATTTGACTCAGAGCCCTATAATGCATGCCATCAAGTTTGTAGCAGTCCAAATTTAGGGGCATATGGATGAGACAATACTGGCATTTATGGATAGATTTGGCAAACTTGGTGTGCGCACTTAGGCTTCAAATGGATGGTCATGGCAACCCCAATTCAACTTTGGGCCCATAATTTATCAAACCAAAGCTGACTCAGAGCCCTATAATGGGTGCTATATGCTTTATTTCTAGCAATCCAAATTTAGGGGCCTATGGATGAGACTGCATTAGCATTTATAGATGGATTTGACAAAGTGGGTGTTCATACTTAGGCTTCAAATGGATGGTCATGGCAACCCCAATTGAACCATAAGGCCTATAATATATCAAATCAAAGCTGGCATAGAGCCCTATAATGAAAGCTACAAACTTTTCCTATTTGAAGCCCAATGGCACATGCCCAGTGGTGGTAACCCCGATTAAACAACGAAGCCTATAATACATGAAATTGAAGCCGACTCAGAGCCTTATAATAAGTGCTACACACTTCATTTATACTAATCCAAATTTAAGGGCCTACGAATTGGACTGCATTAGCATTTATGGATGGATTTGATAAAATGGGCGTGTTCACTTGGGCTTCAAATGGACGCTCTTTGCAACCTCAGTTGAACCATGGGGCCCATAATATATCAAATCAAAGCTACCTCATAGTCCTATAATAGGTGCTACACACTTCATCTCTAGCAGTATAAATTTAGGGGCTTATGGATGAGACTGCATTGGCATTTATGGATGGATTTGACAAAGTGGGTGTGCACACTTAGGCTTTAAATGGATAGTTGTGGCAAACCCAACTGAACCATGAGGCCCATAATATATCATATTGAAGCAGACTTAGAGCCTATAATTGGAGCTATGAACTTTGTTAGTCATAATTCAATTTTAAGGGCCTTTAGTTGAGACTGCAATGGCAATTATACATGAATTTGACAAAGTAGGTATGTGCACTTGGGATTCAAATGGACGTTCGTGGCAACCACGAGGCCCATAATATATCAAATCAAAGCTGAATTAGAGCCCTATAAGGCGAGCTATAGACTTCATCTGTAGTGATCCAATTTAAAGGCCTATGGAAGAGAATGCATTGGCATTTGTGGATCGATTTGACAAAGTGGGCATGTGCCATTGGGCTTCAAATGGACAATTGTGGCAACCCTAATTGAACCACGAGACCCATAATATATCAAATCATAGTTGACTCATAGCCTTATAGTGGGTGCTATAGAAAAAGTTTGTAGCAATCTAAATTTAAGGGCCAATGGATGAGACTGCATTGGCATTTATGGATAGATTTGACAAAGTAGGCGTGCGCACTTAGTATTCAAATCGATGGTTGTAGCAACCCTAATTGAACCATGGGGCCCATAATAATCCAATCGTAGCTAACTTAGATTCCAATAAGGACTACTATACACTTCCTCTATAGCAATCCAAGTTTAGGGGCCTATGGATGAGACTATATTGGCATTTATGGATGGATTTGACAAAGTGGACATGCGCACTTGGGCTTTAAATGGATAGTCAAGGCAACCTCGATTGAACCACATGGCCCATAATATGTCATATTGAAGCCAACTTTAAGCCCTATAATAGGTACTACACTTCAAATATAGCAATCCAAATTTTAGGGCCTATGGATGAGATTTCATTGGTATTTATGGATGGATTTGACAAAATGGGCGTGCGCACTTGGGCTTCAAATGGAAGGCCGTGGCAACCACGATTGAACTACATGCCCATTATATATCAAATAGAGGTTGACTCAGACCCTATTATGGGTGCTATACACTTCTTCTATAGTAATCCAAAATTAGGGGCCTATGTATGACATTGCATCGGCATTTGTGGAAGGATTTAACAAAATGGACGTGCATACTTGGGCTTCAAATGGGTGGTCATAGCAACCCTGATTGAATAATAGGGCCCATAATATATCAAATCAAAGTAGACTTAGAGCCCCACATTAGGTGTTATAAACTTTGTTTGTAGCAGTCCAAATTTAGGGGTCTATGGATGAGAATGTATTAGCATTTATAGATGGATTTGACAAAGAGGGCATGGCCACTTAGGCTTCAAATGGATGCTCATGGCAACCCTGATTAAACCACAGGGCCCATAATATATCAAACTGAGGCTACCTTAAAGCCCTGTAAAAGGCACTATCAACTTTATCTGTAGCAATTCAAATTTAAAGGCCTATGGATGAGACTGCATTGGCATTTACAAATGGATTTGACAAAGCAGGCGTGTACACTTGGGCTTTAAATGGATGGTTGTGGAAACCCCAATTAAACCATAGGGCCCATAATTTATCAAATTAAGGTAGACTTAGAGTCATATAATGAGGCTATAGACTTCTTTTGTACCAATTCAAATTTAGGGGCCTATGGATGAGACTGCATTGGCATTTGCGGATGGAGTGGACAAAGTAGGCGTGCGTACATGGGCTTCAAATGGACGGTTGTGGCAACCCCTATTGAACCATATAGCCAAATAATATATATAATCAAAGCTAAATTAGACCCTAATATTATATGCTATAAACTTTGTCTATAGCGGTCCAAATTTAGGGTCTTATGGATGAGATTACATTGGCATTTATGGATGGATTTGACAAACTAGACTTGCACACTTGGGCTTTAAATAGACAGTCGTGGCAACCCCAATTGAACCATAGGGCTATAATGTATCAAATTGAAATTGACATAGAAACCTATAATATGTGTTTCACACTTCATCTATAGGACTACAAATTTAGGGGTCTATGGAGGATACTACATTGGCATTTATAGATGGATTTAACAAAGTGGGTGTTTATACTTGGGCTTTAAATGGATAGTTATAGCTGCCATGATTGAACCATAGGACCCATAATTTGTCTAATCAAGGCTGACTTAGAGCACTACAATTGGCACTACAAACTTTGTTTGTAGCAATCCAAATTTTAAGGCCTATGGGTGAGACTGCATTGGCATTTATGGATGGATTTCACAAAGTGGGCATGTGCACTTGGGCATCAAATGGACAGTCGTGGCAACCATGATTGAACCACAAAGGCCATAATATATCAAATTGAAGCTAATTCATATCCCTATAATAAGTACTAGAGAAAAAGTCTGTAGCAATCCAAATTTAGGGGCCTACGGATGAGACTGCATTGGCATTTATGGATGGATTTAACAAAATGGGTGTTCACACTTGGGATTCAATTGGATGGTTGTGGAAACTCAATTGAACCATGGAGCCTATAATATATTAAATCAAAGCTTACTTAGAGCCCCATAATAGGTGGTATAGACAAAGTCTGCAGTAGTCCAAATTTAGGGACCTATGGATGAGATTGCATTGGCATTTACAGTTGGATTTAACAAAGTGGGTGTGTGTACTTGGGATTCAAATGGATGGTAGTGGCAAACCTGATTAAACCATAGGGTCCATAATATATCCAATGGAATTTGACTCAAAGCCCTATAATAGGTGCTACACACTTTGTCTATACCAATCCAAATTTAGGGGCCTATGGATAAGAATGCATTGGCATTTATAGATGGACTTGACAAAGTGCATGTGCGCACTTAGGCTTCAAATGGATGGTTGTGGCAACCCTGATTGAACCATGGGGCCCATAATATATCAAATTATAGCCAACTCAGAGCCATATCATAGGTACTACACATTTTCTATAGCAATCCAAATTTAAGGGCCTATGAATGGATGAATTTGTCAAAGTGGGCATGCACACTTGGGCTTCAAATGGATGGTCGTGGCTACCCTAATTGAAGCATAAGGCCCATTATATATTAAATCGAGATCGAATCAAAGTCCTATATTGTGTGCTTTACAGTTCTTCTATGGTAATCCAAATTTAAGGGCCTATGGATAAGACTACATTGGCATTTATGGATGGATTTGACAAAGTAGGCGTGCATACTTAGGCTTCAAATGGACAGTCGTAGCAACCTCAATTATACCATGAGGCCTATAATATATTAAATCAAAGCTTGCTCAAAGACCTATATTAGGTGTTATAGATGTCATATGTAGTAGTCCAAATTTAGGGGCCTATGGATTAGACTACAATGGAATTTATGGATGGAATTGACAAAGTGGGTGTGTGCACTTGGGCTTCAAATGGATGGCCGTGGCAACCCCAATTAAGCCACGGGGCCCATAATATGATAAATTAAAGTTGACTTAGAGCCCCATATTGGGTGCTATAAATATTATCTATAGCAGTCCATATTTAGGGGTCTATGGATGATACTGCATTGCCATTTATGGACAGATTTGACAAAGTGAGCATGCACAGTTGGACTTCAAATGGATGGTCATGGAAACCTTAATTGAACTATAGGGCCCATAATTTATCGAATCAAGGTTGACTTAGAGCTCTATAATGGGTACTACACATTTCTTCTGTACCAATCCAAATTTAGGGGCCTATGGATAAGAGTGAATTGGCATTTAAGGATGGATTTGACAAAGTGAGCGTGCGCAATTAGGCTTTAAATGTACAGTCATGGAAATTTCAATTAAACTACAGGTCCCATAATATATCAATCGAAGTTAACTTAGAGCCCTATGGATGGATTTGACAAAGTGGACATGTGCACGGATTCAAATAGACAGTCGTGGCAACCCTGATGGAACCACAAGGCCCATAGTTTATCAAATCGAGGCTGACTCAATGCCCTATAATGAGCACTACAAACAAAGTTTGTAGTAGTCCAAATTTAGGGTCCTATGGATAAGATTGCATTAGCATTTATGGATGGATTTGACAAAGTGGGCATGTGCACTTAGGCTTCAAATCGACGATTGTGGTAACCCTAATTGAACCATAAAGCCCATAATATATCAAATCAAAGCTGAGTCAAAGCACTATAATGAGTGCTACACACTTCATCTATCTCAATACAAATTTAGGGGCCTATCGTTGAGATTGCATTGGCATTTATTGATTGTTTTGACAAAGTGTGCGTGTGCGCACTTGGGCTCCAAATAAATGGTCATGGCAAGCCCGATTGAACCACATGGCATATAATATATCAAATTATAGCTAACTCAGAGTCCTATAATGGGTGCTATAGAAAATGTATGTAGCATTCCAAATTTGGGGCACTATGGATGAGATTGAATTAGAATTTACGGATGGATTTGACAAAGTGGGCATGCAAACATAAGCTTCAAATGGTCAGTCGTGGTAACCCCGATTGAACCAAAGTGCAAATAATATATCAAATATAAGTTGACTCAAAGCCCTATAATGAGTGCTACACATTTCTTTTGTACCAATCCAAATTTAGGGGCCTATGGATGATAGTGCATTGGCATTTATGGATGGATTTAACAAAGTGGGCATGCGCACTTAGGATTCAAATGGACGATCGTGGCAACCCCAATTGAACCATAAGGCTCATAATATATCTAATCAAAGTTAACTTACATCCCTATAATGAATGCTACACACTTCATCTATAGCAATCCAAGTTTAGGTGCATATGGATGAGACTACATTGGCATTTATGGATGGATTTCACAAAGTGGGCATGTGCACTTGGGATTCAAATGGACAATCGTGGGACCTCGATTGAACTATAGGGCCTATAATATACCCAATCGAAGTTGACTTAGATCCCTATAATGAATGCTATACAATTCATCTGTAGCAATCAAAGTATAGAGGAGACTACATTAGCAATTATTATGGATTTAACAAAGTAGGTGTGCGTAGTTGGGCTTCAAATGGATGGTTCTGGCAACCTTGATTGAACCATAGGGCCCATAATATATCTAATCAAATTTTACTCAGAGCCCTATCATTGGTGCTATAGACATCATCTATAGCAATCTAAATTTAGGGGCCTATGGATGAGACTGCATTGCCATTTATGGATGGATTTGACAAAGCAAGCGTGCATACTTGGGCCTTAATTGGACTATTGTGGAAACCTTGATTGAAGCAGAGGGCCCATTTTATATCAAATCAAGGCTAACTTGGATCCCTGTAATAAGTACTGCACACTTCTTCCATAGCAATCCAAATTTAAGGGTCTGTGGATGAGATTGCATTGGCATTTATGGATGGATTTGAAAAAGTAGGCTTGCGCACTTGCGCATCAAATGGATAGCCATGGCAACCCCAATTGAACCACAGAACCCATAATATAAAAAATCAAAGCTGAATCAAATCCCCATAATTGGGTGTGGCAAACTTTATCTATAAAAGTCCATATTTAGGGGCCTACGGATAAGACTGTATTACCATTTATGGATGGATTTGATAAAGTGGGCATGCGCACTTGGGCTTCAAATGGACAATTGTGGTAACCTTGATTGAACTATAGGCCCAATAATATATCAAATTAAGGATGACTCAGAGCCTTATAATGGGTGCTACACATTTCTTCTATACCAATCCAAATTTAGGAGCCTATGGATGAGACTACATATATGTTTATGAATGGATTTAACAAAGTTTGTGTGCACACTTGGGCTTCAAATGGATGGTCATGGTAACCCTGAATGAACTACAAGGCCCATAATATATCAAATCATAGTTGACTTAAAGCCCTATGGATGGATTTATAGATGGATGGATTTGACAAAGTGGGCATGCGCACTTGGGATTCAAATGGACTGTTGTGGCAACTCCGATTGAACCACAGGGCCCATAATATATCCAATTGAAGCTAACTTAGAGCCTTATAATGAGAGCTCCACACTTCATCTTTAGCAATCCAAGTTTTAGGGCCTATGGATGAGACTACATTGGCATTTATGGATGAATTTGACAAAGTGGGCATGCGCACTTGGGCTTCAAATGGACGATCATGGCAACCCCGTTTGAACCACGAGGCCCATTATATATCAAATTAAGGCTAAATCAGAGCCTTATAATGGGTGCTACACACTTCTTCTATAGCAATCTAAATTTAGGGGCCTATGGATGGGATTGCATTGGCATTTATGGATGGATTTAATTAAGTGGGTGTGCACACTTAGGCTTCAAATGGAAAGTCATGGTAACCCCGATTAAACCACGGGGCCTATATTATATCAAAACATAGCTGACTCAAAGCCCTATAATGGGTACTAAAGATAAAGTTTTTAGCAGTCCAAATTGAGGGTCCTATGGATAACACTGCATTCGCATTTATGGATCGATTTGGCAAAAGGGGTGCACACTTGGGCTTCAAATGGATGGTCATGGCAATCCCTATTGAACTATAGGGCCCATAATTTATCAAATCTAGGCTGATTCAGTGCCTTATATCAAGTGCTGCACACTTTTCTATACCAATCCAAATTTAGGGGCCTATGAATGAGACTGCATTGGCATTTTTAGATGGATTTGACAAAGTGGGCATGTGCACTTGGGCTTCAAATGGACGGTCATGGTAACCTCGATTGAACCACAAGGCCTATAATATAGCAAATCGAAGCTAAATTAGAGCCCTATATTAGGTGCTATAAACTTTGCCTGTGTCAATCCAAATTTAAGGGCTTATGGATCAGACTGCATTGGTATTTATGGATGGATTTCAAAAAGTGGGTGTACGCACTTGGGCTTCAAATGGATAGTCATGGAAACCATGATTCAACCACAAAGCCCATAATATATTATAAACGACGGGATTTAGTGCATGTCCAAGATTTTAGTAACTACAACATTGCTTAGGCTCAGGGCCTTAAAGAACACACTAACCACTTTCACAAAGACATGGCGTGGAGATGAGGAGTTGCCACCCAGGATAATAACTAGGACAAATCAAAAAGGTGGTACTCGATTCCCTAAAAGAAAGCTAGCAGCATAATTGGGAGATTTTGGATACGGAATACTAACTTCTCTTATTCTCGTGTTCATTTAGAATAATTTTATAAATGACTATTTCATCCTCTAATTACATGCAATTTTATTAAACCCTATTTGACATCCATCTAACCCTAGGCATCTAGTCAATAAAATTACACATAAAAAATGCAATCAAGATCATGTTGTCCCTAAGTCTAAACTATGTTAATTTTATTAAAAAGTTAGCTAGATTTACATTTTATTTACAAGTGAGAAATGGGCTAAAGGTAGGCCTACATTTTTATTAATAGTGAGCCTAGATCTATTTATTTTAGTTTATCTAAGGAATGGGCTTAAGTCTATTCAAATTTAAAGGAAAATTAAATTAGTGGGCCTAAGTCTAATGTGATTTTAATTTAAGTGAAATGTGGGCTTAGGTTTATTTATTTTAAAAGAAATGAAATTAAGTGGGTTGAGCTAAGTCTAAACAAGTTTTAATTAACTAAGTGGGCCTAAAATCTCATTAACCTAATGGGCCTAAGTTGATTTTAATTATTTAAAGCCCTAAACAATTTTTAAACCTATTTATTAAATGGGTTAGACCTAAACGTGAGCTTGGGGCCCAAAAACATAAAAAAAAAACATAATAAAACATAATAAAATCAAATCAAAATACATTCACATATGATTTCTAAAAAAATCTAATTTAATTACATACAAACCCTAATTAACTAAAGCCACCAATAATTTTAATTAATTTTTACCCAATTGAACCTAATTACTAATTAATTTTAAAGTGCAAAAATTTAAATCTTTCACTATTCCCACTACTGGGGCTATTACAAACTACGTATAAAAATTAAAATTAAACAATTATACACCAATTAATGACTACACATAACACATAAAGGTAAAATAAAAATTAAAACCCTAATGTCTACTGGAAAGCAATACAAATTATTCTATGGCATTCCATGCATCTTCTGTTCATTTGAACACAACTAGTATCCTCCTCAATCCATAATTGAGCATCAAAACAAAAAAAAACACAAAAAAATAGATTAGTAATGAAATTGAACAAGAAAACAAAAGAGAAATAAAATAAAAAATCACAAAAGAGAAGAGAAGAACAAAGAGGAATGTTGTGCATATGCTTTGAGATAGCCCCTCATACTAGGATTTTCACCATTAAAATTGACTCAGTTATTGATTTGATTTTGGACTGGGATTTAATTACGTAATTCTCTTTTCTCTTCGCAATCTCTCTTTTTTCTTCTCATGTCTTTTTTAGTCCGTGTGTGTCTCTTGGTTTCTCCCTCTGTCTATGTAATAAAAAAGGTCCCTCACGCACGCATGTAAACTCTACTTTTATGTAGAGTTTGCCTGCGTACTAACTTCCTCCTTTAAAGGAACATACTCATCTGATTGTAGTGTTTGTTTTTTATTTCAAAAACTTATGCATTTAAAAATCTCATCATATAATAATAATCATCAAATTGAATTTTCAAGCAATCAAAACACTGAAAAATTGATAAAAAATACGCAAAAATTTGAAAAAAATGGAATTTATAGGTCAAATTATGCAATGTCAGTTGGCATTAAATGGAAAACTCTTTTTTTACATTGGATGAGACTACATTGGCATTTATGGATGGATTTAACAAAGTGGATGTGCATACTTAGGATTCAAATGGATGGTCGTGGCAACCCCGATTAAACCATGGGGCTTATAATACATCAAATTAAAGTTGAATTAGAGCCTTATATTAGATATTATAAACTTTATCTGTAATAGTCCAAATTTAGGGGCCTATGGATAAGACTGCATTGGCATTTATGGATGGATTTGACAAAGTAGGCATGCACACTTAGGCATCAAATGGACAGTCGTGGCATTCTCGATTGAACCATAGGCCCATAATGCATCAAATCAAAGCTGACTTAGAGCCCTATAATGAGTGATGCACACTTCATCTATAGTAGTACAAATTTAGGGTCCTATGGATGAGACTGCATTGGCATTTATAGATGGATTTGACAAAGTGGGTGTGAGCACTTGGGATTCAAATGGACAGTTAAGGCAACCTAGATTGAACCACAGGGCCTATAATATATCAAATCGAGATTGATTTAGAGCCCTACAATTAGCATTATAGACTTTGTCTGTAGCAATCCAAATTTAAGTGCCTATTGGTAAGACTACATTGGCATTTATGGATGGATTTTATAAAGTGGGCATGTGCATTTGGGCTTCAAATGGATAGTCATGGCAACCACAATTAAACCACAAAGCCCATAATATATCAAATCAAAGTTGACTCAAAGCCCTATAACTGGTGATATAAACAAAGTATATAGTACTCCAAATTTAGGGACCTATGGATGAGAGTGCATTGGCATTTATAGATGGATTTGACAAAAGAGGTGTGCACACTTAGGATTCAAATGGACGATCGTAGCAACCCCAATTGAACTACAGCACCCATAATATATCCAATCAAAGTTGACTTAGATCCTTATAATGAGTTCTACACACTTCATCTGTAGCAATCCAAGTTTAGGTGCCTATAGATGAGACTAAATTGGCATTTATTAATGGATTGGACAAAGTGGGTCTGCACACTTGGGCTTTAGATTGACAGCCGTGGAAACTTACATTGAACCATAGGGCCCATAATATATCCAATTGAAGTTGACTTAAAGCCCTATAATGGGTGCTACACACTTCATTTGTAGCAATCCAAAATTAGGGGCCTATGGATGTGACTGCATTGCCATTTATGGATGGATTTGACAAAGTCGGCGTGCACAATTAGGCTTCAAATGGATAGTCATGGCAACCTCGATTGAACCATAGGGCCTATAATATAATAAATCAAATCTGACTTAGAGTCTCATATTAGGTGCCATAAACTTTATCTAGAGTAGTCCATATTTAAAGGCCTATGGATGAGAATGCATTGCCATTTCTAAATGGATTTGACAAAGTGGACATGAGCACTTAGGCTTCAAATGGATGGTCGTGGCAACCCTGATTGAACCACAAGGCCCATAATATATCCATTTGAAGCTAACTCAAAGCTCTATAATAAAAGCTACACATTTGATATGTAGTTATCTAAGTTTTAGGGCCTATGGATGAGACTACATTGGCATATGTGGATGGATTTAATAAAGTGGTTGTGCACACTTGGGCTTCAAATGGATTGTCATGGCAACCCCAATTAATACATAGGGGCCATAATATATCAAATCATAGCTGACTTAGAGCCCTGTAATGGTTACTATAGACAAAGTCTATAGTAGTCCAAATTTAGGGTCCTATGGATGAGACTGCATTCGCATTTATGGATGGATTTGACAAAGTGGGTGTGCACATTTGGGCTTTAAATGCACAGTTGTGACAACCCCAATTGAACCATGGGGCCTATAATTTATCAAATCAAGGCTGACTCAGAGCCCTATAATGGTTACTATAGACAAAGTCCGTAACAGTCCAAATTTAAGGTCCTATGGATGAGACTGCATTCGCATTTATGGATGGATTTGACAAAGTGGGTGTGCACATTTGGGCATTAAATGGACAGTTGTGACAACCCCAATTGAACCATGGGGCCCATAATTTATCAAATCAAGGCTGACTCAGAGCCCTATATCAAGTGCTACACACTTCTTCTGCACCAATCCAATTTAGGGGCCTATGGATGAGACTGCATTAACATTTATGGATGGATTTAACAACGTGGGCATGTACACTTGGGCTTCAAATGGATAGTCAAGGTAACCCCAATTGAACCACAGGGCCTACAATATATCAAATCAAAGTTGAATTAGAGCCCTATATTAGGTGCTATAAAATTTGTCTATAGCAATCAAAATTTAAGGGCCTATGGTGAGACTGTATTGGCATTTATGGATGGATTTGAGAAAGTGGTCATTCACACTTGGAATTCAAATTGATGGTCGTGGTAACCCCAATTGAATCACGGGGCCCATAATATATCCAATCGAAGCTGACTTAGAGCCTTATAAAGAGTGCTATAAAATTTTTTTATAGAAATCCAGGTTTAGGGGCCTATGGATACATTGGCATTTATGGATGGATTTGAAAAAGTGGGTGTGCACACTCATGGTAACCTCGATTGAACCATAGGGCCCATAATGTATCAAATAAAAGCTGACTGAGAGCCCTATATTGAGTGCTACACACTTCATATGTGGTAGTACAAATTTAGGTGCCTACGGATGTGACTGCATTAGCATTTATAGATGGATTTGACAAAGTGGGCATGTGCACTTGGGCTTCAAATGGATAGTTGTGGCAACCCCGGTTGAACCATGGGGCCTATAATATATTAAATATGTGCAACAATAAAAGTCTATAGCAATCCAAATTTTAGGGCATATGGATGAGACAACATTAGCATTTATGGATGTATTTGACAAAGTAGGCATCCATATGTGGGATTGAAATGGATGGTCATGGCAACTCTGATTGAACCATGGGGCCTATTATACATCAATCCAAATTTAAGGGCCTAAGGATAAGACTGCATTAGTATTTATGGATGGATTTAATAAAGTGGGCATGCACACTTGGGCTTCAAATGGACAGTCATGGCAACCACGATTGAACCATGGGGCCCATAATATATCAAGTCATATCTAAATCAGAGCCTTATAATAGGTGCATTCCAAATTTAGGGTCTTATGGATGAGACTACATTGGCATTTATGAATGGATTTGACAAAGTGGGCATGCACACTTGAGATTCAAATGGATAGTCGTGGTAACCCCGATTGAACCACGGGGCCCATAATATATCTAATCGAAGCTAACTCAGAGATTTATAATGAGTGCTACACACTTCATTTTTAGCAGTCCAAGTTTAGGGGCCTGTGCATGAGACTACATTAGCATTTATGAATGTATTTAACAAAGTGGGCGTGTACACTTGGGCTTCAAGTGGATGATTTTGGTGACCTCGATTGAGCCATGGGGCCTATAATATATCAAATGAAAGCCGACTCAGAGCGCTACAATAGTTACTACACATTTTGTCTATGGCAATCCAAATTTAGGGGCCTATGGATGAGAATGCATTGGCATTTATGGTTGAATTTAACAAAGTGGGCATGCGTACTTAGACTTTAAATGGACAGTTATGGCTACCTTGATTGATCCATGGGACCCATTATATATCAAATCAAGGATGACTCAGAGCCCTATAATGTGTGCTATACAATTCTTCCATAGTAATCCAAATTTAGGGGCCTATGGATGAGATTGCATTAGTATTTATGGATTTGACATAGTGGGTGTGTATACTTAGGCTTTAAATGGACGATCGTGGCAACCCCAATTGAAGCACAAAGACCATAATATATCAAATTAAAGATAACTCAGAGTCCTATACTAGGTGCTATAGACTTTCTCTATAATAGTTCAAATTTTAGGGCCTATGGATGAGACTGCATTGGCATTTATAGATGGATGTGACAAGGTGGGCATGCACACTTGGGATTCAAATGGACTGTCATGGTAACCCTGATTGAACCACGAGGCCCATAATATATCAAATCAAAGTTGACTCAAAGCCATATAATAGGTGCTATAGAGTTTATCTATAGCAGTCTAAATTTGGGGGCCTATGGATGAGATTGCATTGGCATTTATGGATGGATTTGATAAAGTGGGCATGCGCACTTGGTATTCAAATGAAAGGTTGAGGAAACTCTGATTGGACCATAAGTCCTATAATATATCAAATCAAAGCTAACTCAGAGCCTATAAAGGGTTCTATAGACTTCTTCAATAGCCATTAAAATTTAAGGGCCTATGGATGAGACTGCATTGGCATTAATGGATGGATTTGACAAAGTAGACGTGCACACTTAGGCTTCAAATGGATGATCGTGGAAACATTGATTGAACTGTGGGGTCTATAATATATCTAATTGAAGCTGACTTAGAGCCCTATAATGGATGTTGTACGCTTCATCTATAGCAATCCAAATTTAAGGGCCTATGGATAAGATTGCATTGGCATTTATAGATGGATTTGATAAAGTAGGCGTGCACACATGGGCTTCAAATGGATGGACGTGGAAACCCCAATTGAACTATGGATCTTATTATATATCAAAATAAGGTTGGCTCATATCCCTATAATGGGTGCTACATACATCTTGTGTAGCAATCCAAATTTAGGGGCCTATGGAGAGATTGCATTGGCATTTATTGATGGATTTGACAAAATCTGCATGCACACTTAAGCTTCAAATGGATGGTCGTGCCAACCCTGATTGAACTATGAAGTCTAGAATATATCAAATCGAAGCTAACTCAGAGCCCTATAATTGGTGTTACAGAAAAAGTCTATAGTAGTCCAAATTTAGGGGCCTATGGATAAGACTACATTAGTAATTATGAATGGATTTGACAAATTAAGTATGCGCGCTTAGGATTCAAATGGATGGTTGTGGCAACCCCGATTAAACCATGAGGACCATAATATATCCAATTGAAGATGACTTAGATCCCTATAATGAGTACTACACACTTCATCTATAGCAATCAAAGTTTAGGTGGCTATGGATGAGACTATGTTGGCATTTATGGATGGATTTGACAAAATGGGCGTGCGCACTTGGGCTTTAAATGGATGATTGTGGTAACCCTGAGTGAACCATGGGGCCCTTAATATATCAATCAAAGTTGACTCAGAGCTCTATAATGGGTGGTACATGCTTCATCTATAACAATCCAAAATTAAGGCCTATGGATGAGACTACATTAGCATTTGTGGATGGATTTGAGAAAGTGGGTGTGCGCACTTGGGATTAACGGTTGAGGCAACCTCAATTAAACCATGAGGCTCATAATATATCAAATCAAAGATGACTTAGAGCCCTATAATAGATTCTATAGAATTCATCTGTATAAGTCAAAATTTAGGGGCCTATGGATGAGAATGCATTGGCATTTATGGATGGATTTGACAAAGTAGGCATGCGCACTTGGGCTTCAAATGGACGATCGTGGCAAAGCCGATTGAACCATGGGCCCATAATATATTAAATCAAAGCTGACTCAGAGCACTATAATGGATACTACACACTTTATCTATAGGAATCCAAATTTAGGGGCCTATGGATGAGACTACATTGGCATTTATAGATGGATTTAACAAAGTGGTCGTGCGCACTTAGGATTGAAATGGATGGTTGTGGCAACCCCAATTGAACCACAAGAACCATAACATATCCAATTGAAGCTAACTTAGATCCCTATAACAAGTGCTACAAACTTCATTTATAGCAATCCAAGTTTAGGGCCTATGGATGAGACTACATTGGCATTTAAGGATGGATTTGACAAAGTGGGAATGCGCACTTAGGCTTCAAATGGATGGTCGTGGCAACCCCAATTGAACCATAGGGCCCTTAATATATCCAATCAAAGTTAACTCAAAGTCCTATAATATGTGCTACACACTTCATCTGTAGCAATCCAAAATTAGGGGCCTATGGATGAGATTGCATTGGCATTTATTGATGGATTTGACAAAGTGGGTGTATGCACATGGGCTTTAAATAGACAGTCGTGAAAACATCAATTGAACTAAAAGGCCATTTATATGTCAAATTAAGGCTGACTCATATCCCTATAATGGGTGTTACACACTTCTTCTGTAGCAATCTAAATTTAGGGGCCTATGGATGAGATTGCATTGGCATTTATGGATTGATTTAATAAAGTGGGTGTGCACACTTAGGCTTCAAATGGACAATTGGGGCAACCCCTATTGTACCACGAGGCTTATAATATATTGAATCAAGGGTAACTTAGGGCCCTATAATGGGTGCTATGCATTTCTTTTGTGCCAATCCAAATTAAGGGGCCTATGGATGAGATGGCATTGGCATTTATGGATAGATTTGACAAAGTGAGCATGCACACTTAGGCTTCAAATGGACAATCATGGAAACCCTGATTGAACCATAGGGCCCATAATATAACAAATCGAAGCTAACTCAAACCCTATATTGGGTACTATAAACTTTGTCTGTAGCAGTCCAAATTTAGGGGCCTATGGATGAGATTGCATTGCTATTTATGGATGGGTTTGACAAAGTGGGCATGTGCACTTAGGCTACAAATGGATGGTTGTGATAACCTCGATTGAACCACAGGGCCCATAATATATCAAATTAAGGCTAACTCAGATCCCTATAATGGGTACTACATATTTCTTCTGTACCAATCCAAATTTAGGGCCTATGGATGAGACAATTTTAGCATTTATGGATGGGTTTGACAAAGTGGGCATTCACACTTGGGATACAAATGGATGGTTGTGGGAACCTCGATTGAACCATGAGGCCTATTATATATCAAATTAAGTTGACTCAGAGCCCTACAGTTGGTGTTAAAAACTTTTTTTATAGCAGTCCAAATTTAGGGGCCTATGGATGAGATTGCATTGCAATTTGTGGATGAATTTGACAAAGTAGGGTGCGCTCTTGGGCTTCAAATAAATGGTCATGGTAACCCTGATTTAACCACAGAGCCCATAATATATCAAATCAAAGCTGAATCAGATCCCTATAATGGGCACTATAAACTTTATGTCTAGCAATCCAAATTTAAGGGCTTATGGATGAGACTGCATTAGCATTTATGGATTGATTTCACAAAGTGGGCATGAACACTTGGGCTTCAAATGGATAGTCATGGCAACCCTGATTGAATCACAAAGCCAAAATATATCAAATCAAAGCTTACTCAAAGCCCTTTTATAGGTGCTACACACTTCATTTTTAGTAATCCAAATTTAGGGGCTTACGGATAAGATTGCATTGGCATTTATGGATGCCTTTGTCAAAGTGGGTGTGCACACTTGGGCTTTAAATGGATGGTCATGACAACCCTAATTGGAACCATGGGGCCTATAATGTATCAAATCAAAGCTAACTCATAGTCTTAAAATGATTGCTACACACTTCATCTATAGCAGTACAAATTTAAGGGCATAACGATGGGATTGCATTGGCTTTTATTGATGAATTTGACAAAGTGGGTGTGCGCACTTGGGCTTCAAATGGATAGTCGTGGAAACTCCGATTGAACCATGAGACCTAGAATACATCAAATCAAAGCTAACTCAAAGCCTTATAATGGATGCTACTGCAGTCCAAATTTAAGGGCCTATGGATGAGACTGCATTAGCAATTATGGATGGATTTGACAAAGTGGGCATGTGCACTTGGGATTTAAAAAGATGGTCATGGAAACCCTGATTAAACCATATGGATGGTAATATATCCAATCAAAGTTGACTCAGATCCTTATAATGAGTGCTACTCACTTCATCTATAACAATCCAAGTTTTGGTGCCTATGGATGAGACTACATTGGCATTGATGAATGGATTTGTCAAAGTGGACGTGCACAGTTCAGCTTCTAATGGATGGTCATGGCAATGCCGATTGAGCCATGGGGCCCATAATATATCCAAATAAAGTGGACTTAGAGCCTTATAATGGGTGCTATATGCTTCATTTGTAGCAATCTAAATTTAAGGGCCTATGGATGATATTACATTGGCATTTATGGATGGATTTAACAAAGTGGGTGTGCACACATAGGCTTCTAATGGACGGTCATGGAAACATCGATTGAAATGTAAGGCCCCATTATGTATCAAATTAAGCATGATTCAAATCCCTGGCTACACACTTATTCTATAGCAATCAAAATTTTATGGCCTATGGATGAGACTACAATGGCATTTTTGGATGGATTTGGTAAAGTGGGCATGCACACTTGGGCATCAAATGGATGGTCGTGGCAACCCTGATTGAACCACGAGGACCATAATATATTCAATCAAAGCTAACTCAAATTATTATAATAAGTGTTGCACACTTTTTCTATAGCAATCCAAGTTTAGGTGCCTATGGATGAGACTGTGTTGGCATTTATGAATGGATTTAACAATATGGGCGTGTGCACTTGGGCTTCAAATGGATAGTCGTGGCAACCCCAATTAAACCATAGGGCCTATGATATATCTAATAGAAGTCTACTTAGAGCCTTATAGTGGGTGCTACATGCTTTTCTATACTAATTCAAATTTAAGGGCCTATGGTTGAGACTGAATTGGCATTTATGGATGGATTTGACAAAGTGGGCATGCACACATGGGCTTTAAAAGGATGGTCGTGGAAACACCGATCCCGTTATGTATCAAATTAGGGCTAACTCAGATCTCTATAATGGGTGCTACATAGTTCTTCCATAGCAATCAAAATTTAAGGACCTATGGATGCGACTGCATTAGCATTTATGGATGGATTTGAAAAAATGGGTGTGCGCACTTGGGCTTCAAATGGATGGTCGTGGTAACCCTAATTGAACCATAGGGCCTGTAATATATCAAATCAAAGGTAACTTAGATTCCTATATGGGTGCTATAAACTATGTCTGTAGTAGTCAAAATTTAAGGGCCTATGGTTGAGACTGCATTGCCATTTATGGATGGGTTTGACAAAGTGGGCATGCACACTTAGGCTTCAAATGGATGGTTGTGTCAACCCCAATTGAACCATAATGCCCATAATATACCAAATTAAAGTAGACTTAAAGCCCTATGTTAAGTTTTATAAACTTCTTCTGTAGCAGTCAAAATGATAGGGCTTATAGATGTGACTGCATTGGCATTTGTGGATAGATTTGATAAAGAGGACGTATGCACTTAGGCTTCAAATGGATGCTCATGGAAACCCCAATTGAACCATGGGGCCCATAATATATTGAATCAAGGCTGACTTAAATCTCTATAATAGGTGCTACATATTTCTTCTGTACTAATCCAAATTTAGGGGCCTACAGATGAGACAACATTGGCATGTTTTAATGGATTTGACAAAGTGGGCATGCGCACTTGGGCTTTAAATGGACAGTCATTGTAACCCCGATTGAACCATAGGGCCCATAATATATCAAATCCAAGCATACTTAAAGCCCTATATTAGGTCCTATAAATGTTTTTTGCAGTAGTCCAAATGTAGGAGCCTAAGGATGAGACTGCATTGGTATTTGTGGATGGATTTGACAAGGTGGGCATGCATGCTTAGGATTCAAATGGATGGTCATGGTAACCCCTTGAACCACAAGGCCCAAAATATATTAAATTGAAATTGACTTAGAACCCTATATTAAGATTTACAAACTTTGTGTGTAGCAATCCAAATTTAGGGGCCTATGGATGAGATTGCATTGTCATTTATGCATGGATTTGAAAAAGTGGGCGTGCACACATGGGCTTCAAATGGGCGACACCGATTGAACCATGGGGCCTATAAAATATCAAATCAAAGCTAACTTAGAGCCCTGTAATGGTAGCCATAGACTACATCTGTAGCAATCCAAATTTAGAGGACTATAGATGAGACTGCATTGGCATTTATGGATGGATTTGAGAAAGTGGGCGTGCACACTTGGGATTCAAATGGACAGTTATGGCAACCCCGATTGAACTATAAGGCCTATTATATAACAAATCGAGGCTAACTCAGAGCCCTATATTGGGTGCTAAAAACTTTGTCTATAGCAGTCCAAATTTAGGGGCCAATGGAGGAGATTAAGTTACAATTTATGGATGAATTGGACAAAGTGGGTATGCGCACTTGGGCTTTAAATAGATGGTCATGGTAACCCTAATTTAACTATAGGACTCATAATATATCAAATCAAGGGTAACTTAGAGGCCCAAATAGGTGTAATAAACATTATCTATAGTAATCCAAAATTAAAGGCCTATGGATGAGACTGCATTGGCATTTATGGATGGATTTCATAAAGTGGGAGTATGAAGTTGGGCTTCAAATGGCAGTTGTGGCAACCCTGATTGAACCATAAAGCCTAAAATATATCAAATTAAAGTTGACTCAGAGCCCTATTATAGGTGCTACACACATCATTTTTGGTAATCCAAATTTAGGGGCCTACAGATGAGACTGCATTAGCATTTATGGATGCCTTTGACAAAGTGAGCATGCATTTTTGGGCTTCAAATGGACAGTCATGGCAACCTTGATTGAACCATGCGGCCTACAATGTATCAAATCAAAGATGACTCAGAGTTCTAAAATGAGTGCTACACACTTCATCTATAGCAATACAATTTTAGGGGCATATGGATGAGACGACGTTAGCATTTATGGATGGATTTAACAAAATGGGCATGTGCACTTGGGCTTCAAATGGACGGTCATGGTAACCCTGATTGAACCATAGGGCCTATAATATATCAAATCAAAGCTAACTCAAAGCCCTATAATGGATGCTATAGATAAAGTATGTAGTAGTCTAAATTTAGGGACCTATGGATGAGACTACATTAGCAAATACGAATGGATTTGACAAAGCAGGCATGCACACTTAGGATTCAAAAGATGATTGTGGCAACCCCAATTGAACCATATGCACAATAATATATCTAGTCAAAGCTGACTCAGATCCCTATAATGAGTGCTACACACTTCATCTTTAGCAATCCAAGTTTAGATGCCTATGGAAGAGACTACATTGGCATTTATGAATGTATTTGACAAAGTGGGCGTGTGCACTTCGGCTTTAAATGGATGGTCATGGCAATGCCGATTGAACCATGGGGCCTATAATATATCTAATCAAAGCAAACTCAGAGTCCTATAATATATGCTACATACTTCATCTGTAGCAATCCAATGTTAGGGGCTTATGGATGAGACTACATTAGCATTTATAGATGGATTTGACATAATGGGTATACGCACATGGGCTTCAAATGGACAGTCTTAGAAACACCTATTAAACTATAAAGCCCCTTATATATCAAATTGAGGCTGACTCAGATCCCTATAATGGTTGTCGAACACTTCTTCTGTAGCAATCAAAATTTAGGGGCCTATGGATGAGACTAGATTGGTACTTATGGATGGATTTGACAAAGTGGGCATGCACACTTAGGCATCAAATGGATGATCATGGTAACCTCAATTGAACCATGGGGACCATAATATATTCAATCAAAGTTTACTTAAATCCCTATAATGGGTGATACACACTTTGTCTATAGAAATCCAAGTTTAGGTGACTACGGATGAGACTGCATTGGCATTTATAGATGGATTTGACAAAGTGGGTGTGCACACTTAGGCTTTAAATGGATGGTTGTGGCAACCCCAATTGAACCATAGGGCCCATAATATATCCAATCAAAGCCGACTTAGAGCCCTACAATGGGTGGTGCACAATTTTTCTATACCAATCCAAATTTAAGGGCCTATGGTTGAGATTACATTGGCATTTATGGATGGATTTAAAAAAGTGGTTGTGCGCACTTGGGATTCAAATGGATGGTCATGGCAACCCCGATTGAAGCACAGGGACCATAATATATCCAATTGAAGCTGACTCAGATCCCTATAACAACTACTACACACTTCATCTATAGCAATCCAAGTTAAGGGCCTATGGATGAGACTACATTGGCATTTATGGATGGATTTGATAAACTGGGTGTGCGCACTTGGGCTTTAAATGGACGGTCGTGGTAACCCCAATTAAACCATGGGGCTCTTAATACATCCAATCAAAGTTGACTCAGAGCCCTATAATAGTTGTTACATGCTTCATTTATAGCAATGCAAAATTAGGGGCCTATGGATTAGATTGCATTAGCATTTATTGATGGATTTGACAAAGTGGGCATACGCATATGGGCTTTAAATGGACGGTCATGGAAACATCGATTGAACTATAAGGCCAATTATGTATCAAATCGAGGCTTACTCAGATCCCTATAATGGGTACTACACACTTCTTCCATAGCAATCAAAATTTAGGGGCCTATGGATGAGACTGCATTGGCATTTATGGATGGATTTGATAATGTGGGTGTGCGTACTTAGGATTCAAATGGACAATGGTGGCAACCTTGATTGAAACACGGGGCCCATAATATATCAAATTGAAGCTAACTCAGATTCCTATTTTGGGTGATACAAATTATGTATATAGTAGTCCAAATTTAAGGGCCTATGGATGAGAATGCACTGCTATTTATCGATGGGTTTGACAAAGTGGACATGCACACTTGGGCTTCAAATGGACGGTTGCGGAAACCCCGATTGAACCCTGAGGCCCATAATATGTCAAGTTGAAGTAGACTTAGAGAACTATATTAAGTTTCATAAACCTCTGCTGTAGCAGTCAAGATGTTGGGGCCTATGGATGTGGCTGCATTGGCATTTATGGATGGATTTGACATAGAGGATAGGACATGCACACTTAGGCTTCAAATGGGCAGTTATGGCAACCCCGATTGAACCACATGGCTCATAATATATCAAATTAAGGATGACTCAGATCCCTATAATGGGTGCTAAACATTTCTTTTGTACCAATCCAAATTTAGGGGCCTATGGATGAGACAACATTAGACTTTTTGGATGGATTTTTTAACAAAGTGGGCGTGCGCACTTGGGCTTCAAATGGACGGTCGTGGAAACCTCGATTGAAACATGGGGTCTATAATATATCAAATTAAAGTAGACTTAGATCCCTATATTAGATCCTATAAACATTTTTTATAGAAGTCCAAATGTAGGGGCCTATGGATGGGACTGCATTGGTATTTATGGATGGATTTGACAAGGTGGGCATGCACACTTGGACTTTAAATAAGTGATCGTGGCAACCCCCATTCAACCATGAGACGCAAAATATATCATAATAAAGCTAACTTAGATCCCTACATTAAGGTCTAGAAACTTTTTCTATTGTAATCCAAATTTAGGGGCTTATAGATGAGACTACATTAGCATTTATGCATGGATTTGACAGAGTGGGCATGCGCACATGGGCTTCAAATGGATAGTTGTGGTGACCCTGATTGAACCATGGGACCCATAATATATCAAATCAAAGCTAACTCAAAGACCTATAATGACAGCTATAGACTACATATGTAGCAGTCCCAATTTTGTTGCCTATAAATGTTACTGCATTGGTATTTATGGATGGATTTGACAAAGT
This sequence comes from Mallotus nudiflorus, assembly GCA_947683625.1. Taxonomy (NCBI): domain Eukaryota; kingdom Viridiplantae; phylum Streptophyta; class Magnoliopsida; order Malpighiales; family Euphorbiaceae; genus Mallotus; species Mallotus nudiflorus. The sequence goes on along the minus strand of CANTUR010000166.1, from coordinate 5,833,491 downwards.
GGGCGTGTGCACTTGGGCTTCAAATGGACAGTCGTGGTAACCCCAATTTAATCATAGGGCCCATAATATATCAAATCAAGGCTAACTTAGAGCCTTATAAAGGGTGCTAGACACTTTTTTGTACCAACCTAAATTTTAGGGCACATGGATGAGATTGCATTGGCATTTATGGATGGATTTGACAAAGTGAGCATGCGCACTTGGGATTCAAATGGATGGTCGTGGCAACCCCAATTAAACCATGGGGCTTATAATATATCAAATAAAAGGTAACTCAGAGCCCTATAATAAGAATTGTGAACTTTTTTTGTAGCAATCGAAATTTATAGGCCTATAGAAGAGATTGCATTAGCATTTATGCATGGACTTGACAAATTAGGATGCACACTTGGGATTCAAATGGACGGTCGTGGCAACCCCGATTGAACCACAAGGCCTAAAAAAACAAATTGAAGATGACTCAAAGCCCTATAATGGGTGTTATGGACTTCATCTGTAGCAATCCAAATTTAGGGGTGTATGGATGAGACTGTATTGGCATTTATGGATGGATTTAACAAAGTGGGCATGTAAACTTGGGCTTCAAATGGACGGTCATGGCAACCCTGATTGATCCATGGGGCACATAATATATAAAATCAAAGTTGACTTAGGATTCTATAATAGGTACTATAGAGGAAGTCTGTAGTAGTCCAAATTTTAGGGTCCAAGGATGAGACTGCATTAGCATTTATGGATGGATTTGACAAAGTAGGTGTGCGCAGTTAGGATTCAAATGGATAGTCGTGGCAACCACGATTGAACCACGGGGCCCATAATATATCCAATTGAAGCTAACATAGAGCCCTATAATAAGAGCTACACATTTATGGCAATCCAAGTTTAGAAACCTATGCATAAGACTACACTGGCATTCATTGATGGATTTGATAAAGTGGGCTTGAACACTAGGGCTTTAAATGGACGGTTGTGGCAACACCAATTGAAACATGGGGCCCATAATATATTAAATTAAAGTTAACTCAGAGCCTTATAATAGGATCTATAAACTTTGTTAGTAGCAATCCAAAGTTAGGGGCCTATAGACCAGAATGCATTGGCATTTATGCATGGATTTGATAAAGTGGGCATGCACACTTAGGATATAAATGGATGGTTATGGTAACCCTAATTGAACCATAGGGACCATAATAAATCAAATCAAAGTTGACTCAAAGCCCTATAATGGGAGCTAAAGACTACATTTGTAGCAGTTCAAAATTAAGGGCCTATGGATGAGATTGCATTAGCATTTATGGATGGATTTGAAAAAGTGGGCGTGCACACTTAGGCTTCAAATGGACAGTAATGGCAACCCTGATTGGACCATGGAGCCAATAATATATCAAATTAAGGTTGACTTAGAGCCCTGTAAAGGGTGCTACACACTTATTATGTACCAACCCAAATTTCTAGGCCTATGGATTAGACTACATTGCCATTTATAGATGGATTTGACAAAGTGGGCATGCACACTTGGGTTTAAAATGGATGGTTGTAGTAGCCTCAATTGAACCATAGGGTCCATAATATATCAAATCAAGGCTAACTCAGAGCTTTATAATGGGAGTTATAAACTTTGTCTGTATCATTCCAAATTTAGGGGCCTATGGATGAGACTGCATTGGCATTTATGCATGGATTTAACAAAGTAGGTGCTCGCACTTGTGATTCAAATGGATGGTCGTGGCAACCCTAATTGAACCACAAGGCTCATAATACATCAAATTAAAGCTGACTCAAAGCCCCATAATAGGTATAATAGACTATATCTATAGTAGTCCAAATTTAGTGGCCTATGAATAAGACTGCATTGGCATTTATGGATGGATTTAACAAAGTGGACATGCGTACTTGGGCTTCAAATGGACTATCGTGGCAAGCCCAATTAAACCACGAAGCCTATAATATATCCTATTAAAGCTGGCTTAGAGCCCTATAATAAATGGTACACACTTCATCTATAGTAATCCAAGTTTAGGTGCATATTGATGAGACTACATTGGCATTTACAGATGGATTTGACAATGTAGGCGCATGCACTTAGGATTCAAATGGATGGTCATGGCAACCCCGATTCAACCATAAGGCTTATAACATATCAAATTAAAGATGACTCAGAGCCCTATAGTGGTTTGTACAGACTATATCTATAGCAATCCAAATTTAAGGGCTTAGGGATGAGACTGCATTGCCATTTATCGATGGATTTGATAAAGTGGGCCTGCGCACTTACACTTTAAATGGACGGTTGTGGAAACCCCGATTGAACCATATAGCCTATAATATATCAAATAGAGATTGACTTAGAGTCCTATAATGGGTGCTACACACTTTTTCTACACCAATCCAAATTTAGGGCCTTATGGATGAGAATGCATTGGCATTTATGGATGGATTTGAAAAAGTGGGCATACACACTTAGAATTCAAATGGATGATCATGGTAATCCCGACTAAGCCTTAGGGCCCATAATATATAAAATCAAAGCTAACTTAAAGCCTTATATTAGGAGCTACAAATTATGTCTATAGCAGTTCAAATTTAGGGGCCAATGGATCCGAATGCATTGGCATTTATGGATAGATTTAACAAAGTGGACGTGTGCACTTGGGATTCAATTGGACGGTCATGGAAACCTTGGTTTAACCATAAGGCCCTTAATATATCCATTCAAAGCTGACTTAAAACCCTATAATAAGTGCTACATACTTCATCTATAGCAATCCAAGTTTAGGGGCCTATGGATGAGATTACATTGGCATTTATGGGTGGATTTGATAAAGTGGTCCTGCGCACTTGGGCTTAAAATGGAAGGTTGTGGCAACCTCGATTGAACCATGAGGCCCATAATATAATAAATCAAAGTTGTCTCAAAGCCCTATAATAAGTTCTATGTACTACATCTGTAGCAATTCAAATTTAGGGGCTTATGGATGAGAATACGTTGGTATTTATGGATGGATTTAACAAAGTGGGTGTCCGCACTTAAGCTTTAAATGGATAGTTGTGGTAACCCTGATTGAGCCACAAAACCCATAATATATCAAATCAAAGCTAACTCAGAGCCATATAATGGGCACTATACACTTCATCTATAGCAATCCAAATTTAGGGCCTATGGATAAGACTACGTTGGTATTTGTGGATAGATTTAACAGAGTAGGTGTGCATATATAGGCTTCAAATGGATGATCGTGGCAACCCCAATTGAACCATAGGGCCTATAATATATCAAATTGAAACTGACACAGAGCCCTATAATAGGAGCCATTAAATTTATCTATACCAATCCAAGTTTAGGGGCCTATAGAGGAGACTACATTGGCATTTATGCAAGGATTTGACAAGGTGGGCATCTGCACTTGAGAATCAAATGGACGGTCGTGGTAACCCTGATTGAACCATAGACCTATAATATATCCAATCAAAGCTTACTCAAAGCCCTATAATGAGCGCTACACACTTCATCTATAGCAATCCAAGTTTAGGGGCCTATGGATGAGACTACATTGGCATTAATGGATGGATTTAACAAAGTAGGCGTGCGCACTTGGGCTTCAAATGGACGGTTGTGGCAACCCCAACTAAACCATAAGGCCCATAATATATCCAATCGAAGCTAACTCAGAGCCCTATGATGAGTGCTACACACTTCATCCATAGCAATTCAAGTTTAAGGGCCTATGGATGAGACTACATTAGTATTTATGGATGGATTTGACAAAGTGGGTGTGCATACTTAGGCTTTAAATGGACAGTTATGGCAACCCTGATTGAACCATAGGGCTTATAACATATTAAATCAAATCCGACTCAGAGCTCAATAATGGGAGCAATAAACTTTGTTTACAGTATTCCAAATTTAAGGGCCTATGGATGAGATTGCATTAGCATTTATGCATGGATTTGACAAAGTGGGCATTTGCACTTGGGATTCAAAAGGACGGTCATCGTAGCCCCGATTGAAGCACAAGACCTATAATATATCCAATCAAAGTTAAATCATAGCCTTATAGTAAGCATTGTGTACTTCATCTATAACAATCCAAGTGTAGGGGCCTATGGATAAGACTACATTGGCATTAATTAATGGATTTGACAAAGTGGGTGTGCGGACTTGGGCTTAAAATGGGTAGTTGGGCAACCCCGATTAAACCATAAGGCTCATAATATATCAAATCAAAGTTAACTCAAAGCCATATAATGGGTAATACACACCTTATCTGTAGTAATCCAAATTTAAGGACCTATTGATGAGACTGTATTGGCATTTATAGAGGGATTTGACAAAGTGGGCATGTGCACTTAAGATTCAAATGGATGGTCGTGGCAACACTGATTGAACCATGGGCCCCATTATATATTAAATTAAGGCTGACTCAAAGACCTATTATGGGCGCTATACACTTCTTTCATAATAATCCAAATTAAAGGGCTTATGGATGAGAAAGCATTGGCATTTATGGAAGGATTTAACACAGTGGGAATGTATACTTAGGATTCAAATGGACAGTTGTGGCAACCCTGATTGAACCATAGGACCTATTATATATCAAATCAAGGCTGACTTAGAACTCTTTAATAGGTTGTACACAATTCATCCGTAGCAATCCAAATTTAGGGCCATATGGATAAGACTGCATTGGCATTTATGGATGGATTTGATAAAGTGGGTGTGCGCACTTGGGCTTCAAATAAATAGTCATGGAAACCCCAATTGAACCACAAGGCCCATAATATAACAAACCAAAGCAGACTCAAAGCTTTATATTAGGTGCTATAGACTTTGTCTATAGCAATCCAAATTTAAAGGCATATGGATGAGACTGCATTGCCATTTATGAATGGATTTGACAAAATGGGCATGCACACTTAGGATTCAAATGGACGGTCATGGCAACCTCAATTGAACCATGAGGCCTATAATATATCAAATAATAGCTGACTTAGGGAACTATAATAGGTCCTACACACTTCTTCTATACCAATCCAAATTTAGGGCCTTATGGATGAGACTGCATTGGCATTTATGTATAGATTTAACAAAGTGGGCATGTGCACTTGGGATTCAAATGGATGGTTATGGCAACCCTGATTGGACCAAAGGGCACATAATATATTAAATTAAAGCTAACTTAGATCTCATGCTAAAAACTTAGTCTGTAGTAATCCAAATTTAAAGACATATGGGTGAGACTACATTGCCATTTGTGGATGGATTTGACAAAGTGGGTGTGCGCACTTGGGCTTCAAATGGATAGCCCTGATAACCTCGATTGAACCACAGGCCCCATAATATATTAAATCATGGCTGACTCAGAGAACTTTAATAAGTGCTATGCACTTTTTCTAAACCAATCCAAATTTAGAGGCCTATGGATGAGACTGCATTGGCATTTATGGATTGATTTGACAAAGTGGGTATTCTCACTTAGGCTTCAAATGGACAGCCCTGGCAACCATGATTAAACCGCAGGGCCAATAATATATCAATTTGAGGTAGAGCTTAAGCCCTATGTTAGGTGCTATAAACTTTGTTTGTAGCAGTCCAAATTTAGGGGCTTATGGATGAGACAGCATTGGCATTCATTTATGGATTTGACAAAGTGGGCATGCACACTTGCGCTTTAAATGGTCGGTCATGGCAAATTTGATTGAACCACAGGGTCCATAATATATCAAATCAAAACTGACTCAGAGCCCTATAATAGGAGCTACAAAATTTATCTATAGCAATCCAAATTTAAGGTCCTATGGATGAGACTGCATTGGCATTTATGCAAGGATTTAACAAAGTGGGCATCTGCACTTAGGACTCAATTAGATGGTTGTGATAACCCTGATTAAACCATGGGACCTATAATATATCTAATCAAAGCTGACTTAAAGCCCTATAATGAACTCAGTTCATTTGTAGCAATCCAAGTTTAGGGGCCTATGGATGAGATTAGATTGGCATTAATGGATGGATTTGACAAAGTGGGTGTGCACACTTGGGCTTCAAATGGACAATCATGGTAACCTCGATTGAACCACAAGGCCCATAATATTTCAAGTTGTGGTTAACTCAAAGAACTATAATGGGTACTACACACTTTTTCTTTACCAATCTAAATTTAGGGGCCTATGAATGAGACTGCATTGGCATTTATGGATGGATTTGACACAATGGGCTTACACACTTGGGATTCAAATGGATGGTCATTGCAACCCCGATTGAACCTCAAGGTCCATAATATATTAAATCAAAACTAACACAGAGCCTTATATTGGGTGCTACAAACTTAGTCTGTACCAATCCAAATTTAGGGGCCTATGGATGAGATTGCATTGGCATTTATGGATGGATTTGACAAAGTGGGCATGCATACTTAGGCTGCAAATGGATGGTCGTGGCAACCCTGACTAAACCACAAGGCCTATAATATATCCAATTAAAGTTGACTTAGAGCCCTATAATGAGTGCTACACACTTCATCCATAGCAATTCAAGTTTAGGGCCCTATGGATGAGATTGCATTGGTATTTATGGATGGATTTGACAAAGTGGGTGTGCATATTTGGGCTTCAAATGGACGGTCGTGGCAACCTCGATTGAACCATAGGGCCTACAATATATCAAATCAAAGCTGACTTAGAGCCCAATAATGGGAGTAATAAACTTTATTTGCAGCATTCAAAATTTAGGGGCTTATGGATGAGATTGCATTTGCATTTATGCATGGATTTGACAAAATGGGCGTTCGTACTTACGATTCAAAAGGATAGTTGTGGCAACCCTGATTGATCCATGGGACCTATAATATATCCAATCAAAGCTAACTCAGAGCCTTATAATAAGCGTTATGCACTTCATCTATAGCAATCCAAGTTTAAGGGCCTATGGATGAGACTACGTTGGCATTAATTGATGGATTTGACAAAGTGGGCATGCGCACTTGGGCTTCAAATGGACAATCATGGCAACCTTAATTGAACCATAGTGCCCATAATATATCAAATCAAAGTCACCTTAGAGCCATATAATGGGTGCTACACACTTCATCTGTAGCAATCCAAATTTAGGGGCCTATTGATGAGACTGCATCATCATTTATAGAGGGATTTGACACCGTGGGCGTGTGCACTTAAGCTTCAAATTGACAGTCATGGAAACCTCGATTGAACCATAAGGCCCATTATATATCAAATTAAGGCTGACTCAACACCCTATTATTGGACTATACACTTCTTTCATAGTAATCCAAATTTAAGGGCCTATGGATGAGAAAGCATTGGCATTTATGGAAGGATTTAACACAGTAGGTGTGCGCACTTAGGATTCAAATGGACGGTTATGGCAACCCCGATTGAAACATGGGGCCTATTATATATCAAATCGAGGTTGACTCAGAGCTCTATAATGGGTGCTACACAATTCTTCTGTAGCAATCCAAAATTAAGGCCCTATGGATAAGATTGTATTAGTATTTATGGATATATTTGATAAAATGGGCGTGCATACTTAGGCTTTAAATGGACAGTCGTGGCAATCCTGATTGAACCACAAGGCCCATAATATATCAAACTGAAGCTGACTCAAAGCTCTATATTGGGTACTATAAACTTTGTCTATAGCAATGCAAATTTAGGGGCATATGGATGAGACCGTGTTGCTATTTATGGATGCATTTGACAAATTGGGCATGCACATATGGGATTCAAATGGACGATCGTGGCAACCTTGATTAAACCACAGGACCCATAATATATTGAATCGTGGCTGACTTAGGGAACTATAACAGGTCCCACACACTTCTTCTATACCAATCCAAATTAAGGGGCCTATGGATGAGATTGCATTGGCATTTATGTATGGATTGGACAAAGTGGGTGTGCGCACTTAGGATTCAAATGGACAGTCATGACCCCGATTGAAGCATAGGGCGCATAATATATTAAATCAAAGCTGACTTAGATCTTGTGCTAAAAACTTACTATGTAGCAATCCAAATTTTGGGACCTATGGGTGAGACTACATTGCCATTTATGGATAGATTTGACAAAGTGGGTGTGCGCACTTGGGCTTCAGATGGACAATCGTGGAAACCTTGATTAAACCATAGGCCCCATACTATATCAAATCATGGCTGACTCAAAGAACTATAATTGGTGCTATGCACTTCTTCTATACCAATCCAAATTTAACGACCAATGGATGAGACTACAATAGTATTTATGGATGGATTTGACAAAGTGGGCATGCACACTTGAGCTTCAAATGGATGGCCCTGGCAACCACAATTGAACCACAGGGCCTATAATATATCAATTTGAAGTTGAATTTAAGCCCTATGTTAGGTGCTATTTTTTTTGTAGCAGTCCAAATTTAGGGGCCTATGGATGAGACTGCATTGGCATTCATGGATGGATTTGATAAAGTAGGCGTGCACAATTGGGCTTTAAAGGGCTGGTAGTAACAACCTCAATTGAACCACGAGGCCCATAATATATCAAATTGAAGATGACTCAAATCTCACACTAAGAACTTAGTCTATAGCAATCCAAATTTAGGGGCCTATGGATGAGACTACATTGCCATTTATGAATGGATTTGAAAAAGTGGGTGTGTACACTTGCGCTTTAAATGGATGGTTGTGGCAACCTTGATTAAACCATGAGGCCCATAATATATCAAATTGAGGCTAACTGAGAGCCCTATAATGGGTGTTACACACTTCTTCTATACCAATCCAAATTTAGGAGCATATGAATGAGGCAGCATTGGGATTTATGGATCGATATAACAAAGTGGGTGTGCTTTGTGGCAACCTTGATTGAACCCTGAGGCCTCTAATATATCAATCAAAGCTAACTTAGAGCCCTATAATGGGAGATAAAAAATTTCTCTGTTGCAATACAAATTTAGGGACTAATGGATGAGACTGCATTGCCATTTATGAATGGATTTGACAAAGTGGATGTGCGCATTTGGGATTCAAATGGATGATCATGGCAAACTTAATTGAACAACAAGGCCCACAATATATCAAATCAAAGTTGACTCAGAGAAAAGCAAAAGTGATTCTTGTAGTAGTGATGAGCAAAATGGGAATAGCCCTATAATGGGTGCTATAGACTACATTTGTAGCAATCCAAATTTAGGGGCCTATGGATGAGACCACATTACTATTTTTGGATGGACAAAGTGAGCATGCATACTTAGGCTTCAAATGGATAGTCGTGGCAACCCCAATTAAACCATAGGGCCTATAATATATCAAATTAAGGCTGACTCAGAACCCTATGGTAGGTATTACACACTTCTTATGTACCAATCCAAATTTAAGGGTCTATGGATGAGAGTACATCGGCATTTAAGGATTGATTTGATAAAGTGGGCGTGCACACTTGGGATTCAAATGAATGGTCATGGTAACCCCAATTGAACCTTAGTGCCCATAATATAACAAATTGATGCTGATTCAGAGCCCTATACTGGGTGCTCTAAGCTTTGTCTTTAGTAGTCCAAATTTAGGGGCCTATGGATGAGACTGCATTAGCATTTAAGGATGGATTTGACAAAGTGGGTATGTGCACTTGGGATTCAAATGGACGGTTATGGCAACTTAGAATGAACCATAGGCCTATAATATATCTAATCAAAGCTGACTCAAAGCCCTATAATAAGAATTATGCACTTCATCTATAGCTACCCAAGTTTATGGGCCTATGGATGAGACTACATTAGCATTTATGAATGCATTTGACAAAGTGGGAGTGCGCACTAAGGCTTCAAATGGACAGTCATGGCAACCTTGATTGAATCATGGGGCCCATAAAATATTGAATCGTGGCTAACTCTAGGAACTATAATAGGTGCTACACACTTCTTCTATACTAATTGAAATTTAGGGGACTATGGATGAGACTACATTGGCATTTATAGATGGATTTAACATAGTGGGCGTGCGCACTTAGGCTTCAAATGGACAGTCCTGGCAATCATGATTGAACCACATGGCCCATAATATATCAAATCAAAGCTGACTTAGAGCCCTATATTAGGTACTATAAACTTTGACTATAGCAGTCCATATTTAAGGGCCTATGGATGAGACTATATGGCCATTCATGGATGGATTTGAAAAAGTGGGCATGCGCACTTAGGCTTCAAATGGATGGTAATGGCAACCTTGATTTAACCACAAGACCCATAATATATCAAATCAAAGCTGACTCAGATCTCGTACTAAAAATATAGTCTGTAGTAGTCCAAATTTTGGGGCCTATGGATGAGACTACATTGCCATTAATGGATGGATTTAACAAAGTGGGAGTGTGCACTTGGGCTTTAAATGGATGGTCGTGGAAACCCCGATTGAACCATGGAGCCCATAATATATTGAATCATGGCTAACTTAGAGAACTATAAAGGGTACTATGCACTTCTTCTATACCAATCCAAATTTAGGGGCCTATGGATGAGACCGCATTGGCATTATGGATGGATTTGACAAAGTGGGTATGCGCACTTGGGCTTCAAATTGATGGTCCTGGCAACCACGATTGAAGCATGGGGCCCATAACATATCAAATCAAAGCTAACTTAGAGCTCTATACTAAATGCTATGAACTTTGTTTGTAGCAATCCAAATTTAGGGGCCTATGGATGAGACTGCATTGGCTTTTATGGATGGATTTAACAAAAATGGGCATGCGCACTTGGGCTTCAAATGGACAGTCATGGCAACCCCGATTGAACCATAGGGCCCATAATATATCAAATCAAAGCTGACTTAGATCATGTTCTAAAAACATAGACTATAGCAATCTAAATTTAAGGGCCTATGGATGAGACTGCATTGCCATTTATGGATGGATTTGACAAAGTAGGAGTACGCACTTAGACAATCGTGGAAACCTCGATTGAACCTCAAGGCCTATAATATATTGAATCATGGTTGACTCAGAGAACTAGAATAGGTGCCACACACTTCTTTTATAATAATCTAAATTTAGGGGCCTATGGATGAGACTGTATTAGCATTTATGGATGGATTTGACAAAGTGGGCATGTGCACTTGGGCTTCAAATGGATGGTCCTGGCAACCATGATTTACCCATGGGGCCTATAATACATCAAATCAAAGCTGACTTAGAGCCCTATTTAGGTGTATAAACTTTATCTGTAGCAGTCCAAATTTAGGGGCCTATGGATAAGACTGCATTGGCACTCATGGATGGATTTAACAAAGTCAGCGTGCACATAAGGGCTTTAAATGGATGGTTGTGGCAACCCCAATTAAACTATGGGGCCCATAATATATCAAATCAAAGCTGACTCAGATCCCATTCTAAAAACTTAGTCTATAACAGTCCAAATTTAGGGGCTTATGGATGAGATTGCATTGCCATTTATGGGTGGATTTGAAAAAGTGGGCGTGCGCACTTAGGCTTCAAATGGGCAGTCATGGCAACCTTGATTGAACCACAAGACCTATAATATATCAAATTGAGGCTAACTCAAAGCCTTATAGTAGGTGTTACACACTTATTCTATACCAATCCAAATTTGGGGGCCTATGGATGAGACTGCATTGGCATTTATGGATGGATTTGACGAAGTGGGTGTGTGCACTTGGTATTCAAATGGACAGTCGTGGCAACCCCAATTGAACCACAGGGCCCATAATATATCAAATCAAAGCTAACTTAGAGCATTATAATGGGTGCTATAGACTACATCTGTAGCAATCCAAATTTAAGGGCCTATGGATGAGGCCGCATTGCCATTTATAGATGGATTTGACAAAATTGGCAAACGCACTTGGGCTTCAAATAGACTGTCTTAGCAAACCTAATTGAATCATGGGGCCCATAATATATCAAATCGAGGCTAATTTAGAGCCCTATGATAGGTGCTACAAACTTTATCTATAGCAGTCCAAATTTAGGGGCCTATGGATGAGACTGCATTGGCATTTATAGATGGATTTGACAAAGTGGGTGTGCGCACTAGGGATTCAAATGGATGGGCATGACAACCCCGATTGAAACACGGGGGCCATAATATATATAATCGAAGCCTACTTGGGGCCCTATAATAGGAGTTATACACTTCATCCATAGCAATCCAAGTTTATGGGCCTATGGATCATACTACTTTAGTATTTATGGATGGATTTGACAAAGTGGGCATGCACACTTAGGCTTTAAAAGGATGGTCTTGGCAACCTCGATTGAACCATGGGGCTCATAATATATCATATCATGGCTGACATTAAGAACTATAGTTGGTGCTATACACTTCTTCTATACCAACCCAAAATTAGGGGCCTGTGGATGAGAATGCATTGGCATTTACGTATGGATTTGACAAAGTAAGCATGCACACATGGGCTACAAATGGACGGTCCTAGCAACCACAATTAAACCATGAGGCCAATAATATATGAAATCAAAGCTGACTTTGAGCCCTATATTTGGTACTACACACTTTTTCTATAGCAATCCAAATTTAAGGGCCTATGGATAAGACTACATTAGCATTCATGGACGGATTTGATAAAGCGGGCGTGCACACATGGACTTCAAATGGACGGTCGTCATAACCCTAATTAAACCATGGTGCCTATAATATATCAAATCAAAGGTGGCTTAGATCCTATGGTAAAAACTTAGTATGTAGTAGTCCAAATTTAGGGGCCTATGGATGTGACTGTATTCCCATTAATGATTGGATTTGACAAAGTGGGCGTGCACACTTGGGCTTAAAATGGATGGTCGTGGAAACCCCAATTAAACTATAGGGCCAATAATATATTGAATCATGGCTAACTTACATAACTATAATGGCTGCTACAAACTTCTTTTATACTAATCCAAATTTAGAGGCCTATGGATAAGATTGCATTGGCATTTATAGATGGATTTGACAATGTGGGTGTTCATATTTAGCCTTCAAATGGACAGTCCTGGCAGCCACACTTGAACCACAAAGCCCATAATATATCAAACCAAAGTTGACTTAGGGTCCTATATTAAGTGTTGTAAACTTTGTCTGTAGTAGTCCAAATTTAGGGGCCTATGGATGAGAATGCATTGGAATTCATGGATGGATTTGACAAAGTGGACGTGCGCACTTGGGCTTCAAATGGATGGTCGTGGCAACCCCAATTGAACCATAGGGCCCATAATATATCAACTCAAAGTTAACCCAGATCTCGTGGTAAAAACATAGTTTATAGTAGTCCAAATTTAGGGACCTATGGATGAGACTACATTGCCATTTATGGATGGATTTAACAAAGTGGATGTGTGCACTTAGGCTTCATGGCAACCCCGATTGAAGCATGGGGCGCATAATATATCAAATCAAGCTAACTCAGAGCCCTATAATAGGTTCCACACACTTTTTCTATACCAATAAAAATTTGAGGGCCTATGGATGAGACTACATTGATATTTATATATGGATTTGACAAAGAGGGCATGCACACTTAGGCTTTAAATGGACGGTTATGGTAACCCCGATTGAACAATAAAGCCCATAATATATCCAATTGAAACTGACTCAGAGCCCTATAGTATGAGCTACACACTTTAGCCATAACAATCCAAGTTTAAGGGCCTATGGATGATACAACATTGGCATTTATAGAGGGATTTGACAAAGTGCATATGCGCACTTCAGCTTCAAATGGATGGTTGTGGCAACCTCAATTGAACCATGAAGCCCATAATTTATCAAATTATGGCTGACTTAGAGAACTATACTAGGAGCTACTCACTTCTTCTATACCATTCCAAATTTAGGGGCCTATGGATAAGACTACATTGGCATTTATGGATTGATTTGATAAAGTAGGCGTGCACATATGGGCTTTAAATGGACGATCGTGGGAATCCCAATTAAACCATAGGGTCCATAATATATAAAATTGAAGCTGACTTAGTACCTTACAATACAAGCTATAGAGTTCATCTATAGCAATCCAAGTTTAGGGGCCTATGGATAAGACTACATTGGCATTTATCGATGGATTTGACAAAGTGGGCATGCACACTTGGGCTTTAATAGATGGTCGTGGCAACCTTGATTGAACTATGGGGCCCATAATATATAAAATTGAAGCTGACTCAAATCTCATGCTAAAAACTTAGTCGATAGTAGCACAAATTTAAGGGCCTATGGATGAGATTGCATTGCCACTTTTGGATGGATTTGACAAAGTGGGCGTGCATGCTTAGGCTTCAAATGGACAGTCGTGGCAACCTTGATTGAATATGGGGCCCATAATATATCAAATCATAGCTGACTTAGAGAACTATAGTGGGTGCTACACACTTCTTCTATACCAATCCAAATTAAGGGGCCTATGGATGAGACTGCATTGGCATTTATGGATTTGACAAAGTGGGCATGCGCACTTGGGCTTCAAATGGATGATTGTGGCAACCCTGATTAAACCAAGGGACCCATAATATATCAAATTAAAGCTGACATAGAGCTCTATATTAGGTACTATAAACTTTGTCCGTAGTAGTCCAAATTTATGGGCCTATGGATTATACTGCATTGCTATTTATGTATGGATTTGACAAAATGGGCATGCGTATTTGGGGTTTAAATGGATGGTTATGGCAACCCAATTCAACAACAGTGCCTATAATATATCAAATCAAAGTTGACTCAGAGCTCTATATTATTTATTAGAAACTTTGTATGTAGCAGTCCAAATTTAGGGGCTTATGGATGAGACTATATTGCCATTTATAGATGGACTTGACAAAGTGGGTATGCACACTTGGGCTTTAAATGGACGATTGTGGAAACCTTGATTGAATCATGGGGTCCATAATATATTAAATCAAAGCTGACTTAGAGCCCTATAAGGGGAGCTATGAACTTTGTCTATAGTAATCCAAATTTAGGGGCTTATAGATGAGATTCCATTACCATTTATGCATGGATTTGACAAAGTGGGCATTCACACTTAGGATTCAAATGGACGGTTGTGGCAAACCTAATTGAATCATGGGGCCCATAATATATCAAATCGAGGCTAATTTAGAGCCCTATGATAGGTGCTACAAACTTTATCTATAGCAGTCCAAATTTAGGGGCCTATGGATGAGACTGCATTGGCATTTATAGATGGATTTGACAAAGTGGGTGTGCGCACTAGGGATTCAAATGGATGGGCATGACAACCCCGATTGAAACACGAGGGCCATAATATATATAATCGAAGCCTACTTGGGGCCCTATAATAGGAGTTATACACTTCATCCATAGCAATCCAAGTTTATGGGCCTATGGATCATACTACTTTAGTATTTGTGGATGGATTTGACAAAGTGGGCATGCACACTTAGGCTTTAAAAGGATGGTCTTGGCAACCTCGATTGAACCATGGGGCTCATAATATATCATATCATGGCTGACATTGAGAACTATAGTTGGTGCTATACACTACTTCTATACCAATCCAAAATTAGGGGCCTGTGGATGAGAATGCATTGGCATTTACGTGTGGATTTGACAAAGTAAGCATGCACACATGGGCTACAAATGGACGGTCCTGGCAACCACAATTAAACCATGAGGCCAATAATATATGAAATCAAAGCTGACTTTGAGCCCTATATTTGGTACTACACACTTTTTCTATAGCAATCCAAATTTAAGGGCCTATGGATAAGACTACATTAGCATTCATGGACGGATTTGATAAAGTGGGCGTGCACACATGGACTTCAAATGGACGGTCGTCATAACCCTAATTAAACCATGGTGCCTATAATATATCAAATCAAAGGTGGCTTAGATCCTATGGTAAAAACTTAGTATGTAGTAGTCTAAATTTAGGGGCCTATGGATGTGACTGTATTCCCATTAATGATTGGATTTGACAAAGTGGGCGTGCACACTTGGGCTTAAAATGGATGGTCGTGGAAACCCCAATTGAACTATAGGGCCAATAATATATTGAATCATGGCTAACTTACATAACTATAATGGCTGCTACAAACTTCTTTTATACTAATCCAAATTTAGAGGCCTATGGATAAGATTGCATTGGCATTTATAGATGGATTTGACAATGTGGGTGTTCATATTTAGCCTTCAAATGGACAGTCCTGGCAACCACACTTGAACCACAAAGCCCATAATATATCAAACCAAAGTTGACTTAGGGTCCTATATTAAGTGTTGTAAACTTTGTCTGTAGTAGTCCAAATTTAGGGGCCTATGGATGAGAATGCATTAGAATTCATGGATGGATTTGACAAAGTGGACGTGCGCACTTGGGCTTCAAATGGATGGTCGTGGCAACCCCAATTGAACCATAGGGCCCATAATATATCAACTCAAAGTTAACCCAGATCTCGTGGTAAAAACATAGTTTATAGTAGTCCAAATTTAGGGACCTATGGATAAGACTACATTGCCATTTATGGATGGATTTAACAAAGTGGACGTGTGCACTTAGGCTTCATGGCAACCCCGATTGAAGCATGGGGTGCATAATATATCAAATCAAGCTAACTCAGAGCCCTATAATAGGTTCCACACACTTTTTCTATACCAATAAAAATTTGAGGGCCTATGGATGAGACTACATTGATATTTATATATGGATTTGATAAAGAGGGCGTGCACACTTAGGTTTTAAATGGACGGTTATGGTAACCCCGATTGAACAATAAAGCCCATAATATATCCAATTGAAACTGACTCAGAGCCCTATAGTATGAGCTACACACTTTAGCCATAACAATCCAAGTTTAAGGGCCTATGGATGATACAACATTGGCATTTATAGAGGGATTTGACAAAGTGCATGTGCGCACTTCGGCTTCAAATGGATGGTTGTGGCAACCTCAATTGAACCATGAAGCCCATAATTTATCAAATTATGGCTGACTTAGAGAACTATACTAGGTGCCACTCACTTCTTCTATACCATTCCAAATTTAGGGGCCTATGGATAAGACTACATTGGCATTTATGGATTGATTTGATAAAGTAGGCGTGCACATATGGGCTTTAAATGGACGGTCGTGGGAATCCCAATTAAACCATAGGGCCCATAATATATAAAATTGAAGCTAACTTAGTACCTTACAATACAAGCTATAGAGTTCATCTATAGCAATCCAAGTTTAGGGGCCTATGGATAAGACTACATTGGCATTTATCGATGGATTTGACAAAGTGGGCATGCACACTTGGGCTTTAATAGATGGTCGTGGCAACCTTGATTGAACTATGGGGCCCATAATATATAAAATTGAAGCTGACTCAAATCTCATGCTAAAAACTTAGTCGATAGTAGTACAAATTTAAGGGCCTATGGATGAGATTGCATTGCCACTTTTGGATGGATTTGATAAAGTGGGCGTGCATGCTTAGGCTTCAAATGGACAGTCGTGGCAACCTTGATTGAATATGGGGCCCATAATATATCAAATCATAGCTGACTTAGAGAACTATAGTAGGTGCTACACACTTCTTCTATACCAATCCAAATTAAAGGGCCTATGGATGAGACTGCATTGGCATTTATGGATTTGACAAAGTGGGCATGCGCACTTGGGCTTCAAATGGATGATCATGGCAACCCTGATTAAACCAAGGGACCCATAATATATCAAATTAAAGCTCACATAGAGCTCTATATTAGGTACTATAAACTTTGTCCGTAGTAGTCCAAATTTATGGGCCTATGGATTATACTGCATTGCTATTTATGTATGGA
Source organism: Mallotus nudiflorus (assembly GCA_947683625.1). Lineage (NCBI taxonomy): Eukaryota > Viridiplantae > Streptophyta > Magnoliopsida > Malpighiales > Euphorbiaceae > Mallotus > Mallotus nudiflorus. The sequence continues at coordinate 5,815,702 of CANTUR010000166.1, read as the reverse complement.
TTTGAGAAAATGGGCATGCATATTTGGGGTTTAAATGGATGGTTATGGCAACCCAATTCAACAACAGTGCCTATAATATATCAAATCAAAGTTGACTCAGAGCTCTATATTATTTATTAGAAACTTTGTATGTAGCAGTCCAAATTTAGGGGCTTATGGATGAGACTATATTCCCATTTATAGATGGACTTGACAAAGTGGGTATTCACACTTGGGCTTTAAATGGACAATTATGGAAACCTTGATTGAATCATGGGGTCCATAATATATCAAATCAAAGCTGACTTAGAGCCCTATAAGGGGAGCTATGAACTTTGTCTATAGTAATCCAAATTTAGGGGCTTATAGATGAGATTCCATTACCATTTATGCATGGATTTGACAAAGTGGGCATTCACACTTAGGATTCAAATGGACGGTTGTGGCAAACCTAATTGAATCATGGGGCCCATAATATATCAAATCGAGGCTAATTTAGAGCCCTATGATAGGTGCTACAAACTTTATCTATAGCAGTCCAAATTTAGGGGCCTATGGATGAGACTGCATTGGCATTTATAGATGGATTTGACAAAGTGGGTGTGCGCACTAGGGATTCAAATGGATGGGCATGACAACCCCGATTGAAACACGGGGGCCATAATATATATAATCGAAGCCTACTTGGGGCCCTATAATAGGAGTTATACACTTCATCCATAGCAATCCAAGTTTATGGGCCTATGGATCATACTACTTTAGTATTTATGGATGGATTTGACAAAGTGGGCATGCACACTTAGGCTTTAAAAGGATGGTCTTGGCAACCTCGATTGAACCATGGGGCTCATAATATATCATACCATGGCTGACATTGAGAACTATAGTTGGTGCTATACACTTCTTCTATACCAATCCAAAATTAGGGGCCTGTGGATGAGAATGCATTGGCATTTACGTGTGGATTTGACAAAGTAAGCATGCACACATGGGCTACAAATGGATGGTCCTGGCAACCACAATTAAACCATGAGGCCAATAATATATGAAATCAAAGCTGACTTTGAGCCCTATATTTGGTACTACACACTTTTTCTATAGCAATCCAAATTTAAGGGCCTATGGATAAGACTACATTAGCATTCATGGACGGATTTGATAAAGTGGGCGTGCACACATGGACTTCAAATGGACGGTCGTCATAACCCTAATTAAACCATGGTGCCTATAATATATCAAATCAAAGGTGGCTTAGATCCTATGGTAAAAACTTAGTATGTAGTAGTCTAAATTTAGGGGCCTATGGATGTGACTGTATTCCCATTAATGATTGGATTTGACAAAGTGGGCGTGCACACTTGGGCTTAAAATGGATGGTCGTGGAAACCCCAATTGAACTATAGGGCCAATAATATATTGAATCATGGCTAACTTACATAACTATAATGGCTGCTACAAACTTCTTTTATACTAATCCAAATTTAGAGGCCTATGGATAAGATTGCATTGGCATTTATAGATGGATTTGACAATGTGGGTGTTCATATTTAGCCTTCAAATGGACAGTCCTGGCAACCACACTTGAACCACAAAGCCCATAATATATCAAACCAAAGTTGACTTAGGGTCCTATATTAAGTGTTGTAAACTTTGTCTGTAGTAGTCCAAATTTAGGGGCCTATGGATGAGAATGCATTAGAATTCATGGATGGATTTGACAAAGTGGACGTGCGCACTTGGGCTTCAAATGGATGGTCGTGGCAACCCCAATTGAACCATAGGGCCCATAATATATCAACTCAAAGTTAACCCAGATCTCGTGGTAAAAACATAGTTTATAGTAGTCCAAATTTAGGGACCTATGGATAAGACTACATTGCCATTTATGGATGGATTTAACAAAGTGGACGTGTGCACTTAGGCTTCATGGCAACCCCGATTGAAGCATGGGGCGCATAATATATCAAATCAAGCTAACTCAGAGCCCTATAATAGGTTCCACACACTTTTTCTATACCAATAAAAATTTGAGGGCCTATGGATGAGACTACATTGATATTTATATATGGATTTGATAAAGAGGGCGTGCACACTTAGGTTTTAAATGGACGGTTATGGTAACCCCGATTGAACAATAAAGCCCATAATATATCCAATTGAAACTGACTCAGAGCCCTATAGTATGAGCTACACACTTTAGCCATAACAATCCAAGTTTAAGGGCCTATGGATGATACAACATTGGCATTTATAGAGGGATTTGACAAAGTGCATGTGCGCACTTCGGCTTCAAATGGATGGTTGTGGCAACCTCAATTGAACCATGAAGCCCATAATTTATCAAATTATGGCTGACTTAGAGAACTATACTAGGTGCTACTCACTTCTTCTATACCATTCCAAATTTAGGGGCCTATGGATAAGACTACATTGGCATTTATGGATTGATTTGATAAAGTAGGCGTGCACATATGGGCTTTAAATGGACGGTCGTGGGAATCCCAATTAAACCATAGGGCCCATAATATATAAAATTGAAGCTGACTTAGTACCTTACAATACAAGCTATAGAGTTCATCTATAGCAATCCAAGTTTAGGGGCCTATGGATAAGACTACATTGGCATTTATCGATGGATTTGACAAAGTGGGCATGCACACTTGGGCTTTAATAGATGGTCGTGGCAACCTTGATTGAACTATGGGGCCCATAATATATAAAATTGAAGCTGACTCAAATCTCATGCTAAAAACTTAGTCGATAGTAGTACAAATTTAAGGGCCTATGGATGAGATTGCATTGCCACTTTTGGATGGATTTGATAAAGTGGGCGTGCATGGTTAGGCTTCAAATGGACAGTCATGGCAACCTTGATTGAATATGGGGCCCATAATATATCAAATCATAGCTGACTTAGAGAACTATAGTAGGTGCTACACACTTCTTCTATACCAATCCAAATTAAAGGGCCTATGGATGAGACTGCATTGGCATTTATGGATTTGACAAAGTGGGCATGCGCACTTGGGCTTCAAATGGATGATCGTGGCAACCCTGATTAAACCAAGGGACCCATAATATATCAAATTAAAGCTGACATAGAGCTCTATATTAGGTACTATAAACTTTGTCCGTAGTAGTCCAAATTTATGGGCCTATGGATTATACTACATTGCTATTTATGTATGGATTTGAGAAAATGGGCATGCATATTTGGGGTTTAAATGGATGGTTATGGCAACCCAATTCAACAACAGTGCCTATAATATATCAAATCAAAGTTGACTCAGAGCTCTATATTATTTATTAGAAACTTTGTATGTAGCGGTCCAAATTTAGGGGCTTATGGATGAGACTATATTCCCATTTATAGATAGACTTGACAAAGTGGGTATTCACACTTGGGCTTTAAATGGACAATTATGGAAACCTTGATTGAATCATGGGGTCCATAATATATCAAATCAAAGCTGACTTAGAGCCCTATAAGGGGAGCTATGAACTTTGTCTATAGTAATCCAAATTTAGGGGCTTATAGATGAGATTCCATTACCATTTATGCATGGATTTGACAAAGTGGGCATTCACACTTAGGATTCAAATGGACGGTTATGGCAAACCTAATTGAATCATGGGGCCCATAATATATCAAATCGAGGCTAATTTAGAGCCCTATGATAGGTGCTACAAACTTTATCTATAGCAGTCCAAATTTAGGGGCCTATGGATGAGACTGCATTGGCATTTATAGATGGATTTGACAAAGTGGGTGTGCGCACTAGGGATTCAAATGGATGGGCATGACAACCCCGATTGAAACACGGGGGCCATAATATATATAATCGAAGCCTACTTGGGGCCTTATAATAGGAGTTATACACTTCATCCATAGCAATCCAAGTTTATGGGCCTATGGATCATACTACTTTAGTATTTATGGATGGATTTGACAAAGTGGGCATGCACACTTAGGCTTTAAAAGGATGGTCTTGGCAACCTCGATTGAACCATGGGGTTCATAATATATCATATCATGGCTGACATTGAGAACTATAGTTGGTGCTATACACTTCTTCTATACCAATCCAAAATTAGGGGCCTGTGGATGAGAATGCATTGGCATTTACGTGTGGATTTGACAAAGTAAGCATGCACACATGGGCTATAAATGGACGGTCCTGGCAACCACAATTAAACCATGAGGCCAATAATATATGAAATCAAAGCTGACTTTGAGCCCTATATTTGGTACTACACACTTTTTCTATAGCAATCCAAATTTAAGGGCCTATGGATAAGACTACATTAGCATTCATGGACGGATTTGATAAAGTGGGCGTGCACACATGGACTTCAAATGGATGGTCGTCATAACCCTAATTAAACCATGGTGCCTATAATATATCAAATCAAAGGTGGCTTAGATCCTATGGTAAAAACTTAGTATGTAGTAGTCTAAATTTAGGGGCCTATGGATGTGACTGTATTCCCATTAATGATTGGATTTGACAAAGTGGGCGTGCACACTTGGGCTTAAAATGGATGGTCGTGGAAACCCCAATTGAACTATAGGGCCAATAATATATTGAATCATGGCTAACTTACATAACTATAATGGCTGCTACAAACTTCTTTTATACTAATCCAAATTTAGAGGCCTATGGATAAGATTGCATTGGCATTTATAAATGGATTTGACAATGTGGGTGTTCATATTTAGCCTTCAAATGGACAGTCCTGGCAACCACACTTGAACCACAAAGCCCATAATATATCAAACCAAAGTTGACTTAGGGTCCTATATTAAGTGTTGTAAACTTTGTCTGTAGTAGTCCAAATTTAGGGGCCTATGGATGAGAATGCATTAGAATTCATGGATGGATTTGACAAAGTGGACGTGCGCACTTGGGCTTCAAATGGATGGTCGTGGCAACCCCAATTGAACCATAGGGCCCATAATATATCAACTCAAAGTTAACCCAGATCTCGTGGTAAAAACATAGTTTATAGTAGTCCAAATTTAGGGACCTATGGATAAGACTACATTGCCATTTATGGATGGATTTAACAAAGTGGACGTGTGCACTTAGGCTTCATGGCAACCCCGATTGAAGCATGGGGCGCATAATATATCAAATCAAGCTAACTCAGAGCCCTATAATAGGTTCCACACACTTTTTCTATACCAATAAAAATTTGAGGGCCTATGGATGAGACTACATTGATATTTATATATGGATTTGATAAAGAGGGCGTGCACACTTAGGTTTTAAATGGACGGTTATGGTAACCCCGATTGAACAATAAAGCCCATAATATATCCAATTGAAACTGACTCAGAGCCCTATAGTATGAGCTACACACTTTAGCCATAACAATCCAAGTTTAAGGGCCTATGGATGATACAACATTGGCATTTATAGAGGGATTTGACAAAGTGCATGTGCGCACTTCGGCTTCAAATGGATGGTTGTGGCAACCTCAATTGAACCATGAAGCCCATAATTTATCAAATTATGGCTGACTTAGAGAACTATACTAGGTGCTACTCACTTCTTCTATACCATTCCAAATTTAGGGGCCTATGGATAAGACTACATTGGCATTTATGGATTGATTTGATAAAGTAGGCGTGCACATATGGGCTTTAAATGGACGGTCGTGGGAATCCCAATTAAACCATAGGGCCCATAATATATAAAATTGAAGCTGACTTAGTACCTTACAATACAAGCTATAGAGTTCATCTATAGCAATCCAAGTTTAGGGGCCTATGGATAAGACTACATTGGCATTTATCGATGGATTTGACAAAGTGGGCATGCACACTTGGGCTTTAATAGATGGTCGTGGCAACCTTGATTGAACTATGGGGCCCATAATATATAAAATTGAAGCTGACTCAAATCTCATGCTAAAAACTTAGTCGATAGTAGTACAAATTTAAGGGCCTATGGATGAGATTGCATTGCCACTTTTGGATGGATTTGATAAAGTGGGCGTGCATGCTTAGGCTTCAAATGGACAGTCGTGGCAACCTTGATTGAATATGGGGCCCATAATATATCAAATCATAGCTGACTTAGAGAACTATAGTAGGTGCTACACACTTCTTCTATACCAATCCAAATTAAGGGGCCTATGGATGAGACTGCATTGGCATTTATGGATTTGACAAAGTGGGCATGCGCACTTGGGCTTCAAATGGATGATCGTGGCAACCCTGATTAAACCAAGGGACCCATAATATATCAAATTAAAGCTGACATAGAGCTCTATATTAGGTACTATAAACTTTGTCCGTAGTAGTCCAAATTTATGGGCCTATGGATTATACTGTATTGCTATTTATGTATGGATTTGAGAAAATGGGCATGCATATTTGGGGTTTAAATGGATGGTTATGGCAACCCAATTCAACAATAGTGCCTATAATATATCAAATCAAAGTTGACTCAGAGCTCTATATTATTTATTAGAAACTTTGTATGTAGCAGTCCAAATTTAAGGGCTTATGGATGAGACTATATTCCCATTTATAGATGGACTTGACAAAGTGGGTATTCACACTTGGGCTTTAAATGGACAATTATGGAAACCTTGATTGAATCATGGGGTCCATAATATATCAAATCAAAGCTGACTTAGAGCCCTATAAGGGGAGCTATGAACTTTGTCTATAGTAATCCAAATTTAGGGGCTTATAGATGAGATTCCATTACCATTTATGCATGGATTTGACAAAGTGGGCATTCACACTTAGGATTCAAATGGACGGTTGTGGGAAACCCGATTGAACAATGTGGGCAATAATATATCAAATTAAAGTTCACTTAAAGCCTATAATGGGTCTTATAGACTACATATGTAGCCGTCCAAATTTAAGGGCCTATGGATGAGACTGTGTTGCCATTTATGGATGGATTTAACAAATTGGGCATGTGCATTTAGGATTCAAATGGACAGTCATCGCAACCACAATTGAACCTTGGGCCCATGATATATCCAATCAAAGTTGACTCAGAGCCCTATAATGACTACTATAAACTTTATCTATTGTAATCCACATTTAGGGGCCTATGGATGAGACTACATTGGCATTAATGGATGGATTTCACAAAGTGGGTATGCGCACTTGGGCTTCAAATGGATGATTATGGCAATACTAATTGAACCAAAGGGCCCATTATATATCTAATCGAGGCTGACTCAAAGCCTTATAATATGAGCTATGCACTTCATTCATAGCAATCCAAGTTTAGGGGCCTATGGATAAGACTACATTGGCATTTATGGATGGATTTGACAAAGTTGCCAAGCACACTTGGGCTTTAAATGGATGGTCATTGCAACCCTGATTAAACCACAGGGCCTATAATATATTGAATCATGGGTGACTTAGAGAACTATAATAGGTGCTACACACTTATTCTATACTAATCCAAATTTAGGGGCTTATGGATGAGATTGCTTTGGGATTTATGGATGGATTTGACAAAGTGGGCGTGCGCACTTGGGATTCAAATGGATGGTCATAGAAACCCTGATAAAACCTCAGGGCCCATAATGTATCAAATTGAAGCTAACTTAGAACCCTATATTGGGTGCTATAAACTTAGTTAACTCAGAGCCCTATATTAGGTGCTATAAACTTTGTCTATAGCAATCCAAATTTAGGGGCCTTTGGACGAGACTTCATTGGCATTTATTGATGGATTTGACAAAGTGGGTGTGCACTCTTAGGATTTGATTAGACAGTCGTGGCAAGCTCGATTGAACCACAGGGCCCATAATATATCCAATCGAAGCAAACTTATAGCCTTATCATAAAAGCCACACACTTCATCCATAGTTATCTATATTTAGGGGCCTATGGGTAAGACTACATTGGCATTTATGAATGGATTTAATAATGTGGGCGTGCACACTTGGGCTTCAAATGGACGGTCGTGGCAACCCCAATTGAACCATGAGGCCTATAATATATCAAATCAAAGCTGACTCACAACCTCATAATAGGAGCTACACACTTCATCTGTAGCAATCCAAATTTAGGAGCCTATGGATGAGACTGCATTGGCATTTATTGATGGATTTGACAAAGTGGGCGTGCACACTTGGGCTTCAAATGGATAGTTGTTGCAAATCTAATTAAAGTACAAGGCTCATTACATATCAAATCAAGGCTAACTCAAAGTCCTACAATGGGTGCTACACACTTCTTCCATAGGAATCCAAATTTAAAGGCCAATGGATGAGACTATATTGGCATTTACGGATGGATTTGACAAAGTGAGTGTGCATGCCTGGGCTTTAAATGGACGGTCATGGCAAACTCGATTAAACTACAGGCCCATAATATATCAAATCGAAGCTAACTCAAAGCTTATATTCAGTCCTATAAACTTTGTCTATAGTAGTCAAAATTTAGGGGCCTATGGTTGAGATTGTATTGCCATTTATGGTTGGAATTTTTAAAGTAGGCGTGCACTCTTGGGTTTTAACTAGACAGTCATGGTAGCCCCGATTGAACCATGGGACCTATAATATATTGAATAGAGGCTGGCCTATAGCCTTTTGATGGGTGCTACACACTTCTTCTGTACCAATCCAATTTTAGGAGCCTATGGATGAGATTGCATTGGCATTTATGGATAGATTTGACAAAGTGGGTGTGCCCACTTAGGCTTCAAATTGACAGTCCTGGCATCCCCGATTGAACCACGAGGCCCATAATATATAAAATTGAAGCTAACTCACAGCCCTATAATGGGTGCCATAAAAAAAGTCTGTAGCAATCCAAATTTAGGGGCCTATGGATGAGACTGCATTGTCATTTATGGATGGCTTTGACAAAGTGGGCGTGTGCACTTGGGATTCAAATGGACAGTTGAGGCAACCCTGATTGAACCTTAGGGTCCATAATATATCAAATCAATTCTAACTCAGAGCCCTATAATAGACACTACACACTTTGCCTATAGCAATCAAAATTAGGGGCCTATGGATGAGACTACTTTGGCATTTATGGATGGATTTAACAAAGTGGGTGTGCGCACTTAGGCTTTAAATAGATGGTTGTGGCAACCCCGATTGAACAATAAAGCCCATTATATACTAAATTGAGTCTGATTTAGAGCCCTATAATGGGTGCTATACACTTCTTCTGTAGCAATCCAAATTTAGGGGCCTAAGCATGAGATTGCACTGGTATTTACAGAATGAATTTGACAAAGTGGGTGTGTGCACTTTGACTTCAAATGGAAGGTTGTGATAACCCCGATTGAACCACAGGGCCCATAATATATTAAATCAAAGCTTACTCAGATTCCTATAATATGTGCTATACATATTGTCTGTAGAAATCCAAATTTTAGGGTCTATGGATGAGAACACATTACCATTTATAGATGAATTTGACAAAGTGGGCGTGCATACTTGGACTTCAAATGGATAGTCGTGGAAACCTTAATTAAACCACAGAGCCTATAATATATTAAATCATGAATGACTTAGAGTTTTATAATGGGCACTACACACTTCTTCTATATCAATCCAAATGTATGGGCCTATAGATGACACTGCATTGGCATTTATGGATGGATTTGACAAAGTGGGCGTGCACACTTGGGCTTCAAATGGATGGTAGTAGCCACCTCGACTGAACCATAGGGCCCATAATATATCAAATTAAAGCTGACTCAGAGCTCTATATTGGGTTCTATAAACTATATCTGTAGCAGCCCAAATTTAGGGGTCTATTGATGAGAGTGCATTATGATTTATGGATGGATTTAACAAAGTGGGCGTGTGCACTTGGGCTTCAAATGGATGGTCGTGGCAACCCCGATTGAACTATGGGACCCATAATATATCAAATCAAGGCTGAGTCAGAGCCCTTTAGTTAGAACTACACACTTTATCTATGCCAATCTAAATTTAGGGGCCTATGGATGAGACTGCATTGGCATTTATGGATGGATTTGACAAAGTGGGCGTGCACACTTGGGCTTTAAATGGACGGCCATGGCAACCCCGATTGATCCATGGACATAATATATCAAATTAAGGCTAACTCAAAGCTTTATAATAGGTGGTACATACTTCTTTTGTACCAATCAAAATCTAGGGGCTTATGGAGGAGACTGCATTAGCATTTATAGATGGATTTGACAAAATGGGAGTGCACATGTGGGATTCAATTGGATGGTTGTGGTAACCCTGATTGAACCATAGGGCCCAGAATATATAAATCAATGTTGACTTAGAGCCCTATAGTAGGCGCTATAAAATATGTCTGTAGCAATCCAAATTTAGAGGACTATGGATGAGATTGCATTGGCATTGATGCATGGATTTGACAAAGTGGGTGTGCGCACTTAGGTTTCAAATGGATAGTTGTGGCAACCTTGATTAAAGCACAGGACCCATAATATATCAAATCAAAGTTAACTCAAAGTCCTATAATGGCAGCTATAGACTACATTTGTAGCAATCTAAATTTTGAGGCGTATGGCTAAGACTACATTGCTATTTTTGTATGGATTTGACAAAGTAAGCGTGCACACTTGGGATTCAAATGGACGGTCATCGTAACCTCGATTGAACCATAGGACTTATAATATATCAAATTAAAGCTAACTCAGAGTCCTATAATATTTGCTATAAATTTGTCTATAGCAGTCCAAATTTAAGGGCATGTGGATGTGACTGCATTGTCATTTATGGATGGATTTGACAAAGTGAGCGTGCGTACTTGGGTTTTAAATGGATAATCATGGCAACCCTGATTGAACCATAGGGCTAATAATATATTAAATCAAGGTTAACTCAAAGTCCTATGATGGGTACTACACACTTCTTCTATACCAATCCAAATTTTAGGGCTTATGGATGCGAATGTATTGGCATTTATAGATGGACTTGACAAAGTGGGTGTGCGCACTTGGGCTTCAAATGGACGATCGTGGAAACCTTGATACAACTAAAGGACCCATAATATATCAAATCGAGGTAGACTCAAAGCTCTATAATGGGTGCTACACATTTCTTTTGAAGCAATCCAATTTTAATGGCCTATGGATGAGACTGCATTGGCATTTTTTGATGGATTTATCAAAGTGTGCGTGCGCACTTGGGCATCAAATGGAGGATCATAGTAACCCCGATTGAACCACGGGGCCCATAATATATTGAATTAGGGCTAACTTAAAGCCATATAAAGGGTGTTGTACACATCTTCTATAGCAATCCAAGTTTAAAGGCCTATGGATAAGACTACATTGGCATTTATGGATGAATTTAACAAAGTGGGCGTGCGCACTTGGGCTTTAAATGGATGGTTGTGGCAACCTTGATTGAACCACGAAGCCCATAATATATCAAATCAAGACTAACTTAGAGTCCTACAGTGACTGCTACACACTTCTTATATACCAATCCAAACTTAAGGGCTTACGGATGAGAATGCTTTAGCATTTATGGATGGATTTAACAAAGTAGGAGTGCACACTTGGGCTTTAAATGGACAATTATGGTAACCTTGATTAAACCACAGGGCTTGAAATATATCAAATTAAAGCTGACTCAAAGCCTTTTAATGAGTGCTAAAAACATTGCCTGTAGCAATCCAAATTTAGGGGTCTATGGATGAGACTGCATTGGCATTTATAGATGGATTTGATACAGTGGGGGTGTGCACTTAGGCTTCAAATGGACCATCATGGCAACCTCTGTTGAATCATAGGGCCCATAATATATCAAATCAAAGTTAACTTAGAGCAATCTAATGGGTACTACACACATCATTTGTATCAATCCAAATTTAGGGGCTTATGGATGAGATTCCATTGGCATTTATGGATGGATTTGACATAGTAGGATTGCGCACTTAAGCTTCTAATGGACAGTCGTGGCAACCCCAATTAAACCATGGGGCCTATAATATATCAAACTAAAGCTAACTTAGAGCCCTATAATGGGTGCTACACACCTCATATATGGTAGTAAAAATTTAGGTGTCTATGGATGAGACTGCATTGGCATTTATAGATGGATTCGATAAAGTGGGCATGCACACTTGGGCTTTAAATTGATGATCATGGCAACCCCGATTAAACCACGAGGCCCATAATATGTCCAATCAAATTTGAATCAGAGCCTTATAATAATTATTTCACACATCATCTGTAGCAATCCAAATTTAGGGGCCTATGGATGAGACTACATTGGCATTTATGGATAGACAGTCGTCGTAACCCCGATTGAACCATGAGGGCCATAATATATCAAATTGATGCTGATTCATAGCTCTATAATGGTTTATATACACTTCATTTGTAGCAATCCAAATTTGAGGGCCTATAGATGAGACTGCATTGGCATTTATTAATGGATTTTACAAAGTGGTCGTGTGCACTTGGGCTCTAAATGGATGGTTGTGGTAACCCTGATTGAACCATGGGGCCCATAATAAATCAAATCAAAGCTAACTTAGAGCTCTATATTAGGTGCTATAAACTTTGTCCATAGCAGCCCAAATTTAGGGTCCTATGAATGAGATTGCATTGCTATTTATATATGGGTTTAATAAAGTGGGTGTGCACACTTGGGCTTTAAATGAATGGTCATGGCAACCTCAATATAATATATCAAATTGAAGCTGACTCAGAGCTTTATATTATGTGTTAGCAACTTTGTGTATAACAGTCCAAATTTAAGGGCCTATGGATGAGACTGCATTGCCATTTATAGATGGATTTGACAAAGTGGGCACGTGCACTTAAGCTTCAAATGGATAGTTGTGGAAACCCTAATTGAACCATAAGGCCCATAATATATCAAATCAAAGCTAACTTAGAGTCCTATAAGGGGAGCTACAAACTTTGTTTGTAACAATCCAAATTTATGGGCCTATGGATGAGACTCATTTGCCATTTATACATAGATTTGAAAAAATGGGCATTCGCACTTGGGATTCAAATGGACAGCCATGGCAAACCCAATTGAACCATATGGGAAATAATATATCAAATTAAAGCTAACTCAGAGCTTATAATGGGTGTTATAGACTACATCTATAGCAGTCAAAAGTTAGGGGCCTGTGGATGAGACTACATTGCCATTTATGGATGGATTTGATAAGGTAGGCATGCACACTTGGGCTTTAAATGAATAGTTATGGCAACCCTGATTAAACCATAGGGCCCATGATATATCCAATGAAAGTTTACTCAAAGGCTTATAATGAGTGCTATAAACTTTGTCTGTCGGAATGTAAGTTTAGGGGCCTATGGTTGAGACTACATTGGCATTAATGGACAGATTTGATAAAGTGGGTGTGCGCACTTGTGCTTCAAATGTATGATCGTGGCAACCACAATTGAAACACAAGACCTGTTATATATCTAATCAAGACTAACTTAGAGCCCTATAATATACGCTATAGACTTCTTCTGTAGCAATCCAAGTTTAGGGGCCTATGAATGAGACTACAAGGCATTTATAAATAGATTTGACAAAGTGTGCATGCTCATTTGGGCTTTAAATGGATAGTCACAGCAACCTCGATTAAACCACAGGACCCATAATATATCAAATCATGGCTAACTCAGAGAACTATAATGGGTGCTATACACTTCTTCCATACCAATCCAAATTTAGGAGCCTATGGATGAGACTGCATTAGCATTTATGGATCGATTTGACAAAGTGGGCATGCACACTTGGGCTTCAAATAGCAGTTGTTGCAACCCCAATTGAACCATGAGGCCCATAATATATCAAATTAAAGTTGACTCTGAGCTTTATTTTATGTACTATAAACTTTGTTTACAGTAGTCCAAATTTAGGGACCTATGGATAAGACTGCACTGCAATTTGTGGATGGAATTAATAAAGTGGGAGTGCGCACTTGGGCTTCAAATGGTGGTTATGGCAACCCCAATTGAAACATAATGCCCATAGTAGATTAAATCAAAGTTGACTTAGAGTCCTACAATGAACGCTATAAACTTTGTATATAGCAATCCAAATTTAGAGGCCTATGGATGAGACTCCATTGCCATTGCCATTCCCATTTATGCATGGATTTAACAAAGTAGGCATTCACACTTGGGATTGAAATGGATGACATGCAAACCCGATTGAACCACAAGGCCAATAATATATCAAATCAAAGCTAACTCAAAGCTCTACAATGGGTGCTATAGACTACATCTGTAGCAATCTAAATTTAGGTGCCTATGGATGAGACTGTATTGGCACTTATGGATGGATTTGACAAAGTGGGCATGTGCATTTAGGCTTCAAATGAATAGTCATAGCAACCTTGATTGAACCACAGGCCCTATAATATATCTAATTAAAGCAAACTCAGAGGCTTATAATGATTTCTATAAACTTTTTCTATCACAATCCAAGTTTAGTGGCCTCTGGATGAGACTATTGGCATTAATGGATGGATTTGACAAAGTGGGTATGCATACTAGGACTTCAAATAGATGGTCAAGGCAACCCCCATTTAACCACAGGGCTCATAATATATCAAATCAATGCTAACTCAGAGACCTATAATAGGTATTACACACTTCTTCTATACCAATCCAACTACAAATGAGAATGCATTGGCATTTATGGATGGATTTGACAAAGTAGGTGTGCGCACTTGGGCTTTAAATGGATGGTCATGGTGGGCCCATAATATATCAAATCAAGACTAACTCAAAGCCTTATAATAGATGTTACACACTTTTTATATGCCGATCCAAACTTAAGGGCCTATGAATAAGGATGCATTGACATTTATGGATGGATTTGACAAAGTAGGCGTGCATACTTAGGCTTCAAATGGATGGCCATGGCAACCCAAATTGAACCACAGGGCCTATAATATGTTAAATTAAAGCTAAATTAGAGCCTTATAAAGGGTGCTACACACTTCTTCTGTAGCAATCAAAATTTGGGGGCTTATGGATGAGAATACATTAGCATTTATGGATGGATTTCACAATTTGGGCTTGCGCACTTGGGCTTCAAATGGACAGTCGTAGCAGCCCTGATTGAACTATAGGGCCCATAATATATCAAATCAAGACTAACTTAGAGCTTTACAATGGGTGCTACACACTTTTTATATGCCAATCCATACTTAGGGGCCTATCGATGAAAATGCATTGGCATTTATGGATGGATTTGATAAAGTATGAATGCACACTTAGACTTCAAATGGAGAGTCACGGCAACCCCGATTGAACCACATGGCTTATATTATATCAAATTGAAGCTAACTCAAAGCCTTATAATAGATGCTAAAAACTTTATCTGTAGCAATCCAAATTTAAGGGCCTATGGATGAGATTACATTGGCATTTATTGATGGATTTGACAAAGTGGGTGTGCATACTTAGGCTTTAAATGGACAGTCGCGGTAACCCTGATTGGATTATAGGGCCTATAATATATAAAATTGAAGCTGACTCAAAGCCTTATACTAGGTGCTAAAAAAATTTTCTATAGCAATCCAAATTTAGGGGCCTATAGATGAGACTACATTGGCATTTATGGATGGATTTGACAAAGTGGGCGTGCGCACTTAGCCTTCAAATGGATGGTCATGGTGACCCCGATTGAACCACAAAGCCCATAATATATCAAATCAAAGCTAACTTAGAGATATATAATGCGTACTACACACTTCTTTTATAGCAATCCAAATTTAGGGGCCTATGGATGATATTGCATTGGCATTTATGCATGGATTTGACATTATGGGCTTGTGCACTTGGGATTTAAATGTATTGCCGTGGCAACCCCGATTAAACCATAGGGCCTACAATATATCAAATAAAAGTTGACTCAGAGCCCTATAATGAGTACTACACATCTCATCTACTACAATAAAAATTTAAGGGCCTATGCATGAGATTGCATTCACATTTATGGATGGATTTAACAAAGTGGGCCCTCGCACTTAGGCTTTAAATGGACGGTCGTGGCAACCCCAATTAAACCATGGGACTTGTAATATATCAAATCAAAGCTAACTCAGAGCCTTATAATGGGTGCTAAAAACTTTGTCTGTAGCAATCCAAATTTAGGGGCCTATGGATGAGACTGCATTGGCATTTATGGATGGATTTGACAAATTGGGCATGTGCAGTTAGGCTTCAAATAGACAATCGTGGCAAATCTGATTGAACCATAAAGCTCATAATATGTCAAATCAAATCTAACTCAGAGCCCTATAATAATGTTACACACATCATATATAGTAATCTAAATTTAGGGGCCTATAATGAGACTACATTGGCGTTTATGGATGGATTTGACAAAGTTGGCATGCACACCTGGGCTTCAAATGGGCAGTCATGGCAACCCCGATTGAACCATGAGGCCTATAATATATCAAATTGAAATTGACTTAGAGTCCTATAATAGGCGCTACACACGTCATCCGTAGTAGTAAAAATTTAGGGGCCTATGGATGAGATTGCATAGGCATTTATGGATGGATTTAACAAAGTGGGTATGCGTATTTGGGCTATAAATGGATGGTCATGGCCACCCCGACTGAACCATGGGGCCCATAATATTTCAAATTAAAGCTAACTTAAAGCTCTATATTGGGTGCTATAAACTTTATCTGTAACAGTAAAAATTTAATGGCCTATGGATGAGAATGTATAGGCATTTATGGATGGATTTGACAAAGTGGCATGCACACTTAGGCTTTAAATGGACGATCGTGGCAACCCCGATTGAACTACAAGGCCTATAATATATTTAATCAAATTTGACTCAAATCCCTATAATAAGTGTTACACATATCATTTGTAGTGATCCAAATTTAGGGGCCTATGGATAAGACTACATTGGCATTTATTGAGGGATTTGACAAAGTTGGCATTAGCACTTAGGTTTCAAATGGACCATCGTGGTAACCCTAATTAAACCACAAGAACCATAATATATCAAATTAAAGCTGACTCAAAGCCCTATGATGGGTTCCATATGCTTCATTTGTAGCAATCCAAATTTAGGGGCTTATGGATGAGACTGCATTAGCATTTATGGATGGATTTGATAAAGTGGGCATGCGCACTTAGGCCTCAAATGGATGGTCATGGCAACCTCGATTGAACCATAGGGCCTAAAATATATTAAATCTAGGCAAACTCAGAGCCCTATAATGGGTGCTACATGCTTCTTTTATACCAATCCAAATTTAGGGGCCTATGGATAAGACTGCGTTTGCATTTATGGATGGATTTGACAAAATGGGAGTGCATACTTGGGATTCAAGTGGATAGTTGTGGCCACCCTAATTGAACCATGGGGCCCATAATATACAAATCAAAGCTGACCTAGAGCCCTATAATAGGAGCTACAAACTTTGTCTATAGCAAACCAAATTTAGGGGGCAATGGATGAGATTGCATTGGCATTGATGCATGGATTTAACAAAGTAAGTGTGCACACTTAGGATTCAAATGGACAGTCATGGAAACCCCTATTGAACCACGGGACCCATAATATATCAAATCAAAGCTAACTATAATGGGAGCTATAGACTACATCTGTAGCAGTCCAAATTTTGAGGCATATGGCTGAGACTATATTGCCATTTATGTATGGATTTGACAAAGTGGGCATGCATACTTGGGCTTCAAATGGATGGTTGTGACAATCCTGATTAAACCACAGGGCTTATAATATATCAAATCAAGGTTGACTTAAAGCCATATAATTAGTGCTACACACTTCTTTTGTACCAATCCAAATTTAGGGGCGTGTGGATGAGACTGCATTGGCATTTATAGATGGATTTGACAAAGTGGGTATGCGCACTTGGGCTTCAAATGGACGGTTGTGGCAACCCTGATTGAACCATGGGACCTATAATATATCAAATTAAAGCTAACTCAGAGCCCTATATTAGGTGTTATAACTTCTATAGCAGTCCAAATTTAAGTCCCTATGGATGTGACTCCTTTGTCATTTATGGATGGATTTGACAAAGTGGGCGTGTGCACTTGGGATTCAAATGGACGATTTTGGAAACCTTGATTGAACCATGGGGCCAATAATATATCAAAGGGCCTAATAATGGGTGCTACACACTTCTTCTATATAAATTTTGGGGCTTATGGATGAGAATGTATTGGCATTTATAGATGGATTTGATAAAATGGGCATGCGCACTTGGGCTTCAAATGGATGGTCCTGGCAACCTTGATACAACCAAAGGGCCCATAATATATCAAATTGAGGTAGACTCAGAGCCATGTAATGGGTGCTACACACTTCTTCTATAGCACTCCAAATTTAGCGGCCTATGGATGGGACTGCATTGACATTTTTGGATGGATTTGACAAAGTGTGCATGCACACTTAGGCTTTAAATGGATAATTATGGCAACCCCAATTAAACCACAAGGCCCATAATTTATTGAATTAGGGCTAACTCAAAGCCATATAAAGGGTTCTGCACACATCATTTATAGCAATCCAAGTTTAGGGTCTTATGGATGAGACTGCATTGGCATTTATGGATGGATTTGACAAGGTGGGCATGCACACTTGGCCTTTAAATGGACGGTCGTAGTAGCCCCAATTGAATCACGAGGCTCATAATATATCAAATTGAGACTGACTCAGGGTCCTACAATGGGTGCTACACACTTTTTATATACCATTCCAAATTTAAGGGCCTATGGATGAGACTGCATTGACATTTATGGATGGATTTCACAAAGTGGGCGTACGTACTTAGGCTTCAAATGGATGGTCGTTGCATCTCGATTGAACCAGGGGGCCTATAATACATCCAATCAATACTAACTTAGAGCCCTATAATGGGTACTATAAACTTTTTCTATAGCAGTCTAAATTTAGAGGCCGATGGATGAGACTGCATTGGCATTTATGGATGGACTTGATAAATTAGGTGTGCACACTTCTAATTTAAATGGATGGTCGTGGCAACCTTTATTGAACCATAGGGCCTGTAATATATCAAATTAAAGTTGACTCAGAGCCTTATAATAGGTACTAAAAACTTTATTTATAGCAATCCAAATTTAGGGGCCTATGGATGAGATTGCATTGGCATTTATGGATGGATTTGACAAAGTAGGCGTGCACACTTAGGCTTCAATTGGACGGTCGTGGCAACCCTGATTGAACCACAAGAACCACAATATATCAAATCAAAGCTGAATTAGAGCCCTATAATGGGTGCTACACACCTCATATGTAGCAATGAAATTTTAGGGGCCTATGGGTGAGACTACATTGGCATCATGGGTGAGACTGCATTGGCATTTATGGATAGATTTGATAAAGTGGGCGTGTGCACTTTGGCTTCAAATGGATGACCCTAGCAACCCCGATTGAACCATGGGGCCCATAATATATTTAATGGACGGTAATGGCCACCCTGACTGAACCATGGGGCCCATAATATTTCAAATTGAAGCTAGCTCAGAGCTCTATATTGGGTGCTACAAACTTTGTCTGTAGCAGTCCAAATTTAGTGGCCTATGGATGAGACTGCATTAGCATTTTTGGATGGATTTAATAAAGTGGGTGTGCACACTTAAGCTTCAAATGGATGGTTATGGCAACCTCGACTAAACCATAAGGCCTATAATATGTCCAATCAAATTTGACTCAGGGCTCTATAATAAGTGTTACACATATCATCTGTAGCGATCCAAATTTAGGGGCCCATGGATAAGACTACATTAGCATTTATGGATGGATTTGACAATGTTGGCATGTGAACTTAGGCTTCAAATGGACAGTCGTGGCAACCCCAATTGAACCATGGGGCCCATAATATATCAAATCAAAGCTGACTCAGAGCCCGATAATGGGGTCTATACACTACATTTGTAGTAATCCAAATTTAGGGGCCTATGGATGAGATTGCATTGGTATTTATGGATGGATTTGACAAAGAGAGCGTGCACACTTGGACTTCAACTAGATGGTCGTGGGAACCCCGATTGAATAATGGGGCCCATTATATATTAACTTGAGGCTGACTCAATGCTTTATAATGGGCACTATAATCTTCTTCCATAGTAATCCAAATTTAGGAGCCTATGGATGAGATTACACTAGCATTTATGGATAGATTTGATAGAGTGGATGTGCACAGTTCTACTTCAAATGGAAAGTCATGATAATCCCAATTAAATAATGAGGCCCATAATGTATCAAATCAAAGCTTACTCAGAGTCCTATTATGGGTGCTATATAATTCTTCTGCAGCAATCCAAATTTAGGGGTTATGGATAAGAATGCATTGCCATTTCTAGATGGATTTGACAAAGTAGGCATGCGCACTTGGGTTTTAAACAGACGATCATGGCAACCCCAATCGAACCATGGAACCTATAATATATCAAATCAAGGTTGACTCAAAGCTTTATAATGAACATTACACACTTCTTCTATACTAATACAAATTTAGGGGTCTGTGGATGAGACTGCATTGGCATTTATAGATGGATTTGATAAAGTGGGCATGCGTACATGGGCTTCAAATGGATAGTCGTGGCCACCCCAACTGAACCATAGGGCCTATCATATTTTAAATTGAAGCTGACTCGGTGCTTTATATTGTGTGCTACAAGCTTTATCTGTTGCAATCCAAATTTAGGGGCCTATGGATGAGATTGCATTGGCATTTATGGATGGATTTGACAAAGTGGGTGTGTGCACTTGGGCTTCAAACGGATGGTCGTGGCAACCCTGATTGAACCATAGGCCCCATAATATATCAAATCTAGGATGACTTAGAGCCCTATAATGGGTGCTACACACTTCTTTTCTAGCAATCCAAATTTAGGGGCCTATTGATGAGACTGTATTGGCATTTACGGATGGATTTGACAAAATGGGAGTGCGCACTTAGGATTGAAATGGATGATCGTGGCAACCACCCCGATTAAACCACAAGGCCTATAATATATTAAATTGAAGCTGATTTAGAGCCCTAAAATAGGAGCTACAAAATGTGTCTATTGCAATCCAAATTTAAGGGCTTATGGATAAGACTACATTGACATTTATGCATGGATTTGATGAAGTGGGTGTGCGCACTTAGGATTCAAATGGATAGTCATAGCAACCCCAATTGAAACATAGGACCCATAATATATCAAATCAAAGCTGACTCAAAGCCTTATAATGAGAGCTATGGACTCCATCTATAGCAGCCCAAATTTAGAGGCATATGGATGAGACTACATCGACATTTATGGATGGATTTGACAAAGTGGGCATGTGCACTTAGGATTCAAATGGATGGTTGTGGTAACCTCAATTGAACCTCAAGGTCCATAGTATATCAAATCAAAGTAGACTCAAAACCCTATATTAGGCACTATAAACTTTGTCTATAGCAGTCCAAATTTATGGGCCAATGGATGAGAATGCATTGGCATTTATAAATGGATTTAACAAAGTGGATGTGCACACATGGGATTCAAATGGACGGTTATGGCAACCCCGATTGAACCATGGTCCCTATAATATGTTTAATTGAAGCAGACTTAAAGCCCTATCATAAAAGCTACACACTTCATCCATAGCAATCCAAGTTTAGGTGCCTATAGATGAGACTACATTGGCATTTATGGACGGATTTAATGAAGTGGGCATGTGTACTTCAAATGGACGGTCGTGGCAACCACAATTGAACCACAGGGCCCATAATATATCAAAACAAAGCTGACTCAAAGCCCTATAATAGGTGTTATAGACTTCATTTTTAGCAATCCAAATTTAGGGGCCTATAGATGAGAATGCATTGGAATTTTTGGATGGATTTAACAAAATGGGCGCGCGCACTTTGGTTTCAAATGGGTAGTCGTGGCAACCCCAATTGAACCACAAGGCCTATAATATATTAAATCAAAGCTGACTCAGACCCTTATAATGGGTACCACACACTTCATTTGCAACAGTGCAAATTTAAAGGCCTATGGATAAGAATGCATTGGCATTTAAGGATGGATTTGACAAAGTGGGCGTGCGCACTTGGGCTTCAAAAGGATGGCATGGCAACCATGATTGAACCACAGAGCCTCTAATATATCAAATGGAAGCTCCCTTAAAGCCTTATAATCAGTACTATAGACTTCATCTGTAGCAGTCCAAATTTAGGGGCCTATGGATGAGACTACATTAGCATTCATGGATGGATTTTACAAAGTGGGCATGTGCACTTGGGCTTCAAATAAACGGTCGTGGAAACCCTAATTGAATCACAAGGCCCACAATATATCAAATCAAATTTAAGTTAGACACAATAATGGGGGCTACACACTTCATCTGTAGCAGTCCAAATTTAAGGGCCTATGGATGATACTGCATTAGCATTTATAGATGGATTTGACAAAATGGAAATGCGTACTTGGGCTTCAAATCAATGGTCATGGAAACCCTAATTGAACCACAGAGCCCATAATATATCAAATTGAAGCTAACTCATAGCCCTATAATGGATGCTACATAATTCATCTATAGCAATCCAAATTTAGGGGCCTATGGATGAGAATGCATGCCATTTATGGATGGATGTGACAAAATGGGCGTACACACTTGGGATTCAAATGGAAGGTCGTGGCAACCTTAATTTTACCACGGGACCCATAATATATCAACTTAAAGCTAACTTAGAGCCCTATAACGGATGCTACACAATTCATTTATAGCAAACCAAATTTAGGGGCTTATGGATGAGAATGCATTGGCATTTATGGATGGATATGACGAATTGGGCATACACACTTAGGTTTCAAATGGATGGTTGTGGCAACCCTGATTGAACCATAGGGCCTATAATATATCAAATCAAACTTAAATTAGAGCAATATAATGGGGGCTACATGCTTAATCTGTAGCAGTGCAAAATTAAGGGCTTATGGATGAGATTTCATTGGCATTTATAGTTTTATTTGACAGAGTAGGTGTGCTCACTTGGGCTTCAAATGGACGGTTATGGCAACCCTGATTGAACCATAGTGCCTATAATATATCAAATCAAAGTTGACTTAGAGTTTTATAATAGGTGCTACACGCTTTATTTATAGCATTCCAAATTTAAGGGCCTCTGGATGAGCTTGCTTTGGCATTTATGGATGGATTTGACAAAGTGGATGTGCACATTTGGGCTTTAAATGGATGGTTGTGGCATCCATGACTAAACCATGAGGCCCATTATATATCAAATTGAAATAGATTAAAAGCCTTATAATGGGTGCAACAAACTTTGTTGGATGGTTGTGCAACCCTGATTGAACCACAGGGCCTATAATATATAAAACTGAAGCTGACTTCGAGCTTTGTAATGGGTGCTACACAATTTATCTGTAGCAGTCGAATTTAGGGGCCTACGGATGAGACCGCATTGGCATTTATGGATGGATGTGACAAAGCAAGCATATGCACTTGGGCTTCAAATAGACGGTCATGGCAACCCTAATTGAACCACGAGGCCTATAATATATCATGTTAAACCTGACTCAGAGCCTTATAATAAGTACTATATGCTTAATCTATAGCAGTCCAAATTTAGGGGCATATGGATGAGACTGCATTGGCATTTATGGATGGATTTGACAAAGTGGGCATGTGCACTTAGGCTTTAAACGGTTGGCCATGCAACCTGATTGAACCACGGGACCTATAATATATCTAATTGAAGCTGACTCTGAGTCCTATAATTGGTACTACATAATTCATCTATAGCAGTCCAATTTTAGGGGCCTATGGATGAGACTGCGTTGGCATTTATGGATGGATGTGACAAAGTGGGCATACACACTTGGGATTCAAATGGAAGGCCATGGCAACCCCGATTAAACCACAAGGCCTATAATATATAAAAATTAACCTAACTCAAAGCCCTATAATGGGTGCTACAAACTTTATCTGTAGCAGTCCAAATTTAACGGCCTATGGATGAGACTACATTAGCATTTATGGATGGATTTGAAAAAGTGGGCATGCACACTTGGGCTTCAAATGGATGGTCATGGCATCCCCGATTAAACCATAGGGCCCATTATATATCAAATCAAAGCTGAATCAGAGCCCTATAATGAAAGCAATAAACTTTGTTTATAGTAGTCCAAATATAGGGGCCTATGGATGAGACTGCATTAGCATTTATGGATGGATTTGACAAAATGGGCGTGCACACTTGGGATTCAAATGGATGGTCATTGCAACCACGATTGAAACACAAGGCCCATAATATATCAAATCAAAGTTGTGTTATACCCTATAGTGGATTCTATACACTTCATCTATAGCAGTCCAAACTTAAGGGCCTATAGATAAGACTGCATTGGCATTTATGGATGGATTTGATAAAGTAGGCGTGCGCACGTCAGATTCAAATGGATGGTCGTGCAACCCCGATTGAACCACATGGCCCATAATATATCAAATTGAAGTAGACTTATGGCCCTATAATGGGTGCTACATAATTCATCTATAGCAATCCAAATTTAGGGGCCTAAGGATGAGACTGTATTGGCATTTGTAGATGGACGTGACAAAGTAGGCGTATACACTTAGGATTCAAATTGACAATCGTGGTAACCCTCGTTGAACCATAGGGCCCATAATATATCATATCGAACCCAACTCAGAGCCCTATAATGCATACTATGAATTTCATCTATAGTAGTCTAAATTTATGGGCATATGGATGAGACTGCATTGGTATTTATGGATGGATTTAACAAAGTGAGCGTACGCACTTGGGCTTCAAATAGATGGTTATGTCACCCTCGATTGAATCGTGGTGCCCATAATATATCAAATTGAAGTTTATTTAGAGCCCTATAATGAGTACAAAAAACTTTATTTATAGCCATCCAAATTTTAGGGCCTATATATGAGAATGTATTGGCATTTATGGATGGATTTGTCAAAGTGGGCGTGCAAACTTAGGATTCAAATGGAAAGTCGTGGCAACCCTAATTGAATCACAAGGCCTATAATATATCAAATAGAAGCTAAATTAGAGCCCTGTAATATATGTTATAAAATTTATCTATAGCAGTACAAATTTAGGGGCCTATGGAAGAGACTACATTAGTAGTTGTGGATGGATTTGACAAAGTGGTGGTGTGCACTTAGGCTTCAAATGGATGGTCGTGGAAACCCTGATTGAACCACGAGGCCCATAATATATTAAATCAAAGTTAACTCAATGCACTATATTAGGCATGACACACTTGTTGGGGTTTCGTGATACAAATGTAGCAAAAAATTAAAATTTTATCACGTTCCCAAACCTGGATCCATGTAATTCGACTACTTAATTAAATTTAGAGTTTCAAGAATCTCACCAAAATGCAGAAGAGGTAAGATTTTCTAGAAGGATGAGAGGAGGTTCACACCGGTGACACCTTACCTCGAGCTTTTGCTTTAGTTGTTCGAATTAAGACATCTCCAAAAGGATGCGTCCTCTATAGGTATCCACATGAACAGCCCTTCACAAAACAAATTGGAGTGTATGCTAGCAACCTTCTTGATTATCTCACAAATCATGAACAAAAGAAAAACTCTATGTTTCTTTTCTAGGAAGAGAGAAACCCCTTTTTGGAAGCAAGGAAAAACAAAACTACTAAACCTTAGAGAATATAACATATTTATAGACTTCAAATTAGGGTTTCACCTATGAAAAACCTTTTTAGTAATTTCCATTTATTACATTCTAATTTTGTTTTAAAAACAAATCAGAAATAATATCTTATTTATTTATTTATTTAAAATAACATTTATCTTAAATAAATAAAACACTTTAATTATTTATTTCCATAGAGTTTATTTTGGGCTTATTAAACCCATAATCATTTTGGGCTTATTCTAAGTGTGTGACCCTATAGGTTCACATAACATTGGCAATGGGCCTAAATCTCTATTTAGGCCTACAAGTCATAAGTGGCCTCTACCAAGACATTATGACTACCTAAGTCATGTGAAGTCAATAATCCGACATGACTCAATTACAGTGAATTTTATCATCCCTTTATCACATGATATCTTAATTGAACATAAGGCATAGAATTTCATCCTTATATAGTTCAATATTCTGACTTGATTCTAAGTAGACTGAAAATGATAACTCTTTATCAATTCATTTTAGCATGGCCATGCATTTTCCTTCAGTCTATCTCGTCAAGGGGCCCATAGATATCTTTCTCATATTAATGAGGGATAAATTCCTTCTAAATCACTCACATTCCTCACATAACTAATTTCATATCCAATAACATCATATCTAATTGTCCGGTTAAAGAAAATGTTAGAATGTGTCAAAACATAAAATAGCTATGTATAAATCCATGATGATTTCAAGGTCAAAGGATCGAAATAAAAATTACTGTGATGAGAAATACTTATGACAATATTCTATGTAGTATTCTCATAGTGGGTCAATCCAGTACATGATCTCTCATCATGTACCTTTGAGTTGACTTAATATCTCATATTCATGATTAGTAAAACATAACCATCAGTCAACATCATACTAGCCTTAATACTTTAACATTTATATAATTAATAAATGGCTAGGGATAATTAGAATAGAACTCTTATTTTTAATCTAAGGGTTTTACTATCAAGTCACATACTTAATGGCCTTAGTAAGAATTAACCATTCATATAATTATCATAAAATCAAATGATAATGAAATACCTCTTTATTAATAAAATAAGAAAGTCAATGCATAATCAAATGATTGACCTAGTGCATATCACTGACAATCTCCCACTTGCACTAGGCCCAATCAACATCATATCGAATACCCATGGACCTAATATGACTCTCATGTTTAGGTTATGGAAGAGGTTTAGTCAGTGGATCAGTAACATTATCATTTGTAGGTACTTTGCATGTCTTGATGTCTCCTCTCTCATTGATTTCTCGAATGAGATGATAACACCTGAGTATGTGTTTGGATCTCTGATGTGATATGGACTCCTTAGCTTGGGCTATAGCTCCATTATTGTCACAATACAAGTTCACTAGATCTGATATACTAGGAACAACACCTAGTCCAGTTATGAACTTCTTGATCCAAACAGCCTCCTTAGCTACCTCTGAGGCAGTTATGTATTCATCTTCTATTGTGGAATCAGCAACAGTGTCTTTCTTGGAACTCCTCCAGCTCACTGCACCTCCATTCAAACAAAACACATATCCTAACTGTGATCGAAAATCATCCTTGTCAATTTGGAAGCTGGCATCTGTGTAACCATTTACAACTAGCTCATCTTCTTGACCACTATACAGTAAAAGTGCATCCTTAGTTCTTCTCAAGTACTTAAGGATATTTTTAACTACTGTCTAGTGACTTTCACCTGGGTCTGACTAATATCTGCTCATTGTGCTTAAGGCATATGAAACATCAGGTCGAGTACACAATATTGCATACATGATAGATCCAATACCATAAGCATATGGAATCTTACTCATGCGGTCTCACTCATCTTGTGTCATAGGACACTAAGTCTTGCTGAGACTAATGCCATGCGACATTGGCAAGAATCCTCTCTTGGAATCTTGCATACTAAACTTGTTTAATACCTTATCAATATAAGTTCTTTGACTTAGACTAATAAGCCTTTTGGATCTATCTCTATAGATATTGATGCCTAATATATAAGCAGCTTCACCTAAGTCTTTCATTGAGAAACAATTCCCTTACCATGATTTAACATTTTGTAAAATAGGGAGTATGTCATCCACATATAGCACTAAAAACACAATAGCACTCCCACTAACTTTCTTGTATACACAAGGTTCATCGTCATTTTTAATGAAGCCAAATTCTTTGACTGCTTCATCAAAATGAAGATTCCAACTCCGAGATGCTTGCTTCAATCCATAAATGGATCTTTGAAGCTTGCATACCTTTCCAGAATTCTTAGGACTAACAAAACCCTCTAGTTGTGTCATGTACACATCCTCAAGTAAATTTCCATTAAGAAATGATGTTTTGACATCCATTTGCCATATTTCATAATCATAGTATGCAGTTATGGCAAGGAGAATTCGAATAGATTTTAGTATAGCCACTGGTGAAAAGGTTTCATCATAGTCTATACCATATGTTTGTTTAAAACCTTTTGCAACCAGTCTTGCCTTAAAGGTATGCACATTGCCATCCATGTTGGTTTTCCTTTTGAAAACCCATTTGCACCCAATAGTTTTTAAACCATCATTTGAGTCAATTAAGGTCCATACTTGATTATCATACATGGATTGCATTTCTGATCTTATGGCTTCAAGCCATTTCTCAAAGTCAGGACTATTTATGGCCTCCTGATAGGATGTGAGTTCATTATGATCCATAATTAACATATCATTATCACTGGTTATGAGAAATCCATATCTCATGGGGATTTGACATGTCTTACCAAACCTTTTTGGGCCTTGTGATACTTGTGCAGGCTTAACAACTACTTGTTGATTCAGCTGCGGTTCCATATCAGGTACAATGCTATTTTATGGGCCTTGAATTTCTTCAAGTTACACTGTGCTCCCACTGGTTCCTTTGGAAATAAACTCTCTTTCCAAGAATATACCATTCTGAGACACAAACAATTTGTTCTCATATGCACTGTAGAACTAATATCCTTTAGTTTCTTTAGGATATCCCACAAAAAGGCATTTTTCATATTTGGGTGCTAGTTTATATGAGATTTGATGCTTCACAAAAGCATTACATACCCAAATCTTAAGAAAAGATAAACTGGGAATTTTTCCAGTCCATTTCTCATATGGTGTCTTTTCAACTGCCTTCGATGGAACTCTATTCAAAATGAATGCAGCAGTTTCTAAAGCATATCCCCAAAAAGAGATTGGAAGATCATATTGACTCATCATAGATCGAACCATATCCAATAGAGTCTGATTTCTGCATTCAGAAACACCATTCCATTATGGTGTACCTGGAGGAGTCAATTGTGAAACAATCCCACAATCTCTAAGATGATCTATAAATTCTTGGTTTAAATATTCACCACCTCGATTAGATCTTAGTGTTTTAATATTTTTATCAAGTTGATTTTGTACTTCATTCTTGAAAATTTTGAACTTTTCAAAAGATTCAGATTTATGTTTCATTAGATAGAGATAACCATATCTACTGAAATCATCTGTGAAAGTTATGAAGTACTGAAAACCTCCTCTAGTAGTTGAGCTTAATGGTCCATATACATCAGAATGTATTAGGCCCAATAAGTCATTAGCCCTCTCACTCTATCCAGTAAAAGGTGTTTTAGTCATTTTTCCAAGTAAACAAGGTTCATATGTATCAAATGATTCATAATCAAATGAATTTAAAAGCCCATTTTGGTGAAACTTTAAAATGCGTTTCTCATTTATATGGCCTAAACGACAATGCCAGAGATAGGTCGAGTTTAAATCATTAGATTTAGACTTCTTTGTATCTATGTTATAGATTAGCATTTCATTAATGTCTTCAGCATCTAAAACATAAAGTCCACTAGTGCATGGAGCATATCCATAGAAAATGTTATCCTGATAAATATTGCATTTATTATTCTTAATAATAAATTCAAACCCTTTCTTATCCAAAAAAGAAATATAAATAATATTCCTATGCATAGTAGGTACATAATAATAATTTTCTAAAGATAAA
This sequence comes from Mallotus nudiflorus, assembly GCA_947683625.1. Taxonomy (NCBI): domain Eukaryota; kingdom Viridiplantae; phylum Streptophyta; class Magnoliopsida; order Malpighiales; family Euphorbiaceae; genus Mallotus; species Mallotus nudiflorus. The sequence goes on along the minus strand of CANTUR010000166.1, from coordinate 5,786,024 downwards.
ACAAGTCCGCTAGGCAAAGGTAACTCATAAGTTCCTACAGCTAAGGCAGCAACTCTTGCTCCATTGCCAACTTGTAGGTACACTTTGCCTCTTGCCAATGATCTACTCCTTTTTAGACCCTACACATTTGTAAAAATGTGAGATCTTAATCCAGTATCTAATACCCAAGAATCAGAATCAGAAGTAGATAGATTTAATTCTATAACATGAATACCTGAAGAGGTAGTCTCACCACCCTTTTTATTCTTCAGATCATCCAAATAGAGCTTGCAATTTCTTTTCCAGTGGCCTGGCTCATTACAGAAAAAGCAAATTCCTTCCTTTGTTTTGGGTTCAGCCTTGGATTTGGGCTTGGGCTTTAGCTTGGGCTTCTAAAAGTCTTTAAAGACCTTGCCCTTGCCCTTTCCAACCCTTTTCATCCCCTTACCCTTATTGACCATGAGAACATCCTTGGTGTTACTCTTGATGTTCCTTTCAGCAGTTTTCAGCATCCTATGCAACTCTGAAATAGTCTTCTCCATACTATACATATTGTAATTCATAACGAGGCTATCATAAGCTTCAAGCAAAGATTGGAGAATAATATCCATAGCTAGTTCTTGTTCAATCTTAAGACCAAGCTTGTCCAAGTGGTCAAGATGACTCTTCATCTTGAGAACATGAGGACTGATAGAGCCGCCAGTAGTTAGCTTGCAGGAAAGCAATGCCCTGATGGTATTGAACCTTTAAATTTTGGCTTTCTCTTGGAACATTTCCTTGAGATAGCCTATCATAGTATAAGCCTCCATTTCCATCAGCTGCTTTTGTAGCTCAGACTCCATACATCCAAGCATAACACAAGTGACATTAGTAGAATCATTAAGATGCTTATTATAAGCATCCCTTTGTGCTCTAAGAGCATTGGTAGCTGGTTCCCCAGGGATGGGTTGATCAAGAATGTATTCCTTTCTCTCATGCCTAAGAATAATTCTTAGGTTTCTATACAAGTCAAGAAAGTTAGTCCCATTGAGCTTATCCTTCTCAAGGATTGATCGTAGCAACATGGTAGATGTAGTGTTTGAAGTCATTTTCTACAACAAATATATGCAAAGTCCATTCAGTATTTTATTAAATATATATGAGGCATAATTAAAAACTCCTACTAAATTTATTTAAATCAATAACCCTCTAAGTTAATTTTATAAATTTTAGTGGGCCAAGATCCATATTTCACCATACTTTAAGTGAGCTTTGGCTCATCGCCTAAAATATGGTTATTTAGGTAGACAACTCTTATCAATTAAATCTCATGTAACTCTTGGATGGTATGGGATTTGACATCACATGTCATGGCTTAAAATTCCTTCTAATGCCCTATGTCCAAAACCATTTTGATAACCTAGTTAAGTCAAACCATATCAAATGTTTGGATAGCACCATTATCCAACTTGCCTTCCTCGGATAAATTTATACACCCTACTTTGGCAGGCCCATATATAATAATCTAAGGCTTGACAAGTGTTGAATTTATAGGAGGCATTATAATGACTTAATATTAAATGAGGGTTCGTCTTTATTTAATCTTATTTAGTTATTGTTATGTTGTATTGCACGACATCATATGGCATCATAGACATGGCATCATATGGCATCACAAACATGGCATCACATGGCATCACATACATAACAACTAAAATAAATGTGACATAGCATGGCCCAAATCTAAGTTGATCTTCATAAGCCAATATAAAGATCAAAGGTCAAACCTAGGTAATATTACAATTACAAATTAAGCCTCCAACTTAGATCTCCATCTTCTACCATAGATCTCCTTCTTTGGTTCCCACCTTGGATCTCCATCCTGGGCCTCTAACTTGAATTGCACCATAGGTCTTGATTTACATAAATTGTCATAATTTATTCTACACTATTCTAATAAAATAAATACAATAAAATAAAAATGACTCGTAGGCCGTATTTAAAATTACAACCCATAAAAAATTAAATCCAATCACATTGGTTTAAGGGCCATGATATGCACCATGCATAAAACAATAAACATGTATAACATAATAATCTATTTAGTTAGCAAATCCAATTATTATGTTAAAAATAAACTAATGTGACAATTCTTTCAGGGTCAAGGGGTAGCGCCCCTAGTGGGGTTCCAAGGGGCATCGCCCCTTGGCAGGGTCCAAGGGGCAGCGCCCCTGGTGGCAGGTCTGACGGTAAACACTTTACCTTAGTTCTTCGGTGAATTGCCTTTCAAATTTCTGAACATTAATGAATTTTTGTAATCAAATTACTATAAAATCAACTTCTTCAAAAATAGGCAAAATGCTCAATTAAAATAGCCGCCATGAAACCCTAATTCAAGGAAGCAACTAACCAATTTTCATAATCAAATTACTGAATTAGCTGCTGCCTAAAACAACATCACTTTCTATAAATAGCTTACAGTTTGAAAATTCTGTTCAAAATAGATCAAAAAAAAATTTTAGTTTTTTATAAAAACATCTGTGCTAGCAGCTGATTTTGATCACAATCAAAAATCACAATAAAAGAGCAATCAATTTGTATACTTGTACAAATTCGACTTTGCCTGTCCATCAGGTCGCATGACAGTGTGGAAAATGCACATGGTCGTGCTACCTGCTAGTATAGATTATACTTAATTCGCTTTTCATAAAACAGCATCCTATATTCATAAAATCAAAAACTACTTTTATTTTAATCACATTAAACCATTACAAACATTAATCAAATTAATGTTTAATTCCATTTTCAAATAGATTACTAAGAATTGTCACAAAACAAATCAAAACCCTTTTTAAATAATTTTGAAATCCCTTTTCAAAATGAATCATAAACCCTAACATATATCACATATACACAGAATCAATTAATCGAATTACAAGTGGCTCTGATACCACTGTTGGGGTTTTGTGATACAAACACAGTAAAAAATTAAAATTTTATCACGTTCCCAAACCTAGATCCATGTAATTTGACTACTTGATTAAATTTAGAGTTTCAAGAATCTCACCAAAATGCAGAAGAGGCAAGATTTTTTGGAAGGATGAGAGGAGGTTCACACCAATGACACCTTACCTTGAGCTTTTGCTTTGGTTGTTCGGATCAAGACGTCTCCAAAAGGATGCATCCTCTATAGGTATCCACATGAACAGCCCTTCACAAAACAAATTAGAGTGTATGCTAGCAACCTTCTTGATTGTCTCACAAATCAAGAACAAAAGAAAAACTTTATGTTTGTTTTCTAAGAAGAGAGAAAACCCTCTTTGGAGGCAAGGAAAAACAAAACTACTAAACCCTAGAGAATATAACATATTTATAGACTCCAAATTACGGTTTTACCTATCAAAAACCTTTTTGGTAATTTCCATTTATTATATTCTGATTTTGTTTTAAAAACAAATCAAAAATAATATCTTATTTATTTATTTATTTAAAATAACATTTATCTTAAATAAATAAATAAATAAAACACTTTAATTATTTATTTCCATAGAGTTTATTTTAGGCTTATTAAACCCATAATCATTTTGGGCTTGTTCTAAGTATGTGACCCTGTAGGTTCACATAACATTGGCAGTGGGCCTAAATACAAGTCATAAGTGGCCTCTGCCAAGACATTATGACTACCCAAGTCATGTAAAGTCAATAATCTGACATAACTTAATTACAGTGAATTTTATCGTCCCTTTATCACATGATATCTTAATTGAACATAAGGCATAGAATGTCATCCTTATATAGTTCAATATTCTGACTTGATTCCAAGTAGACTGAAAATGATAACTCTTTATAAATTCATTTTAGCATGGCCATGCATTTTCCTTCAGTCTATCTCGTCAAGGGGCCCATAGATATCTTTCTCATATTAATGAGGGATAAATTCCTTCTAAATCACTCACATTCCTCACATAACTAATTTCATATCCAACAACATCCTATCTAATCGTCTGATTAAAGACAATGTTAGAATGTGTCAAAACATAAAATAGCTATATAAAAATCCATGATGATTACAAGGTCAAAGGATTGAAATAAAAATTACTGTGATGAGAAATACTTATGACAATATTCTATGCAGTATTCTCATAGTGGGTTAATCCAGTACATGATCTCTCATCATGTACCTTTGAGTTGACTTAATATCTCATATTCATGATTAGTAAAACATAACCATCAGTCAACATCATACTAGCCTTAATACTTTAACATTTATATAATTAATAAATGGCTAGGGATAATTAGAATAGAACTCTTATTTTTAATCTAAGGGTTTTACTATCAAGTCACATACTTAATGGCCTTAGTAAGAATTAACCATTCATATAATTATTATAAAATCAAATGATAATGAAATACCTCTTTATTAATAAAATAAGAAAGTCAATGCATAATCAAATGATTGACATAGTGCATATCACTAACAACACTTCATCTATAGTAGTCCAAATTTAGGGGTCAATGGATGAGATTACATTAGCATTTATGGATGGATTTGAGAAAGTGGGCGTGTGTACTTGGACTTCAAATAGACAGTCGTTGCAACCCTAATTGAACCATAGGCCCATAATGTAACAAATAAAAGCTGACTTAAGGCCTTATATTAGGTGATACACACTTCATTTGTAGCAATCCAAATTTAAGGGCCTATGGATAAGACTTCATTAGCATTTATGAATGGATTTGACAAAGTGAGAATGTGCACTTAGGCTTTAAATGGACAGTCATGGCAACCTCGATTGAACCATATGGCCCATAATATATCAAAATAAAGCTAAGTTAGACCCTATAATGGGTGCTACACACTTTATCTATAGGAGTCCAAATTTAATGGCCTATGGATGAGATTGCACTAGCATTTATGGATTGATTTGACAAAGTGGGCATGCACACTCGGGTTTCAAATGGATGGTCATGGAAACCCTAATTAAACCATAGGGACTATAATATATCAAATCAAATCTAACTTAGAGCCTTATAATGGGTGCTACACGTTTAATTTGTAGCAGCCAAATGTAGGGTCCTATGGATGAGACTGCATTGGCATTTATAGATGGATTTGACAAAGTGGGTGTGCTCACTTAGGCTTCAAATGGACAATCATGGCAACTTCGATTTAACCACGAGGCCCATAATATATTAAATCAAAGCTAACTTAGAGCCTTATAATTGGTGCTACATGTTTTATTTGTACCTATCCAAATTTAGGGGCCTATGGATGAGACTACATTGGCATTTATGGATGGATTTCAAAAAGTGGGCATGCGCACTAGGGATTCAAATGGACGACCGTAGCAACCCCGATTGAACCATAGGGCCCATAATATATCAAATCAAAGTTGAATCAAAGCCCTATAATGGGTGTAACAAACTTTTTTGTAGCAATCCAAATTTAGGGGCTTATGGATGAGATTGTATTGGCATTTTTTGATAAATTTGATAAAGTGGGCGTGCACACTTTTGATTCAAATGGATAGTCGTGGCAACCCTGATTGAACCACATGGCCTATAATATATAAAATCAAAGTTGACTCAATGCATTATAATGGATGCTACATATTTTATCTGGAGCAATACAAATTTATGAGCCTATGGATAAGACTATATTGGCATTTATGGATGGATTTGACAAAGTGGGTGTGCGCACTTGGGTTTCAAATGGACAGTTGTGGCAACCCCAATCAAACCACAAGGCCCATAATATATCAAATTAAAGCTAACTCAGAGCTTATAATTGGTACTACACCACTCATTAGTAGCAATCCAAATTTATAGGCCTATGGATGAGATTGCATTAGCATTTTTGGATGGATGTGACAAAGTAAGTGTATGTACTTGGGCTTCAAATGGACGATTGTGGCAACCCCAATTAAACCATGGGGCCCATAATATATCAAATTGAAGCTAACTCAAAGTTCTATAGTTAGAACTACACCAATCATTAGTACCATTCTAAATGTAGGGGCCTATGGTTGAGACTATATTGGCATTTATGGATGGATTTGACAACGTGGGCGCACGCACTAGGGCTTCAAATGGATGGTCATGACAACCTTGATTGAACCACAATGGTCATAATATATCAAATTAAAGTTAACTCAAATACCTATACTGGGTGTTACACACTTTATTTATAGCAATCTAAATTATTTGTAGCAATCTAAATTTAGGGGCCTATGGATGAGACTGCATTGGCATTTATGGATGGATTTAACAAAGTGGACGTGGGGACTTAGACTTCAAATGGACGATCGTGGCATACCCGATTGAACCTGGGGCCGATAATATATCAAATTGAAGCTGACTTGGAGTCCTATAATGGGTGTAATAGACTTTTCCTGTAGCTATCAAAATTTGTAGGCCTATGGATGAGACTGCATTAGCATTGATGGATGGATTTGACAAAGTGGGCATGCGCACTTGGTCTTCAAATCAACTATAATGGCAACCCAATTGAACCATGGGCCAATAATATATCAAGTCAAAGCTGACTCAGAGCCCTATAATGGGTGCTACAGACTTCATTTGTAGCAATCAAAATTTAGGGGCCTATGGATAAGAATGCGTTGGCATTTATGGATGGATTTGACAAAATGGGCACGCTCACTTTGGTTTCAAATGGATGGTCATGGCAACTACAATTGAACCATGGGGCCCATAATATATCAAATCAAAATTAACTTAGACCCTTATAATGGGTACTACACACTTTATCTATAGCAGTGCAAATTTAAGGGCCTATAGATGAGACTGCATTGGCATTTAAGTATGGATTTGACAAAGTGGACGTCACACTTAGGCTTCAAATGGATGGCGTTGCATCCCTAATTGAACCACGAGGCCTGTAATATATCAAATGGAAGCTCACTTAAAGCCCTATTATAGGTACTATAGTCTTCATTTATAGCAGTCCAAATTTGGGGGCCTATGGATGAGACTACATTAGCATTTATGGATGGATTTGACAAAGTGGGCGTGTGCACTTGGACTTCAAATGGATGGTCATTGCAACCCCGATTAAACCACAAGGTCCATAATATATCAAATTAAACTTGAGTTAGACCCTATAATGGGAACTACACACTTTATCTATAGCATTCCAAATTTACGAGCCTATGGATGAGACTGCATTAGCATTTATGGATGGATTTGAAAAAGTGGGTGTGCGCACTTAGGCTTTAAATTGATGGTCATGGCAACCCCAATTAAACCATAGAGCCCATAATATATCAAATTAAAGCTGACTTAGAGCCCTATTATAGGTACTACACAATTTATCTATAGCAGCTAAAATTTAGGGGCCTATGGATGAGACTGCATTGGCATTTATGGATGGATGTGACAAAATGGGAATACACACTTAGGCTTTAAATGGACAGTTGTGGCAACCCTGATTAAACCACAAGGCCTATAATATATCAAATAAAACCTGACTTAAAGCATTAAAATGGGTGCTACATGCTTAATCTATATCAATCCAAATTTAAGGGCTTATGGATGAGATTGCATTGGTATTTATAGATTTATTTGACAAAGTAGGTGTGCGCACTTAGGATTCAAATGGATGGTCATGGCAACCCTGATTAAACCACGAGGCCTATAATATATCAAATCAAAGCTAACTCAAAGCCCTATAATAGGTGTGACATGCTTCATTTGTAACATTCCAAATTTAGGGGCCTATGGATGAGACTGCATTGGCATTTATGGATGGATTTGATAAAGTGGATGTCCGCACTTAGGCTTTAAATGGATGGTCGTGGCATCCCTAATTGAACCATGAGGCCCATTATATATCAAATTAAAGCTAACTTATAGCCTATAATGGGTATAATAAACTTTTGCTATAACAGGCCAAATATAGGGGCTTGTGGATGAGATTTCATTGGAATTTATGGATGGATTTAACAAAGTGGGCATGCACACTTGGGATTCAAATGGGTAGTCATGGCAACCCTGATTGAACCATGGGGCCCATAATAAATCAAATTAAATTTGAATCAGAGCCCTATAATAGGTGTTACATCTGTAGCAGCCTAAATTTAGGAGCCTATGGATGATATTACATTGGCATTTATGGATGGATTTGACAAAGTGGGTGTGCACACTTTGGCTTCAAATGGATGATCGTGGCAACCCCGAATGAACCATGGGCCCATAATATATCAAATCAAACCTTACTTATAGCCCTATATTAGGTGCTATGCACTTCATTTATAGCAATCCAAATTTAGGGGCCTATGGATGAGACTTCATTAGCATTTGTTGATGGAGTTAACAAAGTGAGAGTGTGCACTTGAGCTTCAAATGTATAGTTATGGTAACCCTGATTGAACTACAGGGCAAATAATAAATCAATTCAAAGTTAAGTCAGACCTTATAATGGGTGCTACACACTTCATCTATAGCAATCCTAATTTTGGGGCCTATAGATGAGACTATATTAGTATTTATGGATGGATGTGACAAAGTGGGCGTGCGTACTTGGGATTCAAATAGATGGTTGTGCAACCTTGATAGAACCACAAGGCCCATAATATATCAAATTGAAGCTAACCCAGAGCACTATAATGGGTGCTACATAATTCACTTGTAGCATTCTAAATTTCTGGGCCTATGGATGAGACTGCATTAGCATTTAGAGATAGATTTGACAAAATTGGCGTGCGCACTTAGGCTTCAAATGGACGGTCATGGTAACCCCAATTAAACTATAGGACCCATAATATATCAAATTAAAGATGTTTTAGAGCCCTATATTAGGTGCTAAAGATTTCTTCTATAGCAATCCAAATTTAGGGACCTATCATAAGACTGCATTGGCATTTATGGATAGATTTGACAAAGTGGGCGTGTGCACTTGGGCTTCAAATGGACAGTCATGGCAACCCCGATTAAACTACGGGGCCCATAATATATTAAATTGAAGCTAGTTTAGAACCCTATAATGGGCACCATAAACTTTTTCTTTAATAATAAAATTTTAGGGGCCTATGAATGAGAATGCATTGCCATTTATGGATGGATTGGACTGAAGCGGGCTAGAATTGTATACCCTAGTCTCTACAGACTTAGATAGAGCAAGTAGGGTGTCGAACATTAGGAAATTGCAAATTTTATATTAACCAAGTAGATACTAAGATGGATAGGCGATATATTAATAGTGAAATTTATTAGATTATTCTAACTATACTAATTAACTACTAACTATACTAAATAATCTAATTATCTAAGTATCAAATTAAATATTATTTGTTAGAACTACAATTCTGAATTAGCCAAAGAATTATAATGAATAATGAACACATGCAATGAATGGAGAATATGACCTAAAATCCTTAAGTGCAACTGTCATTGTCAAATAAGGGTATTTCCATCTAAAGTCTATAAGTGTTGTCGCATCATTATAGAGATAAACAAAAACCATGAAGTTCCTTACCAATTCTTTAGCCCCTCAAAGTGGATTTCTTGTGTCCAGGTACTTTCCTAACCTTTAAGTGAATTCAATTATTTTTCCATCAAATTACCCCAACTGTCATTGTGAATAATTTGATTAATATGTCATATATGGTGATCAAGCATATATAACTTAATTAAACACTCAATTAAAAGCAATTCATCATGCATTATAAAAAAATATATAATTCATTGGTTCATTCTTACTTGCAATTCTAACAAATAAAGGTTTAGCCAAGATACATGATTAAACAACAATAAAAGAAAATCAAATAGAAAATAGAAAAAGGGAAAAGATAAGAGAAAAGATAAAACCCTTTTTACTAAATCTTGGTGCTTGTAGTACTTTCCCTTTCTTGGCTTTGCCTTTTGTAATGAGGACTAAATAACAAACTAAAACTAATTTAGATAATAATAGAAAGAATTTTGTTCAAGAAAGAATTTCATATATCAATAGAAAGAAAAAAATAATTCACTTCCCTTTTTTTCTGACTAAGACTATCTATTTATAGGCATTCACAATTGACTAGAAGGGACTAGAACTTTTGAGTTGGAATGGCTTCACTTCATGAAAAGTCATCTTCTTTTGTAGATATCATAACTTCAAGGGCAAATTATTCCATTAAAATGGCTTTAACTCTTGAAAGTTTCTACATGAAATTCTAGATCTCTGAGTTATCTTTCCATATCAACTTGAATCATCAAATTTGGATGTCTATAGAAGAAATTATGACCAAAATACGAAAAATTCTTGAATCAGAATGTTCTAGACTTCTACATTGTGTCGAGTCATGACATGGGTGACAACTCATGATAGAAGCTCTTTGTTACGAGTCATGCCCATGGTGATGACTCGTGACAAGCTTTAATTGTCCAAAAATAACTCCTTTTGTTCTCCAACTTTTTCTAATCAACTCCAAGTCTTTTCCAAGCATGAATTAAGTCTAAAACATGTATTTAACCTACATCATAAACCATAAAGATAAAAGAAATGAAAATAGTAACTTCATAGGCAAATAAACACACTAAACATAAGAAAACTTAATGAAATTAAGATTAAACTACTACTAAAAACTAAGCATATTTGCATTATATCAAAATCCCCCACACTTAAATCTTGCTTGCCCTTAAGCAAGAAAAGATCCAAGATGAAAAAGTTAACAAAATTATCATCTACTCCCAAAAAGTGTAGCATCCTCATCAAGTCATTTTAATCATGAATGAAGTTAGAAAAAGGATAGTTTAATAATTGAACTTCCAATGCTCAACAATGGTAAAATAGACAAGTCTCATAGCATAAGCAACAAGTTTACCAATTTATCTCAATCTACTAAGAATAAAATCGAAAAAAATGTAAAATCAAAGTTCTAACCAAGTTATTTAGCCAAAATAGTCACACTTCAAACTTAGGGATTCTAGAGGCAAAAGCAACCTTGAGACAATGTTAAGCACACATGACAACTTACTTTTCTCATGGCATTTTTAGACATTTTATTCATAAACATATTTGCTAGATGTACTATTTCTGAATGAATGCAAATGAGGAGCAAACACAAATGCACACAACTTACTTAAGATTCATCTACTTGTGACATTATACATTTCTTTCTGAATGAATGCAACTAAGGAGAATACTCAATTGCACACAACTTACTCAAAATGCATCATATCACAAGCATTATTTACTTATTTCTTTTTTTTTCTTCTTTTTTTTATTATGTCCTTATCCATTATTGAAAAGCAAGCATCTTATGTATTATGGCTATAGTTTCTCTAAAATTACCTAAGTCTCTAAGAAAATCCTAGGCTTAAAACATTACTAACTATCCTTAAGAATAATTAGAAAATTGATTAATACATTATTTAGACTTTAGAAATAATAAAAAGAGATAAAAACATAAACTTAGTAATTATACTACATGAAACTTAAACTTCTACCAATTGAGCAATAAAATTTTAAAAGTTTACTATTAATAAAACATATAACTTCAATCAAAATCAAAAAGACTATTAAGGATAGCTACTTATTAAATATGGGAGCAAAATGAATAGAAAAACTTTATGCAAATGCATAAAGATGTAGAATTGTAGAACAAAACACATAAACATTTATATTACTAATATACTAATACTAATACTAATACTAATATCAATATCAATATCCCTTCCCCCATACTTAAAAGCATGCATTGTTCTTAATGTAATAAAAATAAAGAGTAAAGGAAAGGATAAGAGAGACTCCCCTAGTTGTCCTCCAGTGTAGGAGGTGGAGACTCAATTTGGTAGCCCGATTGAGCAAAGAATTGCCCCATTTTATACTCCATCTTCCTTTGTCTGCAAGCAAGTTGCTTTTGGTGAAACTCCATCTCATTCAATTGACTTTGCATAGCAAGTTGATTGTTCAAGATTTGATCCCAAATTGGAGGGTGATCACTTGAACTACCGGGTGCACTTTGGAGAGGATATGTGAGCATTGGGACATCTCTGAATGGTGTATAGGAAGGTGCATCCTCCTCAGGTTCAAATCCGTCCTCCTCTTCAATAGGCTACTCATGAACCGATGGTGGTGGTGCAAGTCCTCTCCAACATGACCTCATTTGGGTCGGGATAAATTGAAAAGCAGAATCAACAATTTCACCATGAACAAATGCTTGTTTGGTGAAATAAGAACACTCAACAGTTCTGGTAAAGTTAGCAAGATCAACATTGAAAGCTTTAGCAATAATAGTTATCACATGACCATGTGTTATAATCGCATCCTTGTGAGGGGCACATGCCAATAATTGGTTAAAGATCCAATATGTCCAACAAACTTGTTTCTTATGATGGACACACCACATCAAGAACAACTCTTGGGCAGAAACCCTATTGAATTCAATCTTGTTGAAAATAACACATGCAAGTACTTTATGTAATAACTAGAATTTTAAGTCTTTAATGAACATTGCTTTGTCTTTCTTAGGCTGAAAAGGGGTTTGCAAATCAGTAAGGAAAGTCCAAAATTTATTCACATTAAAAGTTAATGGAGGGTCACAGAATCCATCTTTCTTAAAACTAAAAATACGTTGCATGGATGAATAGGTGAGTTGGTGCCTATTTCCTACCAAATGAAATTCTAGAATTTGTGAATTAGTAGGGTTGACATCTAATGTTGTGTAAAATTCAATAACCAAATCAACATAAGTATCCTCATTCATAGACACAAACTTTTTAAGTCCACATTATATCATCAATTTGTCAAAGGACTCAAGCATACCAACATCTTTCAAGAGTGAATTTGGAACATACTTACAAGAGATGATTTCCTGAAACTTTATTAAAGAAAACTTAGCACCTTCTTCATTAGTGAGGATAGAAAACTTAGCCTTGTAATTTTTTATGAGATTCTCCTCTTCTTGAGGTTACTCCTTCACATGAGGCCTCTTTGATGTTGAGCCTTTTGTTCTACCCATGGTGAAAGAAGATATAGTTTTATTTTTGTTGAAAAATTATAGAGATGGAAATATAAAGATGGTGATTCAAAATAAAGAAATAAGGTGAGGGAGAGAATGAGTGGTTCAGTTAGGGCTAGGAGAGTGAAGAGGGAATAGTGAATAAAAGTAGTGATGAGATGAGAAAGTGAGAAGGAATTAGGGGGATGTATGTATATATATAGGGCAATAAAAAAATAATATCAAAAAGATATATTATTATGAAGGCTAAAAAAATGAATTGGGAAAATGAGTAGTCAAATATATAATATTTATAGAGTTGTAGGGTTGTAAGTGATAGAGTGTGTGTTGATAGTGAAAGGTCATATGGGTTAGTGAAAATGCATGTGGAATAGCAAAAAGTTATGACTTTTCTTAGAAAATATATGACTTTTCACTAAATTGTGTCATATTTGTTGGGAAAATAAATGTAAAAAATGTGTAAAAATTGAAAAATATAAGCAAAACAAGAACTAAAAAAAATGTGTATGCATGTGAATATGTAAAATTCTAGGGTTAGGGTTAGTTGTCACAAGTCGTGCCCGTCGTGCCGACTCGTGACGATAAGGCTCTATCATAAGTCGTGCCATGGTGCCGACTCGTGATGATAAGGCTCTGTCACGAGTCGTACCATGGTGCCGACTCATGATGATATATTAGATTGGTGACGAGTCGTGCCCATCGTGCTGACTTGTCACACTATGTCTCTATCACGAGTCATGCCAATGTGCCAACTCGTGACAATATATTATACTTAGGCTAGAAAAATCACTAAGTAAATCATTAATTTATGTGAAAAAAAATTGCATAATATTGGTATAAGAAACTAATTGTATACTAATTGTATACCAATTATATACTAGAAATGAAAAGACTAATTAAACATATGTGGATAAATAGTATCAAAATAAAGCAAATAAAGGAAAAAAAACTATAAAGAAAATTAAATAAAATGAAAGTAAAGTAGAAATGTGTGGATAATACCTAGCTAATTTGAATTAAGGTGCGAAGAGAGGAATAGATTGACTTAAAGGAATTACCTCCCTAATCAAATAGGGCTTGAGACATTGCCCGTTCACTTTGAAAACCTTCCCTTCATCATCTGAAATTTCAGCTACACCATAAGGGTGAACCTTGACAACCTTAAAAGGACCCGACCATCGAGACCTCAGCTTGCCTGGAAATAATTTCAACCTTAAATTATAGAGTAAAATAAGTTCTCCTTCATAAAAGTCCTTCTTCGATAAATGCTTATCACTCCACAATTTGGTATGATCCTTATATAACTTAGCATTCTCGTAAGCATTCATCCTTAACTCGTCCAATTCACTAAGTTGAAGTAGCCTCTTTCGTCCAGCCTTGTGCAAATCAAAATTCAAAGCTCTTGTTGCCCAATATGCCTTATGTTCTAACTCAACCAGTAAATGACAAGATTTACCATATACTAGCTGATAAGGAGTAAGGCTAATTAGGGTTTTAAAAGTTGTCCTATAAGCCCATAATGCATCATCTAACTTCAATGCCCAATCTTTTCTTGAGGAAGACACTATTTTTTCAAGAATCCATTTAATCTCTCTATTACTCACCTCAACTTGCCCATTTTTTTATGGGTGATATGGAGTAGCAACCTTGTGTGTTACTCCATACTTCTTAAAAAGTGCTTCTATCACATTATTGCAAAAGTGTGAACCACCGTCACTAATCAAAGCTCTAGGGGTACTGAACCTTGGAAAAATTACCTTCTTAAGCATCTTCTTGACTACTCTAGCATCATTTGTCAAGGTTGGCATTGCTTCTACCCATTTAGAGACATAGTCAACCATAACCAATATATACTTGTAGCCCAAAGAACTAGGGAATGGACCCATGAAGTCTATGTTGGGTTTCATGATACAAATGAAACGAAAAAATTAAAAAATTTATCACGTTGCCAAACCTGGATCCATGTAATTCGACTACTTGATTAAATCTAAGATTTCAAAAATCTCACCAAAACGCAGAAGGGGCAAGATTTTCTGGAAGGATGAGAGGAGGTTCACACCGGTGACACCTTACCTCGAGCCTTTTGCTTTGGTTGTTCGGATCAAGACGTCTCCAAAAGGATGCATCCTCTATAAGTATCCACACGAACAGCCCTTCACAAAATGAATTGGAGTGTGTGTGCTAGAAACCTCCTTGATTGTCTCACAAATCAAGAACAAAAGAAAACTATGTCTTTGTTTTCTAAGAAGAAAGAAAATGAATTTGGAGGCAGGAAAAACAAGTGTGTGAAACCCTAGAGAATATAACATATTTATAGACTCCAAATTATGGTTTCACCTACCAATGACCTTTTGGTAATTTCCATTTATTATATTCTGATTTTTTTTAAAAACAAATCAGAAATAATATCTTATTTATTTATTTAAAATAACATTTATCTTAAATAAACAAATAAATAAATAAAACACTTTAATTATTTATTTCCACAGAGTTTATTTTGGGCTTATTAAACCCATATTCATTTTGGGCTTGTTGTAAGTGTGTGACCCTGTAGGTTCACATAACATTGGTAGTGGGCCTAAATCTTTATTTAGGCCTACAAGTTATAAGTGGCCTCTAGCAAGACATTATGACTACCCAAGTCATGTGAAGTCAATCATCCGACATAACCTAATTACAATGAATTTATTGTCCCTTTATCACATGATATCTTAATTGAACATAAGGCATAGAATGTTATCCTTATATAGTTCAATATTATGACTTGATTCCAAGTAGACTGAAAATGATAACTCTTTATCAATTCATTTCAGCACGACCATGCATTTTCCTTCAGTCTATCTCATCAAAGGGCCCATAGATATCTTTCTTATATTAATGAGGAATAAATCCCTTCTAAATCACTCACATTCCTCATATAACTAATTTCATATCCAACAACATCCTATTTAATCATCCGGTTAAAGACAATGTTAGAATGTGTCAAAACATAAAATAGCTATGTAGAAATCCATGATGATTTCAAGGTCAAAGGACCAAAATAAAATTATTGTGATGAGAAATACTTATGACAATAATCTATGTAGTATTTTCATAGTGGGTCAATCCAGTACATGATCTCTCATCATGTACCTATGAGTTGACTTAATATCTCATATTCATGATTAGTAAAACATAACCATCAGTCAACTTCATACTAGCCTTAATACTTTAATATTTATATATAATAAATAAATGGCTAGGGATAATTAGAATATAACTCTTATTTTAATTTAAGGGTTTTACTATCAAGTCACATACTTGATGGCCTTAGTAAGAATTAACCATTCATATAATTATCATAAAATCAAATGATAATGAAATACCTCTTTATTAATAAAATAAGAAAGTCAATGCATAATTGCAAATGATTGACCTAGTGCATATCACTAACAGTCTATACCCCATACATCAAAAAGCTCTATTTCAAGAATCCCTTTTAAAGGCATCTCATGTTTCTTCGAAATATTACCCACCCATTGACATCTATCACATGTAAGCACATATGCTCTAGCATCCTTAAATAAAGTAAGCCACCAAAAACTAGAATGTAGTACCTTAGATGCTATTTTCTTTGCACCGAAGTGTCCTCCAACATCCAAGGCATGGCAATGTCTCAAAACATCTTGAGCTTTATCTTAAGGAATGCATCTTCGAATTAAACCATCAACACATCTTTTATAAAGCGAGGGCTCCTCCCAATAGTAGAATTTGATATCATGCAGAAACTTCTTCTTTTGTCTATAATCCATACCATAAGGTAAAATACCACTTACCAGATAATTGGCAATATCAGCGAACCATGGAGGTTCTTTTGATGCAATATTTAGAAGATGTTCACCATGAAATGACTCATTGATTGGGACACCATCATCAAGTTCTTTTAATCCATCTTGGTCTAGCCTTGATAGATGTCTGCTACTAGGTTCTCACTTCCTTTCTTATCTTGAACTTCCCAGTCAAACTCTTACAGCATCAAAATCCATCTTAGGATTCTAGGTTTTACATCCTTCTTGCGTAAAAGATACTTAAGAGCAACATGGTCTGAATAGACAATCACCTTTTACCCCCACAAGATATGATCTAAACTTGTCAAATGTATAAACAATAGCAAGCAACTCCTTTTCTGTGGTGGTGTAATTAATCTGAGCTTCATCAACTAGCTTACTTGCATAGTAAATCACATAAGGCTTGCCTTCCTTCCTTTGACCTAAAATAGCTCCCACTGCAAAGTTGCTAGCATCATACATTATTTCAAATGGCTCCTCCTAATTAAGTGGTTGTAGGACAGGTGCGGAGACAAGTGCTCTTTTCAAAGTGTAAAATGCATCAAAACACGCATCATCAAACTCAAACATAGCATCCTTAGCAAGTAACTTACACAATGGCTTTGCGATCTTTGAAAATTCCTTGATAAATCTCCTGTAAAATCCTGCATGTCCAAGGAAACTTGTTATATCCTTAACACATTTTGGAGGTGGCAATTTTTCAATTACTTCTATCTTTGCTTTATCAACTTCAATGGCCCTTTTTGAAACCGAATGACCAAGAACAATTCCCTCTTGTGCCATAAAATGGTATTTTTCCCAATTTAAGACCAATCCATGCTCAATACACCTGTTAAGAACTTTCAAAATATTGTCTAAAAAATTAGAAAAGTTAGTACCATAGACACTAAAGCCATCCATAAAAACTTCAACACAATCATCAAGCAAATCACTAAATATTGAAAACATGCATCGTTGGAAAGTTGCAGGTGCATTACATAAACCAAAGGGCATACGCCTAAAAGCAAATGTACCATATGGACATGTAAAAGTAGTCTTAGGTTGGTCCTTAGGATGAATAGTAATTTAATAGATTCCACTAAGTCCATCCAAGTAACAAAAATGGGAAAAATTAGCTAATCTCTCAAGAACTTGGTCAATAAAAGGTAATGGGAAATGGTCCTTCCTAGTTTCTTTACTTAATTTACGATAATCAATACACATATGCCATCCAGTGATAGTTCAAGTAGGTATCAAATCATTAGATTCATTCCTAACAACGGTTAAGCCTCCCTTCTTTGGAACAACTTGAACAGGGCTAACCCATTTACTAACACTAATGGAATATATGATTCCATTATCAAGCAACTTAGTCACCTCTTTTCTTACCACTTCTTTAAGAGTGGGATTCAACCACCTTTGACCTTCAATGGAAGGCTTGGCATTATCTTCCAAGAGAATTCTATGCATACATATATTAGGACTAATACCTTTCAAGTCATTAATAGAATAACCAATGGCATTCTTATGACTATTCAACTTATCACACAAAGCATCAACATAATCATTAGGCAAAGATGAATTAACAATAAAAGGATATTAAAGATTAGAGTCAAGAAATGCATATCTGAGATTTGATGGCAAAGGCTTGAGCTCCATCTTAACTTCTTTACTCGGTGTAGAGTCTTTTGGATCATCTTCGCTCCTTAAAGGTTCAAATCTTGATTTCCTTTGAAAAGGTTGATATGGAACTACCTCCATAAGTTGATCATTTGCTTCTTGCACCTTGTATGGCTCTGTGGAATCATTTCTTAAATACTCATGAATTACTTCTTCAATGCATCCATCGATAACATCAATAGAATCAATTCTACTTGCTACTTCTATAGGTGTTGACTTCATTATATTCAGCACATCAAATTCCATACTTTCATTATCCACTTCCAATGTGATCTTTCCATTCTTCATATCTAAAATTGCTCCTATTGTCCGTAAAAAGGGTCTTCTAAACAAAATTGGAATTTCAAGATCCTCTTTTATCTCCAACACAATAAAATCTGCTAGTATCACAAACTTACCTACTTTTGTTGGCACATTTTCTAATATTCCAAGTGGATATGTAATAGATTTATCCGCCAAGGAAAGAGACATGTTGGTAGGCTTAAGCTCATCTAAGCTAAGCTTTTTGTAAATTGAATAAGGCATAAGGCTAACACTAGCACCAATATCACACAAGGCTTTGTCGAAATGCATACCTGTAATTGTACAAGGAACCGTACATGAACCAGGATCCTTAAGCTTTGGTGGAGACTTGGAGTACATAGCTTTAGATTCTTCAATAAGGGAAACTAAGCCATAATCTTCAAGCTTACTCTTATGGCTAATAATATCCTTCAAAAACTTACGCTAAGCTGGCATATCTCTAATAGCATCCACAAATGGTATGGTGATAGTGATTTCCTTAAGATAATCAAGGAATTTTCCAAACTTCTTATCTAGATTACGCCTTATGAACCTTTGAGGGAAAGGAAGAGTTCTACCATCTACCTTTGGTTCATCATTTTTTAATAGTATGGCTTCTTGCTTATTACCTTTCTTTGCACACTCATCATCTTGTTTACTTCTAACATCCACATCATTTTTTTCCACTATTAGCTTCAATCCTTACTACTTCATCATTATCATCAACCATTATCTTTTTCTTATTGAGATCCTTTTCAACCTCCTTACCATTCCTTAAGGTAATTGCTTGACAAGACTCTTTTTGTACATACTCCGATTGGCTAGGAAGCTTTCCTAAAGGTTTAGTGTTGGAGGTAGAGGCTTGTTGGGAAATTTAGGTTTCAAGGATGTGGTTATGAGTAGCAATTTGTTCTAATTTCGAGTTTATCTACTTGAATTGCTCCTCATTTTATTTATTGATGGACATTTGTTGGTTAACAAATTGCTCCATAAGAGTTTCAAGGTTGGGTTTAGATTGGCTAGGATTGAAAGCTTGTTATCTAATAGGAATTCAGGTGGGTTTTGGGGTTTAGTGTTTGGGTTGAATTGGTTTAATTAGGAAGATGGGTTTGACTATGAAAATTTAGGATGGTTCCTCCACTGAGGGTTATAGGTGTTGGAAGTTATCCCCATTCTTTGATTAAAACCACTTTGCACAAAATTTACATCCTCATTTGTACTTAAAGTACATTGAGAATATGAATGAGATCCTCCACAAGTCTCACAAACAACATTAGTACATTCTAATGAATTAACTTGAGATTTACTTACCAAGTTGGTGTGGGCATCTACCTTTGCACTAAGCATGTTGATGGTATTAAGTTCTAAAACTCCCTTTTCTTTTGCCATAGTTATTTCATCACCCATGTGCCCTTGAGATGCAAGTTCTTTTAATAAAGTAATAGCTTCTCTAGCTGTTTTATCCATCCATTTTCCACCGGCTGCTGCATTCACAATATTCCTATTTTCATCCGTCAGCCCGTTGTAAAAAATTTGAGGAATCATCCATTCCGGTAAGCCATGATGTGGACACTGCCATTGAAGTTCCTTAAACCTCTCCCAAGCCGAATAGATTGTCTCACTTCCACTTTGCTTGAAAGTAGTGATCTCATTGCAAAATTTGGCCATCTTATGTGGTGGAAAATATTTATGCAGAAATGCTTGCTTTAATTGATCCCATGTTATAATTGACTCATTTGGCAAACTTGCAAACCATAGTTATGCTTTGTCCCTAATCAAAAATGGAAATAATCTCAGCCTTATTGCACCATCCATCACTCCATTTATCCTGAAGATTGCAAACACATTGAGGAAAGTCAAAATGTGAGCATAAGGATCCTCTCCTTGTAAGCCTCCAAACTGATTATTTTTCACCATTTGGATAATACTTGGCTTGATCTCAAAATTGTTATTAGCAATAGCCGGAGCCACAATTCCACCAAAACTACTCGAAATATCAGGCATGGCAAAATCACCTAATGTCCTTCTCTCCAGTTGAGCCATTCTATTGAAGTTTAATTGATTCTCTATCCTTCGCCTTTGTTCCTTACACAAAACACGTATGGTTAGATCAATTTTAGGATTAAAAAGTAGGTTACTATCACTAGTACTCCTAGTAAGCATATAGATTCACAATTATACAATTAATGAAAATAAAATTTAAAATAGAAATTAAAATAGAAACAAACACAAAACAAATAAACAAAAAATAAATAAAAATTAAAATAGGGCCTAAAACAACCTTTCTCTACACTAAGTTAATAAAAAATTTTAAACAAAATCCTCGACAACGGCGCCAAATTCTGAAGCGGGCTAGAATTGTATACCCTAGTCTCTAAGGACTTAGATAGAGCAAGTAAGGTGTCGAACACTAGGAAATTGCAAATTTTATATTAACCAAGTAGATACTAAGATGGATAGGCGATATATTAATAGTGAAATTTGTTGGATTATTCTAATTATACTAATTAACTACTAACTATACTAAATAATCTAATTATCTAAGTATCAAATTAAATATTATTTGTTAGAACTACAATTCTGAATTAGCCAAAGAATTATAATGAATAATGAACACATGCAATGAATGGAGAATATGACCTAAAATCCTTAAGTGCAACTGTCATTGTCAAATAAGGGTATTTCCATCTAGAGTCTATAAGTGTTGTCGCATTATTATAGAGATAAACAAAAACCATGAAGTTCCTTGCCAATTCTTTAGCCCCTCAAAGTGGATTTCTTGTGTCCAGGTACTTTCCTAACCTTTAAGTGAATTCAATTATTTTTCCATCAAATTACCCCAACTGTCATTGTGAATAATTTGACTAACACATCATATATGGTGTTCAAGAATATACAACTCAATTAAACACTCAATTAAAAGCAATTCATCATACGGTTCATTCTTCCTTGCAATTCTAATAAACAAAGGTTTAGCCAAGATACATGATTAAGCAACAACAAAAGAAAATCAAATATAAAATAGAAAAAGGGAAAAGATAAGAGAAAAGATAAAACCCTTTTTACTAAATCTTGGTGCTTGTAGTACTTTTCCTTTCTTGGCTTTGCCTTTTGTAATGATGACTAAATAATAAACTAAAACTAATTTAGATAATAATAGAAAGAATTTCATTCAAGAAAGAATTTTGTTCAAGAAAGAATTTCATATATCAATAGAAAGAAAAAAATAATTCATTTCCCTTTTTTTTTACTAAGACTATCTATTTATAGGCATTCACAATTGACTAGAAGGGACTAGAACTTTTGAGTTGGAATGGCTTCACTTCATGAAAAGTCATCTTCTTTTACAGATACTATAAATTTAAGGGAAAATTAGTCTATTAAAATGACTTTAAATCTCAAAAGTTCCTTTATAAAAGTTCTAGATCTTTGAGTTATCTTTCTAGAGCAGCTTGAATCATTAAATTTGGATGTCTGTAGAAGAAATTATGACCAAAATACGAAAAATTCTTGAATCTGAATGTTCTAGACTTCTACATTATGCCGAGTCATGACATAGGTGACAACTAATGATAGAAGCTCTCTGTTACGAGTTGTGCCCATGGTGATGATTCATTATAAGCTTCAATTTTCCAAAAATAACTCCTTTTGCTCTCCAACTTGTTCTAATCAACTCCAAGTCTTTTCCAAGCACGAATTAAGCCTAAAACATGTATTTAACCTACATCATAAACCATAAAGATAAAAGAAATGAAAATAGTAACTTCATAGGCAAATAAACACACTAAACATAAGAAAACTTAATGAAATTAAGATTAAACTACTACTAAATACTAAGCATATTTGCATTATATCATGGACAAAGTGGGCGTGCGCACTTGAGCTTCAAATGGACAGTCATCGCAACCTTAATTGAACCACGGGGCCTATAATATATCAAATCAAAGCTAACTCAGAGCCATATAATGGTTGCTATACACTTTATTTGTAACAGTCTAAATTTAGAGGCCTTTGGATGAGAATACATTAGCATTTATGGATGGATTTGACAAAGTAGGCATGCACACTTAGGCTTTAAACTAATGATTGTGGAAACCCTGAATGAACCACAGGGCCTATAATATATCAAATTGAAGCTGACTCATAGCCCTATAATGGGTTCTACACACTTGCTTTATAGTAGTACAAATTTAGGGGCCTATGGATGAGACTACATTGGCCTTTATGGATGGATTTGACAAATTGGGCATGCCCACTTAGGCTTCAAATGGATAGTCATGGCAATGCCGATTAATCACCTAGCCTATAATATATCGAATTAATGTTGATTCAGTGCGCACTTAAGCTTCAAAAGGGCAGCCATGGCAACCCCGATTGAACCACAAAACCCATAATATATCAAATCGAACTTGACTCAGAGCCCTATAATGGGTGCTACACACTTTGTCTATAACAGTCCAAATTTAGGGCCCTATGGATTAGAATGCATTGGCATTTATGTATGGATTTGACAAATTGGGCGTACGCACTTGGGCTTCAAATGGATGGTTGTGGCAACCCTGATTAAAATATGAGCCCCATAATATATCAAATCAAAGCTGACTCAAAGCCCTATAAAGTGTGCAATAAACTTTGTTTATAGCAGTCCAAATTTAGGAGCCTATGGATGAGACTGCATTAGCATTTATGGATGGATTTGACAAAGAGGGTGTGCACACTAGGGCTTCAAATGGACGATGGTGGCAACCCTGATTGAACCACAGGGCCCATAATATATCAAATCAAAGCTGACAGAGAGCCCTATAATCAGTGTAATAAACATTATCTATAACAGTCCAAATTTAGGGGCCTACGGATGAGACTGCGTTGGCATTTATGGATGGATTTGACAAAGTGGGCGTGCATACTTGCAATTTAAATAGACAATCGTGGCAACCCTGAATAAACCATAAAGCCCATAATATATCAAATTAAAGTAGACTCAGAGCTGTATAATAGTACTACATATTTCATTTATAGCAGTGCAAATTTAGGAGCCTATGGATAAGAATGCTTTAGCATTTATGGATGGACTTGACAAAGTGGGTGTGTGCGCTTGGGCTTCAAATGGACGGTCATGGTAGTCCGATTGAACCACAAGGCCCATAATATATCAAATAGAAGCTAACTCAGAGCCCTATAAAGGGTTTAATAAACTTTATTTGTAGCAGTCCAAATTTAAGGGCCTATGGAGGAGATAGCATTGGCATTTATGGATGGATTTGACAAAGTAGGCCTGCACACTTGGGCTTTAAATGGACAGTCATGGAAACCTCGATTGAACCATAGGGCCCATAATATATCAAATCAAAGCCAACTTAGAGCCCTATAAAGGGTTTAATAAACTTTGTTTGTAGTAGTCCAAAATTTAGGGGCCTATGGATGAGACTACATTAGCATTTATGGATGGATTTGATGAGGTGGGCGTGCGCACTTAGGATTCAAATGGATAGTCGTGGCAACCCCGATTGAACCATAGTGCCTATAATGTATCAAATCAAAGAAGACTCAGAGTCCTATAATAGGTACTACACACTTCTTCTATAACATAACAAATTTCTGGGCCTATGGATGAGACTATACTGGCATTTATAGATGGATTTAACAAAGTGGGTGTGCGCATTTGGGCTTTAAATCAATGGTCATGGCAACCCCAATGGAACCACAGGGTGCATAACATATCATATCGAAGCTGGCTTAGTGCACTATAATGCATAGTACACACTTCATTTGTAGCAGTCCAAATTCAGGGGCCTATGGATGAGATTGCAATGGCATTTATGGTTTGATTTAACAAAGTAGGCATGCACACTTGGGCTTCAAATGGACAATTGTGGAAACCCTGATTAAACCATGAGGCCCATAATATATCCAATCAAAGCTAACATAGAGCCTTATAATGTGTGCTACATGCTTCATCTACACCTATATAAATTTAGGGACCTATGGATAAGACTGTATTAGCATTTATGGATGTATTTAACAAAGTAGGCATGCACACTTGGCCTTCAAATGGACGATCGTGGAAACCTTGATTGAACCACAAGGCCCATAATATAATAAATTAAAGTTGACTCAGAACCTTATAATGGGTGCTACAAACTTTATCTTTTGTATTCAAAATTTAGGGGCCTATGGATGAGACTGCATTGGCATTTATGGATGGATTTGACATAGTGGGCATGCACACATACGCTTCAAATGGATGGTCGTGGAAACTCTGATTGAACAACAATGATCATAATTTATCAAATTGAAGCTGACTTAGAGCCCCATTATGTGTGCACAGACTTCATTTGTAGAAGTCCAGATTTAGGGTATTATGGATTAGACAAAGTGGGCATGCACACTTAGGATTCAAATGTCGTGGCATCCTTGATTGAGCCATAAGGCCCATAATATATCAAATCAAGTCTAACTCAAAGCCCTATAGTGGGTACTACACACCACTTCTATAGCAGTCCAAATTTAGGGGCCTATGAATGAGACTGCATTGGCATTTATAAATGAATTTGACAAAGTGGGCATGCGCACTTGGGTTTCAAATGGATGGTCGTGGCAACCCTGATTGAACTATAGGGCCAATAATATATCAAATCAAAGCTAACTTAGAGCCCTATAATGGGTGCTACACCCTTCATCTGTAGCAATCCAAATTTAAGGGCTTATGGATGAGATTGCATTGGCATTTATGGATGGATTTGACAAAGTTGGCATGTGCACTTAGGCTTCAAATGGACGATCGTGCCAACCCTGATTGAACCATAGGACCCATAATATGTCAAATTAAAGTTGACTCAGAGCCCTATAAAGGGTGCTATACATTTAGTTTGTAGTAGTCCAAATTTAGGAGCCTATAGATGACACTGTATTGGCATTTATAGATGGATTTGAAAAAGTGGATATGGACACTTATGCTTCATATGGACGATTGTGGCAACCCCGATTCACCCTCAGGACCCACAATGTATAAAATGAAATATGATTCAGAGGCATATAATAGTTATTATACACTTCATCTATAGCAGTACAAATTTAGGGGCCTATGGATGAGACTGCATTCGTATTTATGGATGGATTTGGCAAAGTGGGCGTGTGCAGTTAGTTTTCAAATGGACAGTCGTGGCATCCTGGATTGAATTATAAGGCCCATAATATATCAAATTGAGGCTAGCTTAGAGCCCTATAATAGGTGCCATACATTTCTTTTGTAGCAATCCAAATTTAAGGGCCTATAGATGAGACTTCATTGGCATTTATGGATGGATTTAATAATATGGGTGTGTATACTTAGGCTTCAAATGGATAGTTATGGCAACCTCGATTGCACCATAGGGCCCATAATATATCAAATTGAGGTTCACTCAAAGCCCTATAATGGGTGCTACACACCTCTTCAGTAGCAATCCAAATTTAGGGCCCTATGGATGAGACAACATTAGTATCTAAGGATGGATTTGACAAAGTGGGTGTGCGCACTTGGACTTCAAATGGATGGTCATGGCAACCCTAGTTAAACCAGGGGTCCTATAATATATCAAATTATAGCTAATTCAGAGCCCTAGGTGGGTGCTATAAACTTTATTTGTAATAGTCCAAATTCAAGGGCTTATGGACGAGACTGCAATGGCATTTATGGATGGATTTGATAGAGAGGGTATGCGCACTTGGGCTTCAAATGGATGGTTGTGGAAACCCCAATTGAACCACAAGGCCTATAATATATCAAATCAAAGTTGACTTAAAGCCCTATAATAAATTCTATAGACTTCATCAATAGCAGTCCAAATTTAAGGCCCTATGGATGAGACTACAATGGCATTTATGGATGGATTTGACAAGGTGGGTGTGCACACTTGGGATTCAAATGGACAGTCATGGCAGCTTCGATTGAACCACAGGGCATATAATATATCAAATAGAAGCTAATTTAGAGCCCTATAGTGGATACTATAAACTTTTTCTGTAGAAGTCCATATTTAGGGGCCTATGGATGACACTGCATTAGCATTTATGGATGGATTTGACAAAGTGGGCATGAGCAATTAGGCTTTTAATGGAATATCGTGGCAACCCCGATTGAACCATAGGGCCTATAATATATCAAATCGAAGCCGACTTAGAACCCTATAATGGGTGCTACACACTCCATCTGTTGCAGTCTAGCTTTAGGGGCCTATTGATGAGACAGCATTGGCATTTATGGATGGATTTGATAAATTGGGTGTGCGCACTTAGGCTTTAAATAGACAGTCATGACAACCCTGATTGAACCATAGAGCCCATAATATATCAAATCAAAGCTGACTCAGAGAACTATAATAGGTGCTACACACTTCATCTATAGCAGTCCATATTTAGGGGCCTATGGATGAGATTGTATTGGTATTTATGGATGGTTTTAACAAAGTGGGCATGCACACTTAGGTTTCAAATGGATGGTCGTGGAAATGCCGATTGAACCATAGGGCCTATAATATATCAAATCAAAGCTAACTCAAAGCTCTATAATGGGTGCTATAAACTTTGTCTATAGCAATCCAAATTTTAAGGCCTAGGGATGAGACTGCATTGTCATTTATGGATGGATTTTACAAAGTGGGAATGTGCACATGGTTTTCTAATGGACAGTTGTGGCAACCAGGATTGAACCATGAGGCCTTTAGTTTATCAAATTGAGGCTGGCTCAGAGCACTATAATGGGTGCTACATATTTCTTTTGTAGCAATCCAAATTTAGGAGCCTATGGATGAGACTGCATTAGCATTTATGGATGGATTTAACAAGGTGGGCATGCGCACTTGGGATTTAGGGACTATAATATATTAAATTGAGGCTAAATCAAAGCCTTATAATGGGTGTTACACACCTCTTATGTAGCAATCTAAATTTATAGCCCTCTAGATGAGATTGTATTGGCATTTATGGATGGATTTGATAAAGCGAGCGTGCGTACCTAGGCTTCAAATGGACAGTCATGGAAACCTTGATTAAACTAGGGGGCCCATAATATATCAAATCTATACTGACTTAAAGCCCTATAATGGATGCTATAAACATTATCTGTAGCAGCCCAAATTTAGGGGCCTATGGATTAGACTGCATTGTTATTTATGGATGGATTTGACAAAGTGGGCTTGCGCACTTAGGATTCAAATGGATTATCGTGGCAACACTAATTGAACCACAGGCATATAATATATGAAATCAAAGCTGACTTAGAGCCCTATAATGGTTGCTACACACTTAATTTATAGTAGTCCAAATTTAAGGGCCTATGGATGAGACTGCATTGGCATTTATGGATGGATTTGAAAAAGTGGACATGCACACTTGTGCTTCAAATAAACGGTCATGGCAAACCCGATTGAACCATAGGGCCCATAATATATTAAATCAAAGCTAACTTAGAGCCCTAAAATAAGTGTTGCACACCTCATTAGTAGCAGTCCAAATTTAGGGGCCTATGGATGAGACTGCATTGACAATTATGGATGGATTTAACAAAGTGGGCATGCACATATGGGCTTCAACTGGATGGTCATAGCAACCTAGATTGAACCAAAGGGCCTATAATATATCAAATCAAAGTTTACTTAGAGCCCTTCAATGGGTGCTACATTTATAGTAGTTCAAACTTAGCAACCTATAAATGAAATTGCATTGGCATTAATGGATGGATTTGACAAAGTGGATGTGTGCATTTGGGCTTCAAATGGATGATCATGGCAACCCTAATTAAACCACATTGCCCATAATATATCAAATTGAAGCTGACTCAGACCCCTATAATGTGTGATATGCACTTCACCTATAGCTATCCAAATTTAGGGGCCTATAGATGAGACTGCATTGGCTTTTATTTATTAATTTGACAAAGTGGGCATGCGATCTTAGGCTTCAAATGGACAGTCATGGCAACCCCGACTAAACCACAGGACCCATAATATATCAAATCAAAGCTAACCTCAGAGAACTATATTAGGTACTACACTCTTCATTTGTAGCTATTAAAATTTAGGGGCCTATAGATGGGACTGTATTAGCTTTTATGGATAGATTTGATAAAGTCAGTGTGCGCACTTAGGCTTCAAATGGACGGTTATGGAAACCCTGATTAAACCATGGGCCCATAATATATCAAATCAAATTTGACTCAGAACATTATAATAAGAGCTATAAACTGTGTCTATAGCAATTCAAATTTAGGGGCCTATGGATGAGACTACATTGACATTTATGGATGGATTTAATAAATTGGGCATGTGCACTTGGGCTTTAAATGGGCGATCGTGGGAACCCCGATTGAACCATGGTGGCCATAATATATCAAATTGAGGCTAACTCAATGCCCTATAATAGGTGCTACACACTTCATCTATAGCAATCCAAATTTAAGGGCCTATAGATGAGACTGCATTGGTATTTATAGATGGATTTGATAAAGTGGGCGTGCACACTTGGGCTTCAAATGGACAGTCATGGCAACCCCGGTTGAATGACAAGGCCCATGATATATCAAATCGAAGCTAACTAAGAGCCCTATAATGGGTGTTACAAACTTTGTCTTTTGGATTCTAAATTTAGCGTCCTATGGATGATTTGACATAGTGGGCATGCGCATATGGGATTCAAATGGATAGCCATGGCAGCCCCAATTGAACCACAATGCCCATAATTTATCAAATTAAAGCCAACTCAGAGCCCCATAATATGTGCTACACACTTCATTTGTAGCAGTCCAGATTTAGGGGACTATGGATTAGACAAATTGGATGTGGCATCCCTAACCAAGCCACGTAGCCTATAATATATCAAATCAAGGTTGACTCAGAGCCATAAAATGGGTGCTACAAACCTCTTCTATAGCAATCCAAATTTAAGGGCCTATGGATGAGACTACATTAGCATTTATGGATGGATTTAACAAAGTGGGCATGCAGACTTAAGAATCAAATGGATGATTATGGCAACCCCAATTAAACCATAGGGCCCAAAATATATCAAATCAAAGCTAACTCAGAGCCCTATAATGGGATCTATAAACTTTGTCTGTAGCAATCAAACTTTAAGGGGCCTATGGATGAGACTGCATTGGCATTTATGGATGGATTTGACAAAGTGGGCTTGCACACTTAGGCTTCAAATTGACGGTCATGGCAACCCTGATTAACCCACAAGGTCCATAATATATCAAATCAAAGTTGACTCAGAGCCCTATAATTGGTGCTACAAACTTTGTCTTTTACGTTCCAAATTTAAGGGCCTATGGATGATAATGCATTGGCATTTACGGATGGATTTAACATAGTGGGCATGAGCATATGGGCTTCAAATGAATGGTCATGGCAGCCCTGATTGAACCACAGTGCCTATAATTTATCAAATTACAGCTGACTTAGAGCCCCATAATGTCTGCTACACACTTTTTTTGTAGTAGTCCAGATTTAAGGGACTATTGATTAGACAAAGTGGGCGTACGCACTTGGGATTCAAATGGATGGTTGTGACATCCCTGATTGAGCCATAGGGGCCATAATATATCAAATAAAGGTTGACTCATATGCCTAAAATGAGTGCTATGCACCTCATTAGCAGCAGTCCAAATTTAGGGGCCTATGGATAAGACTGCATTTGCATTTATGGATGAATTTGACAAAGTGGGCATGCGCACTTAGGATTCAAATGGACGGTCGTCGTAACCATGATTGAACCATAGGGCCAATAATATATCAAATTGAAACTGACTCAAAGCCCTATAATGGCTACTACACCCTTCATCTGTAGTAGTACAAATTTAGGGGCTTATAGGTCATATTGTATTAGAATTTATGGATGGATTTGACAAAGTGGGCGTGTGCACTTGGTCTTCAAATGGACTGTCCTGGCAATGCCAATTGAACTATAGATCCCATAATATATCAAATCAAAGTTGACTCAGAGCCCTATAATGCATGCTACACTCTTCATCTGTAGCAGTACAAATTTTAGGGCCTATGGATGAGAATACATTGGCATTTATGGATGGATTTGACAAAGTGGGCATGAGCACCTGGGCTATAAATGGACAGTCATGGCACCCCGGATTGCACCATGGGGCCCATAATATATCACATCAAAGCTGAATTAGAGCCCTATAATGGGTGCTACACACTTCATTTATAGCAGTACAAATTTAAGGGCCTAAGGATGAGACTAAACTGGATTTTATGGATGGATTTGACAAAGCGGGTGCGCACACTTGGACTTTAAATAGACAGTCATGGCACCCCTAATTGAACCATAGGGATTATAATATATCAAATCAAAGCTAACTAAAAGCCCTATAAGGCATGCTACACAATTCATTTATAGAAGTACAAATGTAGGGGCCTATGGATGGGAATGCATTGGTATTTATAGATGGATTTAACAAAGTATACATGCACACTTGGGCCTCAAATGGACAGTCGTGGCAACCCCAATTGAACCATAATGCCCATAATATATCAAATCATGGCTAGCTCAGAGCCCTATAATAGGTGCTACACAATTCATCTGTAGCAGTCCAAATTTAGGGGCCTATGGATGAGACTGCATTGGCATTTATGGATGGATTTGATAAAGTGGGCATGTGCACTTGGGATTCAAATGGACGGTCATGGCAATCTCAATTGAACCATAGGGCCCATAATATATTAAATAAAAGCTATCTCAGAGCCCTATAATGGGTGCTACACACTTCATCTGTAGCAATATAAATTTAGGGGCCTATGGATAGATAGTATCAGCATTTATGGATGGATTTGACAAAGTGGGCGTGCGAATATGGGCTTTAAATGAATGGTCATGGCACCCTAGATTGAACCACAGGGCCAATAATATATCAAATCAAAGCTGACTCAAAGCCCTATATTGGGTGCTACACAATTCATCTATAGCAATACAAATTTAGGGACCTACGAATGGGACTGCATTCCAATTTATGGATGGATTTGACAAAGTGAGCGTGCACACTTGGGCTTCAATTGGACGGTCATGGCACCCCTGATTCAAATACGGGGCCTATAGTATATCAAATTGAATATGACTCAAAGCCCTATAATGGGCGCTACACACTTCATCTGTAGCTGTACATCAAATTGAGGTTGGCTCGTAGCCCTATAGTGGGTGATACACACTTCATCTGTAGCAACCCAAATTTAAGGGCCTATGGATGAGACTGCATTGGCATTTGTGGATGGATTTGACAAAGTGGGCGTGCATACTTGGGATTCAAATGGATGGTCATGGCAACCCTGATTAAACTATAAGGCCTATAATATATCAAATCAAAGTTGACTTAGAGCCTTATAATGGGTGCTACACATTTTTTCTGTAGCAGTACAAATCTAGGGGCCCATGGATGAGAATGCATTGGCATTTATGGATGGATTCGGCAAAGTGGGTATGAGCACTTAAGCTTCAAATGGACGGTTGTCGCAACCCCGATTGAACCATAGGGCCCATAATATATCAAATCAAAGCTCAAAGCTAAGTCAGAGACCTATAATTAGGGTTATACACTTTATCCATAGATATCCAAATTTAAGGGCCTATGGATGAGACTGTATTTGTATTTACGGCTGGATTTAACAAAGTGGGCATATGCACTTGGGCTTCAAATGGACAGTTATGGCAACCCCAATTGAACCATAGATATGATAATATATTAAATTGAAGCTAACACTAAGCCCTATAATTAGTGCAACACACTCATATATAGTAATCCAAATTTAGGGGCTTATGGATGAGACTGCATTAGCATTTATGGATGGATTTGACAAAGTTGGCGTGCACACTTGGGCTTCAAATGGATGGTCGTAGCAACCCCGATTGAACCATGAGGCCCATAATATACCAAATCAAATCTGACTGAGCACCCTATAGTGGTTGATACACACTTCCTCTATCGCAGTCCATATTTAAAGGCCTATGGATGAGACTGCATTGGCATTTATGGATAGATTTGACAAAGTGAGCGTGCGCACTTGGGATTCAAATGGATAGTCATGGTAACCCTGATTAAACAATAGGGCCTATAATATATCAAATTAAGGCTGAATTAGAGTCTTATGATGGGTGCTACACACCTCTTTTATAGCAATCCAAATTTAGGGGCCTATGGATGAGACTGCATTATCATTTATGGATGGATTTAACAAAGTGGGCGTCCATACTTGTGCTTCAAACAGATGGTTGTGGCAACCCTGATTGAATTGCAAGGCCTATAATATATCAAATCAAAGCTAACTTAATGCCCTATAATGGGTGCTACACACTTTATTTGTAGCAATCTAAATTTAGGGGCCTATGGATGAGACTACATTGGCATTTATAGATGGATTTAAAAAAGTGGGCATGCGCACTTGGGCTTCAAATGGATAATCATGGCAACCTTAATTGAATCATAGGGCCCATAATATATCGAATCAAAGTTTACTTAGATCCATATAATGGGTAGTACACACTTCATTGTTTAATGTCCAAATTTAGGGGCTTATGGATGAGATTGCATTGGCATTTATGGGTGGATTTAACAAAGTGGGAGTGCGCACTTGGGCTTTAAATGGACGATCTGGCAACCCTGATTGAACCATAGGGCATATAATACATCAAATTGAAGCTAACTCAAATCCCTATGATGGGTGCTATGCACTTAATCTGTAGCAATCCAAATTTAGGAGCCTATAGATGACACTGCATTGGCATTTATGGATGGATTTGACAAAGTAGGTGTGCGTACTTGCGCTTCAAATATACTATTGTGGCAACCTCGATTGAACCATAGGGCCATAATATATCAAATCAAATTTGACTCAGAGCCCTATAATGGTTACTATACACTTCATCTGTAGCAGCATAAATATATGGGCTTATGGATGAGACTGCATTGGTATTTATGGATGAATTTGACAAAGTGGGCATGCACACATGGTTTTTAAATGGACGATTGTGGCAACCCAAATTGAACCATAGGGCCTTTAGCATATCAAATCAAGGTTTTCTTAGAGCCCTATAATTAGTTCTATTCATTTCTTCTGTAACAATCCAAATTTAGGGGCCTATGGATGAGACTGCATTAGCATTTATGGATGGATTTGATAAGGTAAGCATGCACACTTGGGATTCAAATGGATGATCGTGATAACCTCGATTGAAGCATGGAGCCTATAATATATCAAATTGAGCCTGACTCAAAGCCCTATAATGGGTGCTACACACCTCTTCTATAGCCATCCAAATTTAAGGGCCTATGGATGAGACTGCATTGGCATTTATGGATGGATTTAACAAAGTAAGAGTGCGTACTTAGGCTTCAAATGGACGATTGTGGCAACCCCCATTGAACCAGGGGGCCTATAAAATATCCAATCAAAGCTTACTTAAAGCCTTATAATGGGTGCACACACTTCATCTATTACAGGTCAAATTTAGGGGCTTATGGATGAGACTACATTGGAATTTATGGATGGATATGACAAAGTAGGCGTGCGCACTTGGGATTCAAATGGATGTTGTGGCAACCCCAATTGAACCATGAGCCCTATAATATATCAAATCAAATTTGACTCAACATTCTATAATGCATGCTACACACTTCCTCTATAGCAATCTAGATTCGAGGGCCCATGGATGAGACTGCATTGCCAATTATGGATTTAACAAAGTGTGCATGCACACTTGGGATTCAAATGGACGATCATGGTAACCCCGATTGAACCATAGGGTTAATAATATATCAAATTAAGCCTAACTCAAAGCCCTATGATAGGTGCTACACACCTCTTCTGTAGCAGTCCAAATTTAAGGGCCTATGGATGAGACTACATTGGCATTTATGGATGGATTTGACAAAGTGGGCGTGCGTACTTGGGCTTCAAATGGACTGTCATGGCAACCCCGATTGAATTAGGGAGCCCATACTATATCAAATCAAAGCTAACTTAGAGCCCTATAATGGGTGCTATAAACTATATCGTAGCAGTCCAAATTTAGGGGCATAAGGATGAGACTGCATTGTCATTTATGGATAAATTTGACAAAGTGGGCGTGCGCACTTAGGCTTCAAATGGACAGTCATGGCAACCCTGATTGAACTGTAGGGCCCATAATATATTAAATTAAAGCTGACTTAGAGCCCTAAAATGAGTGTTATACACCTAATTAGTAGCATTCCAAAGTTAGGGGCCTATGGATAAGACTGCATTGGCAGTTATAGAAGGATTCAACAAAGTGGGCATGCACACTTGGGCATTAAATGGACGGTCATGGCAACCCCGATTGAACCATGGGGCCTATAATATATCAAAGCAAAGTTGACTCAGAGCCCTATAATGGGTGCTACATTTGTAGTAGTCCAAAGTTAGGGGCCTATAGATAAGACTGCATTGGCATTTATGGATGGATTTGACAAAGTGGGTGTGCACACTTGGGCATCACATAGATGGTCATGGAAACCCCGATTGAACCATAGCACCTATAATATATCAAATTAAAGTTAACTCAAAGCCCTATAATGGGTGATACACACTTCATCTGTAGCTATCCAAATTTAAAGGCCTATGGATGAGACTGTATTGGTATTTATTTATAGATTTGACAAAGTGGGAGTGCATACTTGGGCTTCAAATGGACTGTCGTGGTAACCCTAATTAACCCATGATGCCCATAATATATCAAATCAAAGCTGACTCAGTGCCCTATAATGGGTGCTATATAATTTTTCTTTTGCATTCCAAATTTAGGGGCCTATGGATGACACTGCATTAGCATTTATTGATGGATTTAATATAGTGGGCGTGTGCACATGGACTTCAAATGGATGGTCATGGCAACTCCAATTGAACTATAGTACCCATAATTTATTAAATTAAAGCTAACTTAGAGCCCCATATTATGTGCTACACACTTCATTTGTAGTAGTCTAGATTTAGGTGACTATGGATTAAACAAATTGGGCATGCGCTTTTAGGATTCAAATGGATGGTGGTGGCATCCCCGATTGAGCCATAGGGCCCATAATATATCAATTCAAGGCTTACTCAGAGCTCTATAATGGATGCTACACATCTCTTCTATAGAAATCCAAATTTAGGGGCCTATGGATGATACTGCATTGGCATTTATTAATGGATTTGATAAAGTGGGCTTGCGCACTTAGGATTCAAAAGGATGGTCATGCCAACCCCAATTAAACTATAGATCTAATAATATGTAAAATCAAAGCTTACTCAGAGCCCTATAATTGGTACTACACCCTTCATTTATAGTAGTACAAATTTAGGGGTCTATAGATAAGATTGCATTAGCATTTACAGATGGATTTGACAAAGTGGGCTTGCACACTTGGTCTTCAAATGGATAGTCGTAGCAACCCCGATTGAACCACAAAGCTCATAATATTTTAAACCAAAGCTGACTTAAAGCCTTATAATAGGTGTTATACCCTTCATCTATAGTAGTACAAATTTAAGGGCCTATGGATGAGAATACATTAGCATTTATGGATAGATTTGACAAAATGGATGTGCGCTCCTGGGTTGCAAATGAAAGGTTGTGGCACCCCAGATTGCACCATGGGGCCCATAATATATCACATCAAAGCTGAGATAGAGCCCTATAATGGGTGCTATACACTTCATTTGTAGTGGTACAAATTTAGGGGCCTATGGATGGGACTGCATTGGCATTTATGGATGGATTTAAGCGTGCACACTTAGGCTTCAAATGGACAGTTGTGGCAACCCTAATTGAACTATAGGGCTCATAATATATCAAATCAAAGTTGACTAAAAGCCCTATAAGGGGTGCTACACAATTCATCTATAGCATTACAAATGTAGGGGTCTATGGATGAGAATGCATTAGCATTTATGGATGGATTTGACAAAGTGGGCATGCGCACTTGGGCTTCAAATGGATGGTCATGGCAACCCCGATTAAACCACAGGGCCCATAATATATCAAATCATAGCTAGCTAAGAGCCCTATAATGGGTGCTACACACTTCATCTGTAGCGGTCCAAATTTAGGGGCTTATGGATGAGACTACATGAGCATTTATGGATGGATTTGACAAAGTAGGCATGCGTACTTAGGATTGAAATGGACGGTTGTGGTAACCCCAATTGAACCACTGGGCCTATAATATATTAAATCAAAGTTGTCTTAGAGCCCTATAATAGGTGCTACACAATTTATCTGTAGCAGTACAAATTTAGGGGCCTATGGATGAGATTGCTTTAGCATTTATGGATGGATTTGACAAAATGGGCATGTGCATCTAGGCTTCAAATGGATAGTTGTGGCACCCCGGATTGAACCACAGGGCCAATAATATGTCGAATCAAAGCTAACTTAGAGCCCTATAATGTTTGCTACACAATTCATCTATAGCAATGCAAATTTAGGGACTATATATGGGACTACATTTTATGGATGGATTTAACAAAGTGCGCTTGCGCACTTAGGCTTCAAATGGATGGTCGTGGCACCCTTGATTGAAAAATAGGGCCAATAGTATATCAAATTGAATATGACTCAAAGCCTTATAATGGACACTACACACTTCATCTATAGCAATACAAATTTTAGGGCCTATAAAGGAGAATGCATTGGCATTTATGGATGGATTTGACAAATTAGGCATGCACACTTAGGCTTCAAATGGATAGTCATGGCAACCCAGATAGAACCATGGGCCCATAATACATCAAATAAAGGTTGGCTCATAGCCCTATAGTGGGTGATACACACTTCATCTTTAGTAGCCCAAATTTAAGGGCCTATGGATGAGACTGCGTCGGCATTTATAGATGGATTTGATAAAGTGGGTGTGCATACTTGGGATTCAAATGGACAATCGTGGCAACCC
Organism: Mallotus nudiflorus; assembly: GCA_947683625.1. Classification (NCBI taxonomy): domain Eukaryota; kingdom Viridiplantae; phylum Streptophyta; class Magnoliopsida; order Malpighiales; family Euphorbiaceae; genus Mallotus; species Mallotus nudiflorus. The sequence continues at coordinate 5,748,402 of CANTUR010000166.1, read as the reverse complement.
TGATTGAACCATGGGGCCTATATTCTATCAAATTAAAGCTGACTTAGAGCCCTATAATGGGTACTAAACATTTTATCTATAGCAGTACAAATCTAGGGGCCTATGGATGAGATTGCATTAGCATTTATGGATGGATTTGGCAAAGTAGGCATGCACACTTAGGCTTTAAATGGACGGTTATGTCAACCCCGATTGAACCATAAGGGCCATAATATATCAAATTAAAACTAATTCAGATCCCTATAATAAGGGCTATACACTTTATCCATAGCTATCCAAATTTAGGGGCCTATGGATGAGAATGGATTAGCATTTATGGCTAGATTTAATAACATAGGCATGCATACTTGGGCTTCAAATGGACGATCGTGGCAACCCTGTTTAAAGTACAATACCCATAATATATCAAATCAAAGCTAACTCAAAGGCCTATAATATATGTTATGCACTTCATCTTTAGTACTCTAGATTTAGGGGCCTGTAGAGGAGACTACATTAGCATTTATGGATGGATTTGACAAAGTGAGTGTGCACACTTAGGCTTTAAATGGATGATCATGGCAACCTTGATTAAGCCATAGGGCTTATAATAGATCAAATCAAGGATAACTTAGAGTCCTATAATAGGTACTACACATCTCTTCTATAGTAGTCCAAATTTAGGGGCCTATGGTTGATATTGCATTAGCATTTATGGATGGATTTGAAAAAGTGGGTATGCACACTTAAGATTCAAATGGACAGTCGTGGCAACCCCAATTGAACCATGGGTACATAATATATCAAATCAAGGTTGACTTAGAGCCCTATAATGGGTAACCTATAACTCTTCTATAGCAGTCTAAATTTAGGGGCTTATGGATAAGACTGTTGTGGTATTTATGGATGAATTTGACAAAGTGGGCATGCACACTTAGGCTTCAAATGGACGGTTAAGGTAACCCTGATTGAACCATAAGGCCCATAATATATCAAAACAAAGCTAACTCAGACCCTTATATTTTGCATAGCACACTTTGTCTATAGCAGTCCAAATTTAGGGGCCTATGGAGAAGACTATAATGGCATTTATGTATGGATTTAACAAAATGGGCATATGCACTTGGCATTTAAATGGATGATCGTGGCAACCTCAATTGAACCATAAGGCCCATAATATATCAAATCAAATATGACTCAAAGATCTATAATGGGTACTATATACCTTATTTGTGGTAGGACAAATTTAGTGGCTTATGGATGAGATTGTATGGGCATTTATGGATGGATTTGACAAAGTGGGCGTGGGCACTTGGTCTTCAAATGGATAGTTGTGGCACCTCGGATTGAACCACATGGCCCATAATATATCAAATCGAACCTAACTCAGAGCCTTATAATGGGTCCTATACACTTCATCTATAACAGTACAAATTTAGGGGCCTATGGATGGGAAGGCATTTGCATTTACGGATGGATTTGACAGAGTGGGCATGCATAGTTGGGCATCAAATGGATTGTTTTGGCACCCATGATTGAACCATGAGGTCCATAATATATAAATTGAAGCTCACTAAAATCCATAAAATGGGTGATGCAAACTTCATCTATAGCAGTACAAATTTTGGGGCCTATGGACGAGAATGCATTGGCATTTATGGATGGATTTGACAAAGTGGGCGTGCAAACTTAGGATTCAAATGGATGGTCGTGGCAACCCTAATTGAACCACAAGACCCATAATATATCAAATCAAGGCTGGCTCATGGCCCTATAATGGGTACTACACACTTCATCTTTAGCAATCAAAATTTAGGGGCCTATGGATTAGACTGTATTGGAAATTATGGATGGATTTGATAAACTGGGCGTGCTCACTTAGGATTCAAATGGACGATTGTGGCAACCCTGATTGAACCATGGGGCCCAAAATGTATCAAATCAAAGCTGGCTTAGAGCCCTATAATGGGTGCTACACATTTTTCCTGGAATAGTACAAATCTAGGGGCCTATCAATGAGAATGCATTCACATTTATGCATGGATTTGATAAAGTGGGCATGCGTGCTTGGGGTTCAAATGGACAATTGTGGCACCCTTAATTGAACCATAAGGCCCATAATATATCAAATCAAAGTTGACTAAGAGCCCTATAATAGGTGCTACACACTTCATCTGTAGCAGTACAAATGTAGGGGCCTATGGATGAGAACACATTGGCATTTATAGATGGATTTGACAAAGTGGGCGTGCACACTTGGGCTTCAAATGGATGGTCGTGGCACCCCTAATTGAACCACAGGGCCCATAATATATCAAATGGAAGTTAACTTAGATCCCTATAATAGTTGCTACACATTATGTCTATAGTAATACAAATCTAAGGGTCTATGGATGAGAATGCATTGTCATTTATGGATGGATTTGACAAAGTGGGCGTGCGCACTTGGGCTTCAAATGGATGGTCATGGCAACCCCGATTAAACCACAAGGGCTATAATATATCAAATTAAAGCTAACTTAGAGCCCTATAAAATGGGCTATACATTTGTTCTATAGCTATCCAAATTTAGGGGCCAAAGGATGAGATTGCATTAACATTTATGGTTAGATTTAACAAAGTGGGTGTGAGCACTTAGACTTCAAATGGACAGTCATGGCAACCCCTTTTAAAGTACAGCATCCATAATATACCAAATCAAATTTTACTCAGAACCCTATAATTCGTGCTACACTCTTCATCTTTAGCAGTCCATATTTGGGGGCCTATGGATGAGACTACATTGGCATTTATAGATGGATTTGACAAAGTGGGAATGCACACTTAGGATTTAAATGGACGATTGTGGCAACCCCAATTGAGCCATAGGGCCTATAATAAATCAAATCAAGACTAACTCAGAGCCCAATAATGTGTGCTACACAATAATTCTGTAGTAGTCAAAATTTAGGGCCCTGTAGATGAGACTGCTGTGGCATTTGTGGATGGATTTGACAAATTAGGCATGCACACTTGGGCTTTAATTGCACGGTCGTGGCAACCCCGATTGAACCACAAGGCCCATAATATATCAAATCGAAGCTGACTTAGAGCCCTATATTAGGTATAACACACTTTTTCTATGGCAGCCCAAATTTAGTGGCCTATGGATGAGACTACAATGGCATTTATAGATGGATTTGACAAAGTAAGCATGCACACTTGGGATTCAAATGGACAGTTGTGGCAACCCTGATTAAACCACAAGGCCTATAATATATAAAATCAAAATTAACTTAGAGCACTATAATAGCTACTATAAATTTCATTTGTAGCAGACCAAATTTAGGGGCTTATGGATAAGAATGCATTAGCATTCATGGATGGATGTGATAAAGTGGGCGTGCGCACTAAGGCTTCAAATGGATGGTCGTGGAAACCCTAATTGAACCACAAGCCCATACTATATCAAATCAAAGCTGACTCAGAGCCTTATCATTTATACTACACACTTCATTTACAACAATCCAAATTTAAGGGCCTATGGATGAGACTTCATTGGTATTTATTGATGGATTTGAAAAAGTGGGCGTGTGCACTTGGAATTCAAATGGACAATTGTGGCAACCCCAATTGAACCACAAGGCATAATATATCAAATTGAGGCTGACTTAGAGCCCTATAATAAGTACTACACACTTCAACTATAGCAGTCCAAATTTAAGGGCCTATGGATGAGACTGCATTGGCATTTATGGATGGATTTGACAAAGTGGGCATGCACACTTAGGATTCAAATGGATGGTTGTGGCAACCCCGATTAAACCATAGGCTCATAATATATCAAATTGATGCTAAATTGGTTCTCTATAATGGGTGCTGCACACTTCATCTATAGCAGCACAAAATTAGGGGCCAATAGATGAGACTACATTGGCATTTATGGATGGATTTGACAAAGTGGGCATGCGTAAAAAGGTTTTAAATGGATGGTCATGGCAACCTCTAATGAATGATGGGGCCTACAATATATCAAATTGAAGCTAAATGAAAGCCCTATAATAGGCACTGCACATTTAATCTGTAGAAGTCTAAATTTAAAGGCATATGGATAAGACTGCATTGGCATTTATGGATGGATTTGACAAAGTGGGCATATGCACTTAGGATTCAAATAGACAATCATGGAAACCCTAATTGAACCATGGGGCCTATGATATATCAAATCAAGGCTAACTCAAAGCCCTATAAGGGTACTACATAACTCTTCTGTAGCATTCCAAATTTAGGGGCCTATGGATCATATTGCATTGGCATTTATAAATAGATTTGACAAAGTGGTTGTGTGCACTTGTGCTTCAAATGGATGGCCGTGGCAACCCCGATTGAAGCACAGGGCCTATAGTATATCAAATCAAATCTGACTCAGAGCCCTATGATGCATATTATAAACTTTGTCTGTAGTAGTCCAAATTTAAGGGCCTATGGATGACAATGCATTGGCATTTATGGATTGATTTAATAAAGTGGTTTTACGGACTTGGGCTTCAAATGGATAGTCGTGGCAACCTCAATTAAACCATAGGGCCCATAATATGTCAAATAGAAGCTGACTCAAGGCACTATAATATGTGCTATAAACTTTTTCTATAGCAGTCCAAGTTTAGGGGCCTATGGATGAGATTACATTAGCATTTATGGATGGATTTGAAAAAATGGGCGTGCACACTTGGGATTCAAATTGACGTCGTGGTAACCCCAATTGAACCATAAGCCCATAGTATATCAAATTAATGTTAACTCAGAGCCTTATAATTTTTAGTATAAACTTTATTTACAGCAATCCAAATTTAAGGGCCAATGGATGAGACTTCATTGGCATTTATGGATGGATTTGACAAAATAGGCATACACACTTGGGTTTCAAATGGACGGTTGTGGCAACCCTGATTGAACCATAAGGCCCATAATATATCAAATCAAATTTGACTCAAAGCCCTATAATGGGCACTAAAAACTTTGTCTGTTGCAGTCCAAATTTAGGGGCCTATGGATGGGATTACATTGGCATATATGGATGGATTTGACAAAGTGGGCGTTTGCACTTGGGATTCAAATGGACAGTTTTTGCAACCTTGATTGAACCATGGGGCCTATAATATATCAAATTAAATCTGACTCAAAGTCCTATAATGGGTACTACATACTTCATCTATAGTAATCCAGATTCGAGGACCTACGGATGAGACTGCATTGGCATTTATGGATGGATTTAACAAAGTGGCATGTGCACTTGGGATTCAAATGGATGGTCGTGGAAACTCTAATTGAACCATAGGGCCCATAATATATCAAATCAAGGCTAACTCATAGCCTTATAATAGGTATTGCACACCTCTTTTATAGCAGTCCAAATTTAGGGGCCTAAGGATGAGACTGCATTGGCATTTATGAATGGATTGGATAGAGTGGGCGTGCGCACTTGTGATTCAAATGGACGATCGTGGTGACCCCTATTGAACCATGTGTTAGTGATATGCACTAGGTCAATCATTTGTGATTATGTATTGACTTTCTTATTTTATTAATAAAGAGGTATTATATTATCATTTGATTTTATGATAATTATATGAATGGTTAATTCTTACTAAGGCCATCAAGTATGTGACTTGATAGTAAAACCCTTAGATTAAAATAAGAGTTCTATTCTAATTATCCCTAGCCATTTATTCATTATATGAATATTAAAGTATTAAGGCTAGTATGATGTTGACTGATGGTTATGTTTTACTAATCATAAATATGAGATATTAAGTCAACTCATAGGTAAATGATGAGAGATCATGTACTGGATTGACCCACTATGAGAATACTACATAGATTATTGTCATAAGTATTTCTTATCACAGTAATTTTATTTCGATCCTTTGACCTTGAAATCATCATGGATTTCTACATAGCTATTTTATGTTTTGACACATTCTAACATTGTCTTTAACCGGATGATTAAAAGAATGTTGTTGGATATAAAATTAGTTATGTAAGGAATGTGAGTGATTTAGAAGGAATTTATCCCTCATTAATATAAGAAAGATATCTAAAGGCCCCTTGATGAGATAGACTGAATGAAAATGCATCGCCATGCTGAAATGAATTGATAAAGAGTTATCATTTTCAGTCTACTTGGAATCAAGTCATAATATTGAACTATATAAGGATGACATTCTATGTCTTATGTTCAATTAAGATATCATGTGATAAAGGGACAATAAAATTCACTGTAATTAGGTTATATCGGATTATTGACTTCACATGACTTGGGTAGTCATAATGTCTTGCTAGAGGCCACTTATGACTTGTAGGCCTAAATAGAGATTTAGGACCACTGCCAATGTTATGTGAACCTACAGGGTCACACACTTAGAACAAGCCCAAAACGGATATGGGTTTAATAAGCCCAAAATAAACTCTGTGGAAATAAATAATTAAAGTGTTTTATTTATTTATTTATTTATTTATTTAAGATAAATGTTATTTTAAATAAATAAATAAGATATTATTTTTGATTTGTTTTTAAACAAAATCAGAATATAATAAATGGAAAATTACCAAAAGGTCATTGGTAAGTGAAACCCTAATTTGGAGTCTATAAATATGTTATATTCTCTAGGGTTTCACACACTTGTTTTTGCCTCCAAATTCATTTTCTTTCCTCTTAGAAAACAAAGATAGAGTTTTTCCTTTTGTTCTTGATTTGTGAGACAGTCAAGAGGTTGCTAGCACACACACTCAAATTCGTTTTGTGAAGGGTTGTTCATGTGGATACCTATAGAGGACGCATCCGTTTGGAGACGTCTTGATCCGAACAACCAAGCCAAAAAGCTCGAGGTAAGGTGTCACCGGTGTGAACCTCCTCTCATCCTTCCAGAGAATCTTGCCTCTTCTACGTTTTGGTAAGATTTTAAAAACCCTAGATTTAATCAATTAGTCGAATTACATGGATCCTGGCTTGGGAACGTGACAAAATTTTAATTTTTCCACTGCGTTTGCATCACGAAACCCAACACCATGGGACCCATAATATATCAAATTATGGCTGACTTAGTGCCCAATAATGGGTGGTGCTATATAGCTCTTCTGTAGCAGTCCAAATTTAGGGGCCTATGGATAAGATTGCATTAGCAATTATGGATGGATTTGACAAAGCGGGTGTGCACACTTAGGCTTCAAATGGATGGTCGTGACAACCTCGATTGAATCATGGGGCCTATAATATATCAAATCGAAGCTAACTCAGATTCCTATAATGGGCGCTATAAACTTTATTTATAGTAGTCCAAATTTATAGGCCAATGGATGATACTGCATTGGTATTTATGGATGGATTTGATAAAGTGGGTGTGCACACTTGAGCTTGAAATGGACGGTCGTGGCAGCCCAATTGAACCATGGGGCCCATAATATATCAAATCAAAGCTAACTCAGAGCATTATAATATGTGCTATAAATTTGATTTATAACTGACCAAATTTAAGGGCCTATGGATGAGAATGCATTGGTATTTATGGATGGATTTTACAAAGTGGGCATGCACACTTGGGCTTTAAATGGATGATCGTGGCAACCCCAATTGAACCATAAGCCCATATTATATCAAATCAAAGCTAACTCAAAACCCTATAATTTTTTAATACACACTTCATTTATAACTATTAGGTTTCATGATACAAACATAGTAGAAAAATTAAAAATTTATCATGTTCCCAAACCTAGATCCATGTAATTCAACTACTTGATTAAATCTAAGGTTTCAAGAATCTCACCAAGATGTAGAAGAGGCAAGATTTTCTGGAAGGATGAGAGGAGGTTCACACTGGCAAAACCTTACCTCAAGCTTTTTGCTTTGGTTGTTCGGATCTAGACATCTCCAAAAGGATGCATCCTCTATAAGTATCCACACGAACAACCCTTCACAAATGAATTGGAGTGTGTGCTAGCAACCTTCTTAATTTTCTCAAAAATCAAGAACAAAAAAAACTCTGTCTTTATTTTCTAAGAAGAAAGAAAATGAATTTGGAGGCAGGAAAAACCAGTGTATTAAACCCTAGATAATATAAAATATTTATAGACTCCAAATTAGGGTTTCACCTACCAATGACCTTTTGGTAACTTCCATTTATTATATTCTGATTTTGTTTTTAAAACAAATTAGAAATAATATCTTATTTATTTAAAATAACCTTTATCTTAAAAAAATAAACAAATAAATAAACCACTTTAATTATTTATTTCCATAGAGTTTATTTTGGGCTTATTAAACCTATATTCATTTTGGGCTTGTTTTAAGTGTGTGACCCTGTAGGTTCACATAACATTGGCAATGGGCCTAAATCTCTATTTAGGCTTACAAGTCATAAGTGGCCTCTAGCAAGACATTATGACTACCCAAGTCATGTGAAATCAATAATCTGACATAACCTAATTACAGTAAATTTTATCGTCCCTTTATCACATGATATCTTAATTGAACATAAGGCATAGAATGTCATCCTTATATAGTTCAATATTATGACTTGATTCCAAGTAGACTGAAAATGATAACTCTTTATCAATTCATTTAAGCATGGCCATGCATTTTCCTTCAGTCTATCTCATCAAGGGGCCTTTAGATATCTTTCTTATATTAATGAGGGATAAATTCCTTTTGAATCACTTACATTCCTCATATAACTAATTTCATATCCAACAACATCTTATTTAATGGTCCGGTTAAAGATAATGTTAGAATGTGTCAAAACATAAAATAGCTATGTAGAAATCCATGATGATTTCAAGGTCAAGGGACTAAAATAAAATTATTATGATGAGTAATACTTTTGACAATAATCTATGTAGTATTCTTATAGTGGGTCAATCCAGTACATGATCTCTCATCATGTACTTATGAGTTGACTTAATATCTCATATTCATGATTAATAAAACATAACCATCAGTCAACATCATACTAGCCTTAATACTTTAATATTTATATAATGAATAAATGGTTAGGGATAATTGGAATAGAACTTTTATTTTAATCTAAGGGTTTTACTATCAAGTCACATACTTGATGGCCTTAGTAAGAATTAACTATTCATATAATTATCATAAAATCAAATGATAATGAAATACCTCTTTATTAATAAAATAAGAAATTCAATACATAACCACAAATGATTGACTTAGTGCATATCACTAACAATAACAATCCAAATTTAGGGGCCTATGGATGAGACTTCATTAGCAATTATTGGTGGATTTAATAAAGTGGGCGTGCACACTTAGAATTTAAATGGATGGTCGTGGCAACTCTAATTGAACCATGGGGCCTATAATATATTAAATTGAAGCTGACTTAGAGCCCTAAAATATGTACTACACACTTCAACTATAGCAGTCCAGATTTGAGGGCCTATGGATAAGACTGCATTGGTATTTATGGATGGATTTAACAAAGTGGGCGTGCGCACTTAGGATTCAAATGGATGATCGTGGCAACCCCAATTGAACCATAGGCCCATAATATATCAAATCAAGGCTAACTCAGTGCCCTATAATGGGTGCTACACACTTCATCTGTAGCAGCACAAATTTAGGGGCCTATGTATGAGACTGCATTGGCATTTATAGATGGATTTAACAAAGTAGGCGTGCACATGTAGGCTTCAAATGGATGGTCATGGCAACCCAAAATGAATGATAGGGCCTATAATATATCAAATTGAAGCTAACTGAGAGTCCTATAATAGGTACTAAACACTTCATCTGTAGAAATCTAGATTTAGAGGCCTATGGATGAGACTGCATTGGCATTTATAGATAGATTTAATAATATAGGCATGTGCACTTGGGATTCAAATGGACAGTTGTGGCAACCTTGATTGAACTATAGGGCCCATGATATATAAGATCAAGGCTAACTCAGAGCCCTATATTGGGTGCTACACAAATCTTCTATAACAGTCCAAATTTATAGGCCTATGGATGAGATTGCATTGGCATTTATGGATGGATTTGATAAAATTGGCGTGCGCTCTTAGGATTCAAATGGATGATCGTGGCAACCTCGATTGAACCATAGGCCCATAATATATCAAATTGAGGCTAAGTCAGTGCCTAATAACAAGCGATGCACACCTCATCTATAGCAGTCCAAATTTAAAGGCCTATGGATAAGACGACATTGGCATTTATGGATGGATTTGACAAAGTGGGCATGCACACTTTGGCTTCAAATGGACGATCGTGGTAACCCTAATAAAACCATAGGGCCTATAACATATTAAATTAAAGATGACTCAGAGCCCTATAATGGGTGCTACACACTTTGTCTTTCGTAGTCCAGATTTAAGGGCCTATAGATGATACTACATTGGCATTTATGGATGAATTTGACAAAGTGGGTGTGCACACTTGGGTTTCAAATGGACAGTTATGGCAACCTCGATTAAACCATAGGGCCCAAAATATATCAAATTGAAGCTGACTGAGAGCACTATAATAAGTGCTATAAACTTCATCTGTAGCAGTCCAAATTGAGGGGCCTATGGATGAGATTGCATTGGCATTTATGGAGGTGTACGCACTTGGGCTTCAAATGGATGGTCATGGCAACCTCGAATGAACCACGGGGCCCATAATATATCAAATGGTAGCTGAATTAGAGCCCTAGAATATGTACTAAACACTTCATCTATAGTAGTCCATATTTGAGGGCTTATGGATGAGACTTCATTGGCATTTATAAATGGATTTAACAAAGTAGGCATGCACACTTGGGATTCAAATCGACAGTTATGGCAATCCCGATTGAACCATGGGCCCATAATATATCAAATCAAGGCTGACTTAGAGCCCTATAATGGGTGCTATACACTTCATCTATAGTAGCACAAGTTAGGGGCCTATGGATAAGACTGCATTGGCATTTATAAATGGATTCAACAAAGTGGGCATGTGCACTTAGGCTTCAAATGGATGGTTATGGCAACCCCAAATGAATAATAGGGCCCAAGATATATTAAATTGAAGCTAACTTAGAGCCCTATAATAGGTACTACACACTTCATTTGTAACAGTCAAGATTTAGGGGCCTATGGATGAGACTACATTAGCATTTATAGATAAATTTAACAAAGTGGGTGTGCGCACTTGGGCTTCAAATGGACGTTCGTGGCAACCTCGTTTGAACCACTGGACCCATAATATATCAAATCAAAGCTAACTTAGAGCCCTATAATGAGAGATATAAACTTTATTTGTAGCAATACAAATTTAAGGGCCTATGGATGAGAATGCATTAGCATTTATGGATGGATTTAACAAAGTGGGCATGCGCACTTGGGCTTCAAATGGACGATTATGGCAACCTCGATTGAACCATGATGCCAATAATATATTAAATTAAATCTGACTCAGAGCCTTATAATGAATTCTACACTTTTCATATGTAGAAGTCCAGATTTGGGGGCTTATGGATAAGACTACATTAGCATTTCGAGATGGATTTAATAAAGTGGGTTTGTGCAATTGGAATTCAAATGGATTGTTGTGGCAACCCCGATTGAACCATGAGGCCCATAATATATCAAATCGAGGCTAACTTAGAGCCCTATAATGGTGCTATATACCTCTTTTTTAGCATCCAAATTTAGCAGCTTATGGATGAGACGACATTGGTATTTCTTAGTGGATTTGACAAAATGGGCGTGCGTACTTATGATTCAAATAAACGGTTTTGGCAACCTTGATTGAACCACAGGGCCCATAATATATCAAATCAAAGCTAATTTAGAGCCTTATAATAGTTGCTACACATTTCATCTGTAGTAATCTATATTTGGGGGCCTATAAATAGGACTATATTAGCATTTATGGATGGATTTGACTAAGTAGGCGTGCGCACTTATGATTAAAATGGATGGTTATGGCAACCCTGATTGAACCATAGGCCCATAATATATTAAATCAAGGCTGACATAGAACCCTATAATAGATGCTACATACTTCATTTATAGTAGCATAAATTTAGGGGCCTATGGATTATACTGCATTGGCATTTATAGATGGATTTGACAAAGTGGGCGTGCGCACTTGGGCTTCACATGGATAGTTGTGGCAACCCCGAATGAACCACAGGGCCTATAATATATAAAATTAAAGCTGGCTCAAAGCACTATAATAAATATTACACACTTCATATATAGCAGTCCAGATTTTAAGGCTTATGGATGATAGCATTGGCATTTATAGATGGATTTGACAAAGTGGGCATGCGCACTTAGGATTTAAATGGATGGTCATGGTAACCCCAGTTGAACTATGGGGCCAATATTATATCAAATCAAGGATGACTTAAAGCCCTATAAAGGGTACTACACACCTTTTATATAGCAGTCCAAAGTTAGGGGCCTGTGGATGAGACTGCATTGGCATTTATGGATGGATTTGACAAAGTGGGCGTGCGCACTTGGGATTCAAATGGACGATCGTGGCAACCTTGATTAAAACCTAGGGCCCATAATATATCAAATTGAAGCTAACTCAGAGCCTTATAACAGGTACTACACACCACTTCTTTAGCAATCCAAATTTAAGGGCCTATGGATGAAACAGCATTAGTAGTTATTAATGGATTTAAAAAAGTGGGCATGTGCACTTGGGATTCCAATGGACAGTTGTAGGAACCCTGATTGAACCACAGAGCTCATAATATATTAAATCGAAGCTGACTCAGAGCCCTATAAAGGATGCTACACACTTCATCTGTAGCAAACTAGATTTGACAAAGTGGGTGTCCGCACTTGGGATTCATATGGACAGTCATGGAAACCACAATTGAATCATAGGCCTATAATATATCAAATTGAGGCTAACTCAGAGCCTATAATGGGTGTTACACGCTTCATCTGTAATAGCACAAATTTAGGGGCCTATGGATGAGAATGCATTGGCATTTATGGATGGATTTAACAAAGTAGGTGTGTGCACTTGGGCTTCAAATGGATGGTTGTGTCAACCATGATTGAACCAAAGGGCCCATAATATATCTAATCAAAGCTAGCTCAGAGCCCTATAATAGGTGCTGCACACTTCTTCTATAGCAATTAAATTTAAGGGCCTATGGATGATATTACATTGGTATTTATGGATGGATTTGACAAAGTTAGCATGCACACTTAGGATTCAAATGGACAGTCATGGCAACCCCAATTAAACCATGGGGACTATAATATATCAAATAAAAGCTTACCCAGAGCCCTATAATGCGTGTTACAAGCTTCATCTATAGTAGTCCAAATTTAAGGGCCTATGGATGAGACTATATTGGCATTTATGGATGGATTTGACAAAGTAGGCATGCGCACGTGGGATTCAAATGGACGGTCGTGGCAACGCCGATTAAACCCTAGGGCCTATAATATATCAAATCAAGTCGAACTCAGAGCCCTATAATGGGTGCTATACAACTCTTCTTTAGCAATCCAAATTTAGGGGCCTATGAATAAGACAACATTAGCATTTATTAATGGATTTGACAAAGTGGGTGTGCGCACTTAGGATTCAAGTGGATGGTCATGGTAACCCCGATTGAACCACGGGGCCTATAATATATCAAATCGAAGTTTAATCAAAGCCCTATAATGCATGCTACACACTTAATCTGTAGCAATCTAGATTTAGGGGCCTATGGATGACACTATATTAACATTTATGGATGGATTTGACAAAGTGGGCACACACATTTGGGATTCAAATGGATAGTCATGGCAACCCTTATTGAACCATGGGCCCATAATATATCAAATCGAGGTTGACTCAAAGCCCTATAATGGGTGCTACACACCTCTTTCACAGTATTCCAAATTTAGGGACCTATGGATGAGACTACATTGGCATTTATGGATGGAATTGACTAAGTGGGCGTGCGCACTTGGGCTTCAAATGGATGGTTGCGGCAACCCTGATTTAACCACGGGGCCCATGATATAATTTTATAAAAAAACGGGTTCAATAATAATAAAAAATTATGTGTGAAACATGTAGTGTTATTATATATATATATATATATATATATATATATATATATATATATATATATATATATATATATATTTTAAATATATTTTAAATTAAGATTATAATTATCTATTATAAAAAATATTTTAAATTATCTATGATTATTAGAATTATTTAGTTTTGACAAATATTTATTTTCAAACATTTAATACATATTTGTATTAGTTTATATGTTTTATAGTTGGTTTTACTTGATTTTGTAATAACCCATATTTTTTAAATTATTTTAATATATATTGAGATATGCAGTATTAAAAAAAATTTTAATTTTATTTATATATTATTATTATTGTGTATATTTTTCATTTATTTTATTTTAAAAGTTATTTACGTAAAAATAATTATTTTGTGAGTTTTACTATTTAAAGTATTAAAATCATTTTCATAGCTAATTTTTTCAAATAGCATTATTAATATTATTTTATTGTTATTGTTATTGTTGTTGTTGTTGTTGTTATTGTTATTATTATTATTACTATTATTATTATTAGTATTATTATTATTATTGTTGTTGTTGTTATTATTATTCTTATTATTATTATTATTATTATTATAATATGTGTAAGTGTGTGTTTTGTGTGTGTGTGTGTGTGTGTGTACAAGCTTAAAAATGGGACAGGACACTTAAGTTGGTCATTCTCTTTTTTCTCTTTTCTTTTCTTCTTATTATGCGTTTCTTCCTTCTTCACTATGCCTCCCATTCCTCTAGGTTGGACCGCCTCTCGCCGCCACCACCCACCATTTTTCTCTTCCTCCTTCTTCCCTCTCCCTCCCCAATATTGTCCGACTGTCTGGAACTCGCCAGAGCACCGCCAGAAGCCACTGGAACAGTGTGAGCTCCTATGGTTGCTGGTACCGTTTTCGGTCACTATAGCTCACACTCTTGAGCTTGTTGGAATCCTTGAGTTGTGTAGAAGCCATTTCCAAGCTTGATTCATGCTTAAACTATTAGTGGTATGCATTAGGTCAATCATTTGATTATGCATTGACTTTCTTATTTTATTAATAAAGAGGTATTTCATTATCATTTGATTTTATGATAATTATATGAATGGTTAATTCTTACTAAGGCCATCAAGTATGTGACTTGATAGTAAAACCCTTAAATTAAAATTAGAGTTCTATTCTAATTATCCCTAGCCATTTATTCATTATATAAACATTAAAGTATTAAGGCTAGTATGATGTTGACTGATGATTATGTTTTACTAATCATAAATATGAGATATTAAGTCAACTCATAGGTACATGATGAGAGATCATGTATTGGATTGACCCACTATGAGAATACTACATAGATTATTATCATAAGTATTTCTCATCACAGTAATTTTATTTTGGTCCTTTGACCTTGAAATCATCATGGATTTCTACATAGCTATTTTATGTTTTGACACATTCTAACATTTCCTTTAACCGGACGATTAAATTGGAATGTTGTTGGATATGAAATTAGTTATGTGAGGAATGTGAGTGATTCAGAAGGAATTTATCCCTCATTAATATGAGAAAGATATCTACGGGCCCCTTGATGAGATAGACTGAAGAAAATTGCATGGCCATGCTGAAATGAATTAATAAAGAATTATCATTTTTAGTCTACTTGGAATCAAGTCATAATATTGAACTATATAAGGATGACATTCTATGCCTTATGTTCAATTAAGATATCATGTGATAAAAGGACGATAAAATTCATTGTAATTAGGTTATGTCAGATTATTGACTTCACATGACTTGGGTAGTCATAATGTCTTGCTAGAGGCCACTTATGACTTGTAGGCCTAAATAGAGATTTAGGCCCACTACCAATGTTATGTGAACCTACAGGGTCACACACTTAGAACAAGCCCAAAACGAATATGGGTTTAATAAGCCCAAAATAAACTCTGTGAAAATAAATAATTAAATTGTTTTATTTATTTATTTATTTATTTAAGATAAATGTTATTTTAAATAAATAAATAAGATAATATTTCTTATTTGTTTTTAAACAAAATCATAATATAATAAATAGAAATTACCAAAAGGTCATTGGTAGGTGAAACCCTAATTTGGAGTCTATAAATATGTTATATTCTCTAGGGTTTCATACACTTGTTTTCTGCCTCAAAATTTGTTTTTTTTCTCCTTAGAAAATAAAGACAGAGTTTTTCTTTTGTTCTTGATTTATGAGACAATCAAGGAGGTTGCTAGCATACACACTCCAATTCGTTTTGTGAAGGGCTGTTTGTGTGGATACCTATAGAGGACGCATCCTTTTGGAGATGTCTTGATCCGAACAACCAAGCCAAAAAGCTCGAGGTAAGGTGTCACCGGTGTGAACCTCCTCTCATCCTTCCAGAAAATCTTACCTCTTCTACGTTTTGGTGAGATTCTTGAAATCCTAGATTTAATCAAGTAGTCGAATTACATGGATCCAGGCTTGGGTACGTGATAAAATTTTAATTTTTTCGCTGCGTTTGTATCACAAATCCCAACATAAACATCCTCATTTGTGAGTTTTCTCTAAATTTAAGTTTATGTCAATTTTGGTTTTCATTTTTTTTTTAAGTTTGATTTTTTGAGTTTTAGGTTAATTCTCTTTAGAAATGTTGTTTAGGGTAGCTTAAGCTTAATAAAAATAATTTTTTTGAATTAGTTTAATTTATGGGTATTTTGATTATTTTATTATTATTTATTTAATTTTTGTAAATTAATTTATTTAATTATAAAATTGGTTGATTTGGTGTTATTATAAGTTGATATTAATTTTAGTGTTGAGAAAATAATTTTTGAGAATATTATGTAATTTTTAGTAATATTTTTAGGTTATGTAAATATTGAAAAATTAGGTTAAATATATATTTTTGTTGAAATTATTGGTTAATTATGTGTTTTAGTTGATATTAGTATATTATATGTTGACAAAATAATTTTAATGATTTTATATAATTTTTGAGGAATATTAGTTATATTATGTGTATTTTGAATTATTAGGGTAATTGTGTAATTTTGCTAAAATTATAGTTAAATATTAGGTTTTACTTGGTTTTATAATTACTTAAGGTATAAAATGATTTTTATAAATTATTTACTATTTTAACTAATTAATACTAATTTTCAAAAATTATTTTCAAATAATATATTATTTATTAAATTAGTGATTGAATGGGTTTTTAATTACTTTTAATATATATTTAGGCTATTTATGTTATTTGAATATATAAAGTTAATTTTTACTAATTAATATTGAATTTTTGAGAAATTAGATTTTTAATAATATTATATTATTATTTTGGGATTTTTACTTAAATATTGTGAAATAATTATATTGAGTGTTTTAATGATTAAACATGCTATATTTTGATATTTTGAAGATATTTATGGCATTTATTGATTTTTAATATATTTTATTGTATTTTTTGGTTTTTGGTGAAATTGTGGACTTCAGTTAGGAGAATTGTGCAGTTCGGGGCCCCAACTGTAGGTGTTGAATATTATGTGTTTTGAAGTGTGTTTTCTTCTAGGATTGGTTCTACTTTTTAGCTGAGAGATGTTTGTTTTACAGAGAAAGCTCTACCAAATTTTTGATAGAATTCTCATAAAACGTGACGTCGCGTCTATCCTGAGTTTTCAGTCTTGTTTGAGGTTCGTATTCCTATATCGAGTCTCTTTAGAAGTATAAGTTAGATTTATTCTGATTTTTGTTATTATTATTTTATTGTATAGTTGCACCGAGACCGAGACCTAGTAGATCGGGCCCGTCGAACCAGCCTCGAGGAGCGCAAACTTATGAGTTGTCATTTTATATATACATCACACTTAGATTGCATGTTTTAGAATATACATATTTTGAATTGTATTTATTCATAAAATGTTTCATTAAATGCTTAAGTATACTTTAGGTATATTTTTAGTATTTTTTTAATATATTTCTAAATAAATGCATGTTTTACTTTCAATATATACTTAGCATGTTTTTAATATATAATTGGTTTATTTTTGGTATATTTCATGGTTGATTTGAATTTATTTGATATATATATATACTCAAAATATATTTAGTTTATTTTAGATATATTTCTAGTATATATACGGTTTATTTTATTATTATGAATGTATTCTGCATTATTTATTTTCCTGTATGAATGTTTTATTTAAATGAAGGATATCGATAGAACGTGATACCTAGTGAGCAGCACTAGGACCATGTACGTACTGGTACGATAGATTTAGGGTTGAGTGAGGATTACTTGTGGTAATTATGATTTGATTGAGATGTGATATGATTGATAGTATGGTTGTTAGAGCTTCGTTGACCTAGTGTCTCGGGGCCAATCACACTGACAATCAGACTGCTGGAGTTCGGTTGACTTAGTATTTTGGGGCCAGTCTACTATCCATATAGAATAAGTGAATTAACTTGGAATTAAGTGAGCTTGTATGGCTAGAGAGTTATTGTTGATCGATGTTGCGTTTAAATAGGGTTTTCTTTGATCCTTAATAAACAAATGATTTTCCAGTATTTTATATATTAAGTGTTTTAAGCATTTGTGTGAAATGCATGTGTGTGTGTGTATATATATATATATATATTATTACTATTATTATCATCGGATGATTGATTGCATTTGACATTAGGAAATGCATGTATATATAATATTACAATTTACTCAGTGAGGTCGGACTCCCCTCAGTTGAGATTTCAAGAGATTCTTCTTCCTCAGACCTCAGCAGTAGGACCATCCGTTGGATTTCTTCAGCCCCAACTTATTTATGTAAACTACTTACCTAATTTTCTTTGTACTCTAGAAAACTGCAGTAGTGATGTATTTGGTTTTTACTATATGTTGGTTGTGAATTCAGAGGCCTTTCTCTGAATATTGTATAATATATTTTATTTTATGATATGACAGAATCTATTTTTATTATATTAGTTTGAGTTTTTAATTAAATGGTGTATATTTTATTTTAATTCTTGCATGCTTTTTTTTCTTTCTTTTCTTTTAAGGCTTTCTACGAGTTCCGAATTCGAAAGAATTGTCATTCCCTAGCGCCGATCATGACTCCCAGTTTAGGTCGTGATAGATTTTTAAGGAAATCAAAACTCATTTCTTAACAATATAAAGGGAATGATGATTCTGATTGATGGAGGAATCATATTTCTATTCTCATACTCAAATTTAACCAATCGAACACTAGAAATTAGCATAGTCTATCATGATTATGATTTCTACTTTTATTTTTTTTTTACTTAACAAAAAGATTTTTATAAGTAAATTATGCTTACTTTTACAATATTACCACATTTTTAAAGTTTTTTTTTCCTTATGAATGATGAACTGGACAAATGATATCATATTACACTTTGTTGGTAAGAAAAAATGCAAGTTGAAAAAATAAAATTTGAATTTTATAGTTAGTACTTGAATAGTTAAATTTTTAAATGTGTAAACTCTTATATTTTAGTTTTCCGCTACGAAATACAGGTAATTTTTATAGTCACTGTAGATTTTTGGAATAATTAATATTACCCTTAAGGCTTCACCATAATTACTATTCCATCAATTCTTTTTGAAATTTTTAAAAACTCCCTCAGTTTTAAATTCATTAAATAATTTCCCCAATCTGTTAAAAAAAGGGTTAAATGACATAGAAAAGACATATTTACACTCAATACCTATTGAAATTTAGAATACTATATCTCTAGGTGGCAGGGTTTAGCACGCGTCTAAATGTTTGGCGACCATGGCACTGTGTGGGACTGAGGCCCACTAGGAAATATGATATAGGTCTTGGGCCTATTCGGAGATGGAGTCGTCACCCGGATAAAAGTTGGGACACACTGTATAGCAACTGGATCCCATGGAGATTTCCAGAAGCCGTCATTAGAGATCTTGTTCGGAAACTAGGTATGAGCATTTGAATGCTCACCTAACCTTGCGGTTGGCCTCTGTTTATGTTTTGCATTTTATCACCATTTAATTATTTAATTATTTCCTCATTTACATTCAAAATTGCACTTGCCTTCATTTACTTCCCAAATTTTACAAATAAGTCCAAGTTTGCATATTAATCCAATTTCATGCTTTTGAGTCCCTACATTCAACAGAAATAAAATAAGTAATAATTTACAATCATACATTCGAAATCAAATGGGGAAAGGAATTAAGGATTACAATGCTTTTAGGCAAAATAAAAGGATAATATACAGAAAATAAACTAAACATATATCAAGGGTAAACCGGTAAGTAATATAAACACGATGATATAAAAGGGATATCTAACAAAGGCGACTACTCAATGATGAAAATCATCAAGTAATTCCTACAAATAACACACAATTAGTCCTTCCTTTCAAAAAAAAAAAGAAATCATGTATCATAATACTTACAAAGAAATATTCTAAAAAGGGGTTGTATATTACGGATTAAAGAAATCATCAAATAATCAAGATAGTCATCATCATATAATGAAATAGCCATATTTGAGGGTCAAAAGACACATGCTAAGTGGATGTCATGGCAAACATTAAAAAAACAAAGCTAAAAGGCAGGCGAACCTATCAATTTGGTGATCACCTCATTGACATGAGGTGATGCCTCTATGATGAGGCATCGCCTCATCAACAGAGGCCCCTGATATTTCTAAGGCAAAAAGGGCATATAATACACATAAACAAAGGAGAGAAACTTCCTAGAGGCCTGTCAATGGGGCGATCGCCTCATTGACAAGAGGCGACGCCTGATCAACAGGCTAATTTCAACTCTCAAAAGGATTAGGCTTCTACTTTAAGCAACAATACATGCATATACACACTCAACAAGCATCAAGCTACAACTACATGCAAAAGCCTTCAAGGATCACATCAATGAAATTAAGTATAAAGCAAAGTAAACCAAAATATACCTAAAATATACTAATGACTTAGCTATGCATAAGCAAGGACACACTAAATGATGAACATGTTGATTTTAAGTGCAAGTTTTTTTACCAAAGTGAGAGGCCCTCTGAGATGTATCCTTGATTGTAACCTTTGCTAAGGTGTGATTCCTCCTTCCTCTCCTAGGAAATGTGGACCTCCTTTAACTTGAATCTACCCTCCTTTTTGAGGACGTTTTTTTCTTCTTTTCTTCTCTTTTTTTTCTTCTTTTCTCCTCCTTCAGAGCTCTTTCCTTCTCTCCTTTTTCTTCCCCCCAATTCTCAATAATCTCCCTCCTCACTTTTTCTCTCTCTTTCTCTTTTCTTCCCTAGCTTACCCATGCCCCTAAGCCCTCTAGCTCATTATAAGCCTCTATAGCCTTTTTCTCTTCCTCAAAAATCTCTTCCTTACATAAAATCATGTATGGGGTATGGGGCTCACACCACTTGGCCACCATGGTTATAGCTGCAAGTGGTCTGCCACAGAGGCGACACCTCTTCGATGAGGCGATTGCCTCATTGGCAGTTGCCAAAAAGGCAATCGCTTCATTGCACTAAGGCAACACCCCTTTAGCCCGAGCCTGCATTGGGCCAAGTGGGCTTAGGCCAATTCTAGACAATTAGGCTAAGTTTTGAGCATATAGGCTTTAGGTTTTCAAGTCCACTTTCCATTAGAAATTCAGGTTTCATTCTCATATCTAAATTTTATATTCTTATCATTAAGCTTGACAATGGGTCGGTTGAACTGAGTGCCCCTAATTCGTCCCCTAACATGGGCAGACCAAATCAAGTGTCTACAGTTTATACCTTGATTTTTCAAAAAATCAAATGTATGCAATGGCCATTTTTTGAAAAATCACATGCACAACAACAAACAAATAATAAGATGAGCAACATACCTGACTCTCAGGTTTCACCCGAGAGATGAATCTTTCAATTCTGAAATGTGACTGTGATCTTCTAGTTTTCCTAGCCCAATCAGCCACTCATTAATATTTGATAAAGATATTTGAAGACTATTAACCTTGGGTTTTCCTAGCCCGATCATTGTCTTGCTGGGGATATAGACTTATGGGTTTTCCTGACCCAACCATCAGTCACTTGAAGTATGATTTTTGGGTTTTCCTAGCCCGATTTGTCATCATACCTGAAACGTGATTCTCAGGTTTTCCTAGCCTAATCATCACTACATTAAAACTTGATTCTCAGGTTTTCCTAGCCCGATCATCACTTAATCTGAAACTTAATTCTTGGGTTTTCCTGGCCCGATCATCATTTAATCTGAAACTCGATTCTTGAGTTTTCCTAGCCCGATCATCACTTAATCTTGACTTTGGTTCTCTAGTTTTCCTAGCTTGATCACCACTAGGGATGTGGTTTTTGGATTTTCCTAGTCTAATTATCACTTTTCCGGGGATGTAGACTTCTGGGTTTTCCTGGCCCAATTGTCATTTACTTTCAAATTCGAGGATACTACCCGAATAGTCATTTTGATTTTTGAGCTTCGAGAATTCAAACCCGAATAGCCTAGTCTTTAAGCTTTGGGGATTCAAACCCAAACAACCTTTTCTTTGAGCTTCAAGGATTCAAACCCGAATAGCCCTTTCTTTAAGCTTCGAGGATTCAAATCCGAACAGCCCTCCCTTTTAATGGCGTGGGTTTTCCTGGCCTGATCTTGTCCAAACTTCATTTGGACAACATTTTATCCCTGAATTTCATCTTCTTAGCATATGGTATTAACCCTTTTTTAA
This sequence comes from Mallotus nudiflorus, assembly GCA_947683625.1. Lineage (NCBI taxonomy): Eukaryota > Viridiplantae > Streptophyta > Magnoliopsida > Malpighiales > Euphorbiaceae > Mallotus > Mallotus nudiflorus. The sequence continues at coordinate 5,725,671 of CANTUR010000166.1, read as the reverse complement.
AAAAAACCCTAAACTTCTTCCCACTATAAAAAGTAACTTTTCTCTTATCTTCCTCCCCTTTCACTTTTGTCACTTTTCTCTTTTCTTCTCTCTCTTCCTCCTGCACTTTATGTACCCTTCTTCTTTTTATAGTTAATGGAGAACAAGAGAACACCTTCTGTGCCTGAGTAGGATCACATCCCACCTTTCGTTAGTGCTTCTAGGAGTCTGGGACTAATGCAAGGAGGCTTGATTCCCCCTCTGGCAGATTTAAGGTCCCATATCTACTCGTCTGCATTTGGAGAGGTTAGTACCCCAAATCTTCCTGCAAAATTATATTAGGTCAGTGATTATTCTTACATAATTATCATTCTAAGGCATTGTTTGATTAAACAAACATGAAATTTATCATTTTAATTACCAAAAATTGAGAACCTTCACCTCTTCAATGAGGTAATCATCTTATCAATAAGGCGATTGCCTTATCGATGAGATGATAGACTTCTTATGAAGAGGCGATAGCCATTCTTGCTGATTGAAAGGCTATCGCCTTTTTAAAGAGGTGATCGCCTCTGTGATGAGGCGATCGCTTCATCAACAGGCCAATCTATGTTATTTACATGTCTATTTATTCTGAATTTTTTGAGACCATAAAATGCATAAATTTTACTTCCCTATTCCTTTGCTTGTAGTATGACGCTCAGACATTTAAGGGTGCTAGGAATTTCCATGAAGCCCGGGCTTTCTATGGTGAGTTAACTGACGATCAGAGGGATCAAATTCAGGAGACTGGATTCGAGGACTTCATACTCTCACTTCCTTTCGAGCAAGGATGCACGGATTATTAGCCACTAAACACTTTGATGGAGAGGTGGTTTGACATGACTCACACTTTCCATCTCCCATTTGGTGAGCTTACTTTGGACCCAGTGTCATTCGCCACCATCATAGGGATTGCTTATACTGAAGACCCTATCCCTTTTGACACTAGCCTACATCAGCTATCTCCAGACAAGGCTGCATATATCAAGAGACTTTTGGGCATGACTCCCGACATAAAGGGGACTCATACCCTCAAGCTGGACTCGATCAGGAGCTTCTATACCCAAGAGTGAGCTATGGCGATGATCACTCCTCACGAGATTGATCAAGTGGTGAGGGCCTTCTTACTCTATTTGCTCGGTACCATATTCTTTGCTGACACACCGCCAATTCTATCAACCTGATGTTTTTGCTGGCTCTTTGAGACCTCGATCAGGTATCTATATTCAACTGGTATAGTTGTGCTATGGCGTATTTGTACTAGAGTATGGACGAGGTGGTCCGAGGGGCCAAGAGATTTTATGGCTTCTAGCGCGTTGTTTTAGTAAGTCATGATCCTCGCTTTCCTTATCTTGCTCTAACCTCCATTAGTTTCTTAGCTTCTCCTGCTTTCTTTTCCCTAGGTCAAGGCTCTAGAGCTAGAGTTGCTTATGGGCATGACATGAGTGGGGGATCACTTCCCAGCCCTTGGTAGATGGGGAGCCAGTCGCATCATGAAGAGGCACCTCGCACGAGTTCATATCCATAGACAGCACTTAAACTCTCTAACACAGGATGCGGGACCTACAAAGCATAACCTTTCTTATTAGTAAATTATGCATATTCAACTTACTTACCTATTGACATCTCCCCTTTTTGCAAATCCAAAATGATTTATAAGGGCTTGAGGATAGCTGGACTATTGAGATAACTCGCTCTAGGCCCTTAGCCCAAAAGAGAATACTCCTCTGTGGCCCTAGATATTGATCCTGGTATTTGGGTGATCGGGTCTTGAACTGGAGGAGAGGTGCTAGAGCAAGACGGGTTCTGAGGTCTCCTCCTGACAGCATACTTTAGGCTCACGAGTTGGAGGGCGACGACCTTGCCCAGGCTATTATAGGCTCACCAGTTGCAGATCACACGGTTCATGTGAAGAGCTGATATGCAGAGTTCATTCGCACCCACCTTCTACTCACAGTCCCCTTCCATGTCGCTTTTACCTCTCAGGTATGTCCCTATCAACTTTCCTCACCTTGAGAATTGATTGCATTCTCACATGATTCCCTTGTCTTGCCTTCAAGCTACTCCTACTAAACCTATGGCCCCAATTAGATCCCGAGTGTGAGAGAGAAGCCCCTGAGGCATCAACTAGATCCGGGCAAGGAGAAGACTTCTGCGATTGGCGAGCAGGTCAGGCCGACTACTGCCCCCAATTCTGAGTTCATCCCAGGCAGCTTCATTCACATCCCTGACCCTTTAGCCCAATGTTGGGTTCCTCCTGGAGAGTTGTCCTATCAGTTCTTTACCTTAAAAGAGGACCTGACCCCTACATGCACCCCTGGTGGTGCTACTCATGTAAGCTTTTTTCTGACCTACTTTCATTATGATTCTCAAACCAACTATTAGTTTCAATATTCATTTCAATAATGCAAATTCCTCTGGAGCAAGGCCTATATATGTACCATATGATAGAGGCCCAGAGAGACTACATGTTGGAGATCACCCAGCAATGGAGGGTGAGAATCTTTTTATTTCCTATATGTATGCATGCCTGTGTGGTTTACTAACCTGTGATTTGTCTGACTAGGATCAGGATGAGGCTAGCAAGGTGAGGATCATCACTTTTGAGCATTAGATTGATGTATTTTCAGATCGATGAGGATGATGAGGATGAAGACAGGAGTGGCAGCGGTGCTAGAGGAGGGGATGACCCTAAAGGTACCGAATCAGACACTTGATGTACTAGGGTCGGCATTCATACAGTCTTTGAACAATGAGCACAAATATTTTTGTTATTGATTTATTGACAAACTATTTATAAAATTCATCATTCTCCTTAATTAATGATTACATGCGAACTAGTTTTAAGGATTACATGTGTGTTTGCCCCACTATATTCTGATTTGCACCTGTTGAGATTGCACAGTTCGAAGAAATGTAACAACCAGCTCTGCTAATGAGGTAATTGCCTCATTGGCTTCTAATTAAAATGCAATCACATCATGCTGCTGAGGCGGTGCCTCATCAATGAGGCAATCGCCTCAGCAGCAGGCGGTCTTGCCCCTTTAAAAATTCACATCCTTGTGTTCAACCCACTTCTTGAGTTCCCTTTGTCCCTAACCTCCTAATTCTCTCTCTAAGCACCTCTGAAATCCATAATCATAATTGAATGGAGTCTGAGGCTACTACAACCAATCTTGAAAGGTTTAGACAATAAATTTTGGACTAGGTTAGAGCCTTTTCACCTTTCGATCTTCAAATCACTCCATACTAGGAGGATCAACTTCCCCTTTCTCTATGCCATAGTTCAGTTTTAAGATCCCTATAAACACATTTTTTAATTCAATACAATATAAATATGTCCTCTGTCGAGGGAATTCAAAGCAATTCTCAGTCATCACACAGTATCTATGTGTCGACTTGCAGTTCTTGACTATGAAAACCCAAATCCTCACTCCATTCGACACCAAATGGCACGTATATTCAACCTTCCACCCTAGTCCTCTTTTCACTGCATCCTCAGTTCAAAAATCATATTAGATTCCCGTCTCGAGGTCACCATGGGTGTGGATAAAGAAGAAACTTATTGGCCCAGCATAATGGCCCTCTACTTGTATGCTCAATTTCTGTTAGTTTCTCCCTCAAGAAAATGTGATTCGAAGGTCCTTTCCATTCTCAATCAGGTGGAATTAGGGTTTAATCCCTTCCCTCTCATCTTAGCAAAAACTATCATTAGATTGGATATCTGCACAAAGACATGACGATTCTTAGGAAGTCTATTCCTATTGGAGGTAAGTTTCCTGTTGTCCATTCCTGACTTCCAACTGTCTTAGTATCTACATCTAATCATTTGCAAACCCACATATATGGATTTATGAAAAGTTAGGTCTGCTTGAACCTCCCTAAGACATTAGGCGCTACAAAGCCAAGCATTACCAAACAAGGAAGCCACATCATATTCCTGCAGATATTCACAGTTGGCTATCAACATTCCCTGATACTCCAATCTGTTGAATGTGCCCCTAGTGGGGATTGCAGCATGTGACCATTCAGTCCTACACATATTGTGTCCCGATTGTCGATCTTTATTTTGCCACTTTTTACAATCTAGCCCGCCTTTGCCACTAATACGGTCACAAACAACTGATTATGGAGCTAGTTCATGAGTTCAAACCAGGGCCCCTTTCTCAAAACTTCCTGGACCACTTGGTGGCAACTTGGCCTCGAAGAGTCATTAAGAGAAATTTAAGCTACGACGGAGATTAGACTACCGATGATCATTACAAAGCATGGGTTTGTTTGCAATAGACAGAAAGAAATGAATTTATTAAATACAAAAGGATAAGAGATTTACAAATGTTAAGCTCCCAGGGTAAGCAACAAAAGAAAAGAAAACAAAATTAGCTCATAGAATTAAGTCGTCATTTCCCCTTTTGTAATTTTCCTTTTATACTAATTAAATGGATTATAATAGACACATCATGCAATGTTTAACAATAATTGAAACAATCCATTTCATTTCATTTAAGCACAAAATGTATATACATTTCACTTCTGATACATCTTATGTTATTAGTTGGCTTGCCCTTGCAAGTTTTTCAAATAATCATTTTATGTCTCTCTCTCTCCTTTTACATGTCCTTAACTTTTGCCTGGACCGCCTCTTTTAAGATTTTCAATCCAGTAGGACCCCCTTTTTTTTAGTCTCTATCTTTTTCCTAGACAACCTCTTTTTGAGGTTTTCTCCCTAGCAAGGCTTTTCATAGAAAGTATTTCTTGAGCTTGTCTAGGTTGATGGGCTCTTTGAACTTATTTCCCTTTATATCAAATAAAATGGCAACACCTTTCAAAAATAACTTCTTCACCAGATACAGTCCTTCCCAGTTAGGCTTAAATTTCCCCCAAGGGTCAGTCATAACTAATTTTGTAAGCTTTAGCATCAAATCCCCTTCTTGAATTTTTCTTGGCTTGATCTTCTTATTGTAGGCACGTGCTATTATTTTCTGATACAACTAAGAATGATACATAGCTTTCATCCTCTTCTCATCTAGCAATGATAACTAAGCCAATCGACTTTCAACCTACTGATACTCGAGGAGTTTAAATTCTAGAAGGACTCTCAACAACCTTACCTTGACCTCTACAGGCAAAACGACCTCACACCCATAAACTAAAGAGTATGGAGTGACGCTTGTCAAAGTTCTAGCAATTATTCAGTACCCCCACAATGCGAATTATAAGTATTCTGCCCAATCTCGATAATTTTTCAACATCTTGGCTAAGATCTTTTTCACATTCTTATTAGCTACTTCCACTGCCCCATTTGCCTGCGGCCTATACGGAGATGACCTGTGGTGCTCAATCTTATAGTCCTTAAGTAGTGTGGCCATTTTTGCTTGAAATTGAACACCATTTTCTATAACTATCTGGTATGGCAAACCATATCTGCAAATTATGTTTTTCTCAATAAACCTCATCATTGACAGTAGCATAAGATTCAGCCTCAACCCATTTAAAGAAATAGTCAATAGCCATAATAATATATCAATGACTGTTAGTCACTCTCGGTCTTACTTCTCCTATGATGTCAACCCCCTATACAGCAAATGGCTAAGGAGAAGTCATTCCTTGAAGCTCCATAGATGGTAGATGGCTAACATCACCATAAGTTTGGCAATTGTGACATTTCCTCATAAATCTAACATAATTTGCCTCTATGGTGAGTCAAAAGTACCCCTGACATGCTATTTTCTTTGCCAAGACTGTCCCATTCATGTGTGGCCAACATACCCCTTCATGAATTACTTTCATAAGCTTTCAGGATTCATCCTTATCAACACACCTGAGGTGTACCCTGACTGGCATTCTTTTATATAGCATCCCATTATGACTTATGAACTATCAAGATAACATTTGCAGGGATATCCTTTCTTTCCTGTCAGCGTCATTCGAAAACTGCCCAGTTTCTAGATACCTTTATAAATCATAAAACCAAGGTTTCTCAGTAGCATCAACTGGCATCACTCTCACCTCTTCATAACAGGGGACTCAAGATTTTATAAGAATTAAGGGCTTGGCTTTTGGTTGTTTCCCACTTTCCCATATAGAGGCCAGTGTGGCTAAGGCATCAGCTACCTGATTTCCTTCTCTCGGTAAGTGGACAAACTTACACTGAATAAATGAGCACAAGATAGTGGCCAAGTATTCCCAGTACAACCGTAATTTGTCTTCCTTTATCTCCCATTCTTTGGTGGCTTATTTTATGACTAACATGGAATCCCCATAGACAGTAACATTCTCTACTCCTGCGCTGCACAATGCCTCTAAACCAAAAATATAGGCCTCATATTCTACTTGGTTATTAGTTGCTTCAAACTCAAGTCTTTTTGCCATCGGGATCATTTCTCCTTCTGGCATAACTAAAATTACCCCTATTTCGGCCCCTTTGTTATTGACAGCTCCATCAAAGTACATTTCCTAACCTTATATCTCTATCGCCCCTAGATGTTCGTTAGGAAACTCCAAGTGTATGGCGACCACAGCACTGCGTGGGCTTGAGGCCTACTAGGAAATACGATATAGGTCTTGGGCCTATTCGGAGATGGAGTCACCACCCAGATAAAAGCCAGGACACACTGTATAGCAACTGGATCCCACGGAGATTCTTAGAAGCCGTCATCAGATATCGGGTTTGGAAACTGGGTATGAGCGTTTGAATGCTCACTCAACCTTACGGTTGGTCTCTGTTTGTGTTTTGCATTTTATCACCATTTAATTACTTAATTATTTCCTCATTTACATTCAAAATTGCACTTGCCTTCATTTACTTCCCAAATTTTACAAATAAGTCCAAGTTTGCACATTAATTCAATGTCATACTTTTGAGTCCCAACATTCAGCAGAAATAAAATAAGTAATAATTTACAACCATACATTCGAAATTAAATGGGGAAAGGGATTAAGGATTATAATGCTTTTAGGCAAAATAAAAGGATAATATATAGAACATAAACTCTACATATACCAAGGGTAAATCAACAAGTAATATAAACACGATGATATAAAAGGGATAGCTAACAAAGGCGACTACTCAATAATGAAAATCATCAAGTAATTCCTGTAAATAACACACAGTTAGTCCTTCCTTTCAAAAAAAATGAAATCATGTATCACAATACTTACAAAGAAATATTCTAAAAAAGGGTTGCATATTACGAATTAAAAAATCATCAAATAATCAAGATAATCATCATCATTCAATGAAACAACCATGCTTAAGGTTCAAAAGACACATGCCAAGTGGACGTCACAGCAAATATTAAAAAAAATAAAGCTAAAAGGTGGGCCAATCTGTCAATGTGGCAATCGCCTCATTGATAAGGCGATTGCCTCATTGACATGAGGCGATGCCTCTATGTCACCTCATCAACAGAGACCCTTGATATTTCTAAAGCAAAAAGGGCATATAATACATGTAAACAGAGGAGAGAAACTTCCTGGAGGCCTGTCAATAGGGTGATCGCCTCTATGATGAGGCAATTGCCTCATTGACAAAAGGCAACGCCTCTATAAAGAGGCATCACCTAATCAACATGCTAATTTCGACTCTTAAAATGATTAGGCTTATACTTTAAACAATAATACATGCATATACACACTCAACAAGCATCAAGCTACAACTACAAACAAAAACCTTCAAGGATCACATCAATGAAATGAAGTATAAAGCAAAGTAAACCAAAATATACCTAAAATATACTAATGACTTAGCTATGCACAAGCAAGGACATACTAAATGATGAACATGTTGAGTTTAAGTGCAAGTTTTTTTCCTGAATTGAGAAGCCCTCAAAGATGTATCCTTGATTGTAACCTTTGCTAAGGTGTGATTCTTGCTTTGACACAAGTTTTCTCCTTCCTCTCCTAGGAAATATGGACCTCCTTTAACTTGAATCTACCCTCCTTCTTGAGGACATTTTTTTCTTCTTTTCTTCCCTTTTTTTTCTTATTTTCTCCTCCTTCAAAGCTCTTTCCTTGTCTCCTTTTTCTTCCCCCCAATTCTCAATATTCCCCCTCCTCACTTTTTCTCTCTCTTTCTCTTTTATTCCCTAGCTTCCCTATGCCCCTAAGCCCTTTAGCTCATCATGAGCCTCCATAGCCTTTTTTTCTTCCCCAAAAATCTCTTCCTCACGTAAAATTAGGTATAGGGTATGGGGCCCACACCACTTAGCCATCATGGTTGCAGCTGTAAGTGATCTACCACAGAGGCGATGCCTCTTCGATGAGGCGATCTCCTCTTTGATGAGGCGATCACCTCATTGGCAGCTGCCAAAGAGGCGATTGTTTCATTGCACTAAGGTGACACCCCTTTGGCCCGAGCCTGCGTTGGGCCAAGCGGACTTGGGCTTATTCTAGACAATTGAGCTAAGTTTTGAGCTATTTAGACTTTAGGTTTTCAAGTCCACTTTCCATTAGAGATTCAGGTTTCATTCTCATGTCCAAGTTTCACATTCTCATCATTGAGCTTGACAACGGGTCGGTCAAATCGAACGCCCCTAATTCGTCCCCTAACACAGGCCGACCAAATCGAGTGTCTACAATATCATATTTAATTAAATTTTTCTTTTTTAAAAAAATTATTCAATTTTCTTTTATACTACTATAACATTAAAAACAATAATTATAACAACAATTAAATTAAATCAAATTACATTACATTAAAAATTATAACTTCAACGATTTAAAAAAAAAATTAACTTTAATAAAAAAAGATATATTTATTCTCATCTTGTTAAATCTATACTATTATACAACCTTCAATTAAACTTCTTGTTTTCAATTTTAAGCTATGATTTAATTAAATCAAAATCAAATTAAATTAAAATTTAACAAAAGTTTGTATTAAAATCAAATATTTATCCTCAAATGCAAATTTAAATATTTAAAATTAAACCAAAATCAAATGCATATTTATTCTCAATATTTGATCAAATTTTTAATATTATATCATATTAAATTTATTTTTTAAAATCCTATATTTTTTACATTGTTATAGTATAAAAATATAAGCATTTTATTTTTATAAATGTTTGTAAATTTTAATTTTAATTAAATTAAGTTTAATTTGAAAATTTAAAAGAATTTTTGAAAATATTGACATTTGACTAATAGCATATTTCAAAAATATTCTTACGTTTTTTAACAGAATGGAAAAATTGGTTAGCAAATCTAAAATTGAAGGGATTTTTAGTTATTTTTCAAAAAAAAAAAAAGGGACAAAATAATAATTATGGTCAAACCTCTTGAGAATAATAGTAATGATCCCCATATTTTTTTTATATACCTAATATACATATATTGTAAATTTGAGTAGAAATTTTAAATTTTGATGAACATAGTGTGGAAGTGTTTCTACTCTGGTGCCTTGATCATTTAATGGTAGCAGTTAAATGATAAATCATGTGTTGGTAAGGTGAATATTTGGAAGATATAGTTAGATTATGATCTGATTTAGCTCTTTAGGTATATATAAAATGCGAAAAGTGCGAATAGCCAACCATAATCAGAAAAAAATTCTATAATGTGTGTTAGTTTGTTTTTTAGCATAATTATTCTTTTTATGAAAAAAAATATATTTTTTAGGTTCCGTTTGTTCATGAATTTTTTTTTTATTTTTCAGTATTTTAAATTATTAAAAAAAATAAGTTAAAAAAATAAATTGTTAGTTAAAATAACTTCAACTTTAAAATAAAAAAAATGATTTCGAGTACATATTGAATGTTTTATCTCATAACTTATTATTTTTCTATTTTTAAATATTTTCTCTTTTCATTTATTACCTTTTAATATTAAGTAAAATATCATAAAATATTTACCACAGATAAATGGAGCCTTAGTGTACTATTTGTACTCTCTTGTTTGTGTAAATTTCATCTTTTATTGTCAAAAAATATATAATATATTGCACTTATTAATTTATAAATGTGATAAAATCATAAGACTAATGCAGGAATTAAATAAAATATAAAAATATTATGATGGGTTCAAACTTAATGGTTAAATAATTTTTAATAATTTATTAAATTCGTAGGGTCAACATGAAAATGTAAAAAAAAAAAATTGAAGAGTTATGTGCATTCTGCTAAAAAATATAATTTTTTTATAATTAAAAATGTAATTTGACAAATTTTTTTGAAAAACAACTATGTCTCGTTCAATTTTATTCTGGACGATTTTAATTGTATATTTACGCCATAATTTTTTGTAAAATTTCACAAGCAAATACCAGATTTGTTAATTCCTTTGAATCTATAAACTGAATTTATTTATAGAGTTATTTGTTTGTACACAATCTTTCAACAAAATTATAGGATTAGTTGAATATTCAAACTCATTATTTAATTTAATAAAATTAAAGCTTGTTTCATTTTAAACTTTTAAAAATAAGGAAAAATTACAAATTTGGTGTCTCAATTTTTATGATTTTTCTATTTAAATATCTGAATTTTTTTTTAATAAAGTGTTTAAATTTTAGAAAAATATATTGATATAGTGTCTCCGACTAATTTAATATTAATTGGATGTTTAGTTAAATCAAAAAGAATATACTTTTATTACAGTTATTAATCATGTCATTTGACACATATGTTGCATTATTTAAAGGATAAAATTACCCTTATTTAGTCACCCTTCATATCTGCAGCGGAAATTAATGTTGATGTTATTTTTTATCAATTCATAATCTTAATAGGATTAATTTTATCTTTTAAATAATGTAATATACGTGGCACATGACATAACCAATACTATATTGATATGTTTTTATAAAATTCAAGTATTTGATTGCAAAAAAAAAAAAATCAAACACTCAACTAGAAAAAATATAAAAATTGAGACATCAAATTTGTAATTTTTCTCAAAAATAAAGTACATTTGACACTATTATCATTTTTATATTAATTTTTTAAAAATTATACATTTTTATATTTATATTTTTTATTTGATGTTTCAAGTATTCATAAAAAGTTAGAGCTATATATATATATATATATCATTTTACTTTCAAAGTAAATTTATGTATTGTAATTTAAAAAAAAAAATTATATTACGGTAAATATTAAGTAAAAATTAACAAACATTTGTTAAATATTAATTATTATTTAGCTATTACACTATGTAAAATTATTTTTAATGTCACAACCCAACCCGAAGGCACGTGACCGGCACTAGTAAATGGGTAGGTATAAAGCCCCCGAAACCCATTGTAAGCCTTAAGGATAAGAAAAATAAAACCTTCAAAATTTAAAACTTTATTTCATGAAAGAACACATTATCAAACTGATTTTTCTAAAAATAAACATAATCGTGCGCAACATAAAATATTCTCCATCATCAAATATCATTAATCAATCTTAAAACATTATACATAAGCGTAGTTCATTAAAATGCAATACACAAATATACTTAAGTTTTACAAACTCATAGTACAAACACTACTGCAGTATTCTAGAGTTACTACTACAATATAGCTCACAATAACCTACATAATATAGTCGGTGATGAAGAAATCTAGCGTAGAGGCGGTCTGAGGTCAAACTCCCAAACTCCTAAAAAAAATATATTGAGGAGAATCAAACCTTACTGAGTAAGTTAATAAAAAGAGTTGTACAATTTGAAAACCTTTTTGAAAACCATATACTTATAGTGAAAATAATTCATAATGTATATATATAGCTTTTGAAAAATATCGGTAAAACTCTGTACCCAGATTTCTAAATGGCCAACTGGGCCCACTTAATCCTCATAGACTGTCGGTCCCCGAAAGCAAAGGCATCAACCAAGGTACCAAGCCGCAGTCAACCACTTAATCCAAATACATGGCACTAGCAGTCCCTGAGAGCTAAGGCATCCACCGAGGTACCCATCCCAGTCAGCAATCCCCAAGAGCAAAGATATCCACCGAGGCACCCGTCCCAATTTATATCCATAAGTCATACATACATTGGATCCATCTCTCAATCTCTACCATGTGCACACAATCCTGGTGAAACCTACCAGGTAGCCCGTTCTACCAAAATTTCTCAAAAAAAATTTTAAATAAATAAAATGCATTTAAATCTTAAATAGCAACATTTAAATTAAATAAATCATATAATTAATACTAAAAATATGAGTGCACGCATCTTTAAATAAAACACACACACATGTCAATTTATCAACTTACAAGACAAGCAAGAAGGCTGATGACAACGCGTCTGCCTTGATCCAACAGCTCCCGCTCCGATATTCTCTAGAAAAAAATAACATACCTATTTTAAAAACACGTCTATGGAATTAAAATCAAAAATCAACAAAAATAGCAAAATTCTAGACTGACTCGAGAAAGACCATATAAGACTCGATAGATAGGACAAACGTTAATTAACGCTAGAAATTTATGAAAAATGTCACCTTTTACAAGAAAATCTACCGAAATTTTGGCAGAGTCTCCTCTGGAAAACGGACATCTCTCTACCATAGGTAGAGCCATTCCTACATAGAAAACGCATTTCTAGTATTCACAGATATTTACACTTGAGTTGGGCTCCTAGAATTACACTTACCCCCGACCGAGATCACAAACTCAACCATCACAAAATTAAATCATTTATTTCCCAAAAAAATACATATTACATATAAATATCCATAACTTAGAAAATCATTTCTCATTAAAGCTTAAAAACAAAATTTCACAAACAGATATACCAAAATATATACTAATATAAAATATCAATTATTCAACAATTAAATAACCCAATTTACATTTCATTATCAAAATACAAATATAACCTAAATTTAATTACTCATATTAATAAATCTCTACAATAAATATATTTACTATCAAATTCATAATTTAATGTCAAAATATCCAAATCTCACATAATACTAAAAAACAACACATAATATATTAATTGAAACTAATTTTCAAAAATTAGTGTTAATTAGTCAAAAAATAGTAAATAATTTGTAAAAATCCTTTTAATTCCTTAAATATTATTAAAACCAACCACAATCTATTATTTAGTTATCATTAGCACAAAATTACGTTTTTTACCCTTATAATACAAAAATTTACATAATATACTATTATTACTCAAAAAAATTCACTAAAAATTATACAAATGCCTAAAAAAATTATTTTCTCAACATCAAATTTCTTAATATCAATAAAAACATAAAATCAACTAATAATTTCTTCCAAAATATAAATTTAACCTAATTATCCACATTTGACATAAACTTAAAATAATTATAAAAATAGTATAAAAATCACAAAAGCCATAAATTAAGTTCTAAAATCAATAACATTTAATAATAATACCAATTATCACAATTTCATAATTTTTAACAATTAATTTTTAAAAATTAATAAAATTCACAATTAATACAAAAAATTTCCTATAATCTTAAATAAAATCAATATACTAAAAATAATTAACAATAATTACTCTAATTACTAATTACACTTAAAAAAATCAAATCAAATAAAATTCTGTAAAATAAAAAAAATCAAAATAATACACCAAAATTAGATTTAAACAACTAACTTAGCATAATTAACCATTTAACTTGGAATAAATAAAGTTTAGCACTTAAATCAACCTAGACAATCAGAAAATGACCTAGAAACAACCTAAAAATGACCCAGAATAACCTACTGTCTACCTTGATTTTCAATGCCGAAAAGGGGCTGCAGCGGCGAGGCCAGGTGTCAACTGTCCCCTGAGGAGGCAAGGCAAGCTGAGGGAGCAACGGCGGCGCCGATCTAGCTCTGACAGTGGCGGGGAGAGCTTAAACTGAGAGAGAGAGACACCAGAAGTGGAAGAAAAGGAGAAGAAGAGGTGGCTGGTGGCTTGCTGTGGCGGAGATGGTGGGTCAGGTGGTCGAGGCACGTCGAAGGGAGAGGTAGTGTGACAGAGACGGTCATAGGAGAGGGAGGAGGGGCTACGAGTTGGATTATATATATATATACACACACGCACACATATATATTTGTATATATATTAACCTAAATTTACATACTATATATGTATATTCACACACATGCATATATCTATATACGTACATATATATATATATATATATATATATAACATAACATAACATAACACCCACCTAAATAATAAAACCCTATATAATATATAGTATTTACATTATATATTATAAGGTTGAAAATAGCAAGGGGAATATAGAATAATCATACTTATAAAATAACTATCTAATATTTAATATTACTATAGAAAATATAATTCCCTAAAATAATAATAACATAACTCTATCTCAATAAAATAGCTAGATGATTAACAATTATATAATATAATTTAAAATTATTTATTAATACTACAAATTCAAAAATTATTTATTTAAATTAAAATATAGGGTATTACAGTCTTCCCTCTTTATAAGAATTCATCCCAAATTCGAAAAAGAAGAATTACAAAGCTTAAGAGGGAAAGAGATATGAGAAAGAAACTCGCATCTCAGCTTCAATTTTCCTGGTATAGTCCTCAGTAGAATGGTTACTTCATAGCACCTTCACCATCAGTATCTCCTTAGTTCGCAATTGTTGTATTTGGCGATCCACAATCACCACTGAATACTCCTCATAGGTCAGATAATCGCTAAGCTCCACGGCTTGAGGCTGCAAAACATGAGATGGGTCAAGAATGTATTTCCTCAGCATAGATACATGGAATACAGGGTGGATCCTCAACAATTCTAGTGGCAACACCAATCTATATGCCACTTCACCCACTCTAGACCAAATCTCAAACGGTCTAATGTATCTAGGAGCTAGCTTACCCTTCTTGTTAAATCTCATGACTCCTTTCATTGGAGACACCTTTAAGAACACCATGTCTCCAACCATAAAGGATACATCCTTTCTCCTAGGGTCAGCATAGCTCTTTTATCTGCTGAAGGCTGTCTTCAATCTCTACTGTATGATGGGGACTTTCTCTGAAGTCACCTATACTAACTCTGGACGTGTCAGTTGCCTCTCACCAATCTCCCAACATAATGGTGATCTGCACTTCCTACTGTATAGTGCCTCATATAGAGCCATTTCAATGCTAGCATGATAGCTATTATTGTAAGCAAACTTAATCAATGGCAAGTGTGAATCCCATTATCTTTCAAAGTCAATCACATATATCCTCAACATATCTTCTAACGTTTGGATAGTCCTCTCTGACTGACCATTTGTCTAAGGATGGAAGGCTGTATTGAAATCCAATCTGGTGCCCAAAGCATTATGTAATTCTTGCCAAAAGACTGAGGTGAATGTGGCTCCTCTGTCCGACGCTATACTCATTGGTACTCCATATAGATAAACAATCCTATTGACATAAAGACTCGCCAGTCTATCAGTATAGTACATCTTCTTTATTGGTAGAAAGTATGTTGACTTGGTTAGCCTATCAACAATCACCCAAATAGCATCATAGCCTCCTATAGTCCGAGGTAGTCCAGTCACAAAGTCTATGGCTATCATGTCCCATTTCCATTCGAGAATTGGCATAGATTGTAATAATCTCGAGGGTCTCTGATGTTCAAGCTTCACTTGCTGACAAGTTAGGCATCTAGACACAAACTCTACAATATCCTTCTTCATTCCATTCTACCAATATGTATCTCTCAAGTCATGATACATCTTAGTGGAACCCGGATGAATATTATAAGCAGAAAAATGTGCCTCTTTCGTAATTTTTTTCCTCAAGTCGTCAACATCTGACACACAAATCCTAGTGCCCAACCCCAATACACCTTTTCTGTCAACCATAAAGTCTCTTGACTGCCCTTGTTGCACTTTATACATAATCCTCTATAACTACGGGTCTCTATTTTGAGCTGCCTTAACCTGATCCAAGTATACAAATCGTACCCTGAATTGAGCTAAAAGGCACTTTTTAGTAACTTTCAACTGTAACCCTTGATCAATTAATCTGTGTAACTCCTTGATAATGGGCCTCCTTTCTGAGTTGATATGGGCAAGATTGCCTGCTGACTTCCTACTCAAGGCATCAACAACAACATTCGCCTTGCTTGGATGGTACAAAATGGAATAATCATAGTCCTTGAGAAGTTCCATCCATCTTCTCTACCTCAAATTCAAGTCCCTTTGTTAGAAGATATACTTCAAGCTCTTATGATCGGTGTATATCTCATATGTAACCTCATACAAGTAATGCCTCCATATCTTCAAAGCAAACACAATGGTTGCCATCTCTAAGTCATGAGTGGGATAGTTTTACTCGTGCTTCTTCAACTGCCTTGAAGCATAAGCAATTACTTAGCCATTTTGCATCAATACGCAGCCCAATCCTACTCTGGAAGCATTATAATACACCGTATACCCTTTATTGCCAGAAGGCAAAGTCAGAATTGGAGCTGACGTCAATAAATCCTTCAATAATTGGAAGTGCCCTTCACATCTGTCTGTCCATACAAACTTAGCACTCTTCTGGGTCAACCTTGTCAAAGGTGCGGTAATTTTGGAGAAGTCCTTCATAAATCTCCTGTAGTAGCCTGCTGACCCAAGAAACTCCATACTTCTCTAATTATAGTCGGCCTCGGCCACTCTGTGATAGCTTCTATCTTCTTAGGGTCCACTTGTATGCCATCCTTAGAAACCACGTGGCCTAAAAATGCCACTTAACTCAACCAGAACTCGCACTTCAAAAATTTAGCATACAACCTGTGCTCCCTCAAAGTCTGAAGCACCATTCTCAAATGCATAACATGCTCAGCTTCACTCTTGGAATAAACCAAGATGTCATCAATGAAGACTATTACAAATCGGTCCAAGTATGGCCTGAATACTCGATTCATCAAGTCCATAAAGGCTGCTAGCACATTAGTCAACCCAAAAGACATTACTAGGAACTCATAATGGTCATATCTCATCTAAAATGTTGTCTTGGGCTCATCACCACTTCTGATCCTCAACTGGTGATACCCAGATCTTAAGTTTATCTTAGAGAAGCATATAGCACCTTGAAGTTGATTGAACAAGTCATCAATCCTTGGAAGTGGATACTTGTTCTTGATGGTAACCTTGTTCAACTGCCTGTAATCAATACAAAGTCAAAGGCTACCATCTTTCTTCTTCACAAACAACACCGGAGCACCTTAAGGTGATGTACTAAATCTTATGAAATGGTTATCGAGCAACTCTTGTAACTGCTCCTTTAGCTCCTATAATTCAGCTAATGCCATTCTATAGGGTGGCATAGAAATAGGATCTGTACCAGGTATAACATCGATACAGAACTCTATCTCCCTGTCTGGTGGCAATCCTTGTAATTTTTTAGGAAAGACATCCATAAATTCACACACCACTAGCACCTGTTCGATTGCCCCATTTTTTATCTTAACATCTCTTACTATTGCCAAGTAGCCTTAACAACCCCTTCTAAGCATCTTCCGGACTGTAATGGCAGAAATGAGACTATGAGGCATAGAGCTTTTTTCACCTTTAAAATAGAACTCTTTTTTCTTTTGGAATTCTGAACACCACTTCTTCTCTCGATAATTCACTAAAGCATAATACCTCGACAACCAATCTATACCTAAAATGACGTCGAATTTCAACACATCAAGCAACACCAAGTCCGCCAATAATTCTCTACCATCGACTGACACTGGACACAAAGCAAAGAAGATATTTATCTCCAACTCACCATTAAGAGGAGTCAATACAAATAGAGGAAAGGACAACCTGGAAGGCTACCACTTGATTCTCAAAGCAAACGTAGGAGAAATGAATGAATGTGTAGTACCGAGGTCAAACAATACTCTAGCATCATATGTACAAACTGAGAGAATACTTGCTACTACTACGTTAGAAGTCTGAGCATCTTGCGATGTCAGAGTGAAAACTCATGCCTTGCCATGACTTGCGTACTGAGATGTCAAAGGCTACACAAACCCATGACCACTAGGCCTACCAATTAAACCTCGACCCTGCTGGCCCATAAGCTATGGTGGTCTCTATTGTGGCTGTACTAGTGCTCTATACTGTTGTGGCATTGAATAGTAAGGCTGGGCCACTGATGAAGATGAACCTTGAGCATACTGTGGTTGATATCCAGAGTGAGGACAAGCTCTGGCAAGATGACCAACCTGTCCCATCTGAAGCAAGCACCCAATAACAAATGACACGGGCCTTGATGGAATAGACCATAACTGACACATGCACTGGCTCCAGACCCAGAACTACTTTATCTTGAACTTTTCCCACTACTACTGCTATTGACTCCAGTACTAAATCTATGATCTCTACCACTTCTCCTGTTCGTGGCATAACCATGACAACCAACTCGGTGAGTCCTGGACCTTCTACCACCATGCTGTGAACTACCTGCAACCTACTGACTCGTACTACCAATATAAAATATTGGCTGCTAGTACCTGGGAGCTACACCATATCCACTACCACCAACCATATAGGAATCTAACATAGTGCCCTAGTGGATGTGTTGCCTCTCAATCAAATGGGCCTCCTCTGTAACACTCTCCACGGTGCGTTCCTCAATATGCATACCCACGAAAGCTGGCTTTAAACCAGTGACATACAACTCTACTGCACTATAGGGATCTCTCCTGATGTCCTCTGCATGTCGGGATAACATGTTAAACTCCCTAGTGTAGTCCTCCACTGACCTATCCCCTCTGGTGAAGCAATTGCCACCTGTAAGCATCTCTAATGGCTGGAGGATAGAAGAATCTCAGGAAGCGGTCCTTAAACTCTAGCCAAGTCAACTCATGCATGGACGGCTGAATCGACTGCATGGACCAGTCTTAAGCTACCGCTTGGACTGACAACTCCACAATCATTATCCGTTGGTAGTCCGTGTGTCCTGTCCTGGTATATGCCTCAATCGCATTAATAAAGTCCAAAGCGTCACCTGTACCATCATAGAAAAATCTACCAATCTGAGAGTAGAGGAGTGATGCATCAGTATCTGACATTTCTTGATTCCTATACTGTAACATCTGCTGCACAAAGGGCATCGCCTAATTCAAAGCTGCAAGACCCTGATTAATTCCTACTAGTCCAGTTGTAAAAGTTATGGGGTCTACAGCTGGAGCTTCAAGCCCAACTGGCTATTAATCAAGAATCTCAGCTACAGCTGCCCTAGCTCAACCTCTACCTTTACCTCTGCCTCTACGATATAGAGCAGGAGGAAGAGCCTCATCATGCACAGACTGCTCATTAAGTCCAAAAGTCAGATCGACAACAGGGTCTGTTCACACATGCCTTATTCTAAAAAGAAAAAGAAAATCAAATTCAAAACATGACAAGAGTATTTAACACAATGCGAAATTAGAAACAAGAATATCATAAAGATAATTATCAACCTAATCACTGTAGTAGTTACACAAAAAGACAGACATAGATAATTAATCAAACTTATGCTCTGATACTAACTTTGTCACTACCTGAACCCGAGGGCACGTGACCGGCACTAGGGAATAGGTAGGCATAAGGCCTCCAAAACCCGTAGTAAGCCTTAAGGATAAGAAAAATAAAACCTTCAAAATTTAAAACTTTATTATATGAAAGAACACATTATCAAACTAATTTCTATAAAAATAAACATAATCGTGCGCAACATAAAATATTCTCCATCATCAAATATCATAAATCAATATTAAAACATTATATATAAGCGTGGTTCATTAAAATGCAATACATAAGTATACTTAAGTTTTACAAAGTTATAGTACAAACACTACTGTAGTATTCTAGAGTTACTACTACAATACAACTCACAATAACCTACATAATATAGCTGGTGATAAAGAAATCCAACATAAAGGTGGTTTGAGGTCAAACTCCCAAGCTCCTGAAAAAAATAGATTAAGGGGAATCATACCTTATTGAGTAAGTTAATAAAAAGAGTTGTACGGTTTGAAAACCTTTTTGAAAACCATATACTTATAGTGAAAATAATTCATAATGTAGATATATAGCTTTTGAAAAATCTCGGTAGAACCGTAAACCCAAATTTCTAAATGGCCAATTGGGCCTACTTAATCCTCATAGACTACCAGTCCTCGAGAGCAAAGGCATCAACCAAGGCACCAAGCTGCAATCATCCACTTAATTTAAATACATGGCACTAGCAATCCGCAAGAGTTAAGGCATCCATCGAGGCACCCATCCCAGTCCATTATTAACCTTCCAATCATTGGTGGTCCCCGAGAGTAAAGGCTTCCACCGAGGCACCCGTCCTAGTTTATATCCACAAGTCATACATACATCAAATCCATCTCTCAATCTCTACCATATGCACATGACCTTAGTGAAACCCACCAGGTAGCCTGTTCTACCAAAATTTCTCAAAATAAATTTTGAATAAATAAAATGCATTTAAATCTTAAATAGCAGCACTTAAATTAAATAAATCATATAATGAATACTAAAAATATGAGCACACACATCTTTAAATAAAACACACGCACAGGTCAATTTATCAACTTACAGGACGAGCGAAAAGGCTGACGACCGTGCGTTTGCCTCGATCCAACAACTCCCGCTCTGGTATTCTCTAAAAAAAAATAACATACCTATTTTAAAAACAAGTCTATGGAATTAAAATAAAAAATCAATAGAAATAGCAAAATTCTAGACTGACTCGAGGAAGACCGAATAAGACTCGATAGACAGGGAAAACCCCTAATTAACACTAGAAATTTACGGAAGATGTCATATTTTACGAGAAAATCTATCGAAATTTCGGTAGTCTCCTCTGTAAAACAGACATCTCTCTACCATAGGTAGAACCATTCCTGCATAGAAAAATGCACTTC
This sequence comes from Mallotus nudiflorus, assembly GCA_947683625.1. NCBI lineage: Eukaryota > Viridiplantae > Streptophyta > Magnoliopsida > Malpighiales > Euphorbiaceae > Mallotus > Mallotus nudiflorus. The sequence continues at coordinate 5,704,815 of CANTUR010000166.1, read as the reverse complement.
TAGTATTCACACTTGAGTCGGGCTCCCAGAACTACACTTAGCCTCGACTGAGATCACAAACTCAACCATCACAAAATTAAATCATTTATTTCCTAAAAAAAATACATATTACATATAAATATCCATAACTTAGAAAATCATTTCTCACTAAAGCTTAAAAACAAAATTTCACAAACATATATACCAAAATATATACTAATATAAAATATCAATTATTCAACAATTAAATAACCCAATTTACATTTCATTATCAAAATATAAATATAACCTAAATTTAATTACTCATATTAATAAATCTCTACAATAAATATATTTACTATCAAATTCATAATTTAATACCAAAATATCTAAATCTCACATAATACTCAAAAACAATACATAATCTATTAATTGAAATTAATTTTCAAAAATTAGTGTTAATTAGTCAAAAATAGTAAATAATTTGTAAAAATCCTTTTAATTCCTTAAATATTATTTAAACCAACCACAATCTATTATTTAGCTATCATTAGCACAAAATTACGTTTTTTCCCCTATAATACATAAATTTACATAATATACTATTATTACTCAAAAAAATTCACTAAAAATTATACAAATGCCTAAAAAAATTATTTTCTCAACATCAAATTTCTTAATATCAATAAAAACATAAAATCAACTAATAATTTCTTCCAAAATATAAATTTAACCTAATTATCCACATTGACATAAACTTAAAATAATTATAAAAATAGTATAAAAATCACAAAAACCATAAATTAAGTTCTAAAATCAATAACATTTAATAATAATACCAATTATCACAATTTCATAATTTTTAACAATTAATTTTTGAAAATTAATAAAATTCACAAAATTCACAATTAACACAAAATTTTTTCTATAATCGTAAATAAAATCAATATACTAAAAATAATTAATAATAATTACTCTAATTACTAATTACACTTAAAAAATCAAATAAAATTATGTAAAATAAAAAAAAATCAAAATAATATACCAAAATTAGATTTAAACAACTAACTTAGCATAATTAACTAGTTAACTTGGAGTAAATAAAGTTTAGCACTTAAATCAACCTAGACAACCAAAAAATGACGTAGAAACAACCTAAAAATGACCCAAAACAACCTACTGTCTACCTTGATTTCTGACGCTGGAAAGGGGCTGTAGCGGCGAGGCTAGGCATTAACCGTCGCCTGAGGAGGCAAGGCAAGCTGAGGGAGCAACAACGGTGCCAATCTAGCTCCGACAGTGGCGGGGAGAGCTTATACCAAGAGAGAGACACCAGAAGTGGAAGAAAAGGAGAATAAGAGGTGGCTAGCGGCTTACTGTGGCGGAGATGGTGGGTCAGGTGATCGAGGCACGCCGGAGGGAGAGGGAGTGTGATGGAGACGGTCACAGGAGAGGGAGGAGGGGCTACAGGTTGGATGTTTTTGGCATATGGGCATCTACAAATTCATATATATATACACACACAAATACACACCTATAATATATATATATATATATATATATATATATATATATATATATATATATATATATATATATATAATACCCTAAAATAACACCCACCTAAATAATAAAACCCTATATAATATACAACATTTACATTACATATTATAAGGTTGAAAATAGTAAGGGAAATATAGAATAATCACACTTATAAAATAGCTATCTAATATTTAATATTATTATAGAAAATATAATTCCCTAAAATAATAAAAACATAACTCTATCTAAATAAATTAGCTAGATGATTAATAATTATATAATATAATTTAAAATTGTTTATTAATACTACAAATTTAAAAATTATTTTATTTAAATTAAAATATAGGGTATTACATTTAAAGAATTAAAAAATTGATTATAAAAATTTCAATTTAAATCTTATTCAGAGTCAATAAATAAAAATTAAAAAAATACATCTCTAGTTATGAGAAATTATTTAGTAAAAAAATTATGAGAATGTTTTTGTTTTTGAACCGTAAATTATGAGAAATTAATTTGAGCATTTTGTAATTCAAAACACTAGTGCAAAATTTTTCCAAAATGACAGGTACTTGAGGCCATACGCACGCAGCTCAGCGCGCCAAATAAACAGTGCCACAGTGGAGTAGGAGGAGACGAAGAAGTAGACAGTTTTTTGAAGAAGACGACGGCGATTTTGATTGATTAAATAGATCGAAATTTTTCTGTCCAAAATCCATTACCCAAATTACCAATCGATTCAATTGCAACAAAGCAATGGTGAAAGCTGTAATAGGAGACGAAACCCAACTCAATTCAGCTGAGGATCGTCTAAGCCAATCCGGTCTCCTGTCTCAGGTTTGCTTTTGATGTCTCCCTTTTTTTAATCCACAATCCGTTCATAGACTAAAAACAATAACAAAGTTTAAGTCTTTTCGTTTTTTGATTAGGTGGGTCTGGTTATAGGCAAGCTCAGTTCTGCATTAGACCGCGGTTTCGTCTACGATTTAGTCCCTACTCCGTCAAACGACGCCGGAGAGCCAGCTTGCTCGCTTATCGATACATTTAAAGATGACAAGAAAAGGGCTTCTTCTAAATCAAAATCAGTGGCTGCTGATTCTCCCACTTTAACCATTGATACAGATTGGGTCTCCGAGCATGCTCGTCAGGTCTATTAATTGAGCTTTTAGTCCCATTTATTTCCTTAATTTTGAAATGCAATTATCGGGTTTTCAATTTGGTTATTGATTTAGGTTTCGAGAATGTTATTGGGTGGCATGAAGGTGATTGGCATTTATGTATGGGTTAGTGATGCTGCATTCAAGAATTCTACTGTGACGCTTTGCCAGGTGGTTTTTCGCTTTTCTCATTTAGAACTGTAAATGTACATTGATGGTTTTGATTTTGTTACTGACTGGTTACATTGTCTCGTAATTATGCTATGGTCAAGTTCAATATGTTGAATCAATCATGTTGATATTGAACTGATACGTTGTTATTATTAACGGGATAGCTTTTGCAGACAGTAAAGGGTGTTGCAGATGCTGCACCTGTTTCAGAGACTGATTGGGATGAACGGTTGCTTGTTCATATATGTTATAGCCCCAGGAGGTATTCTTAACGCAATCCCATTTCACATGTTATTTTAGTGTACTTGTTATGCTTTCAGTTTGTGAGTTGACCAGAATCTTAAACTTGTATAGGTGGACGTGTCGTAATTGTATGTTATCTTCAAATATTACATCAAGCAGCATACGACCTTGTGATTTCAAAATGGGAAGGGTTTTGAGTTCCCTTCAGAAATTTAGGTGCACATACAACTTTGAACTCAGGTATTATCAGAATCTGTGAGGATTAAATCTTTCCTATGGTAGACAATAAAAAATTGAATGAAATCTAAATGCATTGATTGTATGAACATTCAGTCCACTGGCTTTATTGATGCTAAATTAGCATGTGACCAGATCACATCTTTACATTTTTTATCACCTCAAAAAATCCTTGTAACAAGGTCAATGAAATGGTCATAACTTATTCTGTAGGTCAAATTTGGTATCAGGATATTCTGTTGCAGAATACTGCTTTATAATTTGCAAAAGTTTCCTATGCTTTTGGTTCTTTGGCTATTTAATTTTTTTGAAGCAACCAATGCTAGCACTAATGCTGAAGCTATGTTTTACCAGTCTGCCCATATGTCAAGAAAATGCGTCAAATGCCTCAACATTAAGTGCAATTCTTCAACATGAAATCTCTGCTCATGCAAAAGTGCTAAAGGGTGCAAAGGCGTTAATTGATGGAAATTTGGTGAGAAGCATTGTAACATTACTGATTTTAGTTTCGTTTTGCTCTGAATTGTTATATGAAAGCAAAATACATCTGATATACTAAATCTGTCCATGCTAATATATGTATCTCACAACATTTCTTATAAAAGTTTCTTCGTTATGAAACTAACATATCGTGGAAATATATCTGTCTCTGTTGAGATATAAATTTGATATTGTATGGTAGTTGTTGTTCATGAATTTGGAATGAGAAGCAGAATGCTAAACATATCGCATGTGTTGAACACCTAAGAGAAACTTGGATCATGAATTCCAAGAGGTGTTGCAACATTGCATGAGAATATCAACATGGAAAACCATTTAATTTATGTGATAGTGTCACATGTGATGCCCGCAGCCTCATTTAATTTATGTGATGGTTTCACATGTGATGCCTGCAGCTGCGCCACAGCATGAGATTTTGCACTTGAGTGCTGAAAATTTGTGTTCTGATCTGACATATGGAAGAAAAATATAGTGATAAATGAAAGTGAAGCAAAAATTAATGTGTTCTTATATTCTCTTAGACTAAATTTAGTCTACAGCAGATTATTGCTCATTTTGCTGGCATGGAATGGACAATAATTATACGCATTTTTGGAAGAATTTTTATAAACATTTGTATATGGTGTTTTTCACAACAGTTTCATTTGAAGAGTGATTTCTTTAGTTTGTATGGTTCTAGGTTGTTAATGAAGGACCATATGGCACTGATGGTTTGCATGAAGTTGAATTGCTTCTGCCATTCATGAAGAATACATTGAGTGAAGGTGTGTTAGCTCTTTAAGATATTTGACAAGATAATTTCTAATGTTGCTTTGAATTGTTGTTTCTAACAGTTAATAAATTGTTTTTTCTGTAAAGCATGCAGGCAAAAGGATGTTGTTGGTGTTGTTAAGTTCAGTGGGTCTGTAAGCTCTTTTGCATACTCAAATTCAAAAGAACCAGTTTCACAGGCAGTTGCTGATATGAAGGTTTTTAATGGTTTTTTTTTTTTTTTTTTTTGCTGTACCTGTACTGGATAATGAAAATTTTTATCTTCAAAGTTTTTGAGGAATTGATTTTTCAATGGTTCTGTACTGATTGTTCAAGGAAGATGTGTCTTGGCTTTGACTGTGAAGTGTCAAGGGCATTTCTGAACTAGTTGAGTGTATCATGTTAGTGAATTCAATGCAAATATGCATTCTTGACATTTTTTGTTTCCCTAATTTTTACACATGTTTATTGCATGTCTAGAAGGCTCCCATGAATTTCTGTAGGGACATCTCACTTTTTGTCAAATTATGCCACCTACTTTCCTTGGTAGAGCAGTATTATCTGTCCGCTTTCGTCTGCCCCGGTGAAAAAACTTATGCTGATTTGATGAACCATGCAAACTGTTTCAAGTTTTAGACAGGAGAATTAAATTTTTGGAAAGATGTGTTGCTTGAATACTTTCTGCAACCACTGGAAAATTATTTTTGCTCCCCTCTTCATGGTTGTGACTCTTTTCTTGTACAATAAATGGATTACATATCCGGTTTTCAGGATGATATCATCAGGAGTCTACAAAGCAGACTGGACATCATCTGGGATGAAGCAGATGAAGATCTGGGTCCAAGGGATGATGATGTTCAGGAAGCAAGCCAAGAAAAAACATTTGAGAAGCCTGCTTCCAGACTTCTCTTGCGTGTATTGAGGTGGACCAGCTGTAATATTAGTAGTGTTTTAAATGTTAACAGTAAATGTGTCAACATCATCTGCGGTACTGGTTTTAGACTTGTCTTTTGTTTAATGTTTCTAGGCATACTTATCTATTTGGTATCACTAGTATTTCTGGTTCTCTTTAAGTGTGATTTAGGGAACATTTTTTTTCTACCTGTCTAAATTGCATAGATGTCAGATCAGAAAGATTTCTCACATGGTACTCCCTGCCTGTAATACAATCTAAATCATTTGTCAATGCTTGACCTGAATGGATTATAAAGGAATCTCACATAGGAACCACACGTCAACACATGTGAAGGCACTGCATTTGTCATGTAGTTTATAACATGTAGAAGGCAGCCATGATGAATATTGGAACTTTTCTTTGAGTCCCATTAGCTTTTGTTGTGCTGCAATCCATTCTGTTATTCGTGCACATCTAAGATGTATCTTACACATTCATTGTCCTTGGAACCCTATTCTTGCTGCATCTTTAGCTTGCTTATTGGAAAAATCAGTGAGTTGAATAATCTTTACTTTTGTGAATTACTACCTTAAAAAAGTTGGTATATTTTTGTTCCAGACTATGACCTACTGTCCTCATCATATTGCTATCCTACGATGTATAACAGGAAATCATGCAGTCTTGCATTTCCACGGAGAGTATTTATTCCTTGGTTGGGCGGTACATATATATGCGACTACTTACAGCCATCTGAAACACTTGAGGTTTGCGAGCATGATATCATTTTGATTATATCTGCATCCAGGATCCAGCACTGAATTTATGTAAAGCATTGTTGTTATAATAGCATTTTTTTTTTCAATGTTTTTGAGTAGAGTTCTTTTCACGTTTTATCTTTTAGGTTCTAAAAGATCATTGTGTGGAGTTGATGTCCATGGAAGCTCCAACTGATTACTCAACAATTCTCCAGCCTGAGGTAGAAGCCGCAACACTAATTGCTAAATCTTTTTGGGATGTTGCAGTTCCTGGCCATACTGCATCAAGCCCTTTGTCAGAGAAGGACAAAAAGATTGATGCGAGTGGTTTGGTTCATAGCAGCAGATCTATCAAATCCTTCAACATTTTGGCCGCAATTTTTTTCCTTCTCCTTTCTATCTTGGTGGGGTTTGTACTTGTCAGGCGATCATAAAGATTGAGTGGATTTTGGCTTATAAAATCACATGTTTGATTGTATTGAATTTTGTTCGCCTTCCATTTCCCTTGAAAGAAAGTTGAGAACATAGTGTTCGAGTGGAATTTGGCGGAGAATATGGAACTGGTGATTTTTATTGTAAAAGATAATTGCAAAAGACCAGGTGTTTAAAGTTTTTCATTTTTTTTATGATTAAGCCAAAGATTTTTCTTTTACAATTGGATTCTGAACGTTTCAAAAATGGCCTTCATTAAAACAAAAAAGTGCCTTAAATGGTATCTAGTTAGTTCGGCCTAGCCTACCCTAATCTACTCTGGAAAGATGCCAACTGTTGTGGGGATGGGATGCAAAATATTTGCCTATTGCAAGATCTATATGATTGTGCGAGCCTGATTGGCATTTCGCATTCAGTTATTGAAAAATTGGACTTCGAAAAATTGACGTTTTATTACTTATTTTATCACTTATTTTGCATATTTTCACATGTTTTGATTTAAAAAATGGTAACTGATATTTTCTTCCGAAGTTAGATTCCGAAAAAAAAAAAAAGAGATGTAAGCCAGCTACACTGCAAAAGTCCCTCTGCGTCTAATGCAATAATGGATTCCTTAGTCATTTCTTGGGAAAAAGTAATCATGTCATTAACAATTATACATATTCTTCCATCAATTAACTATCATGCCCGCTTTCGGAAAAAAAAAAAAAAAGAAAAACACTATCATATCCATAGATCAAAGATTCTTGAAATATGGCCACAGACTTTACTGTTTGCTTGGAGCTGAAGCTGGTTTGTCTGGATAAATCCTATCTATAGATCATAGATTCTTGAGATGGCCACAGAATTTACTGTTTGCTTGGAGCTGAAGCTGGTTCGTCTGGATAAATCCCTCCAAAAAGAAAGGATGGCATCTCAAGGACAAAAAGGAATTAAATTCTCCACCCTAAACATTCAAAGAAAAATAATGCCAACAATCACCATTTTGAATTTAATGGGCATTTAGCTTCATCAAAATTACTACCTCACCTTTCATCAACCATGACCAACGACCGAAGCTCACAATTCTCATATCTGTGCTCACATTTTACAAATTTTGATTAGTTATAAACATAATCATTAATTAAATACTGCTAAAAGGAAAAAAAAAAAAAAAAAAGGTGCAACTGCTAATCATATGCTGCATTTCCATCAATCCTCAGATACCCAGACATCAAACTTGCTAATTTTCCACGAATAACATGCAATTAATAAACATATATAGTGATAAAACACTCACAGTTTGCATATTTCACTTTTCAGTGATGGATCCTGGGAACCATTTGCTAAAGCACTAGATGTGTACTGCAAGAATCTATTGTGACTAACAACTGCAATTTCCCTCTCTTCAAGTGACCATAACCTGAACAAAAGACAGCAATTTGTATATGTAACTAGAACTGGGAGCTAACCAAGCTAATCAAATAAAAAAAAGCTGCAGTCACCAGTTCATAAACTTCAAGCCCCTTGCTGAAATTTCTTCACCTGTCTCCCTCACATCAGGCTTCCACAAAACATCGTCTTCACTTTCTATCTACAACTCACAAAACAAAACAGAAGTGAGAACAAAGCGTACTAATTTGAGCTATAAAGATAATAAACAGAAACTCTAAGAAGGTACTTGCCGATGAAAAATCAATTTCAGGAAAAAGAAATTTATACTCGCCAGTGCTTCTCCTCTTATCACATGGATGAACTCCCTGATTTTGAACAAGAAACGACATTAAAATCAATAGCCGCCCCAACATTCTCTTATGACTCAGAAATCAATTTTAGACGAAACTTGAAAAGTTCGAGACCGAATAATTTGTATATTCTCTACATCAGTAAACATATTTGGTCGAATTCCTGAGATTCAATATAACCCTTATTAGGTGTAATAGCATCCAAATTACCAGACGCTCTCGACATTGTTCAACTGCTACGATTGGTGGACACTTCAGACCTGATTTTTCACTGCCAAAGACTCCTACCGCAGTTTGCATGGACCTGCAACAAGGCCATAGATATTTCGTGTCAGATATCTAAAGAAACAATGAAAAATCCTTACATTGGGACTCTGAGAGAGGTTTCAGATCAATAAGTCCATACCTAAACAAAGGAGAAGTGATGACTAAATCAATCTTGTCAAGAACTCCAGATGCAAGAACAGAATTGCGCAGGTTGCTGACCTGATACAAATAGAGAAAAGGGATTCATTAATTTCCTGTTGAAATGTTCATAAACATTGTGAAAATCAATTCAGTACCTGTTGCCAGCCGAGAGAGGAAAGTGGTGCATCAAAAAATTCAGGGGATGATAATGCACCATGATTATTCTCTGCTGCTACGTTGTGGATTGCTTGTGCATGCCTCACCTGCCACACATACATAAGATGCATCATTTTACAATACTACTTTACATCCATAACGATAGTAAAATCAGAAAACCGAAAGATATATATAATGGAGCAGAAGCAGACCAAATGAATAATCTTGTAATTGCCTAACAGAAGTTGGTCTGCAGTGGCTTCCATATGGTCAGGCGAAGCTTGGAACATGAACTAGCTAAAGATTCAACGAATTGCAAAGAGCAGCAGCAGCAACAACATCCTGATAAAAGGAATTGAGGGAATCGAATTTTATTAATCAATTATTAATTATAATATGCCTTGTACATCACATGGAGTTGAGGGAATAGACCGCTGAAAAAGATTGAAGAGTGCAATTTGGCATTTGTCACATGGAGGCATTTGCCTTGGAACGTTCAAACCAACTCATTTATTCCTATTTGAATTGCCAATCTTTTATTTTGTCTGGATATTAGGATAAGTACTATATGTGTACCTATATTTATAATAAAAATTTTCTTTTAAAATATTATTTTTTCCAATAACCGAACTCTATTTGCAAATTATAGACTATGTTTTAGAAATATAATTGACTTATTAATATTTTGTAATATAAAAATAATTAATTGACCTTTATGTCAACTATTTTAGTTTAATAGAAAAAAAAAAATTGTATAGAACAGCCGTCCGGAAATTCCATTGAAGACGAATAGTTACAATCGCAAAGCTAGCATTGTGATCATATGGCGGCGAAACAGCCACCTATCAAACATCTACCGTGTTTTAAAGCAACTAGATCAACAAGAAATTATACCCTATTATCAGTTTTCATGTCAAATAGAGTCATGAAAAGACCGACAAATCAATTTTCAACTCATTTTGTAAATTTAAAAATTAAAAAATATATAATTTCCTTCATTTAAAAGAAATTATATTACCATAGATTATTGATAATGATATGCACTAATTCAATTATATATAATCATATTTTAATTATATCATTTTATTTAATAAAAAGATATTTTTCATTATCATTTTGTGTTATGATAATTACTTGAATAGCCAATTCTTATTAAGATTATCAAGTATGTAACTTGATAATAAAATCCTTAGATTAAATATAAATTCTATTCAAATTATCCCTAGTCATAACAACATGTTATGGCTAATATGATGTTGATTAATAATTATGTTTTTCTAATCATTAATAAGAGATATTAAGTCAATTCATAGGTACTTATTTGAAAAATAATGTACTGGATTGACTTATTATGAGAATACTACATAGATAATTGTCATAAATACTTCTCATCATAATAATATTGATTTAGTCCTTTGAACTTAAAATCATTATGGATTTCTACATAACTATTATATATTTTGACACAATCTAACATTATCTTTAACAAGATGATTAAATAGATTGTTGTTGGATATGAAATAAGTTATGTAAATGTGAGTGATTGAGAAGGAATTTGTCCATCATTTAATCTACGTAAGATATCTATGAGCCTCTTGATAAGATAAACTGAGGAAAATACATAGTCATGCTAAAGTGAATTGATAAATAGTTATTATTCTCAATCTACTTATGTCACGACCCAAAACAGGGGCCATGACCGGCGCTAGGGAACGGGAATTCTTTCGAATCCGGAACCCGTAGCAAGCCTAAAAATAAAATAAAGCATGCCATAATAACAATAAAAAATATAATATGCAGCGGAAATAAAAATCATAATATCATTTTTCCATATCAACTGGATTTAAACTAAATCTCATCTCATCACATAGATGTATATAATCTTTAATACAAATCCAGTTTCAATATAATACATCTCTTTAAAATAAAGTACATAAAATCCCATACTTTAATTCACAACTACTGCAGTGTCTAGATAAAATAAATAAGACTCAAGTAGACAATTTACATAAAGAAGCCGGGGCGGAAGAAATCCGGCGTATCGACCTGCTATTGAGGTCTGAAGAAGTTGACTCTCTTGAAAAATAGTCAACGGAGGGGAGTCAGACCTCACTGAGTGAATTACTATAATATATATACATACACACTAAGTGATAATGCATACAGTCAACAATATATATATAATATGTATATATACAGGCAATTACACACAGATGCAATAAAATCATTTTATATATATATATATATTGAAAATCACAGTTTATGAAGGATCACATAGAACCCTAGAATATCGCAACCTCAGAAAATAGTGTTAAACAACACTCTGGCCATACATGCTCACTTATACCAAATATATCCACTTAATCCATATGGACAGTAGACTGGCCCCGAGACACTAAGTCAACCGAGCTCCAGCAGTCTGACTGCCAGTGTGATTGGCCCCGAGACACTTAGTCAACCGAGCTCCAGCAATCACACCCAAATCACATCTCACACATAACAATAATCATAATCAAATCAATATCCACAAATAAGTTAGTAATATAGCCTAAAGCTATAGGCGTACCGGTACGTACTCGGTCCTAGTGCTGCCCACTAGGTAGCACGTTCTATTGATATCCTTCATTAATAAATTAAAAACATTCATTCACAATAAATGATGCATGAATTTAAATGAAATAACAATATAATCCATATATATATACCGAAAATATACCAAAAGTAAACCAGGTATATTTCGAGTATATATATATCAAATAAATCCAGTCAAATCATAAATTAAACTAAAAATATATTTAAAAACATTTTAAATATATTTTATTAACAAAACATGTATATAATTTATTATATACCAAAAATATACCAAAAATATACTTGAATATAAATCACAGTATTTATGCATATTCAGTCAAAATAAAACATGCATTTTCTAAATCATGCATCCTAAGCATATATATATAATATAGTAACTCACCTAATGCGCTCCACGAGACAGGTCCGACGGGCCTGGTCCACTAGCCCTCGGTCTCGGCGCAACTAATCAAGCAATAAATAACCGACATTAGAATAAACCTAACAGAAATCCTAGAATTCAATCTAGAGTATTAAACACAAAATCAAAAATTAGGGTTCGACTGGATATCACGTTTTACGAGAATTCTATCGAAAATCCGGCAGAACCTCCCCTGTAAAACGGACATCTCTCTACTCAAAAGAATAGAGCCGACCCTGCAAAGAAACACACTTCGAAAAACGAGCTCAACATAATCAAAATCCCACGGTCGGACTCCAAACTACAGTCCACCAACCGGGGTCCACAAACACAGAATAATTCCAGATACAACAAAAATATCCTTAAATCACAAAAATACATTTCATACGTAGAAATTACATAATTGACCTTGAAACACTATAAAAACCGATTAAAACTTATTTTATTAGAAAAACCGTATATTATATATATAATTGAAAATAATTCCCGAAAAATAGTTTTAATTAGTTAAAAATACTAAATAATTTGTAGAAATCATTTTTATACCTTAAATAAATATTAAAACCAATTAAATTACATTTTTAGACAATTTAGGGTAAAATTACCAAAATACCCCTATATATAAATATACTTAAATTACTTCAAAAATTCATCAAAAATTATACAATTATCCAAAATTAACTTTCTCAACATATTTATCAATAATATCAATATTTAAACTCAATTAACCAATTAAATTCAATTTAAAACACAATTAACCTAATTTTCCAAAATCACCTAAACTTCAATAATTAAAAATAAATACTTAGAAATTCATAAAAATTCCAAATAAATTCCTATAATTCATTTCAACACCTAATTCAACCATAAACTCCAATTTAATAATTTAAATAATTAATTTCCGAAAATTAGAAAATAATATTAAAATATTCAAAAATACCCAAAAATCCAAACAATCTCCAAAAATTCTACAAAAATTCATACATATAGATTAAGCTACTAGAAACAACATTTGTGAAGGAATTTTTTCATTAATCAATCAATTCTAAGCTCAAAAAAATCAAAAACCCTAATAGGCCGAAATTGACAAATCGAAAACTAAGCAATTCTAGACCATTTTAGCTCAAACCAAAGCTAGAATCACACTCACCGGAGCTCAAGGAGAAGAAAGAGACCGGCGGTGTCGAAAACGGTGGCCGGAATCGGCGTGATCGACGGTGGGTTGATTTTCGGCTTCTCCGGCCAAAATCGTTCTCCCGACGCCGGAAACGGCCTCCACAGGTGGCGAAACTGGTCGGGGAAGATGGTGGCACACCGGACGGCACACCCACGGTGAAGGAATGGCACAGCAGCGACCGGAAATGGAGAAGGGAGAATCGGGAGGAAGAAGATGAAGTCGGGGGCAAAATGGTAATTTTCCAAACTTTTTGATTTTTGACAAATATATGTATATATATATACTTTATACTATATATTAAAATAATATTAAATTACACACATCAAATATACACCACACACATAAAAATATTAATATTTTAATAATTTATACTAAATATAATTAATTAAATAACAATTAAAACAATTAAATACTTAATAAAATATTAGGGTATAATAAACCCTAATTAAATACATATACACACAGGCTTTATTTAATAATTTAAAAATATGTATGAGTTCATGCAAGTCCGTAAATACCTTTAAAATAATTAATAATAAATTGTTTACGTGAAAATTTCCCCGAAAATGCAAGTCCCGGGAAAATTTTACGTAAAACACTGTAAATAATATACCGTAATTAAAATAGGTTTTAAATACATATTAACTCATAAAAATATCATATAAAATACAGAAATTATTGACACTGCATATCCCGGTACAGTGTAAAAATATTTTAAAAAAACACGGGATATTACAGTCTTCCCCCCTTACAAGAATTCGTCCCCGAATTCCAGAAAACAAGATTACAGAATCAGGAAGGAAAGAGATACGGGTAAGAAGCTCGCATCTCAGCTTCAGTCTCCCACGTATGCTCTTCAACTCTGTCGCTACGCCATAGAACCTTGACCATCGGAATCTGCTTCGATCGCAACTGTCGAACTTGAAAATCTACGATCGCCACAGGTTCTTCCATAAACGTCAAATCTTCATTCACTTCCACACTATCAGGCTGCAACACGTGTGAAGGGTCTGAGATATACTTCCTCAACATCGAGATATGAAATACTGGATGCACCTGTGACATACTCGGAGGCAAATCCAACCGATATGCAACAGTGCCAACTCTCTCCAGAATCTCAAACGGTCCAATGTATCTCGGTGCTAACTTACCCTTCCTGCCAAATCTCATCACATCCTTCATCGGAGATACTTTCAGAAAAATGAAATCTCCAACCTGAAACTCCACATCTCTACGCCTAGGATCCGCATAACTCTTCTGTCTGCTAACTGCGGTCTCTAATCTACGCTTGATCACGGTGACTTTCTCTGCAGCATCCTGAACCATCTCTGGTCCAGTCAAAGCTCTCTCACCAATCTCATCCCAACTCAACGGGGATCTACACTTCCTTCCATACAATGCCTCATACGGTGCCATGCCAATACTGCTATGGTAGCTGTTATTATATGCAAACTCAACAAGCGACAAATGATCATCCCAGCTACCTCCCAAATCCAAGACACACATCCTCAACATATCTTCCAGTGTCTGGATCGTCCTCTCAGACTGACCGTCTGTCTGAGGATGAAAAGCAGTACTGAAATCCAACCTAGTGCCCATCGCTTCCTGCAACTTCTGCCAAAAACGAGAAGTAAACACCGAACCTCTGTCTGACACAATGGACACAGGTACTCCATGAAGGCACACAATATGCTTCACGTACAACTTCGCCAATCTAGCAACTGAATATGTGGCTTTCACAGGCAAGAAATGTGCAGACTTCGTCAATCTGTCTACAATCACCCAGATGGAATCGTATCCATCCTTCGAACGAGGTAAACCGACCACAAAATCCATAGCTATCCTTTCCCACTTCCACTCAGGAATAGGAAGAGGCTGAAGCTTCCCAGAAGGCTTCTGATGTTCGGCTTTCACTTGCTGACACGTCAAGCACTTAGCAACATAACCAGCAACATCCTTCTTCAATCCATCCCACCAGTATAAATCTCTGATACTGTGGTACATCTTGGTAACACCTGGATGAACGCTGTAGGCTGTAGAATGTGCTTCCTCTAAGATCTCTTCTCTCAAATCATCCACATCAGGAACACACAATCTACCACTGATCCACAACACACCATCATCATCGAGTGTGAAATCAGTGAACTTCCCTGCTCTGATATTCTCTACAAGCTCTTCTAGAATAGGATCTCGATTCTGAGCTGCTTTAATCCTATCCCTTAGTACAGATCGTACTTTAAACTGAGCTAACAGTCCACCTGATCTACTGATCTTCATCATCAGACCTTGATCCACCATTAAATGCAACTCCTGGATCAATGGTCTCCTCTCTACACCGATATGAGCAAGACTACCTGAGGACTTCCTACTCAAGGCATCTGCTACCACATTAGCTTTACCCGGATGGTAAAGAATCTCGCAATCATAATCCTTCAACAGTTCCAACCATCTTCTCTGCCTCAGATTCAAATCTCGCTGCTGGAAAATGTACTTAAGGCTCTTGTGATCAGTAAATATCTCACAAGTCACCCCGTACAAATAATGTCTCCAAATCTTCAAAGCAAAGATCACTGCAGCCATCTCAAGATCATGTGTAGGATAGTTCTGCTCATGCTTCTTCAACTGCCTCGAAGCATTGGCTATCACCCTTCCATTCTGCATCAACACACAACCAAGACCAATTCTAGAGGCATCACAGTAAACTGTGAACTTATCCACACTATTAGGCAAAGCTAATACTGGCACTGTGGTCAACTTCTCTTTCAATAACTGAAAACTATTCTCACAAGCTTCTGACCACTCGAATCTAACATTCTTCTGAGTCAAGCGAGTCATAGGGGCTGCTATCCTGGAAAAATCCTGCACAAACCGCCTATAATACCCGGCTAAACCCAGAAAACTCTGAATCTCCGTAACAGAAGTAGGTCTAGGCCACTCAGATACTGCCTCAACCTTCTGTGGATCAACCTGAATACCTTCTTTAGACACTACGTGTCCAAGAAAAGAAACACTCTCCATCCAGAAATCACACTTCGAGAATTTAGCATAAAGCTGATGATCTCTCAGTGTCTGTAGTACAATCCTCAAGTGATATACATGCTCTTCCATACTCCTCGAATATACCAGTATATCATCAATGAAGACTACTACAAACTGATCCACATACGGTCTGAATACCCTATTCATCAGATCCATAAAAGCTGCTGGTGCATTAGTCAAACCAAAAGACATCACCAGAAACTCATAATGACCATATCTAGTGCGGAATGCTGTCTTAGGAATATCGGATTCACTGATCCGCAGCTGATGATAACCCGACCTCAAGTCGACCTTAGAAAAGAACTGTGCACCTTGTAACTGATCAAATAAATCATCTATCCTCGGGAGAGGATACTTGTTCTTCACTGTCACCTTATTCAGCTCTCTGTAGTCAATGCACAGTCTCAGGGTACCATCCTTCTTCTTCATAAACAGGACTGGTGCACCCCAAGGAGAAACACTAGGTCTAATGAAACCTTTATCCAACAACTCTTGCAACTGCTCCTTCAGCTCTCTCAACTCTGCAGGAGCCATACGATAGGGTGGCATAGATATAGGAGTAGTACCTGGTACCACATCTATACAGAACTCAATCTCTCTATGAGGTGGTAAACCTGGCAACTCCTCGGGAAAAACATCAGGAAACTCATAAGCAACAGGAACATCTGTGAGTGACAACTTCTCCACTGACGTATCCCTAACCAATGCCAAAAACCCCTGACAACCTTTCCTCAACAACTTCCTAGCAGAAATAGCCGAAATAAGATTCTGAGGTGCTCAACTCCTATCACCAACAAACTTAAATTCTACTTCACCAGGAATTCTGAAAATCACCTCCTTATTCCTGTAATCTACCACGGCGAAGTGCTGAGATAACCAATCCATTCCCAAAATAACATCAAACTCCATCACATCCAATAAAATCAAATCAGCGGGTAATTCTCTATCTCCCACGAGAACTGGACAACCAGAAAGAACAATATCGGCGTCCAAGGAATCGCTCAGAGGAGTGGCAACAGACAAAGGAAAAGCCATCCTCGAAGCTTGCCAACAAGATTTAGAAGCAAAAATAGGAGAAACAAACGAATGCGTGGCACCCGGATCAAACAAAACCCATGCATCCAGGTAACAAATAGAAAGAATACCTGCCACGACTGCATTAGATGCCTGAGCATCCTGCTGAGTCAGATGGAAGACTCTGGCCTGACCTCGACCTCCCTGCTGACTGGTAGAAGCCTGGCCAACACCTCTAGCACCTCCTCTAGTACCTCTACCACGACTCTGCTGTGGAACAAACTGAGTAGAACTCTGATGCTGGGCTGGTGGTAACTGAAATGGCACGGGTGCTGCACTAGCAATCGACTGCTGTGGGAATCGTGAAATCTACTGCTGCTGATACCCAGAATAAGGACACGATCTGGCAAAATGTCCTGTCTGCCCGCATCTGAAACATGTCAGTGGTGTCAGATAACACGGTCCCTGATGGACTCTACCACAAGTCTGACAAACACTGGCCGCTGATCCAGAACTACGACCACTGCTGCTGCTCGAAGCACCTGACCCAAATCTAAACGATCTACGCTGACCTCCATGGCCATGTCTACTGCTCCGATGCACTCGCTGCTGCTGTCTCTGACTCTGCTGAGTCGAACCTCGCTGCTGACTACTCGAACCAACATGAAAACTCGAATATGGAGTAGCCTGCAATCCACTCGACTGAACTCCCAACTGATAATAATCAGGCATCGCTCCCTGCCTAACTAACCTCAGCTCGATCTCCTTAGCTAGCTCAATCACAGACTCCAGAGTAAGACCTGCTGTAGGCATACCAGCAAAAGCAGAACCTAAACCAGTAACATACGTAGTAACAGCGAAATACTGATCTCGCATCAGATCCTCAGCATATCTACCCAGACGAAGAAACTCTCGGGTATACTCCTCTACAGATCGATCTCCACGAGAAATACTAGTCAAACGAAGACGATAGCTCAAACGAAGAGGCTCTGGACAAAATCTCCTCATGAATCGCTCTCGAAACTGAGCCCAGGTCATCGTCATCATATAGGGCTGGATCATCTGAATGAACCAATCCAAGGCTGGTCCCTCAACAGACAACTCAACGATCATGATCCTCTGGTACTCGATATGAGCAGTCCGAGTCCTAGTCTCAATCGCATGCAGAAAATCTAAAGGATCAGAAGTACCATCAAAAGCAATCCTGCCAACTCGGGCATAGAACAAAGCTGCCTTAGGGTCAGACATACCCTGCTGATAGGCAGGCTGAACAGGCTGAACAACTGGAGGAACAGGAACATCAAACTCAGGCTCAACAGGCTCCTCGTCCTGTAACTCTCTCTGCCTACGGCGACCTGCCGCTCCTCGAGGTCTACCTCTGCCACGACCTCTACGTCTAACTGGCTGCTCAGGAGGTAAAACCTCGTCCTGAAAAGACTCATCATCCTCGGCCTCAATGATCGATGGAGCGACACGCGCTCGCCTCCTCATTCTGAAAAGACAAACGGAAAGATTCAGACAAAACAGACAACGGAGGAATAATGCTGAAAACTACAGTAAGGAATACTCATCAAGACATACTCGAACCTAATACACTGCAGTAGTCCAACAGAAAACACAACTTTAAAACTAGGGCCACAACTCATATAACTAAGCCCTGACACAGAACTCCACTCTGATACGAACTTCGCTCTGATACCAACTTTGTCACGACCCAAAACAAGGGCCATGACCAGCGCTAGGGAACGGGAATTCTTTCGAATCCGGAACCCGTAGCAAGCCTAAAAATAAAATAAAGCATGCCATAATAACAATAAAAAATATAATATGCAGCGGAAATAAAAATCATAATATCATTTTTCCATATCAACTGGATTTAAACTAAATCTCATCTCATCACATAGATGTAAATAATCTTTAATACAAATCCAGTTTCAATATAATACATCTCTTTAAAATAAAGTACATAAAATCCCATACTTTAATTCACAACTACTGCAGTGTCTAGATAAAATAAATAAGACTCAAGTAGACAATTTACATAAAGAAGCCGGGGCGGAAGAAATCCGGCGTATCGACCTGCTACTGAGGTCTGAAGAAGTTGACTCTCCTGAAAAATAGTCAACGGAGGGGAGTCAGACCTCACTGAGTGAATTACTATAATATATATACATACACACTAAGTGATAATGCATACAGTCAACAATATATATATAATATGTATATATACAGGCAATTACACACAGATGCAATAAAATCATTTTTTATATATATATATTGAAAATCACAGTTTATGAAGGATCACATAGAACCCTAGAATATCGCAACCTCAGAAAATAGTGTTAAACAATACTCTGGCCATACAGGCTCACTTATACCAAATATATCCACTTAATCCATATGGACAGTAGACTGGCCCCGAGACACTAAGTCAACCGAGCTCCAGCAGTCTGACTGCCAGTGTGATTAGCCCCGAGACACTTAGTCAACCGAGCTCCAGCAATCACACCCAAATCACATCTCACACATAACAATAATCATAATCAAATCAATATCCACAAATAAGTTAGTAATATAGCCTAAAGCTATAGGCGTACCGGTACGTACTCGGTCCTAGTGCTACCCACTAGGTAGCACGTTCTATTGATATCCTTCATTAATAAATTAAAAACATTCATTCACAATAAATGATGCATGAATTTAAATGAAATAACAATATAATCCATATATATATACCGGAAATATACCAAAAGTAAACCAGGTATATTTCGAGTATATATATATCAAATAAATCCAGTCAAATCATAAATTAAACTAAAAATATATTTAAAAACATTTTAAATATATTTTATTAACAAAACATGTATATAATTTATTATATACCAAAAATATACCAAAAATATACTTGAATATAAATCACAGTATTTATGCATATTCAGTCAAAATAAAACATGCATTTTCTAAATCATGCATCCTAAGCATATATATATAATATAGTAACTCACCTAATGCGCTCCACGAGACAGGTCCGACGGGCCTGGTCCACTAGCCCTCGGTCTCGGCGCAACTAATCAAGCAATAAATAACCGACATTAGAATAAACCTAACAGAAATCCTAGAATTCAATCTAGAGTATTAAACACAAAATCGAAAATTAGGGTTCGACTGGATATCACGTTTTACGAGAATTCTATCGAAAATCCGGCAGAACCTCCCCTGTAAAACGGACATCTCTCTACTCAAAAGAATAGAGCCGACCCTGCAAAGAAACACACTTCGAAAAATGAGCTCAACACAATCAAAATCCCACGGTCGGACTCCAAACTACAGTCCACCGACCGGGGTCCACAAACACAGAATAATTCCAGATACAACAAAAATATCCTTAAATCACAAAAATACATTTCATACGTAGAAATTACATAATTGACCTTGAAACACTATAAAAACCGATTAAAACTCATTTTATTAGAAAAACCGTATATATTATATATAATTGAAAATAATTCCCGAAAAATAGTTTTAATTAGTTAAAAATACTAAATAATTTGTAGAAATCATTTTTATACCTTAAATAAATATTAAAACCAATTAAATTACATTTTTAGACAATTTAGGGTAAAATTACCAAAATACCCCTATATATATAAATATACTTAAATTACTTCAAAAATTCATCGAAAATTATACAATTATCCAAAATTAACTTTCTCAACATATTTATCAATTATATCAATATTTAAACTCAATTAACCAATTAAATTCAATTTAAAACACAATTAACCTAATTTTCCAAAATCACCTAAACTTCAATAATTAAAAATAAATACTTAGAAATTCATAAAAATTCCAAATAAATTCCTATAATTCATTTCAACACCTAATTAAACCATAAAATCCAATTTCATAATTTAAATAATTAATTTCCGAAAATTAGAAAATAATATTAAAATATTCAAAAATACCCAAAAATCCAAAAAATCTCCAAAAATTCTACAAAAATTCATACATGTAGATTAAGCTACTAGGAACAACATTTGTGAAGGAATTTTTTCATGAATCAATCAATTCGAAGCTCAAAAAAATCGAAAACCCTAATAGGCCGAAAGTGACAAATCGAAAACTAAGCAATTCTAGACCATTTTAGCTCAAACCAAAGCTAGAATCACACTCACCGGAGCTCAAGGAGAAGAAAGAGACCGGCGGTGTCGAAAACGGTGGCCGGAATCGGCGTGATCGACGGTGGGTTGATTTTCGGCTTCTCCGGCCAAAATCGTTCTCCCGACGCCGGAAACGGCCTCCACAGGTGGCGAAACTGGTCGGGGAAGATGGTGGCACACCAGACGGCACACCCACGGTGAAGGAACGACACGACAGCGACCGGAAATGGAGAAGGGAGAATCGGGAGGAAGAAGATGAAGTCGGGGGCAAAATGGTAATTTTCCAAACTTTTTGATTTTTGACAAATATATGTATATATATATACTTTATACTATATATTAAAATAATATTAAATTACACACATCAAATATACACCACACACATAAAAATATTAATATTTTAATAATTTATACTAAATAGAATTAATTAAATAACAATTAAAACAATTAAATACTTAATAAAATATTAGGGTATAATAAACCCTAATTAAATACATATACACACAGACTTTATTTAATAATTTAAAAATATGTATGAGTTCATGCAAGTCCGTAAATACCTTTAAAATAATTAATAATAAATTGTTTACGTGAAAATTTCCCCGAAAATGCAAGTCCCGGGAAAATTTTACGTAAAACACTGTAAATAATATACCGTAATTAAAATAGGTTTTAAATACATATTAACTCATAAAAATATCATATAAAATACAGAAATTATTGACACTGCATATCCTGGTACAATGTAAAAATATTTTAAAAAAACACGGGATATTACAACTTAAGAGTCAAAAAATAATATGATTGAATTATATAAGGATGATAGAAATTATGCCTTATATTCAATCAAGATATCATGTGACAAAGAAATTACAATATTTATTATAAATTAGGTTATGTCAGATTATTGACTTCACATGACTTGAGTAGTCATAATATTTTTCTAGAGACCACTTAATTTAAAGCTCACTACCAATGTTATATGAACATACAGGGTCACACACTTTAAACAGACTCAAAAACGGATATGGGTTTGATAAGTCCAAATATGCTCTGTGAAAATATATAAATAGTTTATTTATTTAAGGTAAAGATTATCTTAAATAAATAGAATAATTATTTCTAATTTAATTTTAAATAAGATCAAAATAATAATAATTGAGAAATTATCAAAACTTTATTTTAGTAAGTGAAACCCTAATTAGAAGTCTATAAATATGTTATATTCTCTAGGATTTCACTAACTCAATCATTAGCCATCAAAATTCGTTTTTCTCCTCTTAGAAAAACTAAAACACATAGTGTTTTTGTTCTTGTTTTGTGAGAAATAAAGACCAGTGCTAGTACATAAAGTTTTTGTTTTAATCAAGGGTTGTCCATGTGGACGCTTGTAAAGGACTGATTCTTTTGGAGACGTCTTGATCTGAACTACCAAAATCAAAAGCTCGAGATAAGATGTCACCGGAGTGAACCTCTTATCTGCCTTCTAGAAATATTGCCTCTTCTGCGTTTGTGGTAAGATTTGAAAACCCTAATTTTAAATCAATTAATTGAATTACTTGGATTCGGGTTAGGGTTTGTGATTAAAAATTTTAATTTCCGTTGTATTTTTGAATCATAAAACCCAACAATTATAACATAGAAAAACAAACAAATCAAATTTCAACACTTGTTTCAATTTTAAAGAATAAAAATATAGTTTTTCCAATTTTAATCCCATTCCATTAATAATCGTTAAAATCAGTTGGTATAAAATTATTTTCACTTAATCGATATTTTAATTTAAATTACGGTATATATAGTCATATTAGTTTAGTTGTCGAAAAACTTTTAATTTTGTGCTTTTTTTTTTTGTTATGATCATAGCATTAATATAAACAACAGAAGTACAATAAAAAGTCCCTAGAGGATAAATAGAGATAGAGTAAATTATATAGATATTACTGAGAGAATATCTAGATGGTAGTAACTAAAATATTTATCAATCACTAAAACTAATTCCAAAATAGGGCCAAGGACATAAATATCAAACAAAGCCTATAAAAAGGCTATCGAAAGGCATTGTAGTGCAGTGCCAGCAGTTGCAAGCTTGAGAGCTTGTGGGATTTTCAGAGATAGATAAAGCCTTCAGAGCCGATGCCAATAGCTCAGAGGTATGCAGACTTGGATAGAAGTTAGGCTCATTAAAATTGGCCTTTAATTGAAGCTCTTGATGAAATGAAGCCCAGGTTTAGCCTCTACCATTTCCCAAAGCCTTAGTAAGCCCAAGAGAATAGTGTTGGGTGTGCCTTTGAAATGGGAAGATTGGTTACTGACACCTAACAACTTAGAGAAGGTCCTCACACACAGTCTTCTCCACACAACTTCTGCCCACTACACTGAGGGATTTGACTCGATCAACAGTATGGATACACTCTTGGCTGAGGCAATGTATGAGTAGTGCCACCAAGAAAGATGTTGTAGGCAACGTATAAGGAAGACCAGCAGAAAGCAAAGTATCATATGTTGATAGGAGATCTCTAATCATAACACTAATACCTTTGTATTGTTATGATTGATTTTGTTCCATGAGAAAACCAGAACTTGCACCCAGTACTTGAACAAGCTGACCGAACAGTTAGACTTCAAGCTTTGACCTAGAGCTTGAGGCTTTGCAAAACAAATCCATGGTCGATCGAGAACAGAATCGTGGTGGTAATGCCATGGTTGGGTTAGCAAGTGAACTAATGGGTGATGGTGATGGATAATGGTTGAGTTAGTAGGAGATGGGTAAGGATATGGTATGCTGAGTCATGGTGGAGATGATCTAGTCAAGTTCCAATCTTGCTATATAAACAACAATGAACTTGTAAAAGCTATAATAAAACATACACTTTAGCCATGACTAAGCTAGAGTACCAAAAGAGAGATCCATATCGATAACCATTTCACTATTTCATTTTAGATTTAATTTTGTGCTTTTGCACATATCAAATATGAATTCTTAATATTTGGTGATCTAAAGCTAAAAAAAAAAAACACTAGTCTCGTTACCATTTTGGTACAACTTGCACACTTTATCATAGGCCTAGCTATAGCCATAGGCAAGTTTGGACCCTAAACCAACATTCTCAAACTGGGGGGTTGAGAGCAATCAAAATCGAAGAGGTTGATTTAGGAAGTTTCTCTCCAAATTGAACCAAAATTAGGAATTTCCATTTCAAGCCGACAGTTTCGATTACAATTTTGAAACGAATTTTCTTTTTTTTTTTTTTTAAAAAAAACAAATGATTGCTGAACCGGCCGAACTAACCACACCACCAAACTAAAATCATGAACCAATCAAATTAAAGCTATGAACCAAAACCGATCCTAAAAGAGAGAGCTAATTCCGGTCCAATTCCACTTTGTGAAACTGTAAATTGACAATTATAAACTGAAACCAATCGGTTCATGAACTGTGACCATCCCTACTTTAACATATAAATAATAATTTATAACAATGAAGGATATATATATATATATATATATATATATATAATTTTTTTTATCAATTCAATAAAAAATAATTAAAATACATGTCACACATTTGATAGTCAAGTATAACGTCCAAATGAAAGCAGTCATTTTCTTTTCAAATTTATAAGAATTAAAGTTGCCATTGAAGAAACAGCAAATTCCAAATATTTATTTTCTGGATCTTGAACAACTGGGTCCTGGACAAAGTAACTGAACCTCTGGCCTTGGCTTGGCTTGGTTTCTTTTCATAAAGAATCGGTACCTAAAAATCTGCTTTAAGACATTACATATGTTGTCTACTTCAACAAAAGAAATCTTATATATCCTGTTGACGACCGGTCAGGTCGCAAAAATTTCATTGACCAAGTTGTAGGGTATTATACTACTAGTAAAATAATGAAAAATCCAATCGAGATAGTTCAGAATCGTATGGAAGGCATTAGGACTAAAATTTTACTTAACACTTCCCTTCTGGGGATGTTTCTCCTGTGCAACATCACTTGGAAGATCAAGCCCGGTAGGAATTTTTCCAGGATAGTTAGTTGTCGCAGGATCTGACCCCATCATGCTGAAGAGGAAAAGAGAAATATGAGTTTTTTCATCAACTAAAAAATAAGCTGTAGCCTGGCTTTTTCAATATCATGCTTACCCTCTATCAACAAGAACCATAGATCGAAGCTCGCAATTAGCAAAGCTGCATGTGGAGGTAAGATTCATGTGATTAGCAACCAAAATAAAAAGGCTAATGCATTTTAAACAAAATGGAAAACATCATTTTCTATGGAATAGATTAACCAGAGGTTCATGCCAGTAAAACAGATAAAAAAAAAAAAGGAAAGAGAGCCTGTGCTATGATAAGTATGGTGATCAAAGCAGAGAATGCTTAAAAGAATAAGATAAAGTGTCCATTTTCATACAGGTAACATAAGCCACATGTCAGATTTGAAAGGAGCCAGGGGAATGCTACTATATTTTCGCCATAGACCATGCTATACAAGTAAACATCAATCATGTGAATCCTAGGTGCCATTTGAATCATCAAGAAATGAATTTGATAGGAAGCACATCTGATGCAATGTACAATGCAAATGATTATATGCATAGAAGCAGAATGCAGCAAAACTGGACTGACAGCATAAAAGTGCACATATGGGATGCAGCTCATCAACCTCTTTTAAGTTAATATTTCATAAGATGTGAAAGTTGTTCACCATGATAAGCAAAAACTTACTGTGTGCAAATTTCACTCTTCACAGACGGATGACAATCATTACCAAAAGCACTTAACATATGATACAAGAATCCACTGTGTGAAACAACTGCAATCTCCTTTTCTTTCCTTGTCCACAACCTGAGGCAAGTTATGAAAGCATTGGAATAATTAATTTCATTAGGAATCTACAGCCATATCTACCAACAGTTACCTAAGATGCACTTTTATATCAGATCAAATTCAAGGTAGATGAGCACACAAAAAAGTTTGTCTGTGAGCAATGAAGTGAATTTTATGTCCCATTAAGAAAAGGCAAACATCAAAGACATAGATTAATAATGTAAGTGGGTAGCTATATCCCTTGTGTACATATCAATTACAAGAAACAATAAATGCTGAAAGAGCAGACTGTTAATGGATTACAAGTAATCACTTTTCATCGCATAAACTTTCAATTCTTAGGTCTGTCAAAAAAAACTAGAAGGTACAGAACGACTATAAACGAGGGGTTGCAACTTACCAGCTCAAAAACTTCAGTCCCCTAGCTGCAACATGTTCATTCTCTTCTCTGACATCGGCCTTCCATAAAACATCAGCATCATTTTCAATCTATGCAAAATTTAAAAAGAAATTGATCCCAGTCATCAAACAATTAAAGAAATTATAAAGGCAAGCCCACAAAAGGAATGCAAACTTTGTCAAATTACTTGCCAGTGAAAAATCAATTGCAGGGAAAAGAGGCCGATATTCACTGATGCTTCTTCTCCTATCACAAGGATGAACCCCCTGTAGTTAGAAGGAGAGAAAAAGGTTAGAATGTATAAACTACCAGAAAAGATGGTCCTTCTCCTCATGAAGCAAATTAAGTTTTTCAGTTCCACTAATCTGATTCACACATTAGGACGCTGCAGATTCTACAGTTGCATACATTTAAAGTTACTCCCATGGCCTCTAGATTTTCATAGAATGAGAAATCATTACAAGGGAATTCAAGCTCACAGCATACCAAGTGTTCTCGACAAAGCTCAAATGGTGCAAAAGGCGGACAGTTTAAACTTGAAATTGCAGGATGGTTACTTTTCCCTGCATTTTCCACCATCAAAGGAGGGGCCTTTATGCCATCAGTATACCCTTCACCACCAAAAACTCCAACTGCCGTTTGCATAGTCCTACAGTGCAATTTTTTAGGTCATAAGCTCAGAAACACAGAATCCTAGATAATAAAATTGCATGAAACACCAAGTTCTCCAAAGTAAGCAAAGCATGCACATCTATGTCAGGCAATAGAAATCTCTGACTTGATGTTTCCAGCAACTATACATTCTATACATACACAAAGTTCCCTGTGGAGATAACAAATGACATTTAACATAAAAAAAAATCAAACCACCAAAAGGCAACACACGATCAACCAATAGCTCTTTATTTTTCTGAAAAATGAGATATACAGAGTATTTATGCAGTAAAACTTTATGATAAATAAAATTTTACTGCATACCCGTTGAGGTTCTTTTAAAAACTCGGGGTGCTTAGCCATTGCTCATGAATCTTATTTTCATTCAGTAGCGATTCGTAAAGATGTTGGTTCATAAATTGTGATGAAATATGCAGAAAATCAAAGCAATCCAAAAAACATCATGCATATTCATTCAACTCTTTAACATGCAAAATTAAAATGGAAATAAGAAGATCCGATATCCATATCAATTAAAAAGAAACCAGTAGAGCATTTCGCAAAAGAATCTGATTGTTCAGTAAAGAGCCAATAAATACCTTAACAAAGGGGAAGTGATAACCAATTGGATTCTCTTATGAAGCCCAATTTCTCTAACATGCTTGCGCAGATTCTCAACCTGTTCATGGTGTCGCAAAGATCAGAATCGACACGAAATCTTTAAAATAATCTAAGGAAAAAAGTAAATGGTTCCTCCATCACCTAAAAAGAAATCATCTTTTTCGATTATTATTAAAAGAAAAACACGCCTAAAAGCAAGCAAATCCATCTTTCTTTAATTGGAAAAAAAAAAAAATCTGAAAAAAACACCTGCTGCCAACCAAGAGGGGTCAAATGGGCATCAAAAAGAGCTTCAGACATATATGCATTATAGTCTTTATCTCCTTCTACATTGTGAATCCCTTGTGCATGCCTCACCTGTAAGTTATAACAAACCACCCATTATTGCTATTATTATTAAACAATCCTCATTAATCTTCCCAAAGCTTAACATGAATCATTATCAAACACAAACCAGATGAATTGTTTTAGTACGGTGCAACGGATATAGACTCTGTCCAGCTGTGGCATCCATGTCTGCTACTATTTACATATACCAAAACAGAAAAGAATTACAGATGTATTACCAAAATTTGCTCTGATCTAAATATACTTCACAATATTCTTGCTTTAACCTGAGAGAGAAACGCGAATGAAAGAAGAGGTACGATTACTCCGCGAACAAATGAGACGCGGGCGGTGATGCAGTGTTGGCGGTGAAGGAGATGAAATGAAATGTGAAGTAGTTGAATTTGAACTTGGGGAATAATAATAACATAAACCTGACATTTGATGAATTTATTTATTTGGGGAAGTGGCTTCGAAGAAGGAGGAAGTGGTCCGCTTTTGGTGCTGCAGCAATTAGCGTGCACACATGTACATGAGATGAGATGAGTGCCTACGTCCAAGGCCCAAAAGAAAGGGAAGAGAAGAGAAGAGAAAAGAAAAGAAAGGACGACACGAAACTACGCAAAGACAGGCTTCGGTTTGAGAGATGGGTTATGTTTGGTCGAATAAACTAACAAGATATGCGTGTGGTTTTACTTTTACACCAGACAAAAGTGCTTCCACTTGGCGATTTTTTTCACTTCTCCTTGCCGATTTTAGCATATTCCTCTTCCCTTTTATTTGGCCCACTTATCCTCCCAATATTCTATTCTCTATTACCTAAAATTCAACGACTTTTTTTTTAAATTTATTTAAAATCTATTGGGTTCAATTTATGATCATACTCTTAAATTATACATTTTCTCAATTTCAAATTAATTATCACTTTTTCAAATAAAATTTTTAAAATTTTTCGTTACTTTTATATATTCAATACAATATTAATTTTTTCTTTCTTATTTTAGCATTGTATTAACCTTATCTATATTAATTAATTTTACAAAATTTTATAAGTTTTTTAATATTTCAAAATTTAAATATATCTAAAAAATGATAATTTGCTTCCATTCAGTTGTTTTTTTCCTATAATTAAACCTATTAAATACTTTTTTAATCCAAATGAAATACTAAAAAATTACAATTAATTAGAAATGGAGGGAGTATTATACTTATTATAAAAAAAACTATATATTATACATCAAAATGCAATTTTCTTTCCTAACAACTATTGGAGTAAATTAGTATAAATTGTACTTATTCATATAATGTTACACGTTCAAATTATAATATATGCAATGACGTTAAATTAATTGTTAAAAGAGATTTATTATTTATCATTTTTGTAGTCTTATTTATCAAACCAACTCCAAAAAATTTTAAATACCAATAATTTAAATAAAAATCTTTTTTTGAATCTACGTGTTAGAGGACTGATTAATCATATCTAATATTTAATATTTATGAAACCATTTTTATAATTTTAGTTTAAATAAACAATATTATACTAAAATTAACAAATGCTATGCTCTATAAGGAATCAAAATTATGATTTATAAATAATTAACTATAAATTAGAGAGGAGAGGACTGTAAAAACTTGAACATGAACATGAGTCTCCCACAAAAAGTTGTGGAGCTAACACTAGATTAAGATTTTGGGTTAAGAAATCCCAGTGGAATCCCCCTCCCCTTTGTAATGGTGGCAAAACAATCAAAATGCAAATATGGGTTTAGCACCTAGCACAATCGATTTCTTGCTATTATTTTTTGGGGTTTTTTCATCAATACTCCAAAACACAATTAAAATAATAAAAATACCCTAAATGTTCTAAAATTACATGCATGCCCTATAGTGTAAATATAATTACATGACTGCTCCTCTTAATTTACTAGTGATTTGCACGTCTTTTTATTCCCTTTTTTTCTTTTTTCCTTTGTTTTTGCAGTGGGCGTTGCAATTTCATGCCTGAAATGCCAAAATCCCATCGCCTTAAGAGCTCTGCTTCCTCCTTTAAGGCATCCCCTCCTATCTCCAGCTCCTATCGTAAGTGCAATTTCAGGTAAGTAAGCAGATGTATTGAAGATCCTTTTATGTGTAGAAACCCAAGTTTGAAATGGTTTTCAGTTCTAATTAATTAAGCTTAGAATAATGGGTGGGTTAGGTTTAGAAATTATCATGCTTACATTTATAACCAACCACAGATTGTGCCTTTCCTCTTTATAAGCATAATTGCATAAATTTGAGCTTAAATATTGATTCTTGTGGGCTTTTTCTCCTTCTGTTGTTTGATTTTGTTTTTTGGCTGTTTTGAGGGAAAATAAATTCTCAGTTTTATTTCCTTAAAAAAAAAAAATTAGGGTTTTGTTTGATAAGAGCAGGGTTATATTCTATTTATCACTTTTTGAAGGGAATCAAAATGTAGTTTGGCAAAATTTATTGGTGATTTCCTGGTTGGTGTTACAGAGTTACAAATTATTCTATTTTTGTTAAAAAAGATCAAGATCTTTATGTTTTGAAGCAAGCTTTATATGATGATGATGCTTTAGTTTTCATGATGGGTAGTTGGAAATAAAAATTATGCCAACATTGGTAAGTTGCAAGTTTGATTAAGAGTCCAAAAAGGTGCTAGATTTACATAATTAAAGTTTGAATAAAGATTATTGATATTTACAAAATGTGCTACACCTTAGTATAACTATGGTTTGTAGAACACTATTGTTTATTCTCCTTGGGTTTATTTTGTTAATTTGGTTGTTCTCTTTAAAATAACTTAAAATTTATAAAACTTTTATAAGGTATTGATGGACCATAAATTATATGTTTAGTCTATCTTTATTTCTTGTTTATGCAGTAAGAGTTCAAATTTAGAATATTATACTTGCTTAATATTAAGGTTTACGTGTAATATAAGCAAGTTATGCATTATGTTATTTATCTAATCTATTAAACATTTAGAGAATGGTTATGAGTGGTGGGATTAAGTACGGGCCCAAGTGTTTGGTGACCATGGTAGTGTGTGAGCTTAGGGCCCGCTAGGAAATATAAAATGGGCTTTTTGAGGCCCAAAATGGAGATGGAGTTGCCACCTAGATAAAAGTTGGGACATACTGTACAACAACTAGATTCCACAGAGGTTCCCAAAAGCCGTCATCAGATATCGGATTTAAAAACTAGTTTGGACTTTTGGAATCCCACCCAACCTTATGGTTAGCCTCTGTGTGTGTTTCATATTTTATTACCTTTAATTGTTAAATTATTTCCTTATTTTAACATGGGTTGTAATCATTTCCAATTTTACATATTAGCCCGAGTTTGCACATTAGTCTCATTTTCATGCTTATAGCCCAACATTCAATATAAATGAAACAAATAACAATAATTTACAACCATACATTCCAAATGAATGGGGGAAGGGAATAAGGATTACAATACTTTGTTCAAAGAAATGTACAATAAACAAAAATAAACTAGAAATAAACAAAAAATAAACTAATTTAATTATACAAATAAATCCTATAAAGAACTAATTAATAGGCTAATTATTCGATGATTAAAAATCACCAAACAATCCCTACAATAAACATAAATTGGTCCTTTCTCATAAAATAACAATATCATCTACAAATGATCAACAAATAATATCCGTAGGAAATGAAAATAAAATCACGCAATAAAAATCTACAAATAACATAATAATATTATACAATAATAACATTAAATAACATAGTAATCATGTATAAAATCAAGATATATAACAAGAAAAACATGGAGATCATGCAAAATATACAAAATATGCATATAAATTAAAGCAAAATCATGCAGGATTCTGCTAAAGCCGTGACACTTCTTGACTAGGAGGAGATCCCATTTTGCCACAATGAAAAAGGGCGATGCCTCTGTGAATAGATGTTGCCTCTTTAATAGGCCCAGAAGTAGACTACATTTCTTAACTTTTAAGAAACTTAGAAATTAAGATAAACACACAAAAATTGGTACAAATATACAATAATCGATACAAATATACAAAAATCAATAATCAATACTTAATATTTCATATACTTATGTTATCATATGACCTTAAACGATCAATAAAGCTTAAGAAAATAAATAAGAGAATAATAAATCAAAAGCTTTTAGTGAAATGAAGAACTTAAAGCTTAAAAATGAGGATTCTCACTAGTTTGAATGAGTTAATGCTCCTAACTAAGCCCTCAGAGCTTGATTTATTGAATTGGATACTTTGAATACAAGAGAGTCCTCTTCCTTCTCAAGGAAATCAAATCTTTTAGCTCTAAAATCTTCTTCTTCTTCTTCTCTTTCTTCTTCTTCTTCTATTTTTTCTCTCTATTTTCAGCCTCTCTTAGGCCAAAATCCAGCAGCTCTCCAAAGTCCAAAAGTCCTTTTTCTCTATCCCCCTCTCATTTGCCCATACCCTTCTCTTTTAAGCCTTTTTAACTTTATTTTATCTTTTTTAATTCCCAACCCGCTCACTCTCACCCTCTCCCCACCCTTTTCATCATTCCCCATACCTTTTCACTTTTTCTTACCCCTTTTTTCCTTTTTTTACGTTTAAAAATGCCCCAAATAAGAGGCAGGTAGGCCTTAACTACTGCCATTAATGGTATTTAATATTACAAAGGGTGGCTATGAAAAAGCGCTGCCTTTTTTATGAGGCATCACCTCACGGATGCCCAAGATGAAGAGGCAACACCTTTTTACCCAAGTCAGGTCTAGGCCTTTGGGCCAAAAGGTAATGTGCTTAGGCTTAGAGGCTCAATTTTAGGCTTAGGCTTGAATTTGGTGTTTGGGCTTTCGAGTCTATTTTAGAGAGGCTTTAGGCTTCCATTGCATTCAAAACTTATACTTTCTCATCATCGGGCTTTCATTGCAGGCCAATTAAACTAAAAATGTCCACAGTTTACCCTTTTGATTTTTTAAAAAATTGAATTTCTAGAAATTAATTTTTTTAAAAAGTAGCATAGACATAAAAGCATTGAAAGGTAAGAATGACATACCTGACCTTTGAGTTTTACTCAGGCCATCGG
Source organism: Mallotus nudiflorus (assembly GCA_947683625.1). NCBI lineage: Eukaryota > Viridiplantae > Streptophyta > Magnoliopsida > Malpighiales > Euphorbiaceae > Mallotus > Mallotus nudiflorus. The sequence goes on along the minus strand of CANTUR010000166.1, from coordinate 5,671,587 downwards.
CCTTAGGAATTCGAACCCAAAAGGTCAAACTTTTATTCAAAATATGGCTGTGATCCTTAGGTATTCCTAGCTCGATTAGCCAATCATTATAATTTTAGCATGATTCTCGAGTTTTCCTAGCTCGAGAAGTCACTCAGTAAAAGAAGATCAAAATGTGACCGTGATCCTTAGGTTTTCCTCGTCCAATTAGCCACTTATTATAGTTTGGCATGATTCTTGAGTTTTCATGGCTCAAGAAGTTACTTAGTAAAGGAAAATGAAAATGTGACCGTAATCCTTGAATTTTCCTGGTCTGATCAGCCACTCATTATAGTTTAGCATGATTTTTGAGTTTTCCTAGCTCGAAAAGTTACATAGTAAAAGAAGATGAAAATGTAATCGTATTTCTCAGGTTTTCCTGGCTCGATCAGTTACTCATTATAGTTTGGCATGATTCTCAAGTTTTCTTAGCTCAAGAAGTCACTCAGTAGAAGAAAAATGATAATGTAACCATGTTCCTTAGGTTTTCCTAGCCCGATTAGTTACTCATTATAGTTTGGCATGATTCTAGAGTTTTTATGGCTCGAGAAGTCACTCAGTAGAGGAAGATGCACTTTGGGGATTCAAACTCGACCAGATGCTCTAAAGAGGATGATGCACTTTGGGGATTTAAACTCGACCAGACATCCATTGTAACACACACTTTGAGGATTCAAACCCAACTAGATGCTCTTTGCAATTGGTGCTTTGATTAGAATATCTTCAATTCTCCTACATTGATTTTGGGGTACATTCGAGAAGTGAAACAATGATTTTTTTTACTCAATTAGGGAGTATATGTCTGATGGGTCTTTATGGTCTTTTCATCAAATGTGTTTCATCATATTCCTTTCTTTTCTTTTCAATAAGTCTTCCTCTCTTACCCTTCTACTTTGGCATATAAATTATCTTTTATCCTTTTGAGATTCACTTTCTACCCCTTTTGCCTTAAAACTCTCATTTTTCATTCTTTTCTTTTCTTTCACTCTTTAAATCCTTTTATCGCTATAAATGTTGTACGGACCCTAGATTTACCTACATGGGATTTAATGACTCCCTCAGTATACCCCCTATGTAATTTTGGACTCAGCATCGAAGATAAGATCCCTCTTTTTATAAACATATGATCCTATATCTACGAATTGGCTATAGGAGAGGTTAGTACCCAATTTCTTTGATTTTTCCTACAAATAATATTAAATAACATCTAGTTATTATTCATATACACATGTTTATCATGTTAAATGAAAGAAATTTGATTTAATTGAATGAAATTATAAAAATTAAATCATTCTTTTTATCACCAACATAAAAAGGCATTGCCTCTTCGATGGGGCAATCACCTATTTGATTAGGCAATCACTTCATCATAAAGAGGCAGTCACCTCTTCACATCTACGTGCTTACAGAGGGGTGATTGCCTCTTTAATAGGGCAATCACCTCTAGCTTAGAGGCGTTTACCTCATTAACAAAATTCTAGAGAAAAAATGGCTTGTTTCATATAAAACAATAATTTAACTCCCTATTTTATTCCTATAGCTCAATGTCCACACCCTTAAGGGTGTTGGGAACTTCAGTGGTTCCTGCATTTGGTACGATGAGCTCACAGATGCAGTAAATACTCATATCCATAATATTGGATTTTCTAATTTCATTCTCACACTTCCAGCATAGCAGGGGCATACAGACTACCATACTTTATATGCTCTGATGGAGAGATGGTCCAACACTACTCACACATTCTATCTTCCTTTCGGGGAGTTCACGCTTGATCCAATTGCTTTTGCTACTGTCACTGGCATTACTTGCATAGGGGATTTTATTCCTCTAAATGTGAGTCTCCATCACCTATCTCCCAACCGTCTCACTTTCATTGAGTATTTGCTTGTCATGGTCCCGGATATAAAAGGGACATACACAATAAAGCTTGATTCCATTAGGAGCTTCTATACTCGTACTAGAGTTGAGGTGGCTACCATACCTTATTAGATTGATTAGGTAGTGTGCGCATTCTTGGTTTACTTGCTAGGCACCACTCTTTTTACAGAAATTGCTAGTTCTATAAACTTAAGCTTCCTGATGCCTTTGAGAGATTTAGATCTAGTGGCTTCATACGACTGGGGCAACTGTGCTCTAGCCTATCTATATAGGAGTATGGATGAGTTAGTGCATGGAGCCAAAAAGGCTTTATGGTTTCTGGCTTGCCATTTTGGTACTTCCCTCCTCTTTTCCTATTAAGTTCCATCATAAATATTATTATTATAATTTCTTAAAAATTCTTCCTTTCTCTTGTAAGATTGGGCTCTAGAGCTGGAGCTGATTATATGGATCACTTGTGTTATCAACACTCCTTTTCTTGCTATGGCGAGATGGGGCCCCAGTCGCGCATAGAGGAGGCCAATTACTCGCGTGCATATTCATCGCAAGTGACTGCACACTCTCACACATGAGGAGGTATGTACCTATAAACATAATTGTAATTAGTAACACTTTTGTTAATCAAATTCATTCACTTACCAGCTTGTTTTCACAATTGTACCTGAATTTGTGGGGTCCTTAAGTTGGATGGTATCAGGCTATAGTCCATTTGATTCCACTATCCTGGAGGAGGGCATTACTTCGAGGGCTTGATTGTAGAGTTTGGTACCTCAACAAGAGAGTACACAAGTGGTGGATGGGTGCTCTAGTGAGATGGCCACCCCTCTCTCCTCCCTAACATATTTTCTGGGCACATGAGTTAGAGGGAGATGAGCTTGACCAGGATTTTGCGAGAGATGATGTTGTAGATTATTGTAAGAGGAGGAAGTCTTGATACATAAATTTTGCATAAGCTCTTCTCATATAGAGGTGCTTCTACTTGCACTTGCACCTGCACCTCAGGTAAGCATGCAATTTTTTAAAACATATATTTCATATTCATGTTTGTGGATACTATTTCCTAACTTAATTTTTATTTTTAGGCACTAGCTAGGGCATTAGCCCCTCGTTCTAGGCTTTTAGTATAGGAGAAGCCTCATCAGCATCCTTGCATTGTGCCTAGCAGTAAGGGTACCTCCTCTGGCGCGCCTTCTACTAGGGAGCCTTATAGTTCTGGGTCTTAGATAATAGTTAGTAGGCTCGTTGCCACTCTTGACTTACTGACCCACTACTGGGTGCCTTCGGGCAAGCTCTCTTATCAATTCTTGATGGTAGACAGAAGTTTGGAGCCTGAGTTTTTACCAAAGACTATTATACATGTCAGTTCCCTCCTTCCTACACATGATTAATTATAACAACAAATTAATTATACAAATACCTTGAGATCAGGGAGAGTATATGTATAGGGTGATTGAGGCCCATTGAGACTTCCTGATGCAAATGATACAACAATGGATGGTAAGAACTATGCCTTATTTCTATATGTATGCATGTTCTTATAATTTCTTACCTCTTATTTCATCTTAATAGGACTAAGATAAGGCTAGTCAGGCCAAGATTACTGCTCTTGAGTGTCAGCTCACTACTTTTTAGGTCGAGAGTGATGAGGAAAAGGATGACATGAGTGATGATAAAGAGGAGGAGCCATCTGATGAGCATGCTGAGGATGACAATGATGATGATAGGGCCAATCCTGTTAATGAGGGAGTTGATGAGCTCGGAGATGATAAGTAGAGGGATACCCCAGAGGCTTGTTAGTATAGGATCATTTTGATTTGAGACACTTTTGCTGCTTTACACTATTGCTCTATTATTTCCTGAATTAACTTCTCATTTTGGTATTTTCACATTTTACATTGGATGAATGCTGTAACATTTAAATTCAAATTTTGAATTAATCGAGGAAATTTATTATTACTGAAATGCTCTTCTGCTAAATTTGCATGTATTATACAACCATTTTGTAGTAACACAAAGATGTGTTTCAACAGTCAGAGAGGCATTGCTTCTTTGTAGGGGAGTTACCTCTTTGTAAAGAGACAATAAGGAATCGGCTCAACATGAAGAGATGCTTCTTGATCGTAGAGGTGAATGCCGCTACGCCAACATCCTGAAGCTTTTTAAATCCTTAGCTCTTTTTTAAAATCCCAATTTCTCATTCAAACGAATTCTCTTCATTCTCTCATTAGACAACATCCTAACCTCCCAACATGACTAAAAGAAGCTTGAAACAACTACAACTAATTATGAAAAGCCTAGATGGCGAATCATGGGCTAGATTAGAGCTATTTCATCTATTCATTTTCTGATCTTTGCATGCTAGGAAGATTAATTTCCTATTTCTCCATATTCTTGCTCAATTCTAGGAACTTTAAAAACATGTCTTTAGATTTAACACAATAGAGTTATGTCCCCTGCCAGAGGAATTTGAAGCTATCTTAGGCTCTCAGATGGATTTTGCTTGTCAGATTGCAATTCCTTTAGTTGAAACCCTAGAATTACACTCCATCCAATACTAAATGGCTAGGCTATTCAACCTTTCCCCTCAATCTTCTCTTCACTATATCATTGGTAATAAGGTTTTGATGAACTTTTTTCTCGAAACTATTGTGACTATAGATAGCAACGGGGTTTATTAGCCTTAGATGATTCCTCTTTGCCTATATGCTCAATTTTTACTAGTTTTCCCTTTCAGCAATTGTGACCTAAAGATTCTTCACATTTTAAACCAAGTGGAAGCTTGCCTCAATCCTTTCCCTCTTATCCCAGCAGAGACCATCATTGGGCTCGACCACTTCTAAAAAACTAGGTAATTCTTAGGGATTCCCCTTCTATTGGAGGTGAGCTTTCTTTTCCTTTCCACTTACTATTTCTTGTCATTTTTACTTATTCATTCTTCCCACAGGTATGGTTTTATAAAAAGCTGAGGTTACTCGAACCTCCTAGAGACATTACACACTACAAGGCTAAACACTACCATACCATGAGACTTTATCCTATTCCAAAGATATTCAAAGTTAGTTGTTCACATTCCCTGACATTTTGATTTAGTGGATGTGCCCTTAGTGGAGGTTGCAGCACGTGACCACTTAGTCTTATACTTACTGCGTCCCACTATTCGATCTCCACTTTACCACTTTCTATAATCCTGCTCTGCTTTGCAGACAATATGAGCATAAACAACTGATCATGGATCTAGTGCATGAATTTGAGCCATGGCCCCTTTTTTAGAACTTTTTGGACAACTTAATCACTACTTAGCCTTGTAGATTCATTCAAAGGTTCAATAACTACAATGGAGATTAGTCTATTGATGACCAGTACATGGCATGGATCCAATTACAATAGATAAAGAAAGATGAATTTATAAGAAATAAAAGAATAAGGGCATTATAAGCATCGAGTGCCCATGGTGTTCAAAAGAGAAGTAGGCAAAATTTATTTATGAAACTTAGTCTTTATTTGCTTTTTATTAGATGGAATTTCCTTTTTAGTTAAACTGTAACCATTTAATGGAATGTTTAATAATAATAAAGGCAAGGCAATCCATTTCCTTTAATTTAAGCACAAAGTGACTATACATGTTGCTTTTTATATCTCCTGTCATTAATTGGCTTGCCCTTATAAGTTTTCCAACTATCCATTTTTCTCTCTCTCCCCTTTTGTATGTCCTTTTCTTTTACCTGGATTGCCCTTTTTGGTTTTCAACCCAGTAGGACCTTTTTATTTTTTCATTTTTTCTATCTCTGAATTTTGCCTAGGTAGCCTCTTTTGAGGTTTTCTCCCTAGTAAGATTTTATAGAAAGTATTTCTTGAGCTTATTTAAGTTAATGGGCTCTTTGAACTCATTTCCTTCCAAATCAGATAGAATAGTAGTGCCCTTGGAAAATAACTTCTTCACTTGATATGGACCTTCCCAATTCGGCTTTAACTTTCCTCACGGATTCGTCATGATAGGCGTAGTGAGCTTTAATACTAAATCGCCCTCTTCGATTCTAGCTTAATCTTTTTGTTATAAGCTTGGGATATCCTTTTCTACTACAATTGAGAGTGATACATGACTTTCATTCTCTTTTTATCTAGCAGCGTTAGCTGTGCCAATTGGCTTTCGGCCTTTTGATACTCAAAAATTTTGGATTTGAAGAGAACCCTTAATGACTAAATCTCAACCTTAACTGGCAATACAACTTCATATCTATACACCAAAGAATATAGAGTAGCTCCCATTGATGTTCTGGCCATGGTCCTATATCCCTATAATGTGAACTATAGGTAGCTTGCCCAATCCTTATAGTTCTCCAGTATCTTGTCTAGGATCCTCTCCATAGCCAGCCAGAAGTACCCTTGACAAGTTATTTTCTTAGCAAGGACTATTCTATTCATATGCAGTCCATATACACCCTCATAAACTGCTTCTATAATTTTTTAAGCCTTATCCTTATTAACACATCTTAAATGCACTCTAGTTGCCAATTCTCCTGTATAACATCTTGTCATGACTAATGAATTACTAAGATAGCATCCTCAGTGACATTCTTTCTTTTCTATTAGCATTATTAGGGAATCACCCTATCTCGAGATACTACTATAAATCATGAAACCATGGCTTTTCTACGAGGTTAATTGACATTATTTTGATTTCTTCATTGTAGGGAGTCTAGGACTTTACTAGGATGAGGGGCTTTGTTTTTTAACTACTTTCCTCCTTCCTATATTGAAGCTAGAGTAGCCAAAGCATTTGCCATCTGATTCTCTTCCTGCAGTAAATGTACAAATCGGCACTGGGTGAAAGATAATAAAATTATGGCCAAGTAGTCTTATTACAGTCTCAGCCTATCTTCTTTCACTTCCTATTTATTAGAGATCTATTTCACTACTAGCATCTAGTCTTTGTATACTGTGACCTCTTATGCCCCTACATTCCTAAGTGTTTATAGATTAAAGATGCAGGCTTCATATTTAGTTTGATTGTTAGTGAATTCAAATTCTAATTACTTTGCCATTGGAATTATCTCTCCTTTTAGCGAGACCATAATCACATCAATGCTTGCTCTTCTATTATTAACTACTCCATCAAAATACATTTTCTATGTCTAGATCTTTATTGCCCCTAGGATGTCTAGATCTTTATTGCCCCTAGGTGCTCATCTAGGAATTCTAACTCCCATTCTTGTCCATCATTTACCAGATTATGAGCCAAGAAGTCCGCCATAGCTCTCCCTTTTATCACCTTCTTTACCATAGAGTCTATGACAAATTCGATAAGTAGGATTAACCATTTAGCTAATTCCATTGTAAGAGAGGGAGTTTGTTAAAGATACTTGAAAGGATCATGCTTAGAGATCGCTTGAATTTTATAAGACTAAAAGTAATGTCGGAGCTTCTTTATTGCCCAAATTACACCCATACAGTTCTCTCTACTACACTATAATTGGGTCATAGGGTAAAATTTTCTTACTTACATAATACATAGCATGCTTAACTCTTCCTTCTCCTTCTGAGCTAGCATTTCGCCAATCACATCCTTCTTTATTACCAGGTAAAGAATTAAAGGCTTACCTAGCCTCAGCAACTGCAAGACTAGAGGATTCATTAAATAATTCTTAATAGTTTCAAAACCTTACTAAAATTTATCATCCTAGATGACTGGTTGATTCTTTTTCAAAAGCTTAATGATTGGCTCACAAATGGTGGTCAGCTTGGCTATGAACCTACTGATGTATTCAAATCGTCTGATGAACCCTTTAACCTCTTTCTCATTTTTCAGTATAGGTATTTCTCTTATTACTCTCACTTTATTCGGATACACCTCTATGCCTCTCTGGCTAATAATATGCCCTAGTAGCTTTCCGGAGGTTACCCTAAAAACATATTCTTTGGATTCAACCTGAGGTTATACTTTTCATCTCTTGCCAGGAACTTGTTTAGAGCCTCAAAATGCCCCTCTCTAGTCAGAGATTTTACCATCATGTCATCCATGTACACCTCTATCTCCTTGTGACCCATGTCATGCAACAATGTGGTAAACATCCTCTAATATTTAGCTCCTAAATTTTTCAACTTGAATGACATGACTGTATAACAATAAACACCCCATTCAGTGGTGAAAGAAGTCTTTAACTTGTCAATCATTGCCATCAAAATCTAATTGTATCCTGAGAAGTCATCTATAAAGGAGTACATAGCACTTGAAGCTGCACTATTAACTAAAGTGTCAATATGTGGTAAGGGAAAATCATCTTTTGGACAAGCCTTGTTCAAATCCCTATAGTTCACACACATGGACTCTCCCATCCTTCTTAGGAACTGGAACTATGTTGGCTAGCCATTGGGTGTCTTTTACCACTTCCAAGAACTTTGCTTTCAGTTATTTCTCCATTTCTTCTTTGATTGAGAGAACCCATTATTGCTTTAATCTCCTTTTCTTATGTTTTATCAATGCGACATGAGAATACGTGGGGATCCTGCATTTTGTAATCTTTATGTCAATCCTAAGCATATCCTTGTAGCCCTAAGTAAATACTTTCTATCTTCTTTTCAAGATGTCTTTCATTTTTCTCTCTCATCTGTTGGGTTTCAAGATTCCATACGTAATAAAAAAAATTGAATCACAAACCCAAACCTAGATCCAAGTAATTCAATTAATTGATTAAATCTAGGGTTTTCATTTTCTTACCACAAACGCAGAAGAGGCAAGAAATCTGGAAGGAAGAGAGGAGGTTCACTCTGGTGACACCTTACCTTAAGCTTTTAATTTAGTAGTTCATATTTGAGATGTCTCTAAAAGAATCCATCCTCCACAAGTGTCCACATAAACAGCCATTTATTTTGAAAATGAATATTTATGTGCTAGCACCTTCTCTTGATTTCTCATAAATCAAGAATTAAAAAGAAATCTGTGTTTTGTTTTCTATAAGAGAGAAAATGAATTTGGTGGCAAAATAATGACAGTGTATAAAAACCTAGAGAATATAACATATTTATAAACATTTAAATTAGGGTTTCACTTACTAAACAACCTTTTTGATAATTTCTCACTTATTCTTATTCTGATTTTATTTAAAAATTAAATAAAAAATAATATTCTATTTATTTAAGATAACCTTTACCTTAAATAAATAAATATTTTATTTATTTATTCCCACAGAGCTTATTTAGGCTTGTTAAACCCATATTTGTTTTGGGCTTGTTCAAAGTGTGCAATCCTATAGGTTCACATAATATTGGCAGTGGGTCTTAAATCTCTATTTAGGCCTACAAGTCATAAGTGGCCTCTAGCAAGACATTATGACTACCCAAGTCATGTGAAGTCAATAATCCAATATAACCTAATATACAATGAATATTGTAGTCCCTTTGTCACATGATATCTTAATTGAATATAAGGCATAAATTATGTCATCCTTATAGAATTCAATCAGATAATTTCTTAATTCCAAGTAAACTGAGAATGATAACTCTTTATCAATTTAATTTAGTATGGCTATGCATTTTCCTCAGTATATCTTATCAAGGGGCCCAAAGATATCTTACTCATATTAAATGAGGGACAAATTCCTTCTTAATCACTCATATTTCTTACATAACTCATTTTATACCCAATAATAACCTATTTTATCATCCAGTTAAAGATAATGTAAGATTATGTCAAAATATAAGATAGTTATATAGAAATTCATGGTGATTTCAAGGTCAGAGGACTAAACCAATATTACTGTGATGAGAATTACTTATGATAATTATCTATGTAGTATTCTCATTATGGGTCAATCTAGCACTTTATTTCTCAAATAAGTACCTATGAGATGACTTAATATCTCATATTCATGATTAGTAAAACATAATCATCAATCAACACCATACTAGCCATAATACATTATTATGACTAGGGATAATTTGAATAGAACTCATATTTAATCTAAGGGTTTTACTATCAAGTCACATACTTGATGACCTTCAAGAATTGACTATTTAAGTAATTATCAAAACACAAAATGATAATGAAAAATGCCTTATTATTAAATAAAATGATAAAGTCAAAATATGGTCATACATGATTGACCTAGTGCATATCACTAACATCATTAGGAGTTAAGTTAGAAGCAATCAGTATATTTTTAAGATCATTATATATGCCTAGATTAAATGATTCAGTTTGCACTGAATTAATGTCAAACATATGTATGAAATGATCATCATAAATAGAATAACCATTAGGAAAAACATTGCACAAGTAAGCAAAGTTGGACCCTATTGCATTAACTTTAGAAAAGAAAATGTCATCAATTTCAAAAAAATTAGAAAAAGAAACGTCAAGGTCATTATAGAAAACATCCATAATGGAATTAAGAACATAGGATTCAAAGTTTAACTCCTCTTTCTGGTCAGCAGTGTCCTTCAGCTCCATTGCAGGAATGTCCTCTTCTAATTCTAGAGTCAGTACTAGTTCCTCTACTATCAGCTCCTTAACAGCAAATTCATTGATCCCAATCACATGTTCAGCAAAAATTTCAAACCTGGGGATTAATTTCTAGGTAACCATTAAAGGCTCAAGAGCTTCCTCCATGAATATTTCCTATAATGTCTTCTTCTTCAATTTAGCTTTGGCTTTGTTCTTCCTAGACTTTCCTTTATATTCATATGCTTCTGGATACCCTGCCCTGTGCTTCAAGATTGGCACTTTGGGTTCGACAAACCTAGGTGGACCCTACTGATTCATCCCCAATCTAATTCCAGGCATAAATTATATGTTCTTCATTATACTTGCAATTCTCGGATTCAGCTCATCTTTATAAATCATACAAACCTCAAAACTTGGACTAACCAAAATTTTATTGAGAGTTAACTTTAAAGCAGTGAAAACAGCTTCATTTTTTACCATTATGATGACTACTCTTCCCTCATATGGAAATTTGATCTTTTGATGAACAGTAGATGACACTCCCCTCAAAGGATGAAACTATGGTCTCCCTAGAAGAATAGTAAAGGTAATTAAAATGTCTATCATATAAAAGTTGACCCAAAATTTAATAGGTCTGGTCTTGACTAAAGCTTTGAAAGTTCCCTCAACTAGCCTTTTTGTATCATCATAGGCCTTAATAACCACATGAGATGGCTTTAGATTAGCTATTGCTAACCCCAACTTTGGCAAGATCTTCAAAGGGCACACATTGATGGCAGACCCATTGTCCACTATAACATAGTAGGTTAGTTTCACTTTTACTTCAGCTTTTATGAATAAGGCTTTGTTGTGTCTCTACCTTCTAAGGGTAAGTCATCATTTGTAAACACAATTGCCCCCAGAGGGCTTTCTGTCAGTGAATCTATCATTTGTTCTGGAGTGTGCATTGAAGGGATCTTCTTATGATCCAGTGCCATAACTAGTGCTTCCCGATGGGCTCAGAAGTTCATAAGTAGCTCCTAAACACTAGCAAGAGTTTTCTTATCTCTTTTGATCTCAACAGTTTCCTCATTCTACTTTTCTTTCTCTGGTTTTTCCTTTGAGTTGATTCTCTCTTCTTCTATTTAATATTTTTTTACTTCCTCTTTCTTCTCAAGCTTCTTAACTAATTAGGCTATCTTCCTTTTATTATTTTTCCATAGATCAATTGCTTCCCCTTCTTCATCATTAAAACTCCATATGTTTAGAACATTCATATGAAGCTCCACTGACTATCAATTTAGGTTCAGGTTTTTAGTTGTGGTTTTATTAGTGTGGGTATGGCATTAAAAAAGGAATTAAAAAGACTTGTTCCTCTATTAAACCGGCATTTATTATCAGGATGCATGGATTTGGTGGTGGAACATTATGATAATTAGGCAAAGGGTTATTTTGGGTGTTTGGTTTTCTAGTTTCAGGGTTAGTTATCTTGCTTGAGTCAATCAAATATTGAACCTCATATTTCAAGTGAGTGCAACCATCAGTATCGTGTCTGATCTTTTGGTGATATTTGCAATATAATTTTAGGTCGGCATTTAGAAAAAGGGGGCCTTTGAGGTAAGGGTCACAGTAGGTTATTTTTAGTAAGTTTCTCTAAGACTTTAGAGAGAGGTGTTTTTAGGTTAGAAAACCTTTGAGGTTGTCTAATAGTATTGATCTATATATTACTACTCATCCTAATCCCACTGTTGGATCCAATTCCTACAATGCATGTAAGCCTTCCATTGAAGAATTTCTTCTTTTATACTAAGTCAAATTATTTTTACACCCCAAATCTATATAGCACCTCAAAGTTTTGAATCCCTAAATATTTTAATTTTTTAGAGAGTAGAAGCACACACCCTTCTATTGCTATCACTAGCTGATTAGATTTTGTGGGCCAGTGCTTCATCTCTGCCAATTTTGCTCTTTACCTGATTAAGTAATCAATGAAAGACTCACTGAATTTTTTCCTTGTATTCTATAACTCTCTTAAAGATGCTTCCATTTGAATATTGAGACTATACTACTTTATAAATGCAGTGCATTATCTCTCTTAGTTAGCTTGAACGTGGGATTTCAAAGCATAATACCATTTGATGGGTGCACCTAAAGATAGAGGAAATTGCTTTATAATTTGTGCCTTTGTCAAACCTGTTGTCTTCATGTGAGTCACATAATGCATTAGATATAGATAGGGATCCTCAATGCCAGTAAATTTCTTCATGTCAGGGAACTTAAATTTTTAGGGTAAAACGTGGCCATCTTTATCCAAACTCATATCATAGTATTTTATAAGAGCATTTATCCCCTTCTCTTTCATTATAAACTGCATTTTAACCATAGTCTTGGTCATATTTTTATCCCAATTGAACTTTTCCATATTTTATGTAGTATTTGCATTCACATTCTATCTGGCCATAAGCTATGCCATTAAAATTTCCTGATCATCCTCTCTTTCACATCTTCTAGAGTTTTCAGCATCTAAATCAAATGGTTGTGGCTGAGGTGTTGGTGCTTCCTATCTAATTAGTCCCCTCATTTTGGCCATCATCTCTCACATAATTGCCTAGGTCTGATCGGCTATCTCTACTTTCAACCTATCCCTAAAAGCCTCAACATTAAATTTTGCCATCCCAGTTTTTCTAGAAATCTTGAATAGATACCAGTGTCAGATCACTTCTAGTTGGAAGATAGTTTTAAATCTATATCTATAATCACCATGAATTAGAAATATGCATGACGTGTATGCATAAGATGAAAATTTAACTAAATAGGAAATAAATATATACTCTATTTACACATAATAATATAACAAGATATAAAGCTCCTAAATGTAACTCCACCATTATTTCTCCCACACACGTGTTCACTGGTGAGTTCCTTGTCCTAGGATTATTATTTTGCGTTTTAATTATCAGCAGGGGATAATAAAACCAATGGATGAAAAATAACTCTCAAGACGATACAAACAAGTAGTAATTTCTTTATATAATTCTAAAGTCCATTTTAACGGACCAAGAATGACATCAAAGGACCACCTTGTCAAGATCCATTTATAATGGACTAAAATAGGCATGAGAGGCCTATCTTGTCAAGGTTTGTTTAAAATGGGTTTGGGCTTTAATCAAATAATTACTATAGACAACGAGGTTTAACGCATGTCCAAAATTTTAGCAACTGCGACACTGTTTGAGCTCAGGGCTCTAAAGAACACACTAACCACTGTCACAAAGACATGGCGTGGAGATGAGGAGTCACCACCCAAGGTAATAACTAGGACAAATTGAAAAGGTGGTACTTGATTCCTTAAAAGAAATCTAGCACCATAACCAGGAGATTCTGGATATAGAATACCAACTTCTTTCAGTCTCGTGTTCATTTGGAATTACTTTATGAATTACTATATTATCCTCTATTTACATTTAATTTCATATAAACCCTTATTCTAGCAATTAACTCCAAGGCAAACTCGTCATGAAAATACAAGTAAATAATGCATTTGTTTAAATATATAATCTCTAAGTTAGTTTAATCTACATTAATTTCAATTAAATGAGCTAAATCTATATGTTTTAATTTACAAGTGAGCTAAAGACTAATGAGCCTAATTCCTTTTAATTTTAATTAAATGAACCTAGGTCTATTTATTTTTATTCTAAAAAAGGGCCTAAATCTACAAATTATGGAGTATTTAAATTAGTAGGCCTAATTCTACACATTTTAATTCTAACATAATCTTAAATCTACAAAATATAAAAAAGGCTTTTATTTAATGGGCTAAGTTTAATTAATTAAATTAAATTAGGTGGGCCTATGTCTAATTTACTAAATGGGCCTAAGTTATCTAAATCTAAAAATCTAATTAATTATGGGTCTAATGATGCATTTTAATTAATTAAACCTAAAAAAGCCTAAGTTTATTTAAGTGGATTAGAATCTAATATGGGCTTAAGACCTAAAACACATAAAAATAAATAGACAAGCCCAAAAACAAATAAAACATATAAAAATAATTAAATAAAAGACCAAACAATTAATTAAATTAATTCCTTCTAAAAAATCCTCATTTTTATCAACATGCAACCTAAATTAATTTACTTCCACCATTAATTTTAATTAATTACCCAATTGAAACCCTAACTTTACTAACCAATTAATCAACATAAATATGCAATCACACACATAATTCCACTATTCCCACTATTGGGTTTATTACAATAATCTATTGAAAATAATAATAAAAATAAACAACCCCAAAAATATAAATAAAACAAAGCAATTAAATAAAAAATAATAAAAACATAAAAACTAAATCTAGCTATAAGGTTTTATCTATGACATTCCATGGACTTCTTATGAGTTCAGTCTTCTAAATATGATCATCATGTATTTTCCTCAATAGTCACCATGAAAAGAACAAAAATTATAATTAGTAAATAAAAATATAACAATAATTTAAACAAAATTAAAACTCAATAAAATAAAATAAAAAGAAATAAATCAAGTAAAAAAATAGAATAAGGAGAAGATGATGCTTATGGATGATTTTAATAGAGTGCTCCTTAGATTTTGTAAAATCACCGTTCTTGATAGGTCTTGAATCTTGTTCTTCAAAAATCCTCCCAAGATCTTCAATTAATCAATTAAACACAGGGGAATTTGTATAGAGAATGATTTTTTAAAACAATTAACAAAGGAAAAGAGTTAAGAATGCTTTTTAAGAAAAATCAACTAAAAGCAAAAAAGACAATTTGGCGTAGAGAAAATATCAAAGTAAAACTCTGCGTAAAAGACTACTCCTTCCCGTTGTCTTCCGCATGAGCCAAAACACCTCCTTTTATAGTGAAACAACCTTTCAAACCCTATGTATAAAATTCCTACAAAAATTTCATGACCCAAAATAGGGGGTCATGATCGGCGCTAGGGAACGAGAATTCTTTCAAATCCGGAACCAGTAGCAAGCCTTAAAAATAAAAGCAAGCAATATAATATAATGGATAAAATATTTCTACAGCAGAAATTTAGTCTCAAGTATAAAAATAATAATTCCTAAACTCATTTTAATAACATAAATTCCATCTCATTTATAATAAAATCTTTCAATTTAACATTTTGAAATTTAAATCTCATACATGCATAAATATAAATACAGCTCACGACAGAAAAAGTACAACCACTACTGTAGTGTATAGAATACAAAATAAACTCAAGTAAGCAGTTTACATAATAAAGTCGGAGCGGAAGAAATTCAGCGAACAGGTCTACTACTGAGGTCTAAAGATGAAGACTCTCCTGAAAAATATCAATAGAGGGGAGTTAGACCTCACTGAGTGAATTAGTATAATATATATACATGCATAACTAAATGTTAAATGCAAACACTCAATAGTATATATAATAAATATATATACATGCAAATACACACAAATGCTGAAATCACTTTATATATAATGCTGAAAAATATCAGTTTATGAAGGATCAAATAGAACCCTAAATGATCACAACCTCAAATAGTAATAGACAACACTCTAGCCATACAGGCTCACTTATTCCAAATAAATTTACTTATTCCATTTGGATAATAGACTGGCCCCGAGACATTAAGTCAACCAAGCTCCAGTAGTCTGACTGTCTGTGTGATTGGCCCCGAGACACTGGGTCAATCGAGCTCCAACAATCACACTCTCAAATCACGTCTCACATCAATCAGATCAATCAACAAGTCATAATCCACCAATAGGTTAGTAATTTAACCTAGAATCTACTGTTGTACCGGTACGTACTCGGTCCTAATATTGCCCACTAGGAAGCATGTTCTATCGATATCCTTCATTTATATATAAAACATACATTCAAGAAAATAAAGAATGCATGATATTAATCTAAATGGCAATATAAACCATATATATACTAAAAATATACCTAAAATAAACTAAGTATATTTCGAGTATAAATATGTTAGATAAATTCAGTTCAATTATAAAATAAACCAAGAATAAACCATATTTATACTTAAAAATAATTTAAGTATAAATGAAGAGTAAAACATGCATTTATTTCAAAGTATACCAAAAATATACTAAAAATATACCTAAAATATACTAATAATTTATTAAAGCAATTTATGTATAAATCATGCAATTAAAACATATATTTCTAAAACATGCAATCTAAATACACGTATATATAAAATAACAACTCACAGCTATGCACTCCACGAGATAAGTCCAACAGGCCTTGTCCACTAGGCCTCGATCTCGGCGTAACTAAATAATCAAATCACAATACAAAAATTAGAATGAATCTAACTTAACTTCTAGAGACTCAATCTAGTATAACAAAACGCAGACAGATATAGAATCAGACCTTATGTCACGTTTTACGAGAATTCTATCAAAAATTTGGCAGAACCTCCTCTGTAAAATGGACATCTCTCTATTTAGAAAGTAGAGCTAGTCTTGCAAGAAAAATACACTTCAAATATAGAATCCTCAAAACCCCTCGGTCGGACCTCAAACTAAAATTTCCACCGACCGAGGTTCACAATTCACAAGATATACACAAAATATATTAAAATTTCATAAATACCAAAAATACCCTTTATATACCAAAATATAGCAATTTACATATTTAAACATTAAAATAATTATTTCATCGATATTTAGTTAAAAACCTTAATATTAATATAATATTATTAAAAATCGATATTTCATGATAAATACACCAATATTAATAGAAATTCATTTTATAAATCCAAATTACTCAATTAGCCCAAAAACATATTAAAATTTTATTAAAGACCCATTTAGTAACAAAAATAGTATATTATATACAATTTGAAAATAATTTTTGAAAAAAAGTATTAATTAGTTAAAAAATAGTAAATAGTTTGTAAAAATCAATTTTTTATTCTTCAAATAATTTTTAAAACCAATTACATTTAATATTTAGCTAAAATGATTATCAAATTACCAAAATACCCCTAATATATAAAAATTCACATAATATACTATAATTACTCAAAAATTCACTAAAAATTATATAATTACTCTAAAATTATTTTCTCAACATATAATTTAATAAAATCAACAATTATACTCAATTAACCACTTAATTTTAACAAAATACATATTTAACCTAAATTTCCAAAATTTACATAAACTAAATAAAATTATAATAATTACACAAAAATTATAAATTAAATTCTATGATTATTTTCAACCACCATAAACCCTAAAAATCACAATTTTACAATTTATTTAATTAATTTAAGAAAATTAGAAAATAATAAAAAATTCACAAAAATCAAAATAAATTCCAAAAATTCCAGAGTGTAGATTGTGCAAGCAGAATAAAATTTTGTGAAGGAATTAAGCTTGAATCTTAAAGATCGAAGTTCAAAAAAATAGAGAAACAAAAATGGCTGAAATGAATAAATCAATCACCATCAAAATCTAAGCCAAACCAAGTGAAACCAAGCTTAGACACACACACATCGATGCTCAAGGAAGGGAAAGAGACCAGCAGTATCAAATTTGGTGGCCGAAATTAGCTTGAACAAAGGTGGGTGAAGTTTCGAGTTTCTCGGCCAAAAACGGGCTGAACGGCACTGGAGAAGGGTGGAGGAAGGTGGCGAAGTAGCTGGGAAGGAAGGCAGCACTCCAAAAGGCACACCAACCGCCTGTGATCTGAGTTATACACACACACACACACACACACACACAGATATATATATATATATATATATATATATATATATATATATATATATATATATATATATATATATATATATATATATATATAACCTTAATAATAATAATAATAATAATAATAATAATAATAATAATAATATATGCATGTATATGTCTACATATTAATACACAAAATAATGATCATGCATGAAACCATATAATTTAATAAAATAAAATAACATTAAACAATAAAATATTATTTAAATATTATTTCCCAAAATAATGAGTTTCAAGAAAATTTTTATGTAGAAAACTTTAAATAAAAGTAAATAACATTAATTATTTAACAAAATAATTAAATAATCAAATATATATTAAAAATTTATTAATACTACTTATCCCAATACAATATAAAAACATTTAAAAACTCGAGTTATTACAGTCTTTCCCCCTTACAAGAATTCATCCCCGAATTTCAAAAAAAGAAATACAAAATCAAGGAGGAAAGAGATATGGGTAAGAAGCTCGCATCTCAGCTTCAATCTCCCAAGTATGCTCCTCTACCCTGTTGCTGCGCCACAAAACATTGACCAACGACATCTTCTTCGAACGCAACTGTCGAACTTGATAGTCAACGATCGCCATAAATTCTTCTATAAATGTTTGGTCTTCATTCACTTCAATACTGTTGGGCTGCAACACGTGTGAAGGGTCTGAGACATACTTCCTCAGCATCAAGATATGAAACACCAGATGCACTTGAGATATACTCGGAGGCAAAGCCAACCAATATGCAACAATGCCAACTCTCTCCAGAATCTCGAACGGTCTGATATATCTCTTTGCTAGCTTACCCTTCCTTCCAAATCTCATTACACCCTTTATAGGAGACACCTTCAGAAAAAAAATCCTTTAACTTAGAACTCCACATCTCTGCGCCTAGGATCCGCATAACTCTTATATCTGCTAATTACGGTCTCTAATATGCCCTTGATCATAGTAACTTTCTCTACAGCATCCTGAACCATCTCAGGTCCAATTAAAGCTCTTTCTCTAATCTTATCCCAACTCATAGGGGATCTACACTTCCTTTCATATAACACCTCATATAGTGCCATTCCAATACTTCTATGGTAGCTGTTATTATATGCAAACTCTACGAGTGGCAATTGATCATCCCAGCTACCTCCTAAATCTAATACACACATCCTCAATATATCTTCCAGTGTCTGGATCACCTCTCAGACTGACCATCTATCTGAGGATGAAAAGCATTACTGAAGTCCAACCTAGTGCCCATTGCTTCCTGCAACATCTGCTAAAAATGAGAGGTAAATACTGAACCTTTGTCTGACATAATGGACACAGATACTCCGTGAAAGCACACAATATGCTTCACATACAACTGTGCCAATGTAGCTACAGAATATGTGGCTTTCACAGGCAAGAAATATGCAGACTTGATCAACCTATCCACAATCACCTAGATGGAATCATATCCATCCTTAGAATGAGGTAAACCAACCACAAAATCCATAGTTATCCTTTCCCACTTCGACTTAGGAATAGGAAAAGGTTGAAGCCTCCCAGAAGGATTTTGATGCTCAACTTTCACTTGCTAACACGTCAAATACTTAGCAACCTGATCAACGACATCCTTCTTCAGTCCATCCCACTAGTATAAATCTCTAATACTGTGGTACATCTTAGTGACACCCGGATGTACGCTATAGGCTGTAGAATGTGCTTCCTCTAGGATCTCTTCTCTTAAATTATCCACTTTAGGAACACATAATCTACCACTGATCCACAAAACACCGTCATCATCGAGTGTGAAATTAGTGAACTTCCCTGCTCGGACATTCTCTGCAAGCTCTTCTAGAATAGGATCTTAGCTCTGAGCTACCTTAATCCTATCTCTCAGTACAGATCACACCTTGAATTGAGCTAGCAGTCCACCTGATCTACTAATCTTCATCATCAGACCTTGATCCACTAACATATGCAACTCTTGGATCAATGGTCTCCTCTCTACACTGATGTGAGCAAGACTACTTGAGGACTTCCTACTCAAGGCATCTGCTACCACATTAGCCTTGCCTGGATGATATAAAATCTCACAATCATAATCTTTCAATAGTTCCAACCATCTCATCTACCTCAGATTCATATCTCTCTACTGGAAAATGTACTTAAGGCTCTTGTGATCAGTAAAAATCTCATAAGTCACCCCGTATAGATAATGTCTCCAGATCTTGAGAGCAAAGATCACTACAGCCATCTCTAGGTCATTCGTAGGATAGTTTTGTTCATGCTTCTTCAACTGCCTCAAAGCATAGGCTATCACCCTACTATTATGCATCAGCACACAACCTAGGCTAACTCTAGAGGCATCACAATACACTGTGAACTTGTCCACACCAATAGGCAAAGCTAACACTGGGGATGTGATCAACTTCTCCTTCAACAACTGAAAACTATTCTCACAAGCTTCAGACCACTCAAAACTTACATTCTTTTGAGTCAAGCAAGTCATAGGAGCTACAATTCTAGAAAAATTCTATACAAACCTCCTATAGTACCCGGCTAAACCTAGAAAACTCTGAATCTCCATAACTGAAGTCGGTCTAGGCCACTTAGACATTGCCTCAATCTTTTACGGATTAACCTGGATACCTTCTATTGACACTATGTGTCCAAGAAAAGCAACACTCTCCATCTAGAAATCACACTTCGAGAATTTAGCATAAAGTTAATGTTCTCTCAGTGTCTGTAGTACAGTCCTTAAGTGATATACATGTTCCTCCATTCTCCTCAAATACATCAGTATATCATCGATGAAGACTACCACAAACTGATCCATATATGGTCTGAATACCATGTTCATCAGGTCCATAAAAGTCGTCGGTGTATTATTCAAGCCAAAAGACATCACTAGAAACTCATAATGGCTATATTGAGTGTGGAATGCCATTTTAGGAACATCGGCTTCACTAATCCATAACTGATGATAACCCGACCTCAAATCAATATTAGAAAAGAATTGTGCACCCTGTAACTAATCAAATAAGTCATCTATCCTCGTGAGAGGATACTTGTTCTTTACTGTCACCTTGTTAAGCTCTTTGTAGTCAATGCACAGTCTCAGGGTACCATCCTTCTTCTTCACAAACAGGACTGGTGCACCCCAAGGAGAAACACTGGTTCTAATGAAACCCTTATCTAGCAACTCTTACAACTGCTCCTTCAACTCTTTCAACTCTACAAAAGCCATTCTATAGGGTGGCATAGATATAGGGGCAGTGCCTGGAACCACATATATATAGAACTCAATCTCTCTATGAAGTGGTAACCTTAGCAACTCCTTAGGAAAAACATCAGGAAACTCACAGGCAACAGAAACATCTATAAGTGACAACTTCTCAACTAAAGTATCCCTGACCAATACCAAATATCCTTGACAACCCTTCCTCAGCAACTTCTAGCCGTAATAATAAAGATGAGATTCTGAGGTGCTGAACTCCTATCACCCACAAACTTAAATTCTTCTTCACTAGGAATTCTAAAAGTCATCTCTTTACTTCGATAATCCACCACGACATAGTGCTGCGATAACTAATCCATACCCAGAATAATAATCAAACTCCATCACATTCAACATAATCAAATTAGCAAACAATTCTCTACCTCCAACAAGAACTGGACAACCAAAAAGAACAACATGGGTGTCCAAAGAATCACTTAGAGGAGTGGCGATAGACAAAGGAAAAGCCATCCTCGAAGCTTGCCAACAAGACTTGGAAGCAAAAATAGGAGAAACGAACGAATGCATGGCACCCGAATCAAATAGTACCCATGCATCCAGGTAACAGATAGAAACAATAACTGCCATGACTGTATTAGATGCCTGAGCATCCTGCTGAGGGAGATGGAAGACTCTGGCCTATCCTCGACCTCCCTATTGGCTGGTAGAAGCCTGGCCAACACCTCTGGCACCTCCTCTAGTACCTCTACCATGACCTTGCTGGGGAACAATATAGGTAGAACTTTGATGCTGGGCTGGAGGCAACTAAAAAGGAACGGGTGCAACACTAGCAATCGACTATTGAGGAAATCGTACAATTTGTGGCTGCTGATACCCGAAATAAGGACATGATCTGGCAAAATGTCCTATCTGCTCATATCCGAAACACATCAATGATGTCAAATAACATGGTCCTTGATGGACTTTGCCACATGTCTAACATACACTAGCAGCAGACCCAGAACTACGACCACTGTTGCTGCTCAAAGCACCTGACCCAAGTCTGAACAATCTACGTTGACCTCCATGACCATGTCTACTACTCTAATGTACCTGCTGCTACTATCTCTAAGTTTGTTAGGCTAGACCCCTCTGCTAACTACTCAAACCAATCTGAAAACTAGAGTATGGAGTAGTCTGGAATCCACATGATTGAACACTTAACTAGTAATAATCATGCATAGCTCCTTGTGTAGCTAGCCTCAGCTCAATCTCCTTAGCCAACTCTATCACTGACTCAAGAGTAAGGCCCACTGTAGGCATACCAGCAAATGCAAAACCCAATCCGGTGATGTAAGTAGTGATTGCAAAGTACTGGTCTTGCATCAGATCCTCTGCATATCTACCAAGCTGGAGGAACTCTCGAGTATAATCCTTAATAAATCTGTCACCATGAGAAATACTGGTCAACTAAAGTCAATAACTTATACGAAGTGGCTCTGGGTAGAATCTCCTCATGAATCACTCTCTGAACAGAGCCTAGGTCATCGTCATCATATACGACTGGATCATCTAAATAAACCAGTCCAGGGTTGGTCCCTCTACAGAAAGCTCAACTATCATGATCAGCTGGTACTCAGTGTGAGCAGTCCAAGTCCTCGTCTTGATCACATGTAGAAAGTCCAATGGATCAGACGTCCCATCGAAGGCAATCCTACCAACTCTAGCATAGAATAGAGCTGCCTCAGGGTCAGACATACCCTGTTGATAGGCAGGCTAAACAGGCGGAACTACTAGAGCTACAGGAACATCCTCAAACTCTGGCTCTATAGGCTCCTCATCCTATAACTCTCTCTGTCTATGGTGACCTGCCACTCCTTAAGGTCTACCTCTGCCACGACCTCTGTGTCTAACTATCGACTCAGGAGGTAAAACCTCATCCTGGAAGGACTCATCATCCTCGGCCTCAATGACCAGTGGAGCGACACACGCTCGCCTCCTCATTCTGAAAAGACAAACAGAAGGATTCAGATAAAATAGACAACAGAGGATAATGCAAAAAACTAAATCAAGGAATACTCATCAAGACATACTCGAACCTAATTCACTATAGTAATTTCGAAAGAAAACACAACACTGTAAACTAGGGCCACAACTCACACAACTAAGGTGCGGACATAGAACTCTGCTCTGATACTAACTTTGTCACAACCCAAAATAGGGGGCCATGACCGGCGCTAAAGAATGAGAATTCTTTTGAATCCGGAACCCGTAGCAAGCCTTAAAAATAAAAGCAAGCAATATAATATAATGGATAAAATATTTGTACAGCAAAAATTTAATCTCAAGTATAAAAATTATAATTCCTCAAAAAAATAGAGAAACAAAAGTGGTTGAAATGAATAAATCAATCACCACCAAAATCTAAGCTAAACCAAGTGAAACCAAGCTTAGAGACACACTCACCGATGCTCAAGGAAGGGAAAGAGACCAGCGATGTCAAATTTGGTGGCCGGAATCGACTTGAACGGAGGTGGGTGAAGGTTCGGGTTTCTCGGCCAAAAACGGGCTGAATGGCGCTGGAGAAGGGTGGAGGAAGGTGGCGGAGCAACTGGGAAGGAAGGCAACACTCCAAGAGGCACACCGATGGCCTGTGATAAGAGTTGCAAACAGTAAGAGTTGGGGAAGAGGGTAATCGGGGAGAGAGAAAATGAGAGGGGGAGTTTTTTGGATATTTTGAATATATATATATATATATATATATATATATATATATATATATATATATATATATATATATATGCATGTATATTTATATATATTAATACACAAAATAATGATCATGCATGAAACCATATAATTTAATAAAATAAAATAACATTAAATAATAAAATATTATTTAAATATTATTTCCCAAAATAATGAGTTTCGAAAAAAATTTTACATAGAAAATTTTAAATAAACATAAATAACATTAATTATTAATAAAATAATTAAATAATCAAATCTATATTAAAAATTTATTAATACTGCATATCCCAATACAATATAAAAACATTTTAAAACTCGGGTTATTACAAAAAACTTCTATTTCCTTAAAAATATTAGCTAAATATTAAAAATAATTTTAAGGAAATTTCAGACCAGTTAGGATTCAAGAAAAAGATATTTTTATTTTCTGAAAAATCTAAAAATAGACGGAATAGGTCTAATTCCAACCCAAATTGTGTAATTTCGATCGGAATTACATAATTCCAATTGAAATTATAGAATTCCGACCACCCTTTTTTGACTCTTAATTACAAAAAGGTCTGTAAAAGAATTTAAGTTTTGCAATTAGGTCCTTAAAAAATATTGCATTTTAGTCCTTAGAAACATTAAATCCTTTCTTTGAAAAAATGCAATCAAACCCCTGAAGTTTCAAAGTTCAAGTATCAAAGACTTATTCATGACATTTTCATCATTAGAGTCCACTGTCGCATTCGTAACTCATCATCCTAAAATTGGGTGCTTACAATTGCCCCCTTTTATTGTTGTTTGCTTGACAAATTGCAGCAAAGAAAACTAGCACTCAATTTCTAAATTCAAAGTTAAGATACTTACATACACTCCTTAAAGTTTTTGCTTATGAATTTTCTATACTTGGACATACAACATTGATTTAAAATGACACATCATACTTGGTCGTATGATGTTGATTATACTCAGTCGCATAATCTTGGGTGAAAGGGACTCATTGTACTCGGTCATACAATGTTGACTATACTCGGGCATATAGTTTGAATTGAAACATTACATCACACTCAGTCGTATGATGCTGAAAATACATTGTACTCGATTGTGCAATGCCAACTATACTTTGACATATAGTCTGATTTAAAAGAAACATCATACTCGGTCATATGATGCTGATTATACTCAGTCGTATAATCTTGATTGAAAATACATTATATTTAGTCATACAATGCTAGTTATACTCAGACGTATAGTCTGGATTGAAAAAATGCATCACACTCAGTTGTATGATGCCGATTATACTTAATCATATAATTTGGATTGAAAGTACATTGTAATTGATTGTACAATGCCAAATACACTAGGACATATAGTCTGAATTGAAAATACATTGTACTCAGTCATACAATGCTGACTACACTTGAATGTATAACTGAATTGAAAATATATTGTACTAGAATACAATGCCAACTATACTTGGATGTATAGTTTGAATTGAAAATACATTGTACTCAATCATACAGTGCCAACTACACTCGGACATATAATCTGAATTAAAAATACATTATACTTGGTCATACAATGCTGACTACACTCGACCGAATAGTATGGATTGAAAATGCATCACACTTGGTCATATAATGTTGATTATACTCGATCGTATATTATTGAATTCTCTTATTCGATTATGCTACAATCCATAATTGCTCACGATTAGCTGTAAACCTTTTATTGCTCACTAATGATGATACAATCCATATTACTCGCAATTAGCTGTAACCTTTTCTTTGCTCACTGATGATGCTACAATCCATAATTGCTCACGATTAATTGCAACCCTTTCATTGCTTATTGATGATGTTGTGGTCCATAACTATTCATGATTAGCTGCAATCCTTTCATTACTCACCAATGATGCTATAGTCCACAACTGCTCATAAATTGACTGCAATCCTTTCATTGCTCGCTTATGATGCTATAGTCCATAACTGCTCATAAATTGACTGTAATCCTTTGATTGCTCACCTTTGATAATGCTATAGTCCATAATTACTCGCGATTAGCTGCAACCCTTACATTGCTTGCTTTTGATAATGCTACAATCTATAACTATTCACGAATTAGTTGTAATCCTTTCATTGCTTACTTATGATGCTGCAATCCATAATTGCTCTTGATTAGCTATAACCCTTCCATTGCTTACCAATGATAATGCTATAGTCCATAACTGCTTGCGAATTTTATCTTTGGTTGTTTAAGTCGAACACTTTGAATTCTTTGTGCTGACTGATTAGCATTTTTGCTGATTGACTTTAAATTTTTCTATGTTGACTAACTTTAAAACTTGAATGCACTTCCTTCTAGATTTGCAATTCCTACAAACTTATTGAAGTTGGTCTTAATCATGATAAATGTACAAAAGCACATTATAATGCTAAAAATTTATAAGGAAATTCATCACTTTTTCATGAGATAGTGTGCACTCAGCGAATCTCACTATTTTTTATTTTCATGACTATCATTTATTTGTCATTCATAAAGGTTAGAGGCATCATTAACCATGTTATGTTGAGAGTATGTCTTTTACCAAGTAAAGAGCTTACTTCCAAACCTAATTTTAAAGAAATTTTCCAAACAAAACTCATGGAAATTATGCATAAACAGATTGAATTTTGAGTATCAAAATAGTCTTTGAATTAATTTTATGCTTTCCTTCATTATCCAAGTATTCCCCCACCTTTCTCATATTACTCAACATG
The DNA here is from genome assembly GCA_947683625.1 of Mallotus nudiflorus. Classification (NCBI taxonomy): domain Eukaryota; kingdom Viridiplantae; phylum Streptophyta; class Magnoliopsida; order Malpighiales; family Euphorbiaceae; genus Mallotus; species Mallotus nudiflorus. The sequence goes on along the minus strand of CANTUR010000166.1, from coordinate 5,644,796 downwards.
GATATCGTTGGAAAAGTCCTTTGGATACTCATACTTGTATAGAGCATTGGAATAAATAGAACAATTTTTTTTATGGTCCTCTTTTAGTATTCCCCCACCTTTCTTGTATTACTCAACATGGATACCGCCAGAGGTTTCATGTTGATGTTGTTAGTCATTTCTGAGCATTGGAGTAGATTATGCTTGCTCTTATTTTGATTCTCCTCTTATTATTCCCCTGCCTTTCTCATATTACTCAGTGTGGATACCGTTAAGGGATTTTGTACGTATACTCATTTCTGAGCATTGGAGTAGATTATATGCACATTTATTATTCAAAAGAGTGAAATGATACTTTGAAATTCAAGCAATTTGTGCTTCATGTCCATAGATTTTTTTTTTGCATTTTCTTCCCCTCATTTGGGTGCTAAGCAAGCATTAGATTGATTAGAGTTTATAAACTTTCAGCACAAAACTGTTAAGTACTCATCTGAATTCTATGAGGCTAATAAAAGAAAGCCACCATGATCAAAAGTCATGAGATAGGCTTTTTGCACATGATCTCATGAAGTGGATGAATTTACTTTCAATTTATGAATTTTATGATTGAGATGGTTCTTTATTGTAGAATCTAAGGAAATAGAGTTCTGTTACTTCCCTTTATTATCTTGATGAGTGTTTACCATGCAAGATGATACCTCTGATGAATGATTAGCATTTGCAACCTTTCCCATTCTTGTTGATGTATCGGTTCTTTTCCCCTTCTTCATTCTCTTTTATTTTTCCCTTTTGATTATAGTGATGATGTCTCTTATCATAAGGTCACGATATTGCACCATTGAAGTTGTGGTTTTGGGCTACATTTGTATTTCCGCCATTCTCATTAATGCTATGGTAGGGGGGCTTTATTCCTTTTATTAACATCTCCTGCAAAAAAGATGTTCAAGAGTTAGAGATCTTATTTCATGATCAAATAATTTTTTAAAGTTCATTCATTTTAAGTTTTGAGTGCATTCTTCCCTTTTTAGAGCCGTCGAATGCATTACTAACATATTGGACCTTCTCATCACCATATTCCATACCGTACGTTGGTCTAACTATTGTAGAGAGATATTCCAGATGATGCTTCATATGAGACTATAGAGATAGATGTTGAATCTAAGGAGCTTGAATGTCCTATCCAACCTCTTGAGGTCACCAGGATGATGTTTTTGCAAGTATCATTGTCGGTGATATTCCTTTATTGGATGGGCCCATAATTTATTGGTCTTCTAGAGTCCCATTAAGCATTAAGTTCACCTTGATAATGTTACCCTTTTCTCTTATATATGAACATTTTGAATACCTTTTTGCACTTTTATAACACTAATTTTGAATGTTAGTAGCAAAGTATTTGCACAATCTCACATAGGCTCAAAGACTTTATTATGTAAAGCAAGTTTTTCACAACAAATGTATGCAAGTGTATGAATGTTATGTATGATATGCATGATCCTAATAGGTCTCTTATTTGGAACAAAAGCCATGTTACTGATCTTAGAGTTTAAGAATAAGGTGCCTCATCAACAACCTGTTGAATGTTTTGTTGTTGGTACTTATGATGTTAGAGCTTCTAATACAGCTTGTCTAGTAGATGACCAAGTGGTGCTGTATTGATGAATTATGGGTTGTTGCTTATGGTTTGCTTCTTTATGCCCCCCAGAACTTTTATACTAGCTCTTATACTTCAGTGTTCCAACTTCACTCTTTGAATGCAGATTTATTGTTTTGCAATTTGCCCCCAAAGCTACATTTTACCCCTAGCTTCATTCTGAATTCATTCATGCTATTCATCAAGAGACTCAATTCTGAATTCATTCATGCTATTCATCAAGAGACCCATTTAGAATTATAGAATTCCGACCACCTTTTTTTTAACTTTTAATTATAAAAAGGTCCCTAAAAGAATTTAAATTTTACAATTAAGTCCTTAAAAAATGTTGTAATTTAGTCCTTGAAAACATTAAATCCTTTCTTTAAAAAAATGCAATTAGACCCTTGAAGTTCCAAAGTTCAAGTATCGAAGACTTATTCATAACATTTTTATTACTGGAGTCCTTTGTCGCATTCATAACTCATCATCCTAAACTTGGGTGCTTATAATTACCATGTGGCATCAAGCACATGCATTTGGAAAAAATTCTAATGGAAATTGCTAAGTCATTACATGAACTCAATCTTGGGTAATAAGCTTTGGCTCCCATAGCTATATACCTTCATTATGTCTCTTCACTCAATGGTCTGTGCAATGCAGATAAGTACGTGCTATGAGTGACAATAATTGAATACTTCACCACAAGGTTTGAGTGAAACATAGGTGGCAAAACAAAGATTGTTATCAATTTATTTAGGACTAGGTGTCAACATTATGTGAAAATGTGTAGTGAATGCAAAGGTTTGCAAAGGAATAAAGAAATAATAAAAAATGATAAATTACAAAACACTTGGAATCGATTTCTCTACCCCCGGTAAAGTCACCACTATGAGCGACAGGGTTAAGCGCACGCCCAAATGTTTGGCAACCACAGCACTGTGTGAGCCCAGGGCTAACTAAGAAATACAAAATGGGCTTTTAAGGCCCAAAGTAGAGATGGAATCGCCACCCAGATACAAGTCAGGACACATTATAGACGATGAGGTTTAGCGTGTGTCCAAGATTTTAGCAACCATGACACTATTTAGGCTTAGGGCCTTAGAGAACAAACTAACCACTGTCATAAAGACATGGCATGGAGATGAGGAGTCGCCACCCAAGGTAATAACTAGGATAAATAAAAAAGGTGGTACTCGATTCCTTAAAAGAAAGTTAGCATCATAACCAGGAGATTCTGGATATGGAATACTAACTTCTCTTAGTCTCGTGTTCATTTAGAATAATTTTATAAATGATTATTTCATCCTCTAATTACATGCAATTTTATTAAACCTTATTTGACATCCACCTAACCCTAGGCATCTAGTCAATAAAATTACACATAAAAAATGCACTCAAGATCATGTTGTCCCTAAGTCTAAACTATATTAATTTTATTAAAAAAGTTAGTTAGATTTACATTTTATTTACAAGTGAGAAAGAGACTAAAAGTGGACCTACATTTTTAATTAGTAAGCCTAGATCTACTTATTTTAGTTTGTCTGAGGAATGAGCTTAAGTCTATTCAATTTTAAAGGAAAGTTAAATTAATAGGCCTAAGTCTAATTTGGTTTTATTTTAAGTGAAATGTGAGCCTAGGTCTATTTCTTTTAAAGAAATGAAATTAGGTGAGCTGAGCTTAGTCTAAACAAGTTTTAATTAACTAAATGGGCCTAAAATCTAATTAACCTAATGGGCCTAAATTGATTTTAATTATTTAAAACCCTAAATCATTTTTAAGTCTATTTATTAAGTGGATTAGACCTAAACATGGGCCTAGGGCCCACAAGGATAAAGAACATAAAAAACAAGCCCAAAATAAATAAAACACAAAAAAATGGATCAAACAAACATTATAGTAATTTTCTAGAAACCCTAAATTAATTACATGCAAACCCTAAATTAAGCTACTGCCACCATTAATTTTAATTAATTTTTACCCAATTAAACCTAATTACTAATTGATTTTAAGTGCAGAGAATTAAATTTTTTACTATTCCCACTACTGGGGGTATTACAAACTACGTACAAAAACTAAAATTAAACAATTATACACCCAAAAATTAAAATAACTACACATAATACATAAATGCAAAATGAAAAATTAAAACCCTAATATCTACTGGAAAATAACACAGGTTCTTTCATGGCATTCCATGGACCTTCTGTTCATCTAAACACAGAAAGTATCTTCCTTAATCCTCACTCAGATATCAAAACAAAAAAAACACAAAAAATCATATCAGTAAAATTGAATAATTAAAACAATAACAAAAAAATTACAAAAAAATAGAAAAGAATGGAATAGAAAAGAACACTGATGATTTTAGATGATGTGTAAATGCCCTTTTTAGCCCCTCAAATTGGATTATCACCATTACAATTGACTCAATATTGATTTGATTCTAGACTAGGATTTGATTGCATAACTCTCTTCTCTCTTTTTTTACTCTCATTTTTTTGGTTTGTGTGTGTGAGTCTCTTTGTTTTTTTTCCTTTGTTTCTCGTAATCTCTTAGTCTGTGTGTGAGTCTCTAGCCCTACCTACATGAGTCTCTCTCAGAAAAAAAATTCCCCTCTCACATGCATGTAGACTCTGCTTTTAAATGCAAAGTCTGCACATACTAGCTTCCTCCTTTAGAGGAACAGACTCATCTCCTCATCAAAACAGACTGATAAGGATTTGATTTTTGAAAGTTATGTGTTTTGAATGTGTCAAAATCTTTTTCAGATAAAAAATAATAATAAAATTCAATTTTTAACCAATCAAAACACTAAAAAAATCGATAAAAAATAAAAAGAAAAAATGCAAAAAATAAAAAAATGGGACTTTTACGTGTTGACATTATGCAATGCCGATTGGCATTAAATGCTGACTTTTTTTAATTTTTAATTACTAAAAGACCCCTAAAAATTGACTTATTTGTAATCAAATCCTAAAAAAATATTTCAATTTAGTCCCTAAAGTCCAAAAAATCGACAACCAAGTTCAATTTTTTGAATGAATTTCATCATAGGGGCATACGTCGCAATTGTGCACAATTGCATCTTGGAATTGGGTGCTTACACACACTATACAATAATTGGTTTCCACGGAGGTTCCCAGAAGCTGTCATCAGAGATCGAGTTTGAAAATTGGGTATGGGCTTTTAGGATGCCCACCCAATCTTATAGTTGGCTTCCGTGTGTGTTTTGTATTTTATTACCTTTAATTATTAAATTATTTCCTTATTTTAACATGGATTATAATCATTTCAAATTTTACAATTTAGCCCGAGTTTGCACATTAATTCCATTTTCTTACTTATAGCCCAACATTCAGTATAAATAAAATAAATAATAATAATTTACAACCAGACATTCCAAATGAATGGAGGAAGGGATTAGAAATTACAATACTTAGTTTAAAGAAATGTACAATAAATAGAAAATAAACCAAAAATAAACAAAAAATAAACTAATTAATTATACAAATAAAACCTCTCAAGAACTAATTAATAAGCTAATTATTCAATGATTAAAAATCATTAAACAATCCTTGCAATAAACACAAATTAGTCCTTTCTCATAAAATAACAATATCATCTACAAAATGATCAATAAATAATATCTATAGGAAATAAAAATAAAATCACACAAAAAAAATCTATAAATAACATAATAATATTATATAATAATAACGTTAAACAACATAGTAATCATGTATAAAATCAAGATATATAATAAGACAAACATGGAGATCGTGCAAAATATACAAAATATGCATAAAAAATCAAAGAAAAATCATATAGGATTTTGCTAAAGTGATGATGCCTCTTTCTCTTCAAAGAGGCATCGCCTTCTGACCAGGAGGCAATTCCATATCGCCACAACAAGGTGTTGCCTCTTCAACCAGCCCAGAAGTAGACTACATTTTTTAACTTTTAAAAAACTTAGAAATTAAGACAAACACATAAAGACTAGTACAAATATACAAAAATAAAAAATATATTATTATTATTATTATTATTATTATTATTATTATTATTATTCTAAATTGACAAAAATATATATAAAATTATTGTATCAGAAACACAAAATTAAATTTGTGTGTGTGTGTATATATATATTAGTATTATAATTTTATTAATATTAAATGTGAATATTTAAAATATAACTATATAGAATTCTATTATTATTATTATTATTATTATTATTATTATTATTATATAAAACAATATCAAAACCAAACATAAACCAAAAAGCAATAAAAATAAATTACACATAAAAAAAAAATACCACAATCTTTTGCACTTTTATTCAGCTCATTATATTTTTCATTATTTTTTATTAAATTTATTATTATTATTATTAGCATCATCATCATCATCATCATCTTCTACATATATAAAACAATTTCAGAAACTAAACATAAACAAAAAAGCTACAAAAATAAATCATACACAAAAAAAAACTAAAAAAATACTACAATCTTTTACACTTTTATTCAGCTTATTATATTTTTCAATAATAATAATAATAATAATAATAATAATAATAATAATAATATTATTATTATTATTATTATTATTATTATTATTATTATTATTATTATTATTATTATTATTATTATTATTATTATTTGTTGACCATTTACATGATATTGTATTTCAGCATAGGAACTTATTTGTATCAAAATTATTAGTTCAAGCCTCGGAATATGAAATACTATCATTATACTGTATTTCGATGAAGTATAATATCCCAATCTTATACTTAAAATATCCTGAGCTTTTATATGTTAAAAGAGACATTTTTGGACTAATAGTGATCCCTTCACGAGTGTCTCACGAGCTGATCATGAGCAGAAGTCTCGTGAGATCAAAATTGAGCAAAGGGATAGTGATGCGCATAAGCACTATTCATCTCATAAGCAATAGCCTAGACAACTCCAAACAATCATTTTTTAATGCAATGGCTAGTATTTCACTCATCACAAGCCAGAACTTGCTCCTCACAATTGTGAGTGATGTTCTAACATAAATAAGTCTAAGATGATTCAAAAATTAATAAGAGACATTAGAGATATATTTAATACATCCCATAACCATATTTTTCAGTGTTTATATATATAAACACTCCATAGAGTTCAATTGAAGGTTTAAGAAACTTATTTACTCATTATATTCTTTTAAACATTCAATTAAGCTCTAAAAACTCTCTTCAATTTCATTTCATATTTGTATAACTTTTGTGAGAGTTGGTGAGTGTGAGAGTAGATATTCTTATTCTTCTATTTTTTGGGATTAAGAAAATAGGAAGTGAGATTCTATTCTATTTGAATTAGTTTAAGTGTTTATAATTGAAACACTTGGGGTTTGATTTTTAAGTGAACCTTGTAAAACTCAAGTTGGAAGGTTAAAAGAGTGAGCCTCAAACTCTTGTGTAATCTCAAATCTTATGAATAAGATTATGGGAATTGAAAATCCTAACTTGGGGATAAGTTAGGTGGAGACGTAAGATTGTTGAGAATCTGAACTTCTTAAATTCTTATGTTTATCATTCTTCCTTCTCAACTTTCTTTCAATTCTTATAAAGAATTCTTTCAATTTTTGTTTATTGTTCGATTGCCTTATTCACCCTCCCTCTAAGGCATTTTCATTTGATATCAGAGCTTTAATTCTAGGAACTTTATTGCAAGAATACAAGATTATGGGGAATGAATCACAAAATATTTTTTCACTTAGACCATTCTTCGATGGTAATGACTATCCTTGTTGGAAGTTTAAAATGGAGTGATACCATGATTGTGATTCCATCAAACTTTAGGATATTATCTTAAAAGGTTGGGAACCACCTACAACTACTATTGATAGTATGGTAACTACTCTTCCAAAAAGCTAATGGAATAATGAACAAAAAGAGGAAAATTATAAAAATAAAAAGGCTATGATCACTCTAGTCTCTTCTATAACAAGAGAAGAAGGAGGCAAGCTTCAATATTGCATATCAACTAAAAAAATGTAGGAGACCTTGGAAAATCATTATAAAGGCAACGTGCAAGTTAAAAGCAAGAAGGTTCAACTTCACATGTATGAATATAAATTCTTTAAAATGAAGCCCCAAAAATCAATCACAAAGATGACAAATTGACTTAATGCTCTTCTCACAACCCTTAAGAAATTGGGTAAACATTTGACCAAAAAAGAGGTAAATAACAAGATTCTAACAATCCTACCTAAGAAGGATTAGGAATCTTAAGTAGCTTTAATTAAGGAAGCTCAAGACCTTTCTACTCTTTCTATTGATGTGATTATTGGAAAGCTCATAACACATGAGCTTACAGTTAAGTAAAGAGGAGAAGAACAAGAAGAAAAGGAGAAAAAGAAAAGCATTGCATTAAAAGCTTCACAAAATGAAAGTGAAGATGAAAGTCTTAAAGACTCTAATTATGAAGATGGTGATGTTGTCATAATTACTAGAAGTTTTAAAAAATTCTTGCGAAAGAAAATTTTCTTACAAACTAAAGACTCCAACAAGAATCATAAAGGAGAAAGCAAGAAGAAAACTAAAGAAGTCACTTGCTATGAATGTAAGAAACCAAAACACATTAGAAGTGAGTGCCCCAAACTCAAATTCAAGAATAAAAGACCAACAGATAAAAAAAAGGTCATCAAAGCTACTTGGGATGATGACTCCTCTGAATCGAAAAAGGAAAAGGAACAACAAGAAGTAGCCAATCTTTGCTTTATAGCTTTTGAAAATGAAAAAGAGGTACCATATACTTCTAATTCTTCTTATGATGAATATTGTACTTATGATGAATATGATGGTAATGACGATGTTAAGAGCTCTATTATGAGCAAACTCTTGCTTAAATGCAAAAGCTTACTTTCTAAGAAGAAACATTATAAGCATGAGTTAACTAGCTTAACCAAGGAATTAAAAAATTTAAAGATTGAGTTTTTTAAGCTTGTTAAGTCAAATGAGAAACTTACTTATGATTTAAAATCTTCAATTTCCATGGAAAAGCAACTCAAGAAAGCAAATGATGAAAACCGTAAACTTTCTAATAAGGTAGTTAAGCTAAAAAATTCCATATCAAAATTCAAAGAGGAAAAGAGAGTTAAGATAGTTTACTTGACTCTCAAAAATTTCATGGAATATTATACAAGGCTGAAAGAGCCTTAGAGGGGGTGAATAAGGCTAATAAGGGTTTTAGTAAGATAAAAATGATTTTAAGGAATTAAACAAGAATTGAATGAATATTGACAAGGAAGAATGAAGAACATAATGATTTAAAGAAATTAGATTTAACAATAATTTTATGTCTCCACCTAACTTATCCCTAAGTTAGGATTTTCAATCACCCACAATCTTATTCATGAGATTGAAACCACATAAGAGTTTTATGGATCACTCTTATAACCTTACAACTTGGGTTTTTAAGGCTTGCTTAAAAACCAAATCTCAAGTGTTTCAATGGACAACACTTAAACCAATTTCTTTTATAATAAAATCTCACTTCCCATTTTCTTAATCTTAGAAAAAAAACAAGAATGTCTATTCTAACACTCACCAACTCTCACAACAGTTACACTAATATAGAAATTGTTTAAAAGAGAATTTGAGAGCTTAATTGAATGCTTAAGAGATAATGAATGATAAACAAGTTTTTTAAACCTTCAATTGAACTCTATGGAGTGTTTATATAGATAAAAACTTAAGAATATGATTGTTGGATGTACCAAACATGTCTTTAATGTCTATATTTGATTTTTGAATCAATTTGGACTTATTGCAATTGAAATGATGCTCACGATAATGAGGAAGACGTTATGGTTCGTGAGTGTTAGTTTGAGGACCGTTACATTCAAAAATGTCTATTAAATGCTATCAGTAGTGTCCTTATGAACTAATCTTCGCTCCTCATGATCATGAGGAGTGCTCATGAGGAGCACTGACCATTTTCTAAAAATGAGCTCTTAAGGCACTATTCAACATCAACTTATGACCGACTCATGAGATGCTCATGACCGAGACTAAAGATGATCAAATCATCCTAAAATTTCTTCATAAAAGTTGTAGATAATTGTCTTATCTTTATAAATTACTTTGAATCACCTTAATTGAACCTTTTTAGCTCAATATATTACTGAAATACTAAGAGTTGTGCAACCTAAAATAAAAGTTGCATATGCTGACTTCGACTCAAGATTTACATACACAAATGAGCTCAAATTTTGACAAGTAAGCTCAATAAAAAGCTTAAAATGTCTACTTCAAAAGTGAAGAAGATCATTTTCTCATTATAGAGCTCTAAAGATGTCAAAAAGCCTTCTTGAATCTTAGAGATCGAATTAGCCCAAAAACAACTGTATATCAAAAATGTATATTTTTGGTATATAATTTCTCATTATTAGTATCAAAGTTGTTTGTCTATGTCCAAAATTAGGAGTTTGATCATGCAAATGGTCAACAATCTCCCCTTTTGTTGCCTTGACAAATAACTTGTTAAGAAAGTAAATAAAGTGTGTGAGTGTCAAAAATAAATGAAATGAATAACTATGAATTGTACAGAATAGCTCCCCCTCTAAAATTAAATTAATGCATTATTGGAACAATTTTCCCCCTTTAATATATGCATAAAATTGAATAGAATACACCATGTATTAGGGCATATATAAGGGATAAAAAAATTTTCTTATATATTTCTTTATTACTCCTCTTTTATAGATATGATAAGAAATATAAATTATTTTTATTGCCCCTTTTTTTCAAAAATAAAGACAACAAAATCATGTTATTAAGAACATGGCCCAACATAACAAATGTGTTAAAAACATGATAACATGATCATTAAAATAAATTGTTAAGCAATTTGAAGGAAATAATTTCAAACATATATGCATGAAGTGCCACTAGAATGCATTTTAGAATAGTACATATGCATCACAAAAATAGTACATATAGCACTATATTAAAACTTAAAAAACTTAACTATCACATAATCATATAGAGCTTAGCTAGTTAATGATCATACGACACTTAGCATATTATAGACACTACATAGCTTCTTCACACCCTTAGGCAAAGACAAAAAGAAAAGACGAAGAGACATAAAGGGAATCTCCCCCCCCCCCCCCCCCATTTCAAATTAATAAAATAGAATAAGGTTTGGATAAAAAAAATTGATAGTAAGGACACATTATCACAGAGTTATGTCACTAACATAAACACATTTTTGTAAAACAAAAATTCTCTCCCTTAAAAGAAATTAACTAAATACTCATGCAATCTCAATTATTTCTTCCCTTTTATCCAAATACAAAATATCATTTAAAAAATTAAATTAAAAAGGGTAGAGTTACAATGATTTTAAGATATTGATTGTAGATAAGACATAAAACTAACAACTCATGGCTTATATCCAGAAAATAAACTGAACGAAAACTATCACAAAATAACTATAAAAATAAATAAACAACTAAATGCTAGATACTAAAAATATACTAAAAAATAAACCAAATAGAAACTGATGACAAAATTAACAAAACATATAAAAATGCATGATAATTAACTTTTTTTTATAAAAATGTTAAGATGAAAATCAAAACATTTAACAATCAAATTAATCAATAAGCACAACATGATTTCATATGAAAATAGTCCAACCATCAATTAAGCATAAAATCAAGACAAACTAGAAACATCAATCATGCCAATTTCATGCTTAATGAAATTCAATCTCTCTTCATTGAGAGGTTTGGTTAAGATATATGCAAGTTGATTATTTGTATCAATAAATTCAAGTGAGATATCACTAATTTAAACATGATCACGCAAGAAATGATGTCTTATATTAATATGCTTAGTTCTAGAATGTTGAATGAGATTCTTACTAAGGTTTATAGCACTTGTATTATCACATTTAATTGGAATGTGATTAATATTAATGCCATAGTCCAATAGTTATTGTTTTTGCCATAGAACATGTGAGTAACAATAACTAGCCTCTAGATATTCTGCTTCAGCGATGGATAAGGCAACTAAAATTTATTTCTTACTAAACCAAGAAACTAAGAAATTACCTAAAATTTGACAAGTTTTGGAAGTGCTCTTTCTGTCTAGTAAATTACCAGCAAATTTGCATTTAAATAGCTAATCAAGTCAAAGGAAGAACTCCTAGGATAACAAAGTTCTAAATGCATTATACCACAAAGATATTTGAAAATTCTTTGGATATCATTTAAATGAGACTCTCTAAGACTTAATTAAAATCTAGCATATAAGCAAGTAGCAAATATAATGTTGAGTCTACTAACAATTAAATAAAGAAGGGATCTGATCATATCTCTAAATCGCTTTTCATCAACCGGTTTACCATTCTCATCTTTATTGAGTTTGGTGATGGTACTTATAGGAGTCTTACTTGATTTAGCTCCATCCATACCTAACCTCTTAAGAATGTTTGTAAACGGTGGGGTTTACTATATGTCTAAGATTTTAGCAACCGCGACACTGTTTAGGCTCAAGGCCTTAGAGAACAAACTAACTACTATCATAAAGACATGGCATGGAGATGAGGAGTCGCCACCCAGGGTAATAACTAGGATAAATCGAAAAGGTGGTACTCGATTCCCTAAAAGAAAGTTAGCACCACAATCAGGAGATTCTAGATATGGAATACTAACTTCTTTTAGTCTCGTGTTCATTTAGAATAATTTTATAAATGATTATTTCATCCTCTAATTACATGTAATTTTATTAAACCTTATTTGACATCCACTTAACCCTAGGCATCTAGTCAATAAAATTACACATAAAAAATGCACTCAAGATCACGTTGTCCCTAAGTCTAAACTATGTTAATTTTATAAAAAGTTAGCTAGATTTACATTTTTTATTTACAAGTGAGAAATGGACTAAAGGTAGGCGTACATTTTTATTAATTAGTGAGCCTAGATCTATTTCTTTTACTTTGTCTAAAAAATGGGTTTAAGTCTATTTAATTTTAAAGGAAAGTTAAATTAATGGGCCTAAGTCTAACTTGGTTTTATTTTAACTGAAATGTGGGCCTAGGTCTATTTATTTTAAAAGAAATGAATTTAAGCGGGCTGAGCTAAGTTTAAACAAGTTTTTAATTAACTAAGTGGACCTAAAATCTAATTAACCTAATGGGCCTAAATTAATTTTAATTATTTAAAACCCTATCATTTTTAAGCCTATTTATTAAGTGGGTTAGACCTAAACATGGGCTTGGGGCCCAAAGGATAAAAAAAACATAAAAAACAAGCCCAAAATAAATAAAACACAAAAAAATGGATCAAACAAACATTATAGTAATTTTCTAGAAACCCTAAATTAATTATATGCAAACCTTAATTTAAGCTACTACCACCATTAATTTTAATTAATTTTACCCAATTGAACCTAATTACTAATTAATTTTAAATATAAAAAATTAAATCTTTTACTATTCCCACTACTGGGGCTATTACAAACTATGCACAAAAATTAAAATTAAACAATTATACACCCATGAATTAAAATAACTACACAAAATACATAAATGCAAAATGAAAAAAATAAAACCCTAATATCTACTAGAAAACAACACAGGTTCTTTCATGGCATTCCATGGACCTTCTATTCATCTAAACACAGTAGGTGTCTTCCTCAATCCCCGCTCATATATCAAAACAAAAAAACAAAAAAAAAATCATATTAGTAAAAGTGAATAATCAAAACAATAAAAAAATAAAAATTACAAAAAAATAAAAAAAAGAATGGAATAGAAAAGAACACTAATGATTTTAGATGTTGTGCAAATGCCCTTTTTAGCTCCTCAGATTGGATTATCACCGTTAAAATTGACCCAATATTGATTTGATTCTGGACTGGGATTTGATTGTATAACTCTCTTCTCTCTTTTGTAATCTCTCTTTTTTTCTCTCATTTTTTTAGTCTGTGTGTGAGTCTCCATTTTTTTTGCCTTTTTTTCTTGCAATCTCTCAATCTATATGTGAATCTCTAAACCCGTCTGCCTGAGTCTCTCCCAAAAAAAAATCCTCCCCTCACACGCATGTAGACTCTACTTTTAAATGCAGAGTCTATGTATACTGGCTTCCTCCTTTGGAGGAACAGACTCATCTCCTCATCAAAACAGACTGATAAGGATTTGATTTTTGAAAGTTACATGTTTTGATTGCATCAAAATCTTTTCTAGATAAAAAATAATAATAAAATTCAATTTTTAACCAATCAAAACACTGAAAAATTAACAAAAAATAAGAAAAAATAAGAAAAAAAGCAAAAAAATTGAAAAAATGAGACTTTTATGCATCGACATTATGCAATGCTGACCTTTTTTTTAACTTTTAATTATCAAAAGACCCCTAAAAATTGACTTATTGGTAATCAAATCCTAAAAAATGTTACAATTTAGTCCCTAAAGTCCAGAAAATTGACAACCAAGTTCAATTTTTTGTATAAATTTCATCGTAGGGGCTTACGTCGTAATTATGCATAATTGCATCCTGAAATTGGGTGCTTACAATGTCTCTTGCATATTTTGTTTAATTAATGAAAATCCCATCTATACATTGCTTAATTTGAAGTCCAAGAAAGAATTTGAGTTATCCCATTATACTTATCTCAAATTCTCCTTACATTAGCTTAGAAAATTCCTCACACAAGCAATGGTTAGTAGCATCAAAAATAATCATCAACATATATTTGAACAAGTAATAAATCATGCTTGGATTTCTTTATGAAAAGAGTTGCGTCAAATTTTCCTTTAGAGAGCCCTTTCTCTAGTAAAAAGTTGCTCAATCTTTCATACTAGGCTCTTGGAGCTTATTTTAATCCATACAAAGCTTTTGAGAATTAAAAAACATGATTTGGAGAATCAAAATTTTCAAAACCAAGAGGTTGTTCAACATACACTTCCTCTTCAATAAAACCATTTAGAAATGCACTTTTAACATTTATTTGATAAATTTTAAAATCCATGAATGATGCAAATGCAAGTAGCATTCTAATAGCTTTTAACCTTACAACCAGGGCAAAGGTTTCATTATAATTAATGTCTTCCTCTTGATTATAACCTTTAGCTACTATTCTAGCTTTGTTCCTAATTATGACACCTTGTTCATTCATCTTATTTCTAAACACCTATTTGGTGCCTATAATAGGATGATGCTTAGGTCTAGGAACTAAGGTCTAAACCTTATTTTTCTCAAATTGATTTAACTATTCTTGCATAGCAAGGACCCAAAATTCATCAATTAATGTATCATCAATAATTTTGGGTTCAATTTGAGAAATAAAGGATAAATTAACAATAGACTTTAATTAAGATCTAGTAGTTACCCCTTTTATAGTGTCATCTATAATGAGATTATGAGGATGAGCTTTCTTGAATTTCCAATCCTTTGGAAGTTCATCCTTCAAGTCAGGTTGAGATATCTCTTCATTATCCTCCTTACATAAACCTTAAAATTCCAAAGGCTTACTAACATTTTCTTCTTGTGTATCCACAATCTCATTGTCACCTATAAGATCATTAACACTACAAACATCTCTTCTAGGATCAAGTGAGTTTGATTCATCAAATACAACATGCATTGACTCTTTAACTACTAGAGTTCTCTTATTAAAGAATCTATATGCTTTACTAGAAATAGAATAGCCTAGGAAAATTCCTTCATCGATTTTGGAATCAAATTTCCTAAGATTATCCTTAGTGTTTAATATAAAGTAGTTACATCTAAATACTCTTAGAAATGAGATTTTTGGTTTTCTATTATTCCATAACTCATAAGATGTTTTATTTAAAATTGGTCTTTTGAAAACTTGGTTTGAAATTTAACAAGATGTGTTAATGGCTTTTGCCCAAAAGTATAGAGGCAAATTATACTCATGAAGCATTGTTCTAGCTATTTCCATAAGAGTTCTATTTTTCCTTTCAATTACACCATTTTGTTGAGGAGTTCTAAAAGATGAAAACATATGTGAAATACCATTTTCATTGCAAAAGATTTTGAAAAAATCATTCTCAAATTTGGTTCCATAATGACTTCTAATTTATGAAATTCAAAATCCTTTTTCCTTTTTAACTCTTTTTAAAAAAAATTTGAAAGCTTGAAAAGCATCATTCTTATAAGCAAGAAAGCACACCTAAGTAAATCTAGAGTAGTCATTAATAAATACATAGGCATAGTGCATTCCATCAAGACTAGCAACTCTAATTGGTCCAAATAAATCCATATGTATAAGTTCAAGTGGCCTAGAGGTGGATACTATATTTTTTAGCTTAAATGAAGACTTATATTGTTTTCCCTTTTGTTAAGCATCATAAAATTTATCCTTGGTGAATTCAAGCTTATGTAAACCAATCAAAAGTTCAAAATTTGGATGTCTTAACCTTCTATGTCATGTCCATATGTCATGGGAAATAGACATTAAGCATTTAATGTCTTTGTTATTAATCTTATTTAAATCAATAATATAAAAATTATCTACTCTTTCACCACTAAAGATTACTTTGTCTTTATCAAGGCTACTAACAAAACAATTTCTAGGATAGAAAGTCACCTTATTTCCTATATCACATAATTGACTTATACTAAGAAAATTATGTTTAATACCATCAATAAACAATACATTATGTATAGCTAAGGATTAAGGATTATTAATTTCTCCACTGCTAATAATTTTTCCTTTTGCATTGTCTCTAAATGTAACACGTCTTCCATCCTTAGCATCAAGTTTGTTGAATTGCTCCTTATCTCCTATCTTGTGCCTTGAACATCCATTGTCAAGATACCACTTGATTTTTGTTCTTGTGGATTTCAAGCACTTATATAAAACAATTTAAATGCTCTTTTGAACCTAAACATTTCTTTGTTTGGGTTGGTTAGTTTCGAGATAATCCAAGGGAAGTAAATTCATGTGTAGTCTTCTATAGAAGCATACATTATTAGTATGTCCTTTGATCATGCAATATGAACATATGACATTTTCAAATTTATTTCTCCTAGGATGATATGCTTTCCTAGTATGTGAAGCATGTCTTTCATGTTGTGTTAGTGTATGCTTTCTATAACTCTTTTAAGTTATAGTATGAGACATACATTGATAATGTGTATTTTGATAGGTTTGTGTAACATGTTTATGTGCATTGCATTGTATAGCATTCCTAATTTGCTTATGTCTAGTGTATATATAAGCATGCTTGGGTTGAGGTGCTCTAGTTTAAGCCTTACCTCTTTATGTCAATGAAGGATGAGTCTTATGAGACTTTCCCTTGTTATTTAACACACGAGATCTTTTAGCTTTAAAAGCTTGAGTCTTATTTGGTTTAAAGGTAGAAGGAGTGAATGTTGGGTTTCGTGATACAAACGCAGCGAAAAAATTAAAAATTTATCACGTTCCTAAACTTGGATCCATGTAATTCGACTACTTGATTAAAACTAGGGTTTCAAGAATCTCACCAAGATGCAGAAGAGGCAAGATTTTTTGGAAGGATGAGAGGAGGTTCACACCGGTGACACCTTACCTCAAGCCTTTTGCTTTGGTTGTTCAGATCTAGATGTCTCTAAAAGGATGCGTCCTCTATAGGTATCCACAGGAACAACCCTTTACAAAATGAATTAGAGTATGTGCTAGCAACCTCCTTGATTGTCTCACAAATCAAGAACAAAAGAAAAAGTCTGTCTTTATTTTCTAAGAAGAAAGAAAACAAATTTGGAGGCAGGTAAAAAAACAAGTGTGTTAAACCCTAGAGAATATAACATATTTATAGACTCCAAATTAGGGTTTCACCTACCAATGACCTTTTGGTAACTTCCATTTATTATATTCTGATTTTGTTTAAAAACAAATCAGAAATAATATCTTATTTATTTATTTAAAATAACATTTATCTTAAATAAATAAATAAATAAAATGCTTTAATTTTTTATTTCCACAAAGTTTATTTTTGGGCTTATTAAATCCAAATTCATTGTGGGCTTGTTCTAAGTGTGTGACCCTGTAGGTTCACATAACATTGGCAATGGGCCTAAATCTCTATTTAGGCCTACAAGTCATAAGTGGCCTCTAGCAAGACATTATGACTACCTAAGTCATGTGAAGTCAACAATCTGACATAACCTAATTACAATGAATTTTATTGTCCCTTTATCATATGATATCCTAATTGAACATAAGGCATAGAATGTCATCCTTATATAGTTCAATATTGTGACTTGATTCCAAGTAGACTGAAAATGATAACTCTTTATCAATTCATTTCAACATGGCCATGGATTTTCCTTCAGTCTATCTCATCAAGGGGCCCTTAGATATCTTTCTCATATTAATGAGGGATAAATTACTTCTAAATCACTCACATTCCTCACATAACTAATTTCATATCCAACAACATCATATTTAATCGTCCAGTTAAAGACAATGTTAGAATGTGTCAAAACATAAAATAACTATGTAGAAATCCATGATGATTTCAAGGTCAAAGGACCAAAATAAAATTACTGTGATGAGAAATATTTATGACAATAATCTATGTAGTATTTTCATAGTGGGTCAATCCAGTACATGATCTCTCATCATGTACCTATGAGTTAACTTAATATCTCATATTCATGATTAGTAAAACATAACCATCAGTCAACTTCATACTAGCCTTAATACTTTAATATTTATATATAATCTAGGGATAATTAGAATAGAACTCTTATTTTAATTTAAGGGTTTTACTATCAAGTCACATACTTGATGGCCTTAGTAAGAATTAACCATTCATATAATTATCATAAAATCAAATGATAATGAAATACCTCTTTACTAATAAAATAAGAAAGTCAATACATAATCACAAATGATTGACCTAGTGCATATCACTCACAGTGAAGTCATGTAAGACTTTAACAAAATTAATGTGTGATGATAATAATGAAGGCATTCCATTTTTTATATTCAATTCCATGGGTATCTCCATGAAATTTTTGAGAATCAAGAAGACTATCTAAAGTTTCTTTCCCTCTCTTAAATTTAGCAATGGAATTCTTTAATTCTAAGACTTCCTTAGAAAACTTATGGTTTTCATCACTTTCTTTCTTGAGTTGATCTTCCAAGGAATTAAAAAATTTTGCATCACTAATAAGTTTTTCATTTAATTTAACAAGTTTAGCAAAATCATCTTTTAAGCTATCAAATTTCTTAGTTAAGCTAGACAGCTCATAATTGTAAAGCTTCTTCTTAAAAAGTAAGTTTTATATTTAACTAATAATTTGCTCACAGTAGAGCTTCATCATCATTATCATCACAATAATCATCACAATCATCAAAGGAAGAATAAGAAATAAATGCTACCTCATTTTCATTTTCAAAAGCCATAAAGCAAAGGTTGTCCATTTCTTGTTATTTCTCTTCCTTTTTAGATTTAAAGGAGTTATCCTAAGTAGCTTTGAAGGCCTTCTTTTCTTTTTTGCTCATTTATTCTTAAATTTGAGTTTAGGGCACTCACTTCATATGTCACCCAATTTCTAGCATTCATAGTAAGTAACTTCTTTAGTTTTCTTCTCACCTTTCCCTTCATACTTTTTGTTAAAGTCTTTTGTTCTTGAGAATTTTTTATTCTCAAAAAATTCTTGAAGTTCCTACTAAGCATGTTAATATCACCATCTTCATTACTAGAATTTTTATTGCTTTCCTCTTCACTATCTTCTTGAAGAGCTTTTAGTGATATGCTCTCTTTTTTTCTTCCTTTTCTTTTTGCTCTTCACCTCTTTGCTTAATTGTAATCTTATGTGTTAGGAGCTTTCCAATAAGCACATCGGTTGAAAAGGTTAAAAGATCTTGAGCTTCCTTAATTGAAGTAACCTGAGATTCCCTCTTCTTTAATGAAATGTTTGCCAAGTTTTGTTGAGCGTTGTGAGAAGAGCATTGAGTCAATTTTTTATCTTCATGATTGACTCTTGAGGCTTCATCTTAAAGAGTTCATATTCATGCATATGAAGTTGAACCTTTTTACTTCTTACTTGTACATTGCCTTCATAATGGTTCTCTAAGGTCTCCCACATTTCCTTGGCTAAAATGCAATATTGAAGCTTATTTTCTTCTTCTCTTGTCATGGAAGAGAGAAGAGTGATAATAGCTTTCTTGTTTTTATAGTTTTCTTCCTTTCGATCATTGTTCCAATCACTTCTTAAAAGTGTAGTTTGTACACCATTAATGGTAGTTTTTAGTGGCTCCCAACCTTTAAGAATAACTTCCCAAAGTCTAATGGAATCACAATCTAGATATAGCTCTATTTTAAACTTCCAATGAGGATAGTCACTACTATCAAAGAATAGTCTAAGTGAAGAAAAATTTTGAAGTTCACTCGCCATGATCTTATATTCTAGCCATTAATTTCCTAGAAGCTTTGTTACCAATTGAAAGAGCCTTAGAGGAGGGGTGAATACAGCTAATAAGGGTTTTAATAAAATGATTTTAAGGAATTAAATAAGAATTGAATGAATTTTGAGAATAAAGAATGAATAACACAATGATTGAAGGAGTTTATATTCAACAACAATCCTACATCTCCACCTAACTTATCCCCAAGTTAGGATTTTTAATCACCCATAATCTTATTCATAAGATTAAAACAACATAAGAGTTTTATGACTCACTCTTATAACTTTACAACTTGAGTTTTCAAGGCTCACTCAAAAACCAAATCCCTAGTGTTTCAATAAACAACACTTAAATCAATTCCTTTTAGAATAGAATCTCACTTCTCATTTTCTTAATCTTAAAAAATATAAGAATAAGAATCTCTATTCTAACACTCACCAACTCTCATAAGAGTTACATTAATACAAAAAAAATTTAAGAGCTTAATTGAATGCTTAAAAGAGAATGAATGATAAACAAGTTTCTTAAACCTTCAATTGAACTCTATGGAGGGTTTATATAGATAAACACTAAAAAATATGATTTTTGGATGTATCAAATATGTCTCCAATGTCTATATTTATTTTTTAATCAATTTGGACTTATTGAAGTTGAAATGATGCTCACAATCGTAGGAAGAGGTTTTGGCTCGTGAGTGTCAATTTGAGGACTGTTACATTCAAAAATGTCTATTAAATGCTATCAGTAGTGTCCTCATAAGGTAATCTCAGCTCCTCACGATTGTGAGGAGCACTGGCCATTTTGCTAAAAATGAGCTCTTGAGGCACTATTCAAGGTCAACTCGTGACTAGCTCATGAGATGCTCATGAGTAGGACTGAATATGATTGGATCAGCCTAAAATTTCTTCTTAAAAGTTGTATATAATTGTCTTATCTTTCTAAATCACTTTGAATCACCTTAATTAAACCTCTATAGCTTAAGATATTACTGAAATAGTAAGAGTTGTGCATTCTAAAATGAAAGCTGCATATGTTGACTTTAAATTAAGATTTACATACACAAATGAGCTTGGATTTTGATAAGTAAGCTCAATTTAGAAAGCTTAAATTAAATAAGATCATTTGCTCATTATATAGCTCTAAAGATGTCAAAAAAGTTCAAATCTCAGAGATCAAATTAGCCCAAAAACCACTATATATCAAAAATGTATTTTTTTTTTGTATATAATTTTCTACACACTTAGTTGAAATTATTAGTATCAAAATTTTTTTTCTCAGTCCAAAATTAAGAGTTTGATCATGCAAATGGTCAATAAAGGCCGAACATTGAATTTAACCATTTTGAGATTAAGTCCACTTTGCTACAGATCCTCCAATCAACCATTCAATTTTATGGGATGTTCAATGAAGATTCAAATGATCATATTGAAAATGTTTTGGAGATTTGTGACACACTTAAGTAAAATAGTGTGTCTAGTGATGCACTAAGGTTGAGATTATTCTCATTCACTCTAAAGGACAAGGCTAAAGCATGGTTAAAATTTCAAGTACCTAGTTCTTTCATTAATTGGGATGATTTGGCAAAGGTATTCCTAGCTAAATATATTCCACCATCTAAGATAGCTAAAGTGGTAAAGGAGATGACTTTATTCTAATAATTTGAGCATGAATCCTTAAGTGAAGCTTGGGAGAGGTTCACAGAGTTGTAAAGGAGCTGCCCACATCATGGACTGCCTAAAGATGTGCTTCTAAGGACATTTTATAATTGAATCACAAGTTCCAAAAGGGATTCCATTGATGCTAAGGCTGGTGGATTCCTGATGAAAAACATTATGGATAAAGCTGTATAAATCTTTGAAAGGATGGCACATGACAATTGCGTATGGTCTTCAAAGATAGTTCATCCACCAAAATAAATGGGAAGGCTAGAAGTTGACACAATGATAGGCCTCCAAGCTCAAATTTCATCATTAACAAAGCAACTTGGCAACCTCAATAATAAAAATAATTCATCCCCTTCATGTGAGAATTGTTACTTTTGGGGTACTCTACTAATGAATATGGTGTTTTTGATATAGGTATAGAGGGAGATGGATATCAAAAGCAAGTTAATTTTGTTGGAAACCAATTTTAAAAGAGATGCGCTAACAATCCTTACTCCAAAATTTATAATTTGTGCTGGCAAAATCACCTAAATTTTTCATAGAGTAACAATAATAATGTGGCTGCCCCTAGCTTCCCCAATAATAACAACTTGCAGAGGCAATAAGCACCACCAGGATTTTAGCATCCACAGTAAGATAGAATGGAATCTTTAGAGAATAAGTTAGATAAATTTTTGGATACCATTACTAATAAGCTATTAAGTCATGAGGAGAATCAAAAGAGAATGAAGGCCAAGTTCAATCAAATTGCAAAGAATCATTCCTCTTTGATTCACAACATTGAAGTATAAATTAGACAGCTTGCCAATGTCATGAGAGAACAAGAGTACAAATAAATCTTCCAAGTACTACAGAGTCTAATTCAAAGGAATTAAAGGCTATCACTTTAAGGAGTGGCAAGGAAGTGAAAGCACAAGCTAAAATTTTCAAGGAGGATGAGAATAAGGATAAAGTGTAATATGTAATAGTGGAGGATAAGGCAAAAGAGGAGAGCAAGATACAGCAAAAGGAAGTTCTCAAATTTGCAACTTCCTCTTTTATGTCAAAGCTACCATGCCCTCAAAAATTGAAGAAGTAGAGAGATGGAGAGCAATTCTCAAAATTCATGGAAATTTTCAATAAGCTGCAGATTAATGTTCCTTTTTTAGAAGTAATTATGGAAATGACCAAATATGCCAAGTTCCTTATGGACCTTATCATAAACAAGCAGCGTTGGGATGCCCATGAAACATTACCTTTAATAGAGACATGCAGTTCAATTATTTCTTGAAAGATCCCAACCAAATTAATAGATCCAAGGAGTTTCACAATTCCTTATCTTATTAGTACTAGTAAATTTCCTATATGTTTATATTATTTAGGTACAAGTATTAACTTAATGCCTTATTTTATTTTTAAGAAATACATGACAACCACCAACATGTCATAGCAACTATTGGATTATTCTATAAAGAAATCTCATGGAAGACACGTCTTGGTAAAAGTTGACAAGTTTATTTTTCCTATTGATTTTATTGTTTTAGATTTTATGGAAGATAGAACTTGTCCATTGATTTTAGGTAGACCATTCTTGAACACTAGTAAAGCTTTTATTAATGTGCATGTGAGAAAATTAACGTTAAGGGTAGGAGATGAAAGGTCATCTTTATAATGCCATAATTAATGAATTACCCTTTAGATGATGAATCATGCATGAAAATTGTTGCCAATAATGAATGTGTTCAAAAAGTTAATTTTGCTTTAGATATGAGTAAGGAGCTGGTCTACCATGTGAGGAAATAGAAAGTGTGGGAGAGCATAAGCATATACTCAACACACCTAAACCTTTATTTAGAAGTGATAACCCCATATCTCCTTCCATTGAAAAATCTCCATACTTAGCACTTAAGCCACTACTCGACCATTTGAGATATGCATTTATGGAAGAAGTTAATACACTACTTATTATTACCTCTAATAAATTGACTGTTGTGTAAGAAAAAAGAGTATATGAGGTAGTAAGGGTTAGAGTTCGAGCTTTAGGTTGACATAAATTTGACATAAAGGGAATTAATTCCTCCATTGTCATGCATAAAATATATATGGAAGAGGGAAATAGGCCTACAATTGAGAGACAAAGGAGACTTAACCTAAACATGAAGGAAGTATTAAACAAAGAAATTGTGAAACTTTTTGATACATACATTATTTGTCCTATTTCTAACAATGAGTGAGTAAGTCCAATTCAGTGTGTGCCTAATGAGAAGGAGTCTCTCGCATTATTCCCTCTATAGTGACATGCACAAAGGTCAAGCTAACGACCTTAACTTAGAACTATAATTTTTTTATTCTAATTTTAATTATGTGATTTTTATTTTAATTTTTATTTTTATTTCTTTTGTTTTTCTTTCTTCATTTGTTGATTCATGTTTTGATTTTTATTTAGTGTGTTTTCTTTTCTTTGTATTTTAATTGCT
The DNA here is from genome assembly GCA_947683625.1 of Mallotus nudiflorus. Lineage (NCBI taxonomy): Eukaryota > Viridiplantae > Streptophyta > Magnoliopsida > Malpighiales > Euphorbiaceae > Mallotus > Mallotus nudiflorus. The sequence goes on along the minus strand of CANTUR010000166.1, from coordinate 5,620,639 downwards.
TCAGTAGAAATTTTTGTTTTTTATTTCTTATGAGTGTGTTATTAATTTATTTGTCCATCATTTTTAGTATGTTCACATTATTATTTTCTCAATTTATTTCAAGTTTGCATTGCTGTAAAAAAAATCCTTTGATGCTTTACTTATTTTTTTTTTAATTTTTAATGCTTTAGTTATGAATTTTATTTCCATTATTTGCTTATTCATCTATGTTTCCTTATGTGTGTGAACATTTATTTTCATTTTTTTAGTTGTTATTTGTCCCCTTTGTATTAAAAAAAAGGTCGCCATTGCTATTACAACAGCCCATCAGGTTGAGACAATAGTAGAAGACGTTGCAAATCTACACAAGATGCATTGCAACATCCGAGATTTCTTAGCAAGCCACCTATGTACACTACGCTAGCAGCATTTTAGCTCCAATTTTTTGCATTACTTCTACTACTACAACAACAAATGGGCTGCCCAAAATGCCCAGATTTTTAAAAAAAAATTCAAAACTTTTTTTTTCCTTTTGAAGTGTTTTTTATTTTTATTTTTCTGTCTTCATATTCTATAGTTGTTTTCCTCTTTTATTTTTATTTCTTTATTTTATTTTATTTATTTATTTTCTTTTTCTTTTTCCCTCTTCTTTCTTCTTCAAATCTCAAATTCTCCTTCTTCTTCCCCCTTCACACACACTCATAATTCCTCCTCTAACTTCTTATATTTCCCTTTCAATTTCACACACCCATCACATATTTTCACCCACATGATGAAGATAAGGGTAAACCCAATGCAGATGAAGATATGGTCAATGGCAATGATGCATGGGTTATAGTGAAAGGGAGTATGTGGATTGGCCACATATATTGGCTCATTTTGACATTGAGGGGAGTTTCCTTTTACCTTACTTATGTTTTTTTTCTTTATTTTTATTATTATTATTATTATTATTATTATTATTATTATTATTATTATTATTATTATTTTCCTTATCATTTTTGTGCTTGTTATTTTTTGTTTTTTGCTTAGTTTTCACATTGAGGGTAATGTGAAGATTAAGTGTAGGGGGTACATTTGCATGGATGTTGCATTTATTTTATTTTAATTTTTTTTAAGTTTAGATTTATACTTATCTGGATGTTAACATTTACATATTTAAATTTTTGCAACCTATTATTATGATGAGTAGAGCACATTGAATGTGATTTTTTTATAAATGTTTCATAATCTTTTATTAATACTTAATTTGTGATTTTTAAGTTAGGTTGATAATTTGTGGTTAAGGACTTTTGAAATTTTAATGAACCTAATGGTTACTTTCTTTTGAGTGATTGTATTTTATGAGTTAATAGTTAAGAAAAATTCTTGTAAGTGATACTCAAATTTTGATTCTTAGTTGATCCTTAAGTCTAGCATATGAAAAGGTGACTTCATTGGGGAAAAAAATCTCTCAAGCTAAAAATCTAATTCTACATTTTTTTTTATGCTCCAAATCCACTCCAATGCTTTAATTAGAGTAAAAGTATCCAAAGGACCAACTTAATGGTATCCACGCTTAGTAATGTGGGAATGGCCGGGGATTACTAAAAGCGAGAAGACTTGTGACAGAGAAAAAATATGCAAGATGGAGAGTAAAATGCACTTGTTTGAAAAAAATGGTGTGGCTATCTTTCATGTGTTAGAATTTAAAGGTTGCTAAGGGTTGAGTGAGTAGTATTACTTGCTTTTTTTCTCTTGATTTTCAACTTATAAATTTTTACAAATTCAACAGTTAAGTTTATTTTTCACTTGGTAAAGCTTACGTCTTTGACCTTAAGTTATCGATTTAACTTTGAGTTATAAGTTTTGTATTAACTAAAGATTATGGAGGATAGACAAGTTAAACTCTGGAAATATGCTAAATTCATTACAATGATAGATGTTCTCATGAGTTTTGCTTAAGGACAAGCAAAGGTTTAAGTATAGGGGAATTTGTTAATGTCAATTATTGCATAATTTTTTATTTAATTTCCATAGGATTTTTTAGTATTTCTTTATATTTTATTATTTATAATTAGTGTTTTATTAGGATTTTAATTTATTAGCTTAGTTTTATTTCCTTTTTATTTTCCTAGTTATTTTATGCATTTTTTGTATGTTTTTATAGGAATTTTTCTTTCCTAAAGAGTCCAAGATTCAAGCTAACAATTAATGAGCTATTTTATGGATTTATTTTCCTTATTGGAGGAGGTTTTAAAGGTAAAAAATTTTTATTTTAATCCTTGGATGAATTTAGGGTATTTTTCTCTATAAGTAGAGAATTTTAACTCTAGGTTAAGGGAGCCACATTGGCAATTAGACACCAAAGTTGCAAACAAGAACCCTAGAAGATTGAAGGAGCAAGAAATTGAAGATTGAAGGATTAAAGATTAATTATAATTATTTCATTCTTCTTTTCTTTCTTATATTTTTATTATGGGTTTTTCTTATGATTTCTTGGAGATTATTGATAATATGTTAGGCTAAATATTTCTTTGTTAGGGATTGATGATCTAAACTTGATTAAGCTTCCAATTTAATAAACTCATTACTTTTTTCATATTTTGTTTATTAATATTAATGCTTGTTATTGTTTGGCCACCAATAACATGATTTTAATTAGGGTTATACATTAAGAGATAGTATTTCTAATAAACCTATAAACACAAGCTTAATTTAGATCAAAATTAGAGATAAATTAAGTTGATAAATTCCCATTAGGTTGTGCTTCATAATTCATGATTTTGATATTTAGGCCTTGCAAGTTGGTCCTTGCTAATTCACATGGGATTCCACGTGCCCCGTGCTATTTGGGTCAGAGCGTAAGCTAGTGATGCTTTCGGCTACCGGACTCTCGCCATTTAGGGTGCAGTGGATTATAATGAGAATTGGATCTTTATTGCCTTGATTAATGGTTATGAATTCAAATTAATTGATACTTAAGAGAGATTGATTGATGCTTTAGAAAAATTGGGGATATGTATAGCTAATTGAGTAATAAATCTGGGTAGCTTAGTGATTGTGAGGTGATTTAATTCCTAAAAAGTTTTGATTATTGATTGTTTGTTCTTTATATTTAGAAATTATTTTTATTCTATAAGTTCATTTGTTTGTTATTTAAATTTCATTCAAAATTCCTTATTTGAAAGCCTTAGATAATAAAGAATTAGGTTGATGAGTGATTAGAGTAAGTCCTCATAGGATTAATATTTTTTACACTACTTAGTAATACCATACACTTGCGGTTTTACACAAATAAAAATAATCATGGAATTGGATATGCTAATGGAATGGCCTCATCTTCATCATCATTACATATTAAATTTGTTAAAGCATCATGTAATTTCATGTATTCTACCTCTAAACTGATTAAGACTTAAGCTTTCAAAGCTAACAAGTCTCATGTGTCAAATATTAAAGGAAAGTCTTATAAGACTCAATCCTATATAACACAAAGAGGTAAGTCTTATGCTAAAAAATCATAGCCCAAACATGCTTACATGTACACTAGACACAACACTCATAAGCATGTTACACAACACAATGCACCTAAATATATTGCACAAACCTATCAAAATACATATTGTCATTGTCAATGCATGTCTCATACTATGACTCATTTTATAAGCAATCATATGCACCTAGAAGAATAGGTTTGCAAATGTTGAATATTCATATTGTATAGTCAAGGGACATACTAACAATGTGTGTTTCTATAAAAGACTACATATGAATCTGCTTCCTTTGGAATATCTTGAAACTAACCAACCTATACTAAAAAAAGTTTAGGTTTAAAAGAACACTTAAATTATTTTATGTAGGTATGCTTGAAATTCATAAGAATGAAAACCAAGTGGTATCTCGATAGTGAATGTTCAAGGCAGATGACGGGAGATAAAAAGCAATTCAACAAGTTTGATGCTAAGGACATAGGACATGTCATATTTAGAGACAATGCCAAAGGGAAAATTATAGGCATTGGAGAAATTGGTAATCCTCAACCTTTATCTATACATCATGTATTGCTCATTAATGGTCTTAAACATAATTTTCTAAGTACAAATTAATTATATGACATGAAAAATAAAGTGACTTTTTATCCTAGAAATTGCTTTGTTAGTAGTCTTAATAAAGATAAAGTAATTTTTAATGGTGAAAGAATAGACAATGTTTATGTTATTAATTTGAATAAAATTGATAAAAAACACATAAAATTCCTAATGTCTATTTCCCATGACATATGGACATGGCATAGAAGATTAGAACATGCAAATTTTAAGCTTTTGAATAATCTTTGCAAACATGAACTTGTGATTAGTTTACCTAAGCTTGAATTCGCTGAGGATAAAGCCTGTGATGCTTTTCAAAAGGGAAAACAATCCAAGTCCTCATCTAAGCTAAAAAAATGTAATGTCTACTTCTAGACCATTTGAACTTATACCTATGGATTTATTTGAACAAACTAAAGTTGATAGTCTCAGTGGAATGTACTATGCATATGTATTAGTTGATGATTACTCTAGATTTATTTGGGTATATTTTCTTGTTCATAAAAAAGATGCATTTAAAGCTTTTGAAAATTTTGCAAAAAGATTTTAAAAAGAAAAATATTTTTATATTTCTTCTATTATAAGTGATCATGGAACCAAATTTAAAACTAATTTTTTCAAAACTTATTGTAATGAAAATGGTATTTCATATACGTTTTCTTCTCATAGAACTTCTTAAGAAAATAGGGTAGTTGAAAGGAAAAATAGAACTCTTATGGAAATGGCTAGAACAATGATTCATGAGTATAATTTGCCTCTATACTTTTAGGTAGAAGTCATTAACACATCTTGTTATATTTTAAATAGAGTTTTCAAAAGACCAATTCTACATAAAACTTCTTATGAGTTGTGGAATAATAGAAAACCTAAAATCTCATATTTAATAGTATTTAAATGCAAGTGCTTTATATTGAATACTAAGGATAATCTTGGAAAATTTAACTCTAAAGTTGATGAAGGAATTTTCCTAAGCTATTCCACTTTTAGTAAAGCATATAGAGTCTTTAATAAGAGAAATCTAGTAGTTGAAGGGTCAATGCATATTGTATTTGATGAATCAAACTCATTTGATCTTAAAAAGGATGTTTGTAGTGTTTATAATTTTGTAAATGAGCATGTGGATATGATCACTAAAGAAGAAAATACTAGTAAGCCTTTGGAACTTGAAGGTTCAAGTAAGGAGGACAATGAGGAGACATCTCAACATACCTTGAAGGATGAACTTCCAAAAGGATTGGTAATTCAAGAAAGCTCTTCCTTAAGATCTCATTATAGGTAACACTATAAAAGGGGTAACTACTAGATCTCAATTAAAGTCTACTATTAATTTAGCCTTTATTTCTTAAATTGAACCCAAATATATTAATGATGCTTTATGTTATAAATTGTGGATCCTTGCTATGCAAGATGAGTTAAATCAATTTGAAAGAAAAAAAAAGTTTAGTCTTAGCTCCTAAACCTAAACATCATCCTATTATAGGCACCAAATGGGTGTTTATAAATAAATTGAATGAACAATATGTCATAAGTAGGAACAAAGCTAGACTAGTAGTTAAAGGTTATAATCAAAAGGAAGACATTGATTATGATGAAAATTTTGCCTTGTTTGCTAGGTTAGATGCTATTAGAATGCTACTTGCATTTGCATCATTCATGGATTTCAAAATTTATCAAATGGATTTTAAAAGTGCATTTCTAAATAGTTTCATTAAAGAGGAGGTATAATTTGAGCAAACTTCAGGTTTTGAAAATTTTGATTTTCCAAATCTTGTTTTTAAATTGTCAAAAGCAATTTATGGATTGAAACAAGCTCCAAGAGCTTGGTATGAAAGATTGGGCAACTTCTTATTAGAGAAAGGATTCTTTAAAGGAAAAGTTAACATAACTTTTTTCATAAAGAAATCCAAGCATGATTTGTTAATTATTCAAATCTATGTTAATGATATTATTTTTAGTGCTACTAACCATTGCTTATGTGAGGAATTGTCCAAATTAATGTAAGGAGAATTTGAAATGAGTATGATGGGAGAACTCAAGTTCTTTCTTGAACTTCAAATCAAGTAATGTAAATATAGGATTTTCATCAATCAAACCAAATATGAAAGAGACATTCTTAAGAAGTTTTGCATGGATGGAGCTAAGATAAGTAAAACTCCAATGAACACCATAACCAAACTCAATAAGGATAAGAATGTCAAACCTATTGATGAAAAATGATTTAGAGGTATGATTGGATCCCTTCTTTATTTAACTACTAGTAGACCTGATATCATGTTTGCTACTTGCTTATATGCTAGATTTCAATGAAGTCCTAAAGAGTCTCATTTGAATGTTGTTAAAAGAATTTTCAAATATCTTTGTGATACAATGCATTTAGGTCTTTAGTATCCTAGGAATTCTTCCTATGATTTGATTAGTTATTCTGATGCGAACTTTTCCTGTGGCTTTTTAGATAGAAAGAGCAATTTCAAAACTTGTCAATTTTAAGGATAATGTTTGCTTTCTTGGTTTAGTAAAGAACAAGTTTCAGTTACCTTATCCACCGCTAAAAGAGAATATGTGGCAGCTAATTGTTATTACACATAAGTTTTAAAGCAAAAACAACAACTTTTGGACTATGGCATTGATATTAATCACATTCCAATTAAATGTGATAATAAAAGTGTTATTAACCTTAGCAAGAATCCCATTCAACATTCAAGAACTAAGGATACAGATATTAGACATCATTTCTTAAGAGATCATGTGTAAAATGGTAATATCCTTTTTGAATTTGTTGACACAAATCATCAATTAGTATACATCTTTACCAAGCCTCTTTATAAGGAAAAATTGAATTTTATTAAGCATGATCTTGGTATGATTGATAGCTCAATCTTGTCTTAATCATTTGTTAAATTAATGAATTAATGGTTGAATTCTTATTGATCATGTTCTTTGGTTTATTTTTCAAATTTAAAATCTTTTCTTAAACTCTTATTTAAACATGATTTTTAGTGATTTATACTTTTGATTTAGTTTTCAATTCTGATACTTTTTCAGGTTTATAATTTAAGAAAAATTATTTTCATCATCATATATATTTTTTATTTTAAAAGTATTTGCTCTAGCAAATTTACTTCATATACATGATATATTATATTTACCATTTGCATGATCTTTGTATTAATTTGAATAATTTATAATTAATTTTATCTGATTTGGATTTATATGGATTCATTCAATTTTGTATGTATTTCATGCATAAGGGCTTAATCTTTTTAAACATAGGATGGACCATATAGACTACGACATTCATTAATTGTATGCTCATCATATCATACAATGCACTTAGAACCCTCCTCCTCAATAAGACTAGATTTATTTTTATGAGTTTTGAGTGTTTTTCATCAGTTTTTGTTTGGTTTATTTTCAGTATATTTTCAATTTCTAATAGATGAGCTATTGGCTTATGTCTATATTTATTTCATGTCAGTTTATGATTGGTTTATTTTCTATTTCTTTTTGGTTTATTTTCTATTTCTTTTTGGTTTATAAGCCATGAGCTGCTAGTTTGTGTCTTGTTTATTTTATGTTTTTCTAAACTTTACAATTGATAATTTTTGTTTTCATTGTTTTAGTTCTTGGTCCTTCATTTCCTCTAGGATCTTTGTTTCCTTTAGGATTATCCCTCTATTTTCTTTTTGTCTTTAACAAAGGGGTAGAAAAAGTTATGGATAACTATGTTTGGGATATGCTAAGTGCTACATGATCATGTATAATAGCTACCTAAGTTCTATATGATCATGTGATAGTTAAGTTTGTTAAGCTTCAAAATAAGTGTCATATGTACTATGTTTGTGATGCTTTTAAGCAGTACTACATGCATTGTAAGTGCTCCTAGTTTTATTTATTTAAATATGTTTGAAATTATTTCCTTCATATTGCCTAATATGTATTTAAATGATCATGTTATAATTTTTTATGGTTTAACACATTTGTGATGTTAGGCCATGTTTCTTTTTGTCCCTCATGTTAAATTTTATGTTGTTTTTATTTTTAACAAAAGGGAACAAAATATTAAATTTATATTTCTTATCATATCAAAGAAAGGGAGAAATAAATAAATAAATAAATAAATATATATATATATATATATATATATATATATATATATATAAAGGAGAAAATTTTTATTATCTTTCAATTGGTATCTCTTCTTAAAACTATCTCCTTTATAATTATTTAATATTTAAAAGAGACATTTTTTAAAAATCCTTATATATGCTATAATAATTCTTTTTTTCATGCTATAATGCATGATAAATAATATAGAAATTATGCATATATTAAGGGAGAGAAAAATATTTTCTCATTTTTCATCTATTTAAATTTGATAGGGAGAGCTATTTTACATAGTATTTATCTTTTCTTATTAAATGCTTTTGGCACACACACATTATTTATCACCTCATCAAATTAGTTGTCAAAGCCAAAATGGAGGAAATTATTGACCATTTGCATTATGAAACTCCTAATTTTAATCTTTGATAATCAATTTAAGTTTTTAATAACTTCTTTCAAGTGTGTAGGAACTTATTTGTATCAAAATTATCATTTTAAGTCCATAAATATGAAATACTATCATTATACTGCATTTCGGTAAAGTATAATATCCCAATCTTATACCTAAAGTATCCAGAGCTTTTATGTATCAAAAAGAGACATTTTTGGACTTACAATGATCCCCTCATGAGCTTATCAAGAGCAGAAGCTTCGTGAGAGCAAAATTTAGCAAAGGGACAGTGCCGCTCATGAGCACTACTGATCTTATGAGAAACTTATAAGGCAATCCCAACAGCTCTAAACATGGTCATTTTTTAATACAACAGTTAGTATTTCACTCCTCATGAGCCAAAAGTTGCTCCTTACAATCATGAGCAGCGTTCTGACAAAAATAAGTCCATGATGATTCAAAACTCAAGAAGTGAATTTGGAGACATGTTTAATATATCCAATAGCCATATTTTTTAGTGTTTATCTATATAAACACTATATATAGTTCAATTAAAGTTTTAAGAAACTTGTTTACTCATTTTACTCTCTTAAACATTCAATTAAGCTCTCAAAACTCACTTTAATTTCATTTTATATTTGTATAACTCTTATGAGAGTTGGTGAGTGTTAGAATAGATATTCTTATTCTTCTATTTTTTGGGATCAAGAAAATGAGAAATGAGATTCTATTCTAACAAAATTGGTTTACATATTTACCATTGAAACTTTTAGGATTTGAATTTTGAATGAGCCTTGTAAAACTGAAGTTGTACAGTTAAAAGGGTGAGCCTCAAACTCTTGTGTAATCTCAAATCTTGTGAATAAGATTATGGGAATTGAAAATCCTAACTCGGGGATAAGTTAGGTGGAGACGTAGGATTATTGAGAATCCGAACTCAAATTATTATGTTATTGATTTTTGTTTATTTTTATTGTTGTTTGTTGTTTTTATAGTTTTTCCATCATTAATAATAAAATTAAGACCATAAATATAATGTTTACTCTTATTAGTATCAATAATAAAAATAATAATTTTTTTGATATATTTCATTTTGTTGTTATTTTTATTGAAAAAATAATTATTGAATTGTAACACCTAGTTAATGCATTTGCATTTATTTACATAACATGGATCTCATATAGACATGAGGAATGCATGAGATATGTGTTGTATTGTTTCCAATTTTTAATAGAAGAAGATTATAGATGTTTACAATTAAATCCATAACAAGAAAAAGAAAGTTAAGGGTTTAACAAAAAAAATGATGAATGTAGGGATTAGCATTGGGTATGTGGAAGCCATTTATTTTAAGAGACAAAAAAAAAGAAGAGGTCTTCGATAGAAAAGGGAAGGAAGGAAGAATAGGGTTGTGTTTATTCATCTCATTATTATTATTATTCTTCTTCTTCTTCTTTTTAAAAAAGTTGAGAGCTGAATTTTCAAAAGAAAATTTAGAGATTTAGAATTCATTTTAGATCACAATATTCATCTTCAAAGGTCTTAAAGGTTTATTTGGTAAGTACTTTTCATATTTTGTTGAATTGAGTTAGTGTTTAAAAGATGCAAAAATCGGATTTTAGGACCTGGTTTTTCAGTCTTATTATTTTGATCATATCTCAAGTTAGAAAGCTTCAAATTAAGTGTTCTTTGATGATATAGAAACTTGGATGAGTTATCTAAAATTATCCCTTGTTTATCTTGATCTGATTTCGACTCTATGTTAGTGTAATAAGAGGAAAAATTTTATTTCTCAGTTTCCACTACTGGTATAAGTATGGTAGATTATTTCTTAGGGTTATTCCTCTATACACCTCTAATTGAAGTAAAAATAATTTCAAATTATTCTAGACACATAGTATTACTGATTAGGAAAGTTTCATCTTGAGATTCATTGTATATAATTATTGGTGAATTTTTAAATTCATTATATTAAATCTATTATAGTTGGCAGCTTCATAAATATAGGTAATTAGTGATGTTACCATGCTAGATGAGGTTTCATTATTTTTTTATGTTTAAAAAAAAGTGAATTATGATCTATTTCAAATAAAACAAATGGAAATGAGGTTGTCACACAAATAAATGTAAGCTAAGGGAAGGAAGTAATAAAGGTAAGTGAATAACTTAATGTTCTATATAAATATAACATATAAAATAAGTAATCATAAATTTATTTGTAAAGCTTATTGGTTAAGCAAAATATTATAAACACCCAATTTTCGAATAATAAAATAAGGATGTGATGAAGAACTCCAATGATGAAAATGTTATAAGTAGGTCTTTAATACTTGAAGTTTGAAACATCAAAAGTCAGAATGCCTTTTTAAGAAGATTTTAATTGGTTTTTTTAAAGACATGATTATAATACATTTTGAGACCTAACTGAAAATTTTAAATTATTGTAGGGGTATTTTGTAATTACAATTATGCAATTCTGATTGGAATTATGTATTTTCCATCTGTTTTTGTATTTTTTCAAAAATATTTTTTCCTGAGCTTTGACTGGCTAAAAAATTCTCTTAAATTTATTTTTGGGATTTGTCTTAATTTTCAAGAAATAGAGTTCTATTAAAATTGGAACTCTTCATATGTATAGGACCTAGGTTTTTTTTGGTTTTTCCTATAAAAGGAGAGCTTAAGCTCCTTGAATGAGGGAATTCCCAATCCTTAGCACTGTTTTCTGGAATTTTGGCTTTTTTCTTCCTAACGATCTCTAAAATTTTCTTTAGGTAGTACACAAAAAATTCTTGGTGATTTATTCATTGGAGATTTTTGAGAAGAGGAATAACAAGTTCTTAAAGACCTACTAAAAACAATGGTGATCTTACAAGTCTAAAGGGCAATTTATTCAGCATCCATAAGCATTATCTTCTCCTTACTTTCTTTTTTTTTATTTTTTTATTTATTTTGATTTTATTGGATTTCAATTTTATTTAATTTTTATTATAATTTTATTTACTAATCATTGTTTTACCATTTAGTGATGGTGATTATAGAGGGGATTACATGATGATCATACTTGGAGGACCAAATCCATAGAGGTCCATAGAATGCCATGGATGGAACTTTGTAGCTAAATGTAGTTTCTAATTATCTTATTTTTATTTATTTTTGGGAATGTATTAATTTTTCTTTTTTTTTTATTATTCTCAATAGTTTATTGTAATAGCCCCAATAGTGGGAATAATGAAATTTGGTGTGTGTGCATATGTGTTTTATTTTAATTAATTGGTTAGCAAAATTAGGGTTTCATTTGGGTGATTAATTAAAATTAGTGGCCATAGAGATCATTAGGTTGTTTAATTAAAATTGCATTAGATTTAAGGGGATAGAATTAGGGTTGCTTATTAATTGTTTTGTTTTATTTGTTTAAAGTCACGTTAATTAAATTAGAGTTGTTAAAAGGAATAAGTTAAATAAATGGTTTGATCTTTTATTGATTATTTTTATATATTTTTTTATTTTTGGGCTTGTTTTTTTATTTTATGTGTTATTGGCCATAGTCCCACCTTAGGCTTTAACTCATTTAAATTAATATAGGTTTTTTAGGTTTAATTAATTAAGATGCATAATTAGGCTCATAATTAACTAGATTTAGGTTAGAAATACTTAGGCTTATTTAGTTAATTAGAAATAGGCCCACCTAATCTAAATTAATTAATTTAGAATTATGCCATTAAGTTAAAGCCCTTTTCCATAAGTTATAGATTTAAGATCACTTTTAAAGTTAAAATGTGTAGAATTAGGCCCATTAATTTAAATACTTCATAATTTGTAGATTTAAACCCATTTTTAGAATTAAAATAAATAGACTTAGGATTATTTAATTAAAATTAAATAAGAATTTGGCCCATTAGTCTTTAGGCTCACTTATAAATTGAAACATGTAGATTTAGCTCATTTAATTAAAATCAATGTAGATTAGACTAACCTAGGGATTGTGATTTAAATGAATAAATTGTTTACTTGTATATTTCATGACTAGTTCATTTGGAATTGATTGTTTTAATAATGGTTTATATGAAATTGCATGTAAATAGAGAGTAAGATAGTAATTCATAAAGTAATTTTAAAGAACATGAGACAAAAAGAAGATAGTATTCTATACCCAGAATCTCCTGGTTATGGTGCTGACTTTCTTTTAGGGAATCGAGTACCATAATTTTTTTGATTTGTCCTTGTTGTTACCCTAGGTAGTGACTCTTCATCTCAATGCCATGTCTTTGTGACAGTGGTTAGTGTGTTCTCTAGAGCCCTAAGCTCAAATAGTGTCACTGTTATTAAGATATTGGGTGCATGCTAAACCCCACCATCTACAGTGGCGACTCAATTAGGGATAAAAGATACTGACTCTACTTGTGTTCTTTAGAATTATTTTATTAATTATTATTTTATTCTAAGAGTGAAGGTAGAGGATTTAACAAAATTTGAGCTTATAATTAGGGCTTACGATAATAGCACAAGGAATATAGAAGGAACATTTACAACTCCTGTAAAGACCAGACTTATAGAGGAAATAATGGAGTTCACTGTGTTGGATATCCCTATCACCTATGCTTTGCTTTTAGGTAGGCCCTAGTATCATACTTTGGGAGGAGTGCCTTCAGTTGTGCATCAAAAGATGAAGTTCCTGTTAGATGGAAAAGTTGTGACTTTAGATGCTAGTATAGGCAAGACTATGTCTATAGTTATGGATGGTTAAAAGCAAGTAGCTCCCCCTCCTAGTTTCCAAATAGCCATGATCATTGATGGAATTAAGATGGATCCAAGGGTTATGAGAGTTCTAAGATTTCAAAGGACAAAATGATACCAGAGGATTGGGCTATACAGGAGTTAGGCTTGGTAGTAAAGGAGCTAAAAGAAGGTTTTTCAAATAGAATAACTTCTCAAAGAATGTGGGATCGCTACAGGATAGCTTTATTAAAGAAAGGAAAGAGAAGTTCAACTTGGGTGAAAAGGAGCCTATCCAAGTAGTTGGAATAAATGTCCTTGGGTTTGAGATCTTCAAAAAGTAGATAGTTAAGGGTCTGGTGCAAGACCAAAAAGACAAAGTGATAAAGGAAATTGCTAAGAAGATAGGGATTGAGGCCAATGAAGAGCTGCTTTATCTACCACCTAATAAAGAACCACCACAACATCCAGCTAGCATTATTAGTAATAGTATTAAAGATGTTTTTTATGAAGAAAATGATGTAATAATGTCCGATCTGTTTGAGGATGAAAACTCTATTTTTTTCATGATAAATGATATAAAGAAACTGATGTTGATTCTAATGGTCTTTTGCACTTTAATAATGATCGTTCATGCATGTTTGACATTAATTCTATTCAATTAGATTCATTAAACATGGCCACAAATGATCAACCAAAGCACATTTCTATATTACATGATTTAACTCTTAAAGAGATGGAAAAATTAGAGAGAATATTAATAAAAAGAAAGGTAGTATTTGCTTAGTCATGTGAGGACATGCTAGGTCTAGATAGATAAATTGCAGAACATTGCATTTTGATATATCCAGAGGCTAAACCTATTAAGCAAAAACTTTATAGGTTAAGGTCAAAGTGGGTAAAAAAGATAAGGGAAGAAATTGCTAAGCAAACCCAAGCTAATTTCCTAGAAGAGGTAGAATATCCTCAATGGTTGGCGAATATAGTACCTATTCCTAAGAAAGATGGAAAATTTTGAATGTGTGGACTTCAGAGATCTGAGTAAAGCATGCCCGAAGGATGACTTTCCTTTACCCCATATTGATGTGGTTGTTGATAGTGCTGCATCTAGTGCAATTTATTCTTTCATGGATAGGTTATTAAGTTATAATCAGATAATGATGGTAGTCATGTACAAGATCAAAATCGCTTTTATCACAGAATGGGGGACATATTGCTACAAAGTGACGCCATTAGATTAAAGAATGCAAGAGTAACATATCAAAGGGTAGCAACAACTCTATTCCATGATATGATGCATAAAGAAGTGAAAGTGTACGTCAACGATATGATGGTCAAGTTAAAGACGAGGGATGGACATTTCAAGGCTTTAGATAAGTTTCTAGCAAGAATAGAAAGATACAACCTAAGGCTTAATCCAATTAAATGCATCTTTGGAGTCAATTTTAGAAAGTTGTTAGGGCACATAGTCAACAATAAGGGAATAGAAGTCGATCCAGACAAGATTAAAGACATTTAGGAGATGCCAGCACCAAGAATAGAAAAGGAAGTACAAGGATGTATTATAAAACTATAGTACATTAGCAAGTTTATTGAAAAACTCACCATGGTTTACTACCCAATTCTCAAGCTCTTGAGGAAGAATCAACCATGGAATGGAACGAAGAATGCCAAAAAGCTTTTGATAAGATTAAAGAATAACTTACTAATTCACTTGTGTTAAGGCCACCAAGACAAGGTAAACCCTTAATCTTATATTTAGCTTTAGAGGAAAAGGCAATAGGGGTAATGCTAGCACAAGAAGGACCATAAGGGGTGGAGTACATAGTGTATTATCCTAGTAAGAAGTTTCTGCCATATGAAGAGAAGTAAGATCTTATAGAGAAGACATATTTGATTATTATATGGGCTACAAGGAAGCTAAAGCATTATTTACAGTCCTACAAAGTACAAGCCGCTTCAAAGATAGATCCTTTAAGGTACTTGTTTCAAGGACCAGCTTTAATTGGAAAGATGTTACAATGGTTGGTACTTTTGACTAAGTTTGATATTGAGTATGTCACTACCAAAGTTATCAAAGGAAGAGCAGTAGCATAATTCTTGGCATAAAATGCAGTCAAAGGAAATGAGCAATGGAGTTTAGAGTTTCCAGATGAGAACTTAGCAGTAATAGAATGACGAGAATGGAAGCTTTATTTTGATGGGGTTGTGACTAATAAAGGAGCAGGGTTAGGAGTGATTTTTGTCACACCAAGAGGAGAAACCATCCCAAATGGCCAAGAAATTGGACTTCAAGGTTACAAAACAACATAGTTGAGTATGAGGCATGCATCTATGGGCTAGAAGCAACACTAATAGTTGGAGCTAAAGACCTACTGGTTTTCAAAGATTTCATGTTAGTCATTAGCCAGGCTAACAAGGAATGGAAAGTGAAAGAAGAGAGGTTAAAACCTTACATCTGTCATTTAAGTAAGCTAATAAGAAATTTCACTAAGTTTCTTTTCATGCATTTACCAAGAGAAGAGAATCAAATGGCAGATGTCTTGTCAATGCTTTCTTCAATATGGGATAAACCAACATGGATGATGATGAAGCCTTTGGTGATAATGAAAATGAAAGCTCCATGTTATAGTGAAGAATTAGTTATGAGTATTCAAATAGGGCCATAAGAAAAGCCATGGTTTTACAACATCCAAAAATTTATCTAGGAAAGGAAATACCCAGATGAAGCAATTTCCAAAGAAAGATATGCCCTTCATGTTCTTGCATGCCATTATGCAAGTCATGATGGGGTATTATACAGAAGAATGCCAGATGGAATATAGTTGAGATGTCTCAAGAAGGATGAAATGGAATAGGTGATAAGAGAGATTCATGTAGGGGTTTATGGATCTCATATGAATGGGATGATTCTGATGAAGCAAATAATTTGATGGGGTACTATTGGATGAGCATGGAAAGAGACTGTATCTAGATAGTGAGACAATGTCATCAATGCCAGATACATGGGAACCTCCACCATCTTCCCCCTATAGTGCTAAATAGTTTAACATCTCCATGGCCCTTTGCAGTATAGGGAATAGATATAATAGGGGAGATAAGACCAACTACCTCGAACGGGCATAAATATATAGTGGTGGCAATTGACTATTTCTCTAAATGGATAGAAGCAAAATTTTTTGGTACCTTAAAGGCTAGACATATGGTAAGATTCATCAAGAAGAATCTTATTTGCATATACGAGATCCCACATCATGTTATGACAGATAATGGTGTTCAGTTTCAAGTAGAAACAACTGAATTATTGCAAAAATACAAGATCGAGCATCATAAATTCTCACCTTATCAACCTCAGGCTAATGGTGCAATAGAAGTGGCTAATAAGAATATAAAGATAATCCTCTCTACGATGGTGAAAATGCATAAAGATTCATTTGAATATCTTCCTTTTGCCTTATAGGGATATAGAACTACAATACGTACTGTTGTAGGACAGACATCGTCTCATTAGTATACAGTTTTTTAAGCAGTTTTGCCCATAGAGATGGAAATTAAATCTTTGAGGGTTGTTATGAAAGTAAAAGTCCCTAAGAGTGAATGGATGCAAAAGAGATGTGACCACCTCATGTCTTTAAATGAGAGAAGGATGGAGACTTTGTTTCACACTTAGATTTATTAGAGAAGGATAGCAAGAGCCTTTAACAAAAAGGTTAAACCTAGAAAAGTAAAGGCTTGATATATGGTGCTAAAGTAGTCAAGGGCAATGGTATTGGATCCAAGAGGAAAATTCAAACCAAATTAGAAAGGACCGTATTTAGTCAAGACAATCCTACCTATGGGAGCTGCAAAGATATTAGATCTATAAGGGAATGAGTTCACTAAGCCAATAAACATGGATCACCTTTAAGAAATACTACCTTTAAAAAAAATTTCATTGGCTAGAAAACCTAAAAAGGCTAGTCATGCAAAAATTAAGACATTCCCACTATTTAGAAAACTCGCAAAGAGCTAGTTAGGCAAAAATTAAGGAAATGAAAGTGAGGGAAAAATGTTTAGTTAGAAAATTCAAAAGGACTAGCTGATAACAGGAGTTATGTCATATGATGTAATAAATGTACTCATTTTGGCCTAATTAATGAATCAAATTGAAATGGAATTCTTGTTTGAATATTGCATATTCTATCTCTATTATAAAGCATAAATACTTTAAAGGAAAAATAAAACATGAGAGTCTAAAAACAGACTTATGAGATCACTATTTTTGTTTTTGTTTCTTCTTTTATGACTCATCTAGCAATACTTAAGTCCTTTTATACTTAGCAAATCCTGGTGGTTCTATATCCTGCATGGTAACCCAGGCCTTACAGTTGTCATTAATAGTCATATCAACATCTAAATGCATGTTCTGCTCTAATGCTCTGTGAGGCCACAGGTTCTTCATTTTGTCTAAGAAATATTATCTTAGAGGGAAACCTTTGAAGTCAAGTATAACAATTATAATAAATTGTGGATGACCATACTAACAGCAAAGGTGTGAAGGGGAAAAGAAGGTCAAAAAGTGCAACCTATGAACAGGAACACAATGGTCTTACAGGTTAATGGTTACAAACTTCAACTTCCACTAAGGGCGGACCCATGTAATTCATTAATCTATGGTATGCTTTTCCTTCATCTTTGAAGGATGAGATTGTAGTTGATGAGGTTGATAAATCAAAGCATTGGTTGGAGGATTAAGTAGACTCAATTTCTCCTATAGCCAAATCTAAAAAAAGGAGGGTGAGATTAATTAAGTTTTAAGGTTTGATCCAAAACAAAAGTCCATAATCCATTCATAAAAAAGGGTGGAACAGTTCATAGGGAAAAAGGGAAGATAAAATACAGTCATGAAAGCACAAGTCCTAAAGATAAAATATCAGTCATCCTGAGCTCCAGTGTCTAAACAAGGACTCGACCCTCTAGCTGGATCATCACTCTGAACTGGGGGCATAGAAGTCCTAGCATCAAGATCATCGAAATCAAAACTAGTAAGCTATCAATAAAGCCTCTCGTCCACATGCTCCATATCTCCTTTATAGCACTATTGCATTAAGAATAATTAAAAATCATGAATAACATGCATTTGCATACGTGATGTAAATACTAATCCTCTAACTATCTAAAATCTGCATAGTAAATTATCTCTAGGATGAGGCGATTCCATACAGATACTCTACCTATGTCCGAGGGATATGTAAAATAACATGTACTAATTTAGTAATAAGTTTCAGTCTGCATAGGATTAGAAAGGCAAGATGCACTTACATGTGAAACATTATGAGGAGAAAAGCTAGGAATCTAAGCTACATTAAAGTACATGTGCTGCTCAACAAGGGTCTGCACTATAGGAGCCTAATAAACAATAGACCTATCAAGTAAGGGCACATCACCTAGGACAATACTCGAGGAAGCATTACCACTAGCAGCTCCACTATGCTAATTATGCTCAACCTTCTACTTAATCCTCTCAGTGTCACCCTCAGTCTTATCTTCCATAGCAATATTAATAGCTTCTTTAACCTACATAAAATAAATAAATGTCATTCATAGTGATGAAAGAGATTAAG
Organism: Mallotus nudiflorus; assembly: GCA_947683625.1. Classification (NCBI taxonomy): domain Eukaryota; kingdom Viridiplantae; phylum Streptophyta; class Magnoliopsida; order Malpighiales; family Euphorbiaceae; genus Mallotus; species Mallotus nudiflorus. Next base: position 5,601,779 of record CANTUR010000166.1, on the reverse strand, counting down.
TGAAAAGTGATAGCAAGGAAAGGTGATAGAAAGCATAACTCGGCTAGGTCTGTGGGAACTTGCTCTAGGAGATTCCCTCAAATATACTCCTGATAGTGGCGAGAACACTCAAGCAGAGTTGAAGCATCATATCCCTCAAGAACTGCTCTAAGCTCAAGACCAGTCATACTATAACTCCTCAATATGGAAGAGGGAATAGAAGAAGGAACACACTTATTGGAAGGTCCCATATGCTAATGATAGATAGGAACACCAAGATACCACATCTAATAATCGTAACCAAGAACTAGAATCCTTATAGTCTTAAGCCTAATAGTAGTAGCCATAAAACTTTATTGCTGGATATCTTTGGCACCAACCAACCAATCTAATATAACCTAAAAATTCTTTCAAATAAATTTTATTTAACTTTTACAATTGATTAAATACTAATAATTATATTTATCTTACTAGGTCCCACTCTAAAGAGTTCAGCTAGTCCCAATAAGTCTATAAGTCATACTTGACACTAGCTATGTGAGAAGAACTCCACCTCTACATCAAAGGAAGACTCTTGTCAGAGCTAATAGCGCTAAAGCCTTGGATCACCCCGATCTCAATGCCCTATATCTAAAAAGAAAAAGATAATCAAAATGAGAAAAGGGTTGTAAAAGAGCAAAATTAAAAAGGGGTATAAGACACGAAGAAGACATACATGCAAAATGTTCCAAAAGCTTCACATCATCACATCACCTCTACAGACAATATCCAGTCTATAGTAGAGATAAATAAGAGTTGCAAATCCCCAATCAAAAGTAGTGACTCTAGCAAGATCCTGAAGGGGACTAAGAAGTGCAATGTTAACCTCATGACTAGTCTCACAAAAGAGGGTAGTGCCTAAAAGTATAAATAAGAAGCATCTCACCTTCTGAAGGATCTAGCGAGGTGTGGTGGTGGGTAATCTCCTGAAACCCTGAACAAGAGAAGAAAGAAGCACGTTCTTTCGATTCTTCCATGTCTGAACGAACCCGAGCAAGTCGGGAACATAGTGACTCCTAGCATCCTCAGGAAGAGTGTAGTAGTGCATATTAAAAAGAATTGAGGTACCCTCAAAGGTGATCCCAGTGATAGAAGAGAAGCTCATGGGAGAAATAGTCAGCTCACCCACTGGCATTTGGAAGGTATAAGTAGTATCCATTCACCTCTCTATAAGAATAAAAAGTGAATAGTGATCTTACCTACCTCGAGCAATCAATAGAGCAGCAATGAAGTATCGAAAGCCAAATGCCCATATGTGCTATACTACCTCTCTCGATAAATCATGAAATAGTTTTCGAGCCAAATGAAAGAAACCTAAGAATTTCAGTTGTTTCTTAATAAAATTCAAAAAAATGACAGGATTACATTCCTTTACAAACTTTTGATTTTTATTTATTTCCATTTCAATCTTTGAGTTGAAAAAAAAAAGATTGGAAGACTAGATGTTTGATCAGAAATCCAAATTTCTTATTGGATTTCTGGATTTCCAATTGGATTTCTAGATTCCTGATCAGAAATACAAATTTTCAATCGGTATTTCTAGATTTCTAATCAAAAATCCTAACTGAAAATACAGGAATCTTACTGTAGTTCTATAACATGCAAAAACATTTTTTTTTTAAATTTTATCTTTAGATTAACAATCCCATGCAATTTTTATTTAATTTTGTATAGTAAAAATTCTATAATTAAATGCATGAATATGTTAATTTATACACTAACAGGAATATATCTTTTTATAGAATCAAATACAGAAGGAAAATTTACCTCATCTCTAGCTTATGAACATCTGTGGAGGCGCAAGCAAATCAAAGGGATCACCTCTTCCCTTTCATTGAGCCCTAAATTATTGTGAGGAAAATGTTGTTTAGATTTGACTAGATCCAATTATCTAGAGCTGCTTCCATATCGTCTGCATTATGGGTGAGCCATAGGATCAGACGGATCTCAAATTGGGGGTCAAATGAGAAAATAATTAAAGAAATAAGATTTGAGAATCAATAGAAAAAAAAAAGAGAAAAACAAAGGAATGGAAGGATAGGAAAATGAGAAATGGATCGGCAAAATGCAAAGCTTATATTATAGTGGTAAACATCAACTTTAGTCCCTTAACTTCATTTGCATTTAAGTCCACCACTTCTCTTGCAATTTAGTCCTCAATTGCAATGTTATATGATTTGATAATTCATTGAATTATTAAATTATCATCATAAGAGAACTCAGACTATACAATCGAGTATAGTCGACATTATACAATTAAGTACAATGTGTCATTTTAATTTAGATTATACAACCAAGTATAGTCGACATTGTACAATCGAGTACAATGTGTTATTTTAACTCAAACTATACGACTGAGTATAGTCAACATTATATTTTAATTCAGACTATACGATTGAGTATAGTCGATATTGTCCTACCGAGTATAATGTATCCTTTCAATTCAAACTATACGACCAAGTATAGTCGACATTGTATGATCGAGTACAATGTGTCATTTTAATTCAAACTATACAGCCGAGTATAGTTGACATTGTATAACTGAGTGCAATGTGTCATTTCAATTCAGACTATACGATCAAGTATAGTCAACATTGTGTGACCGAGTACAATGTACTTATTTTAATTCAGACTATACGATCGAGTATAGTCAACATTGTACAACCAAGTACAATGTACCTATTTCAATTTATACTATACAATTAAGAATAGTCAACATTGTACAACCGACTATAATTTCTCATTTTAATTCAAACTATACGACCAAGTATAGTTGACATTGTATCACCGAGTACAATGTACCTATTTCAATTCAGACTATATGATTAAGTATAGTCAGCATTGTACGATCGAGTATAATGTACCTATTTTAATTCAGACTATACGATCGACATTGTACGATCGAGTACATTGTACCTATTTCTATTCAGATTATACTACCAAGTATAGTAGACATTGTACCATTGAGTACAATGCATATTTTTAATCCAGACTATACAACCAAAAATAGTCAACATCATACGACTGAGTGTGATGTATCCTTTTAAACTAATGCTATACGTCTAAGTATAGTGTTTCCTCATGTATTTTTGCTTAATATTGCATGGAAACACAACCATTCGTCATGAACTGATGATTACTTACAAGCATAAGTCTCAAAAAGCACAAGTAAGCACTCAAACTTTGTCCTTAAGAAATTGTGCTCTTATTTGTTTTACTGCAATTTGTCAACCAAATAGCGACAAAAGACGACAACTGTAAAACCTCAATTTTGAGATGATAAAATAGGGATATGATGAAGGACTCTAATGATGAAAATATTATAAGTAGGTCTTCAATACTTGAAGTTTGAAACATCAAAAGTCAGAATGCCTTTTTAAGAAGATTTTAATTAGATTTTTTAAGGACTTGATTGTAATACTTTTTGAGACCTAATTGAAAAATTTAAATTCTTGTAGGGGTCTTTTATAATTTAAATTCTTTTTGTAATTAAAATTATGCAATTTCGATCAAAATTATATCTTTTCCGTCTATTTTTGTATTTTTACAAAAATATTTGTCCTGTGTTTTTGCAATTTCGATTGAGAGACAAGAACTCTCGCTTTTTTCATAATCTTCTCATTTGAAGTCATCCCCAATCGGGTATGCATAGTATGGTTATTAATAATTCTCTTGAAATTGATGCTAGCATCATTAGTGATCATGTGATTGATTAATTTTCTAATCTTTTCTTTGCTCCTCCTTTGGTTCAATAAGATTATACTTTTGTCAAAGTTGTTATTCCTACTTTGGTTTCTAATGAAGATAATACTTTGCTTTTTTAGGTTCCTCTAGATATGGAAATCAAGAAGGTTATTTTTACTATGAACCCCCTATAGTGCCCCGAGTCCTAATGGTTTTATAGGGCTATTTTTTAAAAAATGTTGGGATTTTATTGGTCAAGTTGTATGTGTTGTAGTTCATAATTTCTTTCTCACAGGTTCAAAAGCAAGTTGTCTAAACTCTAATTTCATGGGCTTAATTCCCAAGGTTTATGGTGCTAATTCAGTTAATAAGTTTAGACCAATCATGTTGGGTAATTTTTTTTTTTTAAATCATCACTAAGATTTTAGCTGATAGGCTGGCTCCTATTGCAGCAAAATTATGGACCCCCACCAATTTGGTTTTATTAAGGGTCGTAATATTGAGAATTGCATTACAACAACTTTAGAGGCAGTTAATTTAATTAATTCTCGGTGTTGCTATTAAGGTAGATATTAGGAAGAATTTTGACACAATGTCTATTTTAAAGAATTTTAGTTTCTCAAATATCTTCTATAGTTGGATTTTGAATATTTTTCAGTCAACTAGAATATCCATTCTCATTAATGGATCTCCTAAAGAGTATTTTGGTTGTTCTTGTAGTGTAAGGAAAAGGGACCCATTGTCACCTTTCCTTTTTTGTATAGATAAGGATTTTTTAAATTGGTAGTTGGATCAATCTTTCAGAGTGAATTATCTAGCTCCCATGCACACACCAAACAAGATTTCCTGTCCTTCTCATTTACTTTATACAAATGATGTGCTCATTTTTTACCAATCTTTTAATGTTAATATTCAAAGGTTAGTTCATATTTTTTATGATTATGGAAAGCTTTCTGGACAATGTGTTAATTGGAATAAATTAGAAATATTTTTTGGCAATTCTATTTCTAGTTCTTGTATGAATGCTATGTGTACTATTGTGAGTTTTTGGAGAGGTTCTATCCCATTCATTTATTTAGGTTTTCCATTGTTCATTGGTGCTCCTAAGAGAAAATGGCTTCAAGGAATTGCAAATAGAATCCTTTCTAATTTTGATAAATGGAAAGGAAGATCTTTGTCTATGGCAAGTCGATTAGCTTTAATTAATTATGTTATTCATAGTTCATTTCTTTATTCATTCATGGTATATAAATGGTCAACTTAAATGCTTAAAAAAATAGAGAAATGTATTCATAATTTTTTCTAGATTGGAGACATTAAATCAATAAAGAGTGTCATAGTTAATTGGACTTAATATTATGCTCCCCTTGATAAGGGTGGTCTTAGGCTTATAAAGCTTTCATGCCTTAACAAAGCTTTATTAGCTAAATTGGCTTGTCAAGTGGTCAGCAATAATAGTTTTATTTTCTATTTTTTATGAAGTCATTTTATTAATTCTTTTAACAAGTCTTGGCTTTAATTAACTTCATCTATTTGATCTTCTATAAGGCCTTGTTATTTGGCGATGCAAGAGAGGTGTCAATTGGTGGTCCATAAAAAATCTTCTCTTAGCTTTTGGTTTGACAATTGGCTTGCGTATTCCACTATAGATAAATTTATGATACCAGCTTCTCATTATAAGTTAATTTGTGCCATAATTTTTTTATAATCCATGGCATCTTCCCGATTCATTCTATGCTTCCTGTCCCTTCATTACTATTGATATTGATAATGCCACTTTCCTTTCTTTTAAAAAGGATACTTATGTTTTTTATTTATCCTCAATTGGTTTTTGACTTGTTAATGTGGTTATAATGAGTTCAAAGTTGCTTTGCCTAAAGTAGCTTGGAGTAGAGATGTTTGGAGGCATTGCTTGTGTTGACCTTAGCAAGTTAAGCAATCTTGATTTTGATCTTAACAAATTTAATTTTAAGCAACTAATGTGTTTGTTTCAAGTGTGTATAAGATAGGGACATATTAAAAGTCAAAATAATAATGAAATATTAAAGAAAAATGATTTTGAAAAGCTATTGGAAGTACTATTTTGACCGGACTCATCATAGGGACTAAATTATACAAAAAAGTTATAATTTTAGTTGAAGTCCTAATCAGGACCAAAGTAGTCCTAAGCAAGACTAAAATGAGCAAAATTTGGCAAAAGGAATAAAACCCATCCTGATCTCATGTCTTGATCAAGACATTGTTCAGGATTGAATGTCCCAATGGGACAATGCATATTCTACTTGGGATCAAAGCAGGATTTTAAAGGCAATGGCTAGTAACAATTATATGGTGCTAGTCCCAATTGGGATGGATGACATCCCGATCAGAACCTGACTAAATTCAGCTCAAAAGTCTAAATTTTCATTCAAATGAACTTGGATTATGTTAGGAATGAAATTATTACTTCCAATAGCTATAATTGAATTAGTCAAGTATGAATATGACCTCTAAAAATTATTTTAAGGTTAAGAAACTTGCTTATTCATTTCATATTCAAGCATTCAATTAAGCTCTTAAAAATTCTTCTAAAATTCATTTCTTTGTATAAACTCTTATGAGATATGGCTGTGTTAGAAATATAATTTCTCTTCATTTTAAATCTTGAGATAGATTATAAGAGAAGTGAGATTTATTTCTAAAGGAATTGATTTCAGTGTTATCCATTGAAACACTTAGGATTTGGTTTTTAAGTGAGCCTTAAAAACTCAAGTTCTAAGGTTGTAAGAGTGAGCCATAAAACTCTTATGTAATCTCAATCTTGTGAATAAGATTATGGGTGATTGAAAATCCTAACTTGGGGAAAAGTTAGGTGCAGATGTAGGATTATTGTTGAATCCAAACTCCTTAAACCTTTATGTCCTTCATTCTTCCTTCTCAACTTTCATTCAATTCTTACAAAGAGTTCTTTTAATTTCTCATTTTCATACGATAGTCCTTTTCACCCCCTTCCCTCTAGGACTCTTTCAATTGGTATCAGAGCTTGAATTCTAGGTACTCCATTGCTAGAATACAAGTTCATGGGGAGTGAATCACAAAACATCTCCTCTTATACCATTCTTTCATGGTAGTGATTATCTGCATTGGAAGTTCAAAATGAAATTATATCTTGATTATGATTCCATCAAACTTTAGGATATTGTCTTAAAAGGTTAAGAACCACCTACAACTATCATTAATGATATGGTGACTACTCTTTCAAGAAACCAATAGAGCATTAATCAAAAGGAAGAAAATAACAAAAATAAAAAGGCTATGATTACTCTAGTCTCCTCCATGACAAGAGAAGAAGGAGGCAAGCTACAACATTGTATGTCGGCCAAGGAAATGTGGGAGATCTTAGAAAATCACTATGAAGAAAACATACAAGTAAAAAGTAAGAAAGTTCAACTTTATATGTATGAATATGAACTCTTTAAAATGAAGACTTAAGAATCAATCACAGAGATGAAAAATGTCTCAATGCTCTCCTTACAACCCTTAAGAAACTTGAAAAACATTTCTCCAAGGAAAAAGTAAATAATAAGACTCTAAGAATCCTACTTAAAAAGGATTAGGAATCTTGTGTTATGTCAATTATGGAAGATCAAGACCTCTACACTCTATAAACTAATGTGCTCATTAGTAAGCTCTTAACACATGAGCTCGCCATCAAGTAAAGAGATGAAGAACAAGAACAGAAAGAAAAAATAAAAAGAGTATTACTCTAAAAGCTCTTCAAGAAAATAGTGAAAAGGAAAGTATTAATGATTCTAATGATGAAGATGGTGACATTGTCATGCTCACTAAGAACTTCAAGAAGTTATTGAGAAAGAAAAATTTCTCAAGAATAAGGGACTTCAATAAGAAGTTCGAAGGAGATGGGAAGAAGAAAACAAATAAGGTTCTTGCTATGAATGCAAAAAACTAGGACACTGTAAGCACCCAATTTTGGGATAATAAGTTATGGATGCGACAAAGGACTCCAAGGATGAAAATGTTAAATAGGTCTTTAATGCTTATTTTGAAACGTCAGAGGTCTCATTGTATTTTTTAAAGAAAGAATTTAATATTTTCAAGGACTAAATTGCAATGCTTTTTAAGGATGTAATTGAAAAGTTTAAATTCTTTCAGGGCACTTTTTATAATTAAAAGTTTAAAAAAATTAAAATTCTATAATTCTGATCAGAATTACACAATTCTGGTTGAAATTATACTCATTTCGTCTGATTTTTGGATTTTCCAAAAAATAAAATATGTTTTTTTTTAATTCTTGATTGGTCGAAGGATTTTTCTTAAAATTATTTTGGTATTTATCTAGTTTTTTAAGAAAATAAAATCCTTTTAGGAATGAAACTCTACAAACACATGAACTAGGTTTTTTGTGTTGTTTTGCTATAAAAGGATAGGTTTGGCTCCTAAGGAAAGGGGGAGGAGGATTTTTCTTTTCATAGAGGATTTTTGGTATCAGCATTCTATACATAGCTTTTCTTTTATTGATTTAAAAAAAAAAAAAGAGGATTCTCTACACAAAATTTTCTTTATTTTTTATTAATTGGAGGCTTTTGGAGGAGTAGAAGAATAATATTTGAAAACCTATCAAGAATGGTGATTTTACAAAATCTGAGGAACACTCCATTAAAAACATCCATAAGCATCATCTTCTCTATATTCTTCTTTTATTTTATTTTTCTTTTTGATTTTGTTGAGTTTTAATTTTATTCAAATTTCTTTATAATTTATTCACTAATCATAATTTTTGTTTCTTTTTATGGTGATTATGGAGGAAAATACATGATGATCGTGTTTAGAGAACTAAAATCATGAGAAGTCCATGGAATGTCATGGATAAGACCTTATAGACATATAGTTTCTAGGGTTTTTATTATTTTTTTATTTTATTGCTTTATTTTATTTATATTTTTAGGTATGTATTAATTATTTTTCTTTTTATTCTCAATAATAATCCTAATAGTGTGAATAATAAAATTATATGTGTAGTTGTATGTTTATTTTGATGAACTGGTTAATAAAATTAGTGTTTTAATTGGGTAACTTAATAAAATCAATGGAGAAAGTAGATTAATTTAGGTTGCATGTTAACAAAAATTAGGATTTTTTTAGAAGGAATAAATTAATTGATTGTATGATCTCTTATTTGATTGTTTTGATTTTTTTTATGTTTTTTATATTTTTTTGGCTTATTTATTTATTTTTATGTATTTTGGGCCTTAAGCCCATGCTAGGCTTTAACTCATTCAATTAATTTTAGGTCTAAATAATTCTTTTTTAGCTCTCCCTTTAATTAGCCTATTTCATTTAAATTAATTAGGTTAAGGTTTTAATTAAAATATATCTTTAGGTCCATAATTAATTAGATTTTTAGGTTAGAGATAACTTAAACCCATTTATTAAAATAGATATAGGTCCACCTAATTTAATTTAATTAATTAGACTTAGCCCATTTAATTTAAGCCTTTTTCATAAGTTGTAGATTTAAGATTACCTTAAAATTAAAACATGTAGAATTAGGTCCATTAATTTAAATACTCCATAATTTGTAGATTTAGGCCCATTTTTTACAATAAAATAAATAGACTTAGGTTCATTGAATTAAAATTAAAAGGAATTAGACCCTTTAGGCTCACTTATTAAAAACATGTAGATTTAGCTCATTTAATTAAAATCAATGTAGATTAGACTAACTTAGGGATTGTATTGAATGCATTATTTACTTGTATTTTTCATAACTAGTTTGCTTGGAAGTTAATTACTATAATGAGGGTTTATATGAAGTTGCATGTAAATAGAGGATAATATAGTAATTTATAAAATAATTCTAAAACAACATGAGACTGAAAGAAGTTGGTATTTCGTATCCAGAATCTCCTAGTTGTGCTGCTAGCTTTCTTTTAAGGAATCGAGTACCACCTTTTCAATTTGTCCCAGTTATTACCCTAGGTGGCGACTCCTCATCTCCATGCCATGTCTTTGTGATAGTGGTTAGTGTGTTATCAAGAGCCCTGAGCTCAAACAGTGTCGTGGTTGCTAAAATCTTGGATGCGCACTAAACCCTGCCATCTACAATGGCGACTCTACTCGAGATAAGAGATACTAATTCTACTTATGTTCTTTAGAATTATTTTATTAATTATTATTTTATTCTTGCATTCATTCTACATGTCCCTATTAGCAGATGGCGTTGGTTTATAATTCCATGATTCCACTAGCTTCATGGAGTTATAGATTGGCTAACCATCAATCTTAACCTTAAACTCGATCCAAGAGAGATTACCAGGCTCATCTGACCAAAGCTTGTAACCCAGGTCCTAAAGGGGGTAGTCTTCTCTCAAGTTTGCAAAGGAAGTGGGGCCCCTCTGACCTGGGCCTATAACTCAAGTCTTAAAGGAGGGCATCTTGTTAAGGGAACCTTGATCTTTTTACTGGACTCAGCTCATATAGTGGCTTAGTAACTTCCCCTAGGATTACCCAAATTGCTTGTGAATGTTGCCATGAGGTATTTCTATCTATAAAGGCCCAAGCCCATCCTTTAGAAGCCCATCAGGACTAATAAAAATTGGGCTATGCTTTTATACCTAAAATATTATTTTTATGCTTTACTACTTTGAGAGATTTGGCATGCACGTTAGTTCTTGATATCCCCTATTGATATTAAGGCCAAGACCAAAAATCCTAGGATAAGAGACTCACCATTGAATACATGTGTGGGAGGAATAAGGTTAGAAGGATGTATGTACACTTAACTTGACTTATTACTTGCTACTAGTTGCATAACACGTGCATCATGCATACATGCATTCCATGCATCATGCTAACATTTTATTTTTCAGCCATCATAGATTCATCTGGGTCTTCCTGTGTTTGGAGTCTGAAAGGTGGTAAACTAGTGAGAATCGGTTCAAGTCCGTAATCAATTGTAAAAGAAACCCTTAGTAGACTAGAAAAGAGCCCCATCAATCCACTCAACCTAAATAAACTAAAGAAATAGAACAACAAGAGGGAGGAAACTGGACCTTAGAGGATGTCAAAGGGGCATTGATGGATGACATGAGACCGATGATGCAAGATGAGTTAAGATAGGCTTTGGTTGGACTGATGCCACCACCTTTTGTTGCTGCACCTCCCGTTGTGGCCAATCCACCTATTGTGGGAACACCACGCGCTAACAATGATAGTGCTGCTAGAAACATACCTGCTAAGGAAATGAAGTTGGAGGATGTTAAGAGTTATCTGGTTGAAAAGGTGAAAAGGGAATCACTTGAGCAAGTTCAAGAGTTGGAATCTAAACATATGAAAGCATTGACTCAAAAGATGTCCTAAATGGAGGATTTAATGAGAGGATAGGCCCTTGGATACTCATTTGACTTTGATGATGTTTTTTCAATTTGAGGAGGATAAGTTGCCTGATAAGTTCAAGATGCCACAAATGTAAAAGTTTGACGGTACTAGAGATCCAAGGATTCACCTTAGTTAGTACATAACTACTATGAGCACCACTAAGGCTCCTTTGTTTATAGTTACCAAATTTTTTGTACTATCTTTGGAGGGTATGGTTGTTAATTAGTATCATGGGTTAAAGAAGTCCATCCGAGCATACTAAAGAGAGTTGTGCACTGCTTTTCTGAAGCAATATAACTACAATACCAGGCTCGAAGTGTCCATCAAGTACCTAGAATTGACCAAACAGAAGCCTAATGAGTCATTCTCAAATTTTTTAACCAAGTTCATGAATAAGGCAGGATCAATGAAGAACATGCTAGCTGAGAAGGATCAAGTTAAGATGATAGTCTGAAATGTGTCACCTAATCTGGTTAAAAGGTTACAGATGATGAACCCCAAGAAATTTGTAGACCTTTATGATGATGGGTTGCAAGCTAAAGAGATCAAAAATGAGAAGAAGAATGTCACTAGAAACACTAGAGTAACAAATTCCCTAATTGGGGGAACGCGGTAAGGAAATACTAGTCGGGTTGTAAGAGTTCATACTATTCAACAACCTAGGAGATTCTCAAATTTCAACCAACCCTTATCCAAAGTCCTAGACCATCTGATCCAAAAAGGCCTCCTTAGACCCTTAACTCCCTCTAGACCACCAAACCCAAATCTCCATGTCTTTGACCAAAATAGTTATTACAAGTTTCATGAAGTTGCTGGCCATTCTACTGACTCTTGCATGTGCCTTAAACATGAAATTCAAAACCTTATAGACTCTAGAAAAATCACAGACCCTAAGAAATCCAATCCAAATCGAAACATGCCACCTCCAACAACCATGGTGATCAACTTAAGAGTAAGCGAGGAAGAAGTGCTAAACTCTTTTAAGGATTTAAAACTTAAAACCAATGAGAAATCTCCTAGTGCCCCTAAAGATGTCTAAAGAGTATAAGACTTGCTAGGCCAACCCTTAAGCAAGTTTGATTATAAGGTGATTTACTCTAAACCACCTTCTTTTGATATACCCATTGATTCAATCGAGCCTATAGGATGGGATGATGAGTTTAATAATGAGGTATAGAAAAATGCATGGTTGAGGTATAGAAGGAAGGAAAGAAGGATTGAATTGTTAAGGTCATTGACATTTGGTATAATTCTAATGAAGAAGGGACTTAAGGTTATAATGTATGGGTTGATAATCTAGAAGTTAGTCATGTTACTATAAGTGGGAAGGGTTATAAACCAACAGAGAAGACTATAGAGAGAAAGGAAGTTACTGAAGGAGAAGACTCAGATGAATATAGCGATGACCTGATTCTCAAACAGCTCAAGAAATCAAAAGCAAATGTAAGTATTTGGGAGCTCTTGATGCACTCAAGTAGCCATAGGAAGGCTCTAGTTAAAGCTTTTGCTAAGATGAACATTGAAACTATTGCAACCCCTGAGGCAATGGTGGCCAAGCTTACTAAGAAAAAGCATGGAGTTATTCCTTTCTCTTATGAGGATCTACCTATAGAAGGAAGGAATCATAATAAAACCCTATTCATTCCAGCTAAAGTAAGAGGGAAAAGGACTAATTATGTGATGGTGGATGATGGGTAGGCCATGGTATCATATTTTGGGGGGAGTGCCTTCAACTGTGTATCAAAAGGTGAAATTCTTACTTGATGGGGAAGTGGTGACTTTAGATGCTAGTATATGTAAGACCATGTCTGCAGTTATGGATAGTTAGAAGCACATAGTTACTCCTCCTGATTTCCAAATAGCCATGATCTCATATGGAATTATGATGGATCCAAGGGTTATGAGCATGATTAAAAAGATGAATTATCGGCATGGACGAGGAGGAAAGAATGAGCAGGGAAGCCAAGAACTCCCAAATTTTAAAACCCAAGATGATACAAGATGATTAGCTATTAAGGAGTTGGATTAGGTAGTAAAAGGGTTAGAAGAAGGTTTTTCAATAGGAATAACCTCCTAAGGAATATAGGACCACTAAAGGATAACTTTGTCAAACATAGGAAGAAGAAGTTCTATCTGGGTGAAAAGGAGCCTATCTAAGTAGCTGGTGTGGATATCCCTGGGTTTAAGATCTTTAAGAAGCAGATAGTTGAGAGGCTAGTGCAAGACAATAAAGATAAGGTGATGAAGACAGTTGCTGAAAAGATGAAAGCTAAGAATATTGAAGAGTTGCTTTGTCTTCCACCTAATAAAGAACCACCACAGGAGTTAGCTATATTATTAATAATAGTTTTAGTGATGTTTTTTATAAATAATAATGTCTGATTTATTTGAGGATGAAAGCTCTATTTTTCTTATGGTCAATGTTTCTTATGGTCAATGATATGAATTATGGTTTGGCTTACTTATGTGATATTGATTCTAATGGTTTTGTGAATTTTAATAATGATCGTTCATGCATATTTGACATTAATTCTATTTAATTAGATTCATTAAACATAGGCACAAATTAACAACCAAAACACATTTCTATATCACATGATTTAACTCTTTAAGAACGAGAAGAATTTAAGAAAATATTAACAAAAAGAAAGGTAGTATTTGCTTGGTCCTATAAGGATATGCCAAGGTTAGATAGAGGAATCGCAAAGCATCATATTCCAATATATCCAGAAGCTAAACCTGTAAAGCAAAAACTTCTAGGTTAAGGCATGAGTGGACAAAAAAGATAAAGGAAGAAATTGCTAAGCAGATCCAGGCTAATTTTTTGGAAGTAGTGGAATAACTTTAATGGTTGGCAAACATAGCCCCAATTCCCAAGAAAGATGGAAAAGTTTGAATATGCATAGATTTTAGGGATCTGAATAAAACATGTCCAAAGGATGATTTTCCTTTACCCTATATTGATGTGATTGTTGATAATGCAGCATCTAGTACAATGTACTCCTTCATGGATGGGTTCTCAAGTTATAATCAAATAATGATGGCAGTTATGGACAAGATTAAAACTTCTTTTAACATGGAATGGGGAACATATTGCTATAAAGTGATGCCCTTCGAGTTAAAGAACATAGGAACAACTTATCAAAGAGCGGTCACTACCTTATTTCATGATATGATGCATAAGGAAGTGGAAGTGTATGTCGATGATATGATGGTTAAGTTAGAAATAAGAGAGGGACACTTTGAGGCTTTAGATAAGTTCCTAACAAGAATAGAAAGATATAACCTAAGGCCTAATCCAAAGAAATGCATATTTAGGGTGACTTCTGGAAAGTTATTAGGGCATATTGTCAGTAATAGAGCAATAGAAGTTGATCCAGATAAAATTAAAGTCATCCAGGAGATGCCAGCACTAAGAAGAAAGAAAGAAGTATAAGGATTTACTAGGAAACTACAGTGCATCAGTAGGTTTATTGTGAGAGTTACCATGGTTTGTGATCCAATCTTTAAGGTTTTAAGGAAGAATCACCCAGTGGAATGGAATGAAGAATGTCAAAAAGCCTTTGATAAGATTAGGGTAACCTTACTAATCCACCTGTCTTAAGATCACTAAGGCAAGGTAAGCCCTTAATCTTATATTTGGCTTTAGAAGAAAAAGCAATAGGGGCAATGCTAATGTAAGAAGGACCAAAAGGGGTGGAGTACACAGTGTATTATCTCAGTAAAAAGTTCCTGCCATATGAAGAAAAGTATGATCTTATAGAGAAGACGTGTTTGACAATGATCTAGGCTATAAAGAAGTTAAGGCATTATTTCCAGTCTTATAAAGTACAAGTTTTTTCAAAGATAGATCCTTTGAGGTACTTATTTCAAGCACCAGCTTTGACTAGAAAGATGTCTTGATGATTGGTACTTTTGACTGAGTTTGATATAGAGTACGTCACTATGAAGGTCATCAAAGGAAGAGTAATAGCAAAATTCTTAGCCCAGAATGCAGTCAAAGGAAATGAGCAATGGAATCTAGAGTTTCCAAATGAGAACTTAGTAGTAATAGAATAGTGTGAATGGAAGCTTTATTTCGATGGAGCTGTGAATAATAAAGGAGTAGGGCTAGGAGTAATTCTTGTCACACCATGAGGAGAAATCATCCCAATGGCTTGAAAATTAGACTTTAGCGTCACAAACAACATGGCTATATACGAGGCATGCATCTACAGCATGGAAGTAGCACTAGTAGCTAGAGCTAAAGATCTACTAGTTTATGGAAATTCCATGTTAGTCATTGGTCAGGCTAATGAGGAGTGGGAAGTGAAAGAAGAGACGTTGAAACCTTACATCCACTATTTAAAAAAGCTAATGAGGAATTTCACTAAATGTTTGTTCATGCATTTACCAAGAGATGAGAATCAATTGGAAAATGCCTTAGCTATGCTTTCTTTGATGTGGGATAAACCAACAGTATCAATGATGAAGCCTTTGGTAATAATGAAAAAGAAAGCTCCATGTTATGGCGAGGAATAAGTCATGAGTATTTGGATAGGGCTAAAAGAAAAGCCATGATGTCTAGAGATTTATCGAGGAAAGGACATACCCAGATGAAGCAAATCCAAAGAAAGATATGCTCTTTATGGTCTTGCATGCCATTATGCAAGTCATGATGGGGTATTATATAGAAGGATGCCAAATGGAATACAACTGAGATGTCTTAAGAAGGATGAAGCATAACAGGCGATGAGAGAGATTCATGTAGGGGTTTGTGGATCTCACAAGAATGGGATAATTCTGGTAAAGAAAATGATTCGGCAAGGGTACTATTGGATGTGCATGGATAGGGACTGTATTCGAGTAGTAAGACAATGTCATCAGTGTCAAGTGCATAGGAACCTCAATCATCTTCCCCCTATAGTGCTAAACAATTTAACATCTCCATGGCCCTTTACAGCCTAGGGAATAAATATAATAAGGGAAGTAAAACCAACTACTTCAAATGGGCATAAGTATATAGTAGTTGCAATTGACTACTTCTCTAGATGGATAAAAGCAAAGTCCTTTGGTACCTTGAAGGCTAGACATATGGCAAGGTTTATCGAGAAGAATATCATTTGCAGATATAGGGTCCCATATCATGTTATGATGGACAATGGTGTCCAATTTCAGGTGAAGACAACTGAGTTATTCTAGAGAAACAAGATTGAGCATCATAAATCCTCACCTTATCGACCTTAGGCTAATGGTGCAGTTAAAGTAGCTAATAAGAATAAAAAGAAGATCCTCTTCAAGATGGTGAAAATGCATAAAGATTGGTCTAAATATCTCCCTTTTGCCTTGTAGGAATAAAGAACTACAACACACACTACTACGGGACAAACACCGTTCTTGCCAGTATATGGTTGTGAAGCAGTTTTGCCCATAAAGTCAGAAATTAAATCCTTTAGGGTTATTATGGAAGCAAAAATCCTTGAGAGTGAATGGATACAAAAGATATTCAATCACCTTATATCTCTAGATGAAAAAGGGATGGATGCTTTATTTCACACTCAGATTTATCAAAGGAGAATAGCGAGAGCTTTCAATAAAAGGTTAAGCCAAGAAAGATAAAAATTAGAGACATGGTACTAAAACAAGCAAGGGCGATGATGTTTAACCTAAGAGTAAGGGAAAAATATTCAGTTAGGAAATCCAAAAGGACTAGCTGATAACAGGATTTATGTCATATGATGTAATAAATGTACTTATTTTTTCCCTAATTAATGAAATGAATTAAAATGATATTTCCATCAAATATTGCATGTTCTATCTTTCTTACAAAGCATAAAGACTTGAAGGAAAAATAAAACATAAGAAGCCAAACTTATGAGACCACTATTTTTATTTTATTTTTTATGACTCATCTAATAATACATGAATCCTTTTATAGTTAGTAAATTTTGGTGGTTCTATAGATTGCATGACAACCCAAGCTTTGTAGTTATCGTCAGTAGTCATGTTAACATTCAAGTGCATGTTCGGCTCTAAAGCAATACGAGGCCATAAGTTCTTTACTTTGTTAAGAAAGTCTTATCTTAGAGGAAAGCCTTCAAAGTTATTTATAACAGCCACAATGAATTGGGGGCGACCATACTGACGGCAAAGGCATGAGGGAGAAAGGAAGGTCAAAAAGTGCAATCTAGGAATACGGATGTAGTAGTCATACAGGTTGATGGTCATGAATTTCAATCTCCACTAAGGATAAATCCAAGTAATCTCAGTATCAGCAATGCTTTTCATCCAATCAATCCAGTAATCTATAGTGCACTTATCTTTTATCTTCAATGGATGAGATTCTATATGGTGAGGTTGATAAATTAAAGCATTGGCTGGAACATTAAGCAGACTCAATTTCTCCTGTAACCAGATCTAAAAAAAAGAAAAGCTATGTTAAAAACCTTAAAGGGCAACTTAGGAAAAAAAAAGGTTGCATACCTAAAGGAAAAACAAACTACCTGAGAGTCGGTTCTGAACCTTGAAATTATCTAACCCAATGATAATTTCAACAAGTATGACAAGCACGGGATTAGCTCCAATTTCTACTTGTGCTAGGATACTGATAATCCTCACATCAGCATCTCCATGAGAAGATCCTAGCAGAAATTAAGCACACAAATAGAAGGTGACAATTCTGATCCAAGCAGCATTGTTCTTATCTCTAGTTATGCAAGAGATAATCAGAAAAGGAAGATTAATGGTCCTAGCATTATGTGCATGCATATAGATGACATCTGGGGGCATATCAAAGAATGCCACTAGTTTACTGGGAAATTCCATTTCAAGATTAGGGAGAGCAATTGTAGTAGTTAAATCTAATGAACATCCAAGAATAGCAGCAAACTCCTCAATCAATGGACACAACACTTGTCCATTGAATCTAAATACATGACCCTTAGCATCCCAGAATGTGGTAGCAGCAAGTAAGAAATTATTATCAATTTTTAGGTGTTAAAGGGACTTCAAGGATTTGGCATGGAAGGGTAGCACTTTGTTCCAATCATCTCCATTGATAGTCTTGAGGAATTTCTTCATCAAATTAAGGGTAGCTTGTGTCAAGATGAAAATAGTAGAAGAAAGGGATACGGAATGATTATTTTTCTGACTCTTATATAGGTTGAAAAATTAGTACATAAGGGATTAGGATTTTCCTCAGTTATTTACAGACCAAATTTGAGTCAAAACAGGAAATACGAGGAATCAGAGTCGAATTTCCAATCAAAAATTCAGAATTCCGATCGAATTTCTAAATTTTCAATTGAAAATCTAGGATGCTGGTTAGATTTCCAACATTTCTTGTAAAAAAATAATAATAATAATAATTTTTAGGGTTTGTGCCAAAACAAAAGTCCGTGATCCATTCATAAAAAGAAACAATTCTAAAGTATCCAAAATATAGTCATGCTAACACAAGTCCTAAAGACAGGGAAATCAGTCATCCTAAGCTCCACTATCCAGCCAAGGTCTCCATCCTCTAGCTGGATCATCACTCTGATCTAAGGGCATAGAAGTCTCGACATCATGACTATCAAAACCAAAGCTAGCAAGCTGTCATCGAAGCCTCTTGTTCTCATACTCCAAATCCCCAACATAACTATGTTGCATTAAGAATACTTAGAGTCATGGATATCATACATAACATGCATACATTTTTATATTTATTGTAAATACTAATCTTCCAAGTATCTGTGATCTACTAGTAAATAATCTCTAGGAAGAGGCGATTCCGTATAGATACTCTGCCTGGGTCCAAAGGACCTATAAAACAAAGTTTATTAATTTAGCAATAAGTACTAGTTCGTACAGGGTTGGAAAGGCAAATTGCACTTACATGTGAAGCATTAGGAGGAGAGAAGCTAGGAATTTGAGCTGCATCAAAGTACATGTGTCACTCAACAAGACTCTGTACCATAGGAGCCCAATAATACATAGACCTATCAAATGGGGGAACATTGCCTAAAATAGTACTTGAGGAAGCATCACCACTAGCAGCCTCACTGTCATGAGTAGGATCAACCTCCTGCTCAGTCTCCTCAGTGTCATCCTCAGTCTCCTCTATAGCAACATTTGGGACTTCTTCAACTTGTGCAAAAAGTGAATATCATATGTAGTGATGAATGAGTTGAAGTAAAATACTGATAGAAAACATACCTCAACTGGATTTATAGGAACCTGCTCTAGAAGATTCTCCCAAATATACTCCTGATAATAATGAGAACGCTCGAGCAGAATCAAAGCGTCATATCCCTCAAGAGCAACTCTAAGCTTGGGACTAATCTTACTACTGCTCCACAACATTAAGGAGGGAATAGAAGAGGGAACGTGCCTCCTGGAAGGTCCCATGCACCAAAGATAAACACGCTCATCGAGATACCACATCTAGCAATCGTAATCAAAGAGAAAAACCCTCATAGTCTCAACCCTTACAGCTATAATCATGAAATCATATCGCTAAATTTCTTCAGCACCAACCAGCCAATCTGATCTAACCTGGAAACTCATTCATTTAAATTTGTTGAACTTTTACAATTGGTGAAATAATAAAAAAAATTAAATTTTTCTTACCAGCTCCCACTCTAAGGAGTTTAGCTGGTCCCGATAAGTCTGTAAGTCATGCTTGATGCTAGCAAGATGAGAAGAACTCCATCTCTATATTAGGGGAAGACTCATGTCAAAGCCAATGGCACTGAAGCCTTGAATCACTCCAATCTTAATGCCTCTAGATCTGAAAGAGAGGAAATAAAAGAAATAAGGCAAAAAATGTGAAAAATAAGCAAAGTTGAAAAGGGTAGGACACATACATGCAAGGCATGGAAGAAATAGCTCATCATCATAGCGCCTCTATAAACAGTCTCTAGTCTATAGTAAAGTTAAGCAAGCACTATAGTTCCCCAATCTAAAGTAGCGACCCTAATAAGAACTTGAAGGGGACCGAGAAGGGCAATGCTAACCTTATAACCAATCATACAAAAGAGAGCAATGCCAAGTAATATCAATAAGAAGCATCTCACCTTCTGAAGAATCTGGCGAGGTGTGGTGGTAGGTAATCTCCTAAAACCCTAAATAAGAGAAGAAAGAAGCATATTCTTCTAATTCTTCCATGTTCAAACGAACCCGAGTAAGTTGTGAACATAGCGACTCCTAGCATCCTCTGGGAGAGTGCAATAATGGATATCAAAGGGAATTGAGGTACCCCCAAATGTGATCTTGATAATAGTAAAGAAGCTTATAGGGGAAATTTTCAGCTCACCCACCCATGTGTGAAAAGTGTGAGTGGTGTCCATCCACCTCTCGATAAGAGCAAAAAGTGAGTAATGGTCTGACCTACCTCGAGTAGTCGATAAAGTAGCAATAAAGCATCGAAAGCCAGATGCCTAGATATGTTGTACTACCTCTCCAGACAAGTCATGAAATAATTCTTAAGCCAAGTGAAAGCAACTCTAGAATTTCAGTGGTTTCTAAATAAAATTTAGAAAATGGCAAGATTATTTTTCTTTTACAAATGCTTGTATTTTATCTTTTTATTATTTTTGTAAGAAGTTAAAAAAATCAGGCTAAGGCTCAATTAGAAGACTGGATTTTTGATCAAATTTTTAGATTTTCAATCAGAAATCCAAAATTCTGATCAAATTTCTAGATTTTCAATTAGAAATCTAAGAATTCCAATTGGAAATCCAAGAACTCCGATTGGAAATCCAAGAATTCTGACTCAGAATTCTAACTCTCGAGGAGAAATTCAAAAAATTTGAATATATTTCTATTAGTCCTGTGACATATTGAGACTAATTTTACAAAATTTTGGTTTTAAAATGTCAATTTTCTATAAGTTTTATTTGATTTATATAGCAAATATCCTAATATTACATGTATGACCATATTAATTTTTAAATACTAAAGGAATATATTTATTACAGAATTGAAGACAGAGGAAGAAAATTTACCTCATCTCCAGCCTGTGAACATCTGTGGAGGTGTAAATGAGTCAAAGGAAACACATCTTCACCTTAAGGGAGTCCCAAATCATTTTGAGGAAAATTTAGACGTGAATTGATTGGATTTAATTGTCTAGAGCTGCTCCCATGTAGTTTACATTGTGGATGAGCCATTGGATCAAACGAATTCAAAATCAAATGTCAGATAAAAGAATAATTGAAGAAAGAAACTTTGAAAATCAAGAGAAAATGAAAAGAAGAGAAAAATAAAGAAATGAAATAGATTGGAAAAAGAAGAAATGAATCGGCAAAAGAGGAAAAATGCTTATATTGAAGTGGCAAATGTCCACTTTAGTCCTTTAGCTTTGTTCGCATAAAATTTTCTTTGCAATTTAGTCCTAAATTACATAAATTATTGAATTTTTCATATAGAAAAGAAACTCACACTATACGACCGAGTGTAGTGTATTTTCAATTCAGACTATACGTTCGAGTGTAGTCAACTTTGTATGACCGAGTACAATGTATTCTTTCAATTTGCACTACACAACCGAGTGTAGTGTATTTTCAATTCAGACTATATGACCAAGTGTAGTCAGCATCACACGATCAAGTATGATGTACCTTTTCAATCAAGACTATACGACCAAGTGTAGTCGGCATTGTATGACCGAGTACAATGTATTTTAATTTAAACTATATGACCGAGTGTAGTCATCACACAATCAAGTATGATGTATCTTTTAAATCAAGACTATATGATTAAGTGTAGTCAATATTATACGATCGAGTACAATGTATTTTCAATCAAGATTATACAACTGAGTATAATCGGCATCATACGACCGAGTGTGATGTATCTTTTCAATCAAGACTATATAACTGAGTGTAGTCATCATTGTATGACTGAGTACAATGTATTTTTAATCAACATTATACGACCAAGTATAATTGGCACCATACGACCGAGTGTGACGTATCTTTTCAATTCATACTATATATCGGAGTATAGTCAACATTGTATAACCGAGTACAATGTATTTTCAATCAAGATTATATGACTAAGTATAATTGGCATCATACAACCAAGTATGATGCATCCCTTTCAAATTAGACTATACAACTGAGTATAGTTGGCACTATATGATCGAGTACAATGCATTTTCAATCAACATCATATGACTGAGTGTGGTGTATCCTTTCACTCAGTACTATACATCTGAGTATATTCCACATTGTATAACCAAGTGCAATGTATCCCTTTCACATAAGACTGTACAATCAAGTATAATCAACATCATACAACCAAGTATGATATGTCCTTATAAATCAATGTTGTACATCCGAGTATAGTAAGTTCATAAGCAAAAGCTTCATGGAGCACAGGTAAGTATCCTAACTTTCAATTTAGAAATAGAGTACTAGTTTGCTTTGCTATAATTTTTCAAATATATAGCTACAAAAGGGGGCAATGTAAGCACCTAATTATGGGATAATGAGTTATGGATGTGACGAAGGACACCAATGATGAATATGTTAAATAGGTCATCAATGCTTGAGTTTTAAAACTTTAGAAGTTTGATTATATTTTTCAAAGAAAGAATTTTATGTTTTCAAGGACTAAATTGCAATGATTTTTAAAGACGTAATTGAAAATTTTAAATTCTTTCAGGGTCTTTTTGAAATTAAAAGTTTAAAAAAATTGGAATCCTATAATTCCGATTAGAATTACACAATTCTGATTGGAATTTACACTAATTCTGATTGGAATTGTGTAATTCCAATTAGAATTATGCAATTCTGATTACAATTAGACCCGTTCTATTTGATTTTTGGATTTTCTAAAAAATAAAAAATGTTTTTTTAATCCTAATTGGTTGAAGGATTTTTCTTAAAATTGTTTTGGTATTTAACTAGTCTTTTAAAAAAAATAAAGTCCTTTTAGGAATGAAACTCTATAGACACCTGAACTAGGGTTTTTATGTTGTTTTGCTATAAAAGGACAAGTTTGGCTCCTAAGAAAAGGGGGAGGAGGATTTTTCTTTTCATGGAGGATTTTTGGTATCAGCATTCTATACATAGCTTTTCTTTTATTGATTTTTTAAAAAAAAAAAAAGGATTCTCTACACAAAATTTTCTTTTCTTTTTATTAATTGAAGGCTTTTGGAGTAGAAAAATAATATTTGAACACTTATCAAGAATGGTGATTTTACAAAATCTGAGGAGCACTCCATTTAAAACATCCATAAACATCATCTTCTCCATATTCTTCTTTTATTTTATTTTTCTTTTTGATTTTGTTAAGTTTCAATTTTATTCAAATTTCTTTATAATTTACTCACTAATCATAATTTTTATTTCTTTTTATGGTGATTATGGAGGAAAATACATGATGATTGTGTTTGGAGGACTAAATTCATGAGAAGTCCATAGAATGTCATGGATAAGACCTTTTAGAAATATAGTTTCTAGGGTTTCTATTATTTTTTTATTTTATTGCTTTATTTTGTTTATATTTTTGGGTATGTATTAATTATTTTTATTTTATTCTCATTAGATTATTGTAATAACCCCAATAATGGGAATAGTAAAATTATATGTATGGTTGTATGTTTATTTTGATGAATTGGTTAATAAAATTAGGTTTTTAACTGGGTAACTTAATAAAATCAATGGAGGAAGAAGATTAATTTAGGTTGCATGTTAATAAAAATTAGGGTTTTTTAGAAGGAATAAATTAATTGATTGTTTGATCTCTTATTTGATTGTTTTGATGTTTATTATGTTTTTTTGGCTTACTTATTTATTTTTATGTATTTTGGGCCTTAAGCTCATGTTAGGCTTTAACTCATTCATTTAAGTTTAGGTCTAAATAATTCTTTTTTAGCTCACCCTTTAATTAGCCTATTTCATTTAAATTAATTAGGTTAAGGTTTTAATTAAAATATATCTTTAGGTTCATCATTAATTAGAGTTTTAGGGTAGAGATAACTTAGGCCCATTTATTAAATTAGATAGAAGTCCACCTAATTTAATTTAATTAATTAGACTTAGCCCATTTAATTTAAGCCTTTTTTATAATTTGTAGATTTAAGATAACCTTAGAATTAAAACATGTAGAATTAGGCCCATTAACTCTAATACCCCATAATTTGTATATTTAGGCCCATTTTTAGAATTAAAATAAATAGACTTAGGTTTATTTACTTAAAATTAAAAGGAATTAGGCCCTTTAGGCTCACTTATTAAAAACATGTAGATTTAGCTCATTTAATTAAAATCAATGTAGATTAGACTAACTTAGGGATTGTATTGAATGCATTATTTACTTGTATTTTTCATGACTAGTTTACCTGAGAGTTAATTGCTAGAATAAGGGTTTATATGAAATTGCATATAAATAGAGAATAATATAGTAATTCATAAAGTAATTCTAAAAGAATATGAGACTGAAAGAAGTTGGTATTCCATATCCAGAATCTCCTGATTGTGGTACTAGCTTTCTTTTAGGGAATTGAGTACCACCTTCTTTATTTGTCCCAGTTATTACCCTGGGTGGTGACTCCTCATCTCCATGCCTTATCTTTGTGACAGTGGTTAGTGTGTTCTCTAGAACCCTAAGCTCAAATAGTGTTATGGTTGCTAAAATCTTGGACGCGCACTAAACCCCACCGTCTACAGACACATTAGAAGTGAGTTTCCCAAACTGAAATTCTAGAATAAAGGAGAAAAAAATAAGAAGAAGGCATTCAAAGCTACTTGGAATGATTCCTCTGAATCTGAAGAGAAAGAAGAACAATAAGAAGTGGTCAATCTTTACTTCATGATCCTTGAAAATAAAAATGAGGTACTATCTACTTCTTATTCTTCCTTTGATGATTGTGCTAATTATTATGATGATGATGATGATGAGAGCTCTATTGTGAGCAAATTACCTATTAAATGAAAAAGTTTATTATCTAAGAAGAAACCTTATAAGCATGAGTTAGGTAGCTTAAATAGAGAATTAGAAAACTTTAAAATTAATTTTACTAAACTTGTTAGTGATTAAAAAATCTTCAAATTCTTTGGAAGATCAATTTAAGAAAGCAAATGATGAAAATCATAAGCTTTCTAAGGAGGTCTTAGAATTAATGAATTCCATTACTAAATTTAAGAGAGGAAAAGAAACTTTAGATAATCTTCTTGACTCTCAAAAATTTCATGGAGATACCCATAGAATTGGATATAAGAATGAAATGTCTTCATCATCTTCATCACATATAAATTGTGTAAAAGCATCACATGATTCCACTCCTTCAACTGCCAAATTAAATGAGACTAAAGCCTTCAAAGCTAAAAGATCTCATGTGTTAAATAATAAGGGAAAGTCTCATAAAACTCACCCTTCATTAACACAAAGAGGTAAGGCTCAAACTAGAGCACCTCAACCCTAGCATGCATATATGTACACTAGACACAATTATAGTAGGCATGCTACACTACAAAATGCATATAAACATGTTACACAAACTCATCGAAATACACATCACCACTGTAATTGCATGTCTTACTCAATGACATAAAATAATAGGAGATACACATAATACAAAAGGCATGTTGCATGTACTAGGAAAGCATATCATCCTAAAAGAAACAAATTTGAAAATGTTGTATGTTCATACTTCATGATTAAAGGACATACTAACAATGTATGTTTCTATAAAAGACTATATATGAATTTACTTCTTTCAAATTATCTTGAAACTAATCAACCTAGACTAAGAAAGGTTTAGGTCCAAAAGAACACTTAAAATTTTTTGTGTAGGTCTGTTTGAAATCCATAAGAATAAAAAGCATGTGGTATCTTGATAATGGATGTTCAAGGCACATGACAGGAGATAAGAAGCAATTCAATAAACTTAAAGCTAAGGATAGAGGACATGTTACATTCAAAAATAATGCAAAAGGAAAAATTCTTAGCATTAAAGAAATAGGTAATTCTCAATCCTTATCTGTATATCACGTGTTGTTTGTTGATGGTATTAAACATAATTTTCTAAGTATAAGTCAATTATGTGATATGGGAAATAAAGTAACTTTCTATCCTAGAAATTATTTTGTTAGTAGTCTTGATGAAAATAAAGTAATTTTTAATGGTGAAAGAGTAAATAATGTTTATGTCATTGATTTGAATAAAATTGATAATAAAGACTTAAAATGCTTAATATCTATTTCCTATGACATATAGACATGGCATGAAAGATTAGGACATGCAAATTTTGAGCTTTTGAATAATCTTTGTAAACATGAACTTTTGATTGGTTTACCTAAGCTTGAATTCACTAAGGATAAACCATGTGATGCTTGCTAAAAGAGAAAACAATCCAAGTTCTCATTTAAGCTAAAAAAAATATAGTGTTTAATTCTAAACCACTTGAACTTATACATTTGGATTTGTTTGGACAACTAGAGTTACTAGTCTTGGTGGAATGCACTATACATATGTATTGATTGATCATTACTCTAGATTTACTTGGGCATGTTTTCTTGCTCATAAAAAAGATGCTTTTAAAGAATTTGAAAATTTTTCTAAAAGAGTTAAAAAAGAAAAAGATTTTTGTATCTCTTCCATTGGAAGTGAACATAGAACCAAATTTCAAAATGAATTTTTCAAAAACTATTGTAATGAAAATGGTATTTCTCATACATTTTCATCTCCTAGAACTCCTCAATAAATAGGGTAGTTGAAAGGAAAAATAGAACTCTTATACAAATGGCTAAAACAATGCTTCATGAGTATAATTTACCTATATACTTTTGGGTGAAAGTCGTTAACATATCTTATTATATTTCAAACCGAGTTTTTAAAAGAACAATTTTAAATAAAACATGTTATGAGCTATAGAATAATAGAAAACTCAAAATCTTATATCTAAAAGTATTTGGATGCAAGTGCTTTATATTTGATAACTTGTTTCTGGAACTCTTGAGCTTGGGATCATGCAAATAACCAACAAAGGGCAAGGTAAGAGGTAGGGAGGATCCCTATAAACACTTTGATACCTAAGTCAGAAAATAGAGAGAGAATTTAAAGAGAAAGCGAAGGATAATTAGAATATAAGAGAATAGGATGATTGAGAATGAGGGATATGGGGTCCTATTTATAGTGATACTTAAACCTGAAAAGAGTAGGATTCCTCTTAAAATAGGAATCCTAAACCAAATAAGAGAGTATTTCTTCTTCATGTAGGAATCTTCTTAAGGCAAGGTCCTCTCCTTAAATGGATTTGGCTACCTTCCCTTTCTGAGTAACCCTATTCAGGAAACAAAGCTCTTTAATTAAATAGGAATATATATGTACGATATCAAGAGTCCCCCCCATAGGACTATCTGGATATTTATGTCCGACGTATCCGAGTCTATGAATGATAGAACATTCATCCTTCTATATAAAGGGAAAGTGCTTAGAGTCACTTCGTATTAATATAGAAGGGTGAGCTAAGGTGGCCAACCTCAGTCATAGGAAAAGATAAGGCTCAATACCAAGTCTTAAAACCATTGCATTGTTGAAGTGTCATCTGGACCTTGGAGTGCGCAAAGTCTACAAAAATGAATGTAATGGATTAACCCATCAGTGCAAAAGTCACATGATAGAACCAGTCGTCACTGAAGTTTTAATGCTTGGTGCATTAAAAAGCATGGCCTGACCTCAGTTCTATAGAAGAGACCTGAGGATGCCAGCTTCAGTCACTGGACTAATGTGCGAGGCTTAGACACTCGATACAAGGACATGAGGCTTACATGCTCGAAACCTCATTACTATAAAAGTGACCTGAGGGTGTCAGCTTTAGTCACTGGACTTCATCTTGGTGCATTAAAAGCACAACCTAAGTGTTGTACAGTCTCAGTGCATTAGAAGTGCAACCTGAGTGCCGAATAGTTTAGGTGTCTTGCAAGTATGGCTCGAATTTCCGTCTTCAGTACTATAAAAGTGACCTAAGGAAGCCAGCTTCAGTTACTGGTCTTAATGTATGAGGCATGGATGCTTGAAACCTCAGTACTATAGAAGTGACCTGAGGGTGCCAGCTTCAGTTGCTGATGGGCGATGCTAGATCTTGCTATGCTAAGTTGGAAAAAATAGCTAGCAAAGGTGTGCCCGGGTTGGGAAACAGCTACAACGCTTCGACGCCTACACTTTTTAATTTTGAATTACGTAACCTATGAGTCTTTTCATGTGTCAAAAGATGAGATGTTTCTATTGCCATAATGATGACCACTCTATTAATGGGTTTTTCATTTCCCACACTGCCCTTAATGGTGTAGGGAGAAGCGAAGTAATGATGAGGGCAATTAATGGTTTGCTCCAAAGCCTTCTATTGCTCTATAAATATCCCTTTTGCTTGAATTTTATGCATTTTGCTCTTTTATTTTATCAGTGTCGCATTTGCTTTACCACTGCTACCACTTTTTTTCTGCTATGACTCCCCCATTTTGCAACCAGGTGATCTTTTCCTTCCTCTTTTCTTTTTCATTTTTGCTTTGTTTCTTTTCATAGATAGTCATACGACACCAAGAAAGTAGGTTACCTCTAACCTATTTTTGTCTAAAATAGATGAGAAATTATTGGGATAGTACCAGAGGCGATTCTACATTCCCATTAATTATGCCCTTTATACTGTAGATAGGAAGTTTAGGGCTCATACCCCCATGCTAGGTGTCAGTAGGCTAGTGGTATATTTTGACCAACTAGAAAGGAGTCTAAGGTTTCCATTAGATCCCTTTGTAAAAAGATTTATGAATAGGTATAAAATAATGCCCGATCAACTTCATCCTAATAGCTACCAAATTTTTATTGGGTTTATCTAGTTGATGCATGAAGAGGGTAGGGAACCAAACTTAGACATCTTGCGGTATCTATATAAACTGACTAGGAAGAAGGGAGAACTGATGTTCTCCCTATCAGTTGTTCCCAACCATAGTCTGTTTGTAATGCTTTCGGATCTTCATAAGAAGTGGAGTCATAACTTTTTTGTTATCGAGCACCCTATTGTAGATGGCAGGGTTTAGCGCACGTTCAAGATTTTAGCAATCGTGTCACTATTTAAGTTCAGGGCTCTAGCGAACACACTAACCATTGTCACAAAGACATGGCGTGGAGATGAGGAGTCGCCACCCAAGGTAATAACTGGGACATATCAAAGAGGTGCTACTCGATTCTCTAAAAGAAAGCTAGCACCACAACTAAGAGATTCTGGACATGAAATACCAACTTCTTTCAGTCTTGTGTTCATTTAGAATTACTTTATGAATTATTATCTTATCCTCTACTTACATGTAATTTCATATAAACCCAAAACAATAAACTTCAAGGCAAACTAGTCATGAAATAAACAAGTAAATAATGCATTCAATCACATAATCCCTAAGTTAGTCTAATCTACATTGATTTTAAATAAAGTAGTTAAGTCTACATGTTTTAAATTATAAGTGAACTTAAAGACCAAATTCCTTTTTATTTTAATTAAATGAACCTAAGTCTACTAATTTTAATTCTAAAAATGGGCCTAATTCTACATGTTATGAAGGTATTTACATTAATGAGTTTAATTCTACATGTTTTAATTAAATAATGATCTTAAATCTATAAATTATGAAAAAGGGCTTAAATTAAGTGAGCTAAGTCTAAATTAATTAAATTAAATTAAGTGGGCCTATGTCTAATTAACTAAATGGGTCTAAAGGCATTTCTAACCTAAAATCTAATTAATTATGGACTTAAAATATATTTTAATTAATTAAACCTAATTAATTATTAAATGATATGGACTAAAAATAAACAAATCAAAATCTAAAATGGGCTTAAGGCCCAAAACACACAAAACTACTGAATAAGCTCAAAAATAAATAAAAACATAAAAAATAATTAAATAAGATCAAATAAATAACTAAATTAATCCTTACTAAAATCCTAATTTTTATTAACATGCAACCTAAATTAATCTACTTCCTCCATTGATTTTAAATTATTACCAAATTAAAACCTAATTTTCCTAACCAATTTAATAAAAAATCATACAACCACACATATAATTTTATTACTATTCCGCTATTACATTAGTTCATAAAATAATTAATAAAAAAATAAAGAATAAAATAAAAATAAAGACAATAAAAAGAAAAAAATAAAACCTTAGAAACTATGTCACTATAGGGCTTTATTCATAGTCTTCTGTGGATTTCCAATGAAATTCATCTCATATGATCACCATGTGTTTTCCTCCATAATCACCATAAAAAAATAAAATAATAATTAATGAATAAATTATGATAAAATAAATAGAACAATAAATAAACAAATAAATAAAAGAAGAAGAAGAATATGATATGCTTATGGATGATTAGGGTGCTCCTCGGATTTATGATTCACCGTTCTTGATAAGTCTTTGAATCATTTCTTCAAAAATTCTTCACGAGTCTTTGAATTAATTGATGAATCAAAAATAATTTTTTTGATTAAGAATAAATAAAAGAAAAATAAAATCATAATTTTCTTTCTCTCTTCTCCTCTTCTTTTTTTCTCCTTTCTTCTTCCCTTTTCTACACCCCTCTCTTCTCCTCTTTTCTACACCCCTCTCTTCTCCTTTTTCTTTCCTCCTCATTTTTTTCTCCTTTCTTCTCCTCCTTTTCCCCCTCCTCCTAGCTCCCCTTTTATAGTGGAACTAGGAAACCTAACCCTAATCCTAATGTGATTCTCATTTCTAAAGTGTATTTCAGAATTTTAAAATAAATAGGATTAAATTAATTAGGAAGTTTAAACCAATTTAGGATTGAATTAATTATAAAATTTAAACCACCTAAAATTGGAATAATTAGAAATAGAAAAACGGAAGAGTTCAATTTTGACTGGGATCCGATTGGAATTGTACAATCCTGATCGGAATTATTGTAATTCCGACCAAAATTATGTAATTCCAATCAAAATTTGGGTGTGATTTTTTTTCAAATATTTTATTAAAATTATTTTTTATTATTTTTCTTTTTTTTCTTTTTCTTTTCTTTTTCTTTTCTTTTCTTTTCTTTTCTTTTTCTTCTTCTTCTTCTTCTTCTTCTTCTTCCCGTGCGCGACCACCTTCCCCTCACCGCTGCAACTCCCGATCCCTGGCCGTCGGTGTGCTGCCAGCAGCTCCACCTTCCCAGCCAACCACTCCGCCGCCCCCAGCCTCCTTCTCCGGCATCGGCTACCCCATTTTCCTCATTTGGCCGAAACTTCTTCTCCTCGCCATCGACCATGATTCTGGCCACCATTTTTGACACCGTTGGTCTCTTTCTTCTCCTTGAGCTCCGGTGAGTGTGATTCTACTTTGGTTTGAGCTTAAATGGTCTTGATTTGCTTAGGTTTTGAATTTTCGAATTCGGCCATATTAGGGTTTTTTATTTTTTTGAGCTTCAAATTGATTGATTCATGAAAACTCCCTTCACCAATGTTGATCCTAGTAGCTTAATCTACATGTATGAATTTTTGAGGAATTTTTGGAGATTATTTGAATTTTTGGGTATTTTTGAATATTTTAATATTATTTTCTAATTTTCAGAAATTAATTATTTAAATTATGAAATTGTGTTTTATGGTTAAATTAGGTGTTGAAATGAATTATAAGAATTTATTTGGAATTTTTATGAATTTCTAAGTATTTATTTTGAATTATTTGAGTTTATGTAATTTTGGGAAATTAGGGTTAATTATGTTTTTAATTGAAATTAATTGGATAATTGAGTTTACTTATTGATATTAATGATAAATATGTTGATAAAATTAATTTTGGATAATTATACTATTTTTGGTGAATTTTAGAAGTAATTATAGTATATTTATATATATAAGGGCATTTTGGTAATTTTACCCTAAATTGGCTAAAAATGTAATTTAATTGGTTTTAATAGTTATTTAAGGTATAAAAATGATTTCTACAAATTATTTGGTATTTTTAACTAATTAAAACTATTTTTCGTGAATTATTTTCAATTATATATATAATATACGGTTTTTCTAATAAAATGAGTTTTTACAGTATTTTAAGGTTAATTATGTAATTTCTACATATAAAATGAATTTCTATGTTATAAGGATATTTTTGGTATTTCCTGAATTATTCTGTGTTTGTGGACCTCGATCGGTAGACTGTAGTTTGGAGTCCGACCGAGGGGTTGTGAATGAGATGTGGTGTTTATTTTTGAAGTGTGTTTCTTTGCAGGGTCAGCTCTACTCTTTGAGTAGAGAGATGTCCATTTTACAGGGGAGGTTCTGCAAAATTTTTGGTAGAATTCTCGTAAAACGTGATGTCCAGTCAAACCCTAATCTCAATTCTGTGTTTAATATTCTAGATCGAATTCTAGGATTTGCTGTTAGGTTTATTCTAATGTCGGTTATTTATTATTTGTTTAGTTGCTCCGAGACCGAGGGCTAGTGGACCAGGCCCGTCGGACCCATCTCGAGGAGCGCACTAATTTGTGAGTTACTATACTATATATATATACTTTAGGATGCATGATTTAGAAATATATGTTTTATTTTGATTAAAATGCATAAATAATGTGATTTTTATTTAAGTATATTTTTTGTTTATTTTTTGGTATATATTAAATTATATGCATGTTTTGTTAATAAATTATATTTAAAATGTTTTTAAATATATTTCTAGCTTAATTTATAATTTGATTGGATTTATTTGACGCATATATACTCGAAATATACCTGGTTTATTTTTGGTATATTTCCAGTATATATATATGGTTTATATTGTTATTTTATTTAAATTCATGCATCATTTATTTGTGAATGGATGTTTTACATTTATTAATGAAGGATATCAATAGAACGTGCTACCTAGTGGGCAGCACTAGGACCGAGTACGTACCGGTGCGCCTATAGCATTTAGGCTATATTACTAACTATTTGTGGATATTGATTAAATATGATTATTTGATGTGTGAGATATGGTTTGGAGGTCTGATTGCTGGAGCTCGGTTGACCAAGTGTCTCGGGGCCAATCACACTGGCAGTCAGCCGAGTCAGACTGCTGGAGCTCGGCTGACTTAGTGTCTCGGGGCCAGTCTACTGTCTAAATGGATTAAGTGTATATATTTGGATTAAGTGAGCCTGTATGGCCAGAGTGTTGTCTAACACTGATTGAGGTTTCGATATTCTAGGGTTCTATGTGATCCTTCATAAAAGATGATTTTCAATGAAATATATATATAAAATGATTTTATTGCATCTGTGTGTATTTGCCTGTATATATACATATTAGATATATATTGTTGATTGTATGCATTGTCATTTAGTGTGTATGTATATATATTATAGTAATTCACTCAGTGAGGTCTGACTCCCCTCCGTTGACAATTTTTCAGGAGAGTCAACATCTTCAGACCTCAGTAGCAGGCCTGTGCGCCGGATTTCTTTCGCCCCGGCTTCTTTGTGTAAACTGCTTACTTGAGTCTTATTTTTATAATCTAGACACTGCAGTAGTTGTAAATTAAATGTGGGATTTTATGTATTTTATTTATGTGAGATATTGTATTATACCTGAACTGGATTTGTATTAAAAGATTTTATATATATGAGATGAGATTTAATTTAAATCCAGTTGGTGAAAATACTATTGTTATATTTATTATTTTATTTCCCCTGCATTTGATATTGTTATTATTATTATTGCATGTTTTATTTTATTTTATTTTATTTTAGGCTTGCTACGGGTTCCGGATTCGAAAGAATTCCCGTTCCCTAGCGCCGGTCATGGCCCCTGTTTTAGGTCGTGACAAAGTTGGTATCAAAGCAAGGTTCTGTGTCAGGGCTTAGTTATGTGAGTTGTGGCCCTAGTTTTCAAAGTTATGTTTTCTATTGGACTACTGCAGTGTATTAGGTTCGAGTATGTCTTGATAAGTATTCCTTGCTTTAGTTTTCAGCGTTATTCCTCCATTGTCTATTTTGTTTGAATCTTTTCGTTTGTCTTTTCAGTATGAGGAGGCGAGCGCGTGTCGCTCCACTGGTCGTTGAGGCCAAGGATGATGAGTCTTTTTAGGACAAGGTTTTACCTCTTGAGCAGCCAGTTAGATGTAGAGGTCTGCAATCCAACCAGTTAGGTAGGGAGCGATGCCTGATTACTACCAGCTGGGAGTTCAGTCGACTGGATTGCAGACTACTCCGTATTCGAGTTTTCATGTTGGATCGAGTAGTCAGCAGCGAGGTCTGACTCAGCAGAGTCAGAGACAGCAGCAACGAGTGCATCGGAGCAGTAGACATGGTCGTGGAGGTCAGCGTAGATCGTTCAGGTTTGGGTCAGGTGCTTCGAGCAGCAGTAGTGGTCGTAGTTCTGGATCAGCTGCCAGCATTTGTCAGACTTATGGTAGAGTCCATCAGGGATCGTGTTATCTGACACCACTGACATGCTTCAGATATGGGCAGACAGGACATTTTGCTAGATCGTGTCCTTACTCGGGGTATCAGCAGCCACAGATTCCGTAATTCCCATAGCATTCGATTACTAGTGCTACACCCGTGCCATTTCAGTTACCACTAGCTCAGCATCAGAGTTCCACTCAGCTTGTTCCATAGCAGGGTCATGGTAGAGGTACTAGAGGAGGTGCCAGAGGTGTTGGCCAGGCTTCTACTAGTCAGCAGGGACATCGAGGTCAGGCCAGAGTCTTCCATCTCACTCAGCAGGATGCTCAGGCATCTAATGCAGTCGTGGCAGGTATTATTTCTGTTTATTACCGGGATGCATGGGCTTTGTTTGATCCGAGTGCCACGCATTCGTTTGTTTCTCCTGTTTTTGCTTCTAAATCTTATTGGCAAGCTTCGAGGATGGCTTTTCCTTTGTCTGTTGCCACTGCTCTGAGCGATTCCTTGGACACCGATATTGTTCTTTCTGGTTGTCCAGTTCTCATGGGAGATAGAGAATTACTCGCTAATTTGATTATGTTGGATGTGATGGAGTTTGATGTTATTCTGGGAATGGATTGGTTATCTCAACACTACGCCGTGGTAGATTGCAGGAATAAAGAGGTGACATTCAGAATTCCTGGTGAAGAAGATTTTAAGTTTGTGGGTGATAGGAGTTCAGCACCTCAGAATCTTATTTATGCTATTACGACTAGGAAGTTGTTGAGGAAAGGTTGTCAGGGATATTTGGCATTGGTCAGTGATACTTCAGTGGAGAAGTTGTCACTCACAGATGTTCCTGTTGCTTGTGAGTTTCCTGATGTTTTTCTAGAGGAGTTGCCAGGTTTACCACCTCACAGAGAGATAGAGTTCTGTATAGATGTGGTATCAGGTACTACTCCTATATCTATGCCACCCTACAGAATGGCTCCTGTAGAGTTGAAAGAGTTGAAGGAGCAGTTGCAAGAGTTGTTAGATAAAGGTTTCATCAGACCTAGTGTTTCTCCTTGGGGTGCACCAGTCCTGTTTGTGAAGAAGAAGGATGGCACCCTGAGACTGTGCATTGACTACAGAGAGCTTAACAAGGTGACAGTGAAGAACAAGTATCCTCTCCCGAGGATAGATGACTTGTTTAATCAGCTACAGGGTGCACAGTTCTTTTCTAAGATTGACTTGAGGTCGGGTTATCATCAGCTGCAGATTAGTGAAGCCGATGTTCCTAAGACGGCATTCCGCACTAGATATGGCCATTATGAGTTTCTGGTGATGTCTTTTGGTTTGACTAATGCACCAGTAGCTTTTATGGACCTAATGAATAGGGTATTCAGACCGTATGTGGATCAGTTTGTGGTAGTCTTCATTGATGATATACTAGTTTATTCAAGGAGTATGGAGGAGCATGTATATCACTTGAGGATTGTACTACAGACACTCAGAGATCATCAGCTTTATGCTAAATTCTTGAAGTGTGATTTCTGGATGGAGAGTGTTTCTTTTCTTGGACACGTAGTTTCTAAAGAAGGTATTCAGGTTGATCCACAGAAGGTTGAGGCAGTATCTGAGTGGCCTAGACCTACTTCTGTCACTGAGATTCAAAGTTTTCTGGGTTTAGCCAAGTATTATAGGCGGTTTGTGCAAGATTTTTCTAGAATTGCAGCCCCTATGACTCGCTTGACTCAGAAGAATGTTAGATTCGAGTGGTCAGAGGCTTGTGAGAATAGTTTCCAATTGTTGAAGGAGAAGTTGACCACAGCGCCAGTGTTAGCTTTGCCTAATAGTGTGGATAAGTTCATAGTTTACTGTGATGCCTCTAGAATTGGTCTTGGTTGTGTGTTGATGCAAAATGGAAGGGTGATAGCCTATGCTTCAAGGCAGTTGAAGAAGCATGAGCAGAACTATCCTACATATGATCTTGAGATGGCTGCAGTGATCTTTGCTTTGAAGATTTGGAGACATTATCTGTACGGGGTGACTTGTGTGAAAGGGATTTCCTATAGAGCTCCCCGTGGTGGATAGAGTAGTGAGCTACCTTCATCTTCAATTTTTGAGCCTTCAGTTTATCTTCTATAAGCATTTTGTGTTCCAATTAATGGACTATCAGTTGTATCCATTCTGAGACTTCTCGTACTTCTAAGATATTAAGGTCTTCAGTACTAGGTTTTTTCAGTGCTTCGATGAATTCCATACCCTTAAATGCTTGATTGTCTTTGGCTGCCAATTTAGCTAGGAGGTTGGCCTTAGAGTTTTCATGTTTGGGTATCTAGACTGTAAGCACCCAATTTTGACATACAATTGTGCACAATTATAATATAAGTCCCTATGATGAAATTCGTTTAAAAATTGAACTTGGTTGTCAATTTTCTGGACTTTAAGGACTAAATTGTAATATTTTTTTACGATTTGATTGCAAATAAGTCAATTTTTCAGGGGTCTTTTGGTAATTAAAATTAAAAATTGGAAATCAGAATTATGGATTTTCGATTGGAAATCTAATTTTTCGATCGACATTACACAATTTTGACTTGTAAAATCCCATTTTTTTAATTTTTTAGGTATTTTTATCAATTTTTTCAATGTTTTAATTGGTTGAAAATTAAATTTGATCTTTATTATTATCTTATAAGGTTTTTAAACGCGTTAGTTTTTGAAATAAAAACAAACACTATCATTAGGTGAGTCTATTCCTCCAAAGGAGGAAGCCAGTACGCGTAGACTCTGCATTTAAAAGCAGAGTCTACATGCGTGTGAGAGGGGGACCTTTTTTGGGAAAAAAATTTTTGGAGACTCACACCCAAACCCTAGACGCCATTGAGAATGCCCTATGCACCAAAAAAAACTTTAATTTTTGTCAAAGCACTTTTTAATATGGTTCTTTCAATAATAACAGTCCAGCATTGTTTTTTAGCCTCTGTCCAAAATCAAACAACAAGTCAAAAACAATGGTGACAATCTTAATTTGAGGGGCTATCTCAAAGTATATGCACAGCATTCATTCTTTTTTCTTCTCTTCTTTTTGTGATTGTTATTTTATTTTGTTATTATTTTATTATTCAATTTCACTACTAATCTAATTATTTCTATGTTTTTGTTTTGATATGCGAATGAGGATTGAGGAGGATGCTGCCTATGTTCAAATGAACAAAAGGTCCATGGAATGCCATGGAAGATCCTATGTTATTTTCTAGTAGAACTTAGAATTTTTTTAATATTTATTTTGCATTTTGGTATCCTGTGTAGTTTTTTATTTATGGATGTATAATTGTTTAATTTTAGATTTTGTACATAGTTTGTAACAGCCCCAGTAGTGGGAATAGTAAAAGATTTAATTTTTTGCACTTTAAAATTAATTAGTAAAACTAGGCTTACTGGGTAAAATTAATTAAAATTAATGGTGGCTTTAGTTAATTAGGTTTTATATGTAATTAAATTAGGTTTTGTAGAAATCATATGTGAATGTGTTTTGATTTGATTTTGTGATGTTTTTTATGTTTTTTAATGTTTTTGGGCCTTTTTATGTTTTTGGGCCCCAAGCCCATGTTTAGGTCTAACCCACTTAATAAATAGGCTTAAAAATGGTTTAGGACTTTAAATAATTAAAATCAATTTAGGCCCATTAGGTTAATTAGATTTTAGGCCCACTTAGTTAATTAAAACTTGTTTAGACTTAGCTCAGCCCACTTAAATTCATTTCTTTTAAATAAATAGACTTAGGCCCACATTTCACTTAAAATAAAACCAAGTTAGACTTAGGCCCACTAATTTAACTTTCCTTTAAAATTAAATAGACTTAAGCCCATTTTTAGACAAAGTAAAATTAATAGATCTAGGCTCACTAATTAATAAAAAATGTAGGCCCACCTTTAGTCTCTTTCTCACTTATAAATAAAATGTAAATCTAGCTAACTTTTTAATAAAATTAACATAGTTTAGACTTAGGGACAATGCGATCTTGAGTGCATTTTTTATGTGTAATTTTATTGACTAGATGCCTAGGGTTAGATGGATGTCAAATAGGGTTTAATAAAATTACAAGTAATTAGAGGATGAAATAATCATTTATAAAATTATTCTAAATGAACACAAGACTAAGAGAAGTTAGTATTCCGTATCTAGAATCTCCTAGTTGTGGTGCTAGCTTTCTTTTAGGGAATTAAGTACCACCTTTTTTATTTGTCCCAATTATTACCTTGGGTGGCAACTCCTCATCTCTACGCTATGTCTTTGTGATAGTGGTTAGTGTGTTCTCTAAGGCCCTAAGCCTAAACAGTGTCGCGATTGCTAAAATCTTGGACACGCGCTAAACCCCGCCATCTATATAGATGATCTCCCATTATCCCCCTTCTTGTTCAATCTTCTTCAAGAGTTGCATGACTTTTCCAGCATATCTAACAATGCTTAGATCCTTGATCTATAATGTCCCATTAACCTGGTTTACTACTAGCTAAGATCTGAATGTATTATGAGGTGTTCAGCTCTAACTTCGACATCCAACTTCAATCCTATCATGAGTGACTCATATTTGCAGAATTGTTGGTTGTGTTGTACTCTATTCGAACTGCATAACGAATGTGGATTTTATATTATCCCTTGAGGATCACTCTGGCACTAGATCCTTGAGTGGAGGATGCTCCGTCAACATAAAGTTTCCATTCTAGTACCTTGATCATAGTGAGGTCTTCTGGCGTCATTTCTTAAACAAAATCTGCTAACACATAGGCTTTCACTTACTGACGGGGCTCATAATCGATGTTGAATTCTCCAATTAATACTGACCATTGAATTAATCTGCCCGAAGTCTCAGGCCTTTGTAAGATTTTACATAAAGGGAAGCGGGATCTGACAATGATGGGATGAGCCTGGAAGTAGTGTCAGAGCTTTTGGGATACATGGACAATAACCATGGCCAGCTTATTCAACATTGGGTACCGAACCTCGGATCCTCGAAGTATTTTACTGATGTAATATACCGGGTTTTACTGACTCTCTTCTTCTCTTCCTAGCATCGAAGCAATGCACTCTTAACCTACCAAGAGATATAAGTATAGTGTTTCCTCTGGGATCAGCCTGTTGAGTGGAAGTGGTGAGGACAAGAACTTTTTGACATCTTCAAAGGCCGCCTGGCAGTCTGTAGTCTAAATAAATTTCTTGGAATTTTCTAAAGCTCAAAATAGTAGTAAACGCCATCTGGCTGAGCATGAAATGAAACATCCCAAAGTCATGATTTTGCCATTTAGCTTTTATAACTCATGGATATATATATATATATATATATATATATATATACACAAATATAAAGTTTAATAAATTTACAACCATTGCCATTATCTTCTCTCCATCACAACCCGATAGCCCTTCACCATCTCCGTCTGTTCTGCTGATCAGAGGTTGTCGGAGTGCCTCCCGGACGTCCACCTTCTTCCTCCAGCAGCTTCGTCGTCTTCTATCATCCCCTCCGGCGCCGGTGAAGTTGAAGATCGCATTTTGGCCGAAAGTTGGTCTCTCCTTCATCTTTCACGATTCCGGCCACCGTTTTTTATGATTTCGGTGTGGTTTTGTTCCTAAAACTCCATAGAAGCCGATTCTAAGCTCCATGTAGCTTGAAAACTCGATTTAGGATTTAAGCTTGGTTTTGAATTCGGCTTCTTTGGATTTTTTATTTTTTTTTTAACTTAAATTTTGATGATTCATGCAATCTTCCTTCACAAACATTGATCCTAGTAGCTTAATCTACCTTTGTGAATTTTTCTAGAATTTTTGGGAATTATTTTGATTTTTGTGAATTTTTTATTATTTTATTAATATTTTCTAATTTTCGTAAATTAATTAAATAAATTATGAAATTTTGATTTATGGTGTTTATAGGTGTTAAAATGAATTTTAGAAATTTATTTGTAATTTTTATGATTTTTTTAAAATTATTATGAATTTATTTAGTTTATGTGAATTTTAAAAAATTAGGTTAATTATGTGTTTTATTGAAATTAATTGGTTAATTGAGTATAAATATTGATATTATTGAATTATATGTTGAGAAATTAAATTTTGAGTGATTATACTATTTTTAATGAATTTTTGAGTAATTATAGTGAATTTATATATAGTAAGGGTATTTTGGTAATTTGGCATTAAATTGGCTAAAAATATAATTAAATTGGTTTTAATAGTTATTTAAGGTATAAAAATTATTTCCACAAATTATTTAGTATTTTTAACTAATTAAAACTATTTTTCGTAAATTATTTTCAAATTATATATAATATACTATTTTTCTAAATAAATGAGTTTTTATTGGTTTTTAATATGTTTTAGGGTTAATTGCGTAATTTGGAGTTTTAAAATGTATTTTGGTCAATATTTATGAATTTATAAAGAATTATCAATTTTTATATTATTTTTAGTATTTCTGAAATTTTCATGTGTTCTGTGTATATCTCGTAAATTGTGAGCCTCGGTTAAGAGAATTGTAGTTTGGGAGTCCGACCGAGGGACTGTGATTGTGTATTTTTGAAGTGTGTTTTCTGTGCAGGATCGGCCCTACTTTTGTAGGGAGATGTCCGTTTTACAGAGGAGACTCTGTTGAAATTTTGGTAGATTTCTCGTAAAACGTGACAATCGGTCCGAGTCTAATTCTAAATTCTTAATTGAATTTGTCTATAGTAATCCTAGAAGTATAGAGTTAAAAGTTCATTCTAACGGTTGTTATTATTTTATTTTTCTAACTGCGCCGAGACCGAGGCCTAATGGACCAGGCCCGCCGAGTCCGTCTCAAGGAGCGCACACCAGTGAGTTATTGTACTGTATATATTTGCATTGCATATAGGATGCATCACTTAGGGTTTTTCATTTTCATTATATGTTTTTTTTTAAATGATTTAAATTATAATATTTTTGGTATATCTAGGGTTGTATTTTTGTATATAAATGCATGTTATTTTGATATATGCACATTAAAAAATTGGGTTCATGTTTAATACATTTTTGTAATATATACATGTTTTAAATGTACATTTAGTCACAACTATTTTATTAAATGATTAGTATGCTTTAGGTAAAGTTTTGGTATATTTTAGGTTACTCTTAAATAATTGCATGTTATATTATGAACCTACACTCAAATTGTTTTTAAGTTTATTTTTGGTATAATTTTTATATATTTCCCAAATAAATGTATGTTTAATTATTAATTGA
Organism: Mallotus nudiflorus; assembly: GCA_947683625.1. Lineage (NCBI taxonomy): Eukaryota > Viridiplantae > Streptophyta > Magnoliopsida > Malpighiales > Euphorbiaceae > Mallotus > Mallotus nudiflorus. Next base: position 5,560,130 of record CANTUR010000166.1, on the reverse strand, counting down.
AACCTAAAACATTAGTGATATACTTAGAGTTTAATTGTGATATATGCATGCTAGGAAATTAGGTTATTTTAGGTAAAATGTGAATATATGTTAAACCTAAACACATATTTAACTGAATATTTACACATAAATGTTTTATTAAATGATTTGTGTACTTAGGAAATATCTTTTGTATATTTAGGTATATTTTTAAGTAAATACATGTTATATTATTGATGCACATTTAATTGTTTTTAACTATATTAATGGTTTACCTTTAGTATATTTCATATTTATTTGATATATATATATGGTTAATTTTTACTATTATGAATATTGTTCCACATTAATTATTTCCAGAATGAATGATTTATTTTAAGTGAAGGATATCAATAGATCATGCTTCCTAATGGGCAACACTAGGACCGTGTACATACCGGTGCGATAGATAAGGGTTGAGTGAGAATTAATTTGGGTGATTAAAATTGATTAGATTGATTTGACTAAGATTAATGGTATGATAGATAGTGTGATTGCGGGGCCAATCACATTGACAGTCAGACTGCTAGAGCTCGGTTGACTTAGTGTCTCAGGGCCAGTCTACTTTATATAGTGGAATAAATGATCTATTGATTTGATTGAGATGTGAGGTGATGATAGTGTGATTGCAGGAGCTCGGTTCACCAGGGGTCTCGGGGCCAATCACACTGACAGCCAGACTGTTGGAGCTCGGTCGACACAGTGTCTCAGGGCCAGTCTGCTGTCCAGATTAGAATAAGTGTTCTATTTGGAATCAAGTGAGCCTGTATGGCTAGAGTGATGATGGGGTTGATTAAGGTTGCTATTATTAGGGTTTTATGGATCCTTCATGAATTAAACTAAACGTTTTCTACATTTAGTAAATTTATAAAGGCAAAGTTTGGCATTCGTGTGAAATGTGTGTGTGTGTGTGTGTGTGTGTGTGTATATATATATATAAGAATGCCTTATTGTTAAGGTTTAGATTGCACGTATATATAGTATAATAATTCACTCAGTGAGGTCTGACCCCCCTCAATTATTTTTGTTTTCAGGAGATCCTATATCATCAGACCTTAGCAGTAGATTTCCTCACCAGTGTTCTTCCATTCTTGCTATTTTACATAAATGTATATTTTGAACTCTGATTTGTATTCTAGAAACTGCAGTAGTAGTATTGTTGTATCGAAAGGATATTAAATACTCTGAGAATTTGTATTTGAACATTGTTTGAATGTGTATTTATTTAAGAAAGAATTTGGAGTATTATTTTATATAATGACTCAAAAATTTTTAATTCTGTCATACTTTTTACTTATTTATTTATTGTATGATTTTATTTTTCTAAGGCTTACTACGGGTTTCGAATTCGAAAGAATTCCTGTTTCCTAGCGTCGGTCATGACTCCTAGTTTGGGTTGTGACACTCTTAATAATAATATTGTCCATATATACTTCCATATTTATCCCAATCTAGTCCCAAAGTACATGGTTCATCATTCTCTGATATGTTACTCCGACATTCTTTAGTCTGAAGGGCATCACCTTGTAGCAGTAAAGACCTTCGTGGGTGATGAAGGATGTTTTCTCTTGATCTTCCCCCTTCATTGGTATCTGGTGATATCCTTATGCTGTGTCAACAAAACTATATAGTCTGTGAACCTTGGTCAATTGTAGATAGTGGGTAGTTGTCCTTGGGGCATGCTCAATTATGGTCAGTATACTCCACTCATATCCTATACTTTCCCTTTGATTTTTTGACGAGTACCATATTGGCCACCCATTCTGGATGAGTAACTTCCTTGATAAACCCAGCTTCTAACAATTTCTTCATTTCCTGAGCAATTATCTTTTACCTCTCATATGCAAAGGTTCTTTTTTTCTAGATCACTAGCTTTGCCCCTGGTCTAATGTTCAACCTATGACAAGCAACCTGGGGATCTACCCCTGTTATTTCAAATGCTCGAGAGGCGAAGTCTTCCAAGTGTCTAGTGAGGACTTCCCTTATTCCTTCCTTGGTGTCATAGTAAAGGTTATTACCAATCTTCACCGCTTTCCCATCAGTAATTTGCAATGTTTCAATGTCATCAACCGATTGTGGTCCAGCGCCTTATTTCTCTATTTCCTATGCATCTAGGGGGAAAGCCTCTGTCTGAGGCTTTATGGCCATCTGGTAACACTATCTTGCCATATGTTGATCTCCACGGATAGTGAGAGTTCCACCCTCGACTAGAATTTTTATAGTTAAGCATCGGATACTGGTGACTGCATCTACCTTGTAAACTGCCAGTCATCCTATGATTCCATTGTATGCCAATGGGAGATCCACCACATTGAACAGGGTTTTAGTAACTTTTGTTTCTTCATCGTCCCAATTTCTAAATTCTAGATTTAACTCCATAACTCCCATTGGCTATATAGTTCCTCCACAAAAGCTTGTAATGGGATTTTGGATGGCTTTCAAGTTAGTGACAGAACCTCCCATTGCTTTGTAAGCATTCCAAGACAATGCATTGATGGCGCTTCTATTTTCAACCAATAACCACTTCACCAAATAATTATTTATGTATGCATTTATCACCAGGGCATCACAGTGGGGATGATGAACATGCAAACCATCTTCTGAATTGAATACGATCTCTCTTTTCTTAAAGGTTGGCCCTTCTCCATGGCTCTATTTAAGTTTCTTCTCAGCATTTTCCCCACCAATAATCATGTTAATAACACCAGTTGGCTCATTCCGAGCTTTCTTTGCTTCTAGCATGTCTCGCGCATGAGCTTATGGGTTCCTACTCCCTCTGGATGTGTCCATGAAATTATTGAGTTTACCATTCTGCACCAGTCTTTCTATGGCATTCTTTAGTTCTCTGCAAGCCTCAGTGTCGTGCCCATATTCTCAATGATACTGGCAATAATGTCCCCTATCTCGTGTGGATTTCCAACTTAGGCTTATTCTTCTGGTTGGGGTAATTCCTGCACCATTCTGTCTAACCCACGTAAGAATTCTAGATTGAAAGCTATTTGGAGGTGTGTATCTTTCTACTTTCCTGTGAAATCTTTCTACCGGGTTTCTGAAATTTATTTTTGGGAAGTTTACTCATCTGGATCTTGATCTTTCATCTTTGGTTGGTGGTTTTTCCTCTTCCCTTTGCATCCTTCTATCTTCATCCGTCTTTATCATTTTAACCGCCATAGCCATCACTTCAGCAAAAGTGCCAAGTTCCTTTGTCATTATCTTATCTTTAAGCTTTCCAAGTCTAGTGCCATTTTTCAAAGCTTCTATAGCAACTTCAACCATAAGGTTTTTTATCTACATAGCTACCTTGTTGAATCAATCAAGATGGCTTTGTAGGGACTCATCGACCTCTTGTCAGCACATCAGAAGGTCATTAATGTTTTTGGTAGGGGGAATGTTGGTGATGAACCTGGTATGGAACTTTTTTGCCAGATCCTCAAAAGAGGTGACGAAGTTCTCTAGAAGTCGATGAAACCACTTTTGGGTGTTCTTTATGAGTGTGCTCGTGAAGACTCTACTCATGATCCCATCATTCATGTTCTGGAGCAACATCCTTATTCTAAATGTAGATATGTGATTAACGGGATCTCCAGTCCCATCATACTGATCTAGTGGTAGGATTCTAAATTTGGTAGGGATCTCTGTCTGGATTATCCTTCTTTTGAATGGCGTTCTACCTTCCATAATACATTCATCTTCCTTCATTGGTTTCGTACAGGCTTTGTATATAACTTCTTCTACCTTCTAAGTTAACTTCAAGTCATCAAAAGCCAAAATTGTTAAACTACATTCCCCTTTCAGTACTTTATTCTTCCCCTTGTTCACCTCGGGTATCTCTAGAGGTGTCGTGTTTTTTTCCATGTGAGCCAGCCCAGGGTTTCCACTTTGAGTTAAGGTGTTCAACTGTTATTGCATTAGGGCTATCTGGGTTTGGATATTTTGTATCATTGCTTCCTTGTCGATTTGGGTGAGGTTGAGTGTTTGGGTTATAATGTTCAGGTTTGGCATTATCACAGCTAGTGTATCTATTAGGCTTGGAAAAGGTACAGAAGGTATTGAACGGTGATGGTGTTGCAATAGAGCATAATATGGGAAGTCAGTGCCTGAAGCCTGCCAACCCTGGGTATTTCCAAGAGGTAAGTATATATTTCTGGATGAGGGTCCGATAGACTAGAAGGTTGTTGGAAGTACTACTGTTAGGAGAGATATTGACAAATTAATTGGAGGAATAAGTGTAGAGAGATTAATGTCAGCTTCAAGAGTCGAGATTGGCAGTGGGTTGGAAGTCATGGTGTCGATGTCTTAACTTAGCAGATATACAAATGGCTTTTTCCTAAGAGTCCCCATAGATGGCACCACTTGATAACTTGTTTTTGGAACTCTTGAGCTTGGGATCCTACAAATAACCAACAAAAGGCAAGGTGAGAGGTGGGGAGGATCCCCACAAACACTCTGATGCCTAAGTCAAAAAATAAAGAGAGAATTTAGAGAGAAAGCGAGGGACAATTAGAATATAAGAGAATAAGATGATTGAGAATAAGGGATTTGGGGTCCTATTTATAGTGATACTCAGACCTGAAAAGAGTAGAATTCCTCTTGAGATAGGAATCCTAAACCAAATAGGAGAGTATTCCTTCTTTATTTAGGAATCTTCTTGAGGCAAGGTCCCTTCCTTAAATGGATTCGGCTACCTTTCCTTTTCAAGTAACCTTGTTCAAGAAATAAAGCTCTTTAATTAAACAGGAATAAATATGTGTAGTATCAACATTGAATACTAAGGATAATCTTAAGAAATTTGATTCTAAAGTTGATGAAGGAATTTTCCTAGGCTATTATATTTTTAGTAAAGCATATAGAGTTTTTAATAAGAGAACTCTAGTAGTTGAAGAATCAATGCATGTTGTATTTAATAATCAAACTCACTTGATCCTAAAAAGGATATTTGTAATATTAATGAGATGACAATAAGATTATGGATACATAAGAAGAAAATGCTAGTAGGCCTTTGGAACTTGAAGGTTCAAGCAAGGAGGATATTGAGAAGACATCTCAACCTACCTTAAAGGATGAACTTTCAAAGGATTGTCAATTTAAGAAATCTCATCCTCAAGATCTTATCATAGGTGACACTACAAAAGGGGTAACTACTAGATCTAAACATAAGACTATTGTTAATTTAGCTTTCATTTCTCAAATTAAACCTAAAAATGTTAATGATGCCTTATATGATGAATTTCTTATCCTTGCTATACCAAAAGAGTTAAATCAATTTAAGAGAAACAAGGTTTAGACCTTGGTTCCTAGACATCATCCTATTGTAGGTACCAAATGGGTGTTTAGAAATAAGATGAATGAATAAGGTGTTATAACTAGGAACAAAGCTATATTAGTAGTTAAAGGTTATAATCAAGAGGAAGACATTAATTATGATGAAACCTTTGCCCCTGTTGCAAGGTTAAAAGCTATTATGATGCTACTTGCATTTGGATCATTAATGGATTTTAACTTTACCAAATGGATATTAAAAGTGCATTTTTAATTGGTTTTATTGAAAAGGAGGTATATGTTGAACAACCTCCAGGTTTTAAAAATTTTGATTCTCCAAATCATCTGTTTAAATTTCAAAAGCATTATATGAATTGAAATAAGCTCCAAGAGCTTAGTATGAAAGATTGACTAACTTTTTACTAGAGAAAGGTTTCTCTAAAGGAAAGGTTGACACAACTCTTTTTATAAAGAAATCCAAATATGATTTATTAATTGTGCAAATTTATGTTGATAATATTACTTTTAGTGCCACTAACCATTGCTTGTGTAAGGAATTCTCTAAACTAATGCAATGAGAATTTGAGAAGAGTATGATGGGAGAACTAAAGTTCTTTCTTGGACTTCAAATCAAGCAATGTAAATATAGGATTTTCATCAACCAAACCAAATATACAAGAGACATTCTCAAGAAGTTTGGAATGGATGGAACTAAAATAAGCAAAACTCTAATGAACACCATAATCAAACTAAACAAAAATGAGAATGGCTAAACTGATTGATGAAATTCGATTTAGAGGTATGATGGAATCCCTTCTTTACTTAACTGCTAGTAAGCCTGATATTATGTTTGCTACTTAATTGTGTGCTAGATTTCAATCAAGTCCTAGAGAATCTCATTTGAATGCTATCAAAATAATTTTAAAATATCTTTATGGTACAATGCATTTAGGACTTTGGTATTCTAGAAGTTCTTTCTTTAACTTAATTAGTCATTCAGATACAGACTTTGCTGGTAGTTTACTAAATAGAAATAGCACTTTTGAAACTTGTTAATTTTTAGGACAATGTTTAGTTTCTTGGTTTAGAAAGAAATAAGTTTTGGTTACCTTGTCCACAGCAGAAGTTGAATATATTACAGCAAGTCTTTATTGTTCACAAGTTTTATAGCAAAAATAATAATTATTGGACTATAATATAAAACTTAATCATATTCCAATTAAATGTGACAATACAAGTGTTATTAACCTTAACAAGAATCCTATTCAACATTCTAAAACTAAGCATATTGACATTAGACATCGTTTCTTGCGTGATCATGTTCAAATTGGTAACATCACACTTAATTTTATTAATACATATAATCAACTTGCTAATATCTTCACAAAACCTCTTAATGAAGAGAGATTGAACTTCATTAAACATGAACTTGGCATGATTGATAGTTTGAGTTTGTCCTGATTTTGATAGAACTTTAAGATTATTTTCTATTTATATTTGGTATATGATACATGCATATTTGTTTTTTTATTTTATTTTATTCTTCCTATTTTACAAAATTAATTAATTTATGAAATTTTCATTAAATTAATTATTTATTTTAATAAAATAAAATATTTCCTAAAATGAGTCTAACTCATTTACTCATTTATCTCCTTCAAAATTCATCAATTTTATTCAAATTATGCAAGTTTATGTTGCAAGGACTTAATTGAAAATCTTTCTAGACCTATTCATAACTTTTTTTGAAACTTTTTAAAAAGGGACCATGGTCCTACCTGGGACCGAATCATGTCTCGACTGGGACATGATTCTTTAATTCTGTGTTTTTACATAGAACTAATTCCAAATGAATGTCTCGATCGAGATATCACTTGGGACTGTATGTCCCGATCGGGATAGGAGCATGTCTTAACCGAGACACTCTCTTAACAGGATTAGGAAGTTCAAAATTTTTTCCCTTTTGACTCTTTAATTATAATTAGGAATGAATTTTAAGGTTCTTATTCAATTCAAATTCAAATTCCACATAATTTCCAACCCTAATCTCATGCCCATAAATACATCTCTATTCACAATTAATTTTTCATCTCAAAACAACTTTTTTCTCTCTGTACATTCTACTTTAAAACTCTCTCAATACGACTCCAAAGAAACCTAGCAAAGCCTCTTCATCTTCTCAAGCTCCTTCTCCTTTAAAGAAAGACAAACCAAAAAGGATTCACTCTTCTTTTTCTTATTCCTCTCAAGAAATCAAGAACAGGATGTCTTTATTTCAAAAAAGGGCTTTCATTCCTTTATGATTCATGCATAAAGAAACTCTCAAATCCATTGGTTGTTATGGTGAAGTTAAAGAACATCTACTCTAAGGTGGGATTTTTTATTTTGCTTTTTCTCTTTTTCCTTCTTATCCCACTCTTATCATTGAATTTCTCTCATCTTTTACTCTTTGCTTCATAAAATTTGATGATGAAAACCCCTATTTTTCTATGAGATTTAAATTGGGGCATAAAGATTGCTTTATGACTTATCAAGAGTTTGATACTCTTTTTAGGTTTTCACAAGAGGGACATATTCAAGTAAATCCCCATTGGATTGCTACTTCCTATTGGGATCATATCAAGGCTCCCAATGCACCTCAATTCTCCACCAAACACACTAAATCCTCCTTTATCAAATCTAAGTCTCTTTGGCATATTCATCACTTCCTCACCTATTCAATTAATGGTAGAGCTCTTTTCAATGAAGCAATTTCTCTTGATGACCTTTTTATACTTTATTGTGCTCAAAATAATGAGAATATTGCTTTAGGAAGATGTTTACAATGGAGAATTTGGCTAATTAGTGATAGTTAAACCGATCATATTTGCATTGGTGGGATTATTACAAAATTAGCTCAATTCTTTAATATTAATCTTGATTCTCTTTCTTATACCAAACATCTTTTTCTTGATGTTATTTTATTTGAAATTCCAAATAATTTACCTCTATAAATGGAGTTTAGATTTGGAAACATGACCATGGTGCTAGTGAGAACATTAAAGCTATATTTCAAGAGTTAGATGAACAAAAGGCACAAAGGGAAGGAGAATAAATTCCTTAACCTCAAGTTGCTCCTCTAAGAAAGAGAACTAGGAGTGAAGGAACCTCCAGTGCACAAGCTCAAAAGAATAAACCATAATGGGTTGGGCAAATTTTTTAGCACATGTCTCTTAAGGAAACCAACTTCAATGCTCATTTTGATGAAGTTGAGACTAACTTCAATATATGCTTCAATCAAGTTAATATAAATATTTCTCATCTTGAACATGATATTCATCACATCTATGAGCAATAAGGCTACATATGCAACTATCCTCCTCTTCTTTTCCCTCTTTAAGAATAGCTTTTATTTGTTTTAATTTTTAGTTTTTTTTTTTTGTTTTTTTTGGTATATGAGCCTCTATCTATTAGTGTTTATGTTAGGCTCATTCTATCTTAATTTATACTTTGTTTATTTTTAGTATTTTATCCTTGTACTTCATCTTTTTATTGATTAATGCAATTTCTTCTTTTTCAATTATAGTCTTTAAAGTGATTTAAATTTCTTTTTGACTTTTAACAAAGGGGAGAAAATATTCCAGTTTATATTTGTGTTTAAACATGATAGTAACATGATTGATTAACAAGATTATTTAATTACATTACATGCAAAATTTCATTAATTCCTCTTAAGAATTGTTTTGATCTTTAAAAAAAGTTTACATTTATACTTAGTTAATTATTATGTTTAAGATGTGTTTGTATAAGTGAAATTACTATGTAATAGTGTGTCTTTAATATCAAATTTTTTAGAACAATAAATAAATGACATATTTATTTCATAAAGATTTTAAATATCTTTGTTTTCTCATTGTTTTAGTTTATGGTCCTTTGTTTCCTTTATTGTCTAACAAAGGGGGGGATAGAACAATAAATTTTTCATAATATGCTAAGTGCCACATGATTAATTAACTAGCTAAGCTATATACATGTATGTACTATTTTGTGATGCATTGCATATGTTTGAAATTATTTTGTTCACATTCTCAAACATTCCTCTTATGCCATGAAAGACTATAACTCTTGCCATGATATATTATATGTCATTTAGAAATAATATTTATATTTCTTATCGTGTCCATAAACATAGGGGGAGAAATAAAGAAATACATTTATTCTCATTTCATATATTCATTATTATAAAATGTTTACACACTTCACATTATATTTTTTAATTAAACTCAAAATAAATTTGTCAAAATCAAAAAAGGGGAGATTGTTGACCTTAGCAAGTTAAGCAATCTTGATTTTGATCTTAACAAATTTAATTTTGAGCAACTAATGTGTTTGTTTCAAGTGTGTATAAGTTAAAGATAATTTGGAAATCAAAATAATAATGAATTATTGAAGAAAAATGATTCCAGAAAGTATTGCAAATACTATCTAGACCAGACTCATTATAGGGACTAAATAGCACAAAAAAGTTACAATTTTAGTTGAAGTCCTGATCAGGACCAAAGTAGTCCTGAGCAAGACTAAAATAAGCAAAATTTGTCAAAAGGGACAGAACCCATCCTAATCTCATGTCCCAATCGGGACATTGCTCGAGACTGAATGTCTCGATTAGGATAATGCATATCCCGATTAGGATCAGGGTAGGATTTCAAAGGCAATGGCTAGTAATAGCTATATGGTGCTACTCCCGATTGGGACAGATGATATCCCAATCGTGACCTAACTAAATTCAACTCAAAATTCTAAATTTTCATTCAAATGAACTTAGATTATGTTGGGAACAAAATTATTGCTTCCAATAGCTATAATTAGATGCTCAAGTATAAATATGACCTCTAAAAATTGTTTTAAGTTTAAGAAACTTGCTCATTCATTTTATACATTCAAGCATTCAATTAAGCTCTCAAAAATTCTTTTAAAATTCATTTCTTTATATAAACTCTTATGAGATTTTATTATGTGTTAGAAATAGAATTTATTTTCATCTTAAATCTTAAGATAGATTAGAAGGAAAGTGAGATTTATTTCTAAAGGAATTAGTTTAAAAGTTGTCCATTGAAACACTTAGGATTTGGTTTTTGAGTGAGCCTTAAAAACTTAAGTTGTAAGGTTGTAAGAGTGAGCTACAAAACTATTATGTAATCTCAATCATGTGAATAAGATTATGGATGATTAAAAATCTTGACTTGGGGATAAGTTATATGGAGACGTAGGATTGTTATTGAATCTGAACTCCTTAAATCTTTGTGCCCTTCATTCTTCCTTCTCAACTTCCATTCAATTATTGCAAAGAATTCTTATAATTTCTCATTTTTATATGATAGTCCTATTCACTCCCCCTCTAGAACTCTTTCAACCTGCCTCCTTCATATTCTTTCCTCACCTAGCGCGCATTAAATGGTAAATTGCCAATAGTGGAATTACTTCGCCGAAAGGGTCATCAACTAATTTCCCATTATTGTATGCTCTTGGTAGCATATTTTAGACTACTTTAGAGCTTTCTCACGGTTTTATTTTTCTTTTTAAGGTTGCTTCTAGAGTTCTTTCTCTTCTCAAAATTCAGCTTTATGGCACATTGGAATTCAGGTTGCTATATAGGGTATCTGGCATCCTATAAACAATTTTCTTTTTAAAGATTCTTTCATCTCAGTTTCAGGTACTATACGATTTATCTGTTGTTGTATTAAGGAAGAGAAATTTTTCAGGGTTGATCACATGCAAAATTTACAATTTGATCTCCTTATCCTGTGTCGGCTCCGATTGCTGGTATCAGTCGTCACCTTCCTGTTGATACTCCAGTGGTCTTGCTACACCCGTCTCGTGGCTGGGTCAAGGTTAATTGTGATGGCACTGCCATGGGATCACTAGGACTTACTGCTGCTGTTGGTGTATTTCGTGACTGTATGGGTTCGACTTTGCTCTCTTTTGCAACTCCAGTGCGCATCAAATTTGCTTTCAAAGTAGAATTATTGGCAATAGCAATTGCGGTTGATAAAGCAGTTGAGCTTCATTTCTCTCCTTTATAGATAGAATTGGACTCATCATTTATAGTTTAGCTTCTTCAAACTCAGAGTTTGTCGGTCCCTTAGCGAGTTTGAGCTACTTGGCAAAAGTGCATTAATCAGTTGAGCATTCTCCAATTTCATGCAAGTCATACTTTCTAAGAAGGCAATTAGTTGGCTAATAAGTTGGCCTCCTTAGGTCTTGTTTCTCAGCATTATTAATGGTGGAGCTCTTATCCTCTGTGCTGTCAAACTTTGATGTTTAATGATGCTATTAGCATTGAGTCTTATAGGTTTAGATAATTTTTTAGCTTCTTTTTTCCCTTCTTAGGGTTGTATTAACATTGTTTTTTATTTTATTATTAATAAATGGATGTTAATGGCATCTGATGTATGTGTTAAGGATGTGCTAACCTAGTTGGGATACCTTGATACACTCCAAATGCTATCATCTCCCTATTTTCATAAAAAAAAAATTAAAAATTATTATTTAGAATATAAAATTAAATTACTTAAAATATACAAATTAAATAAATACATATAATCAACTTAAATTAAATATACCTCCAAAAATAATAAATAGAAAAAAATGAAAAAACAAAGAACATGTGAAACGCCAAAGTTAAGCCTACAACTTTCAAAAATAGATCAAAGCACTGACATATTTGAAAACGAAGAAAACAAAAATGAAAGGGAAAAAGAGTCCATGCCACAAATGAAATAGGCGCTGTTGACTTAGCCTATTTTTGTAATTAATCCTACTTTAAATAGAAGCCTTAAAGATTCGTTTTTCTAAAAGGGTCTTAAGCCCGAACCAACTGTGGAGATAAATTATTGGATTAATTACATTATTGTACTAGGTCAACACTCATATTTTTATTCACGGCTAGACCCATCTTCTTCTTTCAATTTTGTTTTCTTTACTTCGTTTATAGCCTCTTTTTAATACATTTTTGAAATCTTGTGGTTAACTTTGGCGTATTTTGTTTTTTTTTTCTGTAATTTTTTTTTCTTATTTATTATTCTTGAAGTGGTCTTTTTAATTTAAATTTATTATATGTATTTATTTTATTTGTATATTTTAAATAATTTAATTTTATATTTAAAATAATAATTTTTTTAATTTTAAAACTTACTATTATTTAGAATATAAAATTAAAGCAATTAAACTAAAAATTACCCATAGTCTTTAATAATTATTTTTTCATAATTATTTAGAATTTAAAAATTAAAATAATTAAAGTAAAAATTACCCATAGTATTTAATAATTATTTTTTCAATAAAAATAACAACAAAATTATGAAATATACCACATAAATTATTATTTTTATTATTGATACTAATAAAAGTAAAAATAATATTTATGGTCTTAATTTTATTATTAATGATGAAAAAACAAAAAACAACAATAAACATTAACAAAAATTAACAACTACAACTTCTTGTTGTTTTTGTTTATTTTAGTTTTTATTGTTTTTTTGTTTCAGTTGTTGTTTTCAATTGTTTTTGTTGTTTTCATTTGTTTATATTTGTTGATTTTTGTTAAAAATAAAAAAATAACAACAAAAAAAATAAAAATAATGAAATATGCCAAAAAATTATTATTTTTATCATTAATACTAATAAAAGTAAAAATTTATTTATGACCTTAATTTTATTATTAATAATGAAAAATTAATTTAAAAACAATAAAAATAACAACAGTCAACAACTGTAAAATTTTGTTGATTTTTATTGTTTTGTTGTTTTAATTATTGTTTTTTGTTGTCTCAGTTTGTTTCAATAGTCATTTTTAGTTGTTTTTTATTATTTTGGTTTGTTGATTTTTATTAATTTTTTTATTTTTTCAATTTTTTTGTTGATATTATAAATACATCATAAGTATCGTAAACTTGTTATATATTAATAATCAATAAGTATCAAACAAATTTTTTTAAAAAAGTTCCTAGACATTTTAATGAACAAATTAGAGTAAAAAAATAAAATAAAATCCTTATTTTTTAAAAATATAAAATGATAAATTTTTTTATTTATTATTATTACAACATTTGAAAATATTTATTGCTTGATTTAATGAAAATTAAAAGATATTTAGTTCATAATTATTAATTTGAAAAAAAAAAGTCTTAAGATAAGAAAATAGTGAGCAAAAAAATAAAACATTCAAAATAAAATAAAGATAATATCATAAAAATAAAAAAAAATGTTGAGCAAAGAAAATATGAAGACATTAGAAAAAATGTTAAGGAAAAAAAGATAAAGATAGTACCATAAAAATTTTAAAAAAAAATTTAGCAAAAAAGCATTGAGGAAAAAAAAAAAGAAAGACGATAGAAAAAAACTTAGAAAAAATTATTGAGTAAAAAACTATTGAAAAAAAATATGAATACAAAATAAAGTAAAAAAAATATTGAAAATAAATAAAATAAATAAAATGTTGAAAAAAATATAATGCAAAAAGAAAAAAAAGTTGCAAAAATGACGTTGCAAAAAAATTAAGTAAAAGGGAAACGTTGAAAAAAAAAAAAAAGTAAAAAGATAAAAAGAAATAACCATAAAAATAAGGAAGGTAAGAAAAGTGATCTATATTTAAAAAAAATTAGAAAAATTAATTTTAAAATTTTTTATTAATGACATTTTTGAAAGTTTTTAAAATTTTACATATATTTATGTAAAAAACTTTAAATTATCCCCTTAATTTTTTTTACACTGCAGTTATTATGTGTAAACTAAATACACTTTAACCGTTAAATGATGATGAGTCCTGTCATTATCAACGATCATGGTTCGTCCCCTGTACTTATATAATCGATTGTAGCGTGTATTTTTTTTCGTAAGTACACTTCATCTACATATTTAAGTAAGCGACATATTAAATGATGAAAATATATAATTTAATTATTCAACATGTAAATATAAAAAAAAATTAAAATATAATGTCAAAATATATATATATATATATATATATATATATTTAAACATTTAAAATGAAATTATTTAATGAGTAACATTTTTTAAGACATCATAAATGTAGGTGTAGAAAATTCTATTATCATTAATCTATGAAATTACTTTTTACCTAATTTAAAGAGAGAAACGATTTTAATTTTATATACAATAATACTTTGGTGGTCTAACCTCCTTGTTAATTAAAACAAATTACTTATACGCATATAACTAGAGTCAATTTTTTTTTTTTTAAGCTAGTACAAATTGTTAATTTATAACACCATAAGGGGAAAGAAAGAGGTGGGATTCGAACACTACTCTCTTCAAATTGAATGTCCACACATTTTTATATATTTTTTATCATTTAATCTACTTATGGGGACATAACTAGAGCCAATTCAATAAACAATAAATTTTTCACACTCTATGAAATATAAAGAAAATTAATTATTTACATGGAAATTTTTATACACGTAAAACTCCCATGAAGTTACAAAATTAAAAGATTTTAACCTACATTAAATGTATCATGTGATAATAGAATTTATGCTACATAATACAAATATTTTATATTTAGTCAATAAAAATAAAATATACATTTTTGTATAAATTTTACTATTTGTTGTAATATACTTATGTAAGAATTTTCCAACAAAATAGAATTTGTGTTATATTATTCAAATTTTTTTCATATTATAAAATCTACCTTTGGGTAATAAAGTATCGCAGAAAAAATTTTTGTTATCTTAGTGTCATTCATAATAAAAATACCGTTTGACCGATAAATTCCTCGAGACGAAGATGCTGTGGGATCAGCACCAAGCCACGGGAAGAATGAGAGAAAGGTGAAACTTGATATACAAGAATCTTTTGATGTACCTTGTCCTCATTAATTATTAGGTAACATGTGTCGGTAGCGAACTCAAGTTCCCTTCAAACAAAGGCAGTGAACAGTTAGTAATTATCTGCGTACGTACCAGGGGCGTGTGAATATATGTGTCGTCTGCAAAACAATGCCGGAAAATCAACACTACAGTCTTCTCTTTTTTTACGATCACGACACTTCAAATAATGGTACCAGGCAATGATTAGTGTTCACTAAAGTTTTAGACATGTTTCTGCTTGCTAGCTTGCTCTATATTTTCTGTTTATACATACCATGAAAAGAACTTTGGTCATATACATATATGTGTGTGATCGCTGCATTATGTGATTTTTCTGGCTATGCATGCATGCATCCACCGCCTTGCATGCTCTGCAGATTCTTGAAAAATGCAGCAAATGATCGTCTTGACTCATACGTAATAGCTACTGACGACACATTAATTTTCATACGTATGTAATATCGTATGGGCGTTCATATATATTTCTCCCTTTAGTATATTAAAAAAATTAAAATTTTTCACTTTTTTGAAATATTTTTTTATGTATTTAGACAAGAGTATATTATTATATATTATAATTATATTTTGATATGCTTCGAAAAAATTTTGAATTAATTAATACATATGAACTTACATTTATTTTAACATAAATTTATTTTCTAAAATGTGTTTTTCTCTATTACATCTAATTATTAGATTTACAATTTATACATAAGTGTATTATATTTTTAGGGATGTTAATACATGTTGTGGCCGCTATATGTAATATAATATATGTAACGGTAAACAATACCATAAATTTTTAATATTTTTTCCTTTAAAATTGTTTAATACCTTGTAAAAATAGGTGATAAAAGAATAATTTTGAGGATCATGATAAAACTGTTCACATCCGATTGTGATATAAAAATAATCCTATTTTTATTAAATTAGTATAAAATATTTAAAAGTTTTATCGCTCATCTAATGGTTAGATATGATACTTTAATTATATAGACAAAGACTGATGACTTTATATAGGATCATAATATGTGTAGTGAGCTGCGATACACGACAAAAAAAACTTTACAATATCTATTTTGCCCTGAAGCTATTTCAAATTTTCTATTTTGAAAATTCTTTTTTTTTTTAATTTCAATTTTTTAAAAAAATTGATTAAAATGACGGAATTTAAAAACCTAAAATGAACTTGATAAATCCGTCGATTTAAACACCTATAACTTATAAATAAATTATTTACTTATTTATTATAATAATAATAAAAATATAATGAGGAGTAAAAAAATAAAATGTTCCAATGAGGGACACTCTGTTAATGTTCTTGGTTACGATATTAATCATTACCCTGATATATAATACCGTGGGCGGGAATCAAAATTTCTAGCTGGAAATTGACTTCTACCAATAGCTAAATGTCAGTTTCCAAAAAAAATTTATTAGGTCAAACAATGCGAGGAGGCTAATTGAAAAGATTACAAAGTCCCAATTTTCTTGGCATTGCACATCAATTGCTCCCTCTGTTTGTTGCATGTACTCATAAAAGGACAAATCTAAGCCTACCCACCAGCTCCTTTTTTCTTTAATTAAGATATACTTAGTTGTTTAGGACTATTGTATAATTACAATCAATCAAAGAAACTAATTGAGGGATATCTTTCTGTATAACATATAGTTTCAAAGATTTGGTTTGCTAGTTTTTGTCTAAGATTGAATAGATATCTTCAAGATCTCCAGTTTGTAACTACAAACAAATAGGATTTGTTTATAAAATCAGTTATATATCTAACTATTTATAGTATATATACACTTGATTTAACGTCCTATACGACTAAAATAAATCATCAAAGTCAATGTATTATTTCTATCATCAATATTAATTTGGTGGTGTATGTGTGTGTATATCTATATATCCAGCTAATATAGTTAATTAACAGCCATTTAAATTAATTAACAAACTTAACTGGTAATTAATTCGTGTTGAATACGACATAACCAAAATCTTATACCAACTTAAAGACGTAGCATTTCTTTGTCCACAATTATTAGTCAAATGAACGAAAAAATGTTAGAAACAGCCAAAGAAAAATAATTGATTCTTGATCAACCTATAATATTGATTATCGATTCTCCAGTGTTTTCTTTTATAAGAAGGTCCCTACAAAAATTTGACTGGCTTAAGTTTATCAGTGCTATACTTAAAAAGATATATACTAATTTCATGTATGAAAATAACAACAATAATATCAACAAACTACCCCAATCAACTGTCAGAAAACTATTTTCGTTTAAGTAATATTTTAAAATTTAATTCATGATATATATATATGTATGAAGTTACATTAAATTAATTATTGAAAAAACTTTGCTATCCTAGTGAATATAACTGAATCGAACGGATTAATTAGTGTTTAGTGAACTTTGATTCAAATAAAAAATAATAACAATAATGGTAATATTAATAATAGTTTTTTTTTTGGCATAAATAATAATAGTATTATACTTCCGTATATTCCCTGTTGAGAGCAATTGCAAAACATAATAAGATCCTTATTTTATATATACTCTTTTTTAAAAAAAAAAGTTATTTTATATAAACTCTTATAAATTCCATAATAAGAGCCAATGTGGTATGCTATATATAATTAGAATTTTTCATTTTTTTTTATATATGCTATGTTCTACACAGGAAATTCAAATCAAGTTTAACAAAAATAATTAGTTAGTAAACCTAACAAGCAACTGTGATTTAATTACTATTAATGCCATATATATATACTTATATAGTACAACAATAATTTTTTTTTTTTTTTGAGGGGAATAACAAAACATATTACACATACAACATGGGAAAAAATGGGTAATGAGAATGAAGTATTATCCAATGCATTCGAGCTAAATCCTTGAAGAGACAACTATTAGATTTTGCTGTAGTGCGACTACCAAGCAGAGCAACAACTGCTTAATTTTGTGCAAATTATATATTTATACGGAGAGATGGCTAACAATTATAGAAAGATTTATTGCTTTTCAATCTATGGAAAAGATTTGTATGTATAGTTCTTAATTTTTTTTAATATGTTCTTGAGGAGACCAGACACCGAATTTTATTTGCTTAATTCATTACTTCTTAGCTAGATATGAGCAAAACTGAAGAATTTGCAAATTAATTATGTATTAGAAATAAGTACTTTTAAGCCACTTGATGCTTAACTAGAAATTATTCAATTATGGGTATATATAATTATTTTTTGTCTTGGCATGTGACTAATTACTCTTTGTTGCTTATAAGAAAGGTATATGAGATCATAATGCAGTTTATTTTTAAATATTTATTTTAATCCAGATATACACAATTGGATTTTTTTAATTTTGGTTATGCAACCATGAGACCAGCATGAATTGCTTAAGGACCCTTCCTTTTTGAGTTCAAACAGAATTTTGAGTCTGAAGTCATCAGTTAATATCATGGATGTAGAATTTTTTTTTTTTACAAAATAATATTCGTGGTTCTACACCAATTCATTTGTATGTGCGCTATATGTCAAATAATTTTTTTTTGTCTCTATTATCTATATCAAAAAGTTTACGAAATTTTAATTAATTCTATTTGATCCAGATAAAGCTTTAAAAGCAATAAAAATCTCTTCAAAACTAATTTAATATAATTATATATATTATAATTTAAATTTAAGATGTCACTTAAATGATAATAATATGCAACAATGAAATTTAATGCTTTTTTTTTTTAGCAACTTAAGGAACTTTCCAATATAATTAATTATTTTCTTTTAATATGTGTACATTGCTATTTATATGTATAATCTTCTCAGTTGATGTTCTGTTCAAGTGGTTTTTTTCCATCACTTTTTCAACAAAAATTACTTACCAGAAAAAATATAAATAAGCTCTTTCTTAAACATGATGTACGTATAACATAAATTAATTTGATGTTCGTAAAGAGATAATGTGTGTGTGCGTGTATATATATATATAAAGAAGCAACTAGTTGAGAAGAGTCTAATTAATTTTCAGTACCTTAGTAAAATTTGGAGTCACAAATGAGGCTATTGATTATGGGATTCTAAAATATGAGACTACTTCCTGAGCATGGCAAATCTTTTCCAGGATCACATGATCTTTCAAGTTGCATTAATCCATTACAACTGGGATTTGAATTACAATAAAATCTTCGTCCATTTCAATTCTTGAATTGCCAAATTAATGCAAAAAATAAAAAAAATAAAAAAAAAAGAAAGAAAAGAAAAGCATCAAGCATTTATTATTCGATGTTCAAGCCATTAATATATGATTTCCATACTCTTGTTGTTGTTCCTTTGAACAAGTTGGAATATTATACAAATTGCATTAATGCAATTTTAATTATTCAACCCATGATTTTCAATCAACGGCAGAAACAGGAAATATGATACCATGGTTTTTGTTTTTGGGTTTCACTATACAAACATCGACTGCCCATGCCCCCACTCCAACACCTTAGATTGAAAATCATCTCGTACATTGTATCTGTCAATTATCCTGCTGGCCACAAACGCCAATTCTTGCGAAATAAATAAATGAATAAATAACTTGACCTATAAGAAAGCCAATTAAGAATTCTCAAACCATTTGTTTTGAAACAAGTGGTAGATAATAGTGACAAGCTCTCAATATATCCCAGAAAATATTTGAAAAACTAAAGTTTAGAATTACGTATTTTTAAGCTTAGATTCCATTCATATCAAGACAGTGAATTTATGGGGAAAAAAACTCCAATAATATATATTTTTTTAGTTCGTTGAGAGAGAAAAAGTTAATCCAAATCTTTTATAAAAGTTTGAATGTCTCTCATTTTAATAAATCAATATACAAACATGTCAAATGACTAATTAAATATTATTATATTAGGTTAGCTACAGAAAAAGTTGTTAAAATTTTCGCTAAATGCCAAAAGTTAAAGGATTATAACTGTATAACAGACTGATTCAACGCTATACCAAACACTCTCTTAATTATATTTTTCAAAGTTGGAATATAAAATAGTAAACTATATAGCTAGAGACACACTGCAAGCTGTTTTCATATGGAAAATCATAAGAATAGGCAAATGTGAATAATTTAGTTTATGCCTATAGCTATATACAGCTAAAAAGAAAATTAATTAACTTCATATGCTTGAAGCTAGTACGTGACTCTCGTTGCTTAACTTAATTTAACATATTTCTTATTTCTTTTCACAGTTTTGCAATGTGTAGCAATACCAGAAGTAACTGGCATTACACAAGACATAAAATTTGAAGAGTTACGAGTATTGACCAAAGCTTTGCCAAACTTGTTAATGCACGTTCTCTCTTAACACAACTTTGCTTTTTTTTTACTTTTTTTATGTCCTTTTATTGACTACAGAGCAAAGATGGAACGGGACACTTCTGTTAAAGATGGAACGGGACACTTCTGTTAAAGTATATGTGCGTGTGAGTTTTGGTCGGGTTGAGTTGGTTCTTTTGTTGGGAAGAAAAGACTCGTGAAGAGCAATATTTACATAAAATCAAAATAGTAAAGGATTTCACAATAAGATAATTTTTTTTTTAAATTGAATAAAAAAAATTAATATTTCACTTTTTTTCTAAATTTGGAGATCTTATGATTTTAGCATCAATACACAGCATAATAGAAGACAGTTTTTTTCTTTTAAATCCACTACGGTAGGAATTGAACCATACACTTCAAGGTTTAAATTGTCCCTTGTAAATATTTCAGTTTGGATACTCCCATAAACACCCAAATCGAACTTGATTCATGTGATTATGAGAACTTCAAATATAATTTTTAAAAAAAAAAAAACTTATAGCTGAGTTTCTAAAGATGGAGAAGAAGGAACTGAAGAAAGAAAGTATTTTCTCCTTCAAACAAACAGTAACTCAATACACATACATAGGACAAGCAATATTCACAGTCCTTTGAAAGGTGCATATGATATATATACTGAACTCTTGAAACAGAAGAAGATAAAAGGCTGGTTTACCTGCATATTACGTGGTGTAGCAAAATGTAGTGTACCCTCTAAAATAATGGGACCCCTACCACTCATTTCTACTACCAGACAAAGCACTAACAAACAAAACTTGCATAGAAGGAGAAAGGATTGTTTTTAGGTTGTACCTAAAAACCCTAAAAATAGATTATATATATATATATTGTGGGCTGTCTAATTAGTTGTATTAGGAGATGCATATTGAAGAAGAAGAAGAAGAGAGGAAAAAAAAAAAAAAAACTACGTACTGTACAGAAACCGCTTAGTGTCGGGGTGGTGGGGAGAAACAGCCCGTGGTTTTCTCCGTCTCACCACCGTTTTGGGTGTTTGGGTTTTGCCCTACCTTTTGCTTGTGCCTCTCGTGGATGCTTGTCTTGTCATTTTAATATATATATACACCAATCTTTTTACATTAATTAAAAATTGATTTTAGCTCAAATTGGATGCTATTTTTTTCTTTTTGTTATTCTCTTAATTTCTAAATCATTCTTTTTATTGTCAATTATGATTTGTGTATTTGTCTTGAGTGATTAATTATCAATTATATAAATAAACTAAAACTAATAATATTGATTAAAATAATATTTACTTTTAATAGTTATTTCATCGTCCAATATTTAGATCCCATAAATAATAAGTTTTTAATTCTAAAAATATATTGTGATAAATACTGAATAATAAAATAATATTTAACTTATATCATCAATTTTTATGTATCCAACATAAATTAAAATAATATTTAAATTAAATAAAAAAAATTTCCCTTTTAAATAGAAATTGAATTTTTCATTTTATGATGTCCTTATTATTATATTTTAAATTTTATTCAACTCTTTTATCCTATTTTAGTTTCATTAATTAAAATTTTCATTTGTTTATCCGTATAATTAATAGAAACATCTACCTACAGAAGATCTACTTCATTAGCCACACGTCCAATATTATATACATATCATAGATTTATAGATTCATTGGCTTGTCAAATATATATGTATTTGGGATGAGTTTTTCTTTCGACTAATGTACAGTTGGAGGGAGCGGCTTCATTTGTCGTATTGCACTGGTGATTCTCTCCAAGGGCAGGAAAAAATTGAACTCAACAAAATTACACCAGCTTCCCTTTCTTTTAGCGACCTAGTACGCTGAAGCACTGTTGCCCTAAGCCTTAGGATTTTACATATGAACAACTATAAATTGTATTTTTTTAATATAAATTATCAGTATTTAAAATTTATTTACAATTTAAATAAAATTTAACAATTAATTTAATGTAATTATACGAATTATAATTCAAATTTCAAATATTTTTAAATGAAAATAATTTTTTCCAACTGATTCTATACTCTAACTTTACATTAAGCCTGTAATATTTATTTAAAATTTTCTAAATTTGTATGCGCTAATTTTTTGCTTCTAGAAAATGGAAAAATGCTTTGTGGACAGTAGTTATCATCATATTGTCTTTGGATAATCAATAGTTTGGTAAACAGGCGGCTCTATGAAAGAAAAGAAAAGAAAAGAAAAGAAAAGAAAAAAAAAGGGTATCATTATTACTCATAGCTGACCAAAATTAATCAATCGATTAATTAATTAAATGTAATTTATTGTGTTTATGTGGTCATAATAAAAGGTTTCTTCCTTTATTATTTCATTAGCTACTTTGTCTTATTCTTCAATAATCAATCAAACCCTTCTCTCTCCCACCTTCCTAAAGTTCTTATTTTCCAATTTCAAATTAGCTAGTGCACTTGTCATGTGCACTAGGTAATTTATGTAGAGTTAAACCCACGTGTTCATGATTATATATATATTTTTTTTACAAAAATAATATTTGTTTTTTAAGGGCAATCATCATCATATTAATTTGCATATGAAAATCCATCTATATGACCACTATAGTGAATTTTATTTTATTTTAAGCTGTGAAATTTTTCAAATTTGGAATTTCATAATAATCATATTAATTTTCATATACACCAAACGTAGAAATGTTGCAACCGGAGTAGTCAATGACCCCAAAAGGAAGGCTAATTAAGATCGGAATCAATCATTCGCTGAACAACTAATTTTGGACAGTTTTAGATGGATACACTTATAGTTACACATAATTAACTCGCCAATAAGTTTATTTTATTTTTAAAACCATAAAATTTAAAATTTAAAATTTAAAAATACTTCAATTTCGAATTCAAGAATAGTCAAAGCATTTTATAACTAATACAATAACATCAAATGAAAAAAATAAAAATATATTACATTATAATAATATTAACACTCTTTTTAAATTAAATGAAAATTAATTCTATAAATGAATGGTAATGAAATTCGAATATTATAATTTATGATACTCTTGTAAGAAAATGACTGTTAAACCTTAATTTCACTAGCAAATAAATAATATTATTAAGTATTTATGCTCATATACTAAGTATTTAAATAGTTATAATTATTTTAACTCATTAAACTATTGGATAATTTACACATATTTATTAACTTTAGTTAATTAGAAATTTATAGTTACTTAAGATATAAATTATTAATTGTATAATATATATCCTTTGTATATATCCGAATGAATCTAGAGAATTATTTATGAATAATTTCTTGTTTCCCCAATCTTCGCTACAGGCATCCAGAAATCAATATATATTACCTATAATGACACAAGTAGTACAAAGAATAATCCTATCTATCATCTGAACTCAGCAATCATTGACAAAGAGTGATATTATACAAACCACTGAAATTAAATGAAGTAAACAACAATGACAAGAACCCTTCTGGTCTTTCAAAGCAAATAAAGTATATAGGGTCATGAACTAATGATGAAACCATTAATGAAGATTGAATACATGTGAATAATAACAGTAATAGATATATATAACCCTAGCAGATACAAAAGCTCCCCGGCCCTGAGTGCTGCCATGGACAGATATGGCAGTGCATGTCGACCTGATACTGCCAAACCCAGCCGTTGAAAAGGTAAGCATAGTATCTACATATTCTTGCCTTCGCTTCCACCAAATACATCTGCCAAAATAGGTTCTTTAGTAAATTACCAGCTAGTAATATAGTTGCACTTGTATATTCAACCACTTTTGTTTTGTAACATCATATTATAATACTATATAGTTTTTATGTCTTTATTAACCAACTACATCAGCTATTGTAAATTTTTAATTAGGCAGGTGGACTGATAATAATCATCATCAACAGTATTCTTATCATTATGTCTTTCATTTTTGTTTATACAACACTCACCTTACTTAATGAAAACCTTACTGTTCTATGAATAGTTTCAGCACTAATAAGCTAAAGTTTATTAGTTAAGATTAGTACTTGAATCATTAATTTCTTTTTTTTTTTTTTTTTGTTGACAAAGTCATTATAGTGAAATGGAATAATAAGAAAGAAATGGAAACAAACAAAGAGAGAAGAGGCCCACCAATTCATTTTGATTTTTTGAGGACAATAAGAAAAAATAAAAATTGTAGTGACCTACAATATAAGGTATATGGGTCCCAAACATCCCCCACCACAATTTTTTCAGTGAGAAAAAGAAAGGGCTCTGTGTTGGTTTTATAGCACTGTTCATAAAAGCAAATTATATAACAGAGAGCTTAACAATACAAAGAACTTGTCAGGGTCGAATTTGATGCCAAATTCATCTTTTTCGATTCAGACAGAATTTTGGAGTCAAAGTTTTGGAGAGAAAATATATATGTATACATTGAGAGTTTGTTTGATTTTAGAGATTTCGGTGAAAAAGACATGAAATCACCCTTCAAGAAAATGTTAATAAATAAATGAAAACATAATACAACATACTAGCTAGCCATTTATGGTCTTGTATTAAATAATAACTATTCAAGTATAGAAACCCCTCTTCATGTCTACCTATATATATATTCATCATCTTGGAGTGTGTTGGCATCGCATCAAGGTTTTATATACCATTTTCCAAGAACAAAAAAGTGAGCCAGTCAAAAATGGAGATCAATCAACATGGTTTCTTGGAAGCTCTTTTATCTCAAAGAAGAGATAATTTGGAAACTATGCCAAGTTTGCAAACAGATATTGGTGAATTTTTCCCTAGTGGGTGGAGCTTTGATTGCTTTAATGAATTTGGTGGTATTAATTCAGTAGCTGCAACTTCACTGCCTCCAAGTTCTTTCTACCAAGAATTCACTTCTACTCCATTTGAGCAACAGCAAGATCTCAACAGTTACTATTTCGATGGAGTTTCTTGTCCATTCGGTGATCCACCATTCGCAGATGATCACTTCTCCGCTCCACAGTTTACTGATTCTTCTTATAACACTCTTGATACGCCACCATTTCCTGTTCAAGAAGATCATACTCCAATGTCATTAATGGAGGATGATCAGGACATGGGTTTGCTTCAAAATCATGTTCAGAATCTTGAACTGCCTGCTACTTGTAAAATTGAGCCAATTCAATCTCCTGAAACAGCTGTATTTAACACTGGAACTTGCCCAGAAGTAAAGATTAAAGGTAAAAAGTTAGAAGGTCAGCCATCAAAGAATCTAATGGCTGAAAGAAGAAGAAGAAAGAGATTAAATGACCGGCTTTCGATGCTGAGATCAATTGTTCCTAAGATAAGCAAGGTAAAGATCTGACTGTACAGAAAATTTATTAAGTGAAAAATTTCAAGTCTTTATAGAGGATATGTAATTAGCAAATTCTTTGTAATGAGATTTTATTTTGTGTTTGTTTCTGTAGATGGACAGAACATCAATTCTTGGAGATACAATAGATTATGTGAAGGAGTTATTAGAAAGAATCAGCAGCCTGCAACAAGAAATTGAAGTGGGTTCAAATCAGTTGAGCATTTTGAATAACGCAAAAGCAAGTGAATTTATAGTGAGAAATTCACCAAAAGTAAGTACTTAGCACTAATCCAATGCTACCTCAAAAAAAAAAAAAAAGAACTGAGAACTTAATTACCCAGTTTCTAATAAGAATTTGCATTTACGTTGCATCTGCAGTTTGAAGTAGAAAGAAGAAATGAAGATACCCAGATTGAGATTTGCTGTTCATCAAAACCAGGGCTATTGCTATCAACAGTAACTACATTAGAATCATTAGGCCTTGAGATTCAACAATGTGTTATTAGCTGTTTTAATGACTTTGCAATGCAGGCTTCTTGCTCAGAGGTGCAAAAAGTTTAGCTTTTTCTTATTATTTATTTTTCTCTTAATCTCTTTTACTTCTATGAATTATCTGATTTTGTGTTCTTTTTTTGCCGTGATGCTGCTAGGAATTGGAGCAGAGAAGTCTAATAAATTCTGAAGATATAAAGCAAGCTTTGTTTAGAAGTGCAGGATATGGAGGAAGATGTCTGTAGAGATGCAAATAACATAAACCCAAAAGAAAAGGAGAGCAAATTTTGATGACGTTCTTCCGAAATCCATGTTATTTCAATGAGGTTTTCAAATGAAGTTGTAGTTGCTTTAATTTTTCGAATAAAGTCACTTTCTGCTGCCCATTAGAGCTTGTTGTGTCCGTTATCTTCTTCAATATTATCAGTGCAATTGCTTTAATGTGATGAAAATATTTTTGGCTATTTTTCAAGCTTATTCAAGTAAAACTAGTGACTTTTTTATTTATTTTTGACAAAAAGTAAATATTTGGTAAGTGTTTGATATAGCTGTTGAAAGAGAACTGGTAGCTGTTAAAAGAGAGCTGATACATGTTTAGTACATCTATCAGCTCCTATTCATATTAACTTCAATTTAAAGGTTTTTATAAATAATTCTCATCAATTTAAATGCAATTACTTAATTGTGTCTATTTATTTAAATGTAATTATTTAATTATTTATATCTGTTTAAATTAAATTAAAAAAAATTATATATTAGTTTTTTCCTTTCATGCCTTTCTAATTAATTTTTTTATTTATTTCATTTTTTTTTAACAATTGTTTTAAAGATTTACAAATTTATTATTGCATTTTTACATAATAATAATGATAATAATAATAATAATAATATTATTATTATTATTATTAAAAAAATTAATGTAAATATGTTATATTATATTATATATCATAAATAAATTATTATATAATTTTATTATATTTAATTACATAATTTTTCATATTTAAAATATCCATAATAGTCACTAAACATACAAATATCAACAACAATAAATAGTTTTACCAAACACTTAACATTGACCAACTAATAGCTACCAGTTATTAGCAACAGTTTAGTCAACTAGATACTAATATTTGAAATATAATACATGAGACTAATCCAATACAAAATTAAAAACAAAAGTCAAAAAATCTGAAAAAACCCTAACAAACAAAAGAAAAAAAAGAAAGAACTGATGTCAATATCTTGCTAACTCCGTCTTCATTTTTCATCTGATACTGGAGTCTCTAGAGATTTTCAGGGTAATTTTGAATTCAAATAAACACAATGTTGCCAGTCAAATCTAATATATATATATTGGTAAATTAAATATATATATATATATATATATTGGTAAATTTGAAGGTCATATGACCTTAATATTAATAAACTGCACAATAGGGGACAGCCCTACCCTATTAAATTTACGATGGTAAGAATCAAACCTTGCACCTTATGATATTCTTGGAGAAAAGTTATCACTTAACTACTTATTCACTAGTTAAAAAAATATATTAAAATATAAAGAAACAAGAAAAACAGTTGTTTATACAACCAATTAAAAAGAGAGGAGCATTATAAAGCTATTGGAAACACTCTCAAATCTAACCTAAACCTTAGAAAAAATATTAGTTAAGAAATCTCGTATACTTCCACCACTACCGTAAAAAAATTATGGAAGAAAAATAAAAGAAATATACATATATTTAAATCCTAAACATAAATATCATAATAAAATTAAAAATTTTGGTGGTTTTTGGTCAAAGACTACCCTCAAGTAGGAAGACAATAAGGAAAAACTTAGAGAGAAAAGAGAAACAAGAAATGAGTATCTACCGATCTAAGCCAAAATTATTCCCAAAACTATCTATTAGTTGACCAAACATGTGGGTAAATGGAAAAACTCTCAACTAATAGCTTTGTTTTGTTTTGTGAACAATATCATCTTTTTCACAATTTCATTGTTTCAAAGGGGGTGACTGCTAGTTTTTAACCAATAATCATCTCCTACTTACTTATGTATTTACTTCTTTTCTTTTATATTTTTTAATTATAGCTACTAATATATTAGTGATAGATATGGATATGTTGTTGATAGACTTTTTTAACATATGGTTTTAAGTATGCCGCCTCTGTTTTGCATGGATTTTGATCTCCTGAATTTGGGCGATAGAAGAAGATCTTAGATCCTCCACTGATTGGCCAAGGTTGCTCTTCCTCTTTCTAGACATAGTCATCTAGAACAATCCAAGACATTATCAACTCAAACAGGTCTAGATTGATGAAGTGCACCAAATCGTTGTCGACCAGGTTACCATTGTCGCCACTACTTCTATACAATTGTGTTTCTATTCTCCTCAACACATTAGGTTTTCAATCCTAAAGTTAAGAAACAACAGTTTTGGACTTTATCATAGCATTGATTTAAAATATAAAAGTTTTCAAACATACACTAAAGTTTTTTTTTCTTTTACCAAAAATATTAATGGTTAGGTGTTAGATTAAAAAGAAAGAAGAGATGAAGTAGAGACTTGAACCACCCATGTCCATTTAGGACCCTAATGCCCTCATCACCATGTCATAGACATAGGGTATGCACTTGTAATATCCCGTGTTTTTAAATATTTTTACACTGTATCGGGATATGCAGTGTTAATAATTCTTAAATATGATATTAATATTTTATGAGCTTTTATTTAATTAAAATTGAATATTTAATTATTTATTATTATTTTAAGTGTTTTACGTAAAATTTTCCAGGGACCTGCATTTTCGGGAAAATTTTCACGTAAATAATTTATTATTAATTATTTTGAATAGATTTTCGGACTTGCATGAACTCATACATATTTTTAAAATACTAAATAAAGCTTATATGTATATTTATTTAATTAACTAGGGTTTAATTAATTACCCTAATATTTTATTAATTATTAATTGGTTTTGATATTATTTAATTATTTTTAGGTGTATTAAATTATTAAAATATTAAATTATATGTGTGTGGTGTATATTTAATGTGTGTGGTTTTATATTATTTTAATATATAGTATAAAGTATATATATATATATATACATTAAATATTAACAAATTATAAAGTTTAACTTATTTACAATTTTGCCACTCTCCCTTCTTCAACATTCCCGACCATCCCCATCACCGTTCCGCCGTCTGCCATCCCGATTTCTCACCGCCGGTGTGCCTCCCGGTGTGCCACCTCCTTCCTCAGCCTTCCTCACCGCCTGTTGTAGCCGTTTCCAGCGTCTGGAGATCGATTTTGGCCGGAGAAGCCGAAAGTTAGAGCAACGTCGTTCACGACGTTTCCGACCACCGTTTTTGACACCGCTGGTCTCTTTCTTCTCCTTGAGCTCCGATGAGTGTGATTCCAAGCTTTGTTTCACTTGAAATGGTCTTGATTTGCTTAGGTTTTGATTTTTCGAATTCGGCCTATTAGAGTTCTTGAATTTTTTGAACTTCAATTTGATTGATTCATGAAAAATTCCTTCACAAATGTTGTTCCCCTTAGCTTAATCTACATGTTTGAATTTTTGTAGAATTTTTGGAGATTATTTTGATTTTTGGGTATTTTTGAATATTTTAATATTATTTTCTAATTTTCGGAAATTAATTAAATAAATTATGAAATTGTGTTTTATGATAAATATAGGTGTTGAAATAAATTATAGGAATTTATTTGGAATTTTTATGAATTTCTAAGTATTTATTTTGAATTTGTTTAGGTTTATGTAATTTTGGAAAATTAGGTTAATTGTGTTTTTAATTGAAATTAATTCATCAATTGAGTTTAATTATTAATATTATTGATAAATATGTTGAGAAAATTAATTTTGGATAATTATACTATTTTTGGTGAATTTTTGAAGTAATTTTAGTATATTTATATATATAGGGGCATTTTGGTAATTTTATACAAAATTGGCAAAAAATGTAATTTAATTGGTTTTAATAGTTATTTAAGGTATAAAAATAATTTCTACAAATTATTTAATATTTTTAATTAATTAAAACTATTTTTCGTGAATTATTTTCAATTATATATATATAATATACGATTTTACTAATAAAATGAGTTTTTATCGGTTTTTAATGTGTTTAAAGGTTAATTATGTAATTTTTACGTATAAAATGTATTTCTATGTTATAAGGGTATTTTTGGTAATTCTAAAATTGTTCTGTGATTGTGGACCCCGGTCAGTAGATTGTAGTTTGGAGTCCGACCGAGGGGTTGTGGATGGATTGTTGTGCCTATTTTTTGAAGTGTTTTTCTTTGCAGGGTTGGCTCTACTCTTTTAGTAGAGAGATGTCCATTTTACAGGGGAGGTTCTGCCGAATTTTTGGTAGAATTCTCGTAAAATGTGATATTCGGTCGAACCCTAATTTCGATTCTGTGTTTAATATTCTAGATCGAGTTCTAGGATTTTCTGTTAGGTTTATTCTAATTTTTGTCATTATTATTTGTTGAGTTGTGCTGAAACCGAGGCCTAGCGGAATAGACCCGTCGAATCCATCTCGTGGAGCGCACTAATTGTGAGTTACTATTTTATATATATGTGCTTTAGGATGAATGATTTTAAAAATATATGTTTCATTTTGATTAAATATGCATAAATAATTTGGTTAGTACCTAAGTTTATTTTTAGTTTACTTCTGGTTTATTTTTGGTATATATTAAATTATATGCATGTTTTATTAATAAATTATGTTTAAAATGTTTTTAAATATATTTCTAGCTTAAATTGTAATTTGATTGGATTTATTTGACGTATATATACTCGAAATATACCTGGTTTACTTTTGGTATATTTCCAGTATATATATGGTTTATATTGTTATGTTATTTAAATTCATGCATCATTTATTTATGAATGAATGTTTTATATTTATTAATAAAGGATACCAATAGAACGTGCTACCTAGTGGGCAGCACTAGGACCGAGTACGTACCTGTACGTTTATAGCATTTAGGCTATATTACTAACCAGTTTGTGGATATTGATTGGATATGAATATTTGATGTGTGATATGATTTGGGAGTGTGATTGCTGGAGCTCGGTTGACCAAGTGTCTCGGGGCCAATCACACTGGCAGTCAGACTGTTGGAGCTCAGTTGACTTAATGTCTCGGGGTCAGTCTACTGTCCAAATGAATTAAGTGAACATATTTGGAATAAGTGAGTCTGTATGACTAGAGTGTTGTCTAACACTGTTTTGAGGTTGCAATATTATAGGGTTCTATTTGATCCTTCAAAATCAATGATTTTCAGTAAAATATATATAAAATGATTTTACAGCATCTGTGTGTATTTGTCTGTATATATACATATTAGATATATATTGTTGACTGTATGCATTATCATTTAGTATGCATGTATATATATTATAGTAATTCACTCAGTGAGGTCTGACTCCCCTCCGTTGACTAATTTTTCAGGAGAGTCATCATCTTCAGATCTCAGTAGCAGGCCTGTACGCCGGATTTCTTCCGCCCCGACTTCTTTATATAAACTGCTTCTCTGAGTCTTGAGTTTTATTTTATTTAGACACTGCAGTAGTCATTAAATTGTTAAAGAGATGTTGTATTATATTTGAACTGAATTTGTATCAAAAGAGTTTATATATATATGAGATGAGTATTTAATTTAAATCCAGTTGGTGGAAATGTTATTGTGATATTTATGATTTTTATTTTCGCTGCATTATATATTGTTATTACTATTGCATGTTTATTTTATTTTTAGGCTTGCTACGGGTTCCGGATTCGAAAGAATTCTCGTTCCCTAGCGCCGATCATAGCTCCTATTTTGGATTGTGACAACATTAATCTTTTAATCTAATATAATCTACTATTGTTGTTAAAAAAAAAAAAAAAAAAAAGTATCTACCCGTCCAAATTAACATACTTTTGTTCTGTATTTGACATATTTACCAATTATCAGTTATTACCAATTATCAGATACTA
Organism: Mallotus nudiflorus; assembly: GCA_947683625.1. Lineage (NCBI taxonomy): Eukaryota > Viridiplantae > Streptophyta > Magnoliopsida > Malpighiales > Euphorbiaceae > Mallotus > Mallotus nudiflorus. The sequence continues at coordinate 5,527,811 of CANTUR010000166.1, read as the reverse complement.
ATCATATATATGTGTGTATAACAATTCATCTGTACTTTTTTTACAGCAACCCGCCTTCTTTATAATTTGTGGCTGTGAAATTTCCTAACGAGTACCGTAGAATCAGACATTTTTCTGAGTATTTTTTTACTTTAAATTGAAATAGGAAAAGCCCTACCAAGGACCAAGGAAAGAGATAAAAAGATAAAATTACATAAAATTTATTAATTTTTGGTGGGTTGTGGCTCACTGACTTTGCAGCTAAATATAATGGCAAACTGCTGTATGGTTGGTGTCTGTCTAGTACAAAATGTTTTCCTCTTTCAAAGGTAACATAGAACAGACCCTAACATACCAGGGCCAATGTGACTTCCCAAGTTTCATCAATCATGACAGAATTCAAATACTATGTAATGATAGAACAGCATTTATTGTTGTATCTTTACATGCTCATGAGTTTTAATTCAGTTTTGAGCTCACTGGCATCAACTTTCTTTGTAATAATTAGAAAGTCAGATCATTTAAATGTCGATAAATTGTCATTTCAATAGCTGATCTAAATTATTTTCTCGTTAGCCACTCCAATCAACTTAAAACAAATAAATAAATAAAAGGTACATGTGATTATTCTTGAAAATTGGAGAGATGGACAGCAAACAAAGCAGATCATTAAGTTGCAATCAAAAATTAATATTTATTGAACTCACCATCTTGCAAGATCATAAGCTGTTTGTTTTGACAGCATTATTCACTTTATGTCCATGTCAACAACAACAACAAAATGAACTGCTAATTTTTTTAATAAGTAAGAAAAAATAAAGTTTATTAATATATTTATTTCATAAGAGTGTACTTATAGATTCTGAGAATATAATCATCTTGCCTTTTTCTTCCAATGGTGATTTCAAAATGTCTAATCTTACCATGCTTTAAAGCGGATTTATAGTCTTATGATAATATGTGATTGGGACCTCACATAGTCCTCTACTCAATTTTGCCAACTCTAAGAATCTTTTGATATGACACCCCCAAATTATGAACTTGTACAATGCAATAAAGCCTTCGGACATTTCCTATATACGAGCAAGGAAATTGCCCTGATGTTTCCATTTCGTATCTGCTTTAATATTTATTTAATTTTTAAAAAAATTATGAACTCAATTCAATGGAAAAAAAAATGATCTTAAAGATAAGAGAAATTATTCAACTCGGTGCACAAGGAATTCCACAAAAGCAACTTTGATGTACCTCACTCATTATAAATTATATATATATATATATATATAAGGAAAATTAAAAAAAAAAAAAAAGAGATTTACATGGTTAATTATTATAAACTGTGTTCGCAAATGCAAAATCTAATATCATATTTTATTCAATAATTTTTTGTATATAACAATTACAAATGTGTATATAGCAATTACAATTAGAGTTTTATAGTATATAAGATAAAAATATTTGACCGATTAAAATCAACCTTTGTGATTTTTCAATAATTAAAAAATTAATATAATATTATTTGATTTGATTTCACATAATCAAAAAGTGGAAAGCACATTTACTTTCCAACAATCACAACATTTGTTCAGTGTGATAATTTTTTTCTTAAAAAAAATAGCTTTTAGATATACTTTGTATTATGTTAATTTCAAATTATAAAAAAGTTGCATTTTAAAAATAGCTTATGACAACGCTCAACAGTATTTAGCATTTTTCATCATTTCTTTAATTTATAAACTAATCATGAAGTTAATTTAACTAATTAAAATATAATTTATAAATATTTTCTATCAAAATAATTATATTTTAATCTATAAAATAGCTATTCAAATATTTCAAATACGATTTCAAGATATATATATATATATATATATATATATATATATATATATATATATATATATATAAATTGAAGGTGAGGAAGCTGTTTCCATAGGCCCAAGCTGCACAACAGGCTCATAATTTTAGGTTAGGTTGGGCTCGCCGTACTTGAACGAATATGGCTTTTTTTCCAATTCTGCCGGTCCTTTTTGTCTCACAAAAAAAAAAACAAAAAAACAAAAAAAAAAAGGTGTTTTACAGTATATGGCATGTAAGATTTTTCTTCACATTATATTTATTTTTATTCTAAATTAAATACATGCACTTAAATTAATTTATTTTTCAATTTAATTTTTTTGAATTTATATAGAATATTAAATTAAGAAATTCGTTCAATATTTTTATTTAAATACTTTTTTCAATAAATAAAAAATCTTATTTTACAATACACATATTCTTTTTTTTTTTTTTGATATAAGAGATTGAGGGGGAAAGGAGGACAGATCCAAACATCTCAAAACAGAACCAACCCTATGACTGGAACGATCCAATTCAAGGTGAATAACTCAAATATTTTTATACCTAAAAGCGCTGCTTCTAGAACTTGACCCATGACCTAAAGGTCATGGGTTCCTCTTCCTTTGCCACCATATTATTATGTACCCTTATAAAATTTAGGATTATTAACTACTATAATTAGGGGAGCTATAATTTCACTGTAATTAATTTTTTCAGTGAGACTTCCCAATGGGGTGAATGAACTCATGTATGTATAGTTGCGATCGAGTTTATTTTAAGAATAATGATTTATGTCATTAGTAGCGACATAAATAGCATGTTAATAAAAAGAGAAATTTATTTTATGTTATCAATTCCCAATTATTTAACCTCTTGAATGTAATTTTAACTTAAAAAGTTTTATCTTTTAGCGTCAATAATTATACTATTCATGTTATTAATAGCAATATATATCATTTTTCATATTAATACCTCTCAAAATATCTTTACACGAGCCCCTACATATTTATGTGATCTTTTTTGTGTAGGAAAGTGAAATTGTCACTCTCTACCTATTGCTTTTTCTTCCTTTTTGGGGTTTGCACTTTGTTACTCATACTCCAAAATTAGCTCACTTTCATTACACATCACGCGCGCGCGCATATGTGCATGAGTGAAAAGAAATCACCCAACAAATTTATCCAATTACATTATAGATCAGAAGGATTGGGTTCCTTTCTTGTATGCTTTATACATCGTCTTGCCATGCAATGAGTAATCCAAAGAAATAATGAAGCCAATCATAGCATAGCAGCCGATCGAGGCAAAATATGGCCTATATTCAATCAAATGAGTTTTGAAAATTGAATTCTTAGATTTAATATAATCCTACAAAAGAGTTTATCTCGTAAAAAACAAAATAGTGAGAAATTTCTATATATAATTGGAATGTATTGTATTTAAATAGATTTATATACACTGATGAATGTCATTAGAATATATTTTACAAATTTAATAATTTAATATAATATTTTAAATGTAAATAAATTTTTTTAAAAGTACATCACTTAAATTTTACAATATTCCTAAAAATGTTGTTAAAAAAATAAATAAGATTGTTTTTCCGTACTAATTATTGATTGGCGTACTGCAAAAGATGGAGCCACCCCACCAACCAATGAAACTAAGCCTGTCCAGCAACCTAAATAAATTAGCCACCTGCAACATCAAAAGCAAGGAGTTATTATCATCACAAAAGCTTCATGCAACTGTTTCTTTGGATATCTTTTAGTTGAGGGGTAGACGTTAGTGCTAGAGAAGAAGAAACAGAGCAAGAAATTAAACAATGGGGAGTGAAGAACCAAGCCAACCACCCATAGGGCTTCCTCTATCTTTAGTACTTCTCGTGATCTTTTTGTGTTTCATGGGTGGATTGTTCTTTGGCTGCCTCCATTGGCACAATTTACAATTCTTATTTGGAGCTTCAAGTCATGATCAAGACAACTCCCATAACAGCAACCCAGAAGTTATAGAGCATGCACCCCACAAATCGCATCAGGTATGTATAATATATATATATATACACACACACACACACTTGTGACCCTCTCCTCTTTAATTCTGTTAGTTTTCTTGAAGATTAATCTTGATTTTTCTAATGAAGATTTTCTTTATGTTGGTACCTTCCACTTATATATATATATATATATATATATATATATATAAATGTATATATGAAAAATTCATAGAGAACAGGGATGATTAATTGTACTGATATTGGAAAACAGCATGATTTAAAAGAAAATGAAAGGGACAGCCTGCCAGTACTGATGCCAGGAGATGAAGTACCCAAGTTCATAGCAGTACCATGTCCATGTCAGCCTCCAATAGTTCATGAGAAATTCTCAGTGGAATAGCAGAAACCTTCAGTGCTTAATTAATTTCTTGTATATGATGTTTGATCCCTTGTCATTTCGCAGAACGCATACACATACAGTAAGTGTTATTTTTCTGGGTAATAGTCTTCATTAGTGCTCCTCTCATAATCTAGTGGCTCGGATGATATATGGTAAAATTATGAGTTAGATTTTTTACTTCCCCTATCTACCGGTAGTTAAAAAGAAAAAAAATCTTTATTAACAGTCACTTTGTTAGGTGTGTCCACTACAAATGAAAGTATATATATATTGCTAATTGCTTATCAAAAAACAGAAGATTATATATATGGCTTTACAGCACACAAAGCTTTTATATCCAAACCACCAAAAATATAGCTACAGATATACAAAAATATTATGTTAACTATAGCATTAGCAACATTTTTTGGTAGCCAAATCACTAATTAAATAAAATCTTAAAATTTTTTAGTATCCTTCTTTTATAATCAAGTGACTCATGTGATAAATATTATAAAATGAGATTATAAATTGGATCCTTCACTCACCCCTTAATCTTTTAATTGTTCAAAAAAATAAAATCTTAAATGCCAATAATCTTAAGATTAGCTTGCAGGGTTAAATGAATTTTGGATTTGAATTTATGATATATACAATAGTATTAAATTAGTTATTAAATTTTTTTATTATTTTTATAATTCTATTCAAGCTGAATTAGTTAAAGTTGAACTTGAATTATCAAAAAAAATTTAAATCTTAAACCTCCATAAACTATATATTCAGAATATGCAGTATAGCCAAATATCTGGAACGTTAAACTTGCATGTAATAATATGTACTTCAACTGCGGACAAGCTATATTCCATTTTTCTTTTTTTTTTGAACAATAGCTATATTCAAATTCGTTCGCAATGAGATGTGACTTTACCAAAAAGAATTTTGGAGCATACTGGAGACAAGATATCAATGCAATTTGTCAACTACCCATCTGCTAAATATTCTTGACATGTTACTTTTAATATTGATTAAAAACCAACAATAAAAAATAAATAAATAGGTTCCACTATGTAATCTCTCATGTTATATGAAATGAGTTGTGTATATATGATTTAAGCAAAAAATTTGTCTATTCTTTTTAAATTTTATAAAAAATAATAAAATTATTTTGAAATTAATTTATATATAAATTGAAAATTGAATTTTTCTGTAATGGCATTAATTAGCAATCAATTTATATATTCAAGAGAATTTAAATTTACAATTAATACAAAAATTAAACCCAAAGTTTCAAAAAGTTGGCAAATTTTTCCAGACATTAGGATTTAGGATTACTAATCTTTAAGCTTATCCTTTGTGGAGAGTAGCCTCCTATCCATGGAGTGCAAAGTGCATCTTATCTTTGCCAGTGACTATTTTAAGGATCCCTAGCTGATGGATTTTTTTTTTTTTAAACAATCAAATCATTTTTGTCCCTTTTTATCCTTAAGATTTCATGTTTCGAATTCGATCCGAGAGGGATTCCGAAAGATAATAAAAATTTATTTTAAGAGTTTTAAAATAGTTATGTATTTAGGATTCGAATCCAAAATCTATAGTTAAACTGAAAAAATATCAAGTTAACTTATTCACAATGTGATGGATTCATGGATTCATCTAATTTTTAATTGTAAAGATATTCTGTTTTGTATGTGGGCAAATATATTCTTTAATATCCGGAGGAATTGCTTTGAGCATTATCATAAAAGTACATTATCATAAAAGTACATTTCAATTCATCCACAAAAAATTTAGTTAAAAAATTTAGTAATCTAATATTACAACTCTTTTTTTTTTTGGAAAATTATTATAACTCTTTTTAAGACCTCAATATTATAATTATTAACCTCACTGTAAACTCAAAAAAAAAAACATTTAAAATGAAATTAAGAATTTTTTATAATGAAATCAAAAAATGATAAACAAGCTGACCTCACTTCGGCATTCTATCTATCTTCTTATCTTTTTGGTTTTATTTATTTACTTACGGAAGAAGGTCCAAATTGGACCTCACACTTTTGCTCTAAAAAAACATTGCACCTTATAATTTTTTTTTAACCCATTTGGACTTTTTTATTACAAAACAATTTAAAAAAAAAAAAAAGACAAAGACAAAGATAAAATTGACCTCGTCGCAAAACTCTATGTAATGCTCGTTAAATGCAGTCCAATGTCACGGGTCTTTCATTTAGTCCTGACATTCGACCTGTGTGGCACCTAAACTTTTCTAAGTTTAGGTCAACCAAGCCTCATGAACATACTCTTAACATTAATTTCGAATGTCCTTCGACTATATTCGAGTGTTGGTGAACCTAACCAACCTTGCATGTTCACTACTATAGTAATTCCTATGTTTCTCACATACATTCAAGGCTCATACTCGCATTGTATTCCGCATATGTATCCGAGCCTTATTCTTATCTTAAATCTCGCATTCGCCTCACTATTCCCACATATCACTGAATCCCCCATTAGCCTCATGGCTCCTGCATACTCAAGGGTCATGTACTTGCTTCATAAGTCCCGCATATATTCAAATCCTACAGTGCCTCAGAATTCCCCTATATGCTAGCGCATAGCGCAAGTCATATTGTAACCTTGGGTCAAGAAGAAACACACACTACGAGCACCTCAACCTCGTAGTGTCCATAGAGCTCCTTCTCTATGGACACATCGAATTCCTTTTTTCTGAACTTGATGTCCGTCACCTAACTTCACACTAGAAAGCTCACTTAAGGTTGTGTCATCGAACATGCACATAAGTCTCGAGGATGGTGGAGAGCTTACACCGATGGCACCCCCTAAAGAGCATAAGGAGCACCTTGAAGGTTAGTAGGAAGAGACATCAGAATGTTCCATCCATCACACCCTCATAAAATATAAATAATAATGTTTATTCATATTTATTAAAATGCCCTTCATTGTACTTTTCCTTTCATGTACGTCCTTGCTCGGCCATATTATATTTTTCTTATCCCTCTATATCCTTATGATAAACTAAGGACTCTAAGGGTGCATGGCCCCTAGGGCCCCTTTTATCACCCCGTTACATTCTCCCCCACTTGAGTAATTGACGCCCTCATCAATTGGCCATAAGGGTTCACAATTCTCATCTCTTGCGGTGTTCCATGTCTTAAACTATTTTATCTCCATCAGCTTGCACCACCTGTTTATGCTGTTAAAACTATGTCAACTCTTGACCACTTCTTGCTCTTGTCCATCATGAATTTTAGCTCTCCACTTCTGTATTTTCAATGAATCTCCTTTCTTGATTCTTAAAATTTCTTGCATGTCATCCGAGTCATTTGCCACTATTTTTTTTTATAAGTGTTTCAAGCCTCAATAACATTACGCTTTGTTCACCACAATCGTATTCCATTCCCTTAGTGAAAAGAGTCCTAGAGGGGGGGTGAATAGGACTATCAAATAAAAATGAGAAATTAAAAGAATTCTTTGCAAGAATTAAATAAAAGTTGAGAAGGAAGAATGAAGAACACAAAGATTTAAGGAGTTCGGATTCAACAACAATCCTACGTCTCCACCTAACTTATCCCCAAGTTAGGATTTTCAATCACCCACAATCCTATTCATAGGATTGAAATTATACAAGAGTTTTATGGCTCACTCTTATAACCTTACAACATGAGTTTTCAAGGCTCACTCAAAAAACCAAAATCCAAGTATTTTAATGGACAACACTTAAACCAATTCCTTTAGAAATAAATCTCACTTCCCTTCTAATCTAACCTAAGATTTAAGATGAAGAGAAATTCTATTTCTAACACACACCCAACTCTCATAAGAGTTATACAAACAAAGAATTATTTAAGAGAATTTGAGAGCTCAATGAATGCTTAATAAATAATGAATGATAAACAAGTTGCTTAACTTTCATTCAGTTCTAGAGATATTTATACTAAAAAAAATATGTCTATTGGAGGTGCAAATGATATGTCCAACGTCTATATTTTGAATTATTAAGAATGATGCTGTCAGACAGCTATTAATGGATTGAAACTATAATTGGCTCCTCAAGACGTTTGAATTTGCCCACACTTTCTTCACAAAAGCTGTAGATATTTGAATTATCTTTCCATATCAATTTGAATCACTTAAATTGGACTTCTGTACCTTAAGATATGTCCAAAATACTAAGGGTTATACAATTTGTAATGCAAACTACGGTCAGATAGCTATACCCAAATTGAAGCCGTGATTTTCTCCTAAAGAAATTTGAATTTGCTCATACTTTCTTCATGAAATATGTAGATATTTGAATTATATTTTCATATCATTTTTAATCACCTAAATTTGACTTCTGTAGCTCAGGATATGTCCAAATTACTAAGGATTGTGCAATCTGAAATGCAGAATACTGTCAGACAACTATACACAAGTTGAAGCCGTGATATGCTCCTGAAGAAATTTGAATTTGCCTATATTTTCTTCATGAAATTTGTATATATTTAACTTATATTTTGATATCATTTTTAATCACCTTAATTTGACTTTTGTAACTCAAGATATGTCTAAAATACTAAGAGATGTGCAGTCTAAGATGGCAAACATATACGTGGATTTTAACTCAAAATTTGCCTAACCAAATGAACTTGGATATTGACAAATAAGCCCAATTCAGAAATCTCAAGATGTCTAATTCAAATGTTAAGATGCTCATTTTCTCATTTAAGAGCTCTAAAGATTTCAAAAGCCTTCTTGGATCTTAGAGGTTCAATTTGCCCGAAAAGTCACTATTTATCCAAAAGTGTGTATACTTGGTATATGTATGGTATATAATTCCCTACACACTTAATTGAAATTATTAGTATAAAAATCATTTGTCAAAGTCCAAAATTTGGAGTTTGATCATGCAAATGGTCAACAATCCCCCCCCCCCTTTTTGGCTTTGATAACCAATTTTAAAAGATAATAAATAATGTGTGTGAGTGTGACAAAAATAAATAACATGTATAAGCAATCTAATTAAAATAGCTCCCCCTTTCAAATTTAAATAGATGCAAAATGAGAAAGTATTTTGCTCCCCCTTAACATATGCATAATTTCAATATTTATCATGTATCATAGTATATAAATGAATTATCATAGCATGTATAAGAGTTAAACAAATCTATTCCTTTAACAAAATATATTTCTTTATTTCTCCTCCTTTTTGGACATGATAAGAAATATAAATAAATTTTATTATACTTCTTAAAAAAATATAAACAATATAAAATATAGCATGAGGGACTAGAACATGGCCTAACATAACAAATGGTGATAACATGATCATTAAAAAATGTTAGACAACATGAAGAAAATAACTTCAAACATATATGCATATAGTGCTACTATAATGCATCACAAAATAGTATATATGCTATATTGAAACATCGCATAATAACAAAAAGTTTAGCTAGTCAATTAATCATACATAATCATGTGGTACTTAGCATATCTTAAATACAAACACAATTACTTATCCCCTAAACACATACCTTCTTCTCCCCCTTTGTCAAAGACAAAAAGAAAAGAGAGAGATATAAGGGGAAATAGACCTAAGGGAGCCAATAATACCAAAGGGAATAAAAGATCAATAATCAAAACAATAAAAGCAAAGATACTCAAAATCTTTATGAAAGTCATTTCATTTTTAAAGATAAAAACCATTCCCAAGAAGAATTTATACATGAATATGAATTCAGCAGATATAAGCATAATTGACAGTCATGCATAAATAAAAAAATTCATGTCATATATAAACAAAGTAAGCAAAATAAGGCTTTTTATCACAAGGACAAAACAAGCCACACTTACATTGTTATTATGCATGTATAAACAAATTTTGTGAAATAAATTCAAATCAAATAAAATTAATACAAAGATCATGAAAATGGGAAATACAATATATCATGTACATGAAGTAAATTTTCTAAATCAAATACTTTTAAAATAAAATATATACATGACGCTAAAAATAATTTTTTAATGTTTTAAAATTTTTTTTTAAATCGCATAATAATTCAAACATCAATTCATTAATTTAACAAGTGATCAAAACAAGCTTGAGCCATCAATCATACCAAGTTCATGCTTAATAAAATTCAATTTTTCCTCACAAAGAGGCTTGGTAAAGATGTCTGCTAATTGATGATTAGTATCAATAAAATCAAGAAAAATATCACCATTTTGCACATGATCACGTAAGAAATGATGTCTAATGTCAATATGCTTAGTTCTAGAATATTGAATGGGATTTTTACTAAGGTTTATAGCACTTGTATTGTCACATTTAATTGGAATATGATTAATATCAATGCCATAGTCCAAAAGTTATTATTTTTGTCATAGAACTTGGGTGCAACAACAACTAGCCACCACATATTCTCCTTCAGCGGTGGACAAGGCAACCGAAATTTGTTTCTTACTAAACTAAGAAACTAAGCAATTTCCTAAAATTCGACAAGTTTCGGAAGTACTTTTTCTATCTAGTAAGCTACCGGTAAAGTCAGCATCAGAATAACTAATCAAGTCAAATGAAGAACTCCTAGGATACCAAAGTCTTAAATGCATTGTACCACAAAGATATTTGAAAATTCTTTTAATAGTATTTAAATGAGACTCTCTAGGACTTAATTGAAATCTAGCACACAAGCAAGTAGCAAAATAATATCGGGTCTACTAGCGGTTAAATAAAGAAGGGATCCAATCATACTTCTAAATCACTTTTCATCAATCGGTTTGCCATTATCATCCTTGTTAAGTTTGGTTGTGGTGCTCATTAGAGTTTTGCTTGATTTAGCTCCATCCATGCCAAACTTCTTGAGAATGTCCCTTACATATTTGGTTTGATTAATGAAAATCTCATCTTTACATCGCTTGATTTGAAGTCTAAGAAAGAACTTGAGTTCTCCCATTATACTCATCTCAAATTCTCCTTGCATTAACTTAGAAAATTCCTCACACAAGCAATGGACAGTAGCACTGAAAATAATATCATCAACATAAATTTGAACAATTAATACATCATGCTTGGATTTATTTATAAAAAGAGTTATGTCAACCTTTCCTTTAGAAAAACCTTTCTCTAATAAAAAGTTACTCAATTTTTCATACCAAGCTCTTAGAGCTTGTTTCAATCCATACAATGCTTTTGACAATTTAAAAACATGATTTGGAGAGTTAAAATTTTCAAAACCTGGAGGTTTTTCAACATATACCTCCTCTTCAATAAAACCAATTAAAAATGCACTTTTAACATCCATTTAATAAAGTTTAAAATCCATGTATGATGCAAATGCAAGTAGCATCCTAATAGCTTCTAACCTTGCAACGGGGGCAAAGGTTTCATCATAATCAATGTCTTCCTCTTGATTATATCCTTTAGCTACTAGTCTAGCTTTATTCCTAGTTATGACACCTTGTTCATTCATCTTATTTCTAAACACACATTTGGTGCCTATAATAGGATAATGTTTAGGTCTAAGAACCAAGGTCCAAACCTTATTTTTATCAAATTGATTTAACTCTTCTTGCATAGCAAGGACCCAAGATTCATCACACAAAGCATCATTAATATTTTTGTGTTCAATTTGAGAAATGAAGGCTAAATTAATAGTAGACTTTAATTGAGATCTAGTAGTTACCCCTTTTGTAGTGTTACCTATAATTTGGTTTTGAGGGTGAGCTTTCTTGAATTGTCAATCCTTTGGAAGTTCATCCTTCAAGGTAGGTTGAGATGTCTCTTTATTTTCCTTCTTGCTTGGATCTTTAAGTTCTAAAAGTTTACTAGCATTTTCTTGTTGTGTTTTCATAATCTCATTGTCACCTACAAAATTATCAATACTACAAACATCCTTTCTAGGATCAAGTGAGTTTGATTCATCAAATACCACATGCATTGACTCTTCAACTACTAGAGTTCTCTTAATAAAAATATGCTTTTCTAGAGATGTAATAGCCTAGGAAAATTCCTTCATCGGCTTTGGAATCAAATTTTCCAAGATTATCCTTAGTGTTCAATATAAAACACTTGCATCCAAATACTCTTAGATATGAGATTTTGGATTTTCTATTGTTCCATAACTCATAAGATGTTTTATTAAAAATTGATCTTTTGAAAACTCGATATTAATTTGAAATATAACAAGATGTGTTAACGGCTTCCGCCCAAAAGTATAAAGGCAAATTATATTATGAAGCATTATTCTAGCCATTTCCATAAGAGTTTTGTTTTTCCTTTCAACTACCCCATTTTGTTGAGGGGTTCTATAAGATAAAAATGTATGAGAAATACCATTTTCATTACAATAGTTTTTGAAAAATTCATTTTCAAATTCGGTTCCATGATCACTTCTAATGGATGAAATACAAAATCCTTTTTCTTTTTGAACTCTTTTTGAAAAATTTTCTAAAGCTTTAAATGCATCATTCTTATGAGCAAGAAAACACACCTAAGTGTATCTAGCGTAGTCATCAACCAATACATAAGCATAGTGCATTCCACCAAGACTAGCAACTCTAGTTGGTCCAAATAAATCCATATGTATAAGTTCAAGTGGCCTAGAGGTGGACACTACATTTTTTAGCTTAAATGAGGACTTGGATTGTTTTCCCTTTTAACAAGCATCACAAGGTTTAACTTTAGTGAATTCAAGCTTAGGTAAACCAATTACAAGTTCATGTTTACAAAGATCATTAAAAGCTCAAAATTTGCATGTCCTAATCTTCTATGCCATGTCCATGTGTCATGGGAGATAGACACTAAGCATTTTATGTCTTTGTTATCAATTTTATTTAAATCAATGATATAAACATTGTCTACTCTTTCACCACTAAAAATAATTTTATTTTCATCAAGACTACTAACAAAGCAATTTTTAGGATAAGAGGTTACTTTATTTCCCATGTCACATTATTGACTTATACTAAGCAGATTGTGTTTAAGACCATCAACAAATAACACATGATGTATAGATAAGGATTGAGGATTACCTATTTCTCCAATGCCAATGATTTTTCCTTTTGCATTTTCTCCGAAAGTAACGTGTCCTCCATCCTTAGCATCAAGTTTGTTGAATTGCTCTTTATCTCCTGTCATGTGCCTTGAACATCCACTATCGAGATACCACTTTCTTTTTGTTCTTATGGATTTCAAGCACATCTACATAATACAATTTAAGTGTTCTTTTGGACCCAAACCTTTCTTGGTCTAGGTTGGTTAGTTTCAAGATAATCCGTAGGAAGTAAAATCATATGCAGTCTTCTATAAAAGCACACATTATTAGTATGTCCTTTGATCATGCTGTAACAACATACAATATTTTCAAATTTATTCCTCTTAGCATGAAATATTTTCCTAGTGTGTGCAACATGCCTTTAGTGTTGTGTGTATCTCTTATTATTTGTGTCATTAAATAAGACATGCATTGGCAATGGTGATATATATTTCGATAATTTTGTGCAACATATTTATGTGCATTGTATTGTATAGCATGCCTATTATAATTGTGTCTAATGTACATATAAGCATGCTTGGGTTTAGGTGCTCTAGTTTGAGCCTTACCTCTTTGTGTTAATGAAGGATGAATCTCATGAGACTTTTCCTTGCTATTTAACACATGAGATTTTTTATCGAAAGCTTGAGTCTTATTTGATTTAGTGGTTGAAGGAGTGGAATCATGTGAATCTTTTACAAAATTAATATGTGATGAAGATGATGAAGTCATTCCATTCTTATATCCAATTCCATAAGTATCTCTATGAAATTTTTGAGAGTCAATAAGACTATCTAAAGTTTCTTTTCCTCTTTTAAATTTAGCAATGGAATTTTTTAATTCTAAGACTTCCTTGGAAAGCTTATGATTATCATCATTTGCTTTCTTAAGTTGATCTTCCAAAGAATTAGAAGATTTAGCATTACTTACTAGTTTTTCATTTGATGCAATAATTTTAGCAAAATCAATTTTTAAACATTCAAAATCCTTATTTAAGCTATCTAACTCATGTTTATATTGTTTCTTCTTAGATAACAAACTTTTGCATTTAATAAGTAATTTGCTCACAATAGAGCTCTCATCATCATCATCACAATATTCATCACAATCATCAAAGGAAGAATAAGAAATGGATGATACCTCATTTTTATTTTCAATGGCCATGAAGCAAAGATTGGCAACTTTTAATTGTTCCTCTTCCTTTTCGAATTTGGAAGAATCATCTCAAGTAGCTTTGAATGCCTTCTTCTTATCTTTTACTCCCTTGCTTTTAAATTTGAATTTGGGACATTCACTTCTAATGTGTCCCGATTTCTTGCATTCATAGTAAGTAACCTCTTTTATTTTCTTTTTCCTATCTCCTTCGAACTTTTTATTGAAGTCCCTTGTTCTTGAGAAGTTTTTCTTTCTCAAAAACTTCTTGAAGTTCCTAGTGAGCATGGCAATGTCACCATCTTCATCACTAGAATCTTTGATGTTTTCCTCTTCACTATCTTCTTGAAGAGCTTTTAGAGTAATGCTCTTTTTCTTTTCTTCTTTCTCTTCTTGTTCTTAACCTCTTTGCTTGATAGTGAGCTTATGTGTTAGGAGCTTACCAATGAGCACATCAGTTGATAGGGTGGAGAGGTCTTGAGCTTCCTCAATTAAAGTAACACAAGAATTCTCAATCCTTCTTAGGTAGGATTCTTAGAATCTTGTTGTTTACTTCTTCCTTGGAGAAATGTTTTCCAAGTTTCTTGAGGGTTATGAGGAGAGCATTGAGATGATTTGTCATCTCCGTGATTGATTCATAAGGCTTCATTTTGAAGAGTTTATATTCATACATATGAAGTTTAACCTTCTTGCTTCTTACTTGAATGTTACCTTCGTAGTGGTTTTCTAAGGTCTCCCACATTTCTTTAGCCGACATACAATGTTGAAGCTTGCCTCCTTCTTCTCTTGTCATTAAAGAGACTAGAGTAATCATAGCTTTTTTATTTTTGTGATTTTCGTCCTTTTGATCAATACTCCATTGGCTTCCTGCAATAGTAGTTACCACACCATCAATGACAATTGTAGGCGATTCCCAACCTCTTAGGACAATGTCCCAAAATTTAATGGAATCACAATCAAGATATAATTCCATTTTAAATTTCCAATGTGGATAGTCACTACCATCAAAGAATGGTCTAAGAGAAGAGATGTTTTGTGATTCACTCCCCATGATCTTGTATTCTAGCAATAAAGTACCTAGAATTCAAGCTCTGATACCAAATGAAAAGAGTCCTAGAGGGGGGGTGAATAGGACTATTAAATAAAAATGAGAAATTAAAAGAATTCTTTATAAGAATTAAATAGAAGTTGAGAAGGAAGAATGAAAAACACAAAGATTTAAGGAGTTTATATTCAACAATAATCCTACGTCTCCACCTAAATTATTCCCAAGTTAGGATTTTCAATCACCCATAATCTTATTCACATGATTGAGATTATACAAGAGTTTTATGACTCACTCTTATAACCTTACAACATGAGTTTTCAAGGCTCACTCAAAAAACCAAAATCCAAGTGTTTCAATGGACAACACTTAAACCAATTCCTTTAGAAATAAATCTCACTTCCCTTCTAATCTAACCTAAGATTTAAGATGAAGAGAAATTATATTTCTAACACACACCCAACTCTCACAAGATTTATACAAATAAAGAATTATTTAAGAGAATTTGAGAGCTCAATGAATGCTTAAGAAATAATAAATGATAAATAAGTTGCTTAACTTTCATTCAGCTCTAGAGGTATTTATACTAAAAAATATGGCTGTTGGAGGTGCAAATGATGTGTCCAATGTCTATATTTTGAATTATTGAGACTGATGTTGTCAGACAACTATTAATGGATTGAAACTGTAATTGGCTCCTCATGACGTTTGAATTTACCCACACTTTCTTCACAAAAGCTGTAGATATTTGAATTAAATTTTCATATCAATTTTAATCACCTAAATTGGAATTATTTACCTCAATATATGTCCAAAATGATAAGGGTTGTGCAATTTATAATGCAGACTACGGTCAGACAGTTATACCCAAATTGAAGCCATGATTTGCTTCTGAAGAAATTTGAATTTGCCCATACTTTCTTCATGAAAGATTTATATATTTGAATTATATTTTCATATAATTTTGAATCACCTAAATTTGACTTCTTTAGCTTAGGATATGTCTAAATTACTAAGGATTGTGCAATCTGAAATGTAGAATACTGTCAGACAGCTATACACAAGTTAAAGCCGCGATCTGCCCCTGAAGAAATTTAATTTGCCCATATTTTATTATTAAATTTGTATATATTTGACTTATATTTTCATAGCATTTTTAATCACCTTAATTGGACTTCTTTAACTCAAGATATGTCTAAAATACTAAGAGATGTGCAGTCTGAGATGGCAGACGTATATGTGGATTTCAACTCAAAATTTGCCTAACCAAATGAACTTGGATTTTGATAAATGAGCCCAATTAAAAAAGCTCAAGATGTCTAATTCAAATTTTAAGAGGCTCATTTTCTCATTTAAGAGCTCTAAAGATGCCAAAAGCCTTCTTGAATCTTAGAGGTTCAATTTGCCCGAAAAGTCATTATTTATCCAAAAGTGTATATGCTTGGTATATGTATGGTATATAATTCCCTACATACTTAATTGAAATTATTAGTATAAAAATTATTTTTCAAATTCCAAAATTTGGAGTTTGATCATGCAAATGGTCAACAGTTAGTGATTCCTTTGTTTAGTTGTATCGACACTTATTGTTACTTGCACATAACACATATATATATTTTCTTGAAGGTTGCCTCAAGCTCTATTTGTAAACCTTTTGTAACACATAAGGCTAACACAACCTTTACCAAACACACATCAAGGCTACCACAACCTTTAGCACCCACATATCAAGGCTACCGCAGCCTTTAGCAAACACGCATCTCGCACAACATGTTTACGCTCACACTCATTTTTTTCTTTTTCTTTTCTATTTTTCTTTTCACTTTCCCTTGTTCTTTTCTTTTCTTCTTTTCACTCTATGTTCTTTTCCTCTTGCTCTCATTTTTTTTGTTCTCTTTTTTTTTATTTTATTATTATTATTTTTTTTCACACACTCACAAAAGTGGTTATCGCAACCACATTCAAATCACAATATTTCACTTATCATATCATTCATTGCTGAGTGGGTTTCACTCCCCCACTTTGAATTATAATACTCATGAAAACTCCATCTCATTAGCTTCTCAAGTCTAACTCATGCTCAATGCCTCACTGGCCCTTGAGCCACATCACCCATCGCTATAAGTTTGTGCCACTATATGATAACTCTTATAGTATATCAATCAAAACAATATCTCAACTTTTGCACTTCATTTTTGTGCATTATCGCATTTTCAATTATAGGGCATCATCCTTTTAATAGTCTCATAAGACTAATAATATTTTTAATTTTTCCACATTTAATAGGTCCTGCCACAACCCTTGTTCACATTATGAATTTTAGCCCCACATTTAATAGGTCCTGCCACAACCCTTGTTCACATTATGAATTTTAGCGAACTTTATTATCTTGCATTGAATCACATTCATCGTATGTATCCTTTATGTTTTTGCTTATAAATTATTCAATCACAACATCAACATGTTTATCTTATGATTGGCACTATTGGCCTCTCGTTTAGCACATTTCACATCCCACCATCGTTGGCCTTTTTACCCCAATAAGCAATCCTGCTACAATTTTATCAATTGTTCCCTCATTTTATTCGAAGTTTCTTTTGAGTTTTTGTCAATTGTATAGATTATCCCTCAAGGATGTGCATCAATACAATGATGCTATTATAGTGCCATATCTGACCATAGTCTCAAACACTTTTCACTTCACATGATCGCATTTATTTCTCATGTATAAGCTTACTAACAAATGTAAGTGTCTCTTCACTTGCTCGCTCTTCATAAGTAAATTATGCCTCAATAATTTCTTGTAAGAGTCATAAGTATAAAGGATCCACCAATTTTATTAGTTTGTCACATACATTTCGGCCCCACCTTGATGTTTCAGGATATTCTTTTAATGAATATCCTCCAATTCCTATAAATTTTCATTTACCAATTTTAATACATTGATGTGCCACTAACAATCGCATCTCTCGCACTTATTTTGCTTTAAGAACATATATTTGATTAAATAGCCGCCAACATGAATAATTGTGGGTCCACAATTATTCATCTGCAATAAATAGCATCATACTTATATATTAATGTTTCCCACATCGCACGTTTTCTTTACTCTGATACCAAATTTCACGGGTCCTCCATTTAACCCTGATATTCAACCCATGTGGCACCTAAACTTTCCTAAGTTTAGGCCAGCCAAGCCTCATGAACATGCTCTTAACATTAATATCGAGTGTCCTTCAACTATAGTCTAGTGTTGGCGAACCTAACCAACCTCGCATGTTTATTACTATCATTGTTCCTATATTTCTCACATACGTTCGAGGCTCATACTCGTATTGTATCCTGCATATGTATCCAAGCCTTATTCTTATCTTAAGCCTCGCATTCACCTCACCGTTCCCACATATCACTGAATCCCTCATTAGCCTCATGGCTCTTACATACTCAAGGGTCATGTACTTGTTTCATAAGTCCCGCATATATTCAAATCCCACAGTGTCTCATAATTCCCCCATATAGTTAGTGCATAGTGCAAGTCATGTTGTAACCTTGAGCATAAAAGAACCACGCACTACGAGCACCTTGGCCTCGTAATGTCCATAGAGCTCCTTCTCTATGGAGACACTGAATTCCTTTTTCCTGAACTCAATGCCCATCACCTAGCTTCACACTAAGGAGCTCACTTAAGGCTGTGTCGTCGAACATACACACAAGCCTCGGGGATGGTGGAGTGCTTACACCGATGGTACCCCCTAACAAGCATAAGGAGCACCTTGAAGGTTGGTAGGAGGAGACATCATAATGTTCCACCCATCACACCCTCATAAAATATAAACAATAATATTTATTCATATTTACCAAAATATCCTTCATTGTATTTTTCCTTTCACGTACGTCCTTGCTCAGCCATATTATACTTTTCTTATCCCTCTATGTCTTTAGGATAAGCTAAGGACTCTAAGGGTGCATGGCCCCTAAGGCCCCTTTTATCACCCCCTCACACCCAGGTGGAGAACCAGTTCCTCTCAACATAGCAAACATGGCAAACATTAGAAACTTTAAGGGAGAGGGTGGGAGACCCATTGAATTCATCCATGCTTCGCAAACATCCCATGCATGGACTTCATGCACCATTATCTTCATTTGTTGAGGTAATGGTTTATGATTTAGGGTTGTGCTTTCACTTGTTTTGCTATTGAATCCTTCATTTAGGCAACATAGATTGTTGTTTTAACCTAGGGCTAAGTATAAATGTACTCAATGCCAATGGGCTTGTCCCACAACTTTTGCCACATATCCTATTTTATCAAAATGCACTAGAGAGTCTAACGGCAGGGTCAATTTTGTTATGTTTTTGCAAGAAAAAGGGTCAAAAAATCTACATATATTGTCCAATGTGTTCTTAGTATAAAACTTCAGTGCCAATTTAGACCTTTTCCCTTTACTTATTTATTCGATTTAGAGTTAGGCTAAATTCAAGCCCAAATCCTAAGTGAAGTGTTTAATGACATGGGCTTTTAACCTGATCATGACTGCAACTTGAATTTGGGTTCATCTCGAGCACCAAAAATGAAAGAAAAATGTTCAAACAATTCTCTCTTTTCTTTTCTTTTTTTTTTTTTTTTGGTGGTGGGGGAATTAAGTAATTAATAAAGAGAGAGAAAAGAGAAGGAAACAATTAACAATGGAAATGCAATAGCAGTAATAGTAGAAGATAGCTATCATTAATAATGTTGTCATGAAATAATTGATCGCCCGTGTGCAAGTGCAATGCTTGTTGGGATGGATGAGGTTTCAGAAAGAGACAGCATATATATATATATATATTACTTATTTATTTTTATTTTGATGTTTGAAGAGAGTCAGAAAGGTCGTATTCATAATTCATTTCAATGTTTTTTTTTTTTCTGTTACAACGTCACATGTGTGTCCTCCTTTCAATTCCTTCCCTTGGTTTTAAAAACTTGTCAGAATTTTTTTTACACTGAAACAGCCCAACAAATTGAACAACGAACAACCAAACTAAGCAAGAAGAAGAGAAAAAAAAAAAAAAAGAATACTATTATTATTATTATTACCACTACTGCTATTGTGCATGCTACTGGTTGAGTCTTTGCTTATTTGTAATCATGCTAAAAAAAAATTACACGCCACTACAATGTTGAATACTCAAGTTGGTTTTTAATAAAAGCATAATTGCCTTATTATGATTTGTTTATGTTTAAAATGATCTTTTTAGTATTGGAGAGTGAATATACAGTTGTTATCAATATTAATGAATGAAAAACTAAAACAGTGTGTAGCCACAGTTGTTCGATCAGTAGGCAGAAAAAATTATTTTTACTTTGCAGTTTTAAACTGCCAGTTATTAAAAGATTTTTATTGTTTTTATAATTTTAATTAAATCGAATAATATTAGTTAGATTTTATTTGAATCGAATCGAATTAATCAGAATAAGAATGTCATAGTTCATGAATTGACAGCTTTAATTCATAAACTAAATTGAATGGAACTAGAATTGTCCTAATCTTGGTTCAAGGCCAATTCCAGTTCAATTGATTCATCCGGTTCAATAAATTTTTTTTTTTTTTAATTTTTTGGTTCGGAATCAAAACTGCCAGTATCAGTTCCATGGAGAATAGAACTGACTCTAAATTGGTCCTTTCCCCATTCCAGATCAGGTTTGAACTGATTTCAAATTTGACCGGACCAGGTCCGGTTAAAAAATGCGCTGCCTTATTGTTTTCTCCTCTCACTCTTTTTTCTCAGGGATTTGATTTGTGTTCGTATCAATAGTGACATCGTACTACGTTCAACAGCCATTACTAGGAGGCCCAACTACGGAATTGTTATGTAGCCATCACTGCTTCATGGGCCCAGGACCCACTTTTCCCCTCTTTTTAAGTTAATTTTTTAATGAATAGTTTACAGGGGAAAAAGTCTCAACAAGAGAAAATGCTTTTAATCAATAAAAACTAGCATTTGATTTTCTATTAGTAAACTTTCTCAAGAGCTTAAAGTTAAAATAAACAAATATATCCCCGCATGATGGTGGCGAAATAAGTTAAATTAAAAATGCTTCTGAGCATTTAATCCGGTGAATATGTTTAAAAGTTTCGAGTTTAAATTTATTTTTTCTTTTAAAAAAAAAAAAGAAATGAAAATGAAGAAATAGCATAGACAGATTGCTTCCATTGGCATACATATGTTGGGAGTAGTACGGGGTGAAAATATGGCTTTAGAGAGGCAACGCGTGCTGAGGTGGTGGTAGATTAAATGATGCTTCTGGTTACTAAACTCTCTTCCTTTTTTTTTTTCTAATTTTATTTTTAAATAATATAATAATTTTTTTAATCTGATTAAAATGGTTTTAAAAAATAATAATATATTTGTGCTTTTTGGATCCGTATTATAAAAAATCAACGCGCATGTAATGTAGCCGGACCAATATTTTCTTAGTCGGACACAATCATCTCCATTCCCACATATTGATTTTATTTTTTATTTATTATTTATTTTAAAATTAAAATCTTCTTACGACGAAACACTATTTGTTTTTTATGATCCCACTGCCGCTGGCGCACCCATTATAGTGAAAAGTATTTTCTCTATGCACCTGGCTCTTTTTTTTTTTTTTTTTTTTTTTTTTGCCCTTCTTGTAACTTTAAAACTGAACATAAATACATGATAATTTTTATCCATATCGATAGATGATGACTTATATTTAAAATTTTCATAATTTTATAAGTAAAAATATTACACACCACTATAATTAAATTATTATAATTATATTTATTTACGTATTTGTAATCTTCTAGCTCAAATGAATTTTTCTTTACCATTCATTCTACTCTTTTTATTTTATATATATAATGAAAATTCATAAAAAGTATTTACATAATTTTTATGCAACACTTCAAAAATATTAATTTTTTTATCTACTTTATATAAATTTTAATTATGAAAATTTTATCAAATTTCATATTTTTTCTTTTATATGATAAATTTATATACCTTTATTTTTAAATAAGGATGTAATCAAGTAGAACTGAATCAAATTTTAACTAGTTTAAAATTGATTTATTTATAATTTAGTTGAATTTATTATACTACTTGATGTTCATTAACTATTCGAAAACTTAAAAAAACCTAAATAAATTTTAAAAAAATGCAAATGATATATTAAAATTATATATTAAAAAATTAAAAAATATATTTTATAAAAATTATAATTTTTCTTACAATATATTTTAAAAATATTTTTATAATAAAAAATTTAAATATTATATATTTAAAATTAAGTTATTAAATATTAAAATTCTGTAAACTTTATTCAAATTCTCACACACACGATTACACGATTAGAAGGTGCAGTCCACATACACAAAGCAGCGCGTGGAAGAAAAATTAGGAGCGGAAGTTAGATGTCGCGTTCTGAGGCCGGCAATACAAAAATAAGAGCCGCTTTCTTGTCCCCCAATACATCATTTCGCTTCTTCAATCTGTTTTTCTCTGTCCCCTAATCCCTACCCTCCGCACCACCATTTAATACCCTCCTTTTTTATTCCTCTCCCTCTCAACCAGTGCTCTAAATTATTTTATTCATTAAAAAATCATTAACTTCATGTTATTATTTTTCATCAAATTTCCTATTTTTGCCAAAAAAATAAAAAAACATAAAAAATTTTCCAAATATATTTACATATTAAATACTTTTTCATATTTCAAAAAAATAAAAGTTTTCATAGTAATAAATATATCATAATTAACTTTATTCAGTATGACACCGTGCTAATTATAATTATAAATCACATCATTTTTTTATTAAATTTGATAATATTTCATTCTACTAACTAAAAAATTACATATTTTATTACAATAAATATTAAAAATAACTCTAACATAAACAAAGGATATTTCTTTCAAAAGTTATAAAATAAAAATAAAAAGATAAACTTAAATATTCTCTTAACGATACAAGAAGAAACTTTCTCAATTTTATAACATCATAATAATATAATCGGAGTACATTTTGAATATTTACTTTGAACAACTAACATTTCTAACTCATTATTATCATAATCTACTAACTCATAATTTTATCATATAAATAAAACAAACACAAACATTTGATAAAAAAATTATTTAAAAGAAATAAAATCCTCACAAATTTGAGATTAATCTCAAATATAATTAATCTACAACATCAAAATGTGAAAAAAATATATATATATATTTTGGTGGTTTTTGGAAAAAAAATAAAAAAAAAAACCCAAAAATCCATTGGAACAACAACAAGAAGAAGAGTTAGTTTAAAATAAATACATACATATAGGTTAAAATAGAAAAATTATTTTTAATTTTTATTATAAAAACATTATTGTTTATTTATTTATCAAAAAATTATATAACTTAAATATAAATAAACTGAATAACAAAAGCCGGTTTTTTAAAGTTAAATAAAAATTAATTTTATAAATTAAGAACAATAAATTCCAAAATTTCATCTCACAGTACTCTTAAAATTGATAGAATTAGATCATTATCTGATTTATTTATTAATTTAAATAGAAAAGAACAATAATATTTTTAGTTACAAGCGGTAGCACACAGAAAGTTCTTTCATTTCCTAATGTAATACGACATTGGTAATAAGAATTATATTCTGTTGAATATTTTGCCCTCATAGTGCAGCTGATAGGCCCCATTTATTGGTGGCCTACAAGCATGTGGACAGAAGATGGTGGGATCCACCTTGGGGATCACTCATTTCCATGTGAGTGCTTGGAGGGGTATTTGTGACATTTGAAAAACTAAAATTAATAATTTGCATGCAACATGAGGCATTTCAATGAAAATAAAGAGAGAATCTCCTTTTTTATAATAATAATACTGAAAAATTAATAATGGAGTTGAGCAAAGTGTTGAGTGGGGTTGATGAATTTGTTACATTTTTAGCCTAAAACATGAGTTGCTTTTCTTTGCCTCTCATCATCACTTGAATAGCTTTTCATTTTCTCCTTAAATAATGTCTTTCGAAGGAGACATTACAGGCTGATCCGGTGTTTGATAAGTTAAAAAGGTTAAACTAATAAAATTTTAATATTTAATTAAAGTGATAAAAAATAAATCTAATAACATATTAATGAACTTCAATTGGCTTGATATTATTATTTTTCAAATCATTAAAAATTAAAGTTATTATAAAATTTTTACATTCAAAGGTAGCATCCATAAAATTGGAAAGCAGCACAATAAATACATTGTATACATATTAGTGAGAGCGTGGAGGCAGTATCCATAAAATTGGAAAGCAACACAATTAAATACATCGTATACATATTATTGAGAAAATAGTTAAGTGATAGTTTCTCTCTAAAAGTATTTTAAGGTGTAGGATGTGAATGGTGTTGTCATTAATTTTTTAAAAAAAGGGGATGATTGTCCACCTATTATATAATTTATTGATTTTTAAAATTATATGAGCTTTCTATTTATAAAAAAATAAAATAAAATACACATTATATATAGTTCTTTTAATCCCCTCAATTTTTTTAAAGTGAATGTATTTAATTGTAAAAATATCATGATTTATCAATAATTATTAGAATCAATTAATAAAGGATTACTTTTATTTAAACGATATTTTGAGTTTGAGTTATAGCATATGTAATCGCGTTAAAATAGTTGTTATAAGACCTTTACCTTCATGTGAAGTCCAAATCGAATCAAATTAATCAGGATTTAATAAGATTTTAAAAATTGATAATTTAAATCTAAAAAATTATAATTTTTATAGATATGTTTTTTATTTTAATTTGATTGCTAAATAAATATTTTTGATTAATGATAAGGTCGGACTATCAATAAACTGTACAAACAAAAAAATTCTCACCTTTAAATCACATAAAAATTTAATATCATTTGCAAATATTAAAATATGATTCCCCTTAATGTTTATATGTAACAAAAAAAAAAACAACTAAACAAGTAAGAAAACAAAGCATTATTATGGTATGATATTTTTTCCTTTTTCTTTTTACTATAAAGTTGTAATTTCTTCACAATATAAAAGATGGGACACAAGGAAAATTTGGACCCTAAGTTTATGGCAAAAATGTCAAAAATAGGCTTTTGACATAATTTAACACTCAAAGCTGTCTCAATTTCCAAAATGAATAAAATATAATTTACATTGACTTTTTAAAGTCTCAAACTTATTTAATATTTTAAAATTTTCAATTAAAACAATCACTATTGTATTTTTATTGTTTAATTGAACTTAAACCACAATGATTTTTCTGATTTTTAACAACTAATTTATATGACTAATAATGAAAACGTAAAGATTAAAGGATTAAACCTTACTCTTAACTAATTACTTTGATTTTGAAAAATGATGTTATACCATTTTTTTTTATTGTAGATCAATTGCAATTATTTTTATTTTTTCTTAATTTTCTATCTATTATGTACTATTGTCTCAAATTTTCTTCTTGGTTGAACATCAAATTATTCAATTATTGTTTGAATTCATTTTTATGAAAACTATATATTCAAGATAGTACTTTGAATTATTTTTACTTTGAAGAAACTAGTATTTTTATCTATATGCCATAAAATTTTAATTTAGTAGAATCTAACAATTTGAGTTATTGTAGATTTTTTTTTTTTCTATTACACTTTTTAACACACTTTCAACTCTTGCTGTATTAATTTTTATCTCAAAAGCGATAAGTTGGATTATGGATTAAAAAGTCGATGATAAGAGCATGATATACTGCAAGAAAAAGGGTTTATTTGGAAAAATATTAAATTTTGTGGGCTCATTTGTACAGAAAATTGTTATTATTATTTTATCTCGTTACACAATCTCCGCCGACGGGTCAAATTGACTACTTGTCCGTCAAAGATTATATATTTTATTAGGGTAAAATGTGGGGGTAAAACTGTCTTTTAGAATGGATTCCACGTTTGTATGAGATGGATGAGGAGGAGGAATAAGCTGTCTAAAAAGTTAAGGAGGCATTTGAGGAGTCTTATCGGCTTATCCGAAATAAGTCGGGAAAACGTGAATCTGAAGGGCAGTGATTGTGACACGTCGTTGTTTTGATTGATGGGATGCTTCTTAAAAGACAATTTTGCCATCATCAACTGTTTCATGGATTGGCATCAAAATTTGTTACCTTTACTTGGCATGATGACTAATAAGTGAGTCTCTGACCAAAGTAAATAAATAAATAATAATAATAAGTGGGTCATGACACATTTGGCCTTTTTTAAAATATATATATATATATAATCCTAATGGATACCTTTGGTATTTTAGAAATTTGGCTTTTAAAAAAATATATATTTACCATCTCATTAATACTATCCAACTCTAAAAATCAAGCTTAATCGTCATACACACTTATCGTTTTGTAATTCTTTTATAGCTGTGTCACGAGTTAAGAGTTTTAGTGTAGGGATATTTTTTTGTGCCATACCTCGAGCCTCCTATATACCTGAATTTAAGCTTTTTTATTTTTTATGTTTATTGGTTTCGTCCATACATAAGTTTATTAGGAGAGTGGAAATAGCTCTCGATCAGTGAAGTGCTTAATCAGCACGTCCATTCAAGGAATGAACAGTTACTCGGCACGTACTCATATTCTTTCACTATCCCACATCCCATATTAAACACAATCAGTAAATATTTCATATAGTCCTGCTTATCACAATAAACGATTCATGACATATGACACTATGAAAATATACTGTCCGCTAGGAATGGGATAGCAAAAATTTCTTATTGACGGGACAAGACACTTATAAAGAAAATAATTGAATCTTTTTACTAATTTTTCCTCTTATATTAAAAAAGAGAAATATAATTTAAAAATTTATATTATAAAAGAAAAATAATCAAAAGATTAATTATTTTATATTCAAATTTTAAATTCTGGCTTAAATGACATTAATCTCAACAAAGATTATAGATTTAAAATCATTGATCTTTTGGTAAAAAAAAATCATTGATCTTTTCTCATTTTCTAAACATATATACCATATTTCAATATATATATATATATATACACTTTTTATTTGATATAAAAATAATTATTATTATGTGTTTGTTAACTAAATATATCAAATAAAATAAGAAATCTAAGGTTTACTTTAACTTTTTGAAATAAGTTCTAAAACTACTATTTCAATATTTATTTTTTGCTATCAATTTTTTGAGAATTCAATGTTATTAATGTAATATCCCGAATTTTTAAATATTTTTATACTGCATCGGGATATGCAGTGTTAATAATTTTTGTATATATATTTATGATATTTTATGAGTTTGTTGTTTGTTTAAAACTAATTTTAATTATTTTATATTATTTTAAGTACTTTACGTAAAATTTTTCCGGAAATTATATTTTCGGGGAAATTGACACGTAAATAAATTAATACTATTTATTTTGACTAGTTTCATGAATTTGCATGAACTCATATATAATTTTAAAGTGCTAAAATAAAATGTATATATGTGTATTTATTTAAATTAATTAGAGCTTAATTAATTTCCTTAATTTTATTATTTAATTTTTGTATTAATTAATTTTAAGTTTATAAATTATTAAACATATTAAAATATGTGTGTGGTGTATATTTAATGTGTGTGAAATTTTATATTATTATAATATATAGTGTAAATATATATATATATACATATATACATAAATTTTATCAAAAAAAACCAAAACTTTCATTTATTTACAGTTTTGCCCCTCCTTCATCTTCTTCCTCCCAAAACGTTTTCTTCCATTTCCAGCCACTTTCAAGCTGGTTTTCTTGCTGTTACTATGCCTCTCAGCCTTCCTCTTCCACCTCCAACCATTTCCACCACCTAAAACACTCTTTTCCGGTGAGTTTTGGCCGGATTTTCTTCAAAGAGCCAAAAATTCAACTTAACTCCGACCAAGCACTTTCCGGCCACCAAATTTGATGCTTTCGGTCTCTATCTTCTCCTTGAGCTCTGGTGAGTGTGATTCCAAGCTTTGTTTCACTTGATTTGGTCTAGAATTGCTTAGGTTTCAATTTCTTCAAATCAGCCATTTTGGGTTTCGAATTTTTTTTAGCTTCAATTTGATTGATTCATGAAAACTTCCTTCACAAAATTTGTTCCTGGAAGCTTAATCTACATGCTTTAATTTTTTTAGAATTTTTGGAATTTATTTTAATTTTTGTGAATTTTTTATTATTTTATTATTATTTTCTAATTTTCGAAAATTAATTAATTAAATTATGAAATTGTGTTTTATGGTGATTATAGGAGTTGAAATGAATTATAGAAATTTATTTATAATTTTTGTGAATTTTTATGTATTTATTTGGAATTTATTAAGTTTAGGTAATTTTGAAAAATAGGGTTAATTATGTGTTTAATTGAAATAAATTGGTAAATTGAGTATATTTATTGATATTATTGAATTATATGTTGAGAAATTAATTTTTGAGTAATTATATAATTTTTGGTGAATTTTTGAACATTTATAGTGAATATATATATATAGGGGTATTTTGGTAATTTTACACTAAATTGGTTAAAAATGTAATTAAATTGGTTTTAATAGTTATTTAGGGTATAAAAATGATTTCTGAAAATTTTTAGTATTTTTAACTAATTAAAACTATTTTTCGTAAATTATTTTCAAATTATATATAATATACTATTTTTCTAAATAAATGAGTTTTTATTGATTTTTAGTATGTTTTAGGGTTAATTACGTAATTTGGATTTATAAAATGTATTTTTATTATATAAGGGTATTTTCGGTATTTTATAAATATTCTGTGAATTGTGAACCTCGGTCGGTGAATTGTAGTTTGGAGTCCGACCGAGGGATTTTGATTGTAATCCTGTGTTTATTCCGAAGTGTATTTCTTTGCAGGACCGGCTCTACTCTTTGAGTAGAGAGATGTCCGTTTTACAGGGGAGGTTCTGCCGGATTTTTGGTAGAATTCTCGTAAAACGTGATATCCGGTCAAATTCCTATTCTAAAGCTGTGTCTAAAATTCTAGATCGAGTCTTTAGAATTTTTGTTAAATTTATTCTGATTTCATGTTGTCATTTGTTTGTCTAGCTGCGCCAAGACCGAGGCCTAACGGATCAGGCCCGCCGAGTTTGTCTCGTGGAGCGCTAACATGTGAGTTATTATACTGTATATATATGCACTGCATATAGGGTGCATTATTTAGAATTTTTCATTTTCATTGTATGTTTTAAAAAATGATTTAAATTATAATATTTTTGGTATATCTAGGGTTGCATTCTTATATATATGCATATTAAATAATTATGCATGTTAGTTTGATATATGCACATTAAACAATTAGGTTTAGGTTTAATACATTTGAGTAATATACACATGTTTTAAAATGTACACTTAGACATAATTATTTTATTAAATAATTAGTATACTTTAGGTATAGTTTCAGTAGATTTTAGGTTTATTCTTAAATAATTGCATGTTAAATTATAAACCTACACTTAAATTATTTTTAAGTTTATTTTTGGTATATTTTTGATTTATTTCCGAATAAATAAATGTTTTATTATTAAATTAAACCTAACACATTAGTGGTATATTTAGGGTTTATTTTTGATATATGCATGCTAGATAATTAGGTTTATTTTTAGTATATTTGTGAATATATGTTAAACACAAATACGTATTTAAATGAATATTTATACATAAATGGTTTATTAAATGATTTGAGTACTTAGAGTATATCTTTTGCATATTTAAATATATTTTTAAGATAATGCATGTTATATTATTGTTACTCATTTAAATTTTTTTTTAACTATATTAATGATTTATCTTTAGTTTATTTCATATTTTATTTGACTATATATATATATATATACCTGAAATATACTGGGTATATTTTAGGTATATTTTTGGTATATATATATATATGGTTGGTTTTACTATTATGAATATTGTTCTACATTAATTATTTTTCGAATGAATGATTTATTCGAAGTGAAAGATATCAATAGAACGTGCTTCCTAGTGGGCAGCACTAGGACCGTGTACGTACCGGTACGATAGATAAGGATTGAGTGAGAGTTAAAATTGGATGATTATAATTGATTTAATTGATTTGACTAAGATTAATGGTATGTTAGATAGTGTGATTGCTGGAGCTCGGTTGACTAAGTGTCTCGGGGCCAATCACACTGACAGTCAGACTGCTGGAGCTCGGTTGACTTAGTGTCTCGGGGCCAGTCTACTGTCCATAAGTGAATTGAATGATCTATTGGGTTGATTGAGATGTGAGGTGATGGATAGTGTGATTGTTGGAGCTCGGTTGACCAAGTGTCTCGGGGCCAATCACACTGACAGCTAGACTGCTGGAGCTCGGTCGACTTAGTGTCTCGGGGCCAGTCTGCTGTCCAAATTGGAATAAGTGTTCTATTTGGAATCAAGTGAGCCTGTATGGCTAGAGTGATGATGGGATTGTTTGAGGTTGTTATTATTTAGGGTTCTATGGATCCTTCATGAATTAAAATAAACGTTTTCTACATTTAGTATATTTATAAAGGCAAAGTTTGGCATTCGTGTGAAATGTGTGTATATACATATATATATAAGAATGCCTGATTGTTATGGTTTAGTTTGCATGTATATATAGTATAATAATTCACTCAGTGAGGTCTGACCCCCCTCAATTATTTTTTTTCAGGAGATTCCATATCGTCAGACCTTAGTTATAGAGTTCCTCACCGGTGTTCTTCAGTCCCGGCTATTTTATGCAAATGTATATTTTGAACTTTGAATTGTATTCTAGAAACTGCAGTAGTAGTGTTATTATATTGGAAGTGTATTATTTTGTTTGGATATTATATACTCTGAGAATTTGTATTTGAATATTGTACGAATATGTATTCATTTATAAAAGGATTTGGAGTATTTATTTTATATATTGATTCAAAAAAATTTTAATTTGGTCGTACTTTTATATAATTATTGCATGATTTTATTTTCTAAGGCTTGCTACGGGTTCCGGATTCGAAAGAATTCCCGTTCCCTAGCGCCGGTCATGACTCCTAGTTTGGGTCGTGACAATTAAGGATATTGGGAGAAGCATATAAAATTAAAGGCAGCGTGTGTATATATATATATATATATATATATATATATATATAATCTTTTTATTTGAATAAATTTTAACTTTACCTTCTAATTTAAAACCTTGTTCCATTACTGTCTAAAATATAATTCATTAGAAAAAGTAAAGTGTAAATATTTTATTGAAAATAGTAAAATTTAAACTCCCATCTCTCTTATTTCTTTTTATAGTGTTAAAAATTAATCATTTATATTATTATTATTTTTTTAAAGTGTGATTTAAAATCTGATCAATTATAACTAAAATACAATAATGTTTTTAGAGTAAACTAATGCATTAATTTATTTTGTGTTAACAAAAAAAAGTTTTTACTATGAAAATAATTTTACCTTTTTTAAAATAATGGACAATGTGAAAAAGACAGGTAAATTATGCCGATAGTTACCAAATGTTACTTGTAGTTTCAATTTGATTATAAAATTTTAATTTATAACTTTTTAGTCACTAAACTTTAGTTTTTGTTTGAAACGTAGTTAATTTTAAAAATTTTAATCCTTAAAGTTATATAATATTACCATTTTATTCCAAAAGATTATTTCCTTACGAATAAGTTTATAGGTTCTAAAAATAAAAATATATATTTTTGTTTTCTCAATGCCGTCCATTGTAAATAGTCTTGTTTGTTATTTGTGTTTATTTGACTCGTTTAATATTAACAGTTTGAGAGTTTTAAGACAAGAATTATTCATCATAAGACAAGAAGCGGTTAATATTCACCAAGAATATCATAATCAATATACTATGACTTTGTTAGATAAATGAGAAATCAAACAGAGAGTTCCAATTTCAATAATCCATCAGGATCACAATAATTGAACACTTTTTAAAAAAAATTAATACAAACTGTACAATAAATTAAAATTTAATAAAAAAAATTTTGTGTGTGTGAAACATAGTATTTTTAGAAAAAAATTTTAATATGGGAAAGAAGATAAGAATTAAATGAACTATTGTCATTAGAATATTTAACATTTATCACCATATTTTATAAAAATTTAAATATTTATAATTTGTCATAAGTTTAGTTTATAATTTAAATTTTAAATGATTGTTTAAAAAAATTTTATTGTACAGTTCGTATTTATTTTTTTAAAAAATTATTCAACTGTTGTAATTTTAATGGATTATTGGAAATCAAACTCTCTATTTGATTTTCCATTTATCTTACAAAATCACAATACATTGATTATAATGTTTTTGATGAATATTAACCGTTTCATGTCCTGTGACGAATAATTTTTATCTTACAAATCTCAAACTGTTAGTATCAAATAAACACAAATAATGAACAAGACTGTTTACAATAGAAGATATAGAGAAAATAAAAAAATATTTTTTTATTTTATTTTTCATCTTTAAAACCTGTGAATTTATTTGTAAATAAATAATTTTTTAAACTAAAATGATAATATTATATAATTTTAAAAATTAAATTTTTTTAAAATAATTATTTTTTAAATAAAAATTAAATTTTGGTGACAAAAAATTATAAATTAAAATTTTATAACTAATTTGAAATTAAAAGTAAAGTTTAGTGAGTATTCAAACAATTTACCTTGAAAAAGACACATAAGTTGAGGCTGCTTTGGTAAACATTGAAAAAAATTTAGTAAATGTTTTAATGCGTGCGCCGCGTGCACGCCTTAAAATATATGTTGCTAGCCTGCCCTTCAATTACGAAGTACATTTTTAATGGGACATTGTGGGGTCAATATAATTATTCATTTTTTGAACCCATTATCATTATACTTAGCAATATAAAAGTATTTTTTATTTCTTTAAATTATTCTTAAAACTAAGAAATATTAATTTTTCTTGAAACGAAAAATGAAATATAATAATCTAACTCTTAATTTATTAATATTAAAAAAAAATACTTAGTAGACTTTTTTTTAAAAAAAAAGAAATTTGCATTAATAAGAAACATATAAACTTAGCATATTACATAGCTAAGGAGTTACTTTCCACTCTCCACCACCAGACAAAGAACTTTCCACTCTTACAGCACAATGAGCAGAAGAGTTTGTTCATCATATAACAAATGAGAACTTCACTTCTCTTAAAGAACTAATTAATTGAAGACAATATTCAATGATGATGCTAAAACTATTAAGGCCAAACTGTTTATCTAACAAGGCTTGATACACTTGAAGAGAGTCCATCTCAATAACAACTCGATTATAGGTTGTATTGTTTTACCCAGTTGAGAGCCTTTTTAACTCATAACGCCTTCACCTCTTGAGCAACAAACAGACCTGGAATAGAAAACACTTCGAGCTTTTATAAAATTACCCTTGTTTGAGCGAATAACAACACCCAAACAGACTTTTTTTTTTTACTCTAAAAAGTAGCAACATCAACATTACATTTTAACCAATTTGAATCCGGCTTCGACCACCTGATATCTCCTTAATTTGCAACCTCACAAAAATCATTAGCAAAATAACAGGACTTGTGGGCATATTTCCATTGAAATATATATTGGCTCACTAAATTAAACACCTAAACAGGTTGTCCATATCTCTTGTTCCAAACTACTTCATTTCTGTTTCGCCAAATGTCCTAATAGATCAAAACCGTAAAATTATTGTCATCTTTCTTATTTCTATTAAACACAACCTTTAACCATTATGTAAATGTCACATTCTGGCCAAGCAAACCAGTTGAAGATGTTATCCAATAAGACTGAGCAAATGGGTAATTTATAATGTGAAACACCAATTCTATACCTGCATTATAAACTTGACATATGGGAGATACATGCACTCTCTTAGCTCGGAGATTGTATGTTGTTGGCATGACATTAGAACCCCCACACCAAATTAACTTCCACACCTTAGTAGGTATATTAAGGAACCATAAATCTTACCATATTCAATCATCTTCCACCGGAGGTATGTGACAAAGAAATTTATAGCATGATTTGACAGAGTAATTGCCTTTGGAATTAAGAAGCCATTGCCACTTATCCTCTCGGTTTGTCATACTGAGAGGTATTTGCAGGATGAGATCCCTGTCTCTTTTGTTGAAAAGATCATTAACAATGTCACTATCCCATCCTCATTCACTAGGCTTTAAAAGGCAATCCATTATATTACTACTAAAAGATTCATGAAGTTTGGAGGTTATATACCCATTATTTAAATCAGGTAACTAAGGGTCTTTGGTAATTGATATGCTAGCACTATTCCTCACATACAATCTACTACCATTCATCACCACATGTTTAGCTATAAAGACACTATGCTAGGCGTAGCTAGGGACCATGCCTACCTTCCTAAGATTGATATATCAAATTCATAAAGGACTTTAAAGCTAATACCACCCACTATTTTTGGATGGCATAGAGTCTGCCATCGTTGTCAATTGATACCTTTATGACCATCTCTTTTACCTCCCCACTAAAACTAATCAAGCATCGTCTCCAATTCCTTACAAAGATCCTTATGAAGAAGATATACATTCATTGTGTAGTTCGACATTGCTTGGGTAACATTCTTGATCATGATTTCCTTTCTTGCTTTTGAAAGCAACTTGCTATCCCATCTTCATTCACTAGGCTTTAAAAGGCAACCCATTATATTACTACTGAAAGATTCATGAAGTTTAGAGGTTATATACCCATTATTTAAATCAGGTAACTAAGGGTCCTTGGTAATTGATATGCTAACACCATTCCTCACATACAATCTACTATCGGTCATCACCACATGTTTAGCTATAAAGACATTATGCTAGGCGTAGCTAGGGGCCATGCTTACCTTCCTAAAATTGATATATCAAATTCATAAACGACTTTAAAACTAATACCACCCACTATTTTTGGACGGTATAGAGTCTGCAATCGTTGTCAATTGATACCTTTATGACCATCTCTTTTACCTCCCCACTAAAACGAATTAAGCATCGTCTCCAATTCCTTACAAAGACCCTTAGGAAGAAGATATCCATTCATTGTGTAGTTTGACACTGCTTGGGTAACATTCTTGATAATGATTTCCTTTCCTGCTCTTGAAAGCAACTTGCTATGCCAACTACTCACCCTCTTCTACACCTTATCCCAAAAATATTTAAACAAGTCATTATTATTTTGATCAATCCTAGAAGGAAGGCCTAGATATATGCATTGATCATCGGTGCCTCTTATACTTAGATAATCATGCACAAAGTCTCACATACTACCATAAGTGTTAGCACTAAAAGAAATAGAAGACTTGTTAAAATTCACTACTTGACTAGAAGCATTGCCATATATGGTTAGAACTTCTTTGATCTGGTTGGTTTCTATAGGCGTAGCTTTCAAAAATATAAAGTAATTATTTGCAAAAAATAAATGGGTGACCAATTGAGCACTTCTAACAACCTTGAACTCCATGAATCAAATTTGTCCTCTTATTCTTTCTTAATAAAGAACTCAAGCCCTCTGCAAAAATTAAGAATAAATACAAGGAAAGTGGATCCCCTTACCTGAGGCCACATTCTATAATGATAGGCCTAATCTCCTTCCCATTATGGATCACATTGTAAGCCATACTAGTAACATAAAGCATTAATTTATTTACCCATTGATCATCAAATCCCATTTGAACCATCATTTGCTTTATAAATTCCCATTCAACACAGTTATGAGTTTTTGACATATCGATTTTAAGAGTTGCATAACCATTTTTCCCTTGCTTCTTCCTCTTTTAAAAAATGCATAATCTCAGCTAAAATTAAGATATTGTCAATTACGGCCCTCCCAGGGACAAAGGCACTGTGGAATTCCGAAATGACTGAAGCTAGCATAAGATTTAGTTAATTAGCAAGCATCTTCGTAATAATTTTATAAATTACATTGCAAAGAGCAATGGGTCATAAATTTGTCATCAACTTCTAATTTTCCTTTTTAGGAACAAGAAAAGTAGAAGTTTGATTAAATCCATCTGGAAATTAACCCTTCTCAATGCAGTCCAATCAGATAGTTGTCATATTTTCTCCAATAACATGTTAAAACTTCCAATAAAAGGTTGATTTCATGCCATCTGGACCACTTAGTAGACTATTTAACTTTTAATAAATTAAAAAATCACAAATTAAATAACAGGCTTGTACAAAAATTTCATTACTAACATTTTGGTTGATTTGTATTTTTTTAGGCGATAAAAAAAAAAGACATGTAAAGTCAGTGAGAGTGTAGTTAAATTGTAACTTGTTGACCATTTACATGATCAAACTCCTAATTTTAAACTTTGATAAATAATTTTTACACTAATAATTTTAATTAAGTGTGTAGAAAATTATATACCAAATATATATACTTTTGGATGAATAGTAACTTTTCGGGCTGATTGAACCTCTAAGATTGAAGAAGCCTTTTGATATATTTAGAGCTCTTAAATAAGAAAATTAGCTTCTTCAATTTTGAAGTAGACATCTTAATATCTCTAGATTGAGCTTGCTTATCAAAATCCAAGTTCATTTGGGTATGAAAAACTTCAGTCGAAGTTAGGATATGCAGCTTGCATTTCAGTTTTCATAGCTCTTGGTATTTTAGTAATATCTTGAGCTACAGATGTCCAATTGAGATGATTCAAAGTTTTATGAAAAGATAAGATAATTATCTATAACTTTTATGAAGAAAGTTTTGGCTGAATCGATCGTCTTAAATCTCGTTCATGAGAATCTTTTGAAGTGGTTATGAGTTATTCTTCAATGCAGCCTTTGGAGCACGTTTTTGCCAAAAAATGGCAGTACCCCTCACGAGCTGTTTGGTCATGACTTGCTTGTGAGCAGACCTCTGACAACATTCTAACAAAAATTTTTGAATGCAATAGATATATTTTCACCCCTCACGAGCACTGTTCACTCATGAGCCGCTCGTGAGCAACCTTTGAACTGCCAAAAGTCCAAGAATTGATTAATCAATTCTAAATGTTGGAGACATGATTGATACATCCAACAACTATATTTTTGAGTGTTTGTCTATATAAACACAACTTAGAATTCAATTGAAAGGTTAAGAAAACTTGTTTATCATTCATCATTTTCTTAAACATTCAATTGAGCTCTAAAACTTTCTTTTAAACAAATTCTTTATGTATAACTCTTGTGAGAGTTGGTGAGTGATTAGAATAGACATGTTTATTCTTCTGTTTTCTGGGTTTAGAAAACGGGAAGTGAAATTCTATTCTAAAGGAATTGGTTTAAGTGTTTAGCCATTAAAACACTTGGGAAATTGGTTTTAGTGTGAGCCTTGAAAACACTTGTAATTTGGTTTTTGAGTGAGCCTTGAAAACTCAAGTTGTAAGGTTGTAAGAGTGAGTCATAAAACTCTTATGTATTTTCAATCTTGTTAATAAGATTGTGAGTGATTAAAAAATCCTAACTTAGGGATAAGTTAGGTGGAGGCGTAGAATTATTGTTGAATCCGAACTCCTTAAATATTTGTGTTCTTCATTATTCCTTCTCAACTCTTACTCAATTCTTGCAAAGAATTCCTTTAATTTCCTATTTTTGTTCGATAGTCCTATTCATCCCCACTCTAGGACTCTTACATAACTTCTCTTTAAGGATATACTGAAGTGTAGAATTCAATTCTACAGTCATTAATTTAAAAGGGGATGATTACCCCATGTTGTACAGTCAATCGATGTTTAGATTATATGAACTTTTTATAAAAAAAAAAAAACATGTAAATACATACATATGTATTAAAAAAAAGTGTATTTTATCTTTTGTAATAAATGATAAGAATAATTATTGTAACTTATAGTATTTATTTATTTTTTTGAAATATAACTTATAGTATTTATTATTTATTCATTATCTTAATACATAAAATTTAAAAATATTTACTCATTCTCTTCCATTCAATTGTTTTTTAAGATATTAGAATTTGTTCCACTACAAATTTAGGTTATCAATAAAAAATAATTTTTTTTAATTTTACCCATATCTTGGTTTTAAAATAAGTTTTCTATTGGAATAATTGTAATTCACATTAATTTTTAGTCTTTTTAAAAAAAAGTTATATAATTATTTGCACGTATAATTATATCTATTAAATAGGATTTTTAATTTTGATGACACTACTTTAAACAATAATTAGAATGAAACAGTGGGAATATTATTTATTGCATGATACATTATATAATTTATTTATTTACCTTAAATTTCTCAATAAAATTATATTTAAATCACATTTTATTTCGATGTCAATATAAATACTTTTTTAAAAAAAACTTTTGAATAATATTTTCAACTAATTTGAAAAATTAACATAATATTAAAATTGTATATTTATATATGTCCAAAATTTGATTAGCATGTTTATTCTTAATTTTTATGTTCAACTTTTTGAACTTTTGATAGGCTTTTCTTTTAAAAATCTATGAAATTTTGACAAAAATCATTTTTCATCACTAATTGACAATTGTAATTTTTTTCAAAAGAATCTTAATTTCTATAATTTTTTAAACAACTATTTTAATAATTCATACTTTTAATCTCACACAAAATAGAATCCATCATACTAAAATTCTATAAGCAGGCCATTTTAACCAATACCCACACACACACACACACATATATAGGTCAGAAGAGACCAAATAAAAATGCAACAACTCCTGAGTCACAACTAATTATCAAATTATTATATAAAAATTTAATTTAATTTAACTTATCATTTTTATCCACCAAAAGCAAAGAAAAAACATAATTATAAATACAAAATCCCCAAACCACCCTTTACAAATAGATCAACGGTTCTCCTTCACCAATAAAATATCAACAACCACTAATCTATGTTCCTTAGGAATCCTTCGGCGGATAATTATTAAATAATAATAGTAATTAATTAAAAATGATAAGAGGAAGAGAATAAATAATTTTTTTTATAAAAAATGAATATTAATATTAATTAATATGCTTATTTTAATGCTTCATAGAGTTTCACATCAGACAACAAATAAGCTTTTGTTTTGTTACTTTTATGTGCGAGAATGGAGGGTCCTTAGTAATGCTCCTGCTCTCTCTTCCTTTCCTTCATCTCTTCTCTGTTTCTCTATTTCTATTTTTAATTAATAATTTGCATACAAATCGATCTTCTTCTTCTTCTTCTTCAAGGTGTTAGTTCACTAATCGAAAGAAGCAGGTAATTTTTTATTTTTGAATTTTATCAGTCCTTTTTTAAGCTAATTCGTTGCTGTTGAAGACTTCTGTTGCTGAATTTGCTCTAACAGTGATACTTTTGTGTCGTTTGTTGCTGGTAATGAGCTTGTGTTTGTTTCTTTGGAAAGTCAAGGAACAAAATGGAAAATGTTGACTCGTTCTCTTTATTTTTTTTAGTGTCTGTACAGTGAAAGGCGTTGGCGAATTTCAGGAAACGTTTTGCAGTTTTAAGCGAAGATTATAGTGTGCAGCGACGTCCCGTGAACGGCTTCAAAAGAAAAGAAAAGAAAAAAAAGCCGGTAGTTTCTTCATTTTCTCTTTTGTTTTCTCACCTCCCATACATGCCCTACGTCTTTGCATAATAATGAATTTATTTTTTCAATTCGCTTTTTTAATTTAATCATTTTTAGAAGCTTTGCTTGGGGACGGTTTGTGTTTTATTCTTGTGACATGCATGAACTCTTAAGTGCTATGCTGGTTTGGAATTTTTTTTTTAAATTTTGCAGTAATATTTGTTTTTTTTAATTTTAATTTGATGAACAAATTTTATTAGTAGTAAAATGGATTTAGATCCCTCCTGCTCTCAGCGGTTATGCAGCTTTTTTTTTTTTTTAATCTTCAACAGCGAAAATTGTTTTAGCTTGGATTGACTTCTGCAAATGCAATTGAAATTATTACGGGTTTACATTTGATAATAAATCCATGTTTATAACAATTTTTTTGGAGACAATTTTCATGTTTTTTTAGCCAAATGTTGCTATAAGTTCATTAAACTTGATTTGGATGTTTAATTTTGGCATGTTTATTTAGTTAATTTTTAGTCCATAAAGATCTGGTAAAATTTGCAGTTCTTCTTTTGTCCTTTTAGCATTGTCCTGTTTCAATACAGTAATTTTATGATGTTTGATTAGATTAGAGAAATTAATTGCTTAATCAACCTCTTGTGTATGATTTGAGTTGATTGCTTCATAAGGATTGCCAGCTGTTAGCGAAAATGTTGTTGCTATTTATTAATTTGTCTTTTATTTGATGATTCAACGATTTTGTATATGTGATTAAATTTTTTTTTAATGTATTCTGATGGTTATAATGTATAAGGAACATTTTATGCTATGAACTTAAGCAGGTTCCCAAGACTTCTGAGTGCTTTTCTTCTTAATTCTGATGTGTCCACCACTAATTGGTGCTGTGGAGGAGGAGGATCAAAGCAATGTTACTATACTGGCTTCTTCAACCTCTGCCGAAAGTATATGCCAAAATGGCTCTGAACTGAAAGAACGAAACTACATGGGATTGTCCGATTGTTCTTCTGTGGATAGTTCAGTAGTCCCTAGTTCGTCTGATGGAAGCAAGACTCATCTGAATTTGAGGGCTACAGAACTCCGGCTTGGGCTTCCAGGGTCCCAATCTCCTGAAAGGAATTCAGAACTTAGCCTGTTGAGCCCTGCACAACTCGATGAGAAGCCCTTATTCCCTTTGCATCCCTTAAATGATGGTCACTGCTCTTCAGCACAGAAAAATGTTGTTTCAGGCAACAAAAGAGGGTTCTCTGATGCTATGGATGGGATTTCAGAGGTTAGAACAACCGGCTTTACTGAAGGCATAGCAAATCTTTTACAAATAGATCAGAAACTTGTAAACTACTAATATGTGTTGCAGGTTAAATTAGAGGTTAATGCAATGCTATCACCCAGGCCCTCTCCAAACTTGGGATTGAAACCTGGTTCTGCAGTTGATAACTTTGGCCCGCAAGCAGCTAAAGCAAAAGATGCAGTAACCCAAAAGGGAGCACAGGAGAGGCCTCATGGAACAAATGAAACGAGACCAAGCCACAATGCCTCTGCAAACAATAACAGTAGTGCACCTGCTACCAAGTTAGTGCAAAGATGTTTATAGCAATTATTGTAATTATGGGAATGATATCTAATATTCCTTTTTCTGCAGGGCACAGGTTGTTGGTTGGCCACCCATCAGATCGTTTAGGAAGAATTCTCTTGCCACCTCATCAAAGAACACTGAAGAAGTGGATTGTAAAGCAGGGCCTGGTGCTTTGTTTATCAAGGTCAGCATGGATGGTGCTCCGTACTTGAGGAAGGTAGACCTGAGAAACTACTTTGCATATCAGGAACTGTCTTCTGCTCTCGAGAAGATGTTCAGCTGCTTTACCATAGGTGAGCTAAGTCAAAATAGTTCCTTGATATACAGAATGCATTTTTTGGAAATCAGTGATATGAAGTGATTTCTTTACTTTGTGGGTATCTATTCTAGTTTTCATGGATCGAGTTTCTGCTATTCCATTATGATGTCAGGTCAATATGGAGCACATGGAGCTCTAGGAAGAGAGGTGCTGAGTGAGAGCAAGCTGAAGGATCTACTTCATGGCTCAGAATATGTTCTGACTTATGAAGATAAAGATGGTGATTGGATGCTTGTTGGTGATGTTCCATGGGAGTAAGTACTCATCCAATTTAGGGCCTTTTATTCTTTTTCAATTGTGTCTTTCTGGTTCAGATTCAAATTCTTGTTGAGAACAATATGATTTGATTCCAGTAATAGGAAATGTGGATATATTTAGATGCAGTACCACATATCATATTTCTCTAATTTTGATTGTAATGAAAGATAAAGATGCATCAGCTTTTGTTCATTTAAAAGCATAATAACAAGCATATAATACGAGATGAAAATTTTGGCTATGGCTATTTTTAGAGGAACAGGAGTGCAACTTTTTGCTCATTTTAACATTGTTTAGACAAAGTATTTGTTGGTTTCATCAATGAAAGAAGCTTAACTCACTTAAGAACTCTTTTAAGATACCATTAACATTCTTTTTTCTCTTCATTTGTTTATCATAAGCTGTGATGATGCCTTTGCTATTTTGGTATAGATATTATTATGAACTTTGTTGCATCTATAAATTGCATCATCTTAGTTTGCACAAGTGCTACTGGGATCTCTGAGAACTGATTGTTGATTTGTATGAAATGAAAATTACTTTTTCCTTACAGCACCCAGCTTCGTCAGTTCTCTATTTACAATTACAAATGATGATTTCTTTGGCATGTCCCTACCTTTCCTAGACAGCATATTTTTATCTTCCATTTTCTCTGAGTGAAATTCAGAAGTTTGGTGTTGTTATGCATGACTTATGATGAATTTCACTTATTATTAAAATTATGATAACATGTAAGATAACATGTACTTATGATGAATTTTACTTATGATAACATGTAAGATAATATACATACTAATTCAATCACTGTACTTGTTCAGGATGTTCATCGATACATGCAAGAGGCTGAGGATAATGAAGAGCTCTGATGCCATTGGCCTAGGTGCGAAT
The DNA here is from genome assembly GCA_947683625.1 of Mallotus nudiflorus. Lineage (NCBI taxonomy): Eukaryota > Viridiplantae > Streptophyta > Magnoliopsida > Malpighiales > Euphorbiaceae > Mallotus > Mallotus nudiflorus. The sequence continues at coordinate 5,484,715 of CANTUR010000166.1, read as the reverse complement.
ATTGTATTTTCCATTAACTATCTCAAACTTGTTCAATCTGGAATATTAAAGGGTGGAATCTTAGGAAAATTCTATTATGGTTTTTGAAATTTTACCATCTACCTAGTATTAATGGAAATTTATCTCATGTCAAATTTTCTGTTAGACAAGTCATATTTCTTCTATTGTATGATTACAAAGGTGGCATTTGTAAAAGTATTGCTCATTTGTAAATTTTCTATATGTCCATGGAGCAAAAAACAAATAAGTCAGTAGATGGATATACAAAGTTATGATAACATGGCTTGACCCATATACCAGATACAAAATGCTTAGAATTTACTGTGGATCTCGCATTATTAGAAAGGTTGCCTGGTATATAAAGTGTAGAAAGTGCAAAAGCAGATTTGGTGCTCTACCTGTAGAAATGATTTTTCCACATCAAACAACTAACTCTTCTTGGTATGTTGAACCCATGAATTTTAATGTCCCGGAAAAGTGCTTTGTCATTTTATGGATTGTTTGATATCTCTATTAGCTGAAGTACATTAGTAACTAACTATTGAGTTGACTCTAGCTCTTCCAGAACTGACACTTTTATTATTTCTTCATGTAAGGGTGCCTAACTATATATCACTTGCTAGCAGTTTAGTGTATGTTTATGTTAAATTTTTCACATTTAGCTTATATGGGAGGAATTTTATAAATTTTTACGCAGCCCCAAGGGCCGTGGAGAAATGCAAGAACCGGAACTAGCAAGTAGTACGCATGATTGAGGCTATCCATCCAGCACTTTGGGATTGCAATCTTGGAAGTTGGTAAACTAAGCTCACGACATCAAATTTCCACAGGAGGAAAAAGAGGATTCGATAAAGTGTTGGACTGGATGCGAGATCATGGTTATCTGTGTTTATGACTCAACCATGTTTATGTTTTCATTTCAAGGAAATTAATGTTTGCTAAGATCTGTTAAAAAAGAAATCATAAAACTCCAAAGACCTATGTATTTGGTAGTGCTTCAATTCTGTGTGTAACCGGGACAAGTTCTTGTTACAATGCAGGAACTGTAGTTTGTACAGTGCATTGTTTGTTGTTCCTATTATGTTCATGTTGAATGATGAAAACCCTTATTATTAAACTAGCTATGAATTCATGTACTAGGTCTAGGTGGTTCTTTACTAGAACATATGCAATTAAACATAATTAGTGATATGTGAATAATAAAGAAACACATGATTAGTGTTGGAATACACTTTTTTTGTAATGCTATCCTCGTTAAATTATATCATACGCTTAAAGAATTGAGATATTGCCAGCTCTATGGATATGCTTGTCGGGGTGTGTACTCATTACAAGCATGTGATGCTCAGCTGATAGGCTTTGCATCGTTGAACTGTTTTATGTTATTATGTATATCAAGTGGGATAGGGAGGAGGCAGTAGGGTTGTTAAGGGACCCGACGATAGAAACCGTAAACCATTGACCTAGGAGTAAGAGCTGGTACCATAACGTACAGGGTACACCTGTATGACCAGAGGTGAGAAAGTGAGGGTGCTGCGAACCCTAGTTAAGGGGCATTGTCCTTTAGCTGCTTATAATTAGGCCAGACTCTTGCACGGGCAGCAATTGAGCAGGCAGGCCTTACCTCTTTTGCCTGCAGAAAATACAAATAATTCTAGTAAGGCCGAACACCTAATACTTCAGATGACATTTAATGAGCTACGAAATTGGTACAGAAAGATTCTCAGTTCCCAAAAATAATGTTTCTAGCTTTAGTCAAGAGATTTAACATGTGGGAACTGACATGGGAAGATTGAATAATTGTGTTATCGAATCGAACCAAACCAAAAAAAAATAATAATGAAATGCAATGGAACATTGTTTTTGTGCAAAAATGACTCATGCTTTTAGGGGCCCATTAGTTGGGTGAAATTGACATTTGATGAAATGAAGGCAGCACGATTCAGTCCAAATTCAGTGCTGAGTTTGGCCATGCGTCTTTTGATTGTCCTTTCCAATGGAAACCCAATCAACTATCCAATCCAAATGGATAAATTATCTTCCAGTAAGTCATAATTTTTAGCTAATGTTTCACAAGAGCTTAATCAGCTATTCCACTGATGTTTTTGTCCTCAAACCTGGTTATGGTTACAAACCACAACTCAATCACTGAGACATTGAAAATGGTCTTAAATTTTATGAAGCATTCCTATCAGTATCAACCATGTGGTCCTTTCACCTACATCTCTAGGCATTCAAAATTACACTAATCCAGCAAGTCAAACAATTCTCATGAATAATTTGTTTTCTTTTATGTTTGCTTGCATGTGGTGATATAATTAACCATTTTTCTTTGTAGTCACATTGTCATGATTCTTATCCCAACTGGGTCTTGGATAATAGTAATGCCAAGCAATTGCAGTATCAATAATCACCCTTCAGCCTTATTTTATCTTACAGAAGCATTTGGTCATCAAAAGATCATATATAACACCAAATAAAAGAAACCCAAAAGTGAATCTTCTCATTGCATAACGTATCACAGAATGATGCTTAATTTTATCATCATTCAAACTGGGACCCTTTTCCCATTTCTTGTCTTTTGTTTAGAAGATAATGTAAAAAAATAATAATAATTAGTGAATTATAGGATAACATTAGCCTTTTTGACATTTACTTCACTTGTTTTGTCCATTGCAAGTTCAGTCCCCACCAGAATTTTTTCACATCTCCTTTAGTAAACTAAATGTGGATATCTAATCTTCTATTTCATCTACAAAATGATTTTCTTTTGTATCATAGTACTCTTAATCATGTGCTTATATTATATTATTATCATATTAACTCGATTTAATGGTACAGAAATTTCGTGTAAGCAAAATTAATATTATTTGATAAATAAATGTCAATAATAAGTATATATTTTGGGAATTAAACTGGTAATTCTTCGGCTGAATGGTTGCATTTCGATTTAAGAGATAAGAAAAATTCAAAATCATGTACCAAAAATGCTAATAAATTGCAAGATTTTGAAGAGAATATCAATGATGTATATACCGTGGTTTAAAAGGTTGGGTTATGAGGACATTTTCTGGTCAAAACCCATGTCCTGGTTCTAAATCTTAGGCCCATTCCTGCCATCACTTATCCGAAAGAAATGTTTAAAACAGCACCATTCTTGTCCTCTAGCCATGCCATAGCGCAGCAAATTTATTGAAGCAAAAGAGAAACACCCATTTAGTGCCAGGAAACAAAGGCAGCAACAGGACTGGTAAACTTCTTTTCAATGTATGTTGCCACCACCACAACAATGTCTTTGAAAAGATTATTTATATTATTTCATTTCATTATTATTGAATGGTTCCATGAAAATTAATACAAAGACATGCCTAGCTAGTTAAAAGAACATATATATATATATATATACACATATTTCTATAATGTTCTTGTTTCTTCTCTGTCATTTTCAAAATGCATGCTAGAGTTTTAGATTAATTAAAGAAATGAAGGTATGAGGAGTGAATGTCAATGATATGCACTAGCAGTTCGGCAGATCCACATATATATATATTTTTACAATTATTAATTTTCTATATATATATATATATATATGATTTCAAGGAAGTTGGAGTTGTTGGCCACGTTAGTTGGAATAAAAGTTCATGAAATAGGGATTTGTTAGAGAAATTTTTGGTCTAATTATCATTTTTTAATTAATAATACCCACCTTCTTCTACTATAATGGGTGCTTTGACTCTAATAATTTCTGATTATTGTCAACAAATGACCAAGTTCATCCTTGAAAAAAATGCAATCATTCTATTATTAATTATTTTGTTATTACTATAGTACATAGATGTCATGTTCTGCATCTGCTTGAATGACATTTTAACTTATATGAAGGAACCATCCTCAAAAGTTGGCTATGGACATAACATACCTATCTACCAGCCTTCAAACACAAGAATTTTAGTGCAATTTGAAAGTGGCAAATGACAATTAAAAAAAGAAAAAGCAAGAAATGGCAAATCAATCATATTAGCTGCAAGGAATGAATCACTTAATTAAGTAAAATGTTTACATTAAAATTTTAATAATCTGTCACTGAATCTTGACGAAAATTGTCAAATTATTTTCACGAAAAAATTTCAAGTTCGAGATCCCGTATCCCTAAACTGTGTTTCCCCTTTCCCAATTACTATAAGAAAAAAAAAATTAACGATCCGGTTAGAACTAAAACATTCCACATGGCATGCTTCTTCTTCTAGTTTAGTCTTGTGTCCTAACAGAATTGAAGGAGCTTTTGCCTTGTTGCATACCAAACCCATTAATGACTTTCAAGTTTCATTATCTTAAAATTGTTAGTGGATTGAATACTCAATCCATAAAGTGAAATAAAAGGATTATTAGGAACAGTTAATTATAAATAAAAAAAAGCACACTCCAAGTTCCAAATCCTAGGCAAAATCATCATCAACTAAAGGTAATGATAATTTAGTTGTATTACTTTATATGTTATTATAATCAAATTTGGATTCAATTGTGTCATTAAACACGTTCCATTTGACCCTATGAAATTACTATAAGATATTCAAAAAAAGAAAACAAAGTTGGCCTATACATTTTAATTTAATTAGTATATCATATGCTTAGTGTGGTACCATCAAATTAATTGATTATTGTCCATCATTTTGTTTTTAATGATGCCACATGGTCTGCCCACCAAATCAGGCTAGTTGACATTTTTTTTTTTATAAAAATTCATAATTCAATTAATTCCTAAGATCAATAGATAATCGTTTGACTCTAATAATTAGAGAAGACTCTAGCTGATAAAATGATATCAATAGATGCTAGTAATTGAAACACCTACTGGGTATTAATTAGACCACTAAAATGGATTTGAAGTGGGCTTGAATTATTTGAACCACAAGCAATAAGCACTTTTTATCATAATAATCTTGTAGAATGCGATCACCCACCCAGTACTCAATGGGTAAGATATCACAATCCTGTTTCGGGTTTAGGATCAGAAGAAGATGGTGTAGCCATGGAGTAATGTGTGTAATTCCAATGCTTCATGGCTGAACAGAACCTTCAACCTGAATCCCATGTCCACCAAGATTTTTGCAGTGTCCTACTCTAGTAGATGAGCATCATGGATATCTTAGCAGTGGAAACTTTATTTTACTTTATATATATATATATTTTTCATTATGAAAGTAATTATTTTATATTTCAACTTCCTAATCGAATTATTTAGAATTTAAATAAAAAGTAAATTTCAATATAATAATTATTGAGTAATATGAACTTAAAATCCGTAGCAAATTAAATTTTTGCACATTGCATTTAGATAAACTTAATTGGCTAAAATTCAATACAAATCAAATTATTGAATTCATACTGAATAAAAAATATATATTCTTAAATCAATTAAATTGATATATACACATCATATTCATATTCATGTATAGTAAAATTCATAAATAATGTATAACTTGATCAAAGACACATCGATCATGGACGGCAATAGCGGCCTTGGTTGATGATGACAAAATTGTCGTTGAGGGAAATGAGCTTCACCATATATAAATTGTCTTTGTTGGTAATTAATCAGGGACCAATTTGACCTGTGTTTGGACCGACCATGAACTTGGACAAATTATCTTTGAAATTAATTGACTCCATTGTCCTTTTCAGGCTGTTTCTTTAATTAATTAAATATCATTTTCTTTTTTTTTTTGAATGATATTGCTGAAAATTAAGTATGAATTTTAGTGTTCCTGACATTTCAATTTTGGATGAAGAATAATTTTTTAGATATTATTTTATCTTTCAATAATGGGATAAAATAATTTTAAAATGCTTGCCAAAATTAGAAATTAAATAATACTTAAATTATTTTGTCTTTGAAAATTTTTTTGGAAGATGTTTTATGTTTAAAGAATTTCAAAGGTAATTTAAGCGGAGTTCTAAATTTAAGTCATAATATATATAGTGGTTCAAAATTAGTTGTTGAAATTTTTTTAATAAAATAAAATTAGATTAAATTTAAAATTGTTTACTACTTTCATAGATTAAATTAAATTAAATTAATTAAAATTTAATAAAATTTTAATACTAATAGTTTAAATAATTAAAAAAATTTCAGATGCAAAATCCAAAAATCTGAAGAAAAAGCTTTTTTGGACTTCGGGTCTACATTCAAGGGCTTTCTAGCTTTTATTATGTGTATCATATATGTGTACCAATAAGGCTTACATATCATTCAATTTTGTAACTCTATGATATATATATATATTTTTTTAAGAATTAACTCTATGAAATTTTCATTAGAAACAACTTTTGAAGTGAATGTACCAAAAAAAAAATAAAGTTTTTATAATGAAATAAAAATATTTTTTTATTGTTGATAATTTTTTAAATGTATTTATTAATAACACTAATTAATCTAGTGTGATGAAAAAAAAAAAAACTTTAAATTTGTTATCATGTTACCACTACATCAGTTTTACATCATATATATATAAGGATATTTCACATTAGCACTACATCAATACTAATTATTAATTTTTAATGATATATGATGTCAATAAAATATATTTAAATTTGTTGAAAATACAAATTGCATATTATATTCTATAAAATATCATATATAAAAAAAAATTAAACAACAAAAAATTACAAAATATATTTCAAACTTTCCTCAAAATTATATTATTATTATTTTATGAACCATTATTATCTAGATATATGTATCACTACTGTACAACTCCTTTATCACTACTGTACAACTCCTTTTGCTTCTCATTTATATATATAACCTCATCTTTTTTTTTTCAAGACTTTTAAAAAATATATATAGGATGAGTAGAGACTTGAATTCATACTTTCTATTAATATTATCTTAATTTCGTAATATGATGATAAATCATCCCAGACGGAATAGGCATGTAGCCTCTATCATCTATGTAACATTTATCCACTAATTATAGAAGTGATATAAAAATATATAATGACTTGGTAGGCAAATGAAGAAAAATGTTAGATTTAAAAAGAGAAAAAAAAAAAAAAAGATAATAGGGATGGCTGATCATGCAAAAATATTAGAAAAATAATTGATGTAGATAAATGTATAGGTAATGGCATGTGCTCCATTTTGTAGCAACCGTTGCAACAACCAACAGGAAGGAAAACTTTCACTTTCGAACTGATTTTATTTTCTTCTTTAATTTATACAGAAACCCATTTCCCCATTTTGATACTTTATCGTGCATGTGCCTTCCTTCCCTTCTCCAACCATATATTTATATATACACACATACGAACCATTCTCTACCCCACTCGATCAAGATCAAATGGATGATCACTTTCTTTTAGCTATATATATGATGATGAAGTACATATGTGGTTATTGAACATTAACGTTAGCTTTGTTGGATAAATCTTGAAATTAGCATTTTAAGCTATATCTATTATATTGAATTTATGTTAAAAGTAAAAAATGGCTGTACCGAATTCGATGTAACTAAAAAAACAAAAAAAAAAATTAAGTTGCTCATCAAATTCGATTGGTGCGGTAACATTTTGTTAAAAAAATAACAATTGTCATAGTTATAAATAGCCATGGCATGGACAATAAAAATATAACACAAACATAGCAACAAGAAAAGAGTGTGCTTTGTAAGCATTGTGTTAGTGAGTTAATGAAAAATTGTAAGTAATTTATTGTGAAGGAAAATATATAAAAAATGAGTTATCTTCTACATTAAGATAGAATTTTACTGTATTCTCCTTAGGGTATAAAGAGGAATATTTTGTAACTCATTATTTTTCATAGTAAAATTCTTCTAATCTTCCATGTAATTTTTTTCCCGATTTGTTTAGAGTTTTCCACGTAAAATTTGTGTGTTCTCTTTTTTATTTCTATTATCGGGTTTAGTTGTCACAAATTATTGTGCTATTAAATTATTTGTCCCTGTAAAATTCTATTTAGGAGTTTGCTACTTAAGTGGACCATTGTCATCCACTACACTTTCGTGAGAATTTACCTTGTAGTGATTTTTTAGTACAATTGTTTAAACTCTATTTATTTGTGCAATAGTTATCAAAATTGTATTATATATTTTCTTCAATTTTATCATTTCAATTATTTTAGCTGCAATTTGCTCTATTTTATTCATAGTCTGATCTTCAATTTTTACAACAAGTGGTATCAAAGCATTTGGCTTGTGAATAGTGATAGAAGTAATGGCAACAAAATATGAGATTGAAAAATTTAACAAGAGAAATTTCTCATTGTGGAAATTGAAGATGAAGGCAATACTGAGAAAAGATAATTGTCTAGCAGCTATCAGTGGAAGATCGAAAGAATTCACAGATGACAACAAATGGAAAGAGATGGACGAGAATGATGTTGTAGATCTTCATATACCATTAGCAGACGAGATACTATCAAGTGTAGAAGAAAAGAAAACTGCAAAGGAGATTTGGGATCAGCTCACTAGACTTTATGAGGCCAAGTCAATCCACAATAAAATTTTCCTTAAAAGGAAGCTTTACACTCTTCGGATGGCAGAATCTACTTTAATGACGGAGCACATAAATATTCTGAATACTTTATTTTCTCAACTCACATCATTAGGATATAAAGTAGAGGCAAATGAACGTGCTGAACTTCTACTTTAAAGTTTGTCTGATTCAATTTATCATCAATTTGATAAATAATCTTCTCACAGATTATCTAGTCTTCGATGCAATTGCAACTTCTATCTTGGAGGAAGAAAGCAAAGGCAAAAATAAAGAAGACAAGATGGTGAATTTGCAACAAGCAGAGGCTTTGGTGGTGATAAGAGGGAGATCAATAGAACCTAGCTCTAGTAGGAGGCAAAGACAAAGCAGATCAAGATCAAGAAGCAAGAAGAATTTTATATGTTACAACTGTGGCAAGAAGGGTCACTTAAAGAAGGATTATCGAAATCTAAAAGATTCCAAACCTCAAGGAAATATTGTAAGTTTATCATATGATGGCATCGCTTTATGCAATGAAGCGTTGACGACTAACACATATAAAAAGAAATTTTTTGATGTGTGAATTTTGGACACAATAGCTACCTGGCACATGACCGATTGAAAATATTAGTTTTCTCATTATGAATCTATTTCAGAAGAATCAGAGTACAAAGTTGATGATTGTCCTCTGAAGATTGTCAATATTGGAACCATCAAATTGAGGATGTATGATGGCACAAGTCACACAATTCAAAATGTGCTGCATGTGGAGGGCTCAATTAAAAATCTACTATATATAAGAGTGGTAGATAATCTTAGATGCAGGGTTAAAATTGAAAAGGGAATGAAAATAATTCGAGGTACACTCTTACTAATGAAGGCATAAAAGACAGCTATAAATTTGTATATGCTGATGGAAAAGACTTTGCAGGAGGTAGAAGCATGTGTTACTTCAGATGATTCAAGTGAAAAGTTTGCAATAATATGGCATTGCAAACTTGGCCATATGTCAAAACAAGGAATGAAAATTTTGGTCGAGCAGAAGCTTCTTCATGGTCTCACAAAGGTATCCTTACCCTTTTATAAGCATTATGTTACAAGCAAACAACACGGCGTAAAGTTTAACACATCTAATTCTAGAAGCAAAATTATTCTAGAATTAGTTCACTTTGATGTGTGGCAAACACCAATATCGTCCCTAGGAAGATTAAAGTACTTTATGTGCTTTATTGATGACTACTTTAGGAAGTGTTGGGTATATCTTATCATGAGGAGTGTTTAAAGTCTTCAAAGTATTAAAAGCGTGGGTGGAACATGATTCTGGTAATAAGAATAAATAGGAGGATAGATAATGGAGGAGAATATACAAGTGAAGAATTTGATAAATTTTGCAAGCAGGAAGGCATTAAAAGGCAGTTCATTACAACATACACTCCTCAATAGAATGGAGTGGCAGAGCAAATGAACAAAACCCTGTTAGAAAGAACAAGGGCAATGTTGGAAGCTGCAGGTTTGAAAAAGTCATTTTGGGTAGAAGTAGTCAACACGCTTGTTATATGATAAATAGGTCACCATCAACTTTAATTGAGTTGAAGACACCTATAAAGATGTGAACTGTTATGCCTGTTGATTATTCAAACCTCTATATATTTGGAGGCCCTGCATACATGATGTATAATTCCTAAGAAACTACAAAACTAGATCTAAAATCTAGAAAATGCATATTCTTAGGATATGTATAAAGAGTTAAAGGGTATCACTTATAGGATCCCACTGCCCATAAGGTCATCATTAGTAGAGATGTGATGTTTGTAAAAGATAAGCTAAAAGAAAAATGTGACAGTAGCACATCAAAAGATAATTCAGAGACTACAATGATATAGGTGGAACAAGAGGATTCTTCTGAAGCAGCACCAGAAAATGAAGAATGAGAATTAGTTGAGTCTAAAGAAACTAGATTTTGACAATTAACTCGTCACAGAAAAGCACCAACTTGGCATTCTGAATATATTATGGAGAGTAATATTGCATACTGCTTTCTAACAGAAGATGGAGAGCCATCAACTCTTTCAAAAGCATTAGAAAGTCCAGAAGAATCTCAATGGATGACAGTAATGTAAGAAAAAATTAAAGCTCTGCATAAGAATCAGACTTGAAAACTTGTGCCATTACCACAAGAAAGAAAGCCAATTAATGACAAATGGGTCTACAAGATCAAACGTAACAATGATGATCAAGTGGAGCAGTATCATGTAAGATTGGTAGTGCGAGGGTATGCTTAGAAAGAAGGCATTGACTTCAATGATATTTTTTCTCCTGTGGTTTGACTTACAACAGTTTGAGTGGTCCTAACGATATGTGCTACATTTGATATACATATAAAGCAATTAGATGTGAAAACTACTTTTCTTCATAGAAATCTTGAAAAGGAGATTTATATACTCCAACCAAAAGGTTTTGAAGAACAAGGAAAAGAGAACTTAGTTTATAGGTTGAATAAATCTTTTTATGGCTTAAAATAGGCGCTGAGGTGTTGGTATAAGAGATTTGATTCCTTCATCATGAGCCTTGGATATAATAGACTTAATGCAAATCCTTGTGCATATTTTAAGAGGTTTGGTGAAAATGACTTCATCATTTTGCTATTATATATGGCTGATATGTTGATAACAAGCCCCAACAAAGATTATAGTAAAGAATTAAAGGCACAATTGATTAGGGAATTTGAGATGAAGGACTTGGACTAGCAAATAAGATTATAAGGATGCAAATTCATCGAGATAAAAATGATATGAAGATTTGGCTACTCTAGAAAAATTACTTAAATAAAGTTTTAAGGCGATTCAACATGCAACATTGTAAGCTAATTTTAACCTTACTTCTTACTAATTTCAAGTTATCCTCCAATATGAGTCCTAGTAATGAAGCAGCAAGGATGGAAATGTCTCGAGTACCGTATGCATCAGTAGTAGGAAGTTTGATGCTTACTATGATATGTATAAGACCAGACATCGCACATCTAGTGGGAGTGGTTAGTCGATACATAGCGAATCTTGGTAGAGAGCATTGGAATGTTATGAAGAGGATCTTAAAATCTATCAAAGGAACCTCAGATGTTGCATTATGTTATGGAGGATTAGACTTTATTATTAGAGGATATATCGACTCAAATTATACAGGTGATTTGGATAAAAGCAAATCCACAACAGGTTATGTGTTCATACTTGCTGGCAGTGCTATAATTTAGGCATCAAAACTGCAATCAGTTGTAGCTACGTCAATAATAGAATTAGCATATGTGGCAGCTACATAAGCCAGTAAAGAAGTAGTTTGGTTGAAGATGGAAATAAAAGAACTCAGGTACAAACAAGAGAAAGTTTCTTTGTTTAGTGACAGTTAAAGTGTCTTGCATCTCGTAAGATATCTAACTTTTCATTCAAAGTCAAAATACATTTGAGTTCAATATCATTTTGTTGGAGAGAAAGTGGAAGAAGGAATTATCGATTTGTAGAAAAATCATACCAAAGATAGATTTCTTGACAAAAGCTCTCAACAATGATAAGTTTTTTTGATGTCAATCCTCGTGCAGCCTAATGGAAACATAAGCAACATGAAAAGGTAAGATAGAAAGAATGGTGTGAAGATCTAATTGATCCTCAATCAAATCTTCAAGTGGGAGATTGTTAAAAGTAAAAAATAGATGCACAAAATTTGATGCAACCAAAAATTAAAAAAAAAAATTAAAAGTTGCTCATCAAATCCGGTTGGTGCATCAACATTTTGTTGAAAAAATAACTATGGACAAAAAAAGTATAACACAAGTAAATAAAACACAAGCATAGCAATGAGAAGAGAGTGTGTTGTGTGAGCATTGTGTTAGTGAGAGTTAGTGAGTTGGTCAGAAATTGTGAGTAATTTCTTGTGAAGAAAAATATATTAAAAGAGAATTTTATTGTATTCTCCTTGTGGTATAGAGAGAAATATTTTGTAACTCTTATTATTTTTCATAGTAACATTCTTCTAGTCTTACATGTGGTTTTTTTTTCCGATTTGTTTGAGGTTTTTCACGTAAAATTTGTGTGTTCTCTTTCTTGTTGTTATTGTTGGGTTTAGTTGTCACAAATTATTGTGCTATTAAATTACTTGTTTTGGTAAAATTTTGTCTAAGAGTGTGGTACTTAAGTAGACCATTATGACTTACCACACTTTCCTGAGAATTTACCTTGTGATATTTTTTAGCACAATCGTTTAAACTCTATTCACTTGTGTAATAGTTCTTAAAGTTGTGTTATATATTTTGTTTAATTCTATCATTTTAATTATTTTAGTTATAATTTACTCTATTTTATTTGTAATTTGATTCTTAATTTTTTAAACAATTTAGTCATAGCATAAAGAAAAAATAAATATAAATATTTGATTTTTATTTATTTACACTAAAAGAAACTAGTTGGTTATAATACATATTTAAAAATAAATTTTACATCATCGAATATTAGTTTGATCAAAATCATTCAAACGAAACTATATATATTATTATTTAAATTTAAGACATAATTTGAACGAAAATAGTGTATGCCAACTGATTGCTCATCAATAATTTATAGTTCGTACATTTTTAGTTTTTTTTTAAGACTTTTGATGGACAAGAAAGAACTAACTATATGAAACAGAAAATAATTGAAGAGGGCAATTAATATTATTAATTATTGTTTATAATTTAACTATATCAAGATACCAAACCCTCACCACTAGCCCATGCCGCCGCCAGCGCATCCAATTACACTTGTTTAATTAAAAAATGGTGATTAAGAGAATGTCATGATCTTAATCAAATCCTAATGATATAATCAAATCTGAGTAATCTTAATTAATTAATGGCTTAAGCGATTTGAGATCCCCTTCATATGAAACACTTTAGTTTACTATTCACAGCTGATTATGTGATGAGAAGATTAAAATAAAACAATTTTTTGTGCTTTGCGGATTCGATCAGGGCTACTATCACATTCCCATATGCTCAATTTTGGTGTGACACATGGTGCTTTGAGTTTACAGCACCTTTTTGTTATTTTCATATTATTTTTTAAGTATATATATATATACACTAATTTGCTTTCATTTAATAATCACACTTAATTTTTAATTAACTTATCGATTAATTTCCAAAAAGTATTATAACTTGTCCTCACACTCACTTTTTGGATCTTTCTATGATTTTTAGATAAGAAATTAATGATGAATAATTTTATTCTAGAAGCACCTTTTTGTTATCAAATGACTAATAAATATATTATTTAGAGATGAAATAAATTGATCTTTTGATAATAATTTATGTAGATTTGCTCTAGCTAATAGTATATTATTCGCGTAATAATTTATTCAATCGGCTAATTCACTTATTATTATTATTATTATTATTTTTACTTTTAGAACATAGGAAGAAGCAAAGAAAAAATTTCTAAGACAAAATAATATAAAGCATAACTTATTATATTTGTTGAAAAAATTGTATATCTTTTTTTTTTTTTTAAGAAAAATACTATTAGTTATTTTGTTAGTAGAAGTATCAAGGTGAAAGATGTCAATTCAATTTATATTCAAAGTTATAAAATTATTATTTTCTAAACAAAATATTGGGACCCATTATTGGAAAATCAGTCAAAAGAATGTAATGACATTTATTTTCTTCAATATATTATATATTATTTATTCATATTAGCAAAAAAAGACTTAATTAATTAGTCAGATTGGTTCAAAAAAGAAGAAGTAGTCAAATTACAAATCCATAAGAACGCTGAACTTGGGCAGTGTGAAATGAGCCATATACTACCATATGGGGTGTCCAAATATGTCCTGTGACATGTGGCCATTTTTAATTAAGGACTCCCTTACTATACCATATGTAATGTACCTGCAGTTTTTTCTTAATTAACACTTGTAATTGTAATTAACTTGACCCACCATTCCCCTGCCTCTGAGTGGATTATATTAATACTTATAAGCCTTAAACAAGCCAATATCAAATGATTTAGGCTAATATTACGCGACTTAAAATATTTCAATGAAATATTTAACTAAAAATTTTATATTTTTATCTCAGTTAATAATTGTTAGTAATACCCACATAAAAGTGTTTAATTAATATGCTCACCAATAATCCAAATTTTATATTGGTATAATTTTATGGGTATTTTTATGTTAGCTCAGTTTTTTTTTTTTTTTTGATAATTCTTACAAAGACAACGGATTATGAGGTATTTAATGAATAGTCACTCTTTTTTATTTTTAAAGAAAACCTATAGTTAATTAGTCATATTATTGAAGCTTCAAATTTCTCAATTTTGACGCTATTAGAATATCATTTATTGAAATAATACAAATTAATTGATAACTTATTTGAATTCAACCAATTGGATCTTTTTAAAAAATAATTACATAATGATGGTATGGTAGAAGCAACCTTTTTGAATAATATTGGTGATAAATGTAGGTATAAGAGGTAGTCCACATGCAGATGCATCTGTCTCTTCCATAACCTAAACCAACTTATGAAACCGAAAAATATATTAATTATTCATACATATTAATTAAGTATATCTTCAAAAGTTAATCATCAATGTTTCTTGAGAGTATATAATTTGTCTATGTGCATTACCTGACATTTCAGGAAGTGCATATAAAAATAATAATAATAATTTTTTTTATAATATTTTTCCTAATTTTTTAAAAAAAGAAATGAAGATATAACACTAATTCATTTTTGCTCTATAAAAACTCGAAAAATTAATTGAATAAAATGATCACTCTATATATATATATATAAGAGTTGGTGAATAATGATCAAATGGTAAGAGCAGTCCACCATGTGAGGGTCCATTAAAAGATCACTTCCATGGGCTCCAAATTCTGGTTTTGTTTTTTGTTTTCATTTTTGGATTTAATTTGAGGTTCTTGGCTCCACTTACATATATATATTTTAATAATTGGTAAAAATTTCATTTATTTTTGTGGACTATTATTCTATTTATTTGACTAGTAAAATAATAAATTCTATAGTTGGGATGCATGGAAAAAGAATTGTTAAATTTTTTTCCAAAATTTTATTCAAAAAATCTAATCTTCTATGAAAGCCATTGAAAATGGCCACATGATTAATTAATCAGGATAAAGCTGTCAAATCAAAAACAAATGTTAAAGATTTATCGATGAATTTGGCCATGCCATATATGATATGGAACGCTTAAAGATTACACGTAGAATCACAGGTTTCAAAAAATTCAAATATATATATATATATCAGCGGATGATACCGAAATATGAGGTTTTTCTTTGAAAAATTTAGACATCATTTTCTTAAAATGAAATTTATTAAATTTTATAATTAATTGAAATGGTTAATGTCCTATTAGAAGGAAAGAGTAAGGAGACGAGATTCCAACCTTATTTTTATCATATGAATATGCATGTTTTTTATTAGTTCGACTATTTACAAAAAGATTAACTTTTGAGAAATAATTTAATTGAAATTAGCATTTACCCTTAGACAATCATATACTAATTTTAAAGTTCAATCCAATTTATTTTAACTAGAAAACTAATTTGACAATTTTTTTGAACAATATGAGGATGAGGTTTAGATCAAAATAATTTAAATTGAAATTGTAGTTGTAAGATCAAACTCTAATGGGGTAATTTTCGATTACTATGTAAGGATATTGGTAAAATATAAAAAAATTATAAAAAATTATTATTATTATTATTATTATTTTGTCACATGTGAATTATCTTAGGTGTGTGCATACGTATAGAGCAACCTATTATTATATAGTTCGTTGTTGTGTGCTCCAATGAGGACTTCGATCGAATCACGTTTTGATGAGAGTTTTTCTAGTGTCTACACACGTAAAGGAAAAAGAGAGACCTATGGATAAAGCACCTTTATTTACCTAATTAGAATTAAATAAATGCTCAAAACTCAAGTGAAAATTCCTTTTTGGACTTTTACCTACTTTAACTCTCACTTACTTTGCTTCTCCCTAAATAACACCATTTTAATATTTAAAATCAAATATTTACGAAGTATAAATAACATATCTAGAAGATAATTGATCAAAGGCAAAAGCAATTAGCTAACCATTAATGACATTTGAGTGCCTGATGCATGTATACATCTTCATGACATGAACCATTCTTTTATAAAACATTTGATTTCTTTAATGATCAATTGACATGTAGCTACAATTTTGTTCTTTAATCCAATGTGAAATCACAATCGGATTAATTAGGTACCAAACACTTGCATTTGATCCATCAATTTTATACCTAATTTTGTCAATAATATCATTCTAACATTGATATTATTCAATAGAATATTAATTTAATTAACAAGTCTGCCCGTTTAGAAACAGGATGATAAAACATCCCATCTATGGTTAAAACGCTTGTAAAGGGAAGGTTCGAATCTCCCACTCTCCCCCCTCCCCTCTCATAATATAATAATAAAAACTAATTAACAACACTTTATTTTATGTATACATGATTTATTTTCATGTGAAAAAAAAAACATTCTATATTTCAAAGTTAAATTCTGAAGTATAAAAAACTGTTTCTAATTCAATAAAAAAAATTGAAAAATTTTAAGCAATATATAAAATATTTTTTATATTAATAAATTTGAAGAAATAAAATTATCAACAATTAAACTAAAAAACACTAGATATTTACCATGGATGAAATACAAGAATGAGATGATCCATAATGACAAGTATAAGATTTTATTTATAGTGATATTTAAACCTAAAAGGAGTAGTATTCCTTATGAGATAAGAATCATAATCCTAGTATGAGAGTATTCATTAGGAATCTTATTCGAAGTAGAGTTTTTTTCATAAATGAATTTTACTATTTTTTCTGTTTGAATAATCTATTTAAAAAATAAAAATCTTTTAATTAAGTAAGAATATATATAAGCGGCATCATTAATGACTTTTTTTGGTTAAGAAATGACAATATGGAGTTGGATCAAGTTGATGATACCCAAATATATACATATAAAGAAGTAAATTAATTTTGGAGTTGAAGGGACAGTGCAGGTTTCATGCAGTGCAGTGTTATTGCTGTCTTATAGAAGTGAAGTTTGTCTTGATTTTTTTTTAGGAGTTGAGTGTTGTCTCCCAAAACCTAAGCACTTTCAAAAATGGGCAAAACACCATTAGAACCCTACCCTTCATAGCCCCACCTCCTTCCATAGCAAAATCCTTCAAATTATTTAATTTCCACACGGAATCAAATAGTGGGTTAACTTCGCCTAACTAAATAATAATATTGATAAAATATCATCTCTGCTAAGTAATTTAAATTTTTTCAAATAAAAAATTGAGTTTAAATTTTAAATATAAATAAATAAAAATATGAGGAGAGTTTTATTCCCTTATTGATAGTTCAAATTTTAAAAATAATCGGAACTTTATTATTATATGCATAATAATAATAAAAATAAAATTAATTAAAAATAGTAATTAGGAAGATGATTAGTTAAAAATTAGCAGCAGTTTATGGAAGGAAGGAGTTGACATTTTGACACATGCCGTTCAACTTTTGCAGCTTACAACCGTAGTTCCCTTCCCTATAAAGTAAAAGAAAAAAAACGTCAGCATATAGGAAAAAAGGTTAAATAAGTTTTCGGACATAGAAAAAAGGACCCCACGTGAGGTCTGAAAATTTTGACTTAGTAGTAGTAGTCTTGAGCGTGTGTTGTCACTGCAGCTATAAAAGAATAGACGACGCTTTTTTTTTCATTTTAAGGAACAAACCATTATCCGCGACGATTCTATTATTGATTTTGTCTTTACTAACTTTAATAAGTGATTAACTTTTAAGGGCCAATTTTTAACCTTTTGTTTATTGACTCTCCCTGCCAATTACTATTCTACTAGGTTCCTTTAAAAATTGCGATGAATTACTAGTATTCTTTTTTTTTTTTCTATATTTACATAGCTTGCTATAAAGAATGCAGCTAGTAATATAAATCTATCCCTAAAGTATGAGCAGAAAAATGTACCCACCAACGGTGAAAGTAATTATGAAAGGAAGTAAAAAGGACAAAATATTGTGTGATGATTGAGGAATTGAGGTGAGTAATTATTTGGTCATAAGTGAACAAAATAGGGAAAGGAAAAGAAAGTGAATCATTGTTTTAAAAAGCAAATTCAAGAAGGTGACAGATATGTAGGCTGTATCTCACTCATCAACCTCCTCATTAAATTACTCTACGACAACTGCATACCGTTTTTAATGTGCTTCAAAAATTTCTAACTGCAATAAAATTGCAAAATTCTTTGCCAAATTAACCAATAATTGTATAAATTAACTGGGAGGAGTTATTTTTATTTAGGTGAAATTTTGAGTTTAAGTTTTAATATATATAGACGTATTAAATTAGTTATTGAAAAATTTTTATTGTCCTTATTATAATCTTTTTTAAATCGAACCAAATTAATCAGTATATAATAAATAATTTTTTTCTCTAAAGGATAAAGACTATTTTCGTGTTTGTACTTTCATAATTTAACAATTTAATGCATTACTTTTAAAACTTACAATTAAGTTGTGCAACCGATTAAATTGTGCCAAAGTGGTGTATCCAACCGGTTGCTGATGACATGACATATAAATTTAATTTTTATATGTCTAAGTTAGAAACCCTTTTTGACGTGGATGTACACTAAATATAGAAAGATCCCAAAAATGCCTTATTCTAATTAAAAAGAGAAAAGAGGAGGGAGGAGGGATAATTCCTTGTTCACGGGCTCTCTCTTTTGCATCATTATCAACCATTGGTTGTTTTCCAAATTCAATCTCCTGAGCTTCCCTTGCCATTGCTGTGATTTTCTTAATTTTTTCATCAAAATCCATATGATTGTTACTTTGTGAACTAGAAGAAACCAATAATAGCAATCTATCCTTCTCAACCTTTGCTTCGAGTATATTTTGTTGGGTTTCGTGATACAAACATAGTGAAAAAATTAAAAATTTATCACATTCCCAAATCTGAATCCATGTAATTCAATTACTTGATTAAATCTAGAGTTTCAAGAATCTCACCAAAATGTAGAAGAGGTAAGATTTTCTGAAAAAATGGGAGGAGGTTCACATTGGCGACACCTTACCTCGAGCTTTTTGCTTTGATTGTTTGGATCTAGACATCTCCAAAAGGATGCGTCCTCTATAGGTATCCACACGAACAGCCATTTACAAAAAAAATTAGTGTGCTAACAATCTTCTTGATTGTCTCATAAATCAAGAACAAAAGAAAAACTCTGTCTTTATTTTTTAAAAAGAAAGAAAACGAATTTGGAGGTAGAAAAAATGAGTGTGTTAAACCCTAGAAAATATAACATATTTATAGACTCCAAATTAGAGTTTCACCTACCAATGAACTTTTGGTAATTTTCATTTATTATATTCTGATTTTGTTTTAAAAATAAATTAGAAATAATATTTTATTTATTTATTTAAAATAACATTTATCTTAAATAAATAAAACACTTTAATTATTTATTTCCACAGAGTTAATTTTGAGTTTATTAAACCCATAATCGTTTTTGGGCTTGTTCTACATGTGTGACCCTATAGGTTCACATAATATTGGCAGTAGGTCTAAATCTTTATTTATGCATACCAGTCATAAGTGACCTTTAGCAATACATTATGACTACCTAAGTCATGTGAAGTCAATAATCCGACATAACCTAACTACAGTGAATTTTATTGTCCCTTTATCACATGATATCCTAATTGAACATAAGACATAGAATGTCATCCTTATATAGTTCAATATTATGACTTGATTCCAAGTAGACTGAAAATGATAACTCTTTGTCAATTCATTTCAGCATGGTCATGCATTTTCCTTCAGTCTATCTCATCAAGGGGCCCGTAGATATCTTTCTCATATTAATGAGGGATAAATTCCTTTTGAATCACTCACATGCCTCACATAACTAATTTCATATCCAACAATATCCTATTTAATCGTCCGGTTAAAGACAATGTTAGAATGTGTCAAAGCATAAAATAACTATGTAGAAATCCATGATAATTTCAAAGTCATAGGATTGAAATAAATTATTGTGATGAGAAATACTTATGACAATAATCTATGTAGTATTTTCATAATGGGTCAATCTAGTACATGATTTCTCATCATGTACTTATAAGTTGACTTAATATTTCATATTCATGATTAATAAAACATAACCATCAGTCAACTTCATACTAGCCTTAATACTTTAATATTTATATAATGAATAAATGGCTAGAGATAATTAGAATAGAATTCTTATTTTAATCTAAGGGTTTTACTATCAAGTCACATACTTAATGACCTTAGTAAGAATTAACCATTCATATAATTATTATAAAATAAATTGATAATGAAATACCTTTTTATTAATAAAATAAGAAAGTCAATACATAATCACAAATGATTGATCTAGTGCATATCACTAACATATTTCTCATAAGTTCTTGCTTATCTAGTTTGGGTTTTTTAATAAGCATCATCCGCAATTTAGAAGGTTCTTGAACAACTTCGACTCCACCTTTCTTTGACATATCTTTATCCTTTTTACCTTTAATCTTTCTCCTCATCATTTCCTTCTCTAATTTTGTTAACTTATCCTCCTTATTTCCAAAAGTAAACAACTTCTTCAATGCCCAAATTGCAACAAAACCACATAAGACAAATTTTCCAAATCCAGTTACTACTGGGATTGCTTCAGACTGAAAAACATCATAATAAATTACTTTTACAAAACCATAATTCTCATTGGAAACAACAAACTTTGAAATTGAACTATTTATAAGAATAACATCTCCTCTTCTCTCTATCTCCCTTGCCAAACCCTTTGCATATAAAATTTTGGAATTGATTTCATTTACATATCCAAATTCTTTCTTGTCAACTTGACGTCTTTTTAAAATCTCATTCTCATCAAGTAAAATTTGCTTGACCTTCCCTTTTAAATCATGAAAAATAGTAAAAATATGAGTAGAGCCAATGCCCTAAAATGTAGTATCTTTACTATACTGACCAACCCACTTCTCCAGATTACTTGAATAACTGACTTGCCTAGGCTTTTTGATTTTCTTTTCCATGCTGAGTGTTCATTAATATCAAAACCTATAACTAGAATTTCTCTCTTTTAGACTATTACTATCTAAATTCTGTTGAGCACTATCGGTATTGTGTGCGATAGTAGTTGATTTTTTATTCCCATAATTGGCTTGCTAATGCATCCAATTTAGAGCTAAAGTAGGAAAATTTACTATCGATACGAATGGGCAATTGTATGTTGCATTGGAAGCTAACTATGATTTTGTGGAGATTGAGTGACGATATTTTTAGAGATTGAGAAAGTTGGGGAAAATGGAAAGAAAAAGTGCGATGGTGGCAAGTTGGAGATTTTGTGGTCACTAAGGGCAGAGAATGGTTGGTTGCATTAGGAAGGATAATGGGTTTTTGGAGTTGAAAGTGATTATAATGTGAGTGAGAGATAGGGTGTGTTTGGAGGGTGAGAAAGTGAGGGAAAATATAAGAGAAAATAAAGATGGTGAGAATCGTGTGAACTTCTCTTTTCTATTTTTGTTATGAAAGCAACAAATTAATTAGTGAAGGTTTGCCATGTCATATGCTACTCACATGAACGTTCATGTCAATATTAATTTATAGATTACTTGTTAGCAATCGATTGGATACATCATTTTATCATAATTTAACAAGCTGCACAATTTAATTATAAGTTTTAAAAATATAGATATTAAATTATTAAATTTATAAATGTACAGAAACCAAAATAGGCGTGAAGAATAAATTGGTGAAAACAATTTTAATAATGCAGTATTGGCTACTTCTATCCATACACATCAAAGTTTATTATTTTAATCTGTACTTTTTTTTTAACTTTTTGAATAACTGCGAAAAAAATCCATGGGGGAGGGTGAACTGGAAATGGACCCAAATAGGGTACAAGATGAAAGGAGATGAAACTCGGCCGGACCCGCAAGAGAGGATGCGAGAAAAGGACAGAGAGAGAGGGTGCGTAGGACCTAAAGAGAGGGAGCTGTGGGGTGGTGTACAATACGGGAGTCTCAAAACTACTGACACCTCTATGAATGTGTATATATATATATCTATAGAGGAATAGGAGGAGTAGCAATATATGTATGTGGGTGTCTGAGCCACTCCTTGTTACTCCATTTAATGTTTTTCACTATTTTCTTTTACTCATTCCCCAAGACCCTGCAGCACTTGCTGCTGCTGCTACTCCTCCTCCTCTGTCAATTGTTATAGCCTCTTCCTGACATTTAATTAAAAGTTGATGCCTCTTCTTCTTCTTCTCCATTTTCTTTTTGCCACTGCCACTCGATCCATCTTTCTAACCGCCGTTGCTCGACGAATTTTCTATAGCAAATTGATACTGTTTTAATTCTTTAATTTTTACCATATGGGTCCAGATTTATTAATTTAGTGGCATAACTTTGTTTAACATATATATAAATTAAGCGTTTGATTTTTTTTACCACATGGTAAAACGTTAATTATTATAATGTATATGCTCTTCCTCCATTCCAATTAAATTACTCATTTATTTAATTAATAAAAATATCAGATAAATTAAGTATCGATTAACTTTATAATTAAAAATAAATCTTATTTTTTCAAATTGAATAAAATATAATTACATAAATTAACAACAGACAACACAATAAATAGCTACTACATTATTATCTTCTTTACATATTCCATCAAATTTGAAATTGTGACATATTTAAAATTTTAATTAACATTCACATATAATTATATATTTCTTATTAAAGTACTGAAACTAGTTATTAACTTGTAATATATAGTATATATTTTATATTTTCAATATTTAAATATAAAATTTAAATTATTTATGTTATCATATAAATGAAATATAAAAAAATAAAAATTTTCTTCAATGAAATAGGAAAAATAAGACTTCCTACTTGGAGTCAAATAGCATACTCTAACTGTAGGTGATATTTTTAAATTCATTTTATATTTAGACTAATTTTTATTTAACTTAAAACATATCTCAAGGGTGATAAAAATTTATATAAAAAATTTTAAAATAATTATATATTCAAAATTCAAAATAAAAACTTCTTATTAATTAATCTGAAATAGTTCCTAACTAACCCATCAACAATTTTTAAGTATAGCATACAAATTTTCATTGCTCAGAAAACCTGTAATTGGTTTAACTGCCGCTCTTAATTGGTCCCACCTTTTGGTAGGGCAATCAAAGGAGATTCCCCACACTGATTTTGTTATTTAATACAATCATGACAAAATCATATAATATTTGATGATCAACGGTTGAGATTGCCGATCACTAATTTCATATAATCATCTCGATCACAAGCGGTAATTATCAACCTCCCTACGATCATGCAAGAGACAATTCCATCTGTGATTCTACTCGCAGAGAGCAGAGTGAAGGCTACGCATTGAATATCCACGTAGAATCACGTGAAATCAGTTAAGAGACATTTCTCGTCATGGCGCGTGGAACGAGATTCTTGAAAAAAAGAATAGCACTCTGGCAGCATGGGAAGCAAGCATATAATGGTGTAATGGAATTGGTCACCAGTTTCAGGTCGGTGACCATAACGTGCTCTACAGACTACAGTATCACAGTGTTAGTTTAACTGTTGACCGGCTACAGAATAATTAAAACCAACACGTGCCGGTCCCCTAGAGTAAAAACTCCAATGCTTTCTAAACTTTTTTGCATTAATTATTTCTTTATATAATTAACTAGTTCATCTGAATAGAAAGTACATGAAAGCTGGCAAAAGAAAAAAATATATAGTTTTAATTTTTTTTCAATAAAATTTTATTTAATAAATTTAAATTTTTATAATTTAAAGTAAATTTATAAATTATTCAAAATTTAAAATTTAAACGTGTAAAATTTTTTAAATTTTGAGGCTTTATTTATTTGAAAAAAATATTTTTCTTTTTTTCAATGTTCGAATTACTAAAAAGAATAAGTACAAAAAATAAATTATTAGTTAAATAAAAATGATTTTAAAATAATAACATAATTTTTTATTCTAAGAATGATAAATTATTTTCTAATATATTTCTTTTCTTTTATTTTTTAATATGTTCTTTTATCATTTATTATTTTTTAATGAGTCTAAATGTTATTAACTATGCTATGTATATATGTATATAACTTGAATTATGTACGGTAAGAGCATTCTGCTCTAAAAAGATAGGTCTTAAATTTAACTCATATTTCCAAATCAGGCTCGGAAATTCACTTTATGATAGCTCATAATATGAATTTAAAAATATTAATTTATGTGTAATAAATTCAATTGAATCGTGAGGTGTAACATATATGTTATAAATAATAATTTTTAAAAAAAATAATTTATACATTATGAATTTAAGTTGGCGGTAATATATTTAAAATAAATATTTTTTATTTTAATTAGTAAAACACATAAAGTATAAAATTTTTGTTGAAAATACATAAAATATATCTCATAAACCTAATTTACTAATGCAATGGGTGTAGATAAAATTTTTATAATTTTATTTACCATTTCCAAGGAATATTGTATGTATGTATGGGAAGCAACGCGAAAGTGTGTTATATGAAACATAGAGAGGGCAGTGGGAGGAGCAGATCTCAACCAAAGGCATCAATCTTTTTGGGGCTATCGATATAAAGAAATCTGAGAGCGAAGTTGCATAGAATGGATAGTGGGAAAAAATAAAAGAAATGAAAGCAAAAGTGAAGTAGGAATAGAAATGGCAGTAGAAACAGAAATTTTCTTTTCTAATTTTCCACTTGTTTGTTTGTGTGTTTCTTTAGCTTTTTGTTTGATCCCATGTTCTTAATATTTGCTGAATCTGATCCTGCGCTTTTGTCTTCTGTGCCAACCTCAGATCGATCAAAACAAAACTTCTTTTTTCTCTTCTTCTTCTTTTTATCTTCTTCATGTCTAGAAAATTACACTACAACATAAGGATTCAGCAGCAGTTGCAGTAGTATAGTAGTCTTTTGTTGTTATAACGACATGGGTACAGGTTGGAGAAGAGCCTTCTGCACCACTATTCCTAGAGATTCATCGGATGCAACTTCTTCAATTTCAGATAAGCACCACCACCACCAACAAACGAGTCCTAGTCATAGTCCTAGCCCAAGAAGCTGTGCTAAGCTAGGGTTTTTCTCCGGTGGAAGCAACCCAATCACTCCTCGCCTGCACTCTCAATCTTCTGCTCTTTCTAGCCCAGGCTTGCGTTGCCGAACTACAAATAATTCTGCTACTGTTAATCATCATCAGACACCTTCCACTAATGAAAGTCCAGTGCCCCATTGCAAAACCACACTCAAAGCTGCTAAAAGTTCAAACCCTTCGTCTCCTCGATCTCCTCTCAAGCTATCCCTCTTCAAGAACAGCTTCAAGTTCAGGGTCCGTATGAAAATAGATTTCCACCGCGAGATAAGATCTAATGCTGATACTGTAAATTTAACGATAAAAAAGATTGACTTTTTGTTCTGTTTTTGTGCAGAGTAGCTGTGGAATCTGCTTGAACAGCGTTAAGACAGGTCAGGGCACAGCAATATACACAGCAGAATGTGCGCACGCTTTTCATTTTCCTTGCATAGCTTCTCATGTCCGTAAGCATGGCAGTCTCGTCTGCCCTGTCTGCAATGCTACTTGGAAAGATGTTCCTTTACTAGCCATCCATAAAAATCTCCATCAATCGGAACAAAGCGACGACAGCGCCAACGATAATGCAGCCCCAGCCATCGACTCCAAACAGTCGAGAGTGGAAGAGAAGAAGGTTGTTGTGGTAGAATCCTCCCCTAGACTGCATCAATCATTAAATCCAACATCTCCAAAAATCTCTGATTCGAGATCCTACAATGACGATGAGCCATTGCTATCTCCAACTGCTGGTGCTGGTAGATTTATTCCTATTCCTGAAGCTGATAACGAGAATGCAGAGGAAGAAGAGGAGGACGTTGAGGAATTTCAAGGATTCTTTGTTAATCCAACTCCTTCTTCTTCAATAAAAACTGAGGATAATTTTTCATTTAACGGCTCGACAGATTCAAGAAGCGTTCAGGTTAGAGTATTGCCTGAAGCTGCCGTTATAACCACAGGACGCGGCTACGAGACTTATGCAGTGGCATTGAAAATAAAGGCGCCACCGCCGCTGCAACAGTCACCGCGTAGCAGTAGCCATACGCCGTCACTGTTGGATCCTTCCCGTCGAGCGCCGATTGATTTGGTTACAGTTCTTGATGTCAGCGGAAGCATGACCGGAGCTAAACTGCAAATGCTTAAACGCGCCATGCGTTTAGTTATCTCATCACTTGGCTCGGCTGACCGTCTGTCGATCGTAGCATTCTCTTCTGTTTCAAAACGGTTATTGCCTTTAAGAAGAATGACGGCTCACGGTCAGCGTGCGGCTCGCCGAATAGTTGACCGGCTCATCTGTGGTCAAGGGACCAGTGTTGGCGATGCCTTGAGGAAAGCAACCAAGGTGCTTGAAGATAGACGGGAAAGAAATCCTGTTGCCAGCATCATGTTATTATCGGACGGTCAGGATGAGCGTGTCCAAAACAATTCTTATAATCAACGGCATGCATCGCGCCATATTTCGTCAACCCGATTTGCTCATATTGAGATCCCGGTTCATGCTTTCGGGTTTGGACAAAGCGGCAGCTACAGTCACGAGCCTGCTGAGGATGCCTTTGCCAAGTGTGTTGGTGGATTACTTAGTGTGGTGGTGCAGGACCTAAGAGTCCAGCTCGGCTTCGCTTCTGGGTCAGCGCCAGGTGAGATGATAGCGGTGTACGCATGTAATGCGAGGCCTACTGTCCTGAGCTCCGGCTCGATTCGGCTGGGCGATCTGTACGCCGAGGAAGAAAGAGAATTGCTGGTGGAGCTACGGGTCCCATCATCGGTCCTTGGCTCCCACCACGTGATGTCTGTTCGTTGCCTATATAAAGACCCCGCCACTCAAGAGGTCGTATACGGCCGCGATCAGGCGCTACTTGTGCCACGTCCCCACGCCGTAAGATCATCAGCTCCAAAGATCGAACGGCTGAGGAATGTTTTTATCACAACTCGAGCCATAGCGGAAGCAAGACGGCTGGTGGAACACAGCGACTTCACGAGCGCACACCACTTGCTGGCATCTTCTCGAGCTTTATTATTGCAATCGAGCTCAATCTCAGCTGATGAGTACGTCAGAGGTTTGGAGGCAGAGCTGGCGGAGATACAGTGGAGGAAGCAGCAACAGATAGAGATGATGCAGCAGCAGCAACCGCAAATGGGGATCCAACGGCGGAGAGGGAACGAGAGGGAAACAATGGCGGTGATTGATGAGAATGGGGAGCCGCTTACGCCAAGTTCAGCGTGGCGAGCAGCTGAGAAGCTGGCTAAGGTAGCCATGATGAAGAAGTCATTGAACAAAGTCAGCGACTTGCACGGCTTCGAAAATGCTAGATTTTAATATTAATTATGAATAATCATGATAATAATAAAAGAGAATTGTTAAATTAAAAAAAGAAAAAAGAAAAAGAGTATTGATTTTGGGAAAATGAAATAGAATAGAAGTGGATGTGGATTATAATTGCAGAAATGAATATAATATAATAGAAATAAGGAGAAGATGCAGATGGTAGCAGAGCAGGGCAGACGGCGCGGTCCTTAACCTTTTGTGCAGCTGAAGAATGATGAAAGAGAGAATGATTAAGCTTGTCATCTTTTGTTCTAATTAATTAATTTCCACATGGTAAAAAAATTTCAGTCTTATTCTCGGTTTTGCTTCTGCTTTAGGGATAGAATTCAACCCAAAGAGTCTTAAATGCTATGGAGAATTGGAGTTGTTTTATTTTTAATTTTTTTTGGGTCATGCTTTTTTAATATCTTACTCCATTTCCATTTAGATAATGAGCTTTTGGGATTGTTGGTGATTTGGGATTTCCTGATAAAATAGAGGACAAAATGATTGGGGTTTGCTTGAAATGATGATTGAATCATTTTTGCTGTTACGACAAACCGATGAATTTTTTTTTTCTTTTTAATAATGATGAAATTTATAGTACTAGTAATATATACAATACACCCTTTTGTGATAGACATCATGAGTTTAGCCGCTTTTAGGTCCCATGTAATAATTTTGCCTTTTCTTTCCTTTTATACATTTTTCCTTTCCTCCATCATTTCATTTTTCATTTTCCCAGAAACTTATTGATACTCAAGTAAAGTGAGATACGGATAAAAATTTATGCAATGAAAAGAAAAGATAAAAATTCAACCTTTAATCGATGAAAATTATATAATTTTTTGGTAAAAACAGCAGTCTCACTTAATTAATAATGAAAACATATCTTAAATGTATGTGACTGACAGTAGTAGTAGTAGTAATTTTGCAGTAGCTGATAAAGAGTAATTGGTGGTGACTAGTGGTATTGAATTAATTCAGGATCCTGGCAGCAAAGGATTTGGATTGATGATGAGTTCCTATCCTGGCTCCCTCACCTCAATCAGGAAAATATTTTTGTAGTTATTTATATATATGTAATGTTTACATCTTGAAAATGAGGGAAATATTTTTTAGCCATTTATATGTAATGTTTACATCCACACACACACTGTTTGAGGATTAGCTGTATTTTTCCTGCTGAAGGGTCTGGTTCTAGTCTGGTCCATTTCTGAGGAATTAAAACAGGACCGTTTAGGCTTATTCGATTAGTAATCGACAGAATATAAAAAACACCAACCAATGGGAGTGATGGACCAGCTGTTGATATGTTTGTGTATATATGAATAGGATTAGAATGAACATAACAGCACAGATGCAGATGTGGGACATGTGATTCCATATATTATACACTATCAATCTCTATCCTCTTCTTTGTTTATGCATAGTACAGAGAAATGTTTGTGTCCGCTGCCCACACTCTCCATTACACTACACCATTGTTTATACGTAAATGTGGTTGGTCTGTGTTGACTAACTGTATAGTTTTCATATAATCATAGAGGGAATAATGTGTTGGTTACAGGTTTAACTGTTTCACTTTCTTTTCTACTTCAAAAGCCGTTTATAACACACACACACACACACACATATATATATATATATATATATATAAACAAATGGAAAAATTCATTTGTGATTCTTCCCAAAGATAGATGGCCCTGTATTGAGGGCAAAAAAGAAAAACAAATTTTTTTTATTGTAAGGGTTAAATAGATTATTTTTTAAGGATTAAAGTGATTATTTACTACATTTACGACACATGAATTACAACCTATATCATTGCTCTCTTTACATATATATATATATATATATATATAATTGACTTTGAGTAAGTTATTGAATTGTAAGAAAATATAACTTTTATTTCTTTTGTATTCGATGTGTTTCAAATTCGACAGTCACATAAACTTCAACTATTTCGAGTCGAGTCGGATGAATACTATAAAGAGCGCAAAACTCTTTTAACATATATTTCTTAAGTTTGAAATTTTATTTAAAAAATTAAAATTTTTTATAGTTGAGTCGATAAATATTGATAACAAGATAACTTTCATAATAAAAATTTGAGACATAAAATTTTGAAGACAAGGCTAATATTTGAGCAGCAACAACCTACAACTCATTTTATATCTATGTAAATGCACAATCAAGAACAGTCTTGCACTGCGGCGTCATAATGCATCCTCTTAGATAAGGATACAGGAAAATCGAATTAAAATCTGCAGAGCAACGCATGTGTGCTCTCTTAAGAGCCCACATAGCTAGAGTATCCATGGCATGACCATCTTTACAATGCTAGGCTAATATTTGCCGATGTGCTTAACTTTGGCATGCCAGTGGGGGCAGGAATTAATGTACCAGGAACAACATAAGATTGCTCACCATGGACCCCCAAGTTCATGTTGGTAGTAAATGGCGAGCAATATAATCAATGATTAACTAAAAAATTATCGAGTGGGACTGGCACATGTATCCTGTCATTTGAATAGATCGCATCATGGGTCGAGGGAAAGAGCACGGGTTTGCTGCATCCATTTAAGTAACAAAACATCTTATCATCCCATTCAATTATGACTAAAAAGTGTGTAATATGTCCTCTCATTTTCACTTGTTTTTCTTTGGATGCTTGAGCTAGAGAACTGGTTTGTCTTGATGGAAATGCACTGATAGATCAACTCAGGGTTGCTTCAGAGAAACCATCACTGACAACACTTGTCAATTGCCAACTAAGAGTTGTGTCCTTGGACTGTAGATAGATGTATCCCACAGCATTATTGGTGGAATCCAGGGTATGGTTAGAAAAAATTATAATAACAGAAGCAACAAAAAAACATGAACAGATAAATCAGTTGACCAACTAATTGAAGACTCATAACAGCTTGAAGACTGTTAATTACTTTATAATTAACAGAGTACAGGGCCAAACCGCACTTGCATAAGCCTTTACATGGAATGCAATACCAGCACAGCCGATGGTCAAAGACTGGGGACTTATAATTGAGCACGAAAATAAAGGCGTGGCTGGCTCCCAGACAGAGCCCAAATACGTGGGCTAGCTATTACAGAGGCTCGATCAATACAATAAAAGCCTATTGTCGCTAAAAGAAACATCGGTATTTTTTATCTGATGGTGATATCATTTAACCATTTGAGCTAGTTGTTTTTTAAAAAAAAAGACAACAGTACAATTTTGGGAGTAACCATTTCACCAACTATTTGGAATTGACTTGAAAAAAATTTAAAATCGACTCAATAATAATTGAGTTAAGCTTAAATAGATTGTTAAATTCAAGTTTAATCGAGATTCATTGAACTTGTTTGTATTTATCATTTTCCCTTTGTATTTTAATATAATTACAAAAATACTTTATCAAATTGAATCAAGTTTCAACTCGAGTTGAACTCAAATTTTAAAAGTAAAGCTCAAGTTGAGTTTTAAATTGAGTTTTAAAATGGAACTAAACTTGAGTATTCAACTATATCAACTCAGCTATTATACCTTTTCAAGTACAGTGGCAGTCTCTTCCATTAATGAATTTAACAGAAACCAAGTGCATGAAAGATAAGTCCATGGACACATATTCGCAAAGAAAACAAGCCTCTATATTGAAATGATTTTAGCAATCACAATACAATTAGTTTCCCAAATATATGCGCATAAAGACTAGAACACATAGAGACACGGATAAAACTCACCTTATTTACGCCTCTAGTGTAGTTTAGAAAAACGAATTGCTGATAAGGAAGACACAAGATAAATGTGACTGGCTTATACAAGATGAATGAATTCAAGAATCCCATTTATGGGACCTGTACTTGGAGAACTACATTGAAGATTACAATGGCGTTGACAGAGATTTTTTCCTTTTATTTAATTTCGAGGAGTGAAGTATTCAATGGTTTTATGGAGCTTACTTCTGACTGGTTTTGGCTCGAAGCTTTTGTTCCAACACTGCTACTTCTGTCTCTAGGCTGAACATTCGGTTAAGAGCATGCATATTCTCAAGGGTCTCACTTAGGGTTCGGCTGTCACTTCCATCGCATCTAAGGTGCTGCATTGGACCGTGAAGGAGTTTGTTAACAATGCCACGGCTAAGATCATCAACAGCTCTCCTTGTTTTCTTTGGGATATCCTCACCCATTTTTGAAAGGCATTTATCTAGCTCTGCAACTCTGATTCTCTCTGCATAAGCTCTCAATTTCTTAATGGTAGGAACAGTTTCCAATGAGTCCCTCCAAGCTTCAAATTGTTTTGATTCCTCAGTAATAATTGCCTGAGCTTCCATTGCTTTTCTGAGGCGATCTTCTTTGTTAGCAGCCACAACCTCCTTGAGATCATCAACATTGTAAACTCGTGCATTTTCAGCATCATTGACACATGAGCCCACATTCCTTGGAACAGATATATCTACGAATAGCCTCCGACCACCAACCTCCGAACTAACACAGGGAAGATCTATAACATGTTCTTTTAAGAATAATGGGGTTTCTGATGCTGTGCTAGTAAAAATCACATCAGCTTCAGCAGCACAAGTTAGCATCTCATCCAGGGGTTCGTAAATAATCTCAACATCCTGAATCTCCTCACGGATAGCTGCAACTCTTTCCTCAGATCTGTTAACAACCACCATCTTTGTGCAACCCTTTGCCACCAAGTGTTTGATCACAAGCTTCCCCATCTTGCCAGCTCCAATGACCAACATTCTGGCAGTAGCATGTGAAGATTCAGGAAGCTTCATCAAAGCAAGTTCAACAGCTGCAGAGCTTACGGACACAGCCCCGGCAGCAATATTTGTCTCTGTCCTAACACGCTTCCCGACAGAGATTGCATGTTTAAACAAGCCACTAATGTTCCTCCCAAAGCCAACAACTCCCTGGCCAACTTTTACAACTTGTTTAACCTGAGCAAGAATTTGACCTTCCCCCAGAACAAGAGAATCAAGACCTGCAGATACTTCAAAGAGATGCTGTGTTGCATCATTGTTGTACATCAAAAACTGGTGCTCACAAATTTCTGAAACAGGGACGCCACTTGTCTGCCAAGAGAAGAAAAAACAGTTTAGCAACCAAAATCAAAATGATAAAACTGATTTCAATTCATTGGACAATCCTTGAGAGTGCCCTTTGAAGAAGTAAAAGCTGCATGCATAGAATTTCTCTTTTGAAAACAATGAATGAATGAAAATCTTTGGGTACCATTAATCTCTTAGGATGGTTCATACAATTGTACTTCCTGAAAGATCATCTAACCAAACACCTTTTTATTTATGATTTCCAGACCATCCCTAGGTTGCTTTGATAAGAAAAAAGATTTTGCATTATATGGATGAAGTAAGCGTAGAAAGGTTTCCTAGAAGCCAAAACAGGACCAAAAATAAGAAATCAGGAATCACCTTTGACATCCATTCAGTAACTTCTTTGACTCCACGATGCTGAGATAGGGCCACAACATATATCTCCATTCTATTGCAAGTGCTAAGAACTGCAGCCTCTTCTATATGATTTAAACTGCACAGCTCCCCAATAGCTCGAGGCCATTCAGCTTCTGGAATGGCAAGTTTTTCTCGCATTTCAACAGGTGCAGTGTGAACACTAAGCCCAATTACTACAATACTAGCCCTTTCCTTTGTATATCCTGATGGAGATTTTGAAAAGAAAAACATCATTAGGATATGTTCTCCAACATATGCAAATCAACCAACATTTTACCAATCTTCAACTATTTCCAATATCCATTGATGCAAATTAGGGAAAACCATTAACACAGATTGTAATTTTTAGAAATGTTTAACCACGCTAAATGCAGTAGAACTGTTTTTGGCATGGTATGATTTTAAACTCCCATCTTTCAGTCAATTTTTCTTACATATTACATTAAGGAAAAAAAAAGAAAAAAAACTATCCCAATTATAAAATGAACAACCCCAAATCAGAATCAATTATTGTCCTAGAAATAACCAAATATGGTTGGAACCAACACTCAGAGACTAGTAATGCTCTAAGAAACAGCTTAAGCAGTGCATTAACAGAATCGGTATCCAAAAATGAAATGTTCGAGACTAATAACAAACAATAATAAAAAGAATTGAAATGTAGAATAGAGGGACTCACTATCAGCAGCAGAGGTCTTGAGCTGTTCAAGAGCAGACAGGCTAGAAACCTTAGCTGGATCAATATTAGAGTCGGTTTCAACAGGGGAATCCGTTGAAGCAGCAACCTCACATCTCACACCTCCTCTGTGCAATAAAATCCTTCTATAATGGCTATTGTTTCGAGTGGGCTTGCAGAAAAATCGAATCTTTGGAACGGAAACCAATTGGGTTCTCAGAGAGGAAGAGGACCCAGAAGATGAAGAAGAAGAAGCTGAAGAATTTAGCGACAATAATGTCTCCATCTTTGCACCAGACAAAGTGGTAGCAAAACCGCTCGAAACAGCCATAAATGAAGAAAAAATTGCACACCCAAATGCTAAAACCTTGAGGAGAGAATTGGGTGTTCAACGAATTCCCAGTTTGTGGAAACTGGAAAGGAAAATCGGGGCGTGTGGTTAGTTCCACCGAAATGTTGGAATTGAAAATGGAGCGGGTAAAATACAAAAAAAGGTATTGACTTCCTCTATTGAGGTCCAAATTGAGGAAAATTAATAAAAAGTTGTGTAATATAATTGGAGAACAAAGATTGGGATTTTCACTTGAGGGCTTTGTGAAATCTGATTGGCGGGTGCTGTGCACGTTTTATCCACACTCAATTCTTCTTCTATCATCTCTTCACTCACTGTTTATACTTCACCTTGTCATGAACCACCCCTGTGTGGACACTCGTTGATTTTTTCGTTCTTTCTTAATTTCCTAATCATGGGCCATTAACCTCTCTCACAATCAATGTTTTTTTATAATTTTCACTTTGATTTGGATTACAATTTTAACCTCATAATCTTATAATTATTTTCAATTTTTAATGATTAAAAAAGTTTCAATTAATTCAGATACGATCAAGTTAAATATAATATTTTTTGATATTTAATTTTAATATACTATAAAAAATTTTTAAAAAATTAAATTTATTGCCAAGTTGATTTTTGGGAGTGTTTGCTTTAATAAAAATCCAAGTTTTTGTTTTTGTCTTGGCTTAAAGGAATTACAACAGGATTATTAGGCTATTACTAGGTATTGCAAATCTTACTAGACAGCATCAAAGTATCAATATTACAATGATTATTGAAATTTGTCAATTTTTAAAGTAAATAAATTAAGGAAAAAAGAAAAGCATATGGAAGTGGTCGTAGCCCAAGAGAGGAGACATGATGGCACTCTTTTGTCCATTGGATTGACATGAAATCACATCCAATGGTGTGGGTATGTTATTGTGTTAGCTGCAAGTGGCATTGCAAAATCTGAAGAAAGTGATAAGGTTAAGGTAGAAAGAGGGTAAGGGACTTTAAAGTTGTGACTGAAATTGATTTCTAAGATTTCAGAGTCTCTTTTTGCCACATATTTCATGCAAAAGTCGTGGACATAAGCTAAGCTTACATTTTTAGGATATGGAGCCAAATGGGTCTTGTCCTATTCGCAATTTCAGCTATTGTTTCTTTACTACCTACACATTGATTTGTAGAATTGAAAAAAAAAAAACAAAAACAAAAATTTAAATGATATTTTAAATTAAAATTATATATTATACAGTTATATTAAATTAATTATTAATAAATTTTTATTAATTTTATAATCATATCGAAATATAACTGTATTATCATATATTATGTAATTATATTAAATT
Source organism: Mallotus nudiflorus (assembly GCA_947683625.1). Lineage (NCBI taxonomy): Eukaryota > Viridiplantae > Streptophyta > Magnoliopsida > Malpighiales > Euphorbiaceae > Mallotus > Mallotus nudiflorus. The sequence goes on along the minus strand of CANTUR010000166.1, from coordinate 5,448,831 downwards.
AATTATTAATAAATTTTTATTAATTTTATAATCATGTCGAAATGTAACTGAATTACTAAGAGTTTATAGTAATTTTCAAATATTGATTTAATGAATGATAAACGTCACTCTTCACTAATTGAAATGTAATATATTTTAAAATTTCATCATAATTGATTATGTGGTAAAATTAAAATTAATTAATTTTCTTTACATGCATTAAATAAGTAATCTGAGTGGTAAAAAATATAAATATTTTATTGTGGAGAGTATAGTTCTCTCTCTCTTCTTTACAGACAAAAAAAGATATGTAGGTACTACGCAAGTTGTCTCGTAGCTTTAGCAAGTTGTAATAGTTGTTGTTTGATATAATTATTTATTATTCCAAGCAGGCTAAATTTAGGAAGATCAAATTAACAATCAAGCCCGACAGTCTTGCCTTAATGCCCAAGAATATTGTACAAGGATGCCTGTAATATAATCAGTTTCAGCTGAATTCAGTGTTCTTGCGACCTGTGTACAGCCACTAGAGAATCAACAACAAATGTCCAACCGATTCTTGTCCCTGAAAGCTGTTTAATTTAAACTTGAATTTTTTTAATCTCGTACAAAAGAATTTCCAGACGGGGAAATGTTTAGCTTAAATCTATGATCTTTTCATTTTTAGTACATGATTAAGGTGCATTCCAAGATATCTTCCTTCGTTATCTTACCTTACCTGCTGGCTGCTGCACCCATCCATTTCTAATGGGGAGAATATGATTATGATATGAGTTAAAACCTAGTGCGCGTCAAGAGTGCACTCTACAATTAATGGCTTAATATAGTTTAAATATTTACTTACATTTCTTTGAAGGCAACATTGTTTTTTTTTTTTAAAATAACTAGGAACTCAAGAAGAATAATTAAACTCATAATTTTAACCTTATAATGTTTATTATTCAAGCTATTAAATTATAAATGAAGGACGAAATCTATATTGTTACGTTGAGATAAATAATAATTTTTTTTTTTTTGTGTTATTATTATTATTTTTTTCATAAGTCTTATGTGTTTTTGGGTTTATTATTATTTATATTATCAATTATTTGATGAATTCTATCAATGAGCATATGTATAGATGATTTATAGTGCAGTTTTTATAGTAATTCTTTATAGTAAAATTGTTAAAATTTGTGAAGTTTAGAAATTTTTTGAAGTAATTAGGCATACTCTGCTTTTGGTACAACTGTATGATCCAGTTTCAATGAGGCCGAATAGGCAAGAACTTTTGCTATGTGGGCCTGTAACAAGGAAAAACTTCGGCTGTTCGTATGATTCGATAAGAATTGGAACTCCACTTCACATCGTATTCTCAGCGGTGTCCATGGATTGGTGATTTATTTATTTGTCTTATTTTATTTTTTGCTGCTTTCTGAAATTTGGTACTGGTCGGACCAATCCATTAGCTCACCAGTTGCCATCTACAGCGGAATGGCAATGTAGTCCCCGGCCTTCACTTACATCAAAGTCAATTCACAATTATACCTCTAATATCTCTACCACATATTCAGGTTCCACCCAATTATGCCTTTAGTGCACCCACCCACCACCTCTATTTTCCCTTGAATTGATCCATCCCCTTTAACCACATCACATGCATGTCAAAACCTTTTCCTTTTCTACCTTGGAATAATGACTTCTCTCAAATTCGTGTTAGCGGTAATAATTTGTTTTCGAAACTTTTAACTTTAAAATCCTATGAGAGGTGAGAAAAGTTCCACAAACATAGAAAATAAGGAACAATTAAAATATAAAAGAATTAAATGATGTAAAATGAGAGGTATATGATTCTATTTATAGTGATGCTTGAACCTGAAAAAAGTAAGATTTCGTGTAGGATAAGAATCTTAATCCTAGTAGGAGAGTATTCTTTCTTTATTTAAAAAACCTCTTCGGGAAAAAATCGTTTCCATAAACGGATTCTGTTATTTTTTACTATCCGAGTAACCCTATCTAAAAAATAAAAACTTTTTAATTAAATAGGAATATATATAAATGGTATCAAGCAATGACATTTGAACTCTACATCTATGCGCAACAACTATTAGTTTGAATAGTTTTCAATTAAAATAATGACTAGTCGACCAAGATTGAAAAATATTGAAGTAGGGCAGATCAAAAATTGAATTTTTGCAAGTTGTTCGTTTGATATTACTGTATTGATGTGGGAAGAAGATGCATGATTTGGGTGCCAAGAATTAAGGGAAATAAATGTACGTGTATGTGTGTGGATCCAACGTGGATTGCTAAGCCGACCCAAAATCTCTGATTTGGTCTGCTACGAAATTTCTTGAAAACATGCTGAGAGTGCGCTGGCTTTTTTTACCACTAATTTTTAATTTAACTAATTATAATTATATTCTCCAGTTGAGTCATCGATTAGTGCTTTGCTTAATTTGCTCAATTTTTGTGTCATGTTCATGTTTTCATGTACAGATCATTTTATGCACCATTTTTACATTGCTCTTCACCATCTTATAGAAAAGTTTACCAATTAGTGGCGGCAACGTGGTTTTGGTGGGCATACTTTACCAAAAAAAAGAAAAAAGAAAAAATCAACTGAAAATCTTCTCTTAATCATGAAGATAAATTAATTCCAATGGAACCATTTGCGGGTATTTGATTATAATTTCAATCTTTACTTGTCAGGATATTATTATATTATAATAATAATAGCACCGGTCAATTAACAATAGTCTGATTGATATTTTCACTTGTAAAATTTATAAAAAACTCGAGTTTGAGTTTAAATTTTTACGACCATTTGTGTAGCCTTCAGTTTGTTTGGCCTCCGTTGGACTTAAAAAAAAAAAAAAAATACTAATATCAGCACCTTAAATTGAGTCAAACTGCCCTTCCAGCTGTTCCATAGGTTATAGTTAGCGTTAACATTCAAATGCTGACTCTTGCTACTATATTCCATCTTATCGTAACGTTGCCCAACAATAAAGTTTACAATGAGATAGAACCTTTGTTTTTTACCATATGGAATGCCTAATTACCAACAAAATTCTGAAATGTGGTTGTTGTGTTTGAAAGATTATCTGTTGAAAAAAAAAAAAATGAAATGTGGTTTGGAAATTGCAATTATAGACGATACCATAGCTGATGAATTGATATATACTTGACTATATACCACAATTCTATGCAATTGGCAAAAACTAGCCTACCCCTTTAAATTAAATGTGTTGTTCATAAAATATTATATGAACATAATAATCTTAATATACAATAAAATTGAAAGTTAACAAAAAATAAAATAAATCTTAGAAAAATATGAATGATTATTAAATAAATGATGTCTACACCATTTAATTTAAATAAACAGCTTAAACTATGTGATGATAATTAGTAGAGAAAGATATTAATCCAACTCTTTAATCAGGGTGGAAATGATTTGATGACTTTTTTTTAAAATTATTATAAAATTTAAGGTTAAAATTTACAACCATTGATTTAGGAAATTTGTAAAATTATCTCTACATAATTTTAAAAAATAAAATTATCTCTATTTTACGGTCAATTAACTTAAAAATTATTTGACTTCTCTGGCTCTAAATATTAAAAATTTAAGAATAGATAGATTTGACATTGTTGGAATTGGTGTACGGCAATGACGGTGGCTTTATGTTGTTCTGACAGCCAACGCCTTCTCATATTATGTCTACCCCTTAGTAATTTTTTAATCCACTAATCTGACCTCAGTCACTTAATTACATTTATTTTCTCATTTTTATTCAATAAAATTTTATTATAAATGTCATTTTTTAAATTAGTTCCAACATAATTAGTTATTAGTTCTACAGGTGAGCAAATACTGTCCGAACTGAACTGAATAATTTATATGGTTCAGGTACTATAGTTTTGTGCATGAAGTTTGGTTGATTGTTTAAGGGAATTTTAGTTTTTGATTTTTGGTTCGATTGATATTCAAATAAAATCGAACCGACCGAATTACCAAAAATAGGAAAGAGGAAATAAAATGACATCGTTTTATCAGACGCCCTAATACTTCAACTATAAATATATCTTTATCTCTGAAGCCCTTTTCATTTTCGCTAAAATTTAATTTCCGTTCTCTCATTTTCTCTCGACTCTTTCGGTGTCTTCTCTTTCTCGTCTTTCCTCTGTAATCCTAAAAACCTAATAGTTCCTTACGCGTGCGCTGTTCTTCTCTTAACTCTAGTAAAGTTTTGCCACTTCCTTTGCTCTCATCTCATAATTCTCATTCCCTTCTGTCTCTGTGTCTTCTTAAGTATTACATTAACTCGAGTCTCTTATTCTCAGAGACTCAAATTTGCTTATGTTTCCTTGATGTTTTGAGTATAAATATGTAAAGACCCAGTATTTTAAATTAATAATATTATTTTAGAATATGCAGTATTAATAATTTTAAATTTTATTCATATATTGTTATTATTAATTGCTAATATTATTTACGTATTTTATTTTAAGAAATTATTCACATAAAAATAATTTATTTTTACGTGGGATTATTTGATAATATTAAAATTATTAATATTATCATTGTTAATAATAATATTATCAGTACTATTATTGTTACCATTATCCTTATTATTATTATTATTATTTTATTATTAAATTGGATGGAGGGCAATTCGGTAATTTCATAATTAATTAAAAATATATATAGAAAAGTCAAATTTTTTCGGGTCAACCTCACATTCTCTTTCCTTCTTCTCCTTCTTCTTCTTCTTCTTCTTCTTCTTCTTCTTCATTTTCTTCTTCCATCGTCACTCTTTGCTAGTCATCGCCGGATAGCCTCAGCTGCAACCGACGATCGCCATCGACCCTAGACGTTCGCAGCTGCCATCCTCCGCCTTCATCATGCTGGGAAGCTGCCTGGGTCGCCGAAAATTGAAAGAGGCCGCAAGTGGGAGCTTCCTCTTGCCGGTGAGATTCTGGCCACCCCATCCTTTCAAACCGATCTCTTTTGAACATCTTTGATCCAGTGAGTCCATGTAATATCCTAAGATTTTAAACTGTATCGGGATATGCAGTGTTAATAATTTTGATAAATATATTTGATTATTTAATTAGTTTGTTAATTATTAAAGTTATTTTTAACTATTTTAAATTTCTTACGTAAAATTTTTTCGAGAATTTTATTTTTTGGGAAAATTAAAACCTAAATAAATAATAATTATTTACGTTAGTCCGTTTTATGTAATTGCATGATTCCATGCATGATCAATTATCATATTATTATATATATACATATTTAGCATTTTAGGGTTTATTATTTTTAATTATGTATATATTATATATGTAGACACCCGATTCGGTCGGCCCGTGTTAGGGGACAAATTAGGATTGCTCAGTTTGATTGGCCCGTTGTCAAGCCCAATGATGAGAATGTGAATTTGGACATGAGGATGAAGCCTGAATCTCTAAGTGAAAAGTGGACTTGAAAATTCAAAGCCTAGAAAACCCAAAATCGAGCCCAACTACCCAAGTTTGGCCTAAGCCCACTCGGCCCAGCGCAGGCTCGGGCCAAAGGGGCATCGCCTCAGTGTAATGAGGCTATCGCCTCTTTCGTAGCTGCCAATGAGGCGATCGCCTCATCGATGAGGCGCTGCCCCTCTGGCAACTGCATTTAATGCAGCTGTAATCAAGTGGCGCGGGCCCCACTCTCTAGACTTTCTCCTTGCGTGAGGAAAAGACTTTTGGGAAAAGGAAAAAGGCTAGGAGAGCTCATGATGGGCTAGGAGGCTTAGGGGGATGGGAAAGCTAGGAAAAAAAAGGGAGGGAAAAAAAAGAAGGGGAGGGAGAGCTCTGAGAAAAAAAATATACAGAAGGAAAAAGTCCTGAAGGAAGAAAGGAGGTCCACTTTCCCATAAGAGAAGAGGGAAGAAACTTGTGCCAAGAAGAGATACTACATCCCAGTAAGGATCTCAACTAAACCAGCTCTGAGGGCCTCTCATTTTGGTATAAAACTTGTATTTAAACTTTATATGTTCATCATTTTGTGTATTCTTGCTTATGTGTAACTGAGCTATTAGTACATTTTAGGTTTGTCTCTAGTGCGTGTGCTTGACATCTCATTTTATTGATGGATCTTTGAATATTTAAATATGTAGTTATAGTACGATAAGTGTAGTGTGTGTATATGTATGTTTTAGTTGCTTAGAGTAGAAGTTTGTACGTCTTGGAAGTCAGAGCCAGTTTGGTGGTTAGGCGACGCCTTTACCTCAATGAGAATAGGCGACTGCCCTATTGGCAGGATTAGCCAGTTTCCTTCTTTGTTTTGTTGTTCATTCGTTGTGATGCTTGCTTTAACATGTCCCTTTTGACCTTAAACATGTCTGTATGATTGCATGGTGGTGATTATCTTGATTGTTCGATATTTTCTTTAACTCATAATGTGACAACCTCTTTGTAGGATCTCTTTATAAATATTGTTATATGTGACTTCATTTTTTTTTTTATAAGAAGAAAGGCTAATCGTGTGATATTTGCAGGAATTACTTGATAATTTCTGTCATCAAGTAATCACTTTTGCTATTTATCCTTTGTATATTGCCATCTTTATGTTATTTTAATAGTTTATTTTTGGTATATATTTGGTTTATTTTCTGTATATTATTTTGTTTATTTGGTTAAAAAGCGTTGTAATCCTTAATCCCTTCCCCCTATTTAATTTTGGATGTATGGTTGTAAATTATTATTTATTTTATATACTATGTTTTTTGAATATTGGGACTTAAAGGTATAAAATTGGACTAATGTGCAAACTCGGACTTAATTATAAAATTCGGCAATTATCCGAAGGCAATTTTATTAGGTGCGGTAAATGAGGAAATAATTAAATAATTAAACGATAATAAAATGCAAAACACAAATGGAGGCCAACCTCAAGGTTGGGTGAGCATTCAAATACTCATACCCTGTTTCCGAACCCGATCTCTGATGACGGCTTTTGGAAACCTCCGTGGGATCCAGTTGCTATAAAGTGTGTCCCGACTTTTATCCGGTTGGCGACTCCATCTCTGAATAGGCCCATGACCTATATCGTATTTCCTAATGGGCCTCGAGCCCACACAGTGCCATGGTCGCCAAACATTGGGGCACGCGCTAAACCCCACCGCTTACAGTGGCGACTCCACTGGGGATAGAGAAACTGATTCCAGTGTTTTATGTTTTATCATCTTTAATTATTTTCTTATTTCTTCCTGCATTTATGCATTCACTACACATTTTGCACACAATGAGCACTTCAATCCCGAATAAACTCGACAATAGTCAGTACTTCGCTACTTACGTTTCACTCAAACCTGGTGGTGGAATATTTGATTATTGTCACTCACAACACGTACTAATCCACGTTGTTTGAACCTTGAGTGGGGAGACGTATATGGATGTTTATCGTTGTGGGAGCCGAAGCCTTTTTACCCAAGACTCAAGCCCATGTAATGACTTAGCAACTATCCTTAGGAATTGTCCCACATGCATGTGTATTATGCCATATAATGGACCCTTAAAATAAATCTCGAGCCCATCAATAAGTAGTCCAAAATAAAATGAGCCCTTGTGTCTGACCAAAGCCTATTATAAATAAACTAGTCAACAAAGGCCTCTCATGCCTACTCATAACCCATTTCAAATGGGCCTTGACAAGCAAGTTTATAGGTGCTAAGGATATTGGCTCATAGAAAGTGGACTCGAGCTTTATTGAAAGGGACCATTACTTGTTTGAATCATTTTGAGAGTTTTCTTGCATACGTTGATTTTATTATCCCCTGCTGATAATTAAAACCCAGGCCAAAAATCCTAGGATAAGATACTCGCCATTGAATAAGTGTGTAGGAGAAATAAGGGCGGAAGTTTGCACGTTTAAGTTCCATGTTTTGATCTTGTATATCTTTTCGTGTGTGACCTTTTTGTTTCTAAATATAACAGACTTGCATATCATACATACACGTCATGCATCATTCTAACCAGCTATTTTGTAGTGCCATAGATCCTTTAAGCTTAGTAGGGTGGGTCTGAACTAGTTCAGGTCGTTTGATCAAAAATTCAGAATTAGGAATGGCAAGAGGGTTTGATCCAAAAGCATTTGGGGCACTGTGGAAAGAAGAAGTAATAGCGAAAACCCAGGCTATGATGAGGGAAATGATAGGGGAGATTACTAAGCTCATCAGAGAAGGTCAGCTAACACAACCACCCAATGCGCCGCCAATCGATCCGGTCGACCTTGACGAGGAAATATCGATTAGGGGAAGGGAAGAAGATGATGTAACAGTATTAGCCAATTTAGGGAATCAAAGAAATGTCATCCAAGTTGAGGATGTGGGTCAGACCAAGTGGGCTAAGGATATGACCAGAGTGATGAACCAAATGCAGGTGATGATGAAGGAGAAGGGTATGGTCGCCCCTCTAGATTACGATCTGAATTTGGAAAAGGGTGATGAACTACTGCCCCGTAAGTTTAAATTCCCAGACATGAAGAAGTACACTGGTACTGAGGATCCCCATTTGCATTTGAAGTAATATGTAACATACATGAAGGCTACTAAGCTAACTGAGAGCCAAATTATTAAATAGTTCCCTATTTCACTGGAAGGAGCGCCGATTCGTTGGTATTACACCTTGGAACCGCATGTTTAGTCAAATTGGAAAGAATTGTGCACTATTTTTGTTAAGCAATATGGTCTCAACGTCTAACTAGAAGTGTCCTTGAGAGATTTGCAGAATACCAAGCAGAACTTTAGCAAGCCTTTTACTGATTACCTGACTCGTTGGAGGGGAAAATTATCCTTGATAAGGCATAGGCCAGCTGAGTCTGACCAGTTGGTCTTGGCAATAGAAGGGTGTGTTCCTGCATTATCTAGGAAATTGAGGGATCTGGGGATCAAAAATTTTGAAGAGTTATACAGATTTGGGGTCCAGAAAGAATCAGATTTGGCCCAAGAGAAGAAATTATTCGGAAGAGGTTCTAGGGGCAAAGAGGTAGCTAGCTTGAGCAGTAATGTTCAGATTCATGCTATTCGACCACCGAGCAGTAATGTACAAGTCAGTGCGGTTAGACAACCCCGAAGATTTTCTAATTTGGGTCGTCCTATGTCCAAAGTCCTCGATAAGCTCATTGAGAAGAACCTATTATGACCTTTGCCTTCGCAACAACCCTTGCCTGGAGCTAACCCAAAGCTTTTCTGTAAATTTCATTAAACCATCGGGCATGACATGGACAGTTGCGCCCGATTAAAGCATGAAATCCAAGATTTGATAGACTTAGGTAAAATCACCGACCCATGAAAACAGAAAACCAAACACTCAAACCAACCCATTACCCAATTACCAAAATGTACCACCTTATAACCCATCCATTCTGATGGTCAACTCTGGCTTAACAGAAGAAAAAGTCCTAAACTCCTTTATTGATGTCTCTCATAATTCCCGACAACTCAGGGTCGAAAATTTGAGAACAATCGAACAACCCACAGAGTTATAGGTGCAAGTCTTGGACATATGGAGTTCCGATGATGAAAGCAAAGAACAAGTTGACCTATGGGACAATGAGGGGTGTAAGCAAAATCAGTCCGTGGGGAAGGTCGAAGAGAAGGGAAAAGGAACCGAGGCTACCAAGACTGGGCCCGAAAAGGTAGGAAATGCAAAGAAGGGAAATGGGGTAGAACCAAGCAGAGGGACCATTGCTAGTGTTTGGGAGTTACTCATGCATTCTAGGGATCACAGGGAAGCCCTGGTCCTAGCACTAGACCAAAGGAAAATTTCCACTAATTCCACTCCAGAACAGATGGTTCAGTCACTAACGAAAACTCCTCAAGGAATGATAACTTTTTCTAATGATGATCTGCCTCTAGAAAGGAGAGATCACCACAAGGCCCTATTTATCAAAGCCGAGGTAAAAGGGAAGATGACCTGTTATGTGATGGTTGATAATGGTTCTGCCATCAATGTGTGTCCATTGAAGATTCTGCCAAAGCTGGGGCTGACGGTAACTGACTTAAAGCCTTTTGAAGTAGTTATCAAGGCTTACGATGACACCAAAAGATCTGTGGAGGGAACTTTCAGGGCGTTAGTCAGAACAGGGCCTATAGAAGTTTAAGTTGACCTGCATGTGCTTGATATCACGGTAACCTTTGCTATTTTATTGGGAAGGCCATGGTTTCACCCCCTGGGTGGCGTTCCATCCACTGTTCATTAAAAGGTTAAGTTTCCACACGAAGGGAGTGTTGTCACCATCTCAACCAAAACTAAAGTCGCCATAGCCGTACTGAAGTTGATCCTCAAGGAGATTTCCCTTAGCCCTAGTTTTGAAGTCTGTGTGATTTATGAAGATGAAATGGATGAAAGGGTTCTGAGAATGATGCACAATATGAAGTTTCTGCCTGGCATGGGATTAGGGAAAGATCAGAGTGGACCTTCAAGGTTTGTGGGGAATAAAGTACTTATTTTGAAGCATGGGTTAGGGTTCAAAGAGGTTGACAAAATTGGGAAAGAGATGGGTATGTCGAACTAGTCTGAAGAAAAGGAGGAGGAAACTGAGGCTAGAAAGAAGACTTTGTGGGAAATCTTTGTAAAGGAAGGCATCGGGCATTCATATAACGGGACTCCGGAACCTCTTCTGGTGGCTGGGGAAGTCATCCCAGGGTTCGAGATATTTGCCAAATTTATGAACAAAGCCGGGGAAGCTGCTATAAAAAAGGCCCCTACTGAGGAGTTGATATTGGCTGAAGAGGAGTCTAAAGAGAATAAAGCTACTTCGGGGCAGAAGGGCATTAATGATCAGAATAAAGACCTAGAATTTGAGACCTACATCCTCGATTCTATCATAGATACCTTTTATGATGACTGTGATGTTTCTTTTGCTTCTCTGTTTGAGACTGACGATCTTTTCTTTTCGAAAGTGAATGCAATGAAATCTGATTTTGCTTATTTGTGTGATGTATTCCCTAATATTTATTCTGTTTGTGATGATCATTTTATGCATACATTTGACATTAATTCTACGTAAATCAAATCATTTAATTTAGGCACAGACGATAATCCTAAAAATATATTGCTTACTTCTGGTTTAACTCATGGTGAGAGAGAAAAAATAGAAGAAATCTTAAAAAAGAGACAGAAAGTATTTGGTTGGGGTTATGAAGACATGTACGGGATTGACAGGGAGATCTCAGAACACAATATCCCCACATACCTTCACATAGCACCAATAAAGCAGAAGTAAAGAAGGTTAAGGCCAGAATGGGCTCTTCTGGTTAAGGAAGAAGTCAAAAAGTAGCTGAAGGTAAAGTTTTTAGAAGTGGTAGAGGATGCTCAGTGGTTAGCAAATATAGTTCCAGCTCCTAAGAAGGATAGAACGGTCAGAGTATGTGTGGACTATTGAGATTTGAATAAAGCCTGCCCTAAGGATAACTTTCCCCTACTGCATATTGACACATTAATTGATAGTGCGGCTTCCAATGTAATGTACTCTTTTATGGATGGATTTTCAGGATACAATCAAATCGTGATGGCAGTAATGGATAGGTTAAAGACATCATTCATCATCGAATGGGGTGTGTATTGTTACCAAGTGATGCCTTTCGGGTTGAAGAATGCGGGGGCCACTTATCAGAGGATGCCGACTGCCCTATTTTACGACATGATCCATAAAGAGGTCGAAGTGTATGTAGATGATATGATGGTGAAATCTACAACCAGGGAAGGGCATTTTGAATCACTAGACAAGTTTCTAGCCAGGGCAGAAAAGTATAATCTCAGGTTGAACCTGAAGAAGTGTGTTTTTGTCATGACCTAAAACAGGGGCCATGACCGGCGCTAGGGAACGGGAATTCTTTCGAATCCGGAACCCGTAGCAAGCCTAAAAATAAAATAAATCATGCCATAACAACAGTAACAATATCATATGCAGCGGAAATAAAAAAAAAATCATAATATCATAATATCATTTTCATCACTGGATTTAATCAAAATCTCATCCCATAAATATATAATCTTTAATACAAATCCAGTTTCAATATAATACATCTCTTTAAAATAAAGTACATGAAATCCAAAACTTTAATTCACAACTACTGCAGTGTCTAGATAAAATAAATAAGACTCAAGTATACAATTTACATAAAGAAGCCGGGGCGGAAGAAATCCGGCGTATCGACCTGCTACTGAGGTCTGAGGAAGTTGACTCTCCTGAAAAATAGTCAACGGAGGGGAGTCAGACCTCACTGAGTGAATTACTATAATATATATACATACACACTAAGTGATAATGCATACAGTCAATAGTATATATGTATCTAATATATATACAGACAATTTCACACAAATGCAGAAAAATCATTTTTTTTATATATTTATTTGAAAATCATCTTTTATGAAGGATCACATAGAACCCTAGAATATCGCAACCTCAGAAATAGTGTTAAACAACACTCAAGCCATACAGGCTCACTTATTCCAAATATATCCACTTAATCCATATGGACAGTAGACTGGCCCCGAGACACTAAGTCAACCGAGCTCCAGCAGTCTGACTGCCAGTGTGATTGGCCCCGAGACACTTGGTCAACCGAGCTCCAGCAATCACACCCAAACCACATCTCACATATATCAATAATCATAATCAAATCAATATCCACAAATAGTTAGTAATATAGCCTAAATACTATAGGCGTACCGGTACGTACTCGGTCCTAGTGCTGCCCACTAGGTAGCACGTTCTATTGATATCCTTCATTAATAAATATAAAACATTCATTCACAATTAATGATGCATGAATTTAAATAAAACAACAATATAAACCATATATATACCGAAAATATACCAAAAGTAAACCAGGTATATTTCGAGTATATATATCAAATACATTCAATCAAATTATAAATTAAGCTGGAAATATATTTAAAAACATTTTAAATATATTTTATTTACAAAACATGCATACAATTTAATATATACCAAAAATAAACCGAAAATATACTTAATATAAACTTAAGAAATAATCAAATTATTTATGCATATTTAATCAATATAAAACATGTATTTCTAAATCATGCATCCTAAGCATATATATACAATATAGTAACTCACCTAATGCGCTCCACGAGACAGGTCCGACGGGCCTGGTCCACTAGCCCTCGGTCTCGGCGCAACTAAACAAGAAATAAATAATCGACATCAGAATAACCCTAACAGAAATCCTAGAATTCGATCTAGAGTATTTAAATACGGAAACAGAATTAGGGTTCGACTGGACATCACGTTTTACGAGAATTCTATCGAAAATCCGGCAGAACCTCCCCTGTAAAACGGACATCTCTCTACTCAAAAGAGTAGAGCCGACCCTGCAAAGAAAATACACTTCGAAATACAAGCTCAACACAATCAAAATCCCACGATCGGACTCCAAACTACAGTCCACCGACCGGGGTCCACAAACACAGAATAATTCCAGATATACCAAAAAATATCCTCACAACATAGAAATACATCTCATAGGTAAAAATCACATAATTAACCTTGAAACACTATAAAAACCGATTAAAACTCATTTTATTAGAAAAATCGTATATTATATATAATTGAAAATAATTCACGAAAAATAGTTTTAATTAGTTAAAAATACCAAATATTTTGTAGAAATCATTTTTATACTTTAAATAACTATTAAAACCAATTAAATTACATTTTTAGACAATTTAGGGTAAAATTACCAAAATACCCCTATATATATAAATATACTTAAATTACTTCAAAAATTCACCAAAAATCATAAAATTATCCAAAATTAATTTTCTCAACATATTTATCAATAATATCAATAATTAAACCCAATTAACCAATTAAATTCAATTTAAAACACATTTAACCTAATTTTTCCAAAATTCCATAAACTTCAATAATTCAAAATAAATACTTAGAAATTCATAAAAATTCCAAATAAATTCCTATAATTCATTTCAACACCTAATTCAACCATAAACTCCAATTTCATAATTTAAATAATTAATTTCCGAAAATTAGAAAATAATATTAAAATATTCAAAAATACCCAAAAATCCAAACAATCTCAAAAAATTCTACAAAAATTCATACATGTATATTAAGCTACTAGGAACAACATTTGTGAAGGAATTTTTCATTAATCAATCAATTTGAAGCTCAAAAAAATCAAAAACCCTAATAGGCCGAAATTGACAAAATCGAAACCTAAGCAAATCTAAACCATTTTAGCTCAAACCAAAGCTAGAATCACAGTCACCGGAGCTCAAGGAGAAGAAAGAGACCGGCAATGTCGAAAACGGTGGCCGGAATCGGCGTGATCGACGGTGGATCGATTTTCGGCTTCTCCGGCCAAAATCGATCTCCAGACACCGGAAACGGCCTCCTCAGGCGGCGAAATTGGTCGGGGAAGACGGTGGCACACCGAAAGGCACACCCACGGTGAAGAAACGGCACGGCAGCGACCGGAAATGGAGAAGGGAGAATCGGGAGGAAGAAGAAGAAGTCGGGGGCAAAATGGTAATTTTCCATACTTTTTGATTTTTGACAAATATATGTATATATATATACTTTATACTATATATTAAAATAATATTAAATTACACACATCAAATATACACCACACACATAAAAATATTAATATTTTAATAATTTATACTAAATAAAATTAATTAAATAACAATAAAACAATTAAATACTTAATAAAATATTAGGGTAATAATAAACCCTAATTAAATAATTATACACACACAGGCTTTATTTAATAATTTAAAAATATGTATGAGTTCATGCAAGTCCGTAAATACATTTAAAACAATTAATAATACATTGTTTACGTGAAAATTTCCCCGAAAATGCAAGTCCCGGGAAAATTTTACGTAAAACACTGAAAATAATATATAGTAATTAAAATAGGTTTAAAATACATAACAACTCATAAAAATATCGTAATATATATACAAAAATTATTGACACTGTATATCCCGGTACAGTGTAAAATATTTTAAAAACACGGGATATTACAGTCTCCCCCCTTTACAAGAATTCGTCCTCGAATTCTAAAAAGAAAAGATCAAGAAGGAAAGAGATACGGGTAAGAAGCTCGCATCTCAGCTTCAGTCTCCCACGTATGCTCTTCAACTCTGTCGCTACGCCATAGAACCTTGACCATCGGAATCTGCTTCGATCGCAACTGTCGAACTTGATAATCAACGATCGCCACAGGTTCTTCCACAAACGTCAAAAATTCATTCACTTCCACACTGTCAGGCTGCAACACGTGTGAAGGGTCTGAGATATACTTCCTCAACATCGAGATATGAAATACTGGATGCACCTGTGACATACTCGGAGGCAAATCCAACCGATATGCAACAGTGCCAACTCTCTCCAGAATCTCAAACGGTCCAATGTATCTCGGTGCTAACTTACCCTTCCTGCCAAATCTCATCACACCCTTCATCGGAGATACTTTCAGAAAAATAAAATCTCCAACCTGAAACTCCACATCTCTGCGCCTAGGATCCGCATAACTCTTCTGTCTGCTAACTGCAGTCTCTAATCTGCGCTTGATCACGGTGACTTTCTCTGCAGCATCCTGAACCATCTCTGGTCCAGTCAAAACTCTCTCACCAATCTCATCCCAACTCAACGGGGATCTACACTTCCTTCCATATAATGCCTCATACGGTGCTATACCAATACTGCTATGGTAGCTGTTATTATATGCAAACTCAACAAGTGGCAAATGATCATCCCAGCTACCTCCTAAATCCAAGACACAC
Source organism: Mallotus nudiflorus (assembly GCA_947683625.1). NCBI lineage: Eukaryota > Viridiplantae > Streptophyta > Magnoliopsida > Malpighiales > Euphorbiaceae > Mallotus > Mallotus nudiflorus. The sequence continues at coordinate 5,433,036 of CANTUR010000166.1, read as the reverse complement.
ATCCTCAACATATCTTCCAGTGTCTGGATCGTCCTCTCAGACTGACCATCTGTCTGAGGATGAAAAGTAGTACTGAAATCCAACCTAGTGCCCATCGCTTCTTGCAACTTCTGCCAAAAATGAGAAGTGAACACTGAACCTCTATCTGACACAATGGACACAGGTACTCCATGAAGGCATACAATATGCTTCATATATAACTTCGCCAATCTAGCAACTGAATATGTGGCTTTCACAGGCAAGAAATGTGCAGACTTCGTCAACCTGTCTACAATCACCCAGATGGAATCGTATCCATCCTTCGAACGAGGTAAACCTACCACAAAATCCATAGCTATCCTTTCCCACTTCCACTCGGGAATAGGAAGAGGCTGAAGCTTCCCAGAAGGCTTCTGATGTTCGGCTTTCACTTGTTGACACGTCAAGCACTTAGCAACATAATCAGCAACATCCTTCTTCAATCCATCCCACCAGTATAGATCTCTGATACTGTGGTACATCTTAGTAACACCCGGATGAACGCTGTAGGCTGTAGAATGTGCTTCCTCTAAAATTTCCTCTCTCAAATCATCCACATCTGAAACACATAATCTACCACTGATCCATAACACACCATCATCATCGAGTGTGAAATCAGTGAACTTCCCTGCTCTGACATTCTCTGCAAGCTCTTCCAGAATAGGATCTCGGCTCTGAGCTGCTTTAATCCTATCCCTTAGTACAGATCGTACTTTAAACTGAGCTAACAGTCCACCTGATCTACTAATCTTCATCATCAAACCTTGATCCACCAACAGATGCAACTCCTGGATCAATGGTCTCCTCTCAACACCGATGTGAGCAAGACTACCTGAGGACTTCCTACTCAAGGCATCTGCTACAACATTAGCTTTACCCGGATGGTAAAGAATCTCGCAATCATAATCCTTCAACAATTCCAACCATCTTCTCTGCCTCAAATTCAAATCTCTCTGTTGGAAAATGTACTTAAGGCTCTTGTGATCAGTAAATATCTCACAAGTCACCCCGTACAAATAATGTCTCCAAATCTTCAAAGCAAAGATCACTGCAGCCATCTTAAGATCATGTGTAGGATAGTTCTGCTCATGCTTCTTCAACTGCCTCGAAGCATAGGCTATCACCCTTCCATTCTGCATCAACACACAACCAAGACCAATTCTAGAGGCATCACAGTAAACTGTGAACTTATCCACACTATTAGGCAAAGCTAATACTGGCGCTGTGGTCAACTTCTCCTTCAATAACTGAAAATTATTCTCACAAGCTTCTGACCACTCAAATCTAACGTTCTTCTGAGTCAAGTTAGTCATAGGGGCTGCAATCCTGGAAAAATCCTGCATAAACCGCCTATAATACCCGGCTAAACCCAGAAAACTCCAAATCTCAGTAACAGAAGTAGGTCTAGGCCACTCAAATACTGCCTCAACCTTCTGTGGATCAACCTGAATACCTTCTTTAGACACTACGTGTCCAAGAAAAGAAACACTCTCCATCCAAAAATCACACTTCGAGAATTTAGCATAAAGCTGATGATCTCTCAATGTCTGTAGTACAATCCTCAAGTGATATACGTGCTCTTCCATACTCCTTGAATATACTAGTATATCATCAATGAAGACTACCATAAACTGATCCACATACGATCTGAATACTCTATTCATCAGGTCCATAAAAGCTGCTGGTGCATTAGTCAAACCAAAAGACATCACCAGAAACTCATAATGGCCATATCGAGTGCGAAACGCTGTCTTAGGAATATCAGCTTCACTGATCCGCAGCTGATGATAACCTGACCTCAAGTCAACCTTAGAAAAGAATTGTGCACCCTGGAGCTGATCAAACAAATCATCTATCCTTGGGAGAGGATACTTGTTCTTCACTGTCACCTTATTCAGCTCTCTGTAGTCAATGCACAGTCTCAGGGTACCATCCTTCTTCTTCACAAACAAGACTGGTGCACCCCAAGGAGAAACACTAGGTCTAATAAAACCTTTATCCAACAACTCTTGCAACTGCTCCTTCAACTCTCTCAACTCTGCAGGAGCCATACGATAGGGTGGCATAGATATAGGAGTAGTACCTGGTACCACATCTATACAGAACTCAATCTCTCTGTGAGGTGGTAAACCTGGCAACTCCTCGGGAAAAACATCAGGAAACTCACAAGCAACAGGAACATCTGTGAGTGACAACTTCTCTACTGACGTATCCCTAACCAATGCCAAATACCCCTGACAACCTTTCCTCAATAATTTCCTAGCTGTAATAGCAGAAATAAGATTCTGAGGTGCTGAACTCCTGTCACCAACAAACTTAAATTCTACTTCACCAGGAATTCTGAAAGTCACCTCTTTATTCCTGCAATCTACCACGGCATAGTGCTGAGATAACCAATCCATTCCCAAAATAACATCAAACTCCATCACATCCAACAAAATCAAATCAGCGGGTAATTCTCTATCTCCCACGAGAACTGGACAACCAGAGAGAACAATATCGGCGTCCAAAGAATCACTCAGAGGAGTGGCAACAGACAAGGGAAAAGCCATCCTCGAAGCTTGCCAACAAGATTTAGAAGCAAAAACAGGAGAAACAAACGAATGCGTGGCACCCGGATCAAACAAAAGCCATGCATCCAGGTAACAAACAGAAAGAATACCTGCCACGACTGCATTAGATGCCTGAGCATCCTGCTGAGTCAGATGGAAAACTCTGGCCTGACCTCGACCTCCCTGCTGACTGGTAGAAGCCTGGCCAACACCTCTGGCACCTCCTCTAGTACCTCTACCACGACTCTGCTGTGGAACAAACTGAGTGGAACTCTGATGCTGGGCTGGTGGTAACTGAAATGGCACGGGTGCTGCACTAGCAATCGACTACTGTGGGAATCACGGAATCTGCTGCTGCTGATACCCGGAATAAGGACACGATCTGGCAAAATGTCCTGTCTGCCCGCATCTGAAACATGTCAGTGGTGTCAGATAACACGGTCCCTGATGGACTCTACCACAAGTCTGACAAACACTGGCCGCTGATCCAGAACTACGACCACTGCTACTGCTCGAAGCACCTGATCCGAATCTGAATGATCTACGCTGACCTCCACGGCCATGTCTACTGCTCCGATGCACTCGCTGCTGCTGCCTCTGACTCTGCTGAGTCGAACCTCACTGCTGACTACTCGAACCAACATGAAAACTCGAATATGGAGTAGCCTGCAATCCACTCGACTGAACTCCCAACTGGTAATAATCAGGCATCGCTCCTTGCCTAACTAACCTCAGCTCGATCTCCTTAGCTAGCTCGATCACAGACTCGAGAGTAAGACCTGCTGTAGGCATACCAGCAAAAGCTGAACCCAAACCAGTAACATATGTAGTAATAGCGAAATACTGATCTCGCATCAGATCCTCGGCATATCTACCCAGACGAAGAAACTCTTGGGTATACTCCTCTACAGATCGATCTCCACGAGAAATACTGGTCAAACGGAGACGATAGCTCAAACGAAGAGGCTCTGGATAAAATCTCCTCATGAATCGCTCTCGAAACTGAGCCCATGTCATCGTCATCATGTAGGGCTGGATCATCTGAATGAACCAATCTAGAGCTGGTCCCTCAACAGACAACTCGACGATCATGATCCTCTGGTACTCGGTATGAGCAGTCCGAGTCCTAGTCTCAATCGCATGCAGAAAGTCTAAAGGATCAGAAGTACCATCAAAAGCAATCCTGCCAACTCGGGCATAGAACAAAGCTGCCTCAGGGTCAGACATACCCTGCTGATAGGCAGGCTGAACAACTGGAGGAACAGGAATATCAAACTCAGGCTAAACAGGCTCCTCATCCTGTAACTCTCTCTGCCTACGACGACCTGCCGCTCCTCGAGGTCTACCTCTGCCACGACCTCTACGTCTAACTGGCGGCTCAGGAGGTAAAACCTCATCCTGAAAAGACTCATCATCCTCGGCCTCAACGACCGGTGGAGCGACACGCACTCGCCTCCTCATTCTGAAAAGACAAACGGAAAGATTCAGAAAAAACAGACAACGGAGGAATAACGCTGAAAACTACAGCAAGGAATACTCATCAAGACATACTCGAACCTAATACACTGTAGTAGTCCAACAGAAAAACACGACTTTAAAACTAGGGCCACAACTCACATAACTAAGCCCTGACACAGAACTCCGCTCTGATACCAACTTTGTCACGACCCAAAACAGGGGCCATGACCGGCGCTAGGGAACGGGAATTCTTTCGAATCCGGAACCCGTAGCAAGCCTAAAAATAAAATAAATCATGCCATAACAACAGTAACAATATAATATGCAGCGGAAATAAAAAAAAATCATAATATCATAATATCATTTTCATCACTGGATTTAATCAAAATCTCATCCCATAAATATATAATCTTTAATACAAATCCAGTTTCAATATAATACATCTCTTTAAAATAAAGTACATGAAATCCAATACTTTAATTCATAACTACTGCAGTGTCTAGATAAAATAAATAAGACTCATGTATACAATTTACATAAAGAAGCCGGGGCGGAAGAAATCCGGCGTATCGACCTGCTACTGAGGTCTGAGGAAGTTGACTCTCCTGAAAAATAGTCAACGGAGGGGAGTCAGACCTCACTGAGTGAATTACTATAATATATATACATACACACTAAGTGATAATGCATACAGTCAATAGTATATATGTATCTAATATATATACAGACAATTTCACACAAATGCAGAAAAATCATTTTTTTTATATATTTATTTGAAAATCATCTTTTATGAAGGATCACATAGAACCCTAGAATATCGCAACCTCAGAAATAGTGTTAAACAACACTCAAGCCATATAGGCTCACTTATTCCAAATATATCCACTTAATCCATATGGACAGTAGACTGGCCCCGAGACACTAAGTCAATCGAGCTCCAGCAGTCTGACTGCCAGTGTGATTGGCCCCGAGACACTTGGTCAACCGAGCTCCAGCAATCACACCCAAACCACATCTCACATATATCAATAATCATAATCAAATCAATATCCACAAATAGTTAGTAATATAGCCTAAATACTATAGGCGTACCGGTACGTACTCGGTCCTAGTGCTGCCCACTAGGTAGCACGTTCTATTGATATCCTTCATTAATAAATATAAAACATTCATTCACAATTAATGATGCATGAATTTAAATAAATCAACAATATAAACCATATATATACCGGAAATATACCAAAAGTAAACCAGGTATATTTTGAGTATATATATCAAATACATTCAATCAAATTATAAATTAAGCTGGAAATATATTTAAAAACATTTTAAATATATTTTATTTACAAAACATGCATACAATTTAATATATACCAAAAATAAACCGAAAATATACTTAATATAAACTTAAGAAATAATCAAATTATTTATGCATATTTAATCAATATAAAACATGTATTTCTAAATCATGCATCCTAAGCATATATATACAATATAGTAACTCACCTAATGCGCTCCACGAGACAGGTCCGACGGGCCTGGTCCACTAGCCCTCGGTCTCGGCGCAACTAAACAAGAAATAAATAATCGACATCAGAATAACCCTAACAGAAAATCCTAGAATTCGATCTAGAGTATTTAAATACGGAAACAGAATTAGGGTTCGACTGGACATCACGTTTTACGAGAATTCTATCGAAAATCCGGCAGAACCTCCCCTGTAAAACGGACATCTCTCTACTCAAAAGAGTAGAGCCGACCCTGCAAAGAAAATACACTTCGAAATACAAGCTCAACACAATCAAAATCCCACGGTCGGACTCCAAACTACAGTCCACCGACCGGGGTCCACAAACACAGAATAATTCCAGATATACCAAAAAATATCCTCACAACATAGAAATACATCTCATAGGTAAAAATCACATAATTAACCTTGAAACACTATAAAAACCGATTAAAACTCATTTTATTAGAAAAATCGTATATTGTATATAATTGAAAATAATTCACGAAAAATAGTTTTAATTAGTTAAAAATACCAAATATTTTGTAGAAATCATTTTTATACTTTAAATAACTATTAAAACCAATTAAATTACATTTTTAGACAATTTAGGGTAAAATTACCAAAATACCCCTAGATATATAAATATACTTAAATTACTTCAAAAATTCACCAAAAATCATACAATTATCCAAAATTAATTTTCTCAACATATTTATCAATAATATCAATAATTAAACCCAATTAACCAATTAAATTCAATTTAAAACACATTTAACCTAATTTTTCCAAAATTCCATAAACTTCAATAATTCAAAATAAATACTTAGAAATTCATAAAAATTCCAAATAAATTCCTATAATTCATTTCAACACCTAATTCAACCATAAACTCCAATTTCATAATTTAAATAATTAATTTCCGAAAATTAGAAAATAATATTAAAATATTCAAAAATACCCAAAAATCCAAAAAATCTCAAAAAATTCTACAAAAATTCATACATGTATATTAAGCTACTAGGAACAACATTTGTGAAGGAATTTTTCATTAATCAATCAATTCGAAGCTCAAAAAAATCAAAAACCCTAATAGGCCGAAATTGACAAAATCGAAACCTAAGCAAATCTAAACCATTTTAGCTCAAACCAAAGCTAGAATCACAGTCACCGGAGCTCAAGGAGAAGAAAGAGACCGGCGGTGTCGAAAACGGTGGCCGGAATCGACGTGATCGACGGTGGATCGATTTTCGGCTTCTCCGGTCAAAATCAATCTCCAGACGCCGGAAACGGCCTCCTCAGGCGGCGAAATTGGTCGGGGAAGATGGTGGCACACCGGAAGGCACACCCACGGTGAAGAAACGGCACGGCAGCGACCGAAAATGGAGAAGGGAGAATCGGGAGGAAGAAGAAGAAGTCGGGGGCAAAATGGTAATTTTCCATACTTTTTGATTTTTGACAAATATATGTATATATATATACTTTATACTATATATTAAAATAATATTAAATTACACACATCAAATATACACCACACACATAAAAATATTAATATTTTAATAATTTATACTAAATAAAATTAATTAAATAACAATAAAACAATTAAATACTTAATAAAATATTAGGGTAATAATAAACCCTAATTAAATAATTATACACACACAGGCTTTATTTAATAATTTAAAAATATGTATGAGTTCATGCAAGTCCGTAAATACATTTAAAATAATTAATAATACATTGTTTACGTGAAAATTTCCCCGAAAATGCAAGTCCCGGGAAAATTGTAATATCCCGTGTTTTTAAAATATTTTTACACAGTACCGGGATATGCAGTGTCAATAATTTTGAATATATATGTGATATTTTTACGAGTTAATATGTATTTAAAACCTATTTTAATTATTGTGTATTATTTTCAGTGTTTTACGTAAAATTTTCCCGGGACTTGCATTTTCGGGAAATTTTCACGTAAACAATGTATTATTAATTATTTTAAATGTATTTACGGAATTGCATGAACTCATACATATTTTTAAATTGTTAAATAAAGTCGGTGTGTGTATATTTATTTAATTAGGGTTTATTAATTCCCTAATATTTTATTAAGTATTTAATTGTTTTATTGTTATTTAATTAATTTTATTTAGTATAAATTATTAAAATATTAATATTTTTATGTGTGTGGTGTATATTTGATGTGTGTAATTTAATATTATTTTAATATATAGTATAATATATATATATATACATATATACATCAAAAATCAAAAAAATTTGCAAAATTACCAAATTGCCCCCGACATTTTCTTCTTCTTCTTCTTCTTCTCCTTTCCGCGCCCGACAACCACCACCCACCTCCACCGTCTGCAACTGCCGTTCCTTCACCGTCGGTGTGCCTCTCGGCTTGCCACCGTCGCCTCCAGCCGTTCCCCGCCGCCAGCAGCCCCCTTTCCCGACGAGTTTGGCCGGAATTAGCTTTAGAGGCCGAAAGTCGAGCTACCGCCGTTTCTCCCTCCTCCGGCCACCGTTTTCGACACCGCCGGTCTCTTTCTTCTCCTTGAGCTCCGGTGAGTGTGATTCTAGCTTTGGTTTGAGCTAAAATGGTCTAGAATTGCTTAGTTTTCGATTTGTAAATTTCGGCCTATTAGGGTTTTCAATTTTTTTTGAGCTTCAAATTGGATGATTCATGGAAACTTACTTCACAAATGTTGTTCCTAGTAGCTTAATATACATGTATGAATTTTTTTAGAATTTTTGGAGGTTTTTTGGATTTTTGGGTATTTTTGAATATTTTAATATTATTTTCTAATTTTCGGAAATTAATTATTTAAATTATGAAATTGGAGTTTATGGTTGAATTAGGTGTTGAAATGAATTATAGGAATTTATTTGGAATTTTTATTAATTTCTAAGTATTTATTTTTAATTATTGAAGTTTAGGTGATTTTGGAAAATTAGGTTAATTGTATTTTTATTTGAATTTAATTGGTTAATTGGGTTTAATTATTAATATTATTGATAAATATGTTGAGAAAATTAATTTTGGGTAATTGTATGATTTTTGATGAATTTTTGAAGTAATTTAAGTATATTTATATATATAGGGGTATTTTGGTAATTTTACCCTAAATTGTCTAAAAATGTAATTTAATTGGTTTTAATATTTATTTAAGGTATAAAAATGATTTCTACAAATTATTTAGTATTTTTAACTAATTAAAACTATTTTTCGGGAATTATTTTCAATTATATATATAATATACGGTTTTTCTAATAAAATGAGTTTTAATCGGTTTTTATAGTGTTTCAAGGTCAATTATGTAATTTTTATTTATAAAATGTATTTCTGTGATTTAAAGATATTTTTGTTATATCTGGAATCATTCTGTGTTTGTGGACCCCGGTCGGTGGACTGTAGTTTGGAGTCCGACCGTGGGATTTTGATTGTGTTGAGCTCGTTTTTCGAAGTGTGTTTCTTTGCAGGGTCGGCTCTACTCTTTTGAGTAGAGAGATGTCCGTTTTACAGGGGAGGTTCTGCCGGATTTTTGGTAGAATTCTCGTAAAACGTGATATCCAGTCGAACCCTAATTCTGTTTCCGTATTTTAATACTCTAGATTGAATTCTAGGATTTCTGTTAGGTTTATTCTAATGTCGGTTATTTATTGCTTGTTTAGTTGCGCCGAGACCGAGGGCTAGTGGACCAGGCCCGTCGGACCTGTCTCGTGGAGCGCATTAGGTGAGTTACTATATTATATATATATGCTTAGGATGCATGATTTAGAAAATGCATGTTTTATTTTGACTGAATATGCATAAATAATGTGATTTATATTCAAGTATATTTTTGGTATATTTTTGGTATATAATAAATTATATACATGTTTTGTTAATAAAATATATTTAAAATGTTTTTAAATATATTTTTAGTTTAATTCATGATTTGATTGGATTTATTTGACATATATATACTCAAAATATACCTGATTTATGTTTGGTATATTTCCAGTATATATATGGTTTATATTGTTGATTTATTTAAATTCATGCATCATGTATTTGTGAATGAATGTTTTATTATTTATTAATGAAGGATATCAATAGAACGTGCTACCTAGTGGGCAACACTAGGACCGAGTACGTACCGGTACGCCTATAGCTTTAGGCTATATTACTAACTATTTGTGGATATTGATTTGATTATGATTATTGATATGTGTGAGATGTGGTTTGGGTGTGATTGCTGGAGCTCGGTTGACCAAGTGTCTCGGGGCCAATCACACTAGCAGTCAGACTGCTGGAGCGCGGTTGACTTAGTGTCTCGGGGCCAGTCTACTGTCCAAATGGATTAAGTGGATATATTTGGAATAAGTGAGCCTGTATGGCTAGAGTGTTGTTTAACACTATTTTCTGAGGTTGCGATATTCTAGGGTTCTATGTGATCCTTCATAAATTGGGATTTTCCGATAAAATATATAAAAAAATGATTTTTCTGCATCTGTATGAACTTGCCTGTATATATACATAATATATATATACTGTTGACTGTATGCATTATCACTTAGTGTGTATGTATATATATTATAGTAATTCACTCAGTGAGGTCTGACTCCCCTCCGTTGACTATTTTTCAGGAGAGTCAACTTCCTCAGACCTCAGTAGCAGGTCGATACGCCGGATTTCTTCTGCCCCGGCTTCTTTATGTAAATTGTCTACTTGAGTCTTATTGATTTTATCTAGACACTGCAGTAGTTGTGAATTAAAGTATTGGATTTCATGTACTTTATTTTAAAGAGATGTATTATATTGAAACTGGATTTGTATTAAAGATTATACATTTATGTGATGAGATGAGTTTTGAATTAATCCAGTTGATATGGATGATATTATGATATTATGATTTTTATTTTCCGCTGCATATTATATGGTTATTGTTATTGCATGGTTTATTTTATTTTATTTTTAGGCTTGCTACGGGTTCCGGATTCGAAAGAATTCCCGTTCCCTAGCGCCGGTCATGGCCCCTGTTTTAGGTCGTGACAAAAATTTTACGTAAAACACTGAAAATAATATACAGTAATTAAAATAGGTTTAAAATACATAACAACTCATAAAAACATCGTAATATATATACAAAAATTATTGACACTGTATATCCCGGTACAGTGTAAAAATATTTTAAAAACACGGGATATTACAGTTTTTGGGGTCACATCTGGGAAGCTGTTGGGACACATTGTCAGTCAGAAAGGAATAGAGATGGATCCAGATAAAATCAGAGTAATCAGGGACATGCTTGCGCCAAAAAATGAAAAAGAGGTCCAAGGGTTTCTCTGGCACTTACAGTATATCAGCAGATTCATAGCCAAACTGACAGTTATCTGCGACCCTATATTTAAGCTTCTAAAAAAAGACTAACCTGTTGTGTGGAACGAGAAGTGTCAACAGGCTTGTAAAACTATCAAGGATTACCTGATGAATCCCCCTGTCTTACAACCGTCAAAACCAGGTAAGGTCTTAATCCTGTATCTGGCGATTGAAAAGGATGCAATGGGGGCGATGTTAGCGTAGGAAGGCAAAGGGAAAACGGAGCACACTGTATATTACCTAAGTAAGAAGCTCTTACCCTATGAAGCTACTTACAGTTTAGTAGAGAAGACTTGTCTAGCAGTGATCTGGGCAACGAGGAAACTTCGACACTACGTCCAGTCGTATAAGGTGCAAGCAGTTTCCAAACATGATCCTCTCCGGTACCTCCAACAGACCCTGTCTCTTACGGGAAAATTGGCTAGGTGGCTCGTTTTGCTCATAGAATTTAATATAGAGTATATGGCCAAAAAGACAGTAAAAGAAAGGGCAGTAGCAGACTTCTTGGCGCAAAGCCCGGTCGGGGACAGCCAAGAGTGGAAGCTGGAGTTCCTTGACGATCACTTAGGGGTGATAGAGATACAAGATTGGGAAATGTACTGTGACGGAGCTATCAATAATAGGGGAGTTGGGATAGGACTAATTTTGGTTACGCTAGAAGGAGAAATGATCCCGATGGCAAAAAGGCTTGAATTTGAAGCAACCAATAACCAAGCAGAATATGAAGCCTGCATCTTTGGCTTAGAAGCATTGTGTGGTACAGGGGCAAAAAATGTCACTGTCTACGGGGATTCCATGCTGGTTATAAATAAGCTACCAAAGAATGAGAGATAAAAGAAAATAGATTACGGCTGTACTGGGAACACTTGACCACCATTCTGTGCTCCTTCACACAATGTAAATTCATCTATTTGCCGAGGGATGGAAACTAGGTAGTTGATGCCTTAGCCACATTGGCCTCCATGTGGGAAAGTGGGAAGCAACCAAAGGCCAGACCCTTAATCCTCACAAAGTCTCGATCCCCTTGTTACGAAGAGGTGAGAGTAACGCCAGTTGATGTCATTAAGAAACCTTGGTTCTATAATTTATAAAAGTATCTGGAAACTGGGCAATTCCTAGATGATGCTGATAAGAAAGAAAGGATATCCCTACAAATGTTGTCTTGACAGTTCATAAGCCATGGGGGGATGTTATACAAAAGAATGCCAGTCGGGGTACACCTCAGATGTATCGATAAGGGTAAAGGTCAGAAGCTCATGGAAGCAATTCATGAAGGGGTGTGCGGGCCACACATGAATGGGACTGTCTTGGCAAAGAAAATAGCCCGTTAGGGATATTTTTGGCTCACTATGGAAGCAGATTGTGTTGGATTTGTGAAGAAATGTCACAGTTGCCAAATATATGGTGATGTTAACCACCTACCGTCTATGGAACTTCAAGGAATGACATCTCCTTAGCCGTTTGCTGTATGGGGGATTGACATCATAGGGGAGATAAGGCTAAAGGCAACTAATGGTCATTGGTACATCATCGTAGCCATCGACTACTTCTCCAAGTGGGTTGAGGCTGAATCTTATGCTAGCGTAGGGGCGAGGCAAATGTCGAGATTCATCGAAAAGAACATAATCTGCAGGTTTGGTTTGCCACACCACATAGTCACAGACAACGGTGTTCAGTTTAGAGCAGAGACGGCTATGCTACTAAAGGACTATAAGATTGAGCATCATAAATCATCTCCATATAGGCCACAGGCAAACGGAGTAGTATAAGCAGTAAATAAGAATGTGAAGAAGATTTTAGCTAAGATGCTGGAAAATTACCGAGATTGGGTTGAATACTTACAATTCACGTTATGGGGGTATTGAACTACTGCTAGAACCTCGACAGGGGTCACTCTATACTCCTTAGTTTATGGGTGTGAAGCAGTTTTGCCCATAGAGGTCGAGATAAGGTCGTTGAGAGTCCTTTTGGAATCCAAACTCCTCGAGTATCAGTGGATCAAAAGTCGGTTGGCCCAGCTGACACTGCTAGACAAAAAGAGGATGAAGGTCATGTATCATTCTCAGTTGTATCAGAGAAGAATAGCCCGTGCCTACAATAAGAAGATTAAGCCAAGAAAGATTCGAGAGGGGGATCTAGTGTTGAAACTCACAACATCAGTCACGACCGATCCTCGAGGAAAGTTTAAGCCCAACTGGGAGGGACCGTATATAGTAAAGAAGCTGTTTTCAAAAGGCACTGCCATTTTGTCTGATATAGAGGGAAACGAGTTCAAAGAACCCATCAACCTAGACAAACTCAAGAAATACTTTATGTAAAAAGTCTCACTAGGGAGAAAAACTCGAAAAGACGTTGTCTAGGCAAAAATTAGAGAAGAAAAAAAAAAGAAAAAAAGGAGTCCTGCTGGACTAAAAACCTCCAAAGAGGCGGTCTAGGCCAAAGTTAAGGACATATAAAAGGGGAGAGAGAGGCGCAAAATGGTTAGTTGAAAAATTTGCAAGGGCAAGCCAATTAATAACATGAGATTGTCACGACCCAAAACAGGGGCCATGACCGGTGCTAGGGAACGAGAATTCTTTCGAATCCGAAACCCGTAGCAAGCCTAAAAATAAAATAAATCATGCAATAATAACAATAACCATATAATATGCAGCAGAAATAAAAATCATAAATATAATGATAACACTTCATCACTGGATTTGAATCAAATCTCATCACATATATAAAATCTTTTTAATAAAAATCCAGTTTCAACATAATAAATCTCTATAAATAAAATACAAGAAATCCAATACTTTAATTCACAACTACTGCAGTATCTAGATTATAAAATAAGACTCAAGTAGATAATTTACATAAAGAAGCCGGGGCGGAAGAAATCCGGCGTATCGACCTGCTACTGAGGTCTGAAGAAGTTGACTCTCCTGAAAAATAGTCAACGGAGGGGAGTCAGACCTCACTGAGTGAATTACTATAATATATATACATACACTATAAATGACAATGCATACAGTCAATAATACATATCTAATATGTATATATACAGGCAAATTCATACAGATGCAGAAAAATCATTTTTATATATTTTATTGAAAAATCATGGTTTATGAAGGATCATATAGAACCCTAGAATATCGCAACCTCGGAAATAGTGTTAAACAACACTCTAGCCATACAGGCTCACTTATTCCAAATATATCCACTTAATCCATTTAGACAGTAGACTGGCCCCGAGACACTAAGTCAACCGAGTTCCAGCAGTCTGACTGCCAGTGTGATTGGCCCCGAGACACTTGGTCAACCGAGCTCCAGCAATCACACCCAAATCACATCTCACACATATCAAATAATCATATCAAACCAATATCCACAAATAAGTTAGTATTATAGCCTAAATACTATAGGCGTACCGGTACGTACTCGATCCTAGTGCTGCCCACTAGGTAGCACATTCTATTGATATCCTTCATCATTAATAATGTAAAACATTCATTCACAATAAATGATGCATGAATTTAAATGAAATAGCAATATAAACCATATATATATATATATACCGAAAATATACCAAAAGTAAACCAAGTATATTTCGAGTATATATATATCAAATGCATTCAATCAAATTATAAATTAAGCTGGAAATATATTCAAAACATTTTAAGTATATTTTATTTACAAAACACGTATATAATTTATTATATACCAAAAATAAACCAAAAATATACTTAATATAAACTTAAGAGATAATCAAAGTATTTATGCATATTTAATCAACATAAAACATGCATTTCTAAATCATGCATCCTAAGCATATATATATAATATAGTAACTCACCTAATGCGCTCCACGAGACAGGTCCGACGGGCCTGGTCCACTAGCCCTCGATCTCGGCGCAACTAAACAAACAATAAATAATCGATATCAGAATAAACCTAACAGAAATCCTAGAATTCAATCTAGAGTATTTAAATACGAAAACAGAATTAGGGTTCGACTGGATATCACGTTTTACGAGAATTCTACCGAAAATCCGGCAGAACCTCCCCTGTAAAACGGACATCTCTCTACTCAAAAGAGTAGAGCCGACCCTGCAAAGAAATACACTTCGAAAAATAAGCTCAACACAATCAAAATTCCACGGTCGGACTCCAGACTACAATCCATCGACCGGGGTCTACAATCACAGAACAATTTCAGATATACCAAAAATACTCTTACAACATAGAAATTCATTTTATAAATAGAAATTACATAATTAACCTTGAAACACTGTAAAAACCGATTAAAACTCATTTTATTTGAAAAACCGTATATTATATATATAATTGAAAATAATTCACGAAAAATAGTTTTAATTAGTTAAAAATACCAAATATTTTATAGAAATCATTTTTATACCTTAAATAATTATTAAAATCAATTAAATTACATTTTTAGACAATTTAGGGTAAAATTACCAAAATACCCCTATATATAAATATACTTAAATTACTTCAAAAATTCACCAAAAATTATACAATTATCCAAAAATTAGAAAATAATATTAAAATATTCAAAAATACCCAAAAATCCAAACAATCTCCAAAAATTCTACAAAAATTCACACGTGAAAATTATGCTACTAGGATCAACATTTGTGAAGAGAGTTTTCATGAATCATCCAATTCGAAGCTCAAAAAATTCGAAAACCCTAATAGGCCGAAATTGAAAATTCAAAACCTAAGCAATTCTAGACCATTTAAGCTCAAACCAAAGCTAGAATCGCACTCACCAGAGCTCAAGGAGAAGAAAGAGACCGGCGGTGTCAAAAACGGTGGCCGGAATCGGCGTGAACGACGATGGATCGATTTTCGGCTTCTCCGGCCAAAATCGACTTCCAGGCGCCGGAAACGGCTACCTCAGGCGGCGAAAATGGTTGGGGAAGGCGGTGGCACACCCACGGCAAGGGAACGGCACGGCAGCGATCAGAACGGCGAAGGGAAGTGATCGGGGAAGAAGAAGCGCTCGAGGGCAAAATGGTAATTTTCCAATTCTTTTGTAATTTGACAAATTTTAATGTATATATGTATATATATATACTTTATACTATATATTAAAATAATATTAAATTACACACATCAAATATACACCACACACATAAAATTTAATATTTTAATAATTTATACTAAATAAAATTAATTAAATAACAATAAAACAAATAAATAATTAATAAAATATTAGGGTAATAATAAACCCTAATTAAATAATTATACACACACAGGCTTTATTTAATAATTTAAAAATACGCATGAGTTCATGTAAGTCCATAAATACATTTAAAATAATTAACAATACATTGTTTACGTGAAAATTTCCCTGAAAATGCAAGTCCCGGGAAAATTTTACGTAAAACACTGAAAATAATACACAGTAATTAAAATAGGTTTTAAATACATATTAACTCATAAAAATATCATATAATGTACAGAAATTATTAACACTGCATATCCCGATACAGTGTAAAAATATTTTAAAAACACGGGATATTACAGTCTTCCCCCCTTAGAAGAATTCGTCCCCGAATTCCAGAAAACAAGATCAAGGAGGAAAGAGATACGGGTAAGAAGCTCGCATCTCAGCTTCAGTCTCCCACGTATGCTCTTCAACTCTGTCGCTGCGCCACAGAACCTTGACCATCGGAATCTGCTTCGATCGCAACTGTCGAACTTGATAATCAACGATCGCCACAGGTTCTTCCACAAATGTCAAGTCTTCACTCACTTCCACACTGTCAGGTTGCAACACGTGAGAAGGGTTTGAGATATACTTCCTTAACATCGAGATATGAAATACTGGATGCACCTGTGACATACTCGGAGGCAAATCCAACCGATATGCAACAGTGCCAACTCTCTCCAGAATCTCAAACGGTCCAATGTATCTCGGTGCTAACTTACCCTTCCTGCCAAATCTCATCACACCCTTCATCGGAGATACCTTCAGAAAAATAAAATCTCCGACCTGAAACTCCACATCTCTGCGCTTAGGATCCGCATAACTCTTCTGTCTGCTAATTACGGTCTCTAACCTACGCTTAATCACGACGACCTTCTCTGCAGCATCCTGAACCATCTCTGGTCCAGTCAAAGCTCTCTCACCAATCTCATCCCAACTCAGAGGGGATCTACACTTCCTTCCATACAACGCCTCATATGGTGCCATGCCAATACTGCTATGGTAGCTGTTATTATATGCAAACTCAACAAGCGACAAATGATCATCCCAGCTACCTCCCAAATCCAAGACACACATCCTCAACATATCTTCCAGTGTCTGGATCGTCCTCTCAAACTGACCATCTGTCTGAGGATGAAAAGTAGTACTAAAATCCAACCTAGTGCCCATCGCTTCCTACAACTTCTGCCAGAAACGAGAAGTAAACACCGAACCTCTATCTGACATAATGGACACAGGTACTCCATGAAGGCATACAATATGCTTCACGTACAACTTCGCCAATCTAGCAACTGAATATGTGGCTTTCACAGGCAAGAAATGTGCAGACTTCGTCAATCTATCTACAATCACCCAGATGGAGTCGTATCCATCCTTCGAACGAGGTAAACCGACCACAAAATCCATAGCTATCCTTTCCCACTTCCACTCGGGAATAGGAAGAGGCTGAAGCTTCCCAGAAGGCTTCTGATGTTCGGCTTTCACTTGCTGACACGTCAAACACTTAGCAACATAATCAACGACATCCTTCTTCAATCCATCCCACCAGTATAGATCTCACCTTAAATTGAGCTAACAGTCCACCCGGTCTACTAATCTTCATCATCAGACCTTGATCCACCATCAGATGCAACTCTTGGATCAATGGTCTCCTCTCAACACTGATGTGAGCAAGACTACCTGAGGACTTCCTACTCAAGGCATCTGCTACAACATTAGCTTTACCCGGATGGTAAAGAATCTCGCAATCATAGTCCTTCAACAATTCCAACCATCTTCTCTGCCTCAAATTCAAATCTCGCTGCTGAAAAATGTACTTAAGGCTCTTGTGATTAGTAAATATCTCACAAGTCACCCCGTACAGATAATGTCTCCAAATCTTCAAAGCAAATATCACTGCAGCCATCTTAAGATCATGTGTAGGATAGTTCTGCTCATGCTTCTTCAACTGCCTCGAAGCATAGGCTATCACTCTTCCATTCTGCATCAACACACAACCAAGACCAATTCTAGAGGCATCACAGTAAACTGTGAACTTATCCACACTATTAGGCAAAGCTAATACTGGCGCTGTGGTCAACTTCTCTTTCAATAATTGAAAACTATTCTCACAAGCTTCTAACCACTCGAATCTAACATTCTTCTGAGTCAAGCGAGTCATAGGGGCTGCTATCCTGGAAAAATCCTGCACAAACCGCCTATAATACCCGGCTAAACCTAGAAAACTCCGAATCTCTGTAACAGAAGTAGGTCTAGGCCACTCAGACACTGCCTCAATCTTCTGTGGATCAACCTGAATACCTTCTTTAGACACTACGTGTCTAAGAAAAGAAACACTCTCCATCCAGAAATCACACTTCGAGAATTTAGCATAAAGCTGATGATCTCTCAGTGTCTGTAGTACAATCCTCAAATGATATACATGCTCTTCCATACTCCTCGAATATACCAGTATATCATCAATGAAGACTACCACAAACTGATCCACATACGGTCTGAATACTATGTTCATCAGATCCATAAAAGCTGCTGGTGCATTAGTCAAACCAAAAGACATCACCAGAAACTCATAATGGCCATATCGAGTGCGAAACGCTGTCTTAGGAATATCAGATTCACTGATACACAGCTGATGATAACCCGACCTCAAGTCAACCTTAGAAAAGAACTGTGCACCCTGTAGCTGATCAAACAAATCATCTATCCTCGGGAGAGGATACTTGTTCTTCACTGTCACCTTATTCAATTCTCTGTAGTCAATGCACAGTCTCAGGGTACCATCCTTCTAGTACCTCTACCATGACTCTGCTATGGAACAAACTGAGTGGAACTCTGATGCTGGGCTGGTGGTAACTGAAATGGCACGGGTGCTGCACTAGCAATCGACTGCTGTGGGAATCACGGAATCTGCTTCTGCTGATACCCAGAATAAGGACACGATCTGGCAAAATGTCCTGTCTGCCCGCATCTGAAACATGTCAGTGGTGTCAGATAACACGGTCCCTGATGGACTCTACCACAAGTCTGACAAACACTGGTCGCTGATCTAGAACTACGACCACTGCTGCTGCTCAAAGCACCTGACCCAAATCTGAATGATCTACGCTGACCTCCACGACCATGTCTACTGCTCTGATGCACTCGCTGCTGCTGTCTCTGACTCTGCTGAGTCGAACCTCGCTGCTGACTACTCGAACCAACATGAAAACTCGAATATGGAGTAGCCTGCGATCCACTCGACTGAACTCCCAGCTGGTAATAATCAGGCATCGCTCCCTGCCTAACTAGCCTCAACTCAATATCCTTAGCTAGCTCAATTACGGACTCCAGAGTAAGGCCTGCTGTAGGCATACCAGCAAAAGCTGAACCCAAACCAGTAACGTATGTAGTGACAGCAAAATACTGATCTCGCATAAGATCCTCAGCATATCTACCCAGATGAAGAAACTCTCGGGTATACTCCTCTACAGATCGATCTCCACGAGAAATAATAGTCAAACGAAGACGATAACTCAAACGAAGAGGCTCTGGACAGAATCTCCTCATGAATCGCTCTCGAAATTGAGCCCATGTCATTGTCATCATATAGGGCTGGATCATCTGAATGAACCAATCTAAGGCTGGTCCCTCGACAGACAACTCAACAATCATGATCCGCTGGTACTCGGTATGCGCAGTCCGAGTCCTAGTCTCGATCGCATGCAGAAAGTCTAAAGGATCAGAAGTACCATCAAAAGCAATCCTGCCAACTCAGGCATAGAACAAAGCTGCCTCAGGGTCAGACATACCCTGTTGATAGGCAGGCTGAATAGGTTGAACAACTGGAGGAACAGGAACATCAAATTCAGGCTCAACAGGCTCCTCATCCTGTAACTCTCTCTGCCTACGGCAACCTGCCGCTCCTCGAGGTCTACCTCTGCCACGACCTCTACGTCTAACTGGCTGCTCAGGAGGTAAAACCTCATCCTGAAAAGACTCATCATCCTTGGCCTCAACGACTGGTGGAGCGACATGCGCTCGCCTCCTCATTCTGAAAAGACAAACGGAAAGATTCAGACAAAACAGACAACGGAGGAATACGCTGAAAACTACAGTAAGGAATACTTATCAAGACGTACTCGAACCTAATACACTGCAGTAGTCCAACAGAAAACATAACTCTAAAACTAGGGCCACAACTCACATAACTAAGCCCTGACACAGAACTCCGCTCTGATACCAACTTTGTCATGACCCAAAACAGGAGCCATGACCGGTGCTAGGGAACAGGAATTCTTTCGAATCCGGAACCGGTAGCAAGCCTAAAAATAAAATAAATCATGCAATAATAACAATAACCAAATAATATGCAGCGGAAATAAAAATCATAAATATAATGATAACACTTCATCACTGGATTTGAATCAAATCTCATCACATATATAAAATCTTTTTAATAAAAATCCAGTTTCAACATAATAAATCTCTTTAAATAAAATACAAGAAATCCTATACTTTAATTCACAACTACTGCAGTATCTAGATTATAAAATAAAACTCAAGTAGATAATTTACATAAAGAAGCCGGGGCGGAAGAAATCCGGCGTATCGACCTGCTACTGAGGTCTGAAGAAGTTGACTCTCCTGAAAAATAGTCAACGGAGGGGAGTCAGACCTCACTGAGTGAATTACTATAATATATATACATACACTATAAATGACAATGCATACAGTCAATAATACATATCTAATATGTATATATACAGGCAAATTCATACAGATGCAGAAAAATCATTTTTATATATTTTATTGAAAAATCATGGTTTATGAAGGATCATATAGAACCCTAGAATATCGCAACCTCGGAAATAGTGTTAAACAACACTCTAGCCATACAGGCTCACTTATTCCAAATATATTCACTTAATCCATTTAGACAGTAGACTGGCCCCGAGACACTAAGTCAACCGAGCTCCAGCAGTCTGACTGCCAGTGTGATTGGCCCCGAGACACTTGGTCAACCGAGCTCCAGCAATCACACCCAAATCACATCTCACACATATCAAATAATCATATCAAACCAATATCCACAAATAAGTTAGTATTATAGCCTAAATACTATAGGCGTACCGGTATGTACTCGATCCTAGTGCTGCCCACTAGGTAGCACATTCTATTGATATCCTTCATCATTAATAATGTAAAACATTCATTCACAATAAATGATGCATGAATTTAAATGAAATAGCAATATAAACCATATATATATATATATACCGAAAATATACCAAAAGTAAACCAGGTATATTTCGAGTATATATATATCAAATGCATTCAATCAAATTATAAATTAAGCTGGAAATATATTCAAAACATTTTAAGTATATTTTATTTACAAAACACGTATATAATTTATTATATACCAAAAATAAACCAAAAATATACTTAATATAAACTTAAGAGATAATCAAAGTATTTATGCATATTTAATCAACATAAAACATGCATTTCTAAATCATGCATCCTAAGCATATGTATATAATATAGTAACTCACTTAATGCGCTCCACGAGACAGGTCACTAGCCCTCGGTCTCGGCGCAACTAAACAAACAATAAATAATCGACATCAGAATAAACCTAACAAAAATCCTAGAATTCAATCTAGAGTATTTAAATACGGAAACAGAATTAGGGTTCGACTGGATATCACATTTTACGAGAATTCTACCGAAAATCCGACAGAACCTCCCCTGTAAAATGGGCATCTCTCTACTCAAAAGAGTAGAGCTGACCCTACAAAGAAATACACTTCGAAAAATAAGCTCAACACAATCAAAATCCCACGGTCGGACTCCAGACTATAATCCACCGATCGGGGTCCACAATCACATAACAATTCTAGATATACCAAAAATACTCTTACAACATAGAAATTCATTTTATAAATATAAATTACATAATTAACCTTGAAACACTGTAAAAACCGATTAAAACTCATTTTATTTGAAAAATCGTATATTATATATATAATTGAAAATAATTCACGAAAAATAGTTTTAATTAGTTAAAAATACCAAATATTTTATAGAAATCATTTTTATACCTTAAATAATTATTAAAACCAATTAAATTACATTTTTAGACAATTTAGGGTAAAATTACCAAAATACCCCTATATATATAAATATACTTAAATTACTTCAAAAATTCACCAAAAATTATAAAATTATCCAAAATTAATTTTCTAAACATATTTATCAATAATATCAATAATTAAACTCAATTAACCAATTAATTTCCATTTAAAACACAATTAACCCTAATTTCTCAAAATCACATAAACTTCAATAATTCAAAATAAATACTTAGAAATTCATAAAAATTCCAAATAAATCCCTATAATTCATTTCAACACCTAATTTAACCATAAACTCCAATTTCATAATTTAAATAATTAATTTCCGAAAATTAGAAAATAATATTAAAATATTCAAAAATACCCAAAAATCCAAAAAATCTCCAAAAATTCTAAAAAATTCACACGTGAAAATTATGCTACTAGGATCAACATTTGTGAAGGGAGTTTTCATGAATCATCCAATTCAAAGCTCAAAAAATTCGAAAACCCTAATAGGCCGAAATTGAAAATTCGAAACCTAAGCAATTCTAGACCATTTAAGCTCAAACCAAAGCTAGAATCACACTCACCGGAGCTCAAGGAGTAGAAAGAGACCGGCGGTGTCAAAAACGGTGGTCGGAATCGGTGTGAACGACGATGGATCGATTTTCGGCTTCTCCGGCCAAAATCGACTTCCAAGCGCCGGAAACGGCTACCTCAGGCGGCGGAAATGGTTGGGGAAGGCGGTGGCACACCGGACGGCACACCCACGGCAAGGGAACGGCATGGCAGCGATCAGAACGGCGAAGGGAAGTGATCGGGGAAGAAGAAGCTCTCGGGGGCAAAATGGTAATTTTCCAATTCTTTTGTAATTGACAAATTTTAATGTATATATGTATATATATATACTTTATACTATATATTAAAATAATATTAAATTACACACATCAAATATACACCACACACATAAATTTTAATATTTTAATAATTTATACTAAATAAAATTATTTAAATAACAATAAAATAAATAAATAATTAATAAAATATTAGGGTAATAATAAACCCTAATTAAATAATTATACAAACACATGCTTTATTTAATAATTTAAAAATACGCATGAGTTCATGCAAGTCCGTAAATACATTTAAAATAATTAATAATACATTGTTTACGTGAAAATTTCCCCGAAAATGCAAGTCCCGGGAAAATTTTACGTAAAACACTGAAAATAATACACAGTAATTAAAATAGGTTTTAAATACATATTAACTCGTAAAAATATCATATAATGTACAGAAATTATTAACACTGTATATCCCGGTACAGTGTAAAAATATTTTAAAAACACGGGATATTACAGAGATGTACCAGAAGCAAAATGTATTTACATTTTGTGCTTAAATGAAATGAAATGGATTGCTTTAATTGTCGTTAAACAGTGCATAATGTGTCCATTACAAGCGTTTAACTAGTACAAAAGGGAAATTACGTCTAACAAAAGGAAAACGATGACTTCATTCCATGAGCTAGTTTTGCCTTCTCTTCTTTTATTGCCTACCCTGTGAACTTAACATCTGTAATTCTCTTGTCTTTTTATATTTAATAAACTCGTCTCTTTCTATCTGTTGTAAGCGAACCCACGCTTTGTAATGATCATCGGTGCTTTGATTACAGTCGTAGCTTAAGTTTCTTCCGATGACTCTTCGAGGCCAAGTCGCCACCAGGTGGTCCAAAAAATTATGAGAAAGTGGCCCTGGTTCGAATTCGTGAACAGGCTCCATAATCAGTTGTTTATGACCATATTGGCGATAGAGGCAAGCTGGATTGTAGAAAGTGGCAAAATGTAGACCGACAATCAAGACGCAATACATATAAGAACAAAGGGTCACATGCTGTAAACCCCACCAGGGACACATCCAGCGAATCAGTGTATCAGGGAATGTTGATAGCCAGTTGTGAATGTCCGCAGGGATAGGATGTAGTTTCCTTGTTCGATAATATTTGGCTTGATAACGCTTAATGTCTTAGGGAGGTTCGATCAAGCCCAGCTTTTCATAAAACCACATCTGCGGGACACAGGTGGTATTGGCAGTTGAAAGAAAAGGGGGGCAACGGGAAACTTACCTCTAGCAAAAAGGGGCTTCTAGAGAATCGTCGCATCCTTGTGAAGTCATCCAATCCAATGATGGTTTTTGCTAAGATGAGAGGGAAGGGATTGAGCCCTGACTCCACTTGGTTGAGGATGGAGAGGATCTTTATATCGCAATGCCCTGAGGGAGAAACCAACAGAAATTGAGCATATAAATAAAGGGCTAACATGCGGGGCCAGTATGTTTCCCCTTTATCCATAATTATGATGACTTTAAGGAGGGACTCCAATTTGAATTCTGAGTCAGAGATACAGTGGAAGGAAGACCGAGGTGGAAGATTGAACATGCGCGCCATTTGTTGTTGAATGGAATGAGAATTCGGGTTTTTAAGAGCAGGAATTGCAAGTTGGCAAGTAGAATCTGTATGATGACCAAGAATTGCCTTGAATTCCTCTGGTAGGGGGCATATTTCTATCGTATTGAGATGAAAAACGTGTTTCTGGGGATCCTAAAATTGAACCATAACATGGAGAAAAGGGTAATTGATTCTCCTAGTATGGAGTGATTTGAAGATCGTAAGATGGAATGGCTCTAAATCGGCCCAAGATTTGTTGTCTAACCCTTTCAGAATCAACTATAAGGACCTCAGACTTTGTTCTGTCATGTTTGTGGCTTTTCAGAGACACTCAGAGAGAGAAACAGAAAGGGGAGGATGAAAAGGATTCAAGAATTAGGTCAAATGTATAAATGAAGGTTTTATAGGGGCTGGACCGCATGTTGTTGAGGTGGCCGCCTCATCGATGAGGTGATTGCCTCATAAATGAGGCGCCGCCTCAGAAGAATGAGGCGATCGCCTCTTCATCAGGGTTCGATGAGGCGGTTGTGTTTCTTCAGATCATACAATCTAATAGGTGGAGCAGTTATGTTACACATGCAAATAGTGAAATCAACTCACATATAAAGGAATGAGAAAAGCAAAACAAATGAATTTAATCGAGGGTAATGTTAAATTCTGTAAGCATTCTGTTAAAAAAAAAAACAACAATAAAATTCTGTGTTCGCTACTCAGAGACCACACAATTTTTAATACAGGAACATCAAACATCTGATCCCGTGCCCTCAGGGTCAACTTCTCCACTAGCATTGTTGCCGCTCCCATCTTCATCCTCGTCGTCCTCATCAATTTGGAATACATCAATTTGACGCTCGAGAGTAGCAATCCTTGGCCTACTAGCCTCATCTCGATCCTGTTTAGACAAATCATAGGTCAATAAACCATGCAAGCATGCATACATGTAGGAAATAATGAAATTCTTACCCTCCATTCCTGGGTGACCACTAGCGTATAGTCTCTCTAGGCCTCTATCATGCAGTACATATACAGGCCCTGCTCCAATGAAATCTACATTATCAAAATAAAGATTAGAACTAATAGTTGGTTTGAGAATTATAGTGAAAATAAGTTAGGGAAAGGAACATACGTGAGTAGCACCGACAGGAGTGCATACAGGGGTCAGGTCCTCGTCCAAGGCTAGGAACTGGCGTGATAACTCTCCGGGGGGAACCCAACATCAAGCTAGAGGGTCAGGGACATGGATGAAGCTGCCTGGGGCAAACTCAGAATCGGGGGGCAGCAGTCGGCATGGCTCCCTCACCGACAGTAGAAGTCTCCTCTCGACTCGGATCCAGTTGACGCCTCAAAGGCTCTCTCTCCTGCACTCGGGACCTAACCGGGACTACGGGCCTAGTAGGCATAGCTTGAAGACAAAAACAGGAGGAACATTTTAAGAATCCAATGAATTTGCAAAGAAAATGGGGACTTGCAAGGATTTACCTCAGAAGTAGAAGCGGCCTGGAAGGGGACCGTCAATAGAAGGTGGGTGCGGACTCTGCATACCGGCTCTTCACGCAAACTGTGTGGTCCATAGCTGGTGAACCCATAACAGCCTGAGCGAGGTTGTCACCCTCCAGCTTATGAGCCCAAAGTATACTGTCAGGAGGGGACCTGGGGACCCGCCTAGCCTTAACACCTACCTTCCAGTTTAGGACCTGCTCGCCCAAGTACCAAGCTCGATACCCTGGGCCACAAAGGAGTACCCTCTTCCCGACTAAAGGCCTGGAGCGAGTCATCTCGATGGTCCAAGTGTCCTCGGACCCCTACAAGTCATTACGGATCTGTAGGAAAAGATAGATGTCAATATGTAAGTAAATTGAATGTGAATAATTCACTAATAAGTAGGTTTGTGCTTTGCAGGTACTGTATCCTGTGTCAGCAAGTTCAGGTGCTGCCTGTGGATGTGAACTCACGCCAGATGCCTCTTCATGACGCGGCTAGCGCCCCACCTGCCAAGGGCTGGGAAATGGTCTCCCACCTGGGTAATGCCCATAAGCAACTCTAGCTCCAGAGCCCAGACCTGAAAAATAAAATAGGAGAAGTTGAGAAAACTAATGTAAGTAATGGGGGTCAGAGCAAAAGAAAAAAAGGGGATCATGACATACCAGAACAACATGCCAAAAGCTGCAAAACCTCTTAGCCCCTCGAACCACCTCGTCTATGCTCTAGTACAAGTATGCCAGGGCACAACTACCCCAATCGAATGTAGGAATCTGGTCAAGATCCCAAAGGGTTGGTAGGAACATCAGATCAATAGAGCTGGCGGTGTCGGCAAAGAGAGTGGTACCGAGCAGGTAGAGTAAGAAGGCCCTCACTACCTGGTCAATCTCAAGGGGAGAGGTCATCGCTGTGGCCCGGTCTCGAGTGTAGTCCTGATCGAGTCCAACTTAAGGGTATGAGTCCCCTTCATGTCAGGAGTCATCCCCAAAAGCCACTCAATATAAGCAGCCTTATCCGGAGATAACCGATGTAGACTCGCATAGAAAGGAACAGGATCCCCGGCGCAGGCAATCCCTGTGATGGCAACAAATGATACCGGGACTAGAGTAAGCTCGCTGAACGAGAGGTGGAAGGTATGGGTCGTATCAAACCACCTCTCCATCAGGGCATACAATGGCTAGTAGTTTGTGTGCCCTTGCTCGAATGGAAGTGAGAGTATGAAGTCCTCGAACCCCATCTCCTGAATCCAGTCCCTCTGCTCGTCAGTCAAACCATTGAAAAAGACCTGGGCTCCATGGAAATTCCCAGCACCCTTGAATGTCTGAGCATCATGCTACAATAAAGAGATAGGGAAGTAAAATTTATGCGTTTTGCAGTCTCAAGGAGAATTTTAGAATGAATGTACATGTAAATAGTGAAGTTTCTCTCTATTGATGAAGCGATCGCCTCACCTTAAAGGCAATCGCCTCATCATAAGGGCGATTGCCTTATCGAAGAGGCGATTTGCTCTGTGAAGGGGCGATAGAAAATCGCCTCTTCACATAAGCCTATCATCTCATCGATGAGGCAATCGCCTCATCAGTGAGATGATCACCTCATCGAAGAGGCGATCGCCTTTATATAACACAGATGGGGGTAGTCTCAATTTTTGATGCAATAAAATGCAAATTCTATGGTTTATTTGATTAAATAAATGTCCTAGAATGATAATTATGAAAGATTAATCCCTAACCCGATGTAATTTTATAGGGAATTTTAGGGTACTAACCTCTCCGGATGCAGAAGAGCAGATGTGAGACCCTAGGTCTGCCAGAAATGGAATCGAGTCTCCACGGTCAATCCCAGACTCCTAGAAGCGCTAATGAGAGGGGGGATATGATCCCACTAAGGTACAGGAGGTGTTCTGTCATTTTCCATCGACTGAAAAATGGGGAGAGATGCAGAGAGTATAAGAAGTATAAGAAAAAGAGGAAAAGAAAAAAAGGGAAAATAAAATATAATGGAAGGGAGAAAGGACAAAAGGAAAAGAATGTTTTTATAGCAAGCAGGAGCGTAGGTTTTCCCCTAAAAAAAAAAATAGGGCTGTTCGGGTTTGAAACCCCAAAGCTCAAGGACAGGGCTATTCGAGTTTGAATCCTCGAAGCTCAAGGACAAGGCTGTTTGGGTTTGAATCCCCGAAGATCAAGGACAGGGCTGTTTGGGTTTGAATCCCTGAAGCTCAAAAACAGGGCTGTTCGGGTTTGAATCCCCGAAGCTCAAGGACAAGGCTGTTCGGGTTTGAATCCCTGAAGCTCAAGGACAAGGCTGTTCGGGTTTGAATCCCTGAAGCTCAAGGACAGGGTTGTTCGTGTTTGAATCCCCAAAGCTCAAAGACAGGGCTGTTCAGGTTTGAATCCCCGAAGCTCAGAGGATCGACATGACTGTTCGGGTAGTATCCCCGAAGTCGAAAGCGAAGGACAATTGGGCCAGGACAACCCAGAAGTCTATGTCCCCAGAGGAGTGATAATTAGACCAGGAAAATCTAAAAACCACATCCCTAACGAAGATCGGGCCAGGAAATCCTAAGAATTAAGTTTCAGTATTGCGAAGATCGGGCCAGGAAAACCAGAGAATCGAATTCCAATGTTGTAAGAGCCGGGCCAGGAAAACCCAAGGTTAGCAATTTTCAAATATCTCTATTGAATATTAATGAGTGGTTGATCGGGCCAGGAAACCCGAGGATCACGGTCATGTTTCGGAATTAAAGAATTCATCTCTCGGGTGAGACCCGAGAGTCATGTACGTTTCATACCTTATTATTTATTTGTTGTGTATGTGATTTTTTGAAAAATGGTCATTGCATGTATTTGATTTTTTAAAAAATCAGGAGGTAAACTGTAGACACCCGATTCGATCAGCCCGTGTTAGGGGACGAATTAGGGTTGCTCAGTTTGACCGGCCCGTTGTCAAGATCAATGATGAGAATGTGAATTTGGACATGAGGATGAAGCCTGAATCTCTAAGTAGAAAGTGGACTTGAAAATCCAAAGCCTAGAAAACCCAAAATCGAGCCCAACTACCCAAGTTTGGCCCAAGCCCACTCGGCCCAGTGCTGGCCCGGGCCAAAGGGGCACCGCCTCAGTGTAATGAGGAGATCGCCTCATCACAGAGGCGATCGCCTCACCGATGAGGTGCCGCCCCTCTAGCAGCCCACGTACAGCTGCATTTAATGCAGTTGCAATCAAGTGGTGTGGGCTCCACTCTCCAGACTTTTTCCTTGCGTGAGTAAAAGACTTTTGGGAAAAGGAAAAAGGCTAGGAGAGCTCATGATGGGCTAGGAGGCTTAGGGGGATGGGAAAGCTAAGAAAAAAAAAGGGAGGGAAAAAAAAGAAGGGGAGGGAGAGCTCTGAGAAAAAAATATACAGAAGGAAAAAGGAGGAGAAGAAGGAAAACGTCCTGAAGGAAGAAAGGTGGTCCACTTTCCCATAAGAGAAGAGGGAAGAAACTTGTGCCAATAAGAGATACTACATCCCAACAAGGATCTTAACTAAACCAGCTCTGAGGGCTTTAATTTTGGTATAAAACTTGTATTTAAACTTGATATGTTCATCATTTTGTGTATTCTTGCTTATGTGTAACTGAGCTATTAGTACATTTTAGGTTTGTCTCTAGTGCGTGTGCTTGACATCTCATTTTATTAATGGATTTTTGAATATTTAAATATGTAGTTGTAGTATGATGAGTGTAGTATGTGTATATGCATGTTTTGGTTGCTTAGAGTAGAAGTTTGTACGTTTTGGAAGTCAGAGCCGGTTTGGTAGTTAGGCGACGCCTCTTCACAGAGGCGTCACCCCACCTCAGTGAGATGATCGCCTCATCAATAAGGCGATCGCCCCACTGACAGGCCCTCAAGAGGCTTACCTTTTGTGTGCATGTTGCCAGTTTTTGTCTCGAGATTGCAAGAGCTCTGTTGATGAGGCGTCGCCTCATCAATGAGGCGACCGCCCCATTGGTAGGGTTAATCAGTTTCCTTCTTTGTTTCGTTGTTCATTCGTTGTGATGCTTGCTTTAACATGTCCCTTTTGACCTTAAATATGTCTGTATAATTGCATGGTGGTGATTATCTTGATTGTTCGATATTTTCTTTAACTCATAATGTGACAACCTCTTTGTAGGATCTCTTTATAAATATCGTTATACGTGACTTCATTTTTTTTTTGTAAGAAGAAAGGCTAATCGTGTGACATTTGCAGGAATTACTTGATAATTTCTGTCATCAAGCAATCACTTTTGCTATTTATCCTTTGTATATTGCCATCTTTATGTTATTTTAATAGTTTATTTTTGGTATATATTTGGTTTATTTTCTGTATATTATTTTGTTTATTTGGTTAAAAAGCATTGTAATCCTTAATCCGTTCCCTTTATTTAATTTTGGATGTATGGTTGTAAGTTATTATTTATTTTATTTACTGTGTTTTTTGAATGTTGGGACTTAAAGGTATAAAATTGGACTAATGTGCAAACTCAGACTTAATTATAAAATTTGGCAATTATCCGAAGGCAATTTTATTACGTGTGGTAAATGAGGAAATAATTAAATAATTAAACGGTCATAAAATGCAAAACACAAATGGAGGCCAACCGCAAGGTTGGGTAAACATTCAAACGCTCATACCCAGTTTTCGAACCCGATCTCTGATGATGGCTTCTGGGAACCTCCGTGGGATCCAGTTGCTGTAAAGTGTGTCCCGGCTTTTATCCTGGTGGTGACTCTATCTCCGAATAGGCCCATGACCTATATCGTATTTCCTAGTGGGCCTCGAGCCCACATAGTGCCTTGGTCGCCAAACACTAGGGTACACGCTAAACCCCGCCACCTACAATATAGTTTTCATTTTAATTAACATGTGTTATATATATATATATATATATATATATATATATATATATATATATATATATATATATATATATACGATTAGTGCCACTCCCTTTTCCTCCATACCCCGACGCCCCGTCCTTCCTGGTCGCTGCTGTAACTCCATTTCCTCACCGTCGGTGTGCCTCTCGGCGTGCCACCTTCCCTTCCAGCTTGCTCTGCAGCCTGCTACTCCCTTTTCCAGCTTGTTTTGGCCATTCCTTGGCCAAGAAACCGAAATCCAAGCTTAACTCTGTTCAAGCCGATTCCGGCCATCAAATTGGACGTCGTCAGTCTTAATCTCTTCCTTGAGCTTCGTTGCACCGAGATCGAGGCCCAGTGGACCAAGCCCGTTGGACTCATCTCGAGGAGCACACAACTGTGAGTTGTTATTTTATATATACGTGTTTTAGGATTGCATGTTTTAGAAATGTATGTTTAAATTTTATGAAATATGCATAAATGGTTTAATAATTGCTTAGGTATATTTTGGTATATTTTAAATTAAATGCATGTTTTATTATTGAATTATACTTAAAATGTTTTTAAATATATGTATAGTTTATTTATGGTTCATTTTATAATTAAATTGAATTTATTTGACGTATATATACTCGAAATATACTTGGTTTATTTTTGGTATTGTCACGACCCAAAACAGGGACCATGACCGGCGCTAGGGAACGGGAATTCTTTCGAATCCGGAACCCGTAGCAAGCCTAAAAAATAAAATAAAACATGCAATAGTAACAATAACAGTAATATATATATGCAGCGGAAATAAAAATCTTAAATATCATAATAACATTTTAATCACTGGATTTAATTCAAATCTCATCTCATCATATATATATAGTCTTTAATACAATCCAGTTTCAACATAATACATTTCTTTAAATAAAATACATGAAATCCGATATTTTAATTCACAACTACTGCAGTGTCTAGATAAAATAAATAAGACTCAAGTAAATAATTTACATAAAAAAGCCGGGACGGAAGAAATCCGATGTATCGACCTGCTACTGAGGTCTGAAGAAGTTGACTCTCCTGAAAAATAGTCAACGGAGGGGAGTCAGACCTCACTGAGTGAATTACTATAATATATATACATACACACTAAGTGATAATGCATACAGTCAACAATATATATGTAATATGTAAATATATACATGCAAATTTACACAGATGCAGAAAAATCATTTTTATATATTTTATTGAAAATCACAGTTTATGAAGGATCACATAGAACCCTAGAATAACGCAACCTCAGAAAATAGTGTTAAACAACACTCAAGCCATACAGGCTCACTTAATCCAAATATATCCACTTAATCCATTTGGACAGTAGACTGGCCCCGAGACACTAAGTCAACCGAGCTCCAGCAGTCTGACTGCCAGTGTGATTGGCCCCGAGACACTTGGTCAACCGAGCTCCAGCAATCACACCTCCAAACCATATCTCACACATATCAATAATCAAATTCAATCAATATCCACAAATAAGTTAGTAATATAGCCTAAATACTATAGGTGTACCGGTACGTACTCGGTCGTAGTGCTGCCCACTAGGTAGCACGTTCTATCGATATCCTTCATCATTTATAATATAAAACATTCATTCACAAAAATAAATGATGCATGAAGTTCAATAAAATATCAACATAAACCATATATATACTAGAAATATACCAAAAGTAAACCATGTATATTTCGAGTATATATATACGTCGAATAATTCCAATATAATACAGAATAAACTAAAATATACCAAAGTATACATAAAAGCATTTTTTAAAAATAATTTAGTTATACAACATGCATATAGTTGAAAATATACCAAAATATACCGAAAATAAACCTAAGTAATACTTAAATCATTTGTGCATATTTTATTAAAATAAAGCATACTTTTCTAAAACATGCATCCTAAAGTATATATATATAGTATAGTAACTCACCTAATGCGTTCCACGAGACAGGTCTGACGGGCCTGGTCCACTAGCCCTCGGTCTCAGCGCAACTAAACAAGCAATAAATAACCGACATTAGAATAAACTTTAATAGAAATCCTAGAATTCGATCTAGAGTATTAAACACAGAATCAGAAATTAGGGTTCGACTGGATATCACGTTTTACGAGAATTCTATCAAAAATCCGGCAGAACCTCCCCTGTAAAATGGACATCTCTCTACTCAAAAGAGTAGAGCCGACCCTGTAAAGGAATACATTTCGAAAAATAGGCTCAACACAATCCATAACCCACTACAATCTACCGACCGGGATCCACAATCACAGAACAATTCAGAAATACCAAAAATACTCTTAAAACCTAGAAATACATTTTATAGGTAGAAATTACGTAATTAACCTTAAAACACTGTAAAAACCGAATAAAACTCATTTTATTAGTAAAACCGTATATTATATATATAATTGAAAATAATTCATGAAAAATAGTTTTAATTAGTTAAAAATACCAAATAATTTGTAGAAATCATTTTTATACCTTAAATAACTATTAAAACCAATTAAATTACATTTTTAGACAATTTAGGGTAAAATTACCAAAATACCCCTATATATATAAATATACTAAAATTACTTCAAAAATTCACCAAAAATTATACAATTATCCAAAATTAATTTTCTCAACATATTTATCAATAATATCAATAATTAAACTCATTTAACCAATTAAATTCAATTTAAAACACAATTAACCCTAATTTCTCAAAATCACATAAACTTCAATAATTCAAAATAAATACTTAGAAATTCATAAAAATTCCAAATAAATTCCTATAATTCATTTCAACACCTAATTTAACCATAAACTCCAATTTCATAATTTAAATAATTAATTTCCGAAAATTAGAAAATAATATTAAAATATTCAAAAATACCCAAAAATCCAAAAAATCTCCAAAAATTCTACAAAAATTCATAAATGTATATTGAGATACCAGGAACAACATTTGTGAAGGGAGTTTTCATGAATCATCTAATTCGAAGCTCAAAAAAATCAAAAACCCTAATAGGCCGAAATTGAAAATTCGAAACCGAAGCAATTCTAGACCATTTTAGCTCAAACCAAAGCTAGAATCACACTCACCGGAGCTTAAGGAGAAAAAAGAGACCAGTGGTGTCAAAAATGGTGGCCGGAATCGGCGTGATCGACGGTGGCCAAAGTTTCGGCTTCTCCGGCCAAAATTGACTTCCAGGCGCCGGAAACGGCTGTCACAGGCGGCGGAAAAGGTTGGGGAAGGTGGTGGCACACCGGACGGCACTCCAACGGCAAGGGAACGAGACGACAGCGACCGGAACGGCGAAGGGAAGGTGATTGGGGAAGAAGAAGCTCTCGGGGGCAAAATGGTAATTTTCCAATTTTTTTTTTATTTTTGATGTGTTATATGTATATATATATATAGTTTATACTATATATTAAAATAATATTAAATTACACACATTAAATATACACCACACACATAAAAATTTAATATTTTAATAATTTATACTAAATAAAAATAATTAAATAACAATAAAACTAATAAATAATTAATATAATATTAGTGTAATAATAAACCCTAATTAAATAAATATACACACACAGACTTTATTTAATAATTTAAAAATACGCATGAGTTCATGCAAGTCCGAAAATATATTTAAAATAATTAATATTAAAATATTTACGTGAAAATTTCCCCGAAAATGAAAGTCCCGGGAAAATTTTACGTAAAACACTGGAAATAATACACAGTAATTAAAATAGGTTTTAAATACATATCAACTCATGAAAATATCGTAATATGCATTCAAAAATTATTAACACTGTATATCCTGGTATAGTGTAAAAATATTTAAAAACACGGGATATTACAAGTATATTTCTAGTATATATATGGTTTATATTGTTATTTTAATTAATTTCATGCATCATTCATTTTATGAATGTATGGGTTTATTTTTAAATGAAGGATATCAATAGAACGTGCTACCTAGTGGGCAGCACTAGGACCAAGTACGTATCGGTACGACGATAAAATTTAGGTTGAATTACTAACCCATTTATGGATATTGATCAGATTGATTTGTTTGATATGAGATGTGATTTAAGAGTGTGATTGCTGGAGCTCGGTTGACCAAGTGTCTTGGGTCCAATCACACTGACAGTCAGATTGCTGGAGCTCAGTTGACTTAGTGTCTCAGGGCCAGTCTACTGTCCAAATGGAATAAGTGAATTTATTTGGAATAAGTGAGCATGTATGGCTAGAGTGTTGTCTAACTCTATTTTGCTGCATCTGTGTGTATTTGCCTGTATATATATTTATTATATATACTGTTGAATGTGTGCATTTGTCATTTAGCTATGCATGTATATATATTATAACAATTCATTCAGTGAGGTCTGACTCCCCTCTGTTGATTCATTTTTCAGGAGAGTCTTCATCCTCAGACCTCAGTAGCAGACCCTTATGCCAGATTTCTTCTGCCTTGGCTTTATTATGTAAACTGCTTACTTGATTTTATTTTGTATTTTAGACACTACATTAGTTAAGTTATGGGATGTATGTATTATATATGTATGAGATTTATATTTTAAAGATTTGAACTGAGAATTGTATTAAAAGATTATATATATATGAGATGAGTTTTGTGTTATTAAATCAGCTGATGAGTTACATTATTACTTATAAGATTTTAATTTCCGCTGCAAGATATTTTATTTATTTTATTATTATTGCATACTTTGATATTTCTTTTTAAATGCTTGCTACGGGTTCTGGATTCGAAATAATTCCCGTTCCCTAGCACCGGTCATGGGCCTCTGTTTTGGGTCATGACAATCCATTTTCGAGCTCCGTTTGAGCTCAAAACCTCTAAATTTTTAAATTTCTTCAATTTTTAGTTTATGTGTTTTAGGGTTTTTGATTTTTTTAAAGCTTGAATATGTTTGATTCATGGAAACTTGCTTCATAAATGTTGTTTGTTGTAGCTCAAGCTTCTCAAATATATTTTTGTGATTTTTTTGAATTAATTTGAATTTTGGTTAATTTTTTATTATTTTAATATTAAATAATGAATTTTTGATAATTATGTTAATTAATTATTTTTAATGGAAATTTAGTTGAATTTGTTTTTGTAATGTGAGTTAATAATTTTAGAATATTTAAAATGATTTTTAGTGAATTTATATAATTTTTTAGAATATTATTTATATTATGTAAATTTTGTATTATTGAGTTAATTGTGTAATTTTGTGAAACTTATAGTTAAATATTATGTTTTAGATGGTTTTAGAATTATTTAGAGTATTAAAATGATTTTTATAAATTATTTACTATTTTTAACTAATTAATACTAACTTTTAAAAATTATATTCTAATAATATATTATTTACTAAATTGGTGATTAAATGGATTTTTAATAACTTTTAATATATATTTATGCTATGTGAATCTATAATTTTTTTTTACTATTTTAAGTTGAATTATTGAAAAAATTGGATTTTTATTAACATTATTTTATTATTTGGGATTTTCATTTAATAATTGTGAAAATAATTGTATTTGGTGTTTTATTGTTTAAATATATTATATTTTGGTGTTTTGAGGATATTTATGGAATTTAATGATTTTTAATATATTTATTATTTTAATTGTATTTTTGGTGAATTGTGAATCTTGATTAGAGAATTGTGCAATTCGGAGTCCTAACCCGAGGTATTAAGTTATCTGTGTTAAAAGTGTGTTTTTCTTGCAGGATCGATTCTACTTTTTAGTAGAGAGATGTTCATTTTACAAAGGAGGTTCTATCGAATTTTTAATAAAATTCTCATAAAACGTGACGTCGGATCGATTCTGAATTTCTGTATTTGTTTGAGTTTTTGTATTCCTAGATCGAGTATTTTTAGAAGTATAAGTTAGAATTATTCTAATTATTATTATTATTTATTTTCTAGTTACGTCGAAATCGAGGCTTATCGGACTGGGCCTATCGAGCCAGTCTTGAGGAGCATAATTGTGAATTATTATTTTATATATACATTGCATATAAGATGCATAATATTGAGTATGCATCTTTTTAATATGTATTTATACATGAATTATTTTATTAAATGTTTTAGTATATGATAGGTATATTTTTAGTATATTGTTGGTATATTTCAACATATATGCTTGTTATATTTTCAATATACACTTAGTATATTTTTGGTATACTCATGGTTTATATTCGGTATATTTATGGTTAATTTTGGTTATATGTAGCATAAATATACTTGAAATATATTTAGTATATTTTTGGTTTATTTCGTTGTTATGAATGTTAATATATTTAATTATGCATTATTTATTTCCCATATGTATATTCATTTTTATTTGAAGGATATTAATAGAATGTGCTACCTAGTGGGTTGCACTAGGATCGTGTACGTACCGGCGCGATAGATTTTTAGGGTTGGGTTATAAATCACTTGAGGTGACATTTATTTGATTGATTAATTTTGAGATTGATGTGATTGAGTAATGTGATTGCGGGAGCTCGATTGACCTAGTGTCTCGGGGCTAGTCACACTGACAGTGAGACTGCTAGAGCTCAGTTGACTTAGTGTCTCGGGGCCAGTTTATTATTCAAAATGGAATAAGAGAATTAATTTGGAATTAAGTGAGCTTATATGGCTAGAGAGATATTTTTGGTTGAGGTTGCGAATTTTTAAGTTTCTATTTGATCATTCATTAAAATAAATGTTTTTCAGTATTTATTATACATAAAAGTGATTTTAGCATCTGTGTGAAATGCTTATATATGTTTGTTGTATATACTGATGCTTGATTGCATATGACATTAGGAGGTGCATGTATATATAATATAATAATTCACTCAGTGAGGTCTGACTCCCCTCAATTGTTTATTTTATAGGAAATTCTTCTTCCTAAGACCTCAGTAGTAGGCTCATATGCCAAACTTCTTCAGCCTCAGCTAGTTTATGTAAATTACTTACCTGACTTCTATTATATTCTAGAAAACTGCAGTAATAATTATAATTTGTATATGTAGAATGTTGTTTATTTTAGAGACCTTTCTCTGAATATTGTATGCAAATAGTTTATTTTATGATATGACATTGAATATTTATTTTATATCGATTTAATTTTTTTAATTCTAGTGTATTTTATTTATTTATTGCATTTTTTATTTATTTTTAAGGCTTACTATGAGTTCCAGATTCGAAAGAATTCCAGTTCTCTAGTGCCGATCATGACTTCCGGTTTGGGTCTTGACAAAATAACAATCTGACTTAGTGTTGGGTATATAATTTATAGATCACTGATAACCACACTTTGTTGTTGTTTTTGTTACTATCAGTGTTCAAAAATTAACATTGATAGTGAGAAAATCGACATGCAAAGTTCTTTTTAGAGAAATCAACTAGTGTTGGTAAAGGTCTTGTTAGATCGTTGGTTTTTTTATATCGCATGTTGTATTTTGTTTGTTTATCTCACAAATTTTGTTTATCTTTTCAGATCTTCGGTTTGTTTATTGTTGAATGGCATCTATGGGTGGATTGGAGTAGTATTTTATGATCTGATATATAGATTTAATGGTGGAAGAATAAAGTTGGTAAATTCGAAATTGAAGTTGGTTATTAGTGCAAGCAAAAATCAATTTTTAACAATATTTGAGTTAGATCAACCTCTGAAACATCATTGTTAAAGGTAATATATTTTATTTTATATGATTACAAATAATATTAAATGTGTATAAATTTTTAATTTTTATTTCTGGATCTCATGTGTATATTGATTTTAAAAAATAATTTTTGAAAATATGATTGTTTATAATATTAAATGTGTATAAATTTTAAATTTTTTATCTATGGATCTCATGTGTATATTGATTTTAAAAATTGATTTTTGAAAATATGATTGTTATTGATATTAAATGTGTATAAATTTTAAATTTTTGTCTCTGGATCTCATGTGTATATTGATTTCTAAAATTGATTTTTGAAAATTTGATTGTTGATAATATATTATCTTTATGTATAAATTTTAAATTTTTGTCTCTGGATCTAATGTGTATATTGATTTTTGAAAAAATATATATTTTTTTTCCTTAGATGTTCTTTACTAATGTTTTTAGTGAAATATCTCCTGTCTCTATTGGTTTTTATAAAATTGAGGAGGCAGTCGATGAATTAGAAAAGTTTGAGAAAGGTATGTCTTTTGTTATTTATCTGTTCATAAGATTCTTCTAAAATTCTTTTATGCTATTTTACTTTCTTAACTTCTACTTCTTTGCTTTTTTTTTTTCAGAGTTGCCCCTGGTTTGGAATTGGTCCTAATATGGCATCATCAAGTGCCGCTAAGCAATTAGCATTATTATTTTGAGTACTGTTACTAATTTCTATTTCATTTTGATTATCAATTATGAGTATATATATTATCTGGTTTGCTCTATTGTGCTTTGTTGTCTTTGTACTTTCACCTTATGTGACCTACACTAAGGTGACGTTCTGTTTGTTGTAAGTGTTGTTGTTGCTTATTGTATAAAATCAGCTTATGTAACCGACACTCAGCTGACATTTGGTTTGTTGCCAGTGTTATTGTTGCATGCTTATTGATGGGCTATGATGATGCTTCTACCTATCTTCTGATGATATGAAATGTTGGTAGAACTTTTTCTGGTGTCTTTTATATAAGTTACCAAAATTTTTTCCTACATTTTGTAAATGAATTGATCATAATATTCTGAACCCATTTGATTGTGCATTTTGAGTTTGTATCTCATTTCTATTTATTTCTCATTTGAGTGTGCTTTTTCTTCTCATATCTGGTGGCTATATTTTTGATTTGATCTTTTGTTTGCTCATTTTGCTTTGAATTGAGCCAACTATATGTCTTATACTTTTTGTTTTGCTTTTACTTCCACTTGATTTTTATTTTCATGTGTATCTTCATTATTTACTTGGTTTTGGGCTATGATCCTGCTTCCATCTAACTCTTCAGATTTTTTTGAACTTTTATGGTGGCTTATACAATATCTTGGGTGGCATGTCTTTGTTGCCAAATTTTGTGGTTTTGTGTATTCACATGACTTGAAAGTTTGAATCTGAGCCCATTTTTCCTTTAAGTTTGTTCCTTGTGTTGCTTTTCATGATTCACAATTTTTGATTTTCTATTTGTTTGGACTTGTATTATTTATTTGCAGGATGCTGGTATATATTTTAGGTGCTTTATTGATGACACTGCTATCAAAATTTTTTGATTATTTATGTAGGCCATTATTACTATTATTTTTTTTATGTAAATTTGGCCAGCAGGTTTCACTATTTTTTGCTTTGAAGCCAAGCCTTAACATGAGCGCAAGTTGCCCTCAGGGCAACTAACTAAATATACTATAGAGGAATTGTATTTAACAGTTAGTTTCTGTATATTTTAGCCCATTTTTTTGTATTATACAAATGGAAAAACTTGTATATTTGCTACTTTTAATTGTTTTTAAGCCCAGTCTATAATTATTGTTAGTGGAAACCTTATGGGCCTTGTCTCAATATATAATATAAGTAAGTTGAATGTTAGTTTATATTTGTTATTTTTTTGCCCACCCCAAAATTAGGCCCAACCGAATCTACCTGATTAACCGACCGAACTGATAGTTTTAATGCTATTTTTGGTTCGGTTCAGTATTCCTTTTCACTTCTAAAATACCGACTAAAAATGGGTTTTCTATACCGAACTGAATCAAATTGATCGATGCTCACCCCTAATTAGTTCATTCCTACTTATTATCCTCGGCCATGCAGGTCAAAACATGCCCAGGCTTTCGCCATGGGTGAGCTAAGGTAGGCTAAGGACTCGGCTGAGGTTTGGCATGCCTTGGCTATTATTATTATTATTATTATTATTGCTACTGATGGTGCTAAAAGGACAAATCTTGTAAATGTAAATAATCAATGAAAATTGGAATTTTTTTAGTTTAAATCATAGCTATACAGAATTTGTTGAGTATTAATTAATTTAATTCGATTTGAAAAAGATTACAAAAGTAGTAAAAATTTTTTAACAGCTAATTTAGTATGATTGTATATATCAGAATTCTAATTTAAAACATCATTTAAATGAAGTTTCTCAATAATTAATTTAATACGATTTTATACACTAAAATTCAAATTTAAAATATTTAAAATATTACTCAAACAAAACATCTCCTATCAACTTATCACAACTTTTATTGGTTATGTATTGGAAATTTTGATGCATGTAAAGTTTTGCATTTGTGATTTGTTCTAAGTTGTTCTACGTTCTAGCTAAATTGTAGAGAAAAGTGTGAAAGTGCTATCTCTTGTAGAGTTTTAGTGAGAGGTTTTCCTCTATTTTAAGTGATTTTTGGCATTTTTGGTAAAAAAAATCACCATTTTCCATCCTTTTTCTTTCATTGTTCTTTTATTTTCTAGTTTTGTTACATGGATTTGATGTTTTTTCTCAAACCCTTCAGATTCTTCTTTAGTTATTTGTGGGTTTTTAGTCTAGATCTATAGATCTAGTGGGTGTTGAAGATGGAGTTAATAGATTTTTTTGAAGCATATTGAAGATGAAGAAAATCAGACTATTAGAGGATGAATAAGCTAAGGATCGTGAGCATCATGAAGCTTCTATTATAGAGGAGCTTACTAGAGGATGTATCTTTACTCTATTTGTTTCTTCAGTCCTTTATGTTTAGTTGTGGCTTGTTCTCCTTTTTCTTCGGGTTAAATAGCAGTTGAGAGAGATATCACAAGAAAAAACGAGTAGTAGTTTAATTAAAAAGACAAATTTTCTTACTGGGGATTTGTGTTTATGTTGATTTGGTCTTATTGTGTTTTCTCTACATAAGTGAAATGATTACAGGGTTAGTAATCTCAAGCATGTTGTTTTGGATTGTTTAGATCAATCCATTATTTTATGTTTTGCTTGTTTACTGCAGCGGAAGCAGCTGCTATAATGTTTTGATTTTCTTTTAATAAAAATTTCAATTTCCAAAAAACAAAATTCTAGCTAATTGTACTTTTAGGCATCAATTAAAAACCTTTTAACTCTTCTTTTCTTTTC
This sequence comes from Mallotus nudiflorus, assembly GCA_947683625.1. Taxonomy (NCBI): domain Eukaryota; kingdom Viridiplantae; phylum Streptophyta; class Magnoliopsida; order Malpighiales; family Euphorbiaceae; genus Mallotus; species Mallotus nudiflorus. The sequence continues at coordinate 5,390,898 of CANTUR010000166.1, read as the reverse complement.
TTTTTTTTACCTTCTCTTCTTTGTATTTATTTATTTTTTCCACAATCATTTGCCTTTCATTTTTGTATTGTTTTTCTGTTTTTTAAATAAATTAAGTTCAATTGAAATTTGAGCTCAAAATTTTATTTTTTAAAAAATAATTTCAGTATTATCAAGATATGTCATTTCCAACTTTTTCTAGTCCCTTCATTATTTTTTGTTTGTCTTTTTTCTCTTAAACTTGTATTGTTCATATCCCTTTTCTTGATAGAGTAACTAGTTTTTGGATGGTTTTTTGGCCATTTTGGCCATTAAATCATTCAAAATACTAGATTTATTTTGTCTTTTGTGCATAAATAAGCTTAATATGAGTTAAAGAAACTCAACTTTGTGTTATATTTTGGTAATATTAATAATGATATTTGATGATATTTTGATAATATCCAGAAGAGCAGCATGGTGTTATGCTCATCCTCACATGAAGCAGCCTTCAAAGAAAGGAATTTTATCCTGAAGATTAGGAAAAGCTACTACTGCTCTGGTTCTGCTATGTTCGGAAAGCATGGTGCTTGAAGTTGAACATGAATTTTGTTTTACTATTTGTTTCTTCACATAATCTAATATGCTTGGATGGTAGTTCTTCTACACATGATCTGAACCTCGTGTTATCCTCTGCAAATTTAAAACTCATGAAGGATTTCACCAAGAGAAAATTATGTGTTTTCATCATCTAAAGGTCATGTGCTTTGGAGCTTCTGAAGATGGATTTACCATGTTTGTTTTTGTGTTTATATGAGTAATTTATTAAGTTAAATTACTTTTATATTTTTAGTGTAAATCATCTTTCTTTGATTAATGAAATTCTATCTTATTGTTGTTAGAAAAAAAATACGTCATTTCCGTTTTTTCTCTCTCAATTTCGTAAAAATAGGTGAAGTTATAGTGTTACCCTATTCTCGGTCAATATGTCTTCATATAAAGTTTTCCATATTATTTTTATTCATTTTTTCCTCCTTTTTAGTAGAATACCGGAGCTTCTTACTTCTTAACACTCTTTTAGTTGAAAAAGGTTTTAACATGCATAAAAAGTTTTAAAATTCAATCAAATATTTCTATTTTTTAACCACCATTCATACTTTTAAACTCATAATCTCAAAATAAAAAAAATTGCTTCATTTCTAATTTTAAATTTTTTTATTTCAATAGAGGCTCAGTGAATAAATTACACAAAATATAATTATTTTTTAATATTTATTATAAAAGTGATAATTTCAACCAATATTGGTGAATGATGGTTGTGAAGATCCGAATTCACAATTTTCATAATTATTACAAATAAAACTACCAATCAGATAATTTCTAATTGGTATTTCTAATTTTTTTTTATTAAAACTCAAAAGAAATTTTGAAACTTTAACAATCAAATGTTAATTTCATAGATTATAAAATGGATTAATTTGTTAATTGGGATATTAAACTTTAAAGAAATGGAGATGAAAAAAAAGTTAGTCAACTATATTTTGATGAAAACTGTTGGAAGAAAAATGTTAACCACTATAAATGAAAAAGTTTGGAATAGTGATAGTCATGTAATTTGTCAACCATAATTTATCAAGAGATGGATAAAAGAGGCACAGATTTGACGATTGTGTTTAGGAGTAAAGACTTTGACTTTTATTTTTTTTAAATTCAATAGAATTTAAGTATTATCGAAACGGAAATAAATGCATTTACTTGTTTGTAGTTAGTATTTTAAAAATTATTTATACGAATGCATTTCATAAATTTTAATGAGGATAAAAGTAATTAAATAAAAAATCTTTTTCTCCCGCTAATAAATATTTTTGCCACTTGAGTTATACTTTAAGCGCAAAGATTTAACTTGCTGGCACATATGTGTATGTAATAGATGGTAATAATATTGGTAGCGTTCACAAAAACCTTGTGACCTGTGAAAGATGTTGGATTGAGATTAGATGACATGACACTAAAAGCAACAATACAAAAACATGAACACACAGAACAATGTACGAAGCACAGCAAAAGCAAAGATGTCAAGCACTTCCATTCCTTATCTGGTAGTCTTTTTCCATCCTCTACGTGGGAAACGTATGAGTTTGTGCCTATTATTATTATTATATAATTCATACCCCAATCATTTCTTTTTTCTCAAAATAATCCTAACTTCTATTTATATTCCCAATGATCTGATGTAATTATTCATCAGTGATATTTCTGGTTTTTGATTTTGAAATTTCGAAACTCCAATGGTAGCATATTAATTAAAAAAATCAAAATTTAAAATTTAATTAAGCACTAATATAAAGTGCTTATTTTTTTTTAAAATTAAAATTTTAATTGTAATATATTTTAAAAGTGTTTTAAAATTTAATATTTTCAATTAATTTCAAAAAATTAAATTATATGTTTGCCGCAAAAATGAATTATTATTAAAAAAATCCAGCTCCAACCGACCTCATTAATATGCATAATTATTTGCGCCTTATCCATCGTTAATTTAAGGTTTGAAGTTGCATCTTGAATTTTAAATTGTAACTTTTTCATTTTTTAATCCGATTTGCGACAAGATTTATTAAGAGATTTTTTTTAGGAAAAAATTAGTATCATATAAATTAAAATAAATATTATAATTTACTTATTTTATTTAAAAATATTGACTTTATCTTCCAATATTAAATGTTACATATATGAGTGAGTAAATTTTCAAATGAATCGTACTAAAAATTAAACTTTTATTTAATTTTATTGTTTTATATTTCCAAATAAACCAAAATTTGGAACTGAAATTGAATAAACTTGTTATATTAATTTTATAAAGTAAGCGTTCAGTTTTCGAACTTAGATCTTATATATGATAAAAACAAATGTTGAAAGAGAGTTTTATCATCTTTAAATTCACATGCTTGAAGTTTAAAGCAGTAACTCTTATAGTTATCAAATACTAAATATAAATTAAAAAAAAAAAAAAACCTGTGGCCAATGGTTATCTAAACCATAGTTAGGTCAAGGAATGCGGTAGTATCTAATAGTTTATAGTCAAATGGAAATCCTTTATAAAGAGAGGCATCGGCGCTCACTGTGTCATGCATTCATTCCCATTTGCAAACAAACTCTCCCCTATATTCACTCCATTACCATTCATATCGTGTACAATATACAAAGCCAAACAACCCAGAAACTTCCTTCTTAATTTCCTTCCTTGGGAGTTCTCTTTCTTCCTTTTTTAGGAGTTTCTTGCATATTTGTGTCATACATATCTTTATCCTCATTAATTTATAAATACACACATCTTTATCCAATTTTCTCAACCGTTCAGCTCTTCGTCTGGTCTGGTCTGCTCTGTTTCCATTATCCGATCGTTTCTTTTAGCTTTGTTTATTAATTAACGTACATCGATCGCTTCCAGGAATTCCATATGTACTGAAAGTTGTTATATATTGCAGAGCAAGATCAATCAAAGAAAAAGAATGGCAGAGAATGGAGAGTTCAGTTTCAAAAGCAGCAGCAGCAACAGCGGACGCAAGGGCTTGCCCAAGATTGTTACTCAGAAGAATGATGTTTGTCACGATGACAGTGGACCGACTGTGAAAGCTAAAACCATTGATGAACTTCACTCTCTTCAAAGGAAGAAATCAGCACCCACCACACCCATCAAGGGCGGACCTCCATCGCCACTTTCAGAAGAGCAACGACAGAAACAGCAGCTCCAATCTATCAGGTAACTAATGATGATTGAAAGTAAAAAAGATAAAATAAGGCTTAAAAGTTAACTGTATTGTTTGTGTATTGTGTTGTATTGTGCAGTGCATCTTTGGCATCATTGACCCGAGAGACAGGGCCGAAGGTGGTGAGAGGGGACCCAGCAAGGAAGGCAGAAGGGCAGACGGTGACGCACGTTTCACATCCTCAAATTTTTGCCCCGCCTATCAGTGTTAGTGATAGTGCCCTCAAGTTTACCCATGTCCTCTACAACCTCTCTCCTGCTGGTAATTAATTATTTTTTTTTATTTTTATTTTTACTCACCAACCCTTTTATTAAATCTTAGATTTCAATATTTTTTTTTGGTATATAAGATTTTGAAGGATCATAATAATTTTGTATTAAGAGAAACAATTTCATTACTAAACTTTTTAATTCTTGGGTGGGTTGTGCTTTTATCAAGGTTCAGGAGTTAAACCTGAAAGATCCTTAATTCTAGTTAAAGATTTAAAATAAATGAATAAAATTACAAACTTTTTTTTTTTAACAATTATGCCAACAATTATTGGAATCATCGAGTAAAGAATTGCTTTTGCTCAAACAACATTTTGAATTCGAGATATAGTGTATAGTTGTATTAAATTAGTTATTTATAGACTTTTATAACTTTTATGTATTGTTATACTCGAATCGATCTGGATCAATTAAAATACAGTGAATTTTAAATATCAATAATTTAAAGAAATTTTAATTTTTTCTGTATAGCTGATATTTTATATAAAAAAATAAATAATTTTTTATATTAATTAATTTAGTTATTAGTTTATTGATTTTACACGCATCATAAAAGTATTGTTTAAAATAATCCATAATTAATGTCGAAGTGATCAGTTTTTAAAATTTAATTTAATCAAACTTCAACTTCACAATTTCACAACCTGTATGTATTGCAGAACTGTATGAGCAAGCTATAAAGTATGAGAAGGGTTCATTTATAACATCAACTGGTGCATTAGCTACGCTTTCTGGGGCAAAGACTGGCAGAGCTCCGAGAGATAAGCGTGTTGTCAAGGACTCTACCACTGAACATGAACTGTGGTGGGGAAAGTAAGTTCTGTACCACTTCTTGTCTTCGTTTTTTTTAGCAAAATTGATTAGACTTGAATATTAGCATCCTAACACTGATAGGAGCCAAATTTGTATTGAATTAAAGCTTGCATTATCAATTTCTTTTGCAGGGGCTCGCCTAACATTGAAATGGACGAGCATACTTTCTTGGTCAATAGAGAAAGAGCTGTTGATTACTTGAACTCTTTAGACAAGGTATGCATTTTCATTGGCTCCTATTCTATCTTTAGTCCTTTTGCCCTTGAACATTTCTTTTATTTATATGACTCGGATTAGATTAAAAATTGAACACGAGAACGATTTCGATACCAATAATTTATATTAATATTGAGAAAAAGAAATTATTACCTTTTGCTTATAAGTTACAACTTCATCTTAATTAATTAGTTCATAGCCTTGAGTTGAGAAGATGATTTTTGGAAATAATACATTAAATACGCTAAATCCGATTTTAGCATGACGTGGCTCTCGTCCATTCCCACATCTGTGGCCAGTTCGATTATTTTTGCCTTTAACTTTTTCTGTTAAGTGGGCTTGGGAAAGATTCCCATCTTTTTCCAACATTTTGTCACTGCATAAGGGCGTTATAACCACCCTACAACTAGCAATCCTTGTGGCCATAACCCATTTGCTGTTAATGATGTAAGCTTGATATGCGTACTCCTTAAGAACGATAGATATTTTTTTAAGATTTGTCATAGTTAACATGTAATAAAGATTAGTTCTTTCACTGTGAATGAGAAAGCAGTGAACTGAAGAAGCTACTTTTATATTTTGTTATATTTTATTAAATTAATTTTTACTTAATTTCGAAAGATAAAATTATTTTTTATTATACAATTTAATAGACATTCCATATCATCGCTTTATTATTCTTCGTTTATCACACTTTATCTTACTATACATTAAATATAATATCTTAAATTCACCTTCAGATCACATATTTATTTTAATAATAAATAAAATTTGTTTAACTTAAACGAAAAAAATGCAAAAGGCAGCTTTTAGGCAAAGTGCAATGAAGGGTATTACACCCTTATCACACGACCACTGTGGATGCCCTAGCTCTTCAACAACCGTAATCATTCAACTTTTGTGTCAAATGATCCCAACAAAGAGGACATGACATGATAGTATCCTATGCAGGCCGTTTTAACAGAACTCTTGAACGGCCCATTTCTTTTGTCGTTTTCTCCTATATATATGCATGGCCAGCCTAGGGGCGTGTTTATCATGTAGTGGCAGGCAATTGCATATTTTTTCTCAATTTATTGAGGTGGGGTTTTATTGTTAGGCGTCAAGTCACTCGAGGATAATAGTTATGGTGGTGTCTTTGTACAGTAAGAACTGCTGTTGTGCGGAACAAATTTCAACGAAATGATATAACTACATTAGAGCTTATGCTCTGGGTCCTAGATTCTGTTAATTCACTGAACTACCTTAGAATGGTCTGTTCATTGATGAATTGAACTGTACTCATATTTGATAACGAGTAATGAATTACCCATGTAAGTTAATCCAGTTTTCTAATTAATTGGAATAGAATCATTGAACATGATTCGAACATCCCGCCTGCCTAATGTTTGACTGTCTAAGCTGTCAAATTTTAATGCTATATAGCTCTCAGTCAAACCTACTCAATGTCTTTCCACATTTGTAATGAAGTTGGGTGATGACATTTGTAAATCTTCATTTCAGGTGTTCGTAAATGATCAATTTCTGAACTGGGATCCAGAGCACCAAATTAAAGTTCGTATTGTATCTGCCAGGGCTTACCATTCATTGTTCATGCACAACATGTAAGTAAAAATGGCAAACTAAATAGCAGAAATTTTTATCAGAATTATTTGATCAAGAAACATAGAGAGGAGATAGATGTTTGCTAAAGTTTCACTTTCTTTCCTGAGTTTTGAACAAATTTTTATTCATAGTTTTCCCATTTCTTCAACATAGATCATTAATAAGCAAGAATATCTTACCCTTTAAACAAAATTCAGTAGCTATATAAGAGGCCAAGTGTAAACAGAGAAGCAATAATGTGCGAGCTTAGTATATAACTGGGTGGGTTACAGGTGTATCCGACCCACTCTTGAAGAGCTGGAGGACTTTGGAACTCCGGACTTCACTATATACAATGCCGGGCAGTTCCCATGTAATCGTTACACCCACTACATGACTTCTTCCACTAGCATAGACGTCAATCTTGCTAGGAAAGAAATGGTTATCCTTGGCACTCAGTATGCTGGGGAAATGAAGAAAGGTCTATTCAGCGTTATGCATTATCTCATGCCTAAGCGTCAAATTCTCTCCCTTCACTCTGGCTGCAATATGGGCAAAGATGGGGATGTTGCCCTCTTTTTTGGATTGTCAGGTATAGTATCATTGCAATCATCACTCTGCAGTGTGGAGATCGATCAGCTGCTAACTGATATGTGCCTCTTACGATCTCTATTTGATACTCTTTATCTTTTGTCATAATATTGTTGTTAATGAGTTCTCTTAAATCTTGTTTATGTTTGTAATAGGCACTGGCAAGACTACTCTGTCTACTGATCACAATAGGTACTTAATTGGGGATGATGAACATTGCTGGAGTGAGAATGGTGTGTCGAACATTGAAGGTGGTTGCTATGCTAAGTGCGTTGATCTTTCAAGAGAGAAAGAGCCTGACATCTGGAATTCTATAAAGTTTGGAACTGGTAAGACTATGATTCATCTTCAAAAATCTTGATTATGCAGTGAATCGAGTATCTGCTTAGTAATTTTCATTTAATGATATTAAATGTGGTGGTAATAAGATTGATTATGCATTGCAGTGCTGGAGAACGTAGTGTTCGATGAGCATACTCGAGAAGTAGATTATTCAGACAAATCTGTCACAGGTAATAATGAATCTGCACACTTGGGCTGAGAAATCTTATTACCTGCCTATGTCAGAAAGAAATTACATTTTGATTAACCCTATAGTTAAGTCCTACTTTATGCTTCTTTGATCAACTATCTTCTAATGGGCCAGACTCTAAAACAATTAACTGCATATTTCCTGTATAGATTAAGATTTGATCCTGACACTGAGTCAATTTTTCTCTTCTTGTTGCAGAAAACACACGGGCAGCATATCCCATAGAGTACATCCCGAATGCTAAGATACCATGTGTAGGCCCCCATCCAAAAAATGTTATCCTTCTAGCTTGTGATGCTTTCGGAGTTCTCCCACCTGTGAGCAAGCTGAGCTTGGCACAGACCATGTACCACTTTATTAGTGGTTATACTGCTCTGGTACTAGCCAAACCTGTTGTGTCCTTAATACATTGTTTAGTAAATTTCCGCCAGGTTCAAGAGATTTTTCCAGGTGGTTAGTTAGCTAACCCAATTGCTTGAACAGGTGGCTGGTACAGAGGATGGTATTAAGGAGCCACAAGCAACATTTTCGGCTTGCTTTGGTGCAGCATTTATCATGCTTCATCCTACCAAATATGCAGCTATGTTGGCTGAAAAAATGCAGAAGCATGGAGCTACAGGATGGCTAGTCAATACTGGCTGGTCAGGTGGCAGCTACGGATCTGGAAAGCGTATGAAGTTGGCATACACTCGGAGAATTATTAACGCAATACATTCAGGTGAACTATTGAAGGCAAATTACAAGAAGACTGAAGTTTTTGGGCTCGAAATCCCAACTGAGATTGAGGGAGTGCCCTCAGAAATCTTGGATCCTGTTAACACAGTAAGTTGGCTTTCTTCTTCTTTCTTCAATTACTATTTCTGAATAAAACTTGTATGTCATTCAATCGCTTCCGTTGAATTGCAGTGGCCAGACAAGAAAGCCTATGGTGATGCGCTATTGAAGCTGGCTGGCTTGTTCAGGAAAAATTTTGAGGTGTTTGCAAGTTATAAGATTGGAAAAGACAACAAGCTGACAGAAGAGATTCTTGCAGCTGGTCCTATTTTCTAATCTGCTTCGGCTTGGAGAGGGATGTGAAGAAATAAGAAAAGGCTTGGTATCAACTTGTTTTTCTTAATCCTGCAGCCTATAGTGTTATTTGGATTTTGAAGTTACATTAAATATTAAGCAAGCATTTTCCAGTCTCAAATGGGGTTATTGGGGACAGAATGTGGCTTAAAGACACTTTTGTTTTTTGGAAATGTTATGTAATTAATAATTCCATTCCCATTTTATACATAAATCTCATGTCATACGCAAATATGTTTGCAGCTAAAGACTACAATCTCTAGTTCCTTGCTAGCTATCATCATTACACATAAAACAAATCTGAATTGCATGTATGAAATACACATACAATTAAGCCTAATCCACCCCGAAACAGAAATATTCGTATAAAGCAGCAGTTGTTCAGACATAAAAATGGAAAAATGTAAACTGTGGGGCCTGATACCATTGTTTACCACAAGATGCAATCAGGTTTTCTATGGACTTCCATTATAATATACACTAGTCAATGCCTCCACAGTCTGAAGTCTACTAAAGCAGACAAATCCGGAAACAACTGTACTGCAATATCTTAGGAGGGGGTTGAGAGGAAATGAGCTGCATGCTCTGATGTCAAGGGATTGCTTGTATTACCCCTGCAATAGTTGCTCTCGATCTCACTAGATCTAGCTCCATGGAATCTTTGATTGTATCACCCCTTGTACAGTTAGTCTTAAACAAGTTGACTACTCCAATTTTCAAGAAAATACAAAACTACGGAGGTTTCAAGAAGGAGATCATAAAACTACAAGAGAAGCTTCCAATAATTCAAGCTGTGATTGAAGATGCGGAGGAGAGACAGCACAAAGATAAGAAGATGAGGATTTGGCTGTCAAAGCTCAAAGATGTGGCATACGATGCTGATGACTTGTTGGATGAACTTAGCACTCATATTTTACGAAGAAATTCCAAGAAAAACGTTCTAATGAGCCAACTTCCTCTTCAAGATCCTGTTGTTGATGAGCTACATGCACATTTCCTCAAAATGTCAAGCAATCTGAAAGAGATAAAGGACAAGGTATGCTCTCTTACTCTTAAATCAGTTCCTAATTTCTTCAGAATGTTAAAAAAGCTGAAAGAGATTAGGGGGAGAATAGATGATATAGCCAAGGAGATAGGTGACTTCCAGCTTAAGGAAGTTGCTGTCAATCAGCAGACTAATAATGGGGAGAGAAGAGAAACTGGACCTCACATAGATTTTTCAGGAGTTTGTGGAAGAAAACAGGATGTAGAAAATGTTGTCAGTATGTTGTTATCACCCAAAAATGATGTCTGGGTGATTCCGATCGTTGGTATTGGGGGAATGGGGAAAACGACGCTTGCTCAATTAGTCTATAATGATGGGAGAGTGACGATGCATTTTGATTTGAAGATGTGGGTGTCAGTATATGATAACTTCAGTTCAAGGAAGATTATGTCTGCAATGTTGAACTATGTGACCCAGTGCCATTGTGATTCGGATTTGCAAATGGGTTTCCTGCAATTGCAATTAAAGGAGGCTTTGTCTGGAAGAAGATACCTGCTCGTGCTGGATGACGTGTGGAACGATGATCCAGATAAATGGGATACTTTAAGGAATCTATTAAGAGGTGGTGCAGATGGAAGTAAAATTATCATTACTACTCGAAGCCAGAAGGTAGCATCCATAATGAGCAATGCTCCTCCATACAATTTACAAGGCCTGACCAAGGATGCTTGTTGGCTGTTGTTTCGAAAGCGAGCCTTTGCTGATGGAGAAGAAGACGTTTTCCGAAATCTGATTCCCATTGGCAAACAGATAGTAGACAAGTGCAAAGGAGTGCCTTTGGCAGCCAAGGTTCTTGGAAGCTTAATGCAATTTAAAAGGGAGGAAAGTGAGTGGCTACGCGTTCAGGGGAGTGAACTGTGGAATTTTGATGGAGGGGATAATAGAATACTATCTGTGCTGAAATTGAGTTTCAATCACTTGCCATCACATCTAAAACGGTGCTTTGCATACTGTGCTGTGTTTCCAAAAACTTTTGGAATAAACAAGGAAAAGCTGGTCAACAAATGGATTGCAGAAGGCCTAATTCAATTTTCTTGTTACTCATATCCTGATTATCTGGAACCTACTCTGGAAGACATTGGCAACGACTATTTCAATGATCTACTGAGGATGTCCTTTTTTGAAGAAGGGAATGCATGTGATGGCAGCAGTGCAACTGAGTACAAAATGCACGATCTTATTCATGACCTTGCTAAATTTGTTGCTGGAAATGAGTTCATGACTGTAAGAAAGACTAACTGGCAAAGAAATCTGGTACAAAGTTCCTCAATGCCAGCAGGTTTCCACGATTATGCAAAAGTTCGACATGCACTGGTTGAGTGGAATTTCACTTCTGACACCATTCCTGAATTCCTAAGTAGAGCAAAGAAATTGCGCACGCTCAACGTGCTGTCAATTGGAGATGTATCTGAGAAAACAATCAGAAATTTGATTTGCAGCTTCAAGTACCTTAGAACTCTGACTTTGAGTGGGTTTGGTATTGAAAGACTCCACAAATCCATTGGTGATTTGATATGCTTGAAATATCTTGATCTCTCCAGCACTCTAATAGAACAGCTGCCAGAAACTATTTGTCGCCTCTACAAATTGCAGACACTTGATCTCTCAAGTTGCAATAATCTTCAGGAGTTACCCAAAGGAATGAGAGAGATGATGGACCTGAGACACCTGAATATAAAAGGTTGTGCCAGGCTCACTCATTTGCCTCCCTTAATTGGACAATTAGGGAGTCTTCAGACCTTGCCAGTATTTATAGTTGGCCGAACATTTGAAGACGACCTCTCCCAGCTGCTGCATCTACATGATCTTTGTGGTGAGCTGAAAATCAAAAGGCTGGAGAATGTAACTGCAGATCATCTATTTTACATAGAGAGGATAACTTCATATTATCCATCGATGCTCACTCGGGTGGAATTTATGCAGATTTACTCATTAGGACTGTCATGGGGCAATGTTGATGAAGGAAAATCGAATCCTTATGTGCATGGACAAAGTAGACAAGCAGCTCACGGTCATAGTGCTGATGCAGAGACTGTAATTAGTTTACTGCAGCCAAATTGTAGCATAAAAATTCTGTCTATAAATGGATATCAGGGAACTCATTTTCCTGGTTGGATGAATGCAGAAATGCTCAGCAATCTAACTAAACTTGAGTTAATCAACTGCCTGAAATGTGAAATTCTCCCATCATTAGGAGAATTGCCAGTTCTCAGTGTTCTCCACATCCGAGGAATGGATTCTGTGCTGAGCATTGAGAGGAAGTTCTATGGCACAGGATCATTTTCTTCGCTGAAAGAGTTATTGCTGCAAGATATTCCTAATTTAACTACCTGGGAAAGTATAGATCTAAGAGAAGCATTCACCTGCTTAAACCGACTGACAATCAGCAACTGCCCCCTTTTGATTAGCATGCCCCACTTTCCATCTCTTCAACAACTAGACATGAGGAATTGCAACCCAGTGATGCTAAGATCAGCAGCAGAGCTACTGTCACTCTCCACTCTTGTTATTGACAATTTTCCAGAGCTAGATTTTATACCAAAAGCACTACAAAGAAACAACCCACAGCTCATGTCTTTGACAGTTTGCTCTTGTCCCAAGCTTCGCTCGATGCCCACAAATTTTGGAGAATTCCAAGCTCTGAAGTCACTAAGAATCGGTTGGTGTCAAGAGCTGGAGTCTTTGCCACAAGGATTGACTAATCTCACCTCTTTGGAGACATTGGAGATTATTGAGTGTCCCAGATTAGGCTCTTTGCCAGCAGCAAGCATAGAAGGGTTGAGCTCGCTTCGATCACTGTCCATTGAAAATTGTAATGGCTTTACTTATTTGCCAATTTCTATGCAGCACACTACAGCCCTGGAGTGCTTAACTTTGATGTATTGTTCAAATCTGGCTTCTCTGCCAGATAACCTGCGACACCTTTCCACACTTAAAAGTTTGACCATTTTAAGCTGCACAGAATTGGCATCCCTACCTAATGATCTGCAATTTGTTACAGCATTGCAAAACCTGGAAATTCATGGTTGCCCAAAACTCATGGCAGTGCCTGAGTGGGTTGAAAACCTGACTTCACTTCGATCTCTAGCAATTTCAGATTGCAAGAATCTCAAGTCATTGCCAGAAGGTTTCCAACATCTTAGTGCACTTCAACATCTGTCGATCAGAGATTGCCCTGATCTTGAAAATAGATGTGCAATGGGGAAGGGAGCTGATTGGCAGAAAATATCTCACGTACCCTATCTCCATGTTGGGTCATCAACATTGCATCAAAGACGTGAAGTTGCTAGTAGATCCTTGGATTCATAGGTAAACAACTTTCAGGTCCTTGCTGTTAGTCTGTTACCAACTTGAATTAACCCTTTGCCAATTAGATATCAAATTAATCTCTCTTTTTTTATCTTTTGAAAACAGTGAATCGTCATTCATAAAGAAAGGACTTCTCGTAATTGGAGTATGGAAGTAATTGAAGACTGCCATCTGTAACTTGTATCAGGAAAAACAAAAAAGCTTCAGCCGAAAGAAGGGTGATTTGAATTGATATAAAATGTTTTTGCAGTATTTCAGTGCTCCTAGAGGCAGCACCACAATTTCACAGCTTATTTACCTATTTACTCAGGAGTGTGGTAACTCAACAGCCCCATCCAAACATATGTGTGAACAATTTCATGAAAAAAAGCGGTTCTCCATCAGAGCTATATTATTAAAAACACACCGGCAGAAAAGAGAACAGCCAAGTAACTTGTCCCATTTCAAGACCAAAGATATTATGAACATCCATCCAAAAGAAATGCTGTGAACATCAAAGTGTGTGTTTCATTGAAGAAAAGCTGTGATTACTATATCTGGGGATGAATTGTACACAATGAACATCCTGTAAATTGTCAATTTATGCCTCAATTTATTTTCTTTGATGAAACTAACAGCTCTGATACTAGAAGCATTACTTTTACAGCTTGATTATTACATAAAACAGTTAAGATTCACTTGAAGCAGCAGCATCATCTTTGTGCTTAATCATGCCTGAGTCCACGAGAATTGGAACCTCTGCTGCGAGCCATGGAGCAAGACCCAAACAAAGTGCATGTGCTATACCAAACCTAGGACTGCCAATTCAAGAGCAAGTTGAAAAATACTTGACATTAGGAAAAGGAGGAGGGTAAAAAAAAAAAAAAAGATTCAAGCAACCAAAAACTATAAACATTAAGTCAAAAAGAAAACACATACAAGTAATGGAGCTCAAGAGCACAAATGTCAAATGCCAAAAACAAAAACAAAACCAATACCCAACGAAAATGCAAAAGAGAGAAAATCACTGAAAATTTGCAATAAAAGATAAATTGGACCTCTATTTTTTACTTGTATATATGGAGCAGACTTTAATTTCAAACAGGAGTTTGAGATGCCACCTAATGCTTTGCCAAGTATCTTGTAGATAGTGCTCATAGGACAAACTATAGTGCTCAGAGTATGTCCAGAATGAACAAGGTATGGTATGAAATATTGCATATTCCTGGTTAGTTAAAAGCAACTTGGATGATGCAAATGGTCTTATCATAAATGAGTCAAATGACCACATCAACCAGCAAAGATGATTGCCCAATCATAAAGAATATATATGATCCTGAACAAGTAAAAATGTGCCTGACTGCCACAGCCTGAAATTAGCTATGCTTAAGTAGTTTAACTCTGAAAGTTCCACAATTTTCTAAGCAGTCAGTGCAGAACAAAATATTCTTCCCCTAACTTCACTACTTTTTGTTCTTTTCTTAACTGTGGAGTGGGGAATCAAAGCGAACCCTTAGCCTATAGATGTCTTGAAGGGAGTTATACCACTAGGCTACTCAACCTTCAGCCCATGCTTCACTACTAAGCATGTGCTAAAGCAACAAAAACACTAGAAAAAAAAATTAGGAAAACAGAAAAGAAGGCCTAGAAGTAAAGTCAGATAAAAAAAATTCACACAAAACACAATCACACAATGAATTTTCAAAACTAAAGTCTATAGGGAGCTAAATGCAGAAATGAATGAATAAAGGATATCAAAATTTGGATAAAACACCACTAGAAATAACTTAAAAAACTAGCTCACACTACCATGCTTCTACCTGTTTCACATTTCATCTAAGCAAAATGCTTCCCCCTCAAATAAAGCATAGAGAATTTGAAATCCTAAGTTTCCATAATTCCATATGACAAAAACTCTGGCAATCACACTGATCAATTTAGTTTACTCTGGCAATCACACTGATCAATTTAGTTTACTCTGGCAATCACACTGATCAATTTAGTTTCTTTCAATCTCAAATAAATGTGTTATGCACCAAGCATATCATAAATCTACAAAATCCGGTTAACCAATTCAATAAACAACAAAAACAGCAAAATTAACAAATTCAATAAACAACAAAAACAGCAAAACTAAACGTTGAACATACCAATTTTTAGCCCACAGCGGCTTGAAATGGACAGTCAAGCAAATCTTCCCTCCTCTATACATCTGCAAACACCCCAAAAAGATCAAATAAACAAATTGCCCTTAGCCACAAAATCAAAACTCAAGCTAAAAAAAAAAAAAAGAAGAAACTAACCTTTTGGGTCTTGCCATCAAGCTGAGGCAACTCAAGCTCAGGGGCAGTAGCAGGATAAGTAATCGGAATATCGAATTGGAGATCAAATTCGTACTTGAGAAGATTATGGACGTACCAGCATTTTCCAGTCCAACGAGTCCCTTCGGGATTGGCAGCAGAAATTCGAAACCAATCGTTGTCTTTTGATTTGTTCATCTGAGTATATGCGATCAAAGCTTTGTACTCTTCCTTTAATCTTTGCGTCCATGCAGCTCCGTCTCTTGGCCCTGCTTTCGTGGTCAAAAGTGGGATCTGGGTTAATGTCGATTTCGTGTTTGGATCCCATCCCTCCATTTTTGCACCCCAAAGCTCTTCTGCTTCTGCCTCTGCCCTAACCCTCAGAATTTCGATGATGATTTTATCTGATTCTGGTAACATTGCGTCTCATCAATTTGTAAGTTTTGGATTTCTTTCTTTTTACTTTTACCAAATTGCCCTTACTGTATGAACTGTGGCTTTGTCAACCGGATCGATCTTGCACCATGTTTGGCAGCAAATATAACACAAGGGAAAAATAAAAAAACAAATTAAGAAAATATTTGGCAACTCAGCATCTGGGGCTGCAAAAAAATTAAATTAATACAGATATTGTACACTCTCAAACGAAGGTATATAAATACAAAAGTTTTTTTCCTAAAAAAAAATATAAATACTAAAGTTTTAAAATTATGTTCTATATGTAACAATTATATAGTCATTTAAGAGTTTATTTAATTCAAATAAATTTCATAGAATTTTGTAAAATTTATTTACAAATATAAATTAGTATATTTGGTTTAAATAGAAATTTTATGAAATTTATTTTTAATTTTATTTGAAATTAAATTAATTTTTATTAATAAAATATGTTTAATTTAAATGAATTCTGTATGAAATTTATTTAAAAATAAAATGTATCTTTGGGTAAAATTGAATCAAATAAGAAGTAATGAAAATAAAAAATAATATAAATATAAACATTTAAAATCTTATTGACCACCCAAATTAATTTTCCTCAACCTATGATTAATATTTGCAAAAAAAGGTACTATAATAGTGAATACCACAATTATATTGAAATGCTCTTTTTGGTAATTTATTTATAACTTATTTAAGTAAGGTTTCATATTTCAATTTTATGGAGAAAATAGATGCTACCCAACTCGATAAAATAATTAAAATTGTTATTATTGTTGAATATCATTGACATCGAATAAAAAAAATAAAATATTTTTTTAGTTTAATTACTGATATTTTAAACTTAATAAATTTACGTTTTCCTTTCTCTTCTTTACTTCCTGTACATTTTCCTTCAAAGCAAACAACAAACAAAGTGTAACGGTTGACTTGACTCATAAGGCGGTTGACTTGACTCATGATTATAGATTTTAACACCCACCACACTGGGCAAAAGTGTTCGAGGGATCTTGTGTTCATTATGGGAGATATAGTACTAAGCCCACTTCTAGAATCAATACTTGATAAGCTATCCTCTGGTTTATTAGATATCATATGGTCTCGTCTTCTTGGATTTGAAGACGAGGTTCTAAAACTTCAACGCACAATGCGCATAATCCAGGCGGTGCTTGAAGACGCAGAAAAGCAACAAGCAACTCGTAAGGCACTCGAGGTATGTCTGAGTGAACTCAAAGACGTAGCCTACGATGTAGATGACATGCTTGAAGAGTGTCACACCGGAGGTAATCGGACCATCGGCATCTGGACTCGGGTACGCGCTACTTTTTTCTTCACTCAAGAATGCTTAAAATTGAAACAGCTTAGGGAAAGAATAGATGAGTTAGCAGCGGATATGTCCAACTTTAAGCTCGGGGAAAGAGTATTCAGTGGAGAAAGCGGTGAGCGTGAAGAGAGACGAAGGAGGGAAACTGGGTCCTTTGTTTTTGAGTCTGAAATGTTAGGGAGAGACGGGGATAAAGAAATGATTGTTGAAATCGTGCTGGCCATCTGCCAAAGAGGGAGAATTAATGGAAATGTGTCTGTTGTTCCTATTGTTGGTTTAGCAGGGATTGGTAAAACAACTTTAGCTCAACTAGTGTACAATGATGAGAGAGTGACTAGGAATTTCGATATGAAGATGTGGATATCTGTTAATAATTTCTTTGATGTTCAGAAGATTATGAAATCAATTGTAGAATCTGTTACTAGAAAGAGGAAAAAAGGGGATGTTCTGGATATGGATGGTGTTCAATATCACCTCCAAGATTTATTGCTTGGAAGAAAATTTTTGCTTGTGTTAGACGATGTGTGGAATGAAGATGCTGACGAGTGGGATAAACTTCGCATGTTACTTAAGTGTGGGGCTGATGGAAGTGGAGTCATAGTCACTACTCGGAGTGAAAAGGTTGCCTTGATTATGGGTACAATGCCATCTTACTGTTTGGAGGGTCTTTGTGATGATGATTGTTGGGAACTGTTCAAACACAGGGCTTTTGCCAATGATCAAGGGGAATATCCAAACCTGTTGCCCATTGGCAAACAGATTGTGAAGAAATGTGCGGGTGTGCCTCTGGCAGCAAAGACATTAGGGAGTTTGATGCGCTTCAAAAGAAAGCCAGAGGAGTGGTTATCTGTGCAAAACAATGATCTTTGGAACTTTTGTGGAATTGAGTATGGTATCCTGCCTGCTCTAAGGTTGAGCTATACTCATTTGCCACCACAGCTCAAAGCATGCTTTGCGTATTGTTCGCTATTTCCTAAAAACTATGTGATCAAGAAGGAGAAGTTAATTCATATGTGGATTGCTGAAGGCTTAATTCAATCAGGTTATAACAAATCAGCGGAGGACATTGGCAATGATTGTTTCAATGACCTCATGTGGATGTCTTTCTTTCGAGATGTGGTAAGGAGCACCAATGGTGATGTGTTGGAATGCAAACTGCATCCTCTCATTCATGACCTTGCACAACATATTGCAGGTGATGAATTTGTTCTTCTGGAACATGGTCATTTACCAAGAAATATAGCCAAAGCTCGACATGCATCTGTGGTTTGTGATTTTGGGTCTTGTGTCATTCCAGAAGCATTGTTTGAAGCAAAGAATCTGCGGACCCTTTTATTATTGTTCCCTAAAGTTGGCCTCAAAGAAGTCCCACACAATTGGTTTTCCAGCTTTAGACGACTGCGAGTCTTAGATTTAAGCGGCAGTGGAATAAAAAAGCTTCACAGCTCTGTTTCCTTCTTGAAATTCTTAGGGTACCTTGACCTCTCAAACACCCTTGTAGAAGAATTGCCAGAAACATTATTCAGCCTTCCTAATTTGCAAGTGGTGAATCTCTCAGGTTGCTCTAATTTACTTGAATTGCCAAATGAATTAAAAGCAAATGCACTTCGGCATTTAATCCTAAGTGGTTGTTCTAAATTGACTCACTGGACATGCAATGAATTTCCCAAGTGTCTACAAACACTGCCATTTTTTTTAGCGAATTCTGATGTAAGCCTTTGGCACCTAAATAGCCTATCTCTTAAGGGTGAATTAATCATTAAACATTTAGAAAATGTGAAGCGTGCAAGTAGTGCTGCATTAGCAAATTTAAGAAGCAAGCCGGACCTTCATTCATTGGGTCTGTTGTGGGGAAATGACCTTCAGGATGTACAGTTGAGTATTAAAGATGATTGTGATGTTGAACAGGTGCTCGAGTTTCTCAAGCCGCATCAAAATCTGAGATGTTTGTCTGTAATACGATATCCTGGAATCTGCTTTCCGAAATGGATGGTTTCTTTTGAGCTTCCTAATTTAGTGAAAATAGTTTTGATCAACTGCAGAAGATGTGAGCATCTCCCAACATTAGGGACTCTGCCATTTCTACAGATTATTCACTTGCAGGGGATGCACGGTGTGAAGAAAATAGGCAGTGAGTTCTATGGAGAAGACACGGGCACAATATTCTCATCATTAAAAGAACTGACTCTCATAGACTTCCCTCATCTGAAATTCTGGTGGAATGCTAATGGAAATGGAGAATTTCCTTCCTTGGTTAGCTTAAAAATCAATAAATGTCTGAATTTGATAAACATGCCATGTTTTCCATCCATTCAAATTCTTGAATTGTGCAACTGCAATGAAATGATACTAAGGTCAGCTGTGAACCTATCCTCCCTTTCCAATCTTGTTATCGATGTCATTATGGGACGTTTGGTTATTCTGGCAAACTTGCTTCAGAACAGTAGACATCTTGTATCTCTAACAATTAGCTCGTGTCCCGGGCTTCAGTTGATCCCTTCAAGCTTAGGAAACCTTGACTCTCTGAAATCCTTGGCAATTCGTTGGTGCGATGAGATCTTGTCTGTGCCGATGGAAATTCAAAATCTTACCTCCCTGGAGTCCTTAGAAATTAGTGAATGCCGTAGCCTCTCTGCTTTGCCTGAAAGTATAGGAGGTCTGAAGTCTCTTCGAACTTTGTCTATAGAGAACTGCAGTAACATAATGTCTATGCCAATGGGACTGCAAAATCTGAGAGCTCTTGAGCACTTAACAATCATGTACTGTCCAAATCTGGTATCTTTGCCTTCTGAGTGGCAGAACCTTTCTGTTCTGAAGAGCTTGTACATCCTGAGTTGTCCAGCTCTGTCATCTCTGCCTGAAGGGCTAAAACATGTCACAACATTGCAGAGTCTTGAAATACGCAGTTGTGATAGTTTGAAGGCGTTACCTGAATGGATTGACAACTACAAGTTTCTTAGGTCTTTGGTGATATCCGATTGTCATAATATTGCATCACTTCCGCATGGTCTGCAGCGTGTATCTACACTCCAGCATCTGTCTATTCAAGATTGTCCAGCTCTTGAAGAACGATGCAAGAACGGTGGTGAGGACTGGCCAAAGATAGCTCATATTGCCCACACACACATTGGATCACCGGAACTCAGGGAAGAAAATGCTGCCAGCAGCTCATCTCGTCAAATTTGATACTTCCAATCATGTTCTGGGTATGTTATTTCTTTCTCTTTTTTTTGAATATTTGATTTAGCAAAAAGAAATAATTCATAATGATTTGTTGGATTCACCTGGAATATTTTGTGTATATTCGAGTACTGATTTGTCAATCAAACTGCACCACAAAATGTTTCTGCTCGTTGTTGATATCATGGAACTGGATTTACATTCCTGTTTCAAAGCTAAATTTTAATTATTTTACTGAATTCTTTAAAGTGAGAGTGCTTTTATCTTTCTCTGCAGGTTCTAAGTTGTAGTATGCTTCTTGATGATCTACAGCGTATAGCATTTGCCAAATTAGTTCCGCATTTCATGCTGCTCCTGGTAGTATTGGGCTACAACCATGCCCCGTGCAATGGCTTCCTCTCCTTCCTTGATTTGTGCACGCATGTTTAGTATTCAGCAAGGATTCTGTAAATAAAGTAATGGTCTTTTACATGTTTTTTGCCATTTGTATTTTGCAGTTTGAAGTGACAAATATTGTATGGTTGTATGGGAAAAAAAAAACTTACTATATGCTTTCTTTCTTTATTTTTGAGCTAGATGATCTGTATTTATTCTATTAAAGGTTGTCAACAATGTTGTACAATGTTTTGTAACATGTCTACAGTCGCATGCTACAAGAGCACAGGTGAATTATCTCATGCTCAATGTTTTGAATGATCTCTTATGAAGGGTGCAGATTTTTTTTTTTTTTCTTTTTAAGATGATAGATTTTTGTTTCTTTTTAAATTGATAATTTAAATGTTATTGTTAGCTACTAAATATTACATATTTAATAATAAAAATGAAATGTAATTTATTTAGAAAAATTAAAATATTTGTACCAAAATTGCTACAAATAAAAAACATTTGGTCTTTTATACAAAAATTTAATTAATGTACAATAAGTCTCATTTTAATAATACAACCTAAAATATTATATCAGCACCTCGACACTCAGTTTTAATTGAAATTAACTTTAGATTATAATTACAATTAATTTGAACATTTTTATCAAAAATTTACAAGTAAACTAAAATTACAGAAGTGGAAAAGGTTTGAATTTTTTTTAAACCAATAGCCCTTAAATTTGTTATCATCTCTTAAGCCATAAAAGCATCTTGGTCAAGCATGTATATAACTAAAGTGTTTCTTACTTTCTTGGCATAATACATATATGCCCCCTATACTTGTCACTGTTTATTAGTTTGACATCTGAACTTATATTTTTGCCATTTTGATACTTGAACTTGATTAAAATGCACTAGTTTGCATTAATATGATGACATAATGTATTTTTCACCCCCTGTACTTGTCACTTTTTGTCAATTTGACACCTTTACTTATAGTTTTTGGTTAGTCAAACCCTTATGATGTGACATATGCTAATTTGCTATTTTATGCCACATGTGTTGATAGGGCTTTCAAAATTGCATTTTAGTCAAGTTCAGGTATCAAAATGACAAAACTATAAGTTCGGGTGTTAAATTGATAAAAAGTGACAAGTATAAGGGGTCATGTATATATTATGCCTACTTTCTTCCAAGCACTTTCCTGAGGAAGCTAAATTATGAAAACTTTTCAAAGAGAGTGTATGGGATGGTAGCTCTTAATTTTTACACATCATAGTTTACTAGTGACTACCTAATACCCAAATTCTATTTTTGCTTGTTCTAACTTCCTTTTATATTAACATGGCAGATATAATTTTATCTCCACTTATACAAGCAGTTCTTGACAAATTTAGCACTCCATTGCTAGAAGAGATTGTCAACAAATGTGGATTCGAAAGGGAGGTGACCAAGCTTTGCCATAAGTTACGAGCAATTCATGTAGTTCTTAAAGATGTAGAGGAGCAATAACTAACTAGTAGAGCTTTCAAGATTTGGTGTTAAGAGCTCAAACAAGTTGCTTATGACATTGAGGATTTTCTTGATGAGTTTTCATCAAAAGCCCTTTAATTTGGAATCTATAATAGGTTTGTTCAATAGGTACATGGTTTTTACCCTTCACTGGGATAATTTTTGAATCGTATTGACATGTATCCTAGAATAAAATAGATCAGTGAAATATTAGAAATGTTGGTAGAAGATAGGCATTTTCATTTAAGAGAACAAAATGTAGGACCTAATAGTAGCAATAGTAAAAACAAAAGAACAAGGCATATTGGGTTTTGCGTAAATGAATTAGAAGTTTATGGGAGAGGAAAGGATAGAGAGAGGACAGTAAAGGTTTTAGTTTCAGCTGACAATAATGATAGGCCTCTGGGTGATATTTCTATTTTGTCTATTGTTGGTTAAGTGGTTTAGATGGTATTGTTAGTTTAGGTGGTATTAGTAAAACTATATTTACTCAATTAGCTTTCAATGATGAAAGGGTAACTAAACATTTTTTATTTAAAGATGTGGGTATGTATCAATAATGATGTTGATGTGAAAAAAATCTTGAACTTTATTCTTGAATGCTTAAAAGGTTGAATGTAGTTTTACTTAAATGGATACCAACTTTGGCTTCAAGAATTATTGATTACGAAGAGATATTTGCTTATGTGAGACAATGTGGTGGAATGAGGATGACAGTGAGTGGGATAAACTACATACATTATTGAGAGGTGCTGTGGAGGGAGTAGAATCATTGTCACAACTAGGAGCAAAACTATTGCATCAATAATGAGCACTACTACCAAC
Organism: Mallotus nudiflorus; assembly: GCA_947683625.1. Taxonomy (NCBI): domain Eukaryota; kingdom Viridiplantae; phylum Streptophyta; class Magnoliopsida; order Malpighiales; family Euphorbiaceae; genus Mallotus; species Mallotus nudiflorus. The sequence continues at coordinate 5,367,823 of CANTUR010000166.1, read as the reverse complement.
AACTGTTGGGATCTAATCGCATGGGTTGTTCCTACTGTTTAAGTAAGGTCTCAAGTTAGAGTCATAGTGTATGCAATTGCGTTGAATTAGTTACTAGGAGACCTTTACCACCTTTGTGGTCCTGCCCAGGTCAAACCAGATTAGTTAGACTCTAGTGGGCTTTTAATACCGGTGGTTCACTAAAAAAAAAAGAGCATTACTTGCATTCATTATCCATTGATGATTGTTGAGCTTTGTTCAAGAAACAAGCTTTTGGCCATGATGAAGAAAAGCATACAAACCTATTCCTAACTGGGTAATGATTTTTGTCACTGGTAGCGACAAAAACAATATTGTCACTACTGGCATGAAATGACCTAAACCCCTCTCCCTTAGGTAGATGGCCCCCTGTATTAGGAACAAATAAGACTTTTAAAAAAAAATTGTCATGTTGGGCACTGCGATGTCGTGCCATATATACCCTTATCCTTCCCAATTTGTAAGGAAATAGTAAAGAAATGTGGAGGTGTGCCTTTAGCTGCAAGGACCCTAAGAGGCTTGTTAATTACACTTGAAAAGCAATGAAAGATATTGGCTTCTTATGCAAAGTAGTGATCTTTGGGATCTGGATCAAAATGAATATGACATTCCAACTCTTAGGTTTTCCTTTCCCTTATTTTTTCTTTAAAGTCCAAAAAAATAGAATAATGGTTGACTTATGTTGGAAATGAGATAAAAAAGCTTCAAGAACTCTTGAATCACAATAAAGTTTATGCTGCTGCTACTACTACTAAAAAGACACTTAAAAATAAAAGAGTTTTTGTGTAAAATTAAGGTTTACTGGACCTATCTTTTTTCATTCTTCACCTATGAATATATAGAGTAACAAAAGGAAGAGACTAATAATTAATACAATTATTACACTAAATTTTTTCCTCGTTAGCTGATTTTCAGCTCCACCATGTGTTACAAGTTTTCTAGAATTTTCAATAACAGTAAAAAGCTCACATTCTAATAAGGATGACGATACATGTCCCAACTGGTGACATGTATAGTTCATCGCGAGTTGGGAAAAATTCAAATTTTATCCCTTGCAATGTTTTTGAATTTCACTTTTTTTTAAAATTCAATTTTTAAAATTTTTTTTGGGAATCTAAAACTCAAGTTACACACAGGTGAACCTGTTGTGCAAGGATTTAAACACCATAAACTATAATTTTTTTTAAAAATTTAAAATCTAATTGCACATGGGTGAATCTATCATGTAAGGATTTAAACATCCATAACTTGTAATTTTTTTTGGGAATCTAAAACCTAAGTTGCACAAAGATGAACCCGTCATGTAAGGATTTAAACATCCGAAGCCTATAATTTTTTTTTTCAATTTTTTGGTGAAATTTTTTTTTTATTTTAAAATCTAAAATCTAAGCTGCACACGGGTGAACCCGTCGTGTAAAGATTTAAATACCCGTAGCTTGTAATATATATATATATATGAAATGAAAAAAATAAAGCAAAAGAGGACATTATGGTCTTTGTGTAATAGGTAGCGACACATTGTTGCTGCACAAATCTTTATCATTCTAACAACTTCACTCAAGAGTCATCGGTTTTGACACTCACTACACAAACATAATGCCAAAGTGTTAGTAATCAAAACATTTGTCAGCCATATTAGAGCTATGATCGGTGGAATGAAGTGTGTTGATTGCTCATGGTAGATATAGTGTTAAACCCACTTTTAGAATCAATACTTGATAAGCTATCATCTGCGTTTATAGATATATGTTTTCATTTTTTCAAATTCGAAAATGAAGTTCAAAAACTTGAACACACAATAAGTATAATACAGGTAGTGCTTGAACATGTAGAAGAGAAACAAGCAACTAGTAAGGCACTTAAAGTATGGCTGAGTGAACTTAAAGTCATAGTCTACGATGTAGATGACATGCTTAAAGAGTATCGCATCAGAGGTAATGAGACCACCAACATTGGGACTCAGGTACGTGCTACTATTTTCTTCATAAAAGATGGCTCTAAGGTGAAACAGTTTAGGGAAAGATTAGATGGGTTAGCAGTAGATATGTCCAATGTTAAGCTTGGGTTAAGAGTAGTAAGTGCTAAAAAGGGTGAGAGTAAAAAGTGACGAAAAAGGGAAACTGGGTCCTTTATTTTTCAATATGAAGTGTTGGGGAGAGCTAGGGATAAAGAAATGATTATTGAAATCTTACTGGCCACCTGCCAAAGTGGGAAAATTGATGGAAATGTGTTTGTTATTCCTATTGTTGGTTTAAGAGGGATTGGTAAGACCACTTTAGCTTAACTAGTGTATAATAATGAGAGAGTGACTAGGACTTTTAATATAAAGATGTGGGTATCTGTTACTGATTTCTTTGATGTTCAAAAGATTATGAAATCAATTATAGAATCTGCCACTAGAAAAAGGAAAAAATGTGATGTTTTGGATATGGATGGTGTTCAATATCACCTTTAAGATTTATTATTTTGAAAAAAATTCTTGCTTGTGTTTGTGAAATAAGAAGAAGAAGTCTCAAGTAAATGAAGTTTGGACAAGTCAAATTCAACTCCTGCACGATTCTATCTATTGCTATTTCTTAATTTTTTTAGTTTCTTTTAATCCTCATTTGTAGGCCACTGGGCCATTTAGTTTGGCTTTTTATTCTCTTTACTGTATGACTTTTCTTTTATAAATTCAATAAAAAATAACTCAATAGATGCAAAGTTGAGTTATCAATTTGATTCAATAATTTCTCAATATTTTTTTTCACTTGGTATCAGAGCCTTAGGCTCACACCATCATAGTTGATATTCAACCAAAATCATTAGCTCCCTTATAAACTTCAATTTCATCATCCACTACCTCTCAAACTGTAAAAACTAATAATCTTAGCCACTCTCCTTTTGGAAACCACTTGAATACTGTCATTTTAGTCAAGTTAGATCGAAATAATTATTTACTTTAGAAGTCAATAGTTCTTCCTATTATTCGTGGCCATAAACTTGAAGGCTACATCTTTAGTGTAAAACCTTGCCCACCTGAAATCTTACCAATTAAATTTGTTGGAAACACAGGCTTTGGATTTAAATAAATCCAAAATATGATGAATGGATATCAAATAATTAGTTTCTGTTGGGATGGATCTATAACTCCCTCACTGAATCTGTGGCCTTACAAGTTGTTGGGCACATAACCTCCCAAGCAACCTGAAAAGCTATTGAAGACCTTTGCGGAGCTCATAACAAATCAAAAATTAGCTTTTGTTGCACTGGCATTCGAACCACAAGGAAAGGCACAACATTAATGGAGCAATATCTCTCAACCATGAAAGAATACTCAAATAGCTTGGCTGCTGCTGATTTACCCTTTCCTTATAATGATCTCATCTCTTGCACTCTTGTTGGCCTTGATACAATGTATTTACCCATTGTAGTTCAACTTTAATAAAGGGAGTCACTTAGCTGGCTTAAACTGTAGGCAACCTTACTAAGTTATGATGCTCATCTCCAAAAACTAAAAGACCTTGGCACTTTAAGTATCAATTAAGCAACAACAAATTTAGTTTTTAGTTAACCACCTAGAAATAAATCTTAACAAGGTTTTTTAAATGATCAAGGGAGTTCAAAATCATAAATCCATGGACAAAGAAATTCGAATCAAGGGCACTGTGGTGGAGGAAATCACTATAGAGGTAAAGGTGGAAGGAATCATAATAACTCAAAACCTACATGTCAAATATGCGATAAATATGGCCATTTGGCAGTAGCTTGCTATTATAGGATAGTTTTGAGTGTTGGAAGAAATACTGGAAATAATAGTCATCGTGGGGCTTTCATTGCTTTACCAGACACTACTTTAGACAATGCTTGGTATGCAGATAGCGGTGCCACAAACCATGTCATTTTAGACTTTGGAAATTTAAGCATAAGAAATGAATACACTAGTAAGAAAACTCTCATTATCGAAAATGGTGATTAGTTAAAATATCTCACATTGGCCATTTAAAATTACCCTCCTTTAACTTAAGTTTAAAGCTTCAAAATATCCTTTGTGTTCCATCAATGACAAAAAATTTGTTAAGTGTTTCCAAGCTAACTAAGGACAATAATGTTTTTGTTCTTTTTAATTCTGATGTTTGTTTTGTGGTGAATAAGGAAACCAATTAGGCATTGCTTCAAAGGAGAATTAAGGATGGACTGTACTAGCTTTAACCCTCTTCAAAATATGGTTTAAAGCAATTTCCCATTTATTTTAGAAATTCCTATAACCCTTCAAAATCATCATTTATTTGTCCTGCTAGTTCTTTTATAGTTTTGAATGTTTTAATAAGTGATATTTGGCACAGAAGGTTGGGACATCCCTCTTAAAAAATTCTTAGTTGTGTTTTGAATTTATGTAATAAAAAAATTCCAGTTAATGAAAATTTGAGTTTTTGCAATTCTTGTTAGCTTGGAAAATCACATGCCTTACCTTTTAATAGATTAAATTCAAATGCTTTAACCATACTGGAACTCATACACTAAATCTCTAGGGGCCTACTCCTATTACATCTTATATTGGTTTCAAATATTATGTTCATTTTATCGATGACCACATTAGATTGACATGGATTTATCCACTTAAAAATAAATCAAAAGCTTTAAATGCTTTTATTGAATTCAGAAAACTTATTGAAAACAAGTTTGAGAAAATAATCAAGTGTGTTCAAATGGATTAGGGAGGAGAGTATCAAATTTTCCTGACTATCTTAAAATAAATGGTATAAGTTTTCAACATCCTTGCCCCCACACACATGAACAACATGGTCGAGCTGAAAGAAAGCATTGACACATAGTTGAAATGGGATTAACCTTACTTGCTTAAGCTGAAATGCCTTTAAAATTTTGATGGGAAGCCTTTCAATTAGCTATCTATTTGATTAATAGACTTCCCACACATGTGTTAAATGGTTTTTCTCCTTGGAAAATGATTTAAAAAAAGGATCTTGATTATTTATTTCTTAAAACATTATATTGCTCTTGCTTTCCTTGTCTCATACCTTATCAATCTTATAAATTTCAGTTTTATTCTGTTAAATGTATTTTTTTGGGATATAGTGAAGCACACAAAGGATACAAGTGTATGAGCCTAGATGGTAGAATTTATTTGTCACGGCATGTTGTCTTCAATAAAAAAGAATTCCCTTATAAACTTGGTTTTCAAAAGTCACCTAAAACCATTGTTTCAAATAAAGAATTGTCAAACTCTTGTTTTTATTTTCCTATTTCTTCACATATTAGCTTTAGAGAAATAATTTCTGCAAATAACTCTCAATGACTTATTTTAAAGTTTCTCTTTATAGGTGCTGGTATAGAAAATCCTTAAGAATCTCTTGGAAAAGTGTCATTACTAAACAAACAAAACTTGTCTCCTCAACTCTCCAACCAACCCATAATAGAAGAACAAGTACGCAATCAACTAGAAACACCAACACTCACCCTAACAAGTTCATAAAATATCCTAAACATACCATCTAAAATTCCCAGTCTACCACCTCTTCCTAGCCATCCTATGATCACTAGATCCAAGAGTGGAGTTTTTAAACCAAAAGTGTATTCTATTGTTGCACAAAGAGTAGAGTCAAATTTCAATTCAAAAAATGCAGAACCAACTTCAGTTCAAGAAGCCTTACTATTACCAAAGTGGAAAGAAGCAATGATGGAAAAATTCCATGCCTTGTTAAAGAATAAAACATGGTCTCTTATCCCTTCTTCACCTAAAAAAAACTTGGCTAGAAATAAGTGGATTTTCGAAACAAAATACAATTTATATAGTTTCCTTAGTAGACATAAAGCACATTTAGTCTTTAAAGGGTTTTATCAAACTCTTGAGATTGACTTTATAGAAACTTATAGTCCTATTATGAAGGCTTCCACTATCAAAGTCATCTTAACTCTTGCAGTAGCAAAAGGTGGCCAATACGTCAACTAGATTTCAACAATGCCTTCTTAAATGGTACAATTGAAGAAACTGTATTTATGCATCAAATCAAAGGATTTGAAGACACTACCAGGCCAAATTATTTATACAATTTACATCACACTCTTTATGGATTAAAACAAGCACCATGCGCTTGGTTCGACTGTCTACACATAACCTTATTAAATTGGAATTTTGTTCACTCTAAGGTTGACTCACTCTTTATCTTCCAACAAGGTAACATTCTTATTTTACTTCTTGTGTATATAGATGATATTCTTGTCACAGGGACAAACTCTTCTAAAATTAACCAATTCATTTAAGATCTAAATAATCTTTTCATTTTGAAAGATCTTGGTTATTTACACTACTTTTTAGGGATGGAAGCATTTAGGGATGACATTGGAATATATTTAAATCAAGCTAAATATATTGCATATCTGCTCAATAGAATTGATTTTAAAAATCTCAAGCCATGTCCTATACTAGTTGCTGTTGGAAAATTTTTTACTATTGATGATGGAGAACCATTTACAAATATCACTCTTTATCAAAGCTTAATTGGTGCCTTGTAATATTTAACACATACACGCCTTGACATCACTTATATAGTGAACAGATTGAGCTAATTTCTCTAATAGCCTGCTGTTTCATACTGGCAATGTGTCAAACGAATTCTCCGATACCTAAAGGGTAAAATGAATCATTATCTTTATATCAAACCAAGTGACAAACTTGCTTTAACATGTTATTATAATGTTGATTAGGCTTTTTCACCAGATCATTGTAGGTCCATTGTAGGTTCTTGTGTTTATTTTGGTAATACAATAGTCTCTTGGCAATAAAAAAACATGTTGTTGCTAGGTCCAGTACTAAATTCGAATATCATGCATTAACTCAAGTCACCTCAAAAACTTGTTGGCTGTAATCTCTCCTAAAAGAATTGCATGTTCAGCTTCCTTATTGTCCAATCATATAGTGTGATAACATGAGTGCTGGAGCATTAGCAACTAATCCCGTTTATCATGCACGAACTAAAAACATTAAAATTGACATTCACTTTGTGAGGGATAAAGTTCTACAGTGAGAGCTAGAAGTGCAGTATGTCCCTTTTTATGATCAAGTTGCTGATTGCCTAACTAAAGATTTATCTTTTATCTCTTTGAGTATTTGAAAGGCAAACTCAGTGTGTTGTCACTACCCACTCATTTGAGGGGGGATGTGAAAGAAGAAGAAGAAGTCTCAAGTAAATGAAGTCTGGATTAAGTCAAATTCAACTTTTGCATGGTTCTTTATATTCTTATTTCTTAGTTTTTTCAGTTTCTTTTAATCCTCATTTGTAGGCCACTGGGCCATTTATTTATTTTTCACTGTGTTAGATGATGTGTGGAATGAAGATGCTAATGAGTGGGATAAACTTTGCATTTTACTTAAGTGTGGGGCTGATAGAAGTAGAGTCATAGTCATTACTCAGAGTGGAAAGGTTTCCTTAATTATGGGTACAATGCCCTCTTACTGTTTGGAGGGTCTTTGTAATGATGATTATTAGGAAATGTTCAAACAGAGGGCTTTTATCAATGATCAAGGGGAATATCCAAACCTACTACCCATTAGCAAACATATTATGAAGAAATGTTCGGGTAATTATAAAAAGTGGTTACAACAAGATAATAGAATAAAACTTAAATATAGCTGATGTTTATCACTTAACACCCCCCTCAAACTAAAGGCACATGAGCAAGAAGTCGAAGTTTGCTTCGATGTCATTCAAAGGGGACTCAACCAAGAGGTTTGGTGAGTATGTTGGCAATTTGATCATCACTGGAGATGAACTTAACTTGAACCTTGCCTAGTTGAATTTGCTTTTGAACAAAGTGGTAATCTAACTCAATATGCTTGGTTTGTGCATGGAAAATAGGATTGGCACTAAGGTAGATGGCACCCATATTATCACGCCAAAGAGTGGCATGAGTGGTTATGGAACAACTAAGTTCACTCAACAAAGATTGCATCCACATAATTTTAGCAGTAGCATTGGCCATGGATTTGTATTCACTTTCAGTGGAGGACCTAGCAATTGTAGGCTATTTTTTGGTTATCTAAGAGACAAGATTATTTCCTAAGTAAAGAGCATAGCCATAGTTGATCTCCTATTATCCGGGTAGCCCCTCCAATCATTATTTGAGAAACATTGACTATCAAAGGTACAGGTTTGAAAGAACAATAACCCATACCATTTGGAATGTTAAAGGTAATAGAGAACTTATTTCAAGGCTTGCTAATGAGATGTTGTGGGAGAATGCATATATTGACACTATAAGCAATGTCAGGATAGGTGATTGTGACATATTGTAATGACTCTTGTTTTTAAATAATAAATATATATTTTGGGATATACAATAATAATAATTTTAAAGTTTAATTGTGTATTATTATCGTTAATTACTAATGTTAGTTACGTATTTTATTTTAAGAGAATTATTTACGTAAAAATAATTTATTTACGTGAGATTTATATTATTATTATTATTATTATTATTATTTGTAGTTAACTATCGTTATTTTACGTATATAAATTTTCTTATGTAAAAAAAGTATTTTTGGAGGTTTATTATTTAAATATTAAAGTTACTATTATTAATATTATTATTGTCATTTGTTAATATTACATTATTTTATTTTATTAGTGCATGTGTGTGGGAATGTGTGTGTATATATATATATATATATATATATATATATATGTATATACTATAGTTTATGTGGGTTATAATTATTGTGTGTTATTATTGTCATGGTTATTATTTTTATTATCATTAGTATTATTTTTATTGTTTAATATTATTAGGAATATTATTTTTATTATTCAATTATTTTAGTAATATTATTAATTTTAATTGTTGTATTATATTTAATTGTATTAGTGGATGTGTGTGTGTGTGTCCATATGGTGTGTATATATATATATATATGCAAAAGAAAAAGAACAAACATAGAATAATTTCTTTCCCTCCCTGTTCAACCCCGATCTTCCCTCATCAGTGTGCCTCACCCACCATCGCCGTTAACCACCTTCTTCTTGCCATCGCCGCCGTCATCTCCTCCCTTGTTCTTCTTTTTCCTCGTAATGCCGGACAGTAAGAAGCAATAACAGTGGCAGCGGCAGCAATTGCACATTCAGTCACCGAAGATGCTCCCGTCGGTAAGGGCTCCAGTTGCTTAGCTCGGTCAACTCCTTGAGCTATGAGGAACACGATCTCAAGCTCAGTTCAAGCTCTAGCCTAATCATTTGTAATTTTTTGTTGGTTTTTAGATGATGGGTATTAGGGTTTTTATTTTATTTTTAGTTAGAAATTGTTTGATTTATTGATTTTTGCTTTTGAAATATTGTTTTTGGTAGCTCAATCTTGCTAGAAATAATTTTTGTTAATTTTTTTGAATTAGTTTAATTTATGGGTAATTTTGATTATTTTATTGTTATTTATTTAATTTTTGTTAATTAATTATTTTAATTATGGATTTGGTTAATTTAGTATTATTATAGTATGTTAGTAATTATAATGTTGAGAAAATAATTTTTGAATATATTATATAATTTTTAGGAATATTTTTGTATTATGAAAATATTGGAATTCTATGTTAGAGTTATATTTTTGTTGAAAATATTGTTTAATTATATGTTTTAGATAATTTTGGTATAATATATGGTGATAAAATAATTTTTGTGATTTTATATAATTTTTGAGGAAATTATTTGTGTTATGTGATTTTTGATTATATAGGTTAGTTATGAATTTTTGTTGAAATTGTGGTTAAATTATATGTTTTAAATGATTTTGAACTAATAATTGGTATTAAAATGATTTTTACAAATTATTTACTAATTTCAACTAATTAATACTAATTTTTGAAAATATAGGTTAATTATGGATTTTTGTTAAAAATATAGTCAAATATTATATTTTAAATGATTTTATGATTATATAGAGTATTAAAATGATTTTTATAAATTATTTGTAATTTTAACCAATTAATATTAATTTTTAAAAATTATATTCAAATATATATTATTTATTATTTTGGTGATAAAAATGGGTTTTAAATTAATTTTATTATATCATTAAACTATTTATGTAGTTAATTGTGAATTTAACCATTTAGGTTAATTATTTGAAAAATTGGTTTTTATTAATATTGTATAATATTTGAGATTTTATTAGTTAATTTGTGATAATTTTGGAATATTATGTAAATAATAAATGTATTTATTATTTTTAGCTTAAATGGGTATTTTATTAATTTTTTTTTTGTGATGTTAAATTGTGATCTTAAATATTATTTGCAATTTATGTTAATTTAATTGTAAAATGAGGATTTTATTCCATTTATGAATTTTATTAGCATATGTTATTTAAAAATTAGAATTTTATATTTTAGTTGGAAAATAAAGGTTTTTAATATTTTTTTGTATTTTTGATTATTTTTATTATTTTACTATTTAATATTGTTGGTTTGTGATTTGTGAACCTCAGTTGGGGATTTGTGCACTTTAAGGGTCCCAACCCGAGGTATTAAGTATTTTGTGATTTTAGAAGTGTAATTTCTGTGCAGGATCGACCCTACTTTTATAGGGAGATGTTTATTTTACAAAGGAGACTCTATCGAATTTTCGGTAGATTTCTCGTAAAACGTGACAACCAGTTTGAGTTTAGTTTTGGAATTTTGATTGAGTCTTTCTATAGTAATCTTAGAAGTGTAAAGTTAGAAGTTTATTATGATATTATATTATTATTTATTTTTTTAGTTGCGCCGAGACCGAGGCCTATTGGACCAGACCCATTGAATTTGTCTCATGGAGCGCGAGTCAATAAGTTAATATACTATATATATATGCATTGCATTTAGGACGCATGACTTAGGATTTTTCATTTTCATTATATGTTTTAAAAGTAATTTAATTTATAATATGATTTGATATATTTTTAGTTTTTTAAAATATATTTTGATATATATGTTTGCATATTTTCAATATACATTTAGTATATCTTTGATATATTTAGAGTTTATTTTGATATATGCATGTTATATAATTAGGTATATTTTTAGTATATTTTTGATATATTTCAAAATAAATGCATGTTATATTTTTGATTTATACTTAAAATGTTTTTAGTATATTATTAGTTTATATTTGGCATATTTTATGGTTGATTTGAATTTATTTAGCATATATATACTTGAAATATACTTAGTTTATGCTAGGTATATTTCCAGTATATATATGGTTTATTTTGTTATTATGGATGTTATTTTGCATTATTATTTTCCCATGTGTATATTTAATTTTAAATGAAAGATATCAATAGAACATGCTACCTAGTGGACAACACTAGGACTGAGCATGTATCGTTGTAATAGATTTTAGGGTTGATTTACTAACTTATTTGAGGTGACATTTGATTAATTATTTATTGAAATTAATGTGATTGCAGGAGCTCGGTTGACCTAGTGTCTCGGGGCCAATCACATTAACAGTCAGACTGTTGGAGCTTGGTTGACTTAGTGTCTCGGGGCTAGTCTATTGTCTAAAATGGAGTAAGTGAATTACCTTGGAATTAAGTGAGCCTGTATGGCTAGAGTAGTATTATTAATTGAGGTTGCGATTTAATAAGATTTTATTTGAAATAAACGTTTTCTACATTTATTATATATAAAAGCAGTATTTGGCATTTGTGTGAAATGTGTGTATATGTATATATATATATGGGTGCTTGACTATTATGGTTTAGATTACATGTATATATATTATAATAATTCACTCAGTGAGGTTTGACCCCCCTCAATTATTTATTTCAAGAGATCTTATATTGTTAGACCTTAGTAGTGGAGCTTTTTGTCGGTGTTCTTCCGTCCCGACTACTTTATGTAAATGTATATTTAGACTCTGATTTGTAATCTAGAAACTACAGTAGTAGTATTGTTGTAGTAATTGAGTTATTTGTATCAGAGAGTTGTATTTGAATATTGTATGAATATTTTTATTTATGAAAGAATATTGAGTATTTATATTTATATATATAATTTGAAAAATTTTAATTCAGTCGTACTTTTTTATTTATTTACTGTATGAGCTTTTATTGTTAAGGCTTGCTACAGGTTCTAGATTCAAAAGAATTCATGTTCCTTAGCGCCGGTCATGACTCCCGGTTTGGGTCATGACACATACTATAAACCTTTAATAAATGGCTGATATAGTTTGCCTTTTTAAAATGGCACACCCGAATGTTTAGTGAGAGGAGGAGATGTAGCGATAGGTGTGACATGGTTTGTAATCAACCATTTAAAATTTTTGAAAAAGATCATTAATGTATTTGGATTGAGAGAGTAATATACCATTCGGCAAGTGAAGAATTTCCATGCCAAGGAAAAAATGTAAATCACCCAAGTCCTGAATTGGAAAAGCGAAACTAATTTATGCCATGAACCAATCAATAAGAGTAGAAGAAGTTTCAGTCACAAGTATGTCATCAACATATATAAAAACAAACAGCTTGGAATTGTCATTATGCCGAATGAAGAGAGATGCATCAGCCTTAGAGTAGTGAAAACCCAGATTAAGTAAAAGTTTAGACAATCTGTTAAACCAGGCACGAGGTGCTTATTTCAGCCCATAGAGAGACCTGTGTAAACGACAAACATAATTTGGAAAAGATGAATTAAAAAACCCAAAGGCTGATCCATGTATATTTCATCTTGTAAACTCCCATGAAGAAATGCATTAAAGATATCAAGCTGTCTAATACACCATCCATTTATAGTTGCCAAAGAGAGAAGAGTCCGGATAGTAGTGTATTTTATGATTGGACTAAATGTTTCTGAATAATCAACACCCTGCTCTTGGGTGTATCCTTTAACTACAAGGCGAGCCTTATAGCGCTTTATACTATCATCTACTTTGTGTTTAATGTGAAAGAGCCACTTATTACCAATAATGTTTTTATCAAAAGGGTGAGGTACCAATGTCTAAGTGTTTGTGGTCATGAGAGCATCAATTTCACGAGTCATTGCATCTCTCCATTCTACATAGTTTTTAGCTTGATTGTATATGTTTGGTTCAATACTTAAAAAATTTGGTAATGTTCGGTTAGTGAGTAAGGCATGACGTTTATAAGTAGTGGAGGGGCATAGGTGCATGAAGTGAGTTTAGTGAGATTAAAGTGGCATGAAGTGAGTTTAGTGAGATTAAAGTGGAGGTTAGGGATCAAGTTATTGATAAACTTCACATAGAGATTTGGTATGTTAAGGTATAGTTGAAGATGAGGATGAAGTGGTTAGTGTTTGTTGTTGTTGGGGTAAGGATGGATGTAGATGAGAAGCAGATGGAGATAGCGGTTGGTGAAGAGAGAGGGTAGGGGAGTTTCGGTGTGGGGAAGATAAGGTAAGATTAAAATGAGGATTATTATTTAGGTGGTTAGAGGCTTGGGTAGGTTGAGATGAGGGTGAAGTAAATAAGAGGGAGGGAGATAAAATAGGAGAAGAAGTAGAGTTAGAATCAAACATACCTGAAGATGCACCAGAGTCCCAGTAAGATAGGTTGCTTATGACTTGAAGCCAAGGAGAAGTGTGAATAAAACTAGAGGGAGGGGAACATAATTGATATGGAAAACAGGACTTAATAAATTTAGCATGGTGTGCTAAATATATGCTTCTTGTTTGAGTATCCAAGCAATGATAGGCACAGTGAGTAGGACTTTGTCCAAGATAGACATAAGGAATGGAATGGAAAGCAAATTTATTTTTATTATATGGTCTAATAAAAGAAAAAATGGCACATCCAAAAGGTTTCATAGTTAAATAATTAAGATCTTTGCCATATAAAATTTAGAATGGTGATTTATTTTATAAAATTGGATTGGGTGTTTGGTTGATTGACATTATGCACATAGTAAAAGCAAAATTCCAATATTTTAAAGGCATATGTGCATGAACTAAAAGGGTGAGACTAGTATTAACCAAATGAAAAATTTTGTGCTCTAAAGTGCCATTTTATTCATGCGTATAGGGACAAGCTATACAATGGAAAATGCCTACAGATTGAAAATATTTATGGAGTTTTTGATACTCACCGCCCCAATCCGAATGAAAAGATTTAATTTTAGCATGAAATTGACAACTAACTAGAGATTGAAAATTAAGAAAATAAGAATACACTTCACTTTTATTTTTAAGAAAATAAACCCAAGTAAATTGAGTGAAGTCATCAATAAAGAGAACAATATAATGATGTCCTAAACTAGAAAGAGTTGGAGTAGAGCCCCAAACATCAAAAAAAATAATATCAAAAGGAGAAGTACTTTTATGATCAACACTAGCTAAAGGTAACCTAGAGATTTTTCCTACATGGGAGGATGAACATGGTTGTGAAGTGTAGCTAGAACAAGGTAAACGATAATTTTTGATAATATGAGAGGTGATGCACATATTTAGATGTCCAAGTCTTGCATGCCATTATTGGAGGGATTGCACTTTAGAATTTAAAGTAAACTTCATGGATGGACAAAGAAGATAGAGACAATTCTCACTGAGGCCTTGGGGGAGCACCTTCTTGGTGCATCGATCCTTAACAAGAAAATAGGTAAGATGAAATTCAAAGAAGTAATGGTTGTCAGATGTAAATTTATGAACAAATAACAAATTTTTAACTATTTGAGGAACATGTACCACATTTTTAAGAATAAGCTTACCACTTGCAGAGGGGAGAGAGGAAATACCTGTGTTAGTAATCGGAAGCCCAAGACCATTACCAACATGGAGTTGATCATTACCTCTATAAGCATCTGTTAGTTGTAAGTTGGAGAGGTATGGTCTGGTGTGATGTTATTGGTGGTGCCAGTGTCAGGGACCCAAACTTGTGGTGGATAATCAGCATAAGTGTGATGGTTGCCATAGGTTGGATTGCCATGAGATTGATGGAAGGGGGATCCTATAGCAGAGTAGTGTGCTTGGGGATAAAAAGATGGTGGAGCAGATGTAGGTTGGCGATAGTACCGCCTTTGGCACTTGTCAGTAGTGTGGTTTCGTCACCCATAAATCTGACAAGGAGCATGTGGGTAGCATTGGCGATATCCATTGTTGGGAAAGGTATGTGGTAGATGAGGTGGGGTGGGCAGCAGAGGGGCCGAAGGGCCTCTAACAACAATATGGGTAAGAGGAGGTTCTTAGGAGGCTTTGAGAAGGATTTCATGTGCCACAAGTTGGCCATGAAGTTTATAAAATGGTACAGGTTTAGATTTGAGATTTAATGCCGTTATGATGTTGTGAAAATCACTTCCAATGTTGCGATAAACTATGGCATTAAACTCAGCTGAGGTGATTTGTCGTCCAGCAGAACTAAGTTCATCATATAAAGTTTAGCTTTTTGTAAATATTCAGAAATGGGGAGGTCATTTTTCTTGAATTCCTACAGCTCAATATGAAGTTAGAGCTATCTATTTTGTGAAACAAAGCCAAAGGCTCGAGCTAGTGCTTCCCAAACAGCATAGGAAGAGGAAAGATTAATTATGTAAGAAAACATAGGTTTGGTGAGAGATGATAAAATCTAAGAAAGAAGGAGCTGGTTTTTTTTTGAACCAAAGAGCATATTTTGGATTTAGTATGTGAACAAGGGGATTGGTAGAGGAGGGAAGAGTTTTGGAGGTGCAGTAGAGGTACCATCAATGAAACCATGTAAATCTTAGAAGTGGAGGAGAGGAATAAACTAAGCTATCCAGGCTAGGTAATTTTTATTGTGGAGTTTGATAGCAAAGGTGTGTGTAGAGGAGGAAGAGAGAGCCGGGTTGGAGGTGTTAGATATGGGAACAAGTTGTTGATCAACCATTGTAGGGTTGCTGATCAACCATTGTAGGGTTGCTGTTGGCTTTAGAGAAAAAAAATTGATGTTTGAGAGCTAAAGTTTTGATACCATGACAAGGTTGAGAGAAGAAGCTTGGAGAGGAGAATGAATATATTGTATATTGTATATTATTAAAAGGAGATGTACAACCATATATATACAAGTATAACAGAGATAGCTGATGAGAAAAATTATGAAAAGTGGTTACAACAAGATAATAGAATAAAACTTAAATATAGCTGATGTTTATCGCTTAATAGTGCCTCTAGTTGCAAAGACCTTAGGGAGTTTGATGCGCTTCAAAAGAAAGCACAAAGGAGTGGTTATTGTTAGGGAAAATTGAGCCCCATAACAATCCAACAAGTATCTTCACCACTTTAGATCATAATATGAACAAAAATACTTAAAAAATAAAAGAGGAAAACACACAATAATTTAACGTAGAAAACTCCTAAATGGAGAAAAAATATGGACATTGTCAAAAGATATGTAAGAGGAAAAATATTCACTATGTGAAAAATTATTATAACCATACTACAAAATATTTAACTCTCACACATATCTAAAAGCTCAAGTATACTCAAAAATTTTTTTCATAAATTCTCTACTAGTATAGCTAATAGCTCTCAATGGTACATCAAATATTATATGATGATTAACACACATCAAATATTTATAGTGATTGACACACTTAAAAAATGAGGGGGAGAAGTCCTTTTATAACCAATTAACTCCCTGTTTTCTTCTCTTCTAACCAATATGGGATACATCCATTTTTAATTTTTTTTATCATCTTTGAACAGTTGTCTGTGTAAACAATGATCTTTGGAATTATTGTGGAATTGAACATGGTATCCTGCCTACTCTAAGGTTGAGCAATAGCCATTTGCCACCACAGCGTAAAGCATGCTTTGTGTATTGTTCGCTGTTTCCTAAAAACTATGTGATCAAGAAGGAGAAGTTAATTCATATGTGGATTGCTAAAGGCTTAATTCAATCAGGTGATAAGAAATCAAGGGAGGACATTGGCAATGATTGTTTCAATGACCTCATGTGGATGTCTTTCTTTCGAGATGTGGTAAGGAGCACCGATGGTGAGGTGTTGGAATGCAAAATGCATGCTCTCATTCATGATCTCGTACAAAATATTGCAGGGAATGAATTTGTTCTTCTGGAACATGGTCATTTACCAAGAAATATAGCCAAAGTTTGACATGCATCTGTTGTTTGTGATTTTGGGCCTCATGTCATTCCAGAAGCATTATTTGAAGCAAAGAATTTGTTGGACCCTTTTATTATTGTTCCCTAAAGTTGGCCTCAAAGAAGTCCCACACAATTGGGTTTTGAGCTTTAGACGACTGCGAGTCTTAGATGTAAGTGGCAGTGGAATAAAAGAACTTCACAGCTTTGTTTCCTTCTTGAAATTCTTAAGGTACCTTGACCTCTCAAACACACTAGTAGAAGCATTGCCAGAAACATTATTCAGCCTTCCTAATGTGCAAGTGGTGAATCTGTCAGGTTGCTCTAATTTACTTGAATTGCTAAATAATTTAAAAACACCTGCACTTCAGCATTTGATCCTAAGTGGTTGTGCCAAATTGACTCATTGGACATGCAAAGAATTTCCTAGGGGTCTACAAACACTGCCATTTTTCTTAGTGAATTCTGATTTGAGCCTTCAACACCTAGGTGGGCTATCACTTAAGGGTGAATTAATCATTAAACATTTAGAAAATGTGAAGCATGCAAGTAGTGCCGCATCAGCAAATTTAGGAACCAAACGGGACCTTCATTCATTAGGTCTGTTGTGGGGAAATGACCTTCAGGATGTATGGTTGAGCATTAAGGATATTTGTGTTATGAACAAGTGCTTGAGTTTCTGAAGCCGCATCAAAATCTGAAATGTTTGTTCGTAATACGATATCCTGGTATCTGCTTTCCCAAATGGATAGTTGCTTCTAAGCTTCCTAATTTAGTGAAAATAGTTTTGATCGACTGTAGAAGATGTGAGTGTCTCCCAACATTAGGGAATTTGCCATTTCTAGAGATTATTCATTTGCAGGGGATGCATGGTGTGAAGAATATAGGCAGTGAGTTCTATGGAGTGGACACGAGCAGCAGATTATTCTCATCACTAAAAGTGCTGAGTCTCGTAGACTTCCCTCATCTCAAATTCTGGTGGAATGCAAATGGGAAAGGAGAATTCCCGGGCTTTTTACAAATTTAGGGTAATTTTTTTCTTCTTAGATTAGGGTGGTTTTCAAACTATTTCCCAATCTGGGGTAAAAAAATTATTAAAAAAAAGAAAATTATTTCCACCATTATAAGTGGTGAAAATACTAAATGGCAAAGCATTTTTGCCAATCATATTAGTTTAATTATTTTTATTTTAAAAAATAAATCAAAGTGAACTCCCTCGACAGAGATAGCAAAGTTCTATCAATACAGACAAATGTAAGAAGTCAATACTTTTGTAATTTTTTTTAATTTTTAAAGACAATTTCTCCATTCCAGTTGTCAATTTATTTATTTATTTTTTTAATTCTGTAGGCCGGCCACTTTTGTATGTCTTAGAACAAAAATATTTCTGTCTTCTGAGCTAACATGTGCCACTTACATGAATTAATTTGAACAATCATTTACAAGAAGTGTCTCTAACGTGTTTAGCCCAATTTCCGCATGAGAAATGGAAATTTTAGTTCGGTAAAATTCATTCACGTAAGATCAACGCGCCATTTCATGGCAGTATGTATTGTGTAATATTAACTTAATAATTTCACTAAGTATAGTTAATTTTTTTTTATGTTTTTATATATTGAAAATAATGTGTTGGAAATTCATATATATATATTTTTAATAAATATTGTATAAAATTAATAAACTATATATTACATATATTGAAAAAACAATGGAATAATAATATTATAATTTTTTTTATTTTTTTAATTTTAACATTGTTATGATTATTTTAATTTAATATATTATGATGATGATGATGATGATTATTATTACTTATGCATGAGTGTTGTGTAATTGACCTATTTTTTTAATTTTTAATTTTTTTAATATTAGGATGATTATTATAAATTAATTATAATAATTTTAAAAATTATATCATAATGGACCTATTCTTATGATTTTTTAATTTTTTAATTTTAACGTTATTATGATTAATTTAATAATAATAATAATAATAATAATAATAATAATAATTATTATTATTATTAAATTAAATTAATTATAATAATGTTAAAATTAAAAAAAATCATTTATTATTATTATTATTATTATTATTATTATTATTATTATTATTTGATGTATGAGTGTTGTGTGTGTTTGACTTACTTTTTTTATTTTTTATTTTTAATTATTATCATAATCGCTTAATTATTAACCAATAATTAACTAAATTATCAACTTTATCATATTGTCCTACCAAAATTGAAATGAGTACATGGCATGGTATTTTGTGCAAAAATTATTGGCTTGAAGGATGTTCTTTTTATATTCTTGCATTAACTTGTAGAGTGGACATGAATTAAAAAAAAAAAATTTTTTTTTCATATCAACTTCGCCATATGGCAGAGTTGATTAAAATAAAATAAAAAAAATTTAAGTCCCATCTCCGCTAGCGTGGATCGCGAAAATGGACTCTTTGCTATTTCAATTAGCAGAGTTGCTTCTATCAAACCACATCAGCAAAATTCACCCCAAATTGATAATAAATTTCTCAACTACTCTAAATTGGAAATTAGTTTGAAAAACCACATGAAGTAGGAATTTTTTTTTTATACTAAATTGGTAAAAAGCCTAGAATTCCCTTCCTTAGTCTGCTTAAAATTTCATTAAATGTCAATTTGATAAGCATCCATGGTTTCCATCCATTCAAAGTTTCGAATTGTGCAACTGCAATGAAATGATACTAAGGTTAGCAATGAACCATCCTCCTTTTCCAATCTTGTTATTGATGTTATCAAGGGACCTTTATTTTTTCTGGCAAACTTGCTTTAGAATAATAGTCATCTTGTATCTTTGACACTTAGCTCTTGTCCCAAAATTTAGTTGATCCCTTCAAGTTTAGGAAACCTTTATTCTCTGAAATTTTTAGTAATTCGTTGGTGGAATTAGTTCTTGTCTCTCTGCCGATGGAAATTCAAAATCTTACCTCCCTGGACTCTTTAGAAATTAGTGAATGTCGTAGCCTTTCTGCTTTGCCTGAAAGTATAGGAAGTCTAAAGTCTCTTTGAACTTTGTCCATAGAGAGCTGCAGTAACATAATGTCTATGCCAATGAGACTGCAAAATCTAAGAGCTCTTGAGCACTTAACAATCACGTACTGTCCAAATCTGGTATCTTTGCCTTCTGAGTGGCAGAACCTTTTTGTCCTAAAGAGCTTGTGCATTTTGAGTTGTCCAGCTCTGTCTTCTCTGCCTGAAGAGCTAAAACATGTCACAATATTATGGAGCCTTGAAATACACAGCTTTTATAGTTTGAAGGAGTTTCCTGAATGGATTGACAATGATAAGTTTCTTAGGTCTTTGGTTGATTGTCATAATATTGCATCACTTTCGCATGGTCTGGAGCGTGTATCTACACTCCAGCATCTATTTATTCAAAATTGTCTAGCTCTTGAAGAGCGATGCAAGAAAGGTGTTTAGATTGGCCAAAGATAGCTTATATTGCCCACAAACACATTAGATCACCAGAACTCAAGGAAAAAAATACTGCCAGTAGCTTATCTCGTCAAAGTTGATACTTCCAATCATGTTCTAGGTATATTATTTCTTTCTCTTTTTTTAATATATTTAGCAAAAAGGAATATTTCATAAGTTGGAAGCACATGGGCATCGACAAAATTTACACATGCTCAAAAGGAAGAGAAGAGATACTAAGATCTATATATATATATATATATATATATATATATATATATATATATATATTATTCTTTGACAATTGCTTTAATAAAATTTAACATTCATGGGATATTTTATACTATAACTATATACTAAAAATATAAATAGCTTAACGTAGTTAATTAAATCTCCTTCGTTAACTTCAAACAATAATAGTTATTTAAACTGAGCACATATTAAATATAAACATGTTAGTTTCAAGTTTAATAACTAACACCCCTTATAAACTTGAACTCTTGACAACTTCGAGCTTTAATTTTAGCTGTTGAAAATTATCATACTTAAGTGGCTTTGTGAAAATATCGACAATTTGATCATTTATCCTTACATACTCTAATTCAACTTCCTTTTTAGCGATGTACTCTCGGATGAAATTATAGTTGGTATAAATGTGTTTGCTTTAATTATGAAATACCTGATTTTTTGCTAAAGCCTGAGAAGACATATTATCAATCATGACTATGGTAGCTTTTTTTGGCTCCAAATGAAGTTCTTTCAGTAGTCTATGTAACCAAATTGTATGACATGTACAAGATGTAGCTGCAACATATTCTGATTCACTAGAAGAAAGTATGACAATTGGCTGCTTCTTTGAACACTAAGAAATTGCATTATTTCCCATTAAAAACATAAAACCAGTGGTGCTTTTTCTATCATTAATATCTCCAGCAAAATCACTATCGCAATAACCCAACAACTTCAAATCTTGAGAGGATGAATAAAAGATTCCATATTCAAGTGTAACTATAAGATAACGCAAAATCCTTTTAGCTACTTTAATATGTGTTGTTAATGGGCACTCCATGAAGCGACTTACTAATCCTATTACAAATAGGATATCAGGTCTGGTACAAGTCAAGTATCTTAAACTTCCCACAATACTTTTGAATAAGGTAGGATCCACTTTTTTGTGTCTTTTTCCATTTTAGGTAGCTTTGCTCTAATTTCTATGGGGGTGCTAACTGGCTTGCACTGTGACATGTTGAACTTTTTGAGCATCTCCTTTGCATAGCCTTCTTGCGAGATGAAAATCCTATCTTCCATATGTTTTACTTCCATTCATAAATAATACATTATAAGTCCATGTCACTCATCTCAAATTCTTGTGCCATCACTTTTTTAAAATCATTGGACATTCTTAAACTGTTCCCTGTGAAAATAAGATCATCTACATAGATACAAACAAAGAGAAGATCTCCTTTCTCTTACTTTACATAGAGAGCATATTCATGAATGCTTCTCTGGAAACCATAAAGTACTTGTCAATTCTACTATTCCAAGCTCTCTATGCTTGCTTGAGCCTATATAATGCCTTTTTTAGCTTTAACACTTTGTCTTTACTGCCTTTAATAATATACCTCTAGGGTTGTTCAACATAGACTTCCTCCTTAAGATATCCATTTAGAAAAGCTGACTTAACATCTAACTAATGGATCTTCCAATGATTTTAGGCAACAATTAAGATAAACAATCTAATATTTTCTATATAAGTGACTGGAGCAAACACCTTTTCATAGTCAATCCCTTGTCTTTGCTTGTACCCTTTTACAACAAGTCTTGCCTTGTATCTCTCTACTTTACCTTTGGCATTCTTCTTTACTTTGTACACCCATTTGACTTTAATGGGTTGATGACTACTTGGAAGAGAAATAAATTCCTAAGTTTCATTCTTCTTGATTGAATGAATATCCTTGTTCATGGCTTTAATCCACTTTTAATCTTTGCTAGCTTCTTCAAAACTCAAAGGTTCAACATCACTAAGAAAGCATAACAAGTTTGCATCATCAAACTACTTAGTTTCATTATAGATGTCATTAAGACTCTTGTACTTCCTTGGCTCAATATTTGAACTTGAAGAAGGTGAAATTATTAATGATGATCCCAAGGATACTGCATGTAGTGAGACTGGTAGAGTAGCTTCAACTTCATGGACTGTTGGTTATTCACTGTCAAAATAAGGAAGAAATGAGCCTTCCTTTTATGAACTCCAATCCCATGTCTTTTCTTAATCAAACTTTACATCTCTACTAGTCATAATCTTTCCATTGCTTGGATTGTATTGTAGCCTTTTGAGTTCTCATCATAACCAATGAAAACAAACTTCTCACTTCTATCATTTAGTTTAGATATTTTTTACTTTAGAACATGCACATAAGCAACGAATCCAAAAACTCGTAGATGTGATACACTCAATTTTTGCTTACTTCATCTTTCTTATGGAGTAACATTCTTCAAACTCTTGGTTGGACTTTTATCGGAAAGACATACTGCACAAGCAACTGCTTTAGCCCAAAATTCCTCCGGCATATTTTTATTTTTTAACATTGACCTGGCCATAATCAAGATGGTATGGTTCTTCCTTTTAGTAACTCCATTTGTTAAGGTGATCTTGGAACTGTTAGAAAATGATGAATTCCATGTAATTCATAAAAAGTTTAAAACTCATTAGATATGAACTCTCCTCCTCTATTAGTCCTTAGGGATTTAATTTTATACTTGCTCTCTTTTTCAATAATTGATTTAAATTTTTTAAAAGCACTAAAGCCCTCAGATTTACTTTTCAAGAAGTAAACCTAAGTCTTTTTGCTGTAGTCATCAATAAATAGCATAAAATAAGAACTTTTGCCCAATGATTGAGGTTTGATAGGACCACACACATTTGAATGAATAATTTGGAGTGGCTTAGTGGCTCTTAAGATTGATTGCTTTGGAAAACTCTTTCTTGAATGCTTTCCAAGTAAATAGGCTTCACATAGTTTATTAGGATGATTAATTATTGGAATTCCCTTCACCATTTTCTTTTCTCCCAAAGCTTTTAAACTTTTAAAATTTAGGTGACCAAATCTCATATGCCAAATCCATGATGAATCTTCCACACAAGTCTTTAAATAAACAGATTTAGTTATATGTAAGTTTGATTTGAGGTTATTTTTTATAGTAAGCTTTGCAAGAAGGTCACCATTATGATTCTTTAGCCAAACCATCCATAATAATTTTATAGCAGGTCTCCATAAGTTACATGATGCTCAAAATATTACTTCGTAATTTAGGAATGTATGAAAAAATTTATGACTTTCATTTTAGGCTTGAAATATAATAGTCCCTTTGCCTTTGATCTTCATTTTTGTATTATCACCAAAGCATACATTGCCTGTTACTTTGGTGTTCAGATCCATAAACTTGCTTCTATTATCGGTCATGTGATTGCTAGCTCCATTATCAAGGTACCATGTATCCTTCTCTTTTATAATTTCTTCCTTAAAAGAAAGAAATAAGGTTGGTTCTTTTATATCCTCCACATGCTCAACTAGCTTTGTTTCTTCCTCAATTCCTTTATATTGACACTCCTAAGAATAATGGCCAATCTTGCCATAAGAGTAACTCTTTACTTGAGCTTTATCATTTTTCCTTTCATTATTTCTTCTATAGTTGCCTTTGCCTCTTCCTCTTCCTCTTCCATGACCTTTTTAAAAATTTTAATTTCTTTTTTCATTTAAAAATTTTTGGTCATTTTGTCCTTAACCATGACCATGTCCATATCCATATCCGCAACCTCTTCCATATGGTTGACCACGACCACCTCTAGTAGAAGATTTTTCTTTGGATTTGAGATAGAATTTTGCTAACAAGGCTTGCTCATCTTGCTCTTGCTTACCCTGATTCGTTCTCTCCTCATGGCTCATAACGATCCACTAAATTCATCAATTGTCAAGATCTCTAAGCTCTGAGACTCTTTAATGGTAACCACAATATGATTGAGTTTTTTATAAAGAGAGCGTAGAATCTGTTTAACCATGTGAACATCTTGCATGGTTTCTCCAAGTCTCTTCATTTGATTCACCATTGCAAGAACTCTTATGGTGTAATCAATTATTGTTTCATTCTCTTTTATGAAGAGTGATTCAAACTCAACCCTTAGAGTTTGAAGTCAAACCTTCTTTACTTTATCAACTCCTAAAACAAAGTTTCGAAGAGTCTCCCATGCTTTCTTCGATGTGGTGTCGTTAGCAATTTTCTCAAACATGTCATCATCCAAATCTTGATGAATGATAGTGAGTGCACATTGATCTTTCTTTCTTTCCTTCTCTAAAGCTTCTTTTAAACTTGACTCAATGCTTCCTCATTGTTGGGTTCCTCAACACCTTTCTTAACTACATCCGATACTTTTTAAGAACCAAGGATGACCTTCATTATAATCGACCAATTCTCATAATTGGTTTTATTGAGTTGCGGGTATTGAAAGGAAAGAGAAGCTCTTTTTGCTGCCATACTTTTAAAAGCTTTGATACCACTTTGTTGGAAGCAGATGGGCATCCACAAAATTTACACACACTCAAAAGGAAGAGAAGAGATACTAAGATTTGTATATATATATATATATATATATATACTATTCTATAAAAATTGCTTTAATAAAATTTAACATTTATGGGGTAATTATACTATAGCTATATACTAAAAATATAAATAGCTTAACATAGTTAATTAAATCTCCTTCATCAACTTCAACCAATAATAGTTATTTAAACTTAGCACATGCTAAATATAAACATATTAGTTTCAAGTTTAATAACTAACATCATAAAGATATGTGGGATTTACTTGGAACATTTTGTGTATAGTCGAGTACTGATTTGTTAATCAAACTGCACCAGAAAATGTTTTTATTCATTATTGATATTATGGAACTGGATTTACATTCCTATTTCAAAGCTTAGTTTTAATTATTTTACTGAATTCTTTAAAGTGAGAGTGCTTTAATCTTTCTCTTCAGGTTTTTAGTTGCAACACGCTTCTTGATGATGTACAATGTATAACATTTACCAAATTTGTTATGCATTTCATGCTGCTCCTGGTAGTTCTATGCTACAACCATGCTGTGTGCAATGGCTTCCTCTCCTTCCTTGATTTATGCATGCATGGTTAGCATTTAGCAAGGATTATGTAAATAAAGTAGTGGTCTTTTACATGTTTTGTGCCATTTGTATTTTGCAGTTTGGAGTGACAATACTGTATGGTTGTATCGAAAAAAAAAAAGACTTACTTTTTTTTCATTCTGAACTAGATGATACGTATTTACTCTACTAAAGGTTGTTGATAATGTTGTACAATTAGGGGGTGTAATTGAGCTATTTATGAGCTTAAATGAGTCTAAAAAAATTTTAAAAAATATAAACTATAAATTAAAAATTATAACTTAAAAAATTAAAAATAAATTATTTATTAAATAAATTACAATATATTTAATAAAAATTATGATATTCCAATAATATAAAAATTACAATATAAAAATTATGATATTCCAATAATATATTTTTTAAATATTTTTTACAATACAAATTTATATATTTTATATCTAAAATCAAGTTACTAAACATTAAAATTATGAGCTGACTCACAAGCTTTTATTCGAGCCTACTCACAAGTTTCACGAGCCGAGTTTTGTATAGTTTGAGGTTGACTCATTTATTAAACAAGCTTAAGTACACAGGCTCGAATAAGACTTTATTGAATCGAATATCAAACTGCTCATAAGTGGATTGGCTCGTTTACACCCTTACAATGTTTCATACTATTAAAAGTAAGGGTCGAAGGGTGAAGGTTGGACTTTGGATGGATTCAAGGTGACAAGGATAAAGTTCCATTAGTATAATTCTGAAAAAAGAAAAATTTAGCCTTTGAGCTCAATTTATAGTAGTAGGTACAATATTGTTCCATTTTATATCTTGTAAGATAAATTCGTGTCTGTCTTTTTTTTTTTAACTGTTTGTTGTGCTTTAGTTAGAATGTTCGCATGGTTGCCTATAACCAGACTAACCAGTCTCCACTATTTTTCCCTTCAAGTCTTACTTCTGTAGTTATTTAATCTTGGTCTATAGTTAAAAAAAAAAATCAAACATGGCTTTTTAAAATTTTAGTTCACTTTTGAAATATTGATAACAATATTTAAATTTGATAAATTAACTGCAATTATAGCTCAAAGTTGATTTTGGTCAAAATTGAGTGTCCTGTTATTTTAGGTGGCACTCTTAATATAAAGCATATGCCACGTCAACTAAATATTTGCATAAAATGACTAAACGTTTTCGACTTTTAGCAATCTTATCTTATATTTATAATTTAGCATAAATATTTTAATTTTTCTAAATATATTACATTTTATTATTAAATAAATAATTTTTTAGTAGTTAATTATAATATTTATATTATCAATTTTTTTATAATTATAAAAATTAAAAAATATACATCATACATTTAACACTAAAATACATTAATCTAATTACTAAATAATTTCAAAATAAAATAATATTTACATAATTAATAAATAATATTTAATCTAACTAATAAAATATTTACATAATTTTATATTTAATATTTAAATTAGTTATTATTTAAATATAAAATTATAAATGTGCATTATTTATCTAATACTAAAATTTAACAATGTATTAATAAATTATTTTAAAATTAAAATATTTCACATGATTGATAACTGTGACACCCCTTCCCATCAACACTCTCATTAGATGGGTATGACCCTGACCCACCTAACTAGAGCACAGATGTGAACGAGCATCACTTTTGGACTAAATTTACACATTCATAAATATTAATCTCATTGAAACTATAATCATAAATAGTTTAACTATACCATTAAAGTAAATAGCTCCCTTTATAATACAAATACATAACTATCAAAAATACCTATTTTCTAAATTCTATTCCAAATGACATATATATGAAACCAAAATTTACAATGCCTTATTATCAACTTTATCATTCGCTTCATCTCCATAAATTAACTAGATAAAACTTAACTACTTGTGATAACCTCGTCTCTAGGATGAATCATTGCACCTCAAGCTACAGTTCGAATGTTTGCCCATAAAAGCTAATTACTTTGAAAAATAATAAAAAGAGAGTGGTGAGTATTTTCGTAAGAAAATACTCAGTGAGTGAACACAATAGTAATAAAGGTGCATTATCACTAAAATATCAAGGCAGATCAATCCAACATGGAACGAACATTACGAGTAATTATTTTATTATTAAATTTGCATATTTTAATATTCATCAAAAACTTATATAAATATAATCATAGATAAATTATTTATAGCTTACAGATGTTCTTTCGTAGTTTTGGCAAAATAAAACATTTTGCATAACCCAGTTACACCTGTGCTACTTGTTTACTCAAGCTCAAGCTCAACTTTCAACAACTGTTTATTTAATGATTAAAAATAACATTTGATTGGACTTTATAGTATATTCTCAGTCCAGTTCAATTCTCAAAAATATTTAAAAATATTCTCATAAGATTTAGAGCATTGTACAACATGTATAAACAGATATCAATGCGACTAGTAATAAAAAAATAATAAAAAGAGAGTGATCAATAATTAATCGAATATTAAGGTTCAAACATAATAAATAATAATATTATTATCTTAGCATTCTCATTCCAAAAACATAAGACTTATGTTTTAGTAATACAGTTCAAGTACAATTCCATTAATTAAATTATACTTTCATATTTTTATTTCTATATTTTCTCAATTACATTGATTGTACTGCTCAACTGTATCTCAATTTGATTGATTCACATCATACAAGACTCTCTCAACTGTATCTTAATTTGAGTGATTCCCAATTTTAAGCGCATAGACACATATTTATAAGCCCATATAAACACATGAGCACAGATGCACAATTGCAAAATTCACAGGTTGATATCGATGTGGCAGGTACCATTCGACACATTGAAGGTTCATCACAATTGTATGCATACAAAAACACTACTTGGATTCGCCACAACAGCATTTTGAATCTCAAGCATTGTCCATAAGATAGTTATCACAATACTTGGCCAACATAAATCTCAACTTTCGTTAATTCATAAACACACTGTACTTAAAAAGTATGAATAAACTCTTTAAAGCATGCGAGTTGCTGTGTCCCGGACACAATTTGACGTCTTGTAGAATCTAACCATATCCTAAGTACGTTCTTACTGCAACCTTTTCAATCTGGTGTTTACACATGCTTTTAATAAAATAAATACAT
The DNA here is from genome assembly GCA_947683625.1 of Mallotus nudiflorus. Lineage (NCBI taxonomy): Eukaryota > Viridiplantae > Streptophyta > Magnoliopsida > Malpighiales > Euphorbiaceae > Mallotus > Mallotus nudiflorus. The sequence continues at coordinate 5,338,995 of CANTUR010000166.1, read as the reverse complement.
ATAAATATATGCACATTCTCTATTCCTTTCTCATTGGTTTATTTATTTATTTTATTGTTATTATTATTACTAAGACTTAATTAAAAATAATATATTGATTTATTTACATCATTGAGGCCTATTATGAAAATGTGCTCTTAAATTCTCAACTTTATCTCAAGTTTTAGATATTATATCTTGATTTAAATAATTTATTATCAGAGACTATATTTAGTTCTTAAAAATTTAATTCAATATAGTTTATTTAATGAAGAATTCATTTGATTACCATTGAGGCATAGCAAAATTATAATTCGATTGCTTCTAGTTTTGGGTGCTCTACGTAAACCACATGAAAATATTACTAAGGCCTTTACTATAAGGGAATTGAGCATTCAGATTTTAGTATAATTTAGCTAGGCTTATAAGTTGTCTACAACACATCTCTTAATATAAATTGGTCATGCAATAAAGAACTTACAACACCCCAAATGATATATCATATCAGTATCCTATTCTAATAAGGGTTATATTTCCCCCAAAGAGGAGGATTACTTGAATAAGAAGAAAGCTTAATAAGGAAGTCTATTTCAATTAGGAAGACTACTTTACAAAGGAAGTCTCCTCCTCTCCTAAATAAGGCAATTCTACAGGACTAAGGAATCATATTCCTAAGAGGTTTGAGCAATATCTTCTCCTATAAATACATCTCATGTCATTCATGTTCTCATTCTCATCATACAACATCACCAAGACATCATTTGATCATTCCATCACCTCATCATCATAAGCAATCATCCTTTACTCCTTTATTCTTTATTTTCTATTCTATTATGCCTATTTGCTTTATTATATTTTTTCTCTTACCATTATTGACTTAAGCTTTAGAGTGTTTATGGGGGAAATCCCACCCCTTTACCTATTCTCCTCATCGATGCAGGTTCCATAAGAAAAATATATTAATTTGGAGTTATCAAGTAGCGTTGTCTGTGGGAAAAAGATCAAATTCAATTTTGAATTATCTTCACTTATTTGGAATCTAGCTCGATTACTCAAGGAAAGTAACCAAATCAAACTTTTGACCATGAAAAATTCCAATTTAGTCATCAACAATAAATTCATATTAAAATGTTGCAGAGATTATTCTTTCTTATCATTACTACAAATTCCACTCCGGATCAAAAGGTTATAACAGTGGAAGGAGCAATAAAAGAAGGGGTAACGATAAAACGCTGCATTAGGTTTTACAAAGTTAAGATTCTATGATGGTGTGTCCAAGTTCGAGCATCAAGGAGTTTTGGCATCCAAGTCCGAGCATCAAGGATTTCGGGCATCCAAGTTCGAGCATCAAGGAGTCTGGGCATCCAAGTTCGAGCATCAAAGAGTCCGGGCATCCAAGTCCGAGCATCAAGAATTCTGGGCATCCAAGTTCGAGCATTAAGGATTCCGAGCATCCAAGTCCAAGCATCAAGAGTTTGGGTAGCCAAGTCTGAGCATCAAGGATTTCGAGCATCCAAGTTCGAGCATCAAGGAGTTTGGGCATCTAAGTCCGAGAATTAAGAGTCCGGGCATCCAAGTTTGAGCATTAAGGAGTTCGGGCATCTAAGTTTGAGCATTAAGGACGGGCATCCAATATGAGCATCAAAGATTCTGGGAATCCAAGTCCAAGCATTAAAGAGTCCGGGCATCCAAGTCCCAGCATTAAAGAGTCCAAGCATTTGAGTCTGAACATCCAGAGTTTAAACCACTGTATTAAAACCTATTAATTCTCAAGCATCTGAGTCTTTGTTATTACAACCATGGATATCCAAGCAAGCCTTAAGCATTGAATCTAGAAAGATTTGCATCCGAAACTCAACGATATTCAACATTAGTACAAAGGTGCCAAGGAGTATAATATACTCAAAACTCATGCATCAACATAGACGTTCTTGGATAGTCAAATTACATCAACACCACATATTATGAAAGACCTTTAAATACTCCATAACAACTAGACAATTTCAACGAACATAAATATTCATTCACTTATAGGCAGGGTAAGAGGTCATCAAGAGATAAGTTTTTCTTCTCAATTATTTATCCTTGATTATTTATTTTTATTATTTATTTTCACTTCTTAATTGTTTATTCTTATATAAAATCTTTATAGCTTGTCACACAAGCACGCTTACACATATATACATAGATGATCATCCATATATACATGATTATTATTCGTGCAACACCTACATTAATTACATTTGATAAATTTATTACACAAGGATTGACCATCAAATGAGATCAATTATATGATCCTAAAATTGTTGTTCTTTTGTCTATTACTACAGATAAGGAAAATGTATTTATTGAAGACACTACTTTAAGCACTCATAAGTCCAAACAATTGGACACTATGATCATCTCACTCGGCATCAACATGCAGAGATTGTCAAAAGACATTAGACGTATTGTCAAGCAACATTAATATAAATAAGTACTTACTCATGCGTAAACAATAAATGGTGATTCATGTTCAAAGCCAGATCAAATAAAATTCAAGCAAATCCTACTTTTTAGAAGATCCTTGTTCATGAATGTCACAACCCAAAACAGGGGCCATGACCGGCGCTAACCCGTAGCAAGCCTAAAATAAAATAAAACATATAATAGTAATAATAATAACACAATTAAGTAAAATATTATGCAGCAGAATAAAATCATAAATGTCAAAATAATATTTTCGTCAAACGAAATTAAATCAAATTCTCATCTCATATATAAATAACTCCTTTAATACAAGCTTCAGTTCAAATTCTTAAAATACATAACTCACAATTTATTTACAACTACTGCAGTGTCTAGATTATAAAATAAAACTCAAGACTCAGATAAGCAGTTTACATAAAGAAGCCGGGGTGGAAGAAGTCCGGTGTACAGGCCTGCTACTGAGGTTTGAGGAAGAAGACTCTCCTGAAAAATGGTCAATAGAGGAGAGTCAGATCTCACTGAGTGAATTACTATAATATATATACATGCATACTAAATGACAATGCACACAGTCAAAAGTATATATAATATGTATGTATACAAGCAATTACACACAGATGTAATAAAATCATTTTATATATTTATTGAAAATCACTATTTCTGAAGGATCTAATAGAACCCTAGAATATCGCAACCTCGAAAACAGTGTTAGACAACACTCTAGCCATACAGGCTCACGTATTCCAAATATAATCACTTGATCCATTTGGACAGTAGACTGGCCCCGAGACACTAAGTCAACCGAGCTCCAGCAGTCCGACTATCAGTGTGATTGGCCCTGAGACACTAGGTCAACTGAGCTCCAGCAATCACACACCTAAATCATATCTTACACATCAAATAATCATATCCAATCAATATCCACAAATGGTTAGTAGTATAGCCTAAATGCTATAAGCATACCGGTACGTACTCGGTCATAGTGCTGCCCACTAGGTAGCACGTTCTATTGATATCCTTCATTATAATTATAAAACATACATTCATAAAATAAATGATGCATGAATTTGAAATAAACAACAACATAAACCATATATATACTAGAAATATACCAAAAGTAAATCAGGTATATTTCGAGTATATATACTTCAAATAAATCCAATATATTTGCAAAATAAACTAGAAATATATTTAAAAATATTTTAAGTATAAATGTTAAATAAAACATGCAAATAATTTACAATATACTAAAAATAAATCAAAGATAAACCAAAAATAAACTAAAAATAAACTTAAATACTAATTGAGTTATTTATGCATATTTAATAAAAATAAAACATACATTTCTAAATCATGCACCCTAAAGCATATATTTATAGAATAGTAACTCACAATTAGTACGCTCCTCGAGATGGGTCCAACAGGCCTGGTCCACTAGGCCTCGGTCTCAGCGCAACTAAATATACAAAAATAATAGACATTAGAATAAACCTAACAGAAAATCCTAGAAACTCGATCTAGAATATTAGACACAGAATCAAAATTAGGGTTCGACTGGACATCACGTTTTACGAGAATTCTACCAAAAATCCGGCAGAACCTCCCCTGTAAAACGGACATCTCTCTACTCAAAGAGTAGAGCCAGCCCTGCAAAGAAATACACTTCAAAAAATAGACACAGAATCACATTCACAACCCCTCGGTCGGACTCCAAACTACACTTTACTGATCGGGGTCCACAATTATAGAATATTACAGAAATACCAAAAATACCCTTATATCATAAAAATAAATTTTATAAGTATAAATTACATAATTAACCCTAAAACACAGTAAAAACCGATAAAAACTCATTTATTTAGAAAAATCGTATATTATATATATAATTTGAAAATAATTCACGAAAAATAGTTTTAATTAGTTAAAAATACTAAATAATTTTTAGAAATCATTTTTATACCTTAAATAACTATTAAAACCAATTTAATTACATTTTTAGTCAATTTAGGGTAAAATTACCAAAATACCCCTATATATATAAATATATTAAATTAATCCAAAAATTCACCAAAAATAATATAATTGCACAAAATTAATTTTCTCAACATATTTATCAATAATATCAATAATTAAACTCAATTAACTAATTAATTTCAATTAAAAACACAATTAACCTAATTTTCCAAAATTACATAAACCTAAACAAATTCAAAATAAATACATAGAAATTCATAAAAATTCCAAATAAATTTATATTAATCATTTAAACACCTATATTTATCATAAAACACAATTTCATAATTTAATTAATTAATTTTCGAAAATTAGAAAATAATAATAAAATATTCAAAAATACCCAAAAATCAAAATAATTCCCAAAAATTCTATAAAAATTCACACATGAAGATTAAGCTAAGGGGAACAACATTTGTGAAGGAATTTTTTATGAATCAATCAATTAAAAGTTCAAAAAAATCAAGAACCCTAAAATGGCCGAATTACCAAAATCGAAACCTAAGCAAATCAAGACCATTTTAAGTGAAACAAAGCTTGGAATCACACTCACTGGAGCTCAAGGAGAAGAAAGAGGCTGGCGGTGTTGAAAATGGTGGCCGGAAACGTCGTGATCGACGGTGAGAATGAATTCGGCTTCCCGAGCTTATTCCAGCCAAACCTCGATGGAATAGGGCGCTGTTGGCGGCGGGGAAGGCTGGGGAAGGAGGTGGCACACCGGGAGGCACACCGACGGTGAGAAAATGGGATGGCAAGCGGTGGTGAGGGTGGAAACCAATCGGGGAAGAAGGAGAAGTGGGCGATGACACAACCGTAAATAACTCAAACTTTATTTTTTTGTTTAATATTAAATGTATATGTATATGTATATATATATATACTTTACACTATATATTAAAATAATATAAACTCACACACATTAAATATACACCATACACATATAATTTAATATTTTTAATAATTTATACACTAAAAATAATTAAATAATATTAAAACTAATTAATAAATAATAAAATATTAGGGTAATTAATTAAACCCTAGTTAAATAAATAAATACACATATATACGTTATTTAATACTTTAAAAATATATATGAGTTCATGAAAATATGAAAATCTATTTAAAATAATTAATAGTAAATTATTTACGTGAAAATTTCCCCGAAAATAAAATTCCCAGGAAAATTTTACGTAAAGTACTTAAAATAATATAAAAAAATTAAAATTAGCTTTAATTAAATTACAAACTCTTAAAATATCAATATTATATATAAGAATTATTAACACTGCATATCCTGATGCAGTATTAAAATATTTAAAAACACGGGATATTACAATGAAAATTTCAGAGAATATCCAACAAGGGAAATTCAAGAATAGAGTCAAGAATATCCGCCACACAGCCGGATAAATCAAAGGGAAATTCCAAGACATCCTGGCCAACATCACATATTATCCTCTATTTCAGAAATGGTGCAACATTGAACCTTCACCTAATTTACAAATGATCATCTCACAATTCAGATTGGGCAAACCCAAATTTTGGGCCTTTAAAATCTACCTTATATCATTTCAAAAACTCTTACTAAATTACCATCCCATATTATGGAGCTCAGATTGAAAGGGCTCAAACTCACTATTAGGATCATAAACATCCTACTTTTTGCAAAAATACCACAAATAACAAATGCTTGGAAAATCAAACATCTGCAGCAATAATGTCCGGACTTAACATCAATCATTATTATGATTAGGTAGCTGCCATTGATTGAGTTATTAAAGTTCATAAATCAAGCAACATTATATGATACTTAGGTTGTACTTCTAATGCACCAAGATTATATGGCACTTGGGCTGTGCTTCTAATACACTGAGACTATATGACACTCGGGTTGCACTTTTAATGCACCGAGGCTATACGGCACTTGGGCCGTGCTTCTAATTCATCAAGATTAGTCTAGTGACTGAAGCTGGCACCCTCAAGTCACTTCTATAGTACTGAGGTTCTGAGCATGTAAGCCTCGCGTCCTTGCACTGAGCATCTAAGCCTCAAGAATCTAAGTTCAGTGACTGAAGCTGGCACCCTTAAGTCGCTTTTTATAGTACTGAGGTTCCGAGCATGTAAGCCTCACGTCCTTGCACCTAGCATCTAAGCCTCAAGCATCTAAGTCCAGTGACTGAAGCTGGCACCCTTAGGTCGCTTTTATTACTAAGGTTCGGCACTCGGGCTATGCTTTTAATGCACCGAGCATCAAAACTCCAGTGATGACTGGTTCAATCATGTTGTCTCTATACTAGTGGGTTAATCTTTTACCCCAAAGCATTTTTTATTGCAGGTTTTATGCACTCAAGTCTAGCTGGCACTCCAATGATGATTTCAAGACTTGATATCGAGCTTTATCTTTTCTTGTGACTGAGGCTGGTCACCTCAGCTCACAATTCCATATCAGATACAATTACTTAAGTAGTCTCTCTCTCCAGGCAGATACAATGACATTTTTCATCATCTTATAGACCCGGATACATCAGACATAAATATCCAAAAAGACTTTCAAGAGGGACTCTTGATATCTCATATCAGTATTTTATTCTAATAAGGGTTATATTTCCTCGAAAGAGGAGGATTACTTGAATAAGAAGAAAGCTCAATAAGGAAGTCTATTTTAATTAGGAAGACTACTATACAAAGGAAGTCTCCTCCTCTCCTAAATAAGGCAATCCCACAAGACTAAGGAATCATATTCCTAAGAGGTTTGAGCAATATCTTCTCCTATAAATACATCTCATGACATCTCATGTCATTCATGTTCTCATTCTCATCATACAACATCACCAAGACATCATTCCATCATTTCATTACCTCATCATCACAAGCAATTATCCTTTACTCCTTTATTCTTTATTCTCTACTCTATTATGCCTATTTGCTTTATTATATTTTTTCTCATACCGTTACTAACTTAAGCTTTGGAGTGTTCATGGGGGAAATCCCACCCTTTTACCCATTCTCCTCATCGATGTAGGTTCCACAAGCAAAAATATCAATTTGGAGTTATCACCAAACATAGTCCAATTGGTTCTTATATATATACTTATATATTAATGAATGATATGCTTAATTCAATAAGCGGATTCTTTGGTTACAAGTGCTCATTTTTCTTTTATTTCTTACTTTGTTTTCAGCCATTTTAATTAAATTTTTTAAGCTGCATTTTCTTACTTCTCTTTGTAAAATTTTACAATAAAACTCAATATATACAACAACAATTTGGTGATAATGAAATCATAGAGTTTGTGGAAGTTTAAAATAGATAATTTGGCATGTTTCAAAAGTAAATTCTGCAACTATAACCTAAAGGAAACAACCTAGAAGATGATAAGTTCTGAAACTGTCCAAGAATCAAGTTTCAATGAAGAATATGGCAATATAAAGAACACTGAGTTTAGCAAATAAACTCATTCATAAACCTTTAAATTCCATGAAGAGAAACAGTAGTAAGGTTGCAAATTTCTAGCGAAGGTGCAGCATTAAAAAGATAAAATTTCAATAAACAGAATTGCTTACAAAAGTAAAGCAACACCAAAATTTCAGCAAATAAAATTGCGCACAAAACATTCAAATTCGCAAGGAAGGACAATACCAAAATTTGAAGTCCTAACAAGCATCAAGAATTCAAAAATAATTATAGAATCAGACCAGAATGAAGGGATGGAGTTCACTCACACAAGACAACCATCAAAAAGGATAATTCAACAATAGAATTTTAGCCAAATTAAGATTAGAAATATAAGAAATCCTAAGATTAAGAAGAAAAGGGTCAAGAAAAAATCCACTCATAGTTTGCTCTAGAACTCGCGTTCTTCTACTTAGCAGCTTCTTGTTCTTTTTTTTTAATGATAAACACAATTTGAGATTTTTATCTTTAAATTATTGATAAGTATTACATCTAAAACCATAAGAGAATGACACCTAACTCTATTTTTTAATCCTTTAATTAGTTTAATTAATTAATTTTTCTTTATCTCCAAGTTTTAGCATTATTATTATTATTATTATTATTATTATTATTATTATTATTATTATTATGTCCTTTCTAGAATTTTTTTTGCAATAAAATAAATTCTAAACCCCTTCTATATTTGCAATTACTATATTATACATATAAATATTTATTTATTATTCATTAATTTAATTTAATTTATTAACATATAATTTTAAGGTTAATTTCGAGTACGAACTTCACAATAACTGTAAATGTTAGTAAAATTAAACATATGTATTAATATGGTTATTAATTATGTAAACATTATTTTTTGAAATAATTTAGTAATTAGATGTATTTTAGTGTTAAATGTATAATGTATTATTTTAAATTTTTATAAATTATAAAAATAATTAATAATTTAAGTGATATTGTTAGTTACTAAATATTACATATTTAATAATAAAATTTAATGTATTTAAAAACATTTAGATATTTATGTCAAAATTATAAATTCATGTTAAAATTATTATAAATAAAAAATGTTTGTCCTTTTATACAAATATTTAGTTGATGTATCCTTTACACTCAATTTTAACTAAAATTAATTTTAAATAATAATTACAAATAATTCATTAAATTTAAACTTTTTTTTATCAAAATTTTAAAAGTAAACTAAATTACAAAAATAGAAAAGGTTTGAATGTTTTTTAGACCAATAGGCCTTAAATCTTTTGTAGTCTATTTTGGTCAAGCATGTATGTGACTGAAATGTTTCTTACTTTCTTCCAAGCGCTTTCCTAAGGAAGCTGAACTATGAAACTTTTCAAAGCTAGTGTATGGGATGGTAGCTCTTAATTTTTATAGATCATTCTAAGTTTGCTGGTGTCTACATAATATCTAAATTCTATTTTTTCTTATTCTAACTTCCTTTTGCCTTAACATAATAGATATAATTTTATCTCCACTTCTACAAGTAGTTATTCACAAATTTAGCACTCCATTTGTAAAAGAGATTGCTAGCAGATGCAGATTAGAAAGGGAGGTGACCTTTGCCATAAGTTACAAGTAATTCAAGCAATTTTTGAAGATGCAAAGGAGTAACAGCTTGTTGTGGTACCTCTATGTAGAGCCCATAAGTTTGAAAAAGAAAAAAAGGTGAATGTTAAAATCTACTGCATCAAATTCGGTGCAATAAATTTTGACATAAAAATATGTTAGAACCATGGCTATTAATAGTAATCCAAATGGTCATTTGCAAGCATGGAGTAAAGGAAGCCATAAGCAAAAACAGAAACAAAACAAAAATAAGTGAGTGAGGTGTCTGCTTGTGAGGTGAAAGCTAAAGCATCTTATTTTAATGAGCATGAGATAGTTTTAAGGGTTTGAGAAATTTTTCTCAAAGGGTGAGTGATAAAATAGTAAAGTCATTATTTTTGGGTGTTTGGGAAACATTTTAAGTGCCATTGTTTTGGTGAGAAGGGGATATGTCCAACTTTAATCTTAGGTTAAGAGTGGTAAGTGTTAAAAGGGGTGAGAGCAAAGAGAGATAGAGAAGGGAAACTAGGTCCTTTATTTTTCAATCTAAAGTGTTAGGGAGAGCTGGGGATAAAGAAATGATTATTGAAATCTTACTGGCCAACTGCCAAAGTGGGAAAATTGATGGAAATGTGTCTACTATTCTTGTTATTGGTTTAGGAGGGATTGGTAAAACCGCTCTCAACTAGTGTACAATGATGAGAGAGTGACTAGGAATTTTGATATGAAGATGTGGGTAGTTGTCAATGATTTCTTTGATGTTCAGAAGACTATGAAATAAATTGTAGAATCTACCATTAGAAAAAGGAGAAAATGTGATGTTTTGGATATGGATGGTGTTCAATATTTATTGTTTGAAAGAAAATTATTACTTGTGTTAGATGGTGTGTGGAATGAAAATACTGAGGAGTGGGTTGGACTTCGCATGTTACTTAAGTGTGGGGCTGATGGAAGTAGAGTCATAATCACTACTTGGAGTGAAAAGGTGTAATATCCCATGTTTTTAAATATTTTAATTGTCACGACTCAAAACAGGGGCCATGACCGATGCTAGGGAACGGGAATTCTTTCGAATCCGGAACCCGTAGCAAGCCTAAAAATAAAATAAACATGCAATAGTAATAATAATATATAATGCATCGGAAATAAAAATCATAAATATCATAATAACAATTTGATTAACTGGATTTAAATCAAATCTCATATATATAAATCTTTTAATACAAATCCAGTTTCAAATATAATACAATATCTCACATAAATAAAATACATAAAATCCCACCAAATTAATTTACAACTATTGCAGTGTCTAGATTATATAAAAATAAGACTCAAGTAAGTAGTTTACACAAAGAAGCCGGGGCGGAAGAAATCCGGCATACAGGCCTGCTACTGAGGTCTGAAGATGTTGACTCTCCTGAAAAATTGTCAACGGAGGGGAGTCAGACCTCACTGAGTGAATTACTATAATATATATACATACACACTAAATGACAATGCACACAGTCAACAATATATATATAATATGTATGTATACAAGCAAATACACACAGATGCAATAAAAATCATTTTATATATATTTTACTGGAAATCATCGTTTATGAAGGATCACATAGAACCCTAGAATATCGCAACCTCAGAAATAGTGTTAGACAACACTCTAGCCACACAGGCTCACTTATTCCAAATATATCCACTTAATCCATTTAGACAGTAGACTGGCCCCGAGACACTAAGTCAACCGAGCTCCAGCAGTCTGACTGCCAGTGTGATTGGCCCCGAGACACTTGGTCAACCGAGCTCCAACAATCACACCTCCAAACCATATCTCACACATCAATATTCATAATCAATCAATATCCATAAATAGGTTAGTAATATAGCCTAAATACTATAGGCGTACCGATACGTACTCGGTCCTAGTGCTGCCCACTAGGTAGCACGTTCTATCGATATCCTTCATTAATAAATGTAAAACATCCATTCACAAATAAATGATGCATGAATTTAAATAAAATAATAATATAAACCATATATATACTGAAAATATACCAAAAGTAAACCAGGTATATTTCGAGTATATATACGTCAAATAAATCTAATTAAATTACAATTTAAATTAGAAATATATTTAAAAACATTTTAAATATAGTTTATTAACAAAACATGTATACAATTTATTATATACCAAAAATATACTAAATATAAACTTAAGAAATAATCAAATTATTTATGTATATTTAATCCAAATAAAACATGCATTTCTAAATCATGCATCCTAAGCATATATATATAGAATAGTAACTCACCCTAGTGCGCTCCACGAGACGGGTTCGACGGGCCTGGTCCACTAGCCCTCGGTCTCGGCGCAACTAAACAAATAATAAATAATAGACATCATAATAAACCTAACAGAAATCCTAGAATTCGATCTAGAGTATTAAACATAGAATCGAAATTAGGGTTCGACCGAATATCACGTTTTACGAGAATTCTACCAAAAATTCGACAGAACCTCCCCTGTAAAATGGAAATCTCTCTACTCAAAGAGTAGAGCCGACCCTGCAAGGAAACACACTTAAAAAAAAACAAGCTCAACACTCAACCACAACCCCTCGATCGGACTCCAAACTACAGTCCACCGACCGGGGTCCATAATCACAGAATAATTTTAGAAAATACCAAAAATATCCTTATAACATAGAAATTCATTTTATATGTAGAAATTACATAATTAACCTTTAAACATAGTAAAAACCGATAAAAACTCATTTTATTAGAAAAACCGTATATTATATATATAATTGAAAATAATTCACGAAAAATAGTTTTAATTAGTTAAAAATACAAAATAATTTATAGAAATCATTATTATACCTTAAATAACTATTAAAACCAATTAAATTACATTTTTAGCCAATTTAGGGTAAAATTACCAAAATGCCCTTATATATATAAATATACTATAATTACTTCAAAAATTCACCAAAAATTATAAAATTATCCAAAATTAATTTTCTCAACATATTTATCAATAATATTAATAATTAAACTCAATTAACCAATTAAATTCAATTAAAAACATAATTAACCCTAATTTCCCAAATTTACATAAACTTCAATAATTCAAAATAAATACATAGAAATTCATAAAAATTCCAAATAAATTCCTATAATTAATTTCAACACATAATTTAACCATAAAACACAATTTCATAATTTAAATAATTAATTTCCGAAAATTAGAAAATAATATTAAAATATTCAAAAATACCCAAAAATCCAAAAAATATCCAAAAATTCCACAAAAATTCATACATGTATATTAATTCACTAGGAACAATATTTTTGAAGGGAGTTTTCATGAATCAATCAATTTGAAGCTCAAAAAAATCAAAAATTCTAATATGGCCGAATTGGAAAATTCAAAACCTAATCAAATCTAGACCATTTTAGCTCAAACCAAAGCTAGAATCACACTCATTGGAGCTCAAGGAGAATAAAGAGACCGACGGTGTCGAAAATGGTGGCCGAAATCATCGTCGACGGCGAGGAGAAGGATTTCGGCCAAAATGGAAGAAAAGAGGCTGCCGGCGCCGGGGAAGGAGGTTGCTGGCGGTGGGGGACGGCTGGGAACGGCGGGTGGCAAGCCGGGAGGCACACCGATGGTAGTGGAACGGCAGTTGCAGTGGCAGTTGGTGGTGAGGGGGGTGGTCGGGCGCGGGAAGGAGAGGAAGAAGAAGCAGAAGAAAAAAGAAAAGAAAAGAAAAAGAAAAAGAAAAAGAAAAAAAGAAAAAAAATAAAAATTTTAATAAAATATTTGAAAAATTTCACATCCACACATATAATTTAATATTTTAATAATTTAATAATAAATAAAATAATTAAATAATAATAAATTAATAAACAAATAATAAAATATTAGGGTAATATTAATTAAACCCTAATTAAATAAATATTTACACACATAGGCTTTATTTAGTATTTTAAATATACGTATGAGTTCATGCAAGTCCGAAAATATATTTAAAATAATTAATAATAAATTATTTACGTGAAAATTTCCCCGAAAATGCAAGTCCCCGGGAAAATTTTACGTAAGGCACTATAAATAATACACAATAATTAAAATAGGTTTTAAATAAATATCAACTCGTAAAAATATCGTAATATATATACAAAAATTATTAACACTGCATATCCCGATATAGTATTAAAATATTTAAAAACACGGGATATTACATTAATACTGCATCGGGATATGCAGTGTTAATAATTTTTGTATATATATTACGATATTTTTACGAGTTGATATGTGTTTGAAACCTATTTTTATTTATTGTGTATTATTTTACGTGCTTGACGTAAAATTTTCCCGAGACTTTTATTTTCGGGGAAATTTTCACGTAAATAATTTACTATTAATTATTTTAAATTTATTTACGGACTTGCATGAACTCATACATATTTTTAAATTACTAAATAAAGCTTATGTGTGTATATATTTAATTAATTAGGGTTTAATTTATTACCCTAATATTTTATTATTTATTTAATTGTTTTATTGTTATTTAATTATTTTTATTTATTATTAAATTTTAAAATATTAAATTATAAGTGTGTGGTGTATATTTAATGTTTTTAATTTAATATTATTTTATTATATAGTATAAAGTATATATATATACATATATACATTTAATATATTAACAAATTATAAAGTTTGAAATAATTACAAAACTGCCACCCGAACTTCCTCTCACTCCCCGACCATTTCCCTTGCCGTCCGGTCGCTGATACTCCCATTTTCTCACTGTTTGTGTGCCGTCCGGCGTGCCACCTCCTTCCCCAGCCTTCTTCGCCGCCAGCAGCACCCTATTCCGTCGAGTTTTGACCGGAGAAGTCGAATTCCTCTTCACCGTCGATCACGACGTTTTCGGCCACCATTTTCGACACCGCCGGTCTCTTTCTTCTCCTTGATCTTCGGTGAGTGTGATTCTAGCTTTGGTTTGAGCTGAAATGGTCTTGATTTGCTTAGGTTTCGAATTTTCGATTTCGGCCATATTAGGGTTCTTGAATTTTTTTGGACTTCAATTTGATTGATTCATGAAAAATTCCTTCACAAATATTTTTCCCCTTAGCTTAATCTACATGTATTTTGTAGAATTTTTGGAGATTATTTTGATTTTTGGGTATTTTTGAATATTATTTTCTAATTTTCGGAAATTAATTAATTAAATTATGAAATTGTGTTTTATGATAATTTTAGGCATTTAAATGAATTATGTAAATTTATTTGGAATTTTAATGAATTTCTAAGTATTTATTTTGAATTATTTAAGTTTATGTAATTTTGGGAAAATTAGGTTAATTATGTTTTTAATTGAATTTAATTGGTTAATTGAGTTTAATTATTGATATTATTGATAAATATGTTGAGAAAATTAATTTTGGATAATTATACTATTTTTGGTGAATTTTTGAAGTAATTTTAGTATATTTATATATATAGGGGTATTTTGGTAATTTTACACAAAATTGGCTAAAAATGTAATTTAATTGGTTTTAATAGTTATTTAAGATATAAAAATGATTTCTATAAATTATTTGGTATTTTTAACTAATTAAAACTATTTTTCGTGAATTATTTTCAATTATATATATAATATACGGTTTTACTAACAAAATGAGTTTTCATCGGTTTTTACTGTGTTTAAAGGTTAATTATGTAATTTTTACCTATAAAATGTATTTCTATGATATAAGTGTATTTTTGGTATTTTTGAAATTATTCTGTGTTTATGGACTCCTGTCTGTAGACTGTAGTTTGGAGTCCGACCGAGGGGTTGTGGATTTATTGTTGAGCCTATTTTTCGAAGTGTGTTTCTTTGCAGGATCGGCTCTACTCTTTGAGTAGAGAGATGTCCGTTTTACAGGGGAGGTTCTGTCGAATTTTTGATAGAATTCTCGTAAAATGTGATGTCCGGTTGAACCCTAATTCTATTTCTGTGTCTAATATTCTAGATCGATATCCTAGGATTTCTATTAGGGTTATTCTGATTTTTGTCGTTATTGTTTGTTTAGTTGCACCGAGACCGAGGCCTAGTGGACCAGGCCCGTCGGATCCATCTCGTGGAGCGCACTAAGTGTGAGTTGCTATTTTATGTATATATGCTTTAGGATGCATGATTTAGAAATATACGTTTTATTTTGATTAAAATGCATAAATAATGTGATTTGTATTTAAGTATATTTTTGGTATATATTAAATTAAATGCATGTTTTGTTAATAAAATTATATTTAAAATGTTTTCAAATATATTTCTAGCTTAATTTATAATTTTATTAGATTTATTTGACGTATATATACTCGAAATATACCTGGTTTACTTTTGGTATATTTCTAGTATATATATGGTTTATAATGTTATTTTATTTAAATTCATGCATCATTTATTTGTGAATGGATGTTTTATATTTATTAATGAAGGATATCGATAGAACGTGCTACCTAGTGGGCAGCACTAGGATCGAGTACATACCGGTGCGCTTATAGCATTTAGGCTATATTACTAACCAGTTTAAGGATTTTGATTGGAATTGATTTATCTGATGTGTGAGATGTGATTGCTGGAGCTCAGTTGACCAAGTGTCTCGGGGCCAATCACACTGGCAGTCAGACTACTGGAGCTCGGTTGACTTAGTGTCTCGGGGCCAGTCTACTGTCTAAATGGATTAAGTGGATATATTTTGGAATAAGTGAGCCTGTATGGCTAAAGTGTTGTCTAACACTGTTTGAGGTTGTGATATTCTAGGGTTCTATGTGATCCTTCATAAATGATGATTTTCAGTAAAATATACATAAAATGATTTTACAGCATCTGTATGTATTTGTCTGTATATATACATATTAGATATATACTGTTGATTGTATGTATTATCATTTAGTGTGCATGTATATATATTATAGTAATTCATTCAGTGAGGTCTGACTCCCCTCCGTTGACTAATTTTTCAGGAGAGTCATCATCTTCAGACCTCAGTAGCAGGCCCATACGTCGGATTTCTTCCGCCTCAGCTTCTTTATGTAAACTGCTTACTTGAGTCTTGAGTTTTATTTTATCTAGACACTGCAGTAGTCATTAAATATTTAAAGAGATGTTGTATTATACATGAACTGGATTTGTATTAAAAGAGCTTATATATATATGAGATGAGTATTTGATTTAAATCCAGTTGATGCAAATGTTATTATTATATTTATGAATTTTATTTCCGCTGCATTATATATTGTTATTATTATTATTGCATGTTTATTTTATTTTTTTAGGCTTGCTACGGGTTCCGAATTTGAAAGAATTCCCGTTCCCTAGCGTCGGTCATGGCCCCTGTTTTGGGTCGTGACAAAAGGTTACCTTAATTATGGGTAGAATGCCCTCTCATCGTTTGGAGAGCTTTGTGATGATGATTGTCTGGAATTATTCAAATAGAGGGCTTTTGCCAATGATCAAGGGGAATATTTATAATTGTTGCCCATTGGCAAATAGATTGTGAAGAAATGGTCGGGTATGCCTCTAGTTGCAAAGACCTTAGGGAGTTTGATGCACTTCAAAAAAAAGCCAAAGGAGTGGTTATTTGTGTAAAATAATGATGTTTAGAATTTTTATGGAATTAAACATGGTATCCTACCTGCTCTAAGGTTGAGCTATACTCATTTGCCACTACAGCTCAAAGCATGCTTTGCTTATTATTTGCTATTTTCATGAAACTATGTGATAAAAAGGGAAATGTTAATTTATGTATGGATTATTAAAGGCTTCATTCAGTCAAGTGAGAAGAAATCAACAGAGGACATTAGCAATCATTATTTCAATAATCTCATGTGGATGTCTTTCTTTCGAGATATTGTATGGAGCACCAATAGTGATGTATTAGAATGCAAAATGCATCCTCTATGAATGGTCAAATTCCTTTGAGTTAGCTTGAGCTTCAATTGGACAGCAAATCAATCTCTGTAAAAGGGAAAAACTAGGTGAAGGTGGGCTAGTTTGCCCAAGCCCCCTCCGATGGTTAAGTTAACTTGAGTCCTCAGAGAGATAGGTTAGATAGGAAAAACCATATCTAAAAAGAGATGAAATTATTTGTAAATGGTTTTGTATAAAAATGGTGGTGGAGCAGAAAAGAAAAATGGAAGAAGAAGAAGAAAAAGAAAAAGAAGTTGGGGAAGAAGAAGAAAAAGGGTGACATTTATATAGTGTAAGTAAGTAGAGGGTTAGTGAGAGATAGAGTGATATGACTAGTGGAACATACCTGATAACATAAGGGAGGAGTAGGAGTAGGTGCTATAATGATTGACAAAATGTTCATTTAATGCTTGGTAGGAGTGACTTATAGGATTTATCTAGAGAGAGATCTCACTTTTAGGGCTTAGAGCATTTTCTTAAGAGAGGTGCTCCATTTGGGTGTTAGGACTTGGTGTCCTTCATAGAAAATTTCTCCTAGTGATATTCAACCTTGGCTTAATTCTTGAAGGTTAAAAAGTCAACAAGTCAAAAGTAGGTTGAGGTGGCACATAAGACAAATCTACTTTCCATGTGTTGGGCTTCTACTAGAGGTGTATTTTTTGTGTATCATCATATGTCCCCCACTCTGAGTCTAGAACAAATGTTGTAGATGAAAGAGTTTAGTTGGTGGGTTCTTCCTTGATTTTTCTTATTAGAACATTTTTATGGAGTACAGGATTTTGGGATATGATTTTAGTTATTTTTCTTTTAAGAAGTTTCTTTACAATGAGGCTTTTAGGATTTAGGAGTGTTCCTTATATTTGAGTGTTTTCCTTGAGAGGAAAATTTATGTTTGAGTAGGATATCTGTATAAGAAATCCTTGGGGACATGATTTTTTAATGATTTGATTGATTCTCCCTGGGGAGCATTTTTGTATCACAATTCTATGGTGATATAGGATTCTCGCTTTTGGAGAATGACATTTGAATTTGGTGGGTTTTGTCCCTCTATGATTTGGAGTTTGCTCCCTATGTAGGTCTTTAAAGTAGTTGAGATTCTCTCCCTTAGGGGAGTTAATAATTTCTCAGTGTGAATTTCCAATAGAGGAAATGTTGCTCCCATAGGGGAGTTAGTGATTCTTGAGAATATATTCTTTTGGAGGAAAATTTCTCTCCCTTGAGGGAGGTTGAGATATCCATATAGATGCTCTTATGAAATAATTTTTGCCTTCCTTGAAGGAGATTCGAATCTTTTATTGAGTTTTTTATGAAGGAATTTTTACTCCCATGGGGGAGGTAAAAGTCTTTATTGAGAATTTCCTATAAGAAAAATTTTCTCCCTATAGGGAGTTTGATATCTTCAACTAAGAATTTCCAATTAGGAAATTTTTACTCCTATATGGGAGTTGGAGATATATGACTGTGAATTTTTTATAAATTTTTTTTCTCTCTTGGGGGAGGTTGAGTTCTATATATTTCCTATGGAGGAAATCTCTCCTTTTAGAGAGGTAAACATGTCTAACAAAATATTTCTTGTTAAGAAAATTCCCCTGAGTAGGTAGTCCTTGTAGCTAAATTTCTAAGAGTTAGCATGAATCAGGTGCTTCGAAAGATTCCTCTACCAAGACCTTTAACACTATAATTGCTACTGATGTGAAGGCATCTTAATCTCATTTAGATGTTAAGATTAGGTGAAAAGCAACTCCAATAATGATTGAGAATTCCCTTGCAATAAGGCTCTCATAAGAAAAATTTGATAGTTTTTTCTCTCTATAAGAGAGGAAAAGGAAAAAAGAGGGAAGCATCCAAAGAGCTTAATTTTTTTTTATTCTGAAGAGGAGAGTAAACTTCCATCTTGAATGGCAAGGCTATACAAAAACTTGCTCCTTTATGTCACAATGAAGGATCTCAGGGTTTATTTTGAGAAGGAGGTACTTAGGGAAAGAATTAGAAAAATGAGTTGCCATTGCTAAAACTCTTAAAGAAAATTTAAAAATTTGATGACTTTAGGAAGGTAATGGTATCATATGCTCTAAATTGATATATATAAGGGTGGTTTGATCTTTGTGAATGGCTCATGGTCATTTTCTTGAGTAAGACTTTTCATGCTTTGAAGTTTGTTGAAGGAGATTCTACTGCTATTTAGGATGGAGATTCCATAGAAGAAAAGGTAACCTTTAGCCAACTTTGAGGGCATTGAAACTTTAACAAATGTTCATTAACTTCTTAATTTCCCTGGGAGACCAGAAAAATCTATAGATGTTCATGATGCCCTTGAAGCAAATCAAGTGGAGAATATTGTTATATTCCCTTCCTCAAATAATAAAAGCAAATGTTAAACTTCTTTCTTTATAAGAGAGAGTTGTTATAGTTCAAGGTAACAGTGTTGGGAATATTCCTATTAGGATTTTTTCATTGAATGTTTTGCCTGATATTGTTTTTAAGTGGTGATGCCATTAGATGCATTTTCTTATAAGTTTCCCATGTGTTTATTCTGTTGATGTTGACTAGCACTATCTTTCTCAATACTTTAATTAAGATCTTCTACTTTTTAGATTCTTCAAGTGTTATTTCACTCTCATACGTTCCTTTATTCTTTCTACTTGAATAGAGGTCCTAAATGAGGAGTCATATGTTTAGAATAAACCTCCTAGGTAGATGTTTATATGAAGTTTATTAGTTTCTCATCATGAGAATTTTTGATATTTGATAAGATCCCCTTAGGGAAATTATGACTCTTGATTAATTCCTCAAGGGAGGATTCTATAAAGGTGGCCTCCTTTATGGAGTGTGATGTGCCATATTTATATATAATTTTTATAGCATTTTTTAAAATTATTATTATTTTCAGTCTAATTACATTTAATCATGATGCATTTTTATTTTAATATAGTAACATTTCCTTTTTGTTGCATGGTTGGGTTTATTGTCTGGGTTTTATCATGCTAATGTAGGTTTATAAGGATTTGGAGTCTAAAAGTCCACGGTTGTCTGGGCTCGTATGGTCTCCTGGTCCAACAAGTTGAAGGCATGGTCATGGAACTCTCAACATGGGTGGAAATGAAGAAACACAGCCCGTGCAAGAGACCCATGTGCGGACTCATTAGGAAGCATGAGTTTGAACACGGGGCATGCTTTCGTTGTTCTGTGAACACGGATGGAGCAACACGACCCATGTCATCTCTATTATCAACACGGCCAAAGCACGGGTCGTGTCCAAAAGGCATGCTAAGTCAGAATTAAGTTCCTGTTTTATTAGAGTATTTGATTTGGAAAGTTTTATCTCTCTAAGGTAACAGAATTGGAAGGATTTCTAGAGAAGCACAAGACACACATATAAAAGGAAAAAGAACCCTAATTCTGAGAGAGAGGGGTACGTAGACAGAGGGGCAAGGAAGAGGATTGAAGAAACAGAGACTATTTTTCTAGACTTTTTTTTATATTCATTTATTCCTGTATTTAATAATTTACTTATATGTAACTAAACTCTTTTAGAGTTTGGATTCATGTAGCTAGGATTATTGCTTGTCTGGATATTATTTTATTACAGTTAATTATCATCAATCAATTTCTTAGGTTTTGCTTTGTCATGACCCAAACTAGGAGTCATGACCGGCGCTAGGGAACGGGAATTCTTTCGAATCCGGAACCCGTAGCAAGCCTAAGAAAATAAAATCATGCAATAATTAAATAAAAATACGACAGAATTAAAATTTTTCAAATCAATATTAAAGTAAATTCTCCAAATCCTTTCATAAATGTATACATTTTAGTACAATGTTCAAATACAATTTCTCAGAGTATTTAATATCCAAATAAAATAATACACTTCCAATATAATAACACTACTACTGCAGTTTCTAGAATACAATTCAAAGTTCAGAATATACATTTGCATAAAATAGCCGGGACTGAAGAACACCGGCGAGGAACTCTATAACTAAGGTTTGACGATATGGGATCTCCTGAAAAAAAATAATTGAGGGGGGTCAGACCTCACTGAGTGAATTATTATACTATATATACATGCAAACTAAACCATAACAATCAGACATTCTTATATATATGTATATATATATATGTATATATATATATGTATATATACACATTTCACACGAATTCCAAACTTTGCTTTTATAAATATACAGAATGTAGGAAAACGTTTAATTAAATTCATGAAGGATCCATAGAACCCTAATAGTAACAACCTCAACAACCCCATCATCACTCTAGCCATGCAGGCTCACTTGATTCCAAATAGAACACTTATTCCAATATGGACAGCAGACTGGCCCCGAGACACTAAGTCGATCGAGCTCCAACGATCTGACTATCAGTGTGATTCGCCCCGAGACACTTGGTCAATCGAGCTCCAGCAATCACACTATCTATCACCTCACATCTTAACCAACCCAATAGATCATTCAATTCACTTATGGACAGTAGACTGGCCCCGAGACACTAAGTCAACCGAGCTCCAGCAGTCTGACTGTCAGTGTGATTGGCCCTGCAATCACACTATCTAACATACTATTAATCTTAGTCAAATCAATTAAATCAATTATAATCACCCAATTTTAACTCTCACTCAATCCTTATCTATCGTACCGGTACGTACACGGTGCTAGTGCTGCCCACTAGGAAGCACGTTCTATTGACATCCTTCACTTAGAATAAATCATTCATTCGGAAAATAATTAATGTAGAACAATATTCATAATAGTAAAACCAACCATATATATATATAT
The DNA here is from genome assembly GCA_947683625.1 of Mallotus nudiflorus. Classification (NCBI taxonomy): domain Eukaryota; kingdom Viridiplantae; phylum Streptophyta; class Magnoliopsida; order Malpighiales; family Euphorbiaceae; genus Mallotus; species Mallotus nudiflorus. The sequence goes on along the minus strand of CANTUR010000166.1, from coordinate 5,316,763 downwards.
GTACCTAAAATATACCAAGTATATTTCAGGTATATATATATATATATATATATATATATATATATATATATATGTCAAATAAAATATGAAATAGACTAAAGATAAATCATTAATATATTTAAAAACAATTTAAATGAGTAACAATAATATAAAATGCATTTTCTTAAAAAAATGTACTTAAATATACAAAAGATATACCCTAAGTACACAAATCATTTAATAAAATATTTATGTATAAATATTCATTTAAATATATGTTTGTGTTTAACATATATTCACAAATATACGAAAAATGAACCTAATTATCTAGCATGCATATATCAAAAATAAACCCTAAATATACCACTAATGTGTTAGGTTTAATTTAATAATAAAACATGTATTTATTTGGAAATAAATCAAAAATATACCAAAAATAAACTTAAAAATAATTTAAGTGTAGGTTTATAATTTAACATGCAATTATTTAAGAATAAACCTATAATCTACTGAAACTATACCTAAAGTATACTAATCATTTAATAAAATAATTATGTCTAAGTGTACATTTTAAAATATGTATATATTACTCAAATGTATTAAACTTAAACCTAGTTGTTTAATGTGCATATATCAAACTAACATGCATAATTATTTAATATGCATATATATAAAAATGCAACCCTAGATATACCAAAAACATTATAATTTAAATCCCTTTTAAAACATACAATGAAACTGAAAAATTCTAAATAATGCACCCTATATGCAGTGCATATATATACAGTATAATAACTCACATGTTAGCGCTCCACGAGACAAACTCGGCGGGCCTGATCCATTAGGCCTCAGTCTCGATGCAGCTAGACAAACAAATGACAACATGAATCAAAATAAATTTAATGGAAATTCTAAAGACTCGATCTAGAATTTTAGACACAGAATTAGAATAAGAATTTGACCGGACATCACGTTTTATGAGAATTCTACCGAAAATCCGGCAGAACCTCCCCTGTAAAACGGACATCTCTCTACTCAAAGAGTAGAGTCGGTCCTGCAAGGAAAACACACTTCGGAATAACACCAAATTCACAACTACAATCCCTCGGTCAGACTCCAAACTATAATTTACCGACCGAGGTTCACAATTCACAGAATAATTATAAAATACCGAAAATGCCCTTATATAATAAAAATACATTTTATAAATCCAAATTACGTAATTAACCCTAAAACATACTAAAAATCAATAAAAACCCATTTATTTAGAAAAATAGTATATTATATATAATTTGAAAATAATTTACGAAAAATAGTTTTAATTAGTTAAAAATACTAAAAATTTGCAGAAATCATTTTTATACCCTAAGTAACTATTAAAACCAATTTAATTACATTTTTAGCCAATTTAGTGTAAAATTACCAAAATACCCCTATATATATAAATTTACTAAAATAAATCCAAAATTCACCAAAAATAATATAATTACTCAGAATTAATTTTCTCAACATATATTTCCATAATATCAGTAAATATACTCAATTAACCAATTTATTTCAATTAAACACATAATTAACCCTATTTTTCAAAATTACATAAACTTAATAAATTTCAAATAAATACATAAAAATTCAAAAAAATTACAAATAAATTTCTATAATTCATTTCAACTCCTATAATCACCATAAAACACAATTTCATAATTTAATTAATTAATTTTCGAAAATTAGAAAATATTAATAAAATAATCAAAAATTCACAAAAATTAAAATAAATTCCAAAAATTCTAAAAAAATTACAGAATGTAGATTAAGCTTTCAGGAACAAAGTTTGTGAAGGGAGTTTGCAAGATTCATCAAGATTGAGCTTAAAAAAAATTCAAAAACCCTAAAGCTCCATAAACTAAAAATCAACAAAACTCAAGAAATAGGTAATGAAAGCTTAAGCTAAGCTTAGATTCATGTTCACCGGAGTCTAGAGAGTTGATAGAGACCGGAAGCTCGAGAAACGGTGGTCGGAAGTGATGGAAGCACAGTGAAGGTTAGGGAACGGGTTGCGCAGGAGGAGATAAACTCTCTGTGTTAATCTTGTTTATGTGTGAATGTATATATTGTTGAATGTTTCTGTGTAAGTTTGGTGTTTAATATATGGGTATGCATGCATGTATGTGCTCATTATTGCATGCATGTGTATGTATATATATATATATATATATATATATATATATATATATATATATATATATATATATTCACACATATAATAATAAACACACACATACAAATTAAACTCACATAAAATAACATTTAATAATAATGATAATTTTAATAAAATAAATAATAGAATTTGATAAAACAATAATAGAATTAACAATGCTCTAAATTAAATATTATTAAAATAGTTCTATCCAAAATAATAATTGTAAATAACACAAATTAAATATCCAAAATAATAAGTTTCAAATTAAAATATTTACGTAGAAAAATATAATTAAACATAAAATAATAATAATTAATCATAAAATAATTAAATAATTAAATATAACTTTTAAATTTATTAATACTGTATATCTCATTATATAATAAAATAATTCAAAAATCAGGGTTATTACATGCTTCATTAATCTTGTGTTTAATTTAGGCCTGATTAAATGCATGCCTGTGGATAAATTTATGACAATGAAAGTTGCATGATTTGTTAGCTCATAAAACTTATGATTCTTATGACCCTTGATCATGAAAGTAGACAAGACCTTAGGGGATTAATAGACTGTTAAGGAACTTAATAAACCTAAGTAATTCATTAGACCATGAGAATAGGCTGTGTTTGCTTTAGGTATGCCTAAGTGACTTTGAAAAAAGCCTTAGGAATTTATGAACAGCCTACCCTTGATTGAAATTTATTAACTGAATTAATAAAATCCTGTAATTCAAGCAAGTGCTTGGTGAATGAATCCAAGCTTTAGTTTTTAAATCTTTAAAAACTAAAAATATAATATGTTTACATTAGCATTTTGTTTATATATTAATTTAATTTTTCAGTTTAAAAATCATTCATTCTATTAGCTTGTAAAAGGCAAGACCTGTAATATCCCGTGTTTTTACATGTTTTTATACTGTATCGGGATATGCAGTATTAATAATTTTGAATATGTATATATACGATATTTTTATGAGTTGATATGTATTTTAAACCTATTTTAATTACTGTGTTTTATATACAGTGTTTTACGTAAAATTTTCCCGGGACTTTCATTTTCGGGGAAATTTTCACGTAAACAATGTATTATTAATTATTTTAAATGTATTTACGGACTTGCATGAACTCATACATATTTTTAAACTATTAAATAAAGTCGGTGTGTGTATATTTATTTAGGGTTTATTAATTCCCTAATATTTTATTAAGTATTTAATTGTTTTAATTGTTATTTAATTAATTTTATTTGGTATAAATTATTAAAATATTAATATTTTTATGTGTGTGGTGTATATTTGATGTGTGTAATTTAATATTATTTTAATATATAGTATAAAGTATATATATATACATATATACATTAAAAATCAAAAGAATTTGCAAAATTACCATTTTGCCCCCGATAGTTCTTCTTCTTCTTCTTCTTCTCCGACCGTTCCTTCACCGTCCGGCCGCCTGTCATGCCGTTCCTTCACCGTGGGTGTGCCGTCCGGTGTGCCACCATCTTCCCCGACCAGTTTCGCCGCCTGTGGAGGCCGTTTCCGGCGTCGGGAGAGTGATTTTGGCCGGAGAAGCCGAAAATCAACTCACCGTCGATCACGACGATTCCGGCCACCATTTTCGACACCGTCGGTCTCTTTCTTCTCCTTGAGCTCCGGTGAGTGTGATTCTAGCTTTGGTTTGAGCTAAAATGGTCTAGAATTGCTTAGTTTTCGATTTGTCAAATTCGGCCTATTAGGGTTTTCGATTTTTTTCGAATTTTTATTGATTGATTCATGCTTAATTCCTTCACAAATGTTGTTCCTAGTAGCTTAATCTTCATGTGTGAATTTTTGTAGAATTTTTGGAGATTGTTTGGATTTTTGGGTATTTTTGAATATTTTAATATTATTTTCTAATTTCGGAAATTAATTATTTAAATTATGAAATTGGATTTTATGGTTAAATTAGGTGTTGAAATGAATTATAGGAATTTATTTGGAATTTTTATGAATTTCTAAGTATTTATTTTTAATTATTGAAGTTTAGGTGATTTTGGAGAAATTAGGTTAAATGTGTTTTTAATGGAAATTAATTGGTTAATTGAGTTTAAATGTTGATATTATTGATAAATATGTTGAGAAAATTAATTTTGGATAATTGTATAATTTTTGGTGAATTTTTGAAGTAATTTAAGTATATTTATATATATAGGGGTATTTTGGTAATTTTACCCTAAATTGTCTAAAAATGTAATTTAATTGGTTTTAATATTTATTTAAGGTATAAAAATGATTTCTACAAATTATTTAGTATTTTTAACTCATTAAAACTATTTTTCGGGAATTATTTTCAATTATATATATAATATACGGTTTTTCTAATAAAATGAGTTTTAATCGGTTTTTATAGTGTTTCAAGGTCAATTATGTAATTTTTACCTATAAAATGTATTTCTGTGATTTAAGGATATTTTCGGTATATCTGGAATCATTTTGTGTTTGTGGACCCCGGTCGGTGGACTGTAGTTTGGAGTCCGACCGTGGGATTTTGATTGTGTTGAGCTTGTATTTCGAAGTGTGTTTCTTTGCAGGGTCGGCTCTACTCTTTTGAGTAGAGAGATGTCCGTTTTACAGGGGAGGTTCTGCCGGATTTTCGGTAGAATTCTCGTAAAACGTGATATCCAGTCGAACCCTAATTCTGTTTCCGTATTTTAATACTCTAGATTGAATTCTAGGATTTCTGTTAGGTTTATTCTAATGTCGGTTATTTATTGCTTGTTTAGTTGCGCCAAGACCGAGGGCTAGTGGACCAGGCCCGTCGGACCTGTCTCGTGGAGCGCATTAGGTGAGTTACTATATTATATATATATGCTTAGGATGCATGATTTAGAAAATGCATGTTTTATTTTGACTGAATATGCATAAATAATGTGATTTATATTCAAGTATATTTTTGGTATATAATAAATTATATACATGTTTTGTTAATAAAATATATTTAAAATGTTTTTAAATATATTTTTAGTTTAATTCATGATTTGATTGAATTCATTTGACATATATATACTCAAAATATACCTGGTTTATGTTTGGTATATTTCCAGTATATATATGGTTTAGATTGTTGATTTATTTAAATTCATGCATCATGTATTTGTGAATGAATGTTTTATTATTTATTAATGAAGGATATCAATAGAACGTGCTACCTAGTGGGCAGCACTAGGACCGAGTACGTACCGGTACACCTATAGTATTTAGGCTATAATACTAACTTATTTGTGGATATTGATTTGATTGTGATTATCGATGTGTGAGATGTGGTTTGGGTGTGATTGCTGGAGCTCGGTTGACCAAGTGTCTCGGGGCCAATCACACTGGCAGTCAGACTGCTGGAGCTCGGTTGACTTAGTGTCTCGGGGCCAGTCTACTGTCTAATTGGATTAAGTGGATATATTTGGGATAAGTGAGCCTGTGTGGCTAGAGTGTTGTTTAACACTATTTTCTGAGGTTGCGATATTCTAGGGTTCTATGTGATCCTTCATAAACTGGGATTTTTCAGTAAAATATATAAAAATGATTTTTCTGCATCTGTATGAATTTGCCTGTATATATACATATTATATATATACTGTTGACCGTATGCATTATCACTTAGTGTGTATGTATATATATTATAGTAATTCACTCAGTGAGGTCTGACTCCCCTCCGTTGACTATTTTTCAGGAGAGTCAACTTCCTCAGACCTCAGTAGCAGGTCGATACGCCGGATTTCTTCCGCCCCGGCTTCTTTATGTAAATTGTCTACTTGAGTCTTATTTATTTTATCTAGACACTGCAGTAGTTATGAATTAAAGTATGGGATTTTATGTACTTTATTTTAAAGAGATGTACTATATTGAAACTGGATTTGTATAAAGATTATACATATATGTGATGAGATGAGTTTTGAATTAAATCCAGTTGATATGGAAAAATGATATTATGATTTTTTATTTCCGCTGCATATTATATTTTTATTGTTGTTATGGCATGCTTTATTTTATTTTTAGGCTTGCTACGGGTTCCGGATTCGAAAGAATTCCCGTTCCCTAGCGCCGGTCATGGCCCCTATTTTGGGTCGTGACAAGACCACACTTAGTGCTAGGATTTTTCATCTCCCTGTGGGAATGATACTCACTCATCATATATTACTTATAACGAGCCATACACTAGCGAAAACCGCTCAACAGAGTGTGGATGATTGATTCCCTTTTAGAATTCCTGAAAGAAAGTTCTCATTCATAGAGAGTATTCTGATTAATTTCCTTATAGGATTCTTGGGTGAACATTCTTACTTATAAAGAATGTCATGATTAATTAATTTATTAGATTATTCCTGAGATAAAGTTTTCACTTGTGGAGATTGGTTCCCTTTTGGAATAATTCCTAGATGGAATATCTTACTTATAGAGAATGTTCTAATTGAGTCCCTTATAAGGTGATTCCTGAGAGGAAGTTCTCACTTGTGGAGATTTAGTAAAGACTGGTTCCTGCATAGGTGCTCATATTAGAGCAATTCAATTTGTCTCACTTCTAGAGACTTTGGATTTTGAATGCATTCTTTTGGTTCACCTCACTTCTGGAGGTGTTCCTCATGAGATGAGGAAATTGATTTGTATTATGTTCCTTGATAGGAAGCTCATAGAGGATTTCTTCCTTTTATGTTAATATTTAGTATAAGATTCTAAATCATGTGTCACAACGTAATAGCTTTAAAGTTTGTAATTTCTAAAATGAGATAAGTAGAAAAGCTTTGTTACTAGAGAATATCTGAGCATGATCATATATGTAAAAAGAGATATACAAGAAGAGGATGTATTCATTTCAAGGAGAGGCTTAACAATTATGCCATATAGATAGAAGAGCTTCAAAAAAGATAATCCCTTCCTTCATAAAGGAGTGTACCATTACTTTATAAAAACCCAGATAGATAACAAGTTTCCTTTAGAGACTACTAGGTAATAAATTCATACTCTAGCAATTTAGAAAATCCTGAATAGGCCATCCCAAGTAAGAAATAATTGAAGTTTATTATCAGCTCATTTGTACTTCAGTATGAGTTCTAGCCATAGTTCTATAAGCTCATATGACGCTAGGTGATCTCTTTGTCTAATCACTTTTTGCCCCTTTTACTCTTTCTTTTAATCCTCATAGGATAATTTGATCAGACATTTCTACTTGTCAATGAGCCTTAAATCGATATACAATATTTCTCTAATGGAAAATGATAGTTTCTTGACTAATAATTTCTAGTAGGTAATGCCTATCATGGTCTTGGACTCTACCCATTTGGTCATATAATCAATTGCTAGATTTATGCCCAGATAAATTTTCTTTTTTAAGAGATAAAAATTGATAATAGAGGTATGGCCTCTTCTTTTATGCAATTTCCCATCTTGAATGGTGAATCTTTATGTTCTTAGAGAGGGCTTTAGAGCTTCCCTTTGATCTTATAGAAATTCCCCTGTATAGAGTTGCCAAATAGGAAATCCACTCTAAACACTTTAATCTTTCTAAGAGAACTTGCTTGGAAGTTGTACATTCTAGGTGCTTGAAAGGCGTATCTCAGTGAGGAGATATGTTTGATCCCAATAAAAACTAGTTCTGCATATGCCTCTACTTTATTGCACTTTGAAAATTTCTTTCTTTTATAGCTTGTCCTCATTTAAAGTGTGGATTGACGTTTTTTAGTTCAAAGAGAATTATTCTCTAGTTGTATATCTACTTCTCAAGTGCCAATATAATTTTTAATTTTTCCTATAAAATCCATAAGGACTTAGTGATAAGTAGAGAAAGCACTGAAAGCATTTATATCTCCTTTTCCCCTTCAAAAAGAGTTTGAAGAATGAAAATGAGTTCAAACTGAGTGAATTGATGTTGGTTGGGCTTTTCTACCTTCATCAGAGATTATATTCATAGAAGTCTATTTGTGTCTAGTCTTTGACATTAAAGGAAAAATTATATTCTCACTGGAATCATTTCATCACTTCTGTACTCATTGGTGAATAATAATTTCTTTTACAATTTGTCATTCTGATGCTTGACATAAAGAATAAACCATGTAGAGACACTAGGGATCTGAATGAAGAAAAATCATGTGTAGATAATCTTTCTTAGGGTCGAACCCATATAGGTGTCATAACAATCACTGAGTTATGGAGCTAATGGAGTTGAGCTCAAGATTTCCTCTAAGAAATAAACTGATTTCCATTGACTTGATTTTATATATCACACAACTTTTAAATTCCTAATCGAACTTAAACTTTAGGAGTTCATCTTATAATGATCCTTCTCTAAGCTTGTAGTGGATATGAAGATGCTTCTTGAATAATTGAATTCATAAAATATCCTTTTTAAGATGGAATAATATGTTATTAGCCTCCCATTGTTTAACTGTCTCATTTACGTTATTATCGATAGATATTTCCCTCTTAAGATAAATCTTGTTTAGGAATATATTGACAATAACACAAGAACAATATGCATATTCTCAAATGTTACATTTTCTCAATATGAAAAGTTATGCAAAAGAATTACACTCATGTAAATAAGTGGTGTGCAACATGGTTTTAAAAAAAATGTAACTTAAGACATCTAATAATAAGAATTTCATGCCATATGATTTAACATATATAAAGGAAGAAAATTTATCCTTGTATCCTATATGGGATTTGACAACTTATGCAAGTTACGGCAAAAAAGAATTTATTATTTTAAATGCAACACTATATGCCTTATAGGTGATCAAGTCATTGAAGACTTGAATATGAGATTTCTCATTATAGAGAGAGTCTTAGGTGTCAGGGTATTGCCTTAGAGGTTAGACATAATCAACATAGGTAAATTCTGACCAAGAAAGACCTCTCTATGAAGTTAGGTATTTTCCTATATAGGGAGATATTCGTGCTTCATGCAAATGGACTAAGACATGTATCACCATAAAATGATTATTAAAACATAATAATTCAAGATATTTAATAAAAAAGACTTATCTGACGAGGTTATAATCAGCCTTAAAGACTTCTGGAATTATTTTAGATTCAAAGAGACATACTAAGGTAGAATAAAAGGAATCTTCCATTGATTTTGAACCGTGTGAGATGCATAAATAGATTTCTTAGCCTATGATGTAGAGAAAATAACGATTCTCAATTTTTAGAATGGCATTAGTGGTTGGGAGAGTTTCGGCCTTCTTGTTTGGAAAATAGATGATTGTAATTCCGCCTTGTAAGGATGCATCATTAGCATTCTCTCCTTTAGGGAGTTAATGATTTCTCAGTATGTATTTCCAATGGAGGAAATTTTTCTCTTGACTTCTTTTAGTGGTAAGGAATACTTTCTTTGTGTTGATGATGGAGATTCCCTTGAAGAACAAGGTGAGTCCCACTAATTTGATTCAAAATATAATACAACTCTTCAATTCATTGGTGATTTTTATATTTGATGATTCATTATAGAATAATTCTTCTTTAAGGTTGTAGTAGATAAGAAGATGCTTCTAGAAAAATATATTATTAGTCTTACATTCTTTAGATGTCTTATCTTTTAAATCACTGATAAAGATTTCCTTCTGAGGAAAATTCTGACTAGAGGATACTATAAAAGATAAAATTCATGCTTTATATAAATAAATTAAAATCATTCATTATCATTGTACAATTACTAAAGAATCTTAATTAGAGAAATTATAAAAGGAAAAACTTATCTGGTAAGCTGTATTTAGCCTTGGAAGCTTCTTGTATGCATATGACCAAAGATAGTCAAAGAATACAATTCTCCTTCCTAGTTTTTGAGATTTTGATTCTTTAAGAGGTGTAGGCATTATATCCAGTTGAGGAACCTATCCAGTTGATAATTTCCTATGGAGGAGATTTTGCTGATAGGCATTTCCTTTAAGAAGATTTTTCTCCTATGTAGGAGTTCCTACATAGGTAGTCTCCTTTGAGTGAAATGTTTGATTGGCCTCCTTTATAAAGATATTCATGTAGTAGATTCTCTTTCTCAAGTGGAGATCCAAGTACTTCTTCAAGAGACCTTATGCCCTAATTTATAAAGAACCAAAAAGGATAATAGATAGCCAAAATAGGCTAAACATTCATTACTTGACTTTCAAGAGATAAGAGTACTTTATTAATTATGTGACAAAGTAAAAAGAGATACTGTTTTACTAAAAATCTTTGCCCATATGCTTAAACTTCATATAGGATTCATCAGGTAAGATAAGAGCTTTAAAAAAAATAATAATTGGGTTGGATTCCTGGGTAGAGGCTTCTTAGTAGGAATTTTTCCTGACCGCTCATCTTAGTAAAGGAGTCTGCTTGACATCATCTGCTTTGAGGTACCTAGAGATGCGAAAGGCATCTTCTTACCGAGTGTCCTCATCCTTCATAACTGCCTCAATATCTCAAGAGCCTTCCCAGTGAGGAATCTTTAGAGACTCTATATTGAATCAAGCCACATAGTCATGCAGGATTTCAACCCTACTAAGGAATTTCCCTAACCTTTAAGCAGCTGCTTAAAGCTTCAAAACATAATCTTTAGGATTAGTTGCCCCATCATAAATATATTAGGTATGGACTCCTCCCAAAATGCCTCAGAGGAGGTGATTAGGGATTCATCATATAATTAGATAACCTTTTTCTGCTAGCTTTTAATTTTCCACTCAAAAAATTCTTTAAATTTCTTTCCTAACTCACTAAGGTATAACTGTTACGACCCAAAACAGGGGCCATGACCGGCGCTAGGGAACGGGAATTCTTTCGAATCCGGAACCCGTAGCAAGCCTAAAAATAAAATAAATCATGCCATAACAACAGTAACAATATAATATGCAGCGGAAATAAAAAAAAATCAAAATATCATAATATCATTTTCCTCACTGGATTTAATCAAAATCTCATCCCATAAATATATAATCTTTAATACAAATCCAGTTTCAATATAATACATCTCTTTAAAATAAAGTACATGAAATCCAATACTTTAATTCACAACTACTGCAGTGTCTAGATAAAATAAATAAGACTCAAGTATACAATTTACATAAAGAAGCTGGGGCAGAAGAAATCCGGCGTATCGACCTGCTACTGAGGTCTGAGGAAGTTGACTCTCCTGAAAAATAGTCAACGGAGGGGAGTCAGACCTCACTGAGTGAATTACTATAATATATATACATACACACTAAGTGATAATGCATACAGTCAATAGTATATGTGTATCTAATATATATACAGACAATTTCACACAGATGCAGAAAAATCATTTTTTTTATATATTTATTTGAAAATCATCTTTTATGAAGGATCACATAGAACCCTAGAATATCGCAACCTCAGAAATAGTGTTAAACAACACTCAAGCCATACAGGCTCACTTATTCCAAATATATCCACTTAATCCATATGGACAGAAGACTGGCCCCGAGACACTAAGTCAACCGAGCTCCAGCAGTCTGACTGCCAGTGTGATTGGCCCCGAGACACTTGGTCAACCGAGCTCCAGCAATCACACCCAAACCACATCTCACATATATCAATAATCATAATCAAATCAATATCCACAAATAGCTAGTAATATAGCCTAAAGCTATAGGCGTACCGGTACGTACTCGGTCCTAGTGCTGCCCACTAGGTAGCACGTTCTATTGATATCCTTCATTAATAAATATAAAACATTCATTCACAATTAATGATGCATGAATTTAAATAAAACAACAATATAAACCATATATATACCGAAAATATACCAAAAGTAAACCAGGTATATTTCGAGTATATATATCAAATACATTCAATCAAATTATAAATTAAGCTGGAAATATATTTAAAAACATTTTAAATATATTTTATTTACAAAACATGCATACAATTTAATATATACCAAAAATAAACCGAAAATATACTTAATATAAACTTAAGAAATAATCAAATTATTTATGCATATTTAATCAATATAAAACATGTATTTCTAAATCATGCATCCTAAGCATATATATACAATATAGTAACTCACCTAATGCGCTCCACGAGACAGGTCCGACGGGCCTGGTCCACTAGCCCTCGGTCTCGGCACAACTAAACAAGAAATAAATAATCGACATCAGAATAACCCTAACAGAAATCCTAGAATTCGATCTAGAGTATTTAAATACGGAAACAGAATTAGGGTTCGACTGGACATCACGTTTTACGAGAATTCTACCGAAAATCCAGCAGAACCTCCCCTGTAAAACGGACATCTCTCTACTCAAAAGAGTAGAGCCGACCCTGCAAAGAAAATACACTTCGAAATACAAGCTCAACACAATCAAAATCCCACGGTCGGACTCCAAACTACAGTCCACCGACCGGGGTCCACAAACACAGAATAATTCCAGATATACCAAAAATATCCTCACAACATAGAAATACATCTCATAGGTAAAAATCACATAATTAACCTTGAAACACTATAAAAACCGATTAAAACTCATTTTATTAGAAAAACCGTATATTATATATAATTGAAAATAATTCACGAAAAATAGTTTTAATTAGTTAAAAATACCAAATATTTTGTAGAAATCATTTTTATACCTTAAATAACTATTAAAACCAATTAAATTACATTTTTAGACAATTTAGGGTAAAATTACCAAAATACCCCTATATATATAAATATACTTAAATTACTTCAAAATTCACCAAAAATCATACAATTATCCAAAATTAATTTTCTCAACATATTTATCAATAATATCAATAATTAAACCCAATTAACCAATTAAATTCAATTTAAAACACATTTAACCTAATTTTTCCAAAATTCCATAAACTTCAATAATTCAAAATAAATACTTAGAAATTCATAAAAATTCCAAATAAATTCCTATAATTCATTTCAACACCTAATTTAACCATAAACTCAAATTTCATAATTTAAATAATTAATTTCCGAAAATTAGAAAATAATATTAAAATATTCAAAAATACCCAAAAATCCAAAAAATCTCCAAAAATTCTACAAAAATTCATACATGTAGATTAAGCTACTAGGAACAACATTTTTGAAGGAAGTTTTCATGAATCAATCAATTCGAAGCTCAAAAAATTCAAAAACCCTAATAGGCCGAAATTGACAAAATCGAAACCTAAGCAAATCTAAACCATTTTAGCTCAAACCAAAGCTAGAATCACACTCACCAGAGCTCAAGGAGAAGAAAGAGACCGGTGGTGTCAAAAATGGTGGCCGGAATCGGCGTGATCGATGGTGGATTGATTTTCGGCTTCTCTGGCCAAAATCGATCTCCAGACGCCGGAAACGGCCTCCTCAGGCAGCGAAATTGGTCGGGGAAGACGGTGGCACACCGGACGGCACACCCACGGTGAAGAAACGGCACGGCAGCGATCGGAAATGGAGAAGGGAGAATCGGGAGGAAGAAGAAGAAGTCGGGGGCAAAATGGTAATTTTCCAAACTTTTTGATTTTTGACAAATATATGTATATATATATACTTTATACTATATATTAAAATAATATTAAATTACACACATCAAATATACACCACACACATAAAAATATTAATATTTTAATAATTTATACTAAATAAAATTAATTAAATAACAATAAAACAATTAAATACTTAATAAAATATTAGGGTAATAATAAACCCTAATTAAATAATTATACACACAGGCTTTATTTAATAATTTAAAAATATTTATGAGTTCATGCAAGTCCGTAAATACATTTAAAACAATTAATAATACATTGTTTACGTGAAAATTTCCCCGAAAATGCAAGTCCCGGGAAAATTTTACGTAAAACACTGAAAATAATATACAGTAATTAAAATAGGTTTAAAATACATATCAACTCATAAAAATATCATATAATATACAGAAATTATTAACACTGCATATCCCGGTACAGTGTAAAAATATTTTAAAAACACGGGATATTACAGTCTCCCCCCCTTACAAGAATTCGTCCCCGAATTCTAAAAAGAAAAGATCAAGAAGGAAAGAGATACGGGTAAAAAGCTCGCATCTCAGCTTCAGTCTCCCACGTATGCTCTTCAACTCTGTCGCTACGCCATAGAACCTTGACCATCGGAATCTGCTTCGATCGCAACTGTCGAACTTGATAATCAACGATCGCCACAGGTTCTTCCACAAACGTCAAATCTTCATTCACTTCCACACTGTCAGGCTGCAACACATGTGAAGGGTCTGAGATATACTTCCTCAACATCGAGATATGAAATACTGGATGGACCTGTGACATACTCGGAGGCAAATCCAACCGATATGCAACAGTGCCAACTCTCTCCAGAATCTCAAACGGTCCAATGTATCTCGGTGCTAACTTACCCTTCCTGCCAAATCTCATCACACCCTTCATCGGAGATACTTTTAGAAAAATAAAATCTCCAACCTAAAACTCCACATCTCTGCGCCTAGGATCCGCATAACTCTTCTGTCTGCTAACTGCAGTCTCTAATCTGCGCTTGATCACGGCGACTTTCTCTGCAGCATCCTGAACCATCTCTGGTCCAGTCAAAACTCTCTCACCAATCTCATCCCAACTCAACGGGGATCTACACTTCCTTCCATATAATGCCTCATACGGTGCTATACCAATACTGCTATGGTAGCTGTTATTATATGCAAACTCAACAAGTGGAAAATGATCATCCCAGCTACCTCCCAAATCCAAGACATACATCCTCAACATATCTTCCAGTGTCTGGATCATCCTCTCAGACTGACCATCTGTCTGAGGATGAAAAGCAGTACTGAAATCCAACCTAGTGCCCATCGCTTCCTGCAACTTCTGCCAAAAATGAGAAGTAAACACTGAACCTCTATCTGACACAATGGACACAGGTACTCCATGAAGGCATACAATATGCTTCACATACAACTTTGCCAATCTAGCAACTGAATATGTGGCTTTCACAGGCAAGAAATGTGCAGACTTCGTCAATCTGTCTACGATCACCCAGATGGAATCGTATCCATCCTTCGAACGAGGTAAACCTACTACAAAATCCATAGCTATCCTTTCCCACTTCCACTCGGGAATAGGAAGAGGCTGAAGCTTCCCAGAAGGCTTCTGATGTTCGGCTTTCACTTGCTGACACGTCAAGCACTTAGCAACATAATCAGCAACATCCTTCTTCAATCCATCCCACCAGTATAGATCTCTGATACTGTGGTACATCTTAGTAACACCCGGATGAACGCTGTAGGCTGTAGAATGTGCTTCCTCTAAAATTTCCTCTCTCAAATCATCCACATCTGGAACACACAATCTACCACTGATCCACAACACACCATCATCATCGAGTGTGAAATCAGTGAACTTCCCTGCTCTGACATTCTCTGCAAGCTCTTCCAGAATAGGATCTCGGCTCTGAGCTGCTTTAATCCTATCCCTTAGTACAGATCATACTTTAAACTGAGCTAACAGTCCACCTGATCTACTAATCTTCATCATCAAACCTTGATCCACCAACAGATGCAACTCCTGGATCAATGGTCTCCTCTCAACACCGATGTGAGCAAGACTACCTGAGGACTTCCTACTCAAGGCATCTGCTACAACATTAGCTTTACCCGGATGGTAAAGAATCTCGCAATCATAATCCTTCAACAATTCCAACCATCTTCTCTGCCTCAAATTCAGATCTCGCTGCTGGAAAATGTACTTAAGGCTCTTGTGATCAGTAAATATCTCACAAGTCACCCCGTACAAATAATGTCTCCAAATCTTCAAAGCAAAGATCACTGCAGCCATCTCTAGATCATGTGTAGGATAGTTCTGCTCATGCTTCTTCAACTGCATTGAAGCATAGGCTATCACCCTTCCATTCTGCATCAACACACAACCAAGACCAATTCTAGAGGCATCACAGTAAACTGTGAACTTATCCACACTATTAGGCAAAGCTAATACTGGCGCTGTGGTCAACTTCTCCTTCAATAACTGAAAACTGTTCTCACAAGCTTCTGACCACTCAAATCTAACGTTCTTCTGAGTCAAGCGAGTCATAGGGGCTGCAATCCTAGAAAAATCCTGCACAAACCGCCTATAATACCCGGCTAAACCCAGAAAACTCCGAATCTCAGTAACAGAAGTAGGTCTAGGCCACTCAGATACTGCCTCAACCTTCTGTGGATCAACCTGAATACCTTCTTTAGACACTACGTGTCCAAGAAAAGAAACACTCTCCATCCAGAAATCACACTTCGAGAATTTAGCATAAAGCTGATGATCTCTCAGTGTCTGTAGTACAATCCTCAAGTGATATACGTGCTCTTCCATACTCTTCGAATATACTAGTATATCATCAATGAAGACTACCACAAACTGATCCACATACGGTCTGAATACTCTGTTCATCAGATCCATAAAAGCTGCTGGTGCATTAGTCAAACCAAAAGACATCACCAGAAACTCATAATGGCCATATCGAGTGCGAAACGCTGTCTTAGGAATATCAGCTTCACTGATCCACAGCTGATGATAACCTGACCTCAAGTCAACCTTAGAAAAGAATTGTGCACCCTGGAGCTGATCAAACAAATCATCTATCCTCGGGAGAGGATACTTGTTCTTCACTGTCACCTTATTCAGCTCTCTGTAGTCAATGCACAGTCTCAGGGTACCATCCTTCTTCTTCACAAATAAGACTGGTGCACCCCAAGGAGAAACACTAGTTCTAATAAAACCTTTATCCAACAACTCTTGCAACTGCTCCTTCAACTCTCTTAACTCTGCAGGAGCCATACGATAGGGTGGCATAGATATAGGAGTAGTACCTGGTACCACATCTATACAGAACTCAATCTCTCTGTGAGGTGGTAAACCTGGCAACTCCTCGGGAAAAACATCAGGAAACTCACAAGCAACAGGAACATCTGTGAGTGATAACTTCTCTACTGACGTATCCCTAACCAATGCCAAATACCCCTGACAACCTTTCCTCAATAATTTCCTAGCTGTAATAGCAGAAATAAGATTCTGAGGTGCTGAACTCCTATCACCAACAAACTTAAACTCTACTTCACCAGGAATTCTAAAAGTCACCTCCTTATTCCTGCAATCTACCACGGCATAGTGCTGAGATAACCAATCCATTCCCAAAATAACATCAAACTCCATCACATCCAACAATATCAAATCAGCGAGTAATTCTCTATCTCCCACGAGAACTGGACAACCAGAAAGAACAATATCGGCGTCCAAGGAATCGCTTAGAGGAGTGGCAACAGACAAGGGAAAAGCCATCCTCGAAGCTTGCCAACAAGATTTAGAAGCAAAAACAGGAGAAACAAACGAATGCGTGGCACCCGGATCAAACAAAACCCATGCATCTAGGTACCAAACAGAAAGAATACCTGCCACGACTGCATTAGATGCCTGAGCATCCTGCTGAGTCAGATGGAAAACTCTGGCCTGACCTCGACCTCCCTGCTGACTGGTAGAAGCCTGGCCAACGCCTCTGGCACCTCCTCTAGTACCTCTACCACGACTCTACTGTGGAACAAACTGAGTGGAACTCTGATGCTGGGCTGGTGGTAACTGAAATGGCACAGGTGCTGCACTAGCAATCGACTGCTGTGGGAATCACGGAATCTGCTGCTGCTGATACCCAGAATAAGGACACGATCTGGCAAAATGTCCTGTCTGCCCGCATCTGAAACATGTCAGTGGTGTCAGATAACACGGTCCCTGATGGACTCTACCACAAGTCTGACAAACACTGGCCGCTGATCCAGAACTACGACCACTGCTACTGCTTGAAGCACCTGATCCGAATCTGAATGATCAACGCTGACCTCCACGGCCATGTCTACTGCTCCGATGCACTCGCTGCTGCTGCCTCTGACTCTGCTGAGTCGAACCTCGCTGCTGACTACTCGAACCAACATGAAAACTCGAATATGGAGTAGCCTACAATCCACTCGACTGAACTCCCAACTGGTAATAATCAGGCATCGCTCCCTGCCTAACTAACCTCAGCTCGATCTCCTTAGCTAGCTCGATCACATACTCGAGAGTAAGACCTGCTGTAGGTATACCAGCAAAAGCTGAACCCAAACCAGTAACGTAGGTAGTAACAGCGAAATACTGATCTCGCATCAGATCCTCGGCATATCTACCCAGACGAAGAAACTCTCGGGTATACTCCTCTACAGATCGATCTCCACGAGAAATACTAGTCAAACGGAGATGATAGCTCAAACGAAGAGGCTCTGGACAGAATCTCCTCATGAATCGCTCTCGAAACTGAGCCCACGTCATCGTCATCATGAAGGGCTGGATCATCTGAATGAACCAATCTAGAGCTGGTCCCTCAACAGACAACTCGACGATCATGATCCTCTGGTACTCGGTATGAGCAGTCCGAGTCCTAGTCTCAATCGCATGCAGAAAGTCTAAAGGATCAGAAGTACCATCAAAAGCAATCCTGCCAACTCGGGCATAGAACAAAGCTGCCTCAGGGTCAGACATACCCTGCTGATAGGCAGGCTGAACAACTGGAGGAATAGGAACATCAAACTCAGGCTCAATAGGCTCCTCGTCCTGTAACTCTCTCTGCCTACGGCGACCTGCCGCTCCTCGAGGTCTACCTCTGCCACGACCTCTACGTCTAACTAGCGGCTCAGGAGGTAAAACCTCGTCCTGAAAAGACTTATCATCCTCGGCCTCAACGACTGGTGGAGCGACACGCACTCGCCTCCTCATTCTGAAAAGACAAACGGAAAGATTCAGACGAAACAGACAATGGAGGAATAACGCTGAAAACTACAGTAAGGAATACTCATCAAGACATACTCGAACCTAATACACTGCAGTAGTCCAACAGAAAAACACGACTTTAAA
The DNA here is from genome assembly GCA_947683625.1 of Mallotus nudiflorus. Classification (NCBI taxonomy): domain Eukaryota; kingdom Viridiplantae; phylum Streptophyta; class Magnoliopsida; order Malpighiales; family Euphorbiaceae; genus Mallotus; species Mallotus nudiflorus. Next base: position 5,297,689 of record CANTUR010000166.1, on the reverse strand, counting down.
ACTAGGGCCACAACTCACATAACTAAGCCCTGACACAGAACTCCGCTCTGATACCAACTTTGTCACGACCCAAAACAGGGGCCATGACCGGCGCTAGGGAACGGGAATTCTTTCGAATCCGGAACCCGTAGAAAGCCTAAAAATAAAATAAATCATGCCATAACAACAGTAACAATATAATATGCAACGGAAATAAAAAAAAATCATAATATCATAATATCATTTTCATCACTGGATTTAATCAAAATCTCATCCCATAAATATATAATCTTTAATACAAATCCAGTTTCAATATAATACATCTCTTTAAAATAAAGTACATGAAATCCAATACTTTAATTCACAACTACTGTAGTGTCTAGATAAAATAAATAAGACTCAAGTATACAATTTACATAAAGAAGCCGGGGCGGAAGAAATCCGGCGTATCGACCTGCTACTGAGGTCTGAGGAAGTTGACTCTCCTGAAAAATAGTCAACGGAGGGGAGTCAGACCTCACTGAGTGAATTACTATAATATATATACATACACACTAAGTGATAATGCATACAGTCAATAGTATATGTGTATCTAATATATATACAGACAATTTCACACAGATGCAGAAAAATCATTTTTTTTATATATTTATTTGAAAATCATCTTTTATGAAGGATCACATAGAACCCTAGAATATCGCAACCTCAGAAATAGTGTTAAATAACACTCAAGCCATACAGGCTCACTTATTCCAAATATATCCACTTAATCCATATGGACAGTAGACTGGCCCCGAGACACTAAGTCAACCGAGCTCCAGCAGTCTGACTGCCAGTGTGATTGGCCCCGAGACACTTGGTCAACCGAGCTCCAGCAATCACACCCAAACCACATCTCACATATATCAATAATCATAATCAAATCAATATCCACAAATAGCTAGTAATATAGCCTAAAGCTATAGGCGTACCGGTACGTACTCGGTCCTAGTGCTGCCCACTAGGTAGCACGTTCTATTGATATCCTTCATTAATAAATATAAAACATTCATTCACAATTAATGATGCATGAATTTAAATAAAACAACAATATAAACCATATATATACCGGAAATATACCAAAAGTAAACCAGGTATATTTCGAGTATATATATCAAATACATTCAATCAAATTATAAATTAAGCTGGAAATATATTTAAAAACATTTTAAATATATTTTATTTACAAAACATGCATACAATTTAATATATACCAAAAATAAACCGAAAATATACTTAATATAAACTTAAGAAATAATCAAATTATTTATGCATATTTAATCAATATAAAACATGTATTTCTAAATCATGCATCTTAAGCATATATATACAATATAGTAACTCACCTAATGCGCTCCACGAGACAGGTCCGACGGGCCTGGTCCACTAGCCCTCGGTCTCGGCGCAACTAAACAAGAAATAAATAATCGACATCAGAATAACCCTAACAGAAATCCTAGAATTCGATCTAGAGTATTTAAATACGGAAACAGAATTAGGGTTCGACTGGACATCACGTTTTACTAGAATTCTACCGAAAATCCAGCAGAACTTCCCCTATAAAACGAACATCTCTCTACTCAAAAGAGTAGAGCCGACCCTGCAAAGAAAATATACTTCGAAATACAAGCTCAACACAATCAAAATCCCACGGTCGGACTCCAAACTACAGTCCACCGACCGGGGTCCACAAACACAGAATAATTCCAGATATACCAAAAATATCCTCACAACATAGAAATACATCTCATAGGTAAAAATCACATAATTAACCTTGAAACACTATAAAAACCGATTAAAACTCATTTTATTAGAAAAACCGTATATTATATATAATTGAAAATAATTCACGAAAAATAGTTTTAATTAGTTAAAAATACCAAATATTTTTTAGAAATCATTTTTATACCTTAAATAACTATTAAAACCAATTAAATTACATTTTTAGACAATTTAGGGTAAAATTACCAAAATACCCCTATATATATAAATATACTTAAATTACTTCAAAAATTCACCAAAAATTATACAATTATCCAAAATTAATTTTCACAACATATTTATCAATAATATCAATAATTAAACCCAATTAACCAATTAAATTCAATTTAAAACACATTTAACCTAATTTTTCCAAAATTCCATAAACTTCTATAATTCAAAATAAATACTTAGAAATTCATAAAAATTCCAAATAAATTCCTATAATTCATTTCAACACCTAATTTAACCATAAACACAAATTTCATAATTTAAATAATTAATTTCCGAAAATTAGAAAATAATATTAAAATATTCAAAAATACCCAAAAATCCAAAAAATCCAAAAAATCTCCAAAAATTCTACAAAAATTCATACATGTAGATTAAGCTACTAGGAACAACATTTGTGAAGGAAGTTTTCATGAATCAATCAATTCGAAGCTCAAAAAATTCAAAAACCCTAATAGGCCGAAATTGACAAAATCGAAACCTAAGCAAATCTAAACCATTTTAGCTCAAACCAAAGCTAGAATCACACTCACCGGAGCTCAAGGAGAAGAAAGAGACTGGCGGTGTCGAAAACGGTGGCCGGAATCGACGTGATCGACGGTGGATCGATTTTCGGCTTCTCCGGCCAAAATCGATCTCCAGACGCCGGAAACGGCCTCCTCAGGTGGCGAAATTGGTCGCGGAAGACGGTGGCACACCCACGGTGAAGAAATGGCACGACAGCGATCGGAAATGGAGAAGGGAGAATCGAGAGGAAGAAGAAGAAGTCGGGGGCAAAATGGTAATTTTCCAAACTTTTTGATTTTTGACAAATATATGTATATATATATACTTTATACTATATATTAAAATAATATTAAATTACACACATCAAATATACACCACACACATAAAAATATTAATATTTTAATAATTTATACTAAATAAAATTAATTAAATAACAATAAAACAATTAAATACTTAATAAAATATTAGGGTAATAATAAACCCTAATTAAATAATTATACACACACAGGCTTTATTTAATAATTTAAAAATATGTATGAGTTCATGCAAGTTCGTAAATACATTTAAAACAATTAATAATACATTGTTTACGTGAAAATTTCCCCGAAAATGCAAGTCCCGGGAAAATTTTACGTAAAACACTGAAAATAATATACAGTAATTAAAATAGGTTTAAAATACATATCAACTCATAAAAATATCATATAATATACATAAATTATTAACACTGCATATCCCGGTACAGTGTAAAAATATTTTAAAAACACGGGATATTACAATAACGAAGAGTGAAAGACAATTTTCTCTTATGGGAATTCCTGTATGAGAATGCCTAGGTAGGATTTCCAGGTGACTCCTAGGGTGTTTGCATTTATAGGAACAAGAACACTTTTTAATCTTTCCACTCGTAGAATAAGTTATAGCCTTTTCATTATTCATCTTCATTTCTCCTTAGAAAGTAACCATAATTGTTATTTTTGGTTATGTAATATCCCGTGTTTTTAAAAATATTTTTTTACACTGTACCGGGATATACAGTGTCAATAATTTTTATATATATATTACGATATTTTTATGAGTTGTTATGTATTTTAAACCTATTTTAATTACGGTGTATTATTTTCAGTGTTTTACGTAAAATTTTCCCGGGACTTGCATTTTCGGGGAAATTTTCACGTAAACAATGTATTATTAATTATTTTAAATGTATTTACGGACTTGCATGAACTCATACATATTTTTAAATTATTAAATAAAGCCTGTGTGTGTATAATTATTTAATTAGGGTTTATTATTATTACCCTAATATTTTATTAAGTATTTATTTGTTTTATTGTTATTTAATTAATTTTATTTAGTATAAATTATTAAAATATTAAATTTTATGTGTGTGGTGTATATTTGATGTGTGTAATTTAATATTATTTTAATATATAGTATAAAGTATATATATATACATATAATTGTCAAAAATCAAAAAGTTTGGAAAATTACCATTTTGCCCCCGACTTCTTCTTCTTCCTCCCGATTCTCCCTTCTCCATTTTCGATCACTGCCGTGCCGTTCCTTCACCGTGGGTGTGCCGTCCGGTGTGCCACCGTCTTCCCCGACCAATTTCGTCGCCTGAGGAGGCCGTTTCCGGCGTCGGGAGATCGATTTTGGCCGGAGAAGCCGAAAATCGATCCACCGTCGATCACGTCGATTTCGGCCACCGTTTTCGACACCGCCAGTCTCTTTCTTCTCCTTGAGCTCCGGTGAGTGTGATTCTAGCTTTGGTTTGAGCTAAAATGGTCTAGAATTGCTTAGGTTTCGATTTTGTCAATTTCGGCCTATTAGGGTTTTTTATTTTTTTGATCTTCGAATTGATTGATTCATGGAAACTTCCTTCACAAATGTTGTTCCTAGTAGCTTAATCTACATTTATGAATTTTTGTAGAATTTTTGGAGATTGTTTGGATTTTTGGGTATTTTTGAATATTTTAATATTATTTTCTAATTTTCGGAAATTAATTATTTAAATTATGAAATTGGAGTTTATGGTTAAATTAGGTGTTGAAATGAATTATAGGAATTTATTTGGAATTTTTATGAATTTCTAAGTATTTATTTTGAATTATTGAAGTTTATGGAATTTTGGAAAAATTAGGTTAAATGTGTTTTTATTTGAATTTAATTGGTTAATTGGGTTTAATTATTGATATTATTGATAAATATGTTGAGAAAATTAATTTTGGATAATTGTATGATTTTTTGGTGAATTTTTGAAGTAATTTAAGTATATTTATATATATAGGGGTATTTTGGTAATGTTACCCTAAATTGTCTAAAAATGTAATTTAATTGGTTTTATTAGTTATTTAAGGTATAAAAATGATTTCTACAAAATATTTGGTATTTTTAACTAATTAAAACTATTTTTCGTGAATTATTTTCAATTATAAATAAAATATACGGTTTTTCTAATAAAATGAGTTTTAATCGGTTTTTTATAGTGTTTCAAGGTTAAATATGTAATTTCTACCTATGAAAATGTATTTCTGTGATTTAAGGATATTTTTGTTATATCTGGAATTATTCTGTGTTTGTGGACCCCGGTCGACAGATTGTAGTCTGGAGTCCGACCGAGGGGTTATGGATTTTTGTTGAGCTTGTATTTCGAAGTGTGTTTCTTTGCAGGGTCGGCTCTACTCTTTTGAGTACAGAGATGTACATTTTACAGGGGAGGTTCTGTCGAATTTTCGGTAGAATTCTCGTAAAACGTGATATCCAGTCGAACCCTAATTCTGTTTCCGTATTTAAATACTCTAGATCGAATTCTAGGATTTCTGTTAGGGTTATTCTGATGTCGATTATTTATTTCTTGTTTAGTTGCGCCGAGACCGAGGGCTAGTGGACCAGGCCCGTCGGACCTGTCTCGTGGAACGCATTAGGTGAGTTATTATATTATATATATATGCTTAGGATGCATGATTTAGCAATGCATGTTTTATGTTGATTAAATATGCATAAATAATTTGATTATTTCTTAAGTTTATATTAAGTATATTTTTGGTTTATTTTTGGTATATAATAAATTATATATATGTTTTATTAATAAAATATATTTAAAATGTTTTTAAATATATTTTTAGTTTAATTTATGATTTTGATTGGATTTATTTGATATATATATACTCGAAATATACCTTGTTTATGTTTGGTATATTTCCGGTATATATATGGTTTATATTGTTATTTCATTTACATTCATGCATCATTTATTTTTGTGAATGAATGTTTTATATTTAAGAATGAAGGATATCAATAGAACGTGCTACCTAGTGGGCAGCACTAGGACCGAGTACGTACCGGTACGCCTATAGCTTTAGGCTATATTACTAATTATTTATGGATATTGGTTTGATATGATTATTGATGTGTGAGATGTGATTTGGGTGTGATTGCTGGAGCTCGGTTGACCAAGTGTCTCGGGGCCAATCACACTGGCAGTTAGACTGCTGGAGCTCGGTTGACTTAGTGTCTCGGGGTCAGTCTACTGTCCAAATGGATTAAGTGGATATATTTGGAATAAGTGAGCCTGTATGGCCAGAGTGTTGTTTAACACTACTTTCTGAGGTTGCGATATTCTAGGGTTCTATGTGATCCTTCATAAAAGATGATTTTCAATAAAACATATAAAATGATTTTCTGCATTTGTGTGTATTTGCCTGTATATATATTAGATATATATATACTGTTGATTGTATGCATTATCATTTAGTGTGTATGTATATATATTATAGTAATTCACTCAGTGAGGTCTGACTCCCCTCCGTTGACTATTTTTCAGGAGAGTCAACTTCCTCAGACCTCAGTAGCAGGTCGATACGTCGGATTTCTTCCGCCCCGGCTTCTTTATGTAAATTGTCTACTTGAGTCTTATTTATTTTATCTAGACACTGCAGTAGTTGTGAATTAAAGTATTGGATTTCATGTATTTTATTTTAAAGAGATGTATTATGTTGAAACTGGATTTGTATTAAAGATTATATATTTATGGGATGAGATTTTGATTAAATCCAGTGATGAAAATGATATTATGATATTATGATTTTTTATTTCCGCTACATATTATATGGTTATTGTTATTATTGCATGATTTATTTTATTTTTAGGCTTGCTACGGGTTCCGGATTTGAAAGAATTCCCGTTCCCTAGAGCCGGTCATGGCCCCTGTTTTGGGTCGTGACAGGTTAGGAGCCTCCAAATGACACTTGTCATTTCTTCTCGAATAAGTGAGCCCATCAAGGTTATGGAGCTTGTCTATCACGTTTCCTTACCAACTTGAATTAGCAGTCTCCTGAGCTTTATACGAAGTGTCTCCATATAGGAATTTCCTACCAGGCTTTTCCTTTCTATTATCTTTAGAAATTCTTAGCCATATAATCCACTTCTTTCATTAATTTCTGTAAGAATTCATGAGGCACATTCATCATTTATGGCTGTATAGAATCCATCTTAGAGAACCTTATCATTTTTTGATTCACCATCGATTCAACCCCTTCCTCTAGAGGGTGTACTTGATTCCATGATTATAAGAAGCACAAATTTTTTCAAAAAATAAGAGATAACAATAGCAGTAACAACTATAATAATAACCCAATATTCCTTAAACAACACATAATAAAGGTTATTCAAATTCATCACCATCACTAAATTATTCCTTTGATTTTTATTGGAAAAAATACAAAGATCAAGAAAGAACACAAAGCCAACAATTTCTCACTTGTAAATGAAAGACATATATAATGTAAGAAATTTTAATGGAAACGGATAACCTTTCAAGCAATAGAAGTCATCTTGTCCCATAAATGGCACCATTTTGATAGGTCAAATTCCTTTGTCGTAGCCTGAGCTTCCATTGGATCGTAAATCAATCTCTACAAAAGAGAAAAACTAGGTGAAGGTGGGCTAGTTTGCCCAAGCCCCCTCCGATGGTTAAGTCAATCTAAGTCTCAGGAGAGATAGGTCAGACAGGAAAAATCATGTTTGAAAGGAGATGAAATTATTTATAAATGTTTTTGTATAAAAATGGTGGTGAAGCAAAAAAAAAAGAATGGAAGAAAAAGAAAAAGAAAAAGAAGTTGGGGAAGAAGAAGAAGAAGAAGAAGAAGAAGAAGGGTGGCATTTATATAGTGTAAGTAAGTGGAGGGTTGTGAGATATAGAGTGATATGATTGGTGGAAAGTACCTGATAGCACAGAGGAGGAGTAGGTGCAACAGTGATTAACGAGATGTGCATTTAATGCTTGATAGAAGGAGTGACTTATAGGATTTATCCGGAGAGAGATCTCACTCTTAGGGCTAAAAGTAATTTCCTAAGAAAGGTGCACCATTTGGGTGTTAGGACTTATTGTCCTTTATAGGAAATTTCTCCTAATGATATTCAACCTTAGCTTAATTCTTGAAGGTTGAAAAGTCAACAAGTCAAAAGTAGGCTGAGGTGGCATATAAGAAAAATCTACTTTCCACATATTGGGCTTCTACTGGAGGTGTATTTTTTGTGTATCATCACTCTCATTCATGACCTTGCACAATATATTACGGGCAATGAATTTTTTCTTCTAGAATATAGTAATTTACCAAGAAATATAGCCAAAGCTTGACATGCATCTGTGGTTTGTGATTTTGGGTCTTTTATTATTCCAGAGGCATTATTTAAAGCAAAGAATCTGTGAACCCTAATGTTGGCCTCAAAGAATTCCTATAAAATTGGTTTTCTAGTTTTAGATGACTGTGAGTCTTTGATGTAAGTGGCAATGGAATAAAAAAACTTCACAACTCCATTTTGCTCTTAAAATTCTTAAGGTACCTTAACCTCTCTAACACCCTTATAGAAGAATTGCCAGAAACATTATTCAGCCTTCTTAATTTGCAAGTGGTGAATCTCTCAAGTTGCTCTAATTTATTAGAATTAAAAAATAGTTTAAAAACACCTACACTTCGGCATTTGATCCTACGTGGTTATGGAAAATTGACTTATTGGATATGCAAATAGTTTCCTATGTGTCTACAAACACTGCCATTTTTCTTAGTGAATTCTGATTTGAGCCTTGAGCACCTACATAGGCTATCATTTAAGTGTGAATTAATAATTAAACATTTAGAAAATGTGAAGCATGCAAGTAGTGTCACATCATCAAAGTTAGGATGCAAATAGTGAAAATGAGTGATATAGAATACCTTAATATAAGGTACACCTATTAAATATATATTGCATTCTATAAAACTATTACAAAAGATATACATAAAGAGTTAAATACAACGTAAAAATATGTGATGCATAGCTGTAGTCTATTACCCTATTCAATCTAGGCATAGGTAGCAATGCCCAGGTTGTTTTGTAATGAATAGAATGATTGAGAGAAAAGGCTCTTTTTAAAGATATCAACAATTGGATGCTAATTTGAAATATGATGAACCAAAAACATCACCCCATTATACTCGCTCATGTATAAAATGAAGATCGACCTCTAAGTGTTTAGTACGTGCATGGTTCATAGGATTAGTGGCAAGATATGTTACTAATACATTATCACAAAAAACCTTTATTAGCAACCTTGGGTGAGTTGTAAGTCTTTTGAAATCGAATTTACCCAACATACTTCAACAATAAAAACAACCAATGCTTGATACTCTGACTCAACACTACTACTAGAAATCGCATGCTATTTTTTTTGCACACCAAGAGATCAAGGTAGTCCCCAAAAATACATAATATCCAATTATAGAGTGCCTTATATCAAGGCAACTAGCCCAGTCCGCATCATTGTAAATAATGACATGATCTAAGGATGATTGAGAAATGGGTGAACCATATGCTACAATAGCTTTGACATAACAAAGAATTCTCTTGACTAAGTGCCAATGAAATTCTTATGGATTATGCATGAATTCATAAACCAAATTGATAGAGTAGCTTAAGTCAAACCAAGTAAAGGTTAAATGTTATAAAACACCTACAATACTTTAATACAACGTTAGGTCAGAAAATGGGGTATCAGAAGTAGTTAGCAGTGGTTGACTTAGGAGATGAGTTATAATTAGCTTATAGGAAAACATACCAACTCTCTCTAGCAAATCCATAGTAGACTTTGTTGCCATAAAAATAGTCCATCATGTAATGCTTTTACTTAAATACCCAAGTAGTAATGAAGTTGGCTGAGATCGGTCATGCGAAATTCATTCTTTAAAGAGCAAAGTAATGATTATAACAAAGAAGTAAAAAAAGGCAATGAGGATGATATCATTTACATATAATAGAAGAATAGCCATACAACATTGAGAGGAATACACAAACATAGAGTAATGAGACTTGCTTCCTTGAAAATCTAGTGTATGCAAGTAATTTATAAAGAAATAAAATCAAGCCCGTGGTGCCTACTTTAAGCCATATAATGCACAATTTAGTTTACAGACATAATCCAGACATGTAGGATTTTCATACACTTATTTTTGGCACATATAAACTGTTTCTATCAAGGCTCTATGAAGAAAAGCATTTTTCACATCAAGTAGGTGAACATCCCATCCTCTACTAACTGCCATTGTTAGTACTAATCACATTGTTGCTAGCTTGATAACTAGAGTAAAAGTCTCATCATAATCCACTCCAGGTCATTAATCAAAACCCTGTGCAACTAGCCAAGCCTTATACCTCTCTAGAGAACCATTAGCTTTTTGTTTCACCTTGTACACCTATTTACATCTAATGACATTAGTTGTTGATGGTGGTGGGACCAAAGTCCATGTGTTATTAGAAAGTAAAGTAGCATATTCATCATCCATGGCTTATTTTCAACATTAATGTTTAATTGTAGATTTGAATGTCTTGGTCTTAGTAAAATTTGGCTTTAGGTTAGTGGTGGATAAGGTTAATAAAAAGGAATGAATTTTTTTTGGCTTGTGGGTTTTATCTTTTGTGCGAGTGATCATGAGATGAGCATTGGTATTTTGGTGAGGCAAGGAAGAAACATATAATTGTTCACATGCATGAGATATAGAGGAAATAGTTCAGTCAATAAGAGATAAGAACCTATTTTGATTATGATCAAAGGGTAAAGGTTTGGATGAGAAAGAGTTTTGAGAGTGATCAAGTGGAAAGGAAAGATAAAGTGAGAAGTTAGTAGCATCTACCATGGATAGTGATTGAGTAAAAGAGGGATTGGTTGAAGATTGTAAAGGTGGTTTTTGTGATAAGGTGGATACGAGAAGTAGAGAAGAGACATCCAAACCCGTGAGATTAGAAAAAGACCTAAAACTTGTATTGGAAGTGGACTCTTGTGGAAGGGAGAGGTACTTGAGAAAGGAAATCATCTTCAATAAAAGTGACATGCCTGGATGTATATACTTGCCCATTATCTAGACCATAACACTGATAGGCTTTCATATTAACTCCATAACCAATAAAAATACACCTTCATGTTTATTAAGCTAGTTTATGTGGAATAGGACTTGTAATGTGAGCATAACATAGACACCTATAAACATAAAGGCCTACAATTTGCTTTTTTATAAAATAATAGCTTAAAAGGAACATTAAATCCAATAAAAGCATGTGGAATTCCATGTAAAACATAGATAGCTGCACTTAAAGCTTCTACTTAAAATTGATGAGACGATTTGGCTTGAATCAATGTTGCCCTCATTGTATTTAATAAAGTTCTATTCATACACTCAGCGACTCCATTTTATTAAGGAGTTTATGGCCATAAAACACGAGTTATAATTTCACTTTTTTAAAACTTGTCATTTTATAAACACAACAACCCCATCACACTAGAATTATTTTATAGTTATGGAAAATTGGTTTTCAACTTCCTTTTTTAAAATGGACAAGTTTATCATATGGTTCACCTTTATTTTTTATAGGATAAATCTAGCAATATTTAGAATAGCCATCCAAAAACAACATAAAATATTGATACCTAGAAAAAGAAAGTACAAGTGATTGCCAAACATCAAAATGAATAATATAAAGTAGAGATGTAGCAATATTATTAGAATCATCAAAAGAAAGTTTAATATGCTTACCAACTTGACAAGCATTACAATTAAAATCAGAATTACAAGAGGAACATAGAGTTGAATTATCACGAAGAAAATTTGACAAAACAAAATAGCCTAGGTGTCCTAGTCACCTATGCCATAACATGGAGGAAACCTTTATTGTAAAAAAGGCCTAAGGTGAAGAAGCATGTCCAGAGTTATGAGACAATGGATAGAGAAAACCTTAACTACTATAATAATGGAGAATTTTTTGTGTTGTTGGTTCCTTCACAGATAAGCTAAAAGAGTTAAAAGTGACATCACACTTATTATCACTTATAAAACGATGAATTGAAATAAGATTTCAAGTTATAGAAGGAACAACAAGAACATTTTTTAGTAAAAAAATTGATTTAGATCTTGGAATTATTTTTTTATCCAATATGTGTAATAGGAAGTTGATAACCATTTCCAACTTGTACAGTGTCAAAACCTATATATGGAGAGAATGAATTTATATTACCTATGGAATTAGTCATATGGTGAGTCGTACCAGTATTTACAAGCTATGATGAAACTAAAGAATTTAGTTCTTAGAGGTGTATTTCGGCATATGCTTGTCCACCAGAAGTGATTGAAGCATCACTATGATTAGAAGAAAAAGAATAGCAAGGATAATTCTTTGCCACATGATAAATCCATCACATAATTGGCATTGTACAGGAGCTTCACTTAATATTAACTAGCTAAAGGAGGATGTGAGGAACTATAAGAAATTTGTGAGCCATTAGTCCATGGTTGTTGTGGAGAAAAGGTAGAGAAATCCACGAGAATAGGATCCAAAATTACCATGCTCACTTGAATGAAAGAATAGGTGATAATTGTTGCCATAACATTGATTTTATGTGCCATAATAATTATTTTTCCACCCCTTTGTCTTCCACCTTGGGAATATTACCTTACCATCCACCACGATTAGAAATACCTCGGTCTCTTGAGATAATAAATTCTTATGATTGATTGATGAAACTATTACCTCGAGTTTCCTAGATTCGGCTTTCATGAGCTAATAAGAATGAATGAAGTTCAAAAAAGGCTGGAAAAGGCTTTTTTATGGGCATAACTGTAACCACATTAGAATATTCAGGAGGGAGACCTGTAAGTATTTGAATAATAAGATTGCTTTCATCAATGGCATGACCAATAGAAAAGAGAGAATCTAATAGACTTCACATGATTCAAATAATCCACCATCGAGCGGTTGTCTTTCGACACTTGATTAAAACTGAGTTTTAATATTAACATTGTTAACTTAGTAATAATCAATCTTGATTTTGATCTTAACAAACTTAATTTTGAGCATTTAATGTTCTTTGTTTAAGTGTGATTATAAGCATAGGTACAATATTACTCTCAATGAAAACCAAGTTATAATTTAGCTCATTAGAAGGCTGCGACTGAAGCAAGGCTACCATGATGATAGAATGTTGAGGACTGTGACTAAAGCCTTGCTTCCATGGTGACATCAAACTTAGAAAAATCCAACGGACATATTTTTAAAATTATTAAAGAAAAGAGACATTGGAGGGCTACGATTAAAGCAAGGCTATCATGGTGATAGAAAGTAGAGGGCTACAACTAAAGTCTTGCTTCCATGGCAATGACCCAATAAATATATTTTTAAAATTATTGAAGGAATGAGACATTAGAGATACAATCAATGGCTCCATTAAGCTTTATTTTTTTTTTCTTTGTATCAATATTCTTTGTACCGATTAACTCTTGTGAGAGTTGATTATGTGTTAAAAATAGGGCTTTATCTTCATCTAATTCTTAGGATAGATTAGAAGGGAAGTAAGGTATATTTCTAGTGGAGTTGATTTAAATGTTTAGCCATTAAAACACTTGAGAATTGGTTTAAGAGTGAGCCTAGAAACTCTTTTTTATTTAGTTAAAGAGTTAGCCTTAAAAATCTTATTTGTGTAAGGTTGAAGAGTGAGCCTCAAACTCTTTTAATCTCAATCTTATGAATAAGATTGTGGGTATTGAAAAATCCTAACTTGGGGATAAGTTAGGTGGAGACGTAGTATTGTTGAGAATTCGAACTCCTTAAATTTTTGTGTTCTTCATACTCTATTCTTTTTTAATTCTTATTCATTCCTTAAATTCATTTTAATTTTTTAAAAATCTTTCATTAGTCTTATTGTAATATCCCGTGTTTTTTTAAATATTTTTACACTGTACCGGGATATGCAGTGTCAATAATTTTGTATATATATTATGATATTTTATTGAGTTGATATGTATTTAAAATCTATTTTAATTACTGTGTATTATTTTCAGTGTTTTACGTAAAATTTTCCCGGGACTTGCATTTTCGGGGAAATTTTCACGTAAATATTTTAATATTAATTATTTTAAATATATTTTCGGACTTGCATGAACTCATACGTATTTTTAAATACTAAATAAAGCCCACGTGTGTGTATATTTATTTAATTAGGGTTTAATACATAAAACCCTAATATTGTATTATTTATTTATTTATTATTATTTAATTATTTTATTTATTATTAAATTATTAAAATTTATTTTTTTATTATTATTATTTTATTAATATTTAATTATTTTATTTTCTTTTTCTTTTTCTTTTTTTTTCTTTTTTTCCTTTTTCTTTCTTTTTCTTTTTCTTTTTCTTTCCTTTTTCTTTCTTTTTCTTTTTCTTCTTCTCCTTCTTCTTTCTCCCGCGCCCGACGACCACCACCCATTCCCTCCCGCTGCAACTCCAGCCACCTACCGTCGGTGTGCCTCCCGGCTTTCCACCGCCGTTCCCAGCCGTCCTCCGCCGCCTCCAGCTCCTTTCCCCGGCGCCGGCAGCTCCATTCTTCCTCTTTTGACCGAAAATCAACCCTTCGCCGTTTCTCCCTCCTCCGGCCACCGTTTTTGACACCGCTAGTCTCTTTCTTCTCCTTGAGCTCCGGTGAGTGTGATTCTAGCTTTGGTTTGAGCTAAAATGGTTTAGATTTGCTTAGGTTTTAAATTTTTAATTTCGGTCACATTAGGGTTTTTGATTTTTTTGAGCTTCGAATTGGATGATTCATGAAAACTCCCTTCACAAATGTTGTTCCTAGTAGCTCAATCTACATGTATGAATTTTTGTAGAATTTTTGGAGATTTTTTGGATTTTTGGGTATTTTTGAATATTTTAATATTATTTTCTAATTTTCGGAAATTAATTATTTAAATTATTAAATTGGAGTTTATGGTTAAATTAGGTGTTGAAATGAATTATAGGAATTTATTTGGAATTTTTATGAATTTCTAAGTATTTATTTTGAATTATTGAAGTTTATGTGATTTTGAGAAATTAGGGTTAAATGTGTTTTTATTTGAATTTAATTGGTTAATTGAGTTTAATTATTAACATTATTGATAAATATGTTGAGAAATTTAATTTTGGATAATTTTATAATTTTTGGTGAATTTTTGAAGTAATTTAAGTATATTTATATATATAGGGGTATTTTGGTAATTTTACCCTAAATTGTCTAAAAATGTAATTTAATTGGTTTTAATAATTATTTAAGGTATAAAGATGATTTCTATAAATTATTTAGTATTTTTAACTAATTAAAACTATTTTTCGTGAATTATTTTCAATTATATATATAATATACGGTTTTTCTAATAAAATGAGTTTTATTCGGTTTTTACGGTGTTTAAAGGTTAATTATGTAATTTCTACGTATAAAATGTATTTCTGTGATTTAAGGATATTTTTGATATATCTGGAATATGTTCTGTGTTTGTGGACCCCGGTCGGTGGACTGTAGTTTAGAGTCCGACCGTGGGATTTTGATTGTGTTGAGCCTATTTTTTGAAGTGTATTTCTTTGCAGGGTCGGCTCTACTCTTTTGAGTAGAGAGATGTCCGTTTTACAGGGGAGGTTCTGCCGAATTTTCGGTAGAATTCTTGTAAAACGTGATGTCCAGTCGAACCCTAAATTATGTTTCCGTATTTTAATACTCTAGATCGAATTCTAGGATTTCTGTTAGGTTTATTCTGATATCGGTTATTTATTGCTTGTTTAGTTGCGCCGAGACCGAGGGCTAGTGGACCAGGCCCGTCAGACCTGTCTCGTGGAGCGCATTAGGTGAGTTACTATACTATATATATATACTTAGGATGCATGATTTAGAAATGCATGTTTTATGTTGATTAAATATGCATAAATAATTTGATTATTTCTTAAGTTTACATTAAGTATATTTTTGGTTTATTTTTGGTATATAATAAATTATATGCATGTTTTGTGAATAAAATATATTTAAAATGTTTTTAAATATATTTCCAGCTTAAGTTATAATTTGATGGGATTCATTTGACATATATATATATATACTCGAAATATACCTGGTTTACTTTTGGTATATTTTCGGTATATATATGGATTATATTGTTATTTCATTTACATTCATGCATCATTTATTTTTGTGAATGAATGTTTTATATTTAATGATGAAGGATATCAATAGAACGTGCTACCTAGTGGGCAGCACTAGGACCGAGTACGTACCGGTACGCCTATAGTATTTAGGCTATAATACTAACTTAATTTTGGATATTGATTTGATGTGATTATTGATATGTGAGATGTGGTTTGGAGGTGTGATTGCTGGAGCTCGATTGACCAAGTGTCTCGGGGCCAATCACACTGGCAGTCAGACTGCTGGAGCTCGGTCGACTTAGTGTCTCGGGGCCAGTCTACTGTCCAAATGGATTAAGTGGATATATTTGGAATAAGTGAGCCTGTATGGCTAGAGTGTTGTTTAACACTATTTCTGAGGTTGCGATATTCTAGGGTTCTATGTGATCCTTCATAAACTGCGATTTTCAATAAAATATATAAAAATGATTTTCTGCATCTGTGTGAAATTGCCTGTATATATATATTAGATATATATATATTGTTGATTGTATGCATTATCACTTAGTGTGTATGTATATATATTATAGTAATTCACTCAGTGAGGTCTGACTCCCCTCCGTTGACTATTTTTCAGGAGAGTCAGCATCCTCAAACCTCAGTAGCAGGTCGATACGCCGGATTTCTTCCGCCCCGGCTTCTTTGTGTAAATAATATACTTGAGTCTTATTTATTTTATCTAGACACTGCAGTAGTTGTGAATTAAAGTGTTGGATTTCAT
Organism: Mallotus nudiflorus; assembly: GCA_947683625.1. Lineage (NCBI taxonomy): Eukaryota > Viridiplantae > Streptophyta > Magnoliopsida > Malpighiales > Euphorbiaceae > Mallotus > Mallotus nudiflorus. Next base: position 5,280,939 of record CANTUR010000166.1, on the reverse strand, counting down.
GTATTTTATTTTAAAGAGATGTATTATGTTGAAACTGGATTTGTATTAAAGGGATTTTATATATATGTGATGAGATTTTGATTTAAATCCAGTTGATGTGGATAATATTATGATATTATGATTTTTATTTCCGCTGCATATTATATTGTTACTGTTATTATGGCATGATTTATTTTATTTTTAGGCTTGCTACGGGTTCCGGATTCGAAAGAATTCCCATTCCCTAGCGCCGGTCATGGCCCCTGTTCTGGGTCGTGACACTTATTCACTCCCCCTCTAAGGCACTTTCAAACATGATCATGAGAGAGGGTTTTGATCTGACACCACGTCTCATAAGTAGTCAATGATTCACTAGATCGTAGCACGAGTGAGCCTCAAACTCTTGTAATCTCAATCTTATGAATAAGATTATGGGTATTAAAAAATCCTAACTTTGAGATAAATTAGGTAGAGATGTAGGACTGTTGAGAATCTAAACTGCTTAAATTTCTTCTTCCTACTATATTCTCTTTTAATCTTGTTCATTCCTTAAATTCATTTTAATTTTTCTAAAATCTTTTATTAGTCTTATTCACCCCCTCTCTAAGGCACTTTCAAACATGATCATGGAAGAGGGTTTCAATCTGACAACATGTCTTATAAGTAGTTAAGGATTCACCAGGTTGTGGCACTTATTTAAGAATTTTAAAAAAAATAATGGCATGAAACCAAGAGATAACAACATAATCAACTTATTTCCATAGAAGATATACTGGATTAGATGAAATAATTCCATTTGAATCTATGGGTGTTAATGGAGGATAGGATGAAGAGCCATCAATATGATTATAAACTTAATGACAGTGAAAGGTGTTAATAAACAAGGTCTTCCAAACAAGATAAGTTGAGAATTTCTAGTATATGATTTTTAATGTTGTTGACATTGAAAACACAGGAAGAAGAATTTGTGTTATTTGTGATTGTTGTGATCAGTAAGGAAGAAGAATAAGAAGAAATAGAAGAAGATGTAGAAAAAGAGAGAGAAGCGAACGAAGAATGGGAAGTCATAGTTCGTAGCAGGATTTTTTTTCTTTTAATAATGCTCTGATACCATGAAAATGGGTGATCCCTAATACCTCAATATAAGGCACACCCACTGAATATATATTGCATTCTATAAAGCCATTACAAAAGTGATGCAGAGTAATAAGCCTTTGAATGAGTTTGTAGAACAATAGAGAACATATATAATTCATTAGAATTTGACTTTTCTATATTGTTAGAGATTTAATTTCCTACCTTAGTTAGAATTTTCTTTATTTTATTTCCTAATTAAAATTAGGGTTAGGGTTGATAGGTTTGTGCCACCCTATAAATATGTAATTAGGGCTATGTGAGGGAGTTTTATTGAATTGATAATTCAAAATTATTTTTCCTAAATTTGATATTCTTGTGAATTAACACATTCTTGGATGCCTATTTCCTGGTATTTGTGCGTAAATCAATAGGTTATAGAACGTTGCTAAACGGTCAATCGTGCATGATTCAATGACTTGTAATGTTTATCCTTTTTACTTTAGGCTTCCGCTACGTCAGTTAGTATCAGAACAATGTTCACTTCTAGGGTTATAAAAAATGGCATGTAGGAGACAACAACGTGTGGAAGAAGTTTATGAGCGTGAGATAGATCAGTAGATCGAGTAGCGATCTGAGCGAGTTGAACAAATGATAGAGCGATTTGATTTGATGATGGAACAAATGACTGAAAGGTTGGCTGCTCTTTTGGCCAATCAGAATAGAAACATTTTAACCCCCTGAAACAATAATAATTTTGTGGGTAATTCTGATGGAGAGGTTAGTGATGAAGAGGAAGAAGAAAAGTATTATAAAGATACCTTATTTTATAATACTGATGATGGTGAGGATGAAGATACAATTATTGGAGATGGGCCAATATTTGATGAAGAGGATGAGGGTGATAAATAATTTAATGAATTGTTATAAGGTGGTGATACAACAATTGATTTAGTTGAAAGGTATAAGCCTTTTAAGGATTTAGGGATTGGAATGGAGGATCATCCTAGATGTGAATATTATATGCCAAAGTTAGTCGAGCGTGTTGAATATATTGATTTTATTGGCATTGATGAAATTCTTTACTCTTGTGTTCCTTTAATTTCTATTTTGAAGGAATTACAAGTTGATGGTGATGGTGGATCTATGATGTTCTATGCATTTTTTAGCAAATTTGTTTCACAATATTTGGGCGAAATTTGAGGGTGAATTTTATCTACCCTAAAGGGACTGATATGGAGCAACAAGCCTTTGAATGAGTTTGCACGATAATGGACAACATATATAATTAATTAATTAATTATTATAATTAATTAATTAATTATTATTATGATTATTATTAGGGATTTTATTTCCTACCTTAGTTAGAATTGTCTTTATTTTATTTACTAATTAAAATTAGGGTTAGGGCTGGTAGGTTTATGCCACCCTATAAATATGTAAGGCATAAGGCTATGTGAGGGAGTTTTGTTGAATTGATTATTTAGAATTGTTATTTTCCCTATATTTGGTATTCTTGTGAATCAATGAATTCTTGGATGCCTATTTCCTGGTATTTATGTGCAAATCAACAGCTTATAAAAGGTTGTTAGATGGTCAACCGTGCACGATTCAATGGTTTGCAACGTTTATCCCTTTATTCTTTTATTTTATTTTTATCTCTTATAATTTAGGCTTCCGCTACATAAAAAAGATATACATGAAGAGTTAAATACAACATAAAAAATTATGATACATAGCTATATTATATTAAATGAGACCTTCATTCATTGGGTCTGTTATGGGGAAATGACCTTCAGGATGTATGGTTGAGCATTAAGGATGATTGTGATATTAAACAGGTGTTTGAGTTTCTTAAACAACATAAAAATCTGAAATGTTTGTCCGTAATACAATATCTTGGAGTTTGCTTTCCCAAATGGATGGTTGCTTATGAGCTTCCTAACTTAATGAAAATAGTTTTAATCGACTGCAAAAGATGTGAGTATCTCCCAACATTAGGGAATTTGCCATTTCTAGAGATTATTCATTTGCAGGGGATGTATGGTGTGAAGAATATAGGCAGTGATTTCTATGGAGTGGACACAAGCAATAAATTATTCTCATCATTAAAAGAGCTGAGTCTTATATACTTCCCTCATCTAAAATTCTAGTTGAATGCTAATGGGGGAGGAGAATTCCCTTCCTTAGTTAGCTTAAAAATCATTAAATGTCCAAGTTTGATAAACATACCATGGTTTCCATCCATTCAAAGTCTTGAATTGTGCAACTGCAATGAAACTATACTAAGGTTAGCAATGAACCAATCCTCCCTTTCCAATCTTGTCATTGATGTCACTAAGGGACCTTTAATATTTCTGGCAAACTTGCTTTAGAACAATAGTCATCTTATATCTCTAACAATTAGCTCTTGTCCCAAGCTTCAGTTGATCCCTTCAAGCTTAGGAAACCTTTATTCTCTAAAATTCTTGGTAATTCAGTTGTGTAATGAGCTCTTGTCCCTGCCGATGGAAATTCAAAATCTTACATCCTTGGACTCTTTAAAAATTAGTGAATGTTGTAGTCTCTCTGTTTTGCCTAAATTTATAGGTCTAAAGTCTCTTCAAACTTTGTCTATAGAGAACTACACTAACATAATGTTCATGCCAATAATACTATAAAATCTAATAGCTTTTGAACACTTAACAATCATGTACTATCCAAATCTGGTATCTTTGCCTTCTGAGTGGTAGAACCTTTCTATCCTGAAGTGATTGTGCATTATGAGTTGTCCAGCTCTATCTTTTGTGCCTGAAGGGCTAAAACATGTCACGACATTGTGGAGTCTTAAAATACACGGTTGTATAGTTTAAAGGCGTTACTTTAATGGATTAACAATTATAAGTTTCTTAGGTCTTTAGAGATATCCTATTATTATAATATTGCATCACTTCCGCATGGTTTGAATCATGTATGTACACTCCAGCATCTGTCTATTTAAGATTGTCCAACTCTTGAAGAACGATGCAAGAAAGGTAGTAAGGACTAGCCAAAGATAACTCATATTGCTCGCACACACATTGGATCACTGGAACTCAGGGAAGAAAATGTTGACAGTAACTCATCTTGTCAAAGTTGATACTTCGAATCATGGTCTGGGTATGTTATTTCTTTCTCTTTTTTTGAATATTTGATTTAGCAAGAAGGAATATTTCGTAATGATTTATGGGATTCAACTGGAATATTTTATGTATATTGTGTGTATAGTCGAGGACCGATTTGTTAATCAAACTGCACCAAAAAATGTTTCTACTTGGTGTTCATATTATGGAAATGGATTTACATTCCTACTTCAAAGCTAATGTTAATTGTTTTACTCTTTGAAGCAAGAGTGCTCTTATCTTTCTCTTCAGGTTTTGAGTTGTAGCATGCTTCTTGATGATCTACAGCGTATAGCATTTGCCAAATTAGTTCCGCATTTCATGCTACTCCTGATAGTTCTACACTATAACTATGCCGCATGCAATGGCTTCCTCTCCTTCCTTGATTTGTGCATGCATGTTAAGTATTCAACAAGGATTTTGTAAATAAAGTAGTGGTCTTTTACATGTTTTGTGCCATTTGTATTTTGTAGTTTGAAGGGACAATATTGTATGTTTGTATGGAAAAAAAAAAAAAAGACTTACTCTATGCTTCTTTCTTTCTTTTTGAACTAGATGATAATTGTCAAGTATTTATTCTATCAAAGGTTGTTGACAATTTTTTTTTTTTTGACAACTGGGAAGTCAAAGGTGAATACGGGATCGAATTTATGATTTTACCTTACAATATCCATCAATTCAGCCACTAGGCTACAAAAGAAGGACAAATTGTCCACAATGTTGTATAATATTTTGTAACATGTCCACAATCACATGCTATAAGTTCGATGGATGAAGTGTTTTTTTTGCTTTTTTTAAAATGATAGATTTTTGTTGGTTTGGACTGAAGATTTAAAGTGAATTATCTCATACTCAACGTTGGAGGATAAAATCCATATTATGGGCTAGTTTTTTTTTTTTTTTTTTAAAGAAAAATTTAGTCTTTGAGCTCAATTTATAGTAGCAGATACAGTATTGTTCCATTTTATGTCCTGATAGTAGCCCATTATAAATCCCCTTAGCACTCGAAATGGGAGAAAAAATGGCGTGCACCTTCCATATAAATTAGTGCTGTGTCTGATTTTTTTTGGACAAGGTTCATTTTAGCCCCTCATGTTTGCACTAAGACTCCAATATACCCTCCAATTTTTTTTAGGCTCAAATAATTTAGAGTTTATTTAAAAACATAAATTGTCATTTTCTTTTTGTTGACGTGGAACTAAAGTGGTTCCATTCCCTTAAAAAAAACGGAAATGATTTTTGAGCCGCTTAAAAAAATAGAGGGAAAGAGAATTACCAAAAAAATCAATAAAAGAAATTGTCCCCATCTAAGTAAGGGGGCAATTTTGTTAAAAAAATAAAAAATAAAAAATGCACGTGTATCATGACTTAGAAAAAAATTACCAAGGGTCCAACAGAGAGAAGTTGGAGCAAAAGGTAAAGATGCATAAGCAGAAGAAGTAGCAATAGTTCGCTTTGCTCATCATCTTCTTTTTCATTATCGTAGTTTTGCATCTCTTGGTCTTTCTCCGCCTCTGCCACTGCCACTGTCGTTGAGTCATCTTTGGTTATTTGCAGCTTAATTTGTGATGCTCCTGTGATGATTCCAACCATTACTTGCAGCCATTGACAAGATGGCAGATGAATTGAAGATGATGGTTGAAGAAGTGTTTTAAAGGTTTTAGATGATATTGTTGTTATGAAAATAATATGGAAGTAAATATATTAATATAGATAGATATAAAATTGTGATGAATTCAGGAAAGAATCTGTAAGTTTGAAAATGGCATCCAATTCCAACCAAATTAAAACTGTGATGAATTTAGTAGAGGAGTCCCACCACAAAACTCTTCTTGATTTTCATCCCATTGCCATTTTCCCTTTAATCCCACTACCATTCTCAGTCATCGGAATCAAATTCTTGATTTTGGCCGAGGAAGCAAAAGCTAAAGGCAACGATGCGTTCTCAGCAGGCCATCGAACGTGCTGTTGCGTGAACACAAGTGCACGCAGACTCTCTCTCTCTCTCCCTCTCTCTCTCTCTCTCTCGTAAGCTTTCCTCTCGGCACCTTCAAAATCATCCACTTTCTCAGAATCCAAACACGAGCACGCAATTCTTGCCTTCTTTTTTCCTCTAAAAAATTTCGCAGATCCATATCAGAAGCAGCGATGAGGCTAAGCTACGTTAAGCCAGGCATTACAGCGAAACAGCAGCAATGGCGGAGGAGAATCGTCGGAACTCCTCATCCTCTTCTTCTGAATCATGCTCGAGTTCCAGTGAAGTTTCATTGAAGATCGAGAAGGAAATTAGCAATGGCAAAGAAATGGAGAGTAAAGCTGCTGTTGTTCCTGCTGCTGCCGCTGCTAGTAGTTCAGTTGATAACAACAATATCAACAATTGAGGCACTGATTCTTCTTCTTCAGGTTTCATTGATTTTGCTTCTGTCAAATTGAATTTGAATTTAGTTGACCTTTTTCTTTTCTTGATAATCTAACGATTTCATCTGCAATTCTAGTTTTCGACGTTTATTTTTTGCATTTTAATTTGAGTATCAAAAAATAAAGGGCAAAGGTGCATTTATGCCAAGCCCAGATAACGGTGTTAATATTTCTGTTATGAGAGTGGCCAAAAACACAACAAAACATGGATTTTGTGTTTAAATGGTTCAAAAATACGCAAAAAGCTTATGTGTTCTTCGGTCTAAACATTGGGGGGCGTAAATGCACCTTTGCCCTTAAATATATGTAGTTTAGAGAAAAAGATTTAAAAAATAATGAAATATGCATTAAAATTTTATCAATCTGAACCATTTTTTTTTTTTTTTGTCTAAAAGTGTGCTATAATAGCAAATACCATAACCATACTGCAAAGTTATTTTTACTAATTTATTTATAACTTATTTATTATTGAATAAAATTATCCTGAAGTGTCATAATATTTATCTTATTTGCTAACTATCAAAGTTATATTAACAATATAATTTTAATTACAGAAACTAATAAAAAGAATTTTAAGTTAAAGTTTGAAATATTTTAATTTGAGGTGTAAACAAAATGGTTGCCTATTGAGAGAGTTGATATTTACGACTCCCAACTCCTAGGGTTTTCCATTCCTTCCTCTTCTCTTCAAAGGCCAAAACAAATAGTGTAATAGTTGACTTGACTCAGGAGTCATCAGTTTAAAATGTGCATTACTTATTTAATACTAAAATACAACAATGTACTAATAAATTATTTTAAAAATAAAATATTTCACAATAACCGTAAATGTTAATAAAATTAGATATATGTATTGATTTAGTTATTAATTATGTAAACATTTATTTTTGAAACAATTTAATAATTAGATTAATGTCTTTTAATGTTAAATGTATAATGTATATTTTAAAATTTTTTTAATTAAATTAAAAAAATAATTGATAATTTAAGTATTATTGTTAGCTACTAAATATTACATATTTAATAATAAAAATGTAATGTATTTAAAAAAATTAAGATATTTGTGCCAAAATTGCTACAAATAAAAAATGTTTGGTCTTTTATACAAATATTTAATTGATCTGTAATAGGTCTCTTTTTAATATTGCAACCTAAAATGTTATATCGCACCTCTACACTTAGTTTTGATCAAAGTTAATTTTAGATTATAATTACAATTAATTTGAACATTTTTATCAAAAGTAAACTAAAATTACAAAAGGGGAAAAGGTTTGATTTTTTTTAAAACCAATAGCCTATTGAATAAAAAAAAAAACCCTCGCATAACTAACAATTTCAAGCATATCATGGGAAGTCTAATGTATCTCATAGCCACACGACCTGATCTTTTGTTCATTGTAAGTCTGATTAGTCGTTTTATGGCTAGTCTGTCATGACCCAAAATAGGGGGCCATGATAAACGCTAGAAAATGAGAATTTTTTCGAATCTGGAAACTGTAGCAAACCTTAAAGAAAATATAAAAGCATGCAATACTAATAACATAAATAAAATATCTTGCAGTGAAAATTAAAATCTCATATATAATAATGTAACTCATCAGCTGGTTTAATAATACAAACTTATCTCATATATATATAATATTTCAATACAAATTCTAGTTTCAATCCTTTAAAATTTAAATCTCATACATATATAAAACATACATCCCATAAACTTAACTGCTGCAGTGTCTGAAATACAAAATAAAATCAAGTAAGCAGTTTACAGAATAAAGCTGGGGTGGAAGAAATCCGGCGTAAGGGTCTACTACTGAGGTCTGAGGACGAAAACTCTCCTGAAAAATAATCAACAGAGGGGAATCAGACCTCACTGAGTGAATTGTTATAATATATATACATGCATAACTAAATGACAAATGCACACATTTAATAGTATATATAATAAATATATATACAAGCAAATACACATGGATGCAGCAAAATCATTTTATATAACTCTGAAAATAATAGCCGTTTATGAAGGATTAAATAGAATTGTAGATGATCGCAACCTCAAAATAGTGTTAGACAACACTTTAGCCATACAGGCTCACTTATTCCAAATAAATTCACTTGTTCCATTTGGACAATAGACTAGTCCCGAGACACTAAGTCGACCGAGCTCCAGTAGTCTGACTGTCAGTGTGATTGGCCCTGAGACACTTGGTCAACCGAGCTCCAACAATCACACTCTCAAATCACATCACACATCAATCAAATCAATCCAATCATAATCCACAAATAGGTTAGTAATTTAACCTAAATTCTATCGTCGTACCGGTACGTACTCGGTCATAGTGCTGCCCACTAGGTAGCACGTTCTATTGATATCCTTTATTTAAAATAAATCCATACATTCATAAAATAAATGATGCATGACATTAATTAAAATAGCAATATAAACCATATATATATATTGAAAATATACCAAAAATAAACCAAGTATATTTCAAGTATATATATGTCAAATAAATTCAATTTAATTATAAAATAAACCAGAAATAAACTATACATATACTTAAAAACATTTTAAGTATAATTCAATAATAAAACATGCATTTAATTTAAAATATACCAAAAATATACCTAAGCAATTATTAAACCATTTATGCATATTTCATAAAATTTAAACATACATTTCTAAAATATGCAATCCTAAAACACATATATATAAAATAACAACTCACAATTATGCGCTCCACGAGACGGGTCCGACGGGCCTGGTCCACTAGACCTCAGTTTCAACACAACTAAACAAACAAACGACAATACGAAATCAGAATAAATCTAACGAAATTCTAGAGACTCGATCTAAAACACTAGACACAGAATAGGAATAGGGATTTGACCGGATGTCACGTTTTACGAGAATTCTATAAAAATTTGACAGAACCTCTCCTGTAAAATGAGCATCTCTCTACTCAGAAAGTAGAGCCGGTCATGCAAGAAAACGCACTTCGAATATACACAGTCACACAACTCCTCGGTCGGATTCCTAAACTACAATTCTACCGACCAAGGTTCACAATTCACGAAATAAACACAGAACACATTAAATCCCAAAAATACCAAAAATACCCTTTATAAATCAAAATATAACAAATTAGGTATTTAAAACACTGAAAATAATTATTTCACCGATAATTACAATAAAACCTTAATTTTAATAAAATATTATTAAAAATCCATAATTCTCGATAAATTCACAAATATTAACCGAAATTCATTTTATAAATTCAAATTACATAATTAGCCCTAAAACATATTAAAATCAATAAAAACTCATTTATTTACAAAAATAGTATATTATATATAATTTGAAAATAATTTTTGAAAAATAGTTTTAAGTAGTTAAAAATACTAAATAATTTATAAAAATCATTTTTATACCTCAAATAATTATTAAAACCAATTTAATTAAATTTTCAACCAATTTATTATCAAATTACCAAAAAACCCCTAGTTATATATAAATTCACATAATATACAATAATTATTCAAAAATTCACTAAAAATTGTACAATTGCTCAAAAATTAATTTCTCAACATATAATTCAATAAAATCAATAATTATACTCAATTAACCCATTCATTTTAACAAAATACTTGTTTAACCTAATTTTCCAAAAATCACCTAAACTAAATAAATTCATAATAATTATACAAAAATCAAAAAAATTACAAATTCATTTCAACCTCTATAAACTCCATAAATCACAATTTCAAAAATTATTTAATTAATTTATGAAAATTAGAAAATATTAATAAAATAATAAAAATTCACAAAAATCAAAATAATTTCCAAAAATTCTACAAAAATTACAAAATGTAGATTGAGCTACTGGGAACAATCTTTGTGAAGGAACTTAGCTTGAATCATTAGAATCAAAGTTCAAAAAATTAAAGAACTCAAAATGGCCGAAAATGAAAATTGATCACCAAAGAAAATCTAGACCGAATCAAGTGAAACCAAACTTAGAAATACACTCACCAGAGCTCAAGGAAGAGATAGAAACCGGTGGTGTCCAATTTGGTGGCCGGAATCACGATGATCGGAGATGAGTTCAAGTTTCGGCTTCTCGGGTTAAAAACGACCAAAACTCATCGGAAATGGAAGCAAAAGGTGACAGAGCAAGCTAGAGAGGGTGGTGGCACGCTGGAAAGGCACACCGATGATGAGGGAAGGAGTTGGCAGCGGCGGAAATGGAGGTGGGGTGTGTCGGGGAAGAAGAAGAAAAGGGGATGGCAAAATTTATAAATAGAGTAAACTTTATATATATATATATATATAACTTTATTAAGTTATATTATAATATAATAATATTATATTCACAAAATTCCTACACCACATGTTTAAAATAACAATATCTATATACATATACACATATATATATAACACATATTAATTAAATAAAACTATATAATATATACTTAATTAAAAATAACCCTAAAATGATAAATATGTATATATATTAATATGATAATTAAAATCGTACATGGAATCATGCAATTACGTAAAACGAACTAACATAATTAATAAATATTTATTTAGGTTTTAATTTTTTCAAAAATAAAATTCTCGAAAAAATTTTACATAAGAAATTTAAAATAATTTAAAATAACTTTAATAATTAACAAACTAATTAAATAATCAAATATATTTATCAAAATTATTAACATTGCATATCCCGATGCAGTTTAAAATTATTTAAAATCTCGGGATATTACATAGTCCAATTGAATTGCACTTTCAAGCAGTAAAATAACATTGAGGAACCATGAATTATGGAATCCTATACAAGAAGGTAGGAGCTGGTAACTTGTTGGCTTTCATAGATAATGACTAAGTAGGTGATATGAAAGATCGAAAGAGCACTTTTGGCTATATGTTTATGATGAGTGAAGGTGTAGTAGCCTGGTCATTAAGAAAACATCCTATTATTACTTTATCAACCATCGAGGCCGAGTTTGTGGTAGCGACATCTTGTGCATGCCAAGCTATTTGGATAAGGAGAAAATTGAAGGAACTTGGTTATTTATAAGAAGGAAGCAGTGTGGTGATGTGTGATAACAGTTTTGCCATTAAGCTATCCAAGAACCCAATTTTACATGGTCAGTCCAAACACATCGATGTACGATTTCACTTTCTCAGAGATCATACTAAAGAAGGAGTTATTGATATGTTTTATTATGGATCTCACAATCAATTTGCAACCTAATGATAAAGCCGTTAAAGTTAAAAGATTTCCAAAAGTTTCATGAAAAACTAGGAGTGTGTATTATCCTAGAGGTGAACTAATTGTTTGTCAAGAACAATAAATTCAAGGGAGGGATTGTTGGAAGTGGTTGTTTGAGGTTAGGACTGATTTAATTTTTTGTTAGAATAAATCTCTATTATTTAGGGTTTTTTTTTGTCACTTTCCAGTATTTATTACCATAAAGTATAATATTGTTGTGGGTTGTTTTTTCTCATTTTCGTTATAATTATTAGGCAATATAAATCACAAGATATTATTAATAATATTCTCAAGTTATTCAGTTATTTTGTTTTAAGTTTTCTTTGTTCATCATCTATATTGATTAAGTAATCTTTACAAAAGTGTTGAAGCAATTAAAGCATTTTATAGCCACATTGGAGCTGTGATTAGTGTAGCGAAGAGTGTTAATTGTTCATGGTAGATATAGTGCTAAGCCCACTTCTACAATTAATACTTGATAAGCTATCCTCTAGGCTATTCAATTTTATACGGTGTCATTTTTATGGATTTAAATATGAGCTTATAAAACTTCAAAGCACAATACGTATGATTTGGGCAGTGCTTGAAGATGCAAAAGAATAATAAGCAACTAGTAAGGCACTAAAAGTATAGCTGAGTGAACTCAAAGACATAGTTTATGATGTAGATGACATGCTCGAAGAGTATCACATCGGAGGTAATGGGACCATCGGCATCGGGACTCGGGTACACACTTCTATTTTTATCGTAAAAGATGGCTTTAAGGTGAAACAGTTTAGGGAAAGATTAGATAGATTAGTAGCAGATATGTCCAACTTTAAGCTTGAGTTAAGATTAGTAAGTGCCAAAAGTGTTTAAAATAATATAGAAAATAAGAGTGCTTTGATTGTGTAATCACTACCCTTAAGGAATATTTTCCCCCACTATGTTTGCTTCAAGATTAATTAATGGCAAAATCCCTCTAGGATTATCAAAGCAAAATTAGTATTTAGATAGTAAATATCCAAATACTCTACAAGAACAAAAGAAAGAAAATAAGTTTTGTTTTTTGTATATAATGAGAAAAAGAAAAGTATGTAGTATGTATAAAAATAGTATTTAATATACTGAAGAGTTCCATTTGAAGAGATACAACTATTGGTTAAAAAAATAAAATAATAACCAATAATAACTGCTAATTATTAACAAATAATAATAATAATTAAAAATTATATATATATATATATATATATATATATATATATATATATATATATATATATATATATATATGTCATTATTTTGGAGCTTTTTTTTAGTCTATACAAGGATTTAATTAACTTATAAACTTTCCTTTCATTACCAGGTAACATAAAACCTTTTGGTTGCTCCATAAACACTTCTTTCTCAAGATCACCATTCAAAAAGGTTGTTTTAACATTCATTTGATGAACATATAAATTATATATGGATGCTAAAGCAAACAACACTCTTATAGAAGTGATTCTTGTAAAAAGTGCATAAGTATCAAAATAATCAATTCCTTCCTTTTATTTAAAACCTTTTGCCACTAGTCTTGCTTTAAAGGTTTGTAGAGAACCATCAATGTTATATTTTTTACTAAATACCCATTTACATCCAATGGGTTTAGTACCTTCTAACAAATTTACTAATACCCATGTACCATTAGATATAAGAGACTCCATTTCATCATTTATAGCTTCTTTCCAGAAAGTCGAATCTCTTAAAGCTAAAGCTTCAAAATATGTTTTAGGATCCTCTTCCAAATGAAAGACAATAGTTATCTTATTTAACATTTCATCTCTACTTGCTTCAACTAAAAAGACTAATGTTTGTAAAGAAATAAAATCAAATCCAAAGTTCTTCTCTTTTCTTGTTCTTTGACTTCTCCTAGGTTCATTAGAAGCATCATCTATTTTTCATTTATTATTATTTGAAGAAGAACTAGGAATTAATAAAGTAACTTGTGTAGTTATAGAGTCTATATTTGTATATAAATGTGAAGTATGATGGGAATTACCAAGAAAACTTATTTCTAAAAATTCAACATCTTTAAACTCTACAATAACATTTAAGTTTAAATCCAACAAAAAATATGCTTTAAAATTTTCAACATATCTAACAAAAATGCTTTTGAGAGCTCTAGGTCCTAATTTTGTTCTTTAGGATCATGAACTTTATAATATGCTAAACAACCCCATACCCTCAAATAACTTAAATTAGGTTTCCTTCCTTTCCATAATTCATATGGAGAAGTTTTCATTTTCTTAGAAGGTATTCTATTATGTACATGACAAGCTGTTAACAATACTTCTCCCAAAAAATTTGTTGGTAATTTAGCATGCATAAGTATTGAATTAATCATAGCCACCAATATTCTATTTTTTCTTTCGGCTAAACCATTTTATTGAGGAGTATAAAGAACACTTGTTTGATGGACTAAACCATTATCTTCATAAAAATTAGAAAATTCAATTGGAAAATATTCACCTCCTCTATCACTTCGTAGAGTTTTAATTTTCTTTCCCAATTGATTTTCTACTAAGACTTTATAGGATTTAAACATGTTAAATGCTTATCTTTTATTCTTATTAAATAAACATGTGTATACCTTGAATGGTCATCAATAAAAGTAATGAAATATCTATTTCCACCTCTAGTTAAATGTCCATTTAACTCACAAATATTTGAATGTACTAATTCAAGTAATTCAGTTGTTCTTAAATTCTTTGGAAAAGGTTTTTTAGTCATCTTGGCTTGTATGCATATTTCACACTTTCTAGATTTTCCATTGTCATTTATACAAAATATTAATTCATGTTTAGTCATGAAATTAATTGATTTAAAATTCACATGAGATAATCTAGCATGCCAAGTCTAATCTTTGACATTTAAATATTAGCCCAAAATTTCTCTTCAAATTTCCCTCCAACTAAATTTAAGTTGTTAAGTGAAACATAATTTATAAACTCTTTACTCTTTTTCTTTTTATCAATGTGGGATTAACATATCATTAACTAACTATTTTAACAATCCCCCGGCTAGTTAGCAATATATATAAACAAAACTCATTTAAGATTTATGCATAAAATACATGTCTTTAAACTTAAACCTATCATTAGTATAGATATCTTAAAATCTCATCGAAATTGATGGTTACTTATTGATTAAACCATAATTTCTAAGTGCTAAGATTGGAAATATTATACACATCAACCTTAATAATTTCTTTCATATGTTCACCATGATCTTTAGCACTTTATTATGGCCTTGTGCTTCCTTCTAAATTAGTGAATACTTATAAAAGTTTTAAACTTCAAACTTTTAACTGAAGTGGCACCACTTTTCGTATTCATATAGGTGAAGTGTTTTTGAAATCTTAATTTAGATTTCCTGATTCTTTACCCTAACTAAAACTTCATTAAGAATAAATAATATTCAACCTCTTTTACTTAAGTACTTAAAACGTAGTACTTGATTTCAATCATAAATAATAATTTGTTATTGCTTTTTAAATAATTAATATTGTACAACAATTATAAAAGCAAGGTTTTTATTGTTAATGATTAAAATTAAAACAATATAAGACCCAAAACACTCGAAGTGCTTTTAACCATATCTCTCGAGAGTCCTTTAGTCAATGGGTTAGCAAGATTACTACATGATCTTACATATATAGATAATTGTTATAATGCCATCAGAAATAAGTTGTCTTACATAGTCATATCGTAAAGCAATATTTCTTGATTTTCCATTATAAATCTTGCTAAAAGCTCTAGAAATAGTTGCCTCACTATCATAATGCAAAGAGATTAATAGCATCGATTGTGGCCACAACTCTATATCTAGTAACAAATTTCTCAGCCATTCTAGCTCTTTGCCTACTGCTGCTAAAGCTATAAATTCTGATTCCATAGTAGAATGAGTAATGCATGTTTATTTCTTTAAAGCCTATGAAATAGCTCCTTCTCTAAACTTAAAAATCCAGTCAGATGTTGACTTATTATCATTAATACTAGTGATCCAACTAGCATCATAAAAACCTTTTAACACTAATGGAAACTTATTATAAAATAAGCCATAAGACATAGTTCTCTTAAGATAATCAATAACTCTTCCAATAGCTTTCCAATGATCAGCAATAGGATTATGTGTATATGTACAAAGTTTACAAACTACATATGCAATATTAGGTCTAGTGCAATGCATATCTGATAACTTGTTTCCGAAACTCTTGAGCTTGAAAACTTTTAGGTGATCAACAAAGGGCAAGGTGAGAGGTCGGGAGGATTCCCATAAACACTTTGATGCCTAAGTCAGAAAATAGAGAGAGAATCTAAAGAGAAAATGAGAGCAACTAGAATATGAGAACATAGAATGAATGAGGATGAAGGATATGGGGTCATATTTATAATGATACTTAAACCTCAGAGGAGTAGGATTCCACTTTGGATAGGAATCCTAGACCAAATAGGAGAGTATTCCTTCTTCATTTGGGAGTCTTCTTGAGGCAGGGACCTTTTCCTAAATGGATTTGGTTGTCTTCCCTTTATGAGTAACTTGTATAGGAAATAAAGATCTTTAATTAAATAGGAATATTTGTATATAGGGTATCAAGAGTTCCTCTATGAGTTTATTCAAATATTTATGTCCGAGGTATCTGGGTTTATGAGGCGAGGAGGACGGTGCCCCGAGTAATGACACCTAAGTAATGACATGTGTCATAGAGGGGTGAGCTGAGGTGGCCAGCCTCAATCACAGGAAAAAGGCAATGCTCGATACCGAGTCTTGAGATCATTAAATATGAACGTCATTGGAGTGCTAGCTAAGCTTGAGTGCATAAAATCTACAATAAGAAAGGATATGTAAAGGATTAACCCATCAGTGTGAAGACATGGTGGAACCAGTTATCACTAGAGTTTTGATGCTCATCGCATTTAAAGTGTGGCCTGAGTGCCGATCCTCAGTACTATAGAAGTGACTTGAGGGTGCCAACTTCAGTCATTGGACTTAACACATGAGGCTTAGATGCTCGGTGCAAGGACGTGAGGCTTACATGCTCGAAACTTTAGTACTATAGAAGTGACCTAAGGGTGCCAACTTCAGTCACTGGACTTAACGTGCAAGGCTTAGATGCTCGGTGAAAGGACGCGAGGCTTGCATGCTCTAAACCTTAGTACTATGGAAGCGACCTAAAGGTGCCAGCTTCAGTCACTGGACTTAATGCACGAGGCTTAGATGCTTGGTGCAAAGATGCGAGGCTTACATGCTTGGAACCTTAGTACTATAGAAGCGACCTAAGGGTGCTAGATTTAGTCACTGGACTTTATCTTGGTGCATTAGAAGCACGACCAAAATGTTGTGTAGTCTGGATGTCTTGGAAGTATGGCTCGGATGCCCACCCTCAGTACTATCGAAGCAACTTGAGGGTGCCAACTTCAATTACTGGACTTGGAGATTGTGATGCTCACTATGAAGGGAGAGCTGTCAGCAGTGTACCCAAGACGTACATTTGCTAGGGCATTTCGATGCCCCCTCTTTTTTAAAATTTGAATTACGTAACCATCGCATCTATTTGTGTGTTAGAAGATAAGACATTTCGGCTGCCATAATAATGATAGCTTGATTAATGAGTTTTCCCATTTCCCAATTTACCCTTAATAATGTGGGAGAAATCAAAGCTTTTATGAGGGTAGTTAATGGCTTGTTCTAGAGCCTTCTGTTGCTCTATAAGTATCTTTATTTCTTCGATGTGATGCATTTTTGCTCTTTGCTTCTTGTTGGTTTCCTTGATCTTCTTTGCTTTTTCGTTGTTATTACCACCAAGCTTTTTCCTGCAGTGACCTCTCCATTTTGTAACCAGGTGATCCTTTTCTTCCTTCTTTCATTCCTCTTTTATTTCATTTCTTAAATAGACTCATGGCACCGAGGGAACATGTTAGCTCTGATTTTTTCATTTCTAGGATAGATAAGGAGTTGTTAAGGTGGTATCAGAGGCATTTTTATATTCCCTCCGATTTCACCCTACACACTGTGGATAGGAAATTTAGGGCCCATATTCCCATGTTAGGCTTAAAGAAATTAGTTATCTATTTTGACCAATTGGAAGGGGCTCTAAAGTTTCCTCTAGATGCCTTTGACAAAACCTATAGGATTCTGACCGGGTTCATTCAATTGATGCACAAGGAGGGTAGGGAGCCAGACTTAGATGTCCTGCATTACTTGTATAATCTGACTAGGAAGAAGGGGGAGCTAATGTTCTCCTTATTAGTGGTCCCTAACCATAGCCTATTTATGAAGCTTCCAGATCTTTACAAGAAGTGGAGGCATAAGTTTTTCATCATCTAGCATCACTCGAACTTTGTGGATGTTCGATGCATGTGGTCCGATGAGTGTCATAGAGTGAAACGACTGTTGAAACTATCCGACTAGGATACTGAGATGGTCCTGAAGCTTCATTTTAATGGCTTGGCCGATGCTCGGTCAATCGAAGATGTATCTAGAAGATATTTGTGGAGGGTCTACCTAGATTATGTACAATCCGCTGGTACATTTTGGTATTTGAAAGGTACCTTTCTGACTTCTATTTTTACCTTTTTATTTATAGATAGCTGACTTTTTTTCCTTTGTGGATGGAATTCAGCTTGTAGCTGATGAGTCGGAGAGGGAGGAGGAGACTCAAATCACCCCTTCCTCACCCGAGCCTACTGCGCTTAAAGTCCTAGATGAAGCTGCCCAAACTCTGAAGGGGAAGGCTGTGGCCGGGTTGTCCCACCCTGAGAAGGTCGGGAGGCAAAAAAGGCATCTCATAGCTAGAGATTTTGATGCAGAGGAACTGGATGAGGAGATATTCATCCAGCATCCAAAGCTCTCTGGGTGTCCGAACATGAGGACTTGGATCCTAAACAAGATGAAGCCGCTGAGTGTCTCAAACGCCCAGGTTAGGGATTAGGATGCTGAGTCTTTGAGGCTTCCTGCCGATATGCAGTGCTGGATTGAGGAGGGTAGTGAGGAGTTTTTTAGCTCCATGATTGTTCATTCACTAAGTGTCGAATACTTCTGATTTTTTCTGATTTGGGTTTCAAGATAATGACACAAGTTTCTTTCTACCCAGATGAACCAAGCTTTGCTGCTAGCAAAGGACCATTATTTTTTCTTAAATAGTCAGTACAGCCTAAAGGAGACAGAGGTTGAAACGATAGTTATTGATTTTGAGAAGAAATTAGATAATGAAAAAGCGGCACTAGAGCTTTGTCAGACCAAATAGGCTGAGGCTAAATATGAGGTAGAGGCGAGCCAGAAAAAGGTAACTGAGTTGGAGCACAGTCAAGCTTAACTGACTAAGAGGATCGAAGAGCAGGACTCCCAGATTACAGAGCTGGAAAAAAAGCTAACTGAGGTTGAGAAATCCTGAGAGAATAATAAGAGATCCTATCAGAGCATGGTGGGAGGATTTCTTAAGGCCTATAGGTCTAAATGTATGAGGGTCCTGCTCTCTCAGAATCCGGAACTAGACTTGCTGACCTAGATCGAATAACACTAGCTAACTTAACTAGGATTGCCACCAAAGAAGATGCCTGACATAAAGCCTCTTCCCTTCGTGCAAGGAATATTTCTAAATCAGTTGAAGGGTCATCTTCTAAGCCTCTAGTGCTTGTTAGTGTTATCAATGCTGCTCCCCTTCTCGTCTCTGAGTTTGAACCGTTAGATGTAAACTTAGTAAACTAGAGATTTTTTTTTGTAATTGACTTTTCTAATATGATTTTCTCTTAATGAATGAAATTACTTTATTTGATATCATTCCAAGTACATTTATTGGTAATATTTTTGAAGGCAGTATGAGTTACAAAATCATCATAGTTCCTTGCCTTCTCTGTCTTTTATTTTGTATGCCTCTTTAGATGTGTGCTTTATAACCTAATAGGGGCCTTCCCAATTAGGACCAAGTTTGCTAGTGCCAAAGTTTCCTTTGCCAATATGTACCCTTCTGAGTACCCAGTCTCCTATCTTGAACTATCTTAGATGACTATACTTGAGGTGATATTATGTTATCTTCTGCCTATGTGCTTCAGCTACAGTGGATACCCGTTCTCTTCTTTCTTCCAATAGGTCCAGGCATATCCGGTGTCGATGTTGTTGATGTCTTGATCTAAGTCTCTACTGACCCTATAATTTGGTGATCCAATTTCTATTGGTATTACCGCGTCCATACCGTAAGTTAACCTGAATGGTGTTTCTTATGTAGATGATCTAAGAGTGGTCCTATAGGCCCATATTACATTGTTAAGTTCTTCAACCCAGTTTCCCTTCTTCTCATCAAGCCTCTTCTTTAACCATTGCATGATAGTCCTGTTGGTGACCTCCGTTTGCCCATTTATTTATGGGTGAGCTACCGAGGTAAAATGAAGCTTTATTTCGAGGTCAGAGTAGAGCCTTCTGAACTTCTCATTATTGAACTGCTTGCCATTATCTATGATCAGGGAATGCGATATGCCAAATCTGCAGATGATTTCTCTCCAGAAGAAGTGTTGAATTCGAGCTTCTGTGATGGTTAACACTGCTTCCATTTTTACCTACTTAGTGAAATGGTCTATGGCCATAATTAAGAACTTTTTCTATGAAGTGGAGGTTAGGAAGGGACCTAGGATGTCCATTCCCCACATGGCAAAGGGCCAATGGCTGCGAATCGGATGCAGGGGATTAGAAGGTTTGTGATTGAAACGAGTGAACTGCTGGCACTTATGACATTATTGGGTTAGTTTTTAGGCATCATTGGACATGGTAGGTTAGTATTATCCTTACAATAGTGCTTTCCTTATTAGTGTGTAATGGGATTCATGTGCTCCACAAATCCTTTCATGGATTTCCCTGAGTATGTAATTCCCTTCCTCAAGGGATACACATTTAAACCATGGGTATGAGATGGATTTCCTGTAGAGCTCCCCGTGATGGATAGAGTAGTGGGCTACATTGATTTTCAATTTTTGAGCCTTCAGTTTGTCTTCTGGGAGTGTCCTATTTTCCAGGTATTGGACTATCGATTTTATCCATTCTGAGACTTCCCATACCTCTATGATATCTAGGTCTTTGGTGCTGGGTCTTTTTAGTGCTTCGATTAAATCTCTTCCCTTAAATGCTTGATTGTCTTCAACTATTGATTTGGCTAAAAGGTTAGCCCCAAAATTTTCATGTCGGGGTATTTGGACTATCTCCCACTGCCCACTGTCTTGTTCGATCTTTTTCAGGAGTTGCATGACTTTTCCTGCATATCTGGCGATGCTCAGATCCTTAATTTGGAATGTCTTATTGACCTGGTTTACTACTAGTTGAGAGTCTGAGTGTATTGTGAGGTGCTCGACTTTGACTTTGACAACCAACTTCAATCATGTGATGAGCGCCTCATATTTTACAGCATTATTGGTTGTGTTGTACTTTATTCAAACTGTATACTAGATGTTAATTTTATGCAGTCCTTTAAGGATAACCCCGACACTGAATCCTTGAGTGGAGGATGCTCTGTCGATGTAAAGCTTCCATTTTAGTGCTTTAGTAATAGTGAGATCTTCCGGCGTCATTTCTTGAACAAAATCGGCTAATGCTTGAGCTTTCACCTACTATTAGGGCTCATAGTCGATGCCGAATTCTCCAAATAATACTGACAATTCAACCTATTTGCCTAAAGTCTTAGGCCTTTATAAATTGTTCGTAAGGGGAAGCTAGATCTTACAATAATAGGATGAGCTTGGAAGTAGTGTCGGAGCTTCCGTGATGCATAGACGACGGCTATGGCCAGCTTATCCAATGTTGGGTATCAAATCTCTGGCCCTCAAAATATTTTGCTGATGTAGTATACTGGGCTTTACTGGCTCTCTTCTTCCCTTACTAGCACTAAAGTTATGCATTATTAACCAAGCGAGAGGTATACGTACAATGTTTCTTCTAGAACCGGCCTGTTGAGTAAAGGTGGTGAGGATATGAATTTTTTAACATCTTTAAAAGCTGCCTGGCAGTCTTTAATCCAAACAAATTTCTTTGAATTTTTAAGGCTCAGAATAGTGGTAGGTACCATTTGGCCAAGCAAGAGATGAAACGTCCTAAACCCGTGATCCTGCTATTTAGCTTTTGTAACTTGTGGATAGTCTTCTGAGCTTTCATGTTGAGAATGGCCTCCATCTTTTCCAGGTTGGCCTCAATACCTCTATGGGATATCATGAATCCTAGGAATTTTCCTGCTTTGACTCTGAAGATGCATTTTTCTAGATTCAACTTAATCCGGGACTCACTCAGTAATTAGAGGACCTGATCCAAATCTGCAGGGTGTTGCTTTGTATGCTTGCTCTTGATAATAATGTTGTCCATGTATACTTCCATATTTTTCCTAATCTAGTCCCCAAGTACATGGTTCATCATCCTCTAATACGTTACTTCGACATTCTTTAATCCGAAGGGCATTACCTTATAGCAATAAAAATCTTCATGAGTGATGAAGGATGTCTTCTCTTGGTCTTTTTTCTTCATTGGTATCTAATGATATTGTAGACGATAGGATTTAGCGCGTATTCAAAATTTTAGCAACCGCGATACTATTTAAACGAGGAATAAGACTTTGAAGTCTATCCATCACAATCGTCCTGATTTTATTCTCTCAATTACCTCTGCAGAAAATTCACTGGAGATAGCTAGACCAAGACAGTTGTTTGTTCTTTTTACTAGAGTTCATCTCTCATTGATGTCATAGTTGTTTGTTCTTTTCCACTTGTCTTAAAAGTGGCTCTTGTTGAACTCCAATGTGCTGTCTTGCATTCAGCTGTCATTTTGTGAAGGGATTCCGTCTCATCTCTGATTTTTAATTTCGATGAATTGTAAACTGATTATTTGCTTTCTTATAATTTGAACAATTGTCACTTTTGCTTATACTTTTCAATCTGCATGCAGTTGTAAAAGATCTTAAGTATGCCGATAGTCATGAATGGTTGAAAGTAGATGGCAATTCTGCTACTGTTGGTATAACCGACCATGCTCAAGATCATTTGGGTGATGTTGTGTATGTTGAATTACCTGAAGTGGGTACAACTGTAACTCGCGGAAATAGTTTTGGTGCAGTTAAGAGTGTTAAGGCTACTAGTGATATCAATTCTCCTGTTTCAGGAAAACTGGTTGAAGTCAATGAAGAGCTAAACGGCTCCCCTGCTTTGGTTAGTCCTGTTATATGAGTCTTTTTTTTTTTTTTTTTTGCCCCCTTCTCTTTTACCTACAAATTTATGTTGTTTTTTTTTTTTTTTATAAATAATGTTAGCGTCTTGGTACGTCTTATAAATGTTGTGGGTTGATGTATTGGATTTTTGTGCTTTGGAAATTGAATAGTATCCAATCTCTCACTTTCAATTTCTGCACTGTATGGACTACGAAGTGCACTTTTTACGTTTGAACTGAGATGTTAGCAATCATGCTGGTATATTCTATAATACTCTTTCTTCTTGAATCATAATTAATTGGATAGGGGACTTGTATACATCATTATTTTCTTGCATTTATATACCTTGGGAGAGGATTCTTTGGGAATTGGGCTGTTTGATCTGTGTGCATGTTGCATTTTGGTTTATGTGGCAGGAATGTAACTATTGCGTGTTTTTTATAATAATTTTTTTATTTTTATTTTATATTTTTATTAGTAAATTATAAGAATAATATATAAATCGTATATTATTTATACATATTATGTGTTTATTACAAAAATATAAACAACATTGAATATTTATTTACTGCTAGATATAGTTTATTAAAAATTAAAAATAGATATATGATATTGCTTGTTGAAGTAGGTTATCGAAAATGCAAAACAAGTGGCATATTCATTATTCAGTTATAAAAATGCTTTAGGGGGGAGGTGAATAAAGCAATTGAACAATGAATGGAAATTAAAAGAATTATTTCTAAGAATTAAAAGAATATTGAGAAAGAAAAATGATGAACACAGAGATTTAAGGAGTTCGGATTTTCAATAATTCTACATCTTCACCTAACTTATCTTTAAGTTAGGATTTTTAATTCCCACAATCTTATTCACAATATTAAAATTACACAAGAATTTGTGTCTCACTCTTTTAACCTTACAACTTGAGTTTTCAAGATTCACTCAAAAACCAAATTTCTAAGTGTTTTAATGGCTAAATATTTAAACTAATTCTTTTATAATAGAATCTCACTTCTCTTTTTCTAAATCCAAAAAATAGAAGAACAAAAGTATCTATTCTAACACTCACCAACTCTTACAAGAGTTATACAAATATAAAAGAAATTTTAAGAGCTTAATTGAATGCTTAAGAGAGTAAAATGAATAAACAAGTTTCTTAAACTTTCAATTGAACTCTAGGAGTTGTTTATATAGATAAACAACTTGGATTATGACTATTGGATGTATTGATTATGTCTCTAACATCTCTTGTTGATTTTTGAATCATCTTGGACTTATTTCTATCAGAACGCTGTTCATGATCGTGAGAAGGAACCCTAGTTCGTGAACATCAGTTTTGAGGACCTTTGCATTCAAAAATATCCGTTGAATGTTGTTAGGACTGGCCTCACGAGCTGGAGCTTGCTCATCATGATTGTGAGGGCTGCTCATGAGGAGCATTGTGAATTTTGGCAAAAATGAGCTCTTAAGGCACTATACAAGGTCTGCGTGAGGGGCTCGTGAGGTGCTCATAAGCAGACCATTATAAGTCCCAAAATATATATTTTTTGTATATAATTGCTTCTAAAAAATTAGGGGCTTGCATAGGTTGAGATACTTCATCGAAATGTATATAAATACTCTTTTAAGGAGTATTTCATAGTCTTCAATCATTCAACAATTAATTTAGATAATTGATCAACTTCCTATACACTTGAATGAAATTATTAGAATCTAAATTGTTTGCCAACCAAAATTATGAGTTTGATCATATAAATGGCCAACAATCTCCCCATTTTTGACTTTGACAACCAATTTGATAAGATAATAAATAAAGTGGATGAGTGTCAAAAATAAATAACGTGAATAAGAAAAATAACTCCCCCTTAATATATGCATATATTCAATAAAATGCATTTGTATCAGAGCAAAAAAAAATTGAATTATTATAGCATATATAAGGATGACATAACATGTTTTAAAAACAAAACAAATAATTATAAAAGAAATGAAAAACATGATACCAATTGAAAATGGTTAAAAAAAGTTTCTCCTTTATATAAATATATTTTTTTATTTCTCCCCTTTTTAGATATGATAAGAAATATAAATTTAATATTTTATTCCCTTTTTGTTAAAAATAAAAATGACAAAATTTAAAATGAGGGATAAAAAGAAACATGGTCTAACATAACAAATGTGTTAAAAACATAAAAATATGAAAACATAATCATTTAAATAAATGTTAGGCAATAAAAGGAAAAAATTTCAAACATATATACATGTAGTGCTACATAAATGCATCACAAACATAGTACATATAACACTTATTTTAAAACTTGACAGACTTAACTATTACATGATCATATATAACTTAGTTAGCTAACAAACGTGATCATGTAGCACTTAAACACAATTACCTAACACTTTTCTCCCCTTTTGTCAAAAATAAAAAGAAAAAAGAGAGATATAAAGGAAAATAAACTTGAAGGAACCAAGTAACCTTATTTCTCATGTCACATAATTAAATTCAACAATTCACACAAGTAACCTTATTTCTCATGTCATATAATTGACTTATACTTAACAAATTATGTTTAAAACCGTCAACAAGCAATACATGATGAATAGATAAGGATTGAGGATTACCGATTGCTCTAATACCTACAATCTTTCCTTTAGCATTGTTTCTGAATGTGACTTGTCCTCCATCATTTACATTAAGCTTGTTGAATTGTTCCTTATCTCTTATCATATGTCTTGAACATCCACTATCGAGCTACCACTTGCTTTTTGTTCTTGTGGACTTTAAACACATCTACATAAGACAACTTAAGCATTCTTTTGAACTTAAACCTTTCTTGGTATAGCTTGGTTAGTCTCAAGAAAATTCAAAGGAAGCAAATTCATGTGTAATCTTCTATACCAGCACACATTGTTGGTATGTCCTTTGATTATGCAATATGAGCATACAACATTTTTAAATTTATTTCTCCTAGGATGATATGCTTTCTTAGTATGTGAAATATGCCTTTTGTGTTGTGGTGGTGAGTGTCTCCTAAAATTATTTTGAGTCGTAGTGTGAGACATGCATTAATAATGACAATGTGTATTTTGATAGGTTTGTGCAATATGTTTAGTTGTATTGTATCTAGTGTACATGTAAGCATGCTTTGGTTATGGTATTCTAACATGTGTTTACCTTTTTGTGCCAATGAGGGTTGTGTCATATGAGACTTCCCTTTATTATTTAACATATGAGACACTTAACTTTGAATGTTATGGTCTCAATCAGTTTAGAGGTAGAGTAAATCTAATTGCATGATGTTTTAACAAATTTAATATATGATGATGATGATGATGATGAAGCCATTCCATTCTCATATCCTAATCCACGAGTGTTTCCATGGAGTTTTTTAGAGTTAAGAAGATTATCTAAACTCTCCTTTCCTTTTTGGAATTTGAAAATGGAATTCTTTAATTCTAATATCTCATTATAAAGCTTATGATTTTCATCACTTACTTTCTTGAGTTGCTCTTCCAAGGAATTTAAAAATTTTATATCACTAGCAAGTTTATCATTTGACTTAACTAGATTTAAAAATTCATTTCTAAAATTTTTGAATTCCTTAGTTAAGCTAGATAACTCATGCTTATAATAATTTTTCTTAGATATTAAGCTTTTACATTTAAGCAAGAGTTTGCTCACAATAAAGCTTTTAACATCATCATCATATTCATCATAATCACAATAATCATCACAAGAAAAGTTAAAAGTAGATGGTACCTCTTTTTCATCTTTAAGAGTCAAGAAGTAAAGATTGGCCACTTCTTATTGTTCCTCTTCCTTTTCAGATTTGGACGAGTCATTATGAGTAGCTTTAAAAGTCCTTTTCTTATCCTTTGCTCTCTTGTTCTTGAATTTGAGTTTGGGGCACTCACTTCTAATGTGTCCTGATTTCTTGCATTTATAACAAGTAACCTCTTTAGTTTTCTTTTTGCTTTCTCGTTTATGCTTTTTATTGAATTCTCTAGTTCTTGAGAAATTTTTCTGCCTCAAGAATTTCTTGAAGTTGCTTATAAGCATGGCAAGGTCACCATCTTTATTACTAGAATCTTCAAAGCTTTCATCTTCATTATCATCTTGTGAAGCTTTTAGTCCTATGTTCTTTTCTTTTCCTTTTCTTCTTGTTTTTCTCCTCTTTACTTAATTGTAAGCTCATGTGTTAGGAGTTTTCAAATACATTGGTTAAGAGAGTTTAAAGATTTTATGCTTCTTCAATTGAAGTAACTCTAGATTCCTAATCCTTCTTAGGTAAGATTCTTATAATCTTATTATTCACTTCTTCCTTGGAGAAATGTTTTTCAAGTTTCTTGAGGGTGGTAAGAAGAGCATTGAGGCGGTTTGTCATTTTTGCAATTGATTCTTGTGGTTTCATCTTGAAGAGTTCATATTCATACATGTGGAGTTGAACCTTCTTGCTTCTCACTTGAACATTTCCTTTATAATGATTTTCAAGTGTCTCTTATACTTCTTTTATGGATTGGCAATGTTGAACCTTGCCACCTTCTTCTCTAGACATGGAAGAGAGTAGTGTGATCATAGCTCTCTTGTTTTTACGATTCTCATATTTTTGAGTTTGACTCCATTGACTTCTTTTGAGAACCACTTGTACATCATCAATTTCAGCTTTAGGAGGTTCTCAACCATCTAGAATGACATCCCACAATTTAATAGAATTAATATCAAGATAGAGTTCCATTTTAAATTTTCAATGTAGGTAATCACTTCCATCAAAGAATGGTCTTAATAAAGAGATATTTTGAATTTCACTTGCCATGATCTTGTATTTTAGCAATTAAGTTCCTAGAATTTAAGTATATGATATGAATATAATAAGTATTTGAAACTCAAAAAGAGTATTTAAAAGTAAGAAGAATATTTGAAATTGAAAACAATATCTCAAACTCATAAAAACAATATATGAATATGATAATATCAGTAAGTATATATTGTTAAAAAAATTATCAAAGAAATAGTTGGCCTTGAGTAATAAATTTCAAATATAATTGTATTCAATTAATTAAAATAAAAATAATTAATATGTGCACATCAATTAATTTGAATCTAAGTGCTAATCTTTTTTCAAATGCATGAAACTTGAAAAATATGTTTCATTTAGTTCTATTTTATTATTTGTATATTTTAGTTTATTTTTCATGTATAAAATGAATAACGTAATATCAACCTAATATATATATATATATATATACACACACACACATATTTATATTTTAAAATATTTTTCTAGGTTTTTGAAACTTTAATTATTTATTAAAACTAACATGAGTTATAAAATTTCAATATCTTAATTACAATCTGTAAAATAGAGCACAACACTTATATATATATATATATATATATATATATATATATATATATATATATATATATATATATATATATATATTAATATCCAAAATAAAAACAAAAAAACTAAGTATAAAAAAATAAAAAAATTTTAAAAATAAGGATAACATAAAATAAGAAAAAAAAAGCAAAAAAATAATTAAGAAAGAGAGAAAATTAAAAAATAAATATAAGGATAAAAGAAAATATGAAAAAAAAGGATAAAAGAGAATAAGAAAAAAAATAGAGAAAACAAAAATAAGGAAAAAAAATAAAAAAGATAAAATAAAATAAAAAAAATAAAGAAAAATTGAAAAAATAAGGATAATAGAGAAAAAGAAAAAAAAATAAAACATAAGAAAAAAATAAGGATAACAGAGAAAAAAGAAAAAAAGAAAAAAATAAAAGAAAAAACAAGGATAAAAGAAAAATAGAAAAGGGGAGAAAAATAAAAAATAAAAAATAAGGATAATAGAGAAAAAATAAAAAAAAAGGAATAAAAAAAGGATAAAATAAAAATAAAAAAGAAAAAGGGGAGAGAAAATAAAAGAAAAATAATTAAGGAATAAGAAGACTGTAAACAGGGATAAATATTTAAAAAATTAAAAAAAAAGTAGACACTTTTGAAAATAAAATGAGTATTCATGTAATTAATGAAAAGTGGGTATTTTGTTGAAAACTAAAGTTCAAAAGTTGTATATTTATGTAAATTTTCAAGTCTTACTTGCTCAGTTATTTAATCTTGGTCTATTGATCTAATAAAAAATTTAAACATTTTTTACTTGTTACAATTTTAGATTTTAGCTCACTTTTAAAATTTTTATAAAAATATTCAAATTTGATAAATTAATAGCAATTGTAGCTCAAAGTTGATTTTGATCAACATTGAACGTGAAAATGTTGACGAGTTATTCTAAGTAACACTATTGATGTGGAATATATTGTCACATCAACTAAATGTTTGTATAAAATGACCATATATTTTAGATTTATTGCAAAATTTTTTCAAATTTATAATTTGGACATAGATATTTAATTTTTCTAAATATATTACATTTTATTATTAAAT
Organism: Mallotus nudiflorus; assembly: GCA_947683625.1. NCBI lineage: Eukaryota > Viridiplantae > Streptophyta > Magnoliopsida > Malpighiales > Euphorbiaceae > Mallotus > Mallotus nudiflorus. Next base: position 5,251,400 of record CANTUR010000166.1, on the reverse strand, counting down.
ATGTAATTTTTTTAAAAGTTAACTATAATATTTAAATCATCAATTATTTTTATAATTTGTATAATTTTAAAAAATATACTTTATACATTTAACATTAAAATATATTAATTTAATTACTAAATTATTTCAAAATAAACTAATATTTGCATAATTAATAAAAAAAATTTAATCTAATTAATAAAATATTTACATAATTTTATATTTTATATTTAAATTATTTATTATTTAAATATAAAATTTTAAATGTGCATTATTTATTTAATGCTAAAATACAACAATGTACTAATAAATTATTTAAAAAATAAAATATTTCACATAATTAATAACTATAAATGTTAGTAAAATTAAATATAGTTATTAATTATTTAAACATTTTCTCGAAATAATTTAGTAATTAGACTAATGTATTATATGTTAATAAATTATAAAAATAATTAATAATTTTTTTTCAATGAAAAAATAATTATCAATTTAAGTATTATATTTAGTTGCTAAAAAATATATATTTAATAATAAAATATAATGTATTTAAAAAAAATTAAAATATTTGTGCCAAAATTACTACAAATCAAATCATTGTCTTTTGATTTTGTTCATTTGAGAATATGCGATCAAAGCTTTGCACTCCTCCTTTAATCTTTGCATCCATGCAGCTCTGTCTCTTGGTCCTGCTTTGGTCGTCAAAAGTGGGATCTGGGTTAATGTTGATTTCGTGTTTGGATCCCATCCTTCCACCGAACAGTTCGTGATTCGTTCAGAGTTCATTTGTTATGCTAAATGAGTCAAACTCAAATTTCATTTTAAAGTTCGTAAGCTAAACGAGTTGAGCTTTAGCTTCTTTAAGTTTGACTTATTAAAGCTGACAAACAAACTCGTTCATCTCGGTTACATACTCATTTATAAATTTGTTTACAAACTCGTTTATAAACTTATTTATAGGCTCATTAACATGCTTGTTATATTAGGTGATGGTATTAAATAGGTATAATTTAATTTAAATATTAATATTCAATAAATATCATTTAATTTAATAAGTTAATATTATATAATATTAATTTTATATTAAATAAAGACAATACTAATTAAATTAGTAATAATTAATATAAAATATTACATATGACAATACTATGTAGTCATGATAATATTATATAATTTTTGCGTATAAATTAACATTATAATAAGCAAATATTATACAATACTAATTAAATATTTAGCAAATAATAAAATTTTTCAATAAATAAAAAATTAAGTAATATTTGCATTTTAAAGTAATATATAAGAATTAATATTAGATAATGAAAATTTAAAGTAATAGATAAATATAATATTAAGTAATATTCGTATTTTAAGTCAAAACTATGAAATTTTAATATTATAAGCAATTTCAATATTACAAAAATACGTAGTTTGAGATTATAAAACAATGTAATGTCTAATTAAAAAATACATTGTTGAGCTCGCCTTATTTGTGAGCTCAGCTTGAGCTCATCAAACACAAATCCAAGCCAAGTTTGAACTAGACTTTTGAAAGTTTGAGTTCGGCCCAAGTTCATTAATTTTTAAATGAACTGAGCCTAAACTTTTAAAAGTTCGGTTCGATTAGGCTCGGTTACTATGATAATCCTGGTTTTTAAATTATTTTATTAAATAATGAAATATGCAGTGTTAATAATTTTTAAAAGTTTAATTTAATTATTTAATTATTTTGTGATTAATTATTATTATTATTTTATATTTAATTGAATTTTCTACGTAAATATATTATTTTGGAACTTATTATTTTGGACGTTTAAATTTCATTATGTATATTTATTATTATCGAATACTATTATTTTAATAATGTTAATTTAGAGCATGGTTATTTTAATATTATTTTTTAGTACTAACGTTATTTTATTTTTATTGATTTACGTTATTGCATTATTAAATTATTTCATAAATATTGTTTATATTATTGTTATTTTCAAATGTGTTGTGTGTTATTATTATCATGGTTATTATTTTCATTAGTTTTATTTTATTGTTTAATGTTATTATGAATATTATTCTTATTATCCAATTATTTTATTAATAGTATTAATTTTAATTGTTGTTGATTTTATATTGTGTATATTATTATGCATGTGTGTGTACCTCTATATATATATATATAGATTATAATGAGTGGTTGAGATTAATTTATTATAATGTATTATTATTATATTATATTATATTATATAGTTTATTATTAAAATATATACATAAACAAACAAAACAATTCACATACACATATATAAACACACATTTACGTGCACATATACACACAAACACACCCATAAACACATGCACACACATAAACACATGCACACACATAAACACATTCAACAAAACCAAAACACAACAAACTAAAAAAATATGCAAAAGTTTTCCCCTTTCGCCGTCCCTGTCACCAACAACCACTGTGCCTCCATCACTTTCGGCCACCGTTTCTCGAGCTTCCAATCTCTATCGACTCTCTAGACTCCATTGAGTATGAATCTAAGCTTGGTTTAAGCTTTCATCACCTATTTCTTGAGTTTTGTTGATTTTTAGTTTATGGAGCTTAAGGATTTTTGAATTTTTTTCAGCTTGATCTTGATGAATCTTGCAAACTCCTTTCACAAAAGTTGTTTCTGGAAGCTTAATCTACCTCTATGAATTTTTGTATGATTTTTGAAATTTATTTTAATTTTTGTGAATTTTTGAATATTTTATTATTATTTTATTAATTTTCGTAAATTAATTTATTTAATTATAAAATTTGTTGATTTAGTGTTTTTATGGGTTATTATTAACTATAGTGTTGAGATTATAATTTTTTTTTTTATGTAATTTTTATAAATATTTTTATATTATGTCAATATTGGATAATTAGCTTATAGTTGGGTTTTTGTTGAAATTATTGTTTAATAATGTGTTTCAGTTAATAGTAGTAATATATATGTTGAAAAAAATAATTTTTATGCATTTATATAATTTTCATAGAATTTTGGAGTAATATTAGTATATTATGTGTATTTTTGAATTATAAGGGTAAATACATAATTTTGTTAAGATTATAGTTAAATATTAGGCTTTAGTTGGTTTTATAATTATTTAAGGTACTAAAATGATTTTTACAAATTATTTACTATTTTTAACTAATTAAAAATTAATTTTCAAATAATATATTATATATTATTTTGATAAAATAATGGGTTTTTATAACTTGTTGTTATATTATTGGGTTAATTAAATTATTTGGATTTATAAAATGAATTTTTATTATTAATTGTGTAATTATTGGAAAAATGGATTTTTAATAATATTATATTATTATTTAGGGTTTTTAAGTAATTATTGGGAAAATAATTATTTTTGGCATTTTAATGTTAAATATATTGTATTTTGATATTTTGAGGGTATTTATGGTATTTATCAATTTTAATATATTTTATTATGTTATTGAACTTGTGTTGAACTGTGGACCTCGGTTGGAGAACTTCAGTAGTTCAGGATCCCAACAGAGGAATTGGGAGAATTTTGTATTCGAAGTGTGTTTTTTTGTGTAGGATCGGCCCTACTTTTGTAGGGAGATGTCTATTTTACAGAGGAGATTCTGCCGAAATTTTGATAGATTTCTCGTAAAACGTGACAACGGGTTCGAGTCTAATTCTAAATTCCTGATTGAATTTGTCTATAATAATCCTAGAAGTATAAAGTTAGAAGTTTATTCTAATGATTATTATTATTTTATTTTTCCTAGCTGCGCTGAGACCGAGGCCTAACGAACCAGGCCCGTTGAGTCTGTCCCGAGGAGCGCACACCGGTGAGTTATTATACTATATATATATGCAATTGCATATAGGATGCATTACTTAGGGTTTTTCATTTTCATTATATATTTTTAAAAGTGATTTAAATTATAATATTTTTGGTATATCTAGGGTTTATATTATATATATATATATATATATATATATATATATATATATATATATATATATATATATATATATATATATATATATATATATGCATGTTAAATAATTAGGTTTATGTTTAGTACATTTTAGTATATATACATGTTTTAAATGTATATTTATTAATAATTATTTTAATGAATGATTAGTATACTTTAGGTATATTTTCAGTATATTTTAGGTATAGTCCTAAATAAATGCATGTCATATTATTGATTTATACTTAAATTGTTTCTAAGTATATTTTTGGTATGTTCCTTAATAAATGCATGTTTTAGTACATATTCATGGTTTTAATGAATAATTATGCTTAATTGTTTTACTAAATGATTTGTGTACTTAGGGTATATCTTTAGTATATTTAGGTGTATTTTTTTAAGCAAATGCATGTTATATTATTGAAATACACTTAAATTGTTTTAAATTATGTCGATGGTTTATCTTTAGTATATTTCATGTTTTATTTGACATATATATACCCTAAAAATACTTGGTTTATTTTAGGTATATTTTGGGTATATATATGGTTTATTTTACTATTATGAATGACTTAATGTAAATGAAGGATATCAATAGAACGTGCTACCTAGTGGGCAGCACTAGGACCGTGTACGTACCGGTGCAATAGATCAGGGTTGAGTGAGAATTAATTGTGGTGATTATAATTGATTGATATTAATTTGATTGATTTGATTAAGATTGATGGTATGATTAATAGTGTGATTGCGGGAGCTCGATTGACTTAGTGTCTCGGGGCCAATCACACTGACAGTAAGACTGTTGGAGCTCGGTGTCTCGGGGCCAGTCTATTGTCCATAATGGAATAAATGATCTATTGATGTGATAGAGATGTGAGGTGATAGATAGTGTGATTGTTGGAGCTCGGTTGACCAAGTGTCTCGGGGCCAATCACACTGACAGTCAGACTGCGGAAGCTCGGTTGACTTATTGTCTCGAGGCTAGTCTATTGTCCAAATTGGAATAAGTGTTCTATTTGGAATTAAGTGAGCCTGTACGGTTAGAGTGACAATATGGTTGATTGAGGTTGCGATTATTAGGGTTCTAGTTGATCCTTCATGAATTAAAATAAATGTTTTCTGCATTTAGTATATTAATAAAAGCAGAGTTGACATATGTGTGAAATGCATGAATATATATATATATATATATATATAAATGCATGCTTGGATATGATTTAGATTGCACATATATATAGTATAATAATTCACTCAGTGAGGTCTGACCCCCCTCAATTATTTTTTTTTTCAGGAGATCCTATATCGTCAGACCTTAGTAGTAGAGTTCCTCACCGGTGTTCTTCCGTCCCGGCTATTTTATGTAAATGTATATTTTGAACTCTGAATTGTATTCTAGAAATTGCAGTAGTAGTGTTATTGTATCATAAGAGTATTATTTTTATTTTGATATTAAATACTCTAAGAATTGTATTTGAACACTGTACAAATATATATTCATTTATGAAAGGATTTGGAGTATTTATTTTATATATTGATTTGAAAAATTTTAATTCTATCTTACTTTTTATTTATTTGTTGCACGATTTTATTTTCTAAAGCTTGCTACGGGTTCTTGTTGGGTGGGTGTCCATCAATTGTCCCGTGGCGGAGGCAAGTGGGCCGAGTCACAATCGAATGTCGTGGGCGCTTGTGTGTGTTGAATGCACTATAAGGCTAGGGTATGCGCCTTTCCTACCACCAATTGGTTTTGGGAGAGTTGGTAGCGCCTGAGGTCCTACAGTTCTGGATTTGAAAGAATTCCGGTTCCCTAACGCCAATCATGACTCCTAGTTTGGGTCGTGATAGTTACACCCTTACTTTCACCCCCAAAGCTTTTATACTTCTGCCCTAACCTTCAAAATTTTGATGATTTGATTTAGAGCAAATTACTTTTGCCCCCCTGAGATATACCATAATTCATTCTTTCCTCCTTATTGTTTGAAAATCGAACACTTATTGCCCTCTCAATTTTCATTTTGTCAACATTTTGCCCCTTCCGACCAAATTTCCTGTAACTCTTTTATATCAAAAAAAATTTAACCCCCTCTATTTTATAAAAATGAACACTTTTAAACTTATATTTTAATAAAATTAAACATTTTATTTTTTTGTATTTTTAAATTTATTTTAATTTTTAATTTTAATTATACTTCGGTATTTCTTTCATTCTCTCTTGAAATATCCCTTGATTCTAGAACGAGTATTTTATTCTTGCAAATTAATTTTAATAATATTATGTAATAAACTTAGCAGTTATAATTTTTTGAATTTTGAAGAGGTTGCAATTAACAACACACTTGCAAATTAATTGTAATAATAGACTGTAATAAACTCAGTAGTTAGCCATTTACAAGTCCAACAACTTGACAATATTAATAAACAATAAAACTAGTTTATATTTGAGCAATGTGAGATACTTTTGAAATAATCATAACAATATTCACTATTTAATGTTTTTTATTTAAATTTCTAAATTTAATAAGTAAAATATTAATTTTTAATATTGATTAAAGAGTACATTAAAATTATGTTTTTATTATATTAATAATATATTGAGGGGTTTAAAGTGTTTATTTTTAAAATACGAAATTTAAAGTGTTCATTTTTATAATTTAGAGGGCTTAAATGTTTTTTGATATAAAAAAGTTACCGAAAATTTAGTTGGAAGGGGGAAAATGTTGACGGAATAAAAATTGAGGGATAAGTATTCGATTTTCAAATAAAAAGGAGAAAAATGTCAATTATGGTATATCTCAGGGGGCAAAAGTAATTTACTCTTTGATTTGATTCGGGTAATACTGTGTTTCAATTTGTAAATTTTCGGTTCTATTTACTTTTACCAATTTGCCCTTACTGTATGAATTGTAGTATTGTCAACCGGATTGCTCTTGCAACATGTTTAGCAGCAAATAATGAAAGGGACAAAGAAGAACAAGAAAATATTTGGTATTGATCATTATTATGTTGATGTACACTCTAAACTTAGTATATATATATATATATATATATATATATATATATATATATATATATATATATATATATATATATATATATATTAAATGTTGAACTTTAAAATTTGATATATCATTAAACAAAAAATTTGATAAATGTCCACCTTTATATTTGAGCATTTACATTAAAAAATAATGTATGAAACTATTAAAAAACCTAATTTTTTATTAAAAATAAAATATTTACCAATTAGTATTATTTTTTAACTAAAACACTATTATAAAATAAAATATTTACCACAGTTATTTAGTATTATTTTTTAACTAAAACACTATTATACATATTCCAATACTACTTAAATTCTCAAATTATTTATATATTATGTACTTTTCTACCTTAAATCACTCAAAATATTTTTTTCAAACCATTAAAAACTTAAAAAAATCACAGTAGTTACTTAATATTATTATTTTTTAACTAAAAAAATGTTATACATATTTCAATTCTAATCTAATAATTCTAAAAACAAATCTTATTATAACTAAAAAATTATGGCAACAAAAATTAAAGAAAATAAAATTAATATGATATATTTTATTTTAAATTTATTTAGTTATTATTCCATTCCAATTATTTACATAATCATTTTATTTTACAGTCTGTGCATTACATGGATTCACCATTAGTATCTATTAAATGATGAGTTCCTACAATTTCTCTTTATTCAATATTTTCTTATTTTGATTGATGTGTCCAATTTTAAAAATTCATAATATTTACCTACAAAAATATTAAGAAAATTATAATTTTCATAATATTTGAATATTGGAGAGGAGGGTGAGTTCCAATCTGCTTCTATCTTTTGGTTAACATTATCATCAAACAATCCTATTGCTTTAATGCTGTAGTATACATATATACATATCAACAACGATCTCTTCCAAAATAAACTTCTCTAATATCAATCATTTTCCTTCTACATTCGTTACTTTTAGCTTATATAATATTAACCTACTAATTTCATCTACTACAAGCCTACAATAAAGTCGATGAAATAGAGTAAGAATTGAATTTAATTCCTGGAATTTTAGGCTTTATAAAGACTATTGAAAATCATTAATATTATTTATGGACTTTTATGATAGGTTTGTAGCAAGTTGTGTGAAAGGTTTGGAAAGCATGTTTTAGTCAAACCAAAACCAACAGCGTAGAGCCTTAGAACACCCTTTAGAATGAATGTAGGAATGGATGAGGAGGCTCCAAAGAAGAAGCTTGAGGTGATAGATGGTCTTGTGCTAACTGAGTGTGATTGTGCAAAGCTGGAGAGGAGAAAGAGGAAGGAGCGTCAAAGAGAGGTAAAAATTTCATCTCTTTCTAGCTTTAGTACTAAGTAAATTGATGACACGTGATAATATGTCTATTTATTTTCTCTGATATCCGTTGTATATTTAGTGTTGATCATTGTTATCTTCTAATTTAGAATTTTATTTTATTTGTAATTTAATAATAATGTGTCTGAAGAATGCTATTTTTATCATGTTGATGGGCTAACAATATGTACATTATGCTTATTGAAAAAATAATGTGCATTTGAAGAACAATCCACTGAGATAATATTGGGCAAGTATTTTGACAATTTTTGTATAAGGTACAATTTAGATTTTTATGTATATATTATTTATTTTTTATATTAAATTAAATTTTAGTTTATTAAAAAATTAAAATTTAATGATTTTGAAAATTCAATTTGATATTTTTACAGTTATAATAATTTTTAATTGTACTTAAATTTTTATTTTAACTATTATTTTTTAAATTTGATGTCTGTAATGTGTTTATTTAAATATGTATTAATTGCAGTCCATGCAACGAGTATTGACGACTAGTTATTTTTAAAATTAAAGATATATTGTATATTTACCCATTATTATTATTATTATTATTATTATTATTATTATTATTATTATTATTATTATTATTATAGCTATGGTTTTTTAAAAAAAAATTTACAGTCATTGCCATCTTATTCAATTTTAACTTAATTAGTTATAATTCATTAGATTTTAAATATATGTAGTTTAGAAAAAAAGTTTTAAAAAATAATAAAATACACATTAAAATTTTATCGATCTAAACTATAATAGCAAATACCATAACCATTTTGCAAAGTTATTTTTACTAATTTATTTATAACTCATTAATTATTGACTAAAATTATCTTGAAGTGTCATAATATTTTTCTTATTTGCTAATTATCAAAGTTATATTAACAATATAATTTTAATCACAGAAACTAATAAAAAGAATTTTAAGTTAAAGTTTTAAATATTTTAATTTGAGGTGTAAAGAAAATGGTTGCCTATTGAGAGAGTTGATATTTACAACTCCCAACTCCTAGGTTTTCTTTTCCCTCCTCATCTTCTCTTCAAAGTCCAAAACAAACAGTGTAATGGTTGACTTAACTTAGGAGTCATCGATTTTGACATATACTACACAAACACAATGCGAAAGTGCTGAAGTGATCAAAACATTTGGCAACAACATTGGCATTGTGATCAGTGTAGCGAAGAGTGTTGATTGCTCATGGCAGATATAATGCTAAGCCCACTTCCACAACCAATACTTGATAAGCTATCATGTGGGATTTTAAATATATTTTATGGTTTATTTAAATTCAAAGATGAGATTCAAAAATTGGAACGCACAATAAGAATAATCTCGACAGTGCTTGAAGATGTAGAAGAGCAATAAGCAACTAATAAGGCACTTAAAGTATCATTGAGTGAACTCAAGAACATTGTCTACGATGTAGATGATATGCTTAAAGAGTATCGCATCGAAATTAATGAGCCCAACATTGAGACTCCTTGGGTACGCACTACTATTTTCTCCGTAATAAAAGATGGCTTTAAGGTGAAAAAGTTTAGGGAAAGATTAGCAGCGGATATGTCCAACTTTAATCTCAGGTTAAGAGAAGTAAGTGCTAAAAGGGGTGAGAATGAAGAGAGACAGAGAAGGGAAATTGGGTCCTTTGTTTTTCAATCTGAAGTGTTAGGGAGAGCTGGGGATAAATAAATGATTATTGAAATCTTGTTGGCCACCTGCCAAAGTGGGAAAAATGATGAAAATGTGTTTGTTATTCCTATTGTTAGTTTAGGAGGGATTGGTAAGACCACTCTAGCTCAACTAGTGTATAATAATGAGAGAGTGACTAGGAATTTCAATATGAAGATGTGGGTATCTGTTAATGATTTCTTTTATGTTTAGAAAATTATTAATACCCCATATCAGTATATTATTCTAATAAGGGTTATATTCCTCTAAAGAGGAGGATTATTTAAACAAGAAGAAAACTTAATAAAGAAGTCTATTTGGATTAAGAAGATTACTCTACAAAGCAAGTCTATTTCTCTCATAAACAAGGCAATCTTATAAGACTAAGGAATCATATTCCCAAGAGGTTTGAGCAATACCTTCTCTTATAAATACATATCATGTCATTCATTCTCATATTCATTCATTTCCTAATTCTCATCATTCAACATCATCATATCATTAAGCCATCACTCCATTATCATACAAGCAATCATCCTTTATTCTCCATTTTATTCTACTTATTTGCTTTACTATTATTTTTCCTCATACCATTATTGACTTAAGCTTCAGAGTGTTTATAAGGGAAACCCCACCCCTTTACCTGCTTTACTCGTCGATGTAGGTTCCACAAGTAAGAAATATCAATTTGGAGTTATCAAGTGGCGTTGTCTATGAGAAATGCCTAGCTCATCTTGTTCAAGAGTCAGACAAAATTGAATTCAATTTTGAATTATTATTTGCTAGGAATCTTCATGCATAAATTAGCGCTGCTATGCAAAAGATCACCACCACAAATGGAAGACCTATAAAGGTAGGCCTTGGAATCATAAAATTTTATCATATGGGATTGTTATAAAATTCAAGGATGCCATAAATCAGCTACTGGACAATCTACACATAACTGATAGTTTATGGTGCAGTAATGAGGTACCAAGCTTGTTGGCAAAAACTTGAGTTCCTCATTACCCAAGGTTGTCCATGTGGATACAATATTATAGTTGATCCCAAGGACATAAAATTCACCCACCCCAAGTATCATGCATCAACCATGGATCGCTTGGCATCAAAGCTCATATTTAATTAAGTGTCCATAAGATTGATAAAGAGAGCTCAGTGGCAGCAAGAGATTCGTAAATATTTAGGCCCTACGTATTAATGAAGAACAGAAAGCATATATAGGTGTAGGAAAAAAATCAAAATTCAGAAAGCTTGACAAAGTATCTATCATTGACAGATTCAAGTAGACCTTTTTGCTACTCAGAACATTTGAGAAAACCTTCAAAAAAGTAACGATCATAATGCTCATCCACCTTCTTCGAGTAACCAACCTCAGTTGTTGAATAAACTAAACATTCAGTAAGTTGTTGATCATCATCTGTCTTTACCGATCATTAAGCTCTAAGTATTGTTGCAAACAAACACTTGCTTAATGAAGAACGTAGTACCATCTGCAAAACTATGCAAAAGGAGTAAAAGAGAAAATAAATTTAGTTAGTGAAGACAGTGGAAGAAGGCCCTAAGCTAATCTCTGAGCATCGAGAATCTACCAAGAATTAAGCTTCAGAGCACTGAGCTTTTGAGCACTAAGTTTCCGAGAACCGAGCATCAAAATGTGGAGACTGTTAGACACTCAAAATAAGTACTAATGTACTCAGCTCCATTTAAACATCGGATTTATCATCTATAGTCTGAATTCCTTACAACATTCAAGATATAAGAAGTATCAACAAGTACAAGAGGTACCATGAAAAAAAAAAGAGACAGCATTAGTAAAACTCAGATATTTGAGCTGACTGAGCACCAAAGCATCAACGAAGTTAGGAAATAATTAGACATGCAGGTCTAAATCAGTACATGTTATTAAAACAAGCACTAAACTTGCTAGTTAAAATCCTTATCTTTGTTATCGAGCCTTGAAAATTCATACATCAAAACTTCAAATGAGCATCGAATACCGGATAGATTTTCTAAGCATTCAAATTCTGAGCACTGAGCTGTCATTCTGGAGATCTTAGGTTTCCTGCCATTTTCTCATTTGAGCACCAAGAGATAAGCTTATTTCATAGAGCCTAGTCCCTTGATGCCAAGAATTAGGAATATGTTGGTTTTGTAGCTCAATCATCCACGTTGTCAAATAAGCGCTGAGCATTGGAGAATCAGACACTATAGAAGCAACTTGGCACTTGAGTATGAGAAGAGTTGTGTTAGCCATATATTAATTCATCATGCCTCAACAGAACACAGATGCTACTATTTACAAATCCTATCTTTATGATCAAACTTCAAGACTTAGCCATTTCAAAAGCAAGGATAAAGTTTTTAGGAAATTCTGAGTAATGCAAGACGCTCGTCAAATAATTGGTTTTGTCTTAGAACAAGCTCTTAGCAAACCTCATATTAAGAGCTGAGCAAAGAACCATTGAACAATATAGAAGATATTTGATTTATGGCCCACTATTTCGAATGGGCTCAAAAGCCTATTACAACCCAAGATGAGATAAAAGCTTGAAAAGAATTTCCTTTTAACTTTCTGAGCCTAATTTGAGTGAAGCATTGAAATAAAGTCTAGACATTATTTTCATGCTGAAAGAGATTCCTCATATATCTAAAGTCTGGATATGCAAGCTCGAATGGCACACTCACATAAAACCAAAGTAATACTCGGATATTCAGTAAAGATAAATGTTTTCGGACATTAATCAACAAGTATCCTCAGCTCTCTTCATGGTGCTATGCAATAATTACACAAACAATGATGAATATAAATATTCTTTAAACTCAAAGGCAAGACAAGAGGTCATTAAGAGATAAGTTTTCTTCCTTAATTATTTATTTTTACATCTTATTTTTATATGAATATTTATACCTTGTCACACAAGCATGATCACACACATACACCTAGATGTTCATCCAATACATGATTATTATTTATGTATAAACATAGATCAATCACATTAATATATTTATTACATAAGGATTGACCATTAATGGAGATTAATTAAACGATCCTAAAACTGTTGTTCTTTATCTATTACTATAGATAAGGAAAATATATTTATTGAAGATACTACTTTAAGCACCAATCAGTCCAAGAAATTAGACATTTTGATCATCTCACTCGGCATCAACATGCAAAAATTTTCAAATGACATCTGACACACTGTCAAGCAACATTAATATAAATAAGCACTCAGTTGTGTTCAGACAACAAAAGGTAGTTCCCACTCAAAGTCATATTAGACAATACTTAGGCAACCCATATTCTACAATAGATCCTTGTTCATGAAAATTTAACAATGAAAAATTCAAGAATGGAGTCAGGTATATCCACCACACGACCGGACAAATCAAAGTGCAATTCTAAGATGTCCTAGCCAGCATCACACAGTCCATTCTATTTAAGAAGAGGGGCGATCTTAGCCTTTTACCTAAACTATAAATATTCATCCCATAATATAGATTGGGCAAACCCAAATTTGATCCTTCAAAGCCCATCTTCCATCATTTCAAAAAACCCTCACTAAATTACTATCTCATATTATAGAGCTCAAATTAAAAGGGCTTAGACTCATTACTAGGATCACAACATCCTTCCTTTTGCAAAAATACTATAAATAACAATGTTTAGGAAAATCAAACATCAACAGCAATAATGTCTGGACTCAACACCAATCATTATTCTAACCAGGCAGCTGCCATTAATAGTTATTAAAGTTCATAAATTGAGCAACATTATATGGCACTCGGATCGTGCTTCTAATGCATTAAGATTCTAAATCCAGCGATTAAAGTTGGCACCCTCAAGCCACTTTGATAGTATTGAGGTTTGGCACTCGGGCCCCACTTTTAATGCACTAAGATTCTAAGTCTAATGACTGAAGCTGGCACCCTCAGGTCACTTCAATAGTATTGAGGTTCGGCACTCAGGCCGTGCTTCTAATGCACCTAGATTATATGGCACTCAAGCCATACTTTTAATGCATCGAGATTATCTAGCACTTGGGCCATGCTTTTAACGCACCGAGCATCAAAACTCTAGCGACGGTTAGTTCCGCCACATTGTCTTTATACTGGCAGGTTAATCCTTTGGGTCATTTCTATAACATCAAGCCTTTTTATTGCAGGTTCTGCACACTAAAGTCCAGCTAATACTGCAATGATGTTCTAGTACAGTAATTCCAAGACTTGGTACCGAGTGTCATCTTTTTCTTTATGACTTAGGCTAGCCACCTTAGCTCACCCTTCCATATCAGATGCAATTACTCAAGCAGTCTCTCTCTCTCCAAGCAGAAGAATGACATTTCCATCACCTTAAAAACCTGGATACATTGGATATAAATATCCAAACATACTTTCAGGGGGGACTCTTAATATCCCATATCAGTATCCTATTCTAATAAGGGTTATATTCCCCTAAAGAGGAGGATTACTTGAATAAAAAGAAAGCTTAATAAAAAAAGTCTATTTCCATTAGGAAGATTACTTTACAAAGGAGGTCTACTTCTCTCCTAAACAAGGCAATCCTACATAACTAGTAATCATATTCCTAAGAGATTTGAATAATACCTTCTCCTATAAATACATCTTATGACATCTCATGTCATTCATTCTCATATTCATTCATTTCCTCATTCTCATCATTCAACATCATCATATCATCAAGCCATCACTCCATTGTCATACAAGCAATCTTCTTTTATTCTTTATTCTATTCTACTTATTTGCTTTATTATATTCCATATGAATACTGACTTAAACTTCAGACTATTTATGAGGGAAATCCTACCCCTTTGCCTATTCTTCTTATCGATGCAGGTTCCACAAGTAAAATATCAATTCAGAGTTATCAATTATGAAATCAATTATAGAATCTACCACCAGAAAAAGGAAAAAATATGGTGTTTTGGATATGGATGATATTCAATATCACCTTTAAAATTTATTATTTGGAAGAAAATTCTTACTTGTATTAGATGATGTGTGGAATGAAGATGCTGAGGAGTGGGATAAACTTCACATCTCACTTAAGTGTGGGGCTAATGGAAGTAGAGTCATAGTCACTACTCAGAATGAAAAGGTTGCCTTAATTATGGGTACAATCCCCTCACACCGTTTAGAGGGTCTTTGTGATGATGATTATTAGGAACTATTCAAAAGAGGGCTTTTGTTAATGATCAAGGGGAATATCCAAACTTGTTGCCCATTGGCAAATAGATTATGAAGATATGTTCAGGTGTGCCTCTAGTTGCCAAGACCTTAGGGAGTTTGATGCGCTTTAAAAGAAAGCCAGAGGAGTGGTTATCTGTGCAAAATAATGATCTTTGGAATTTTTATGGAATTGAACATGGTATCCTGCCTACTCTAAGGTTGAGCTATACTCACTTGCTACTTCAGCTCAAAGTATGCTTTGCGTATTATTTGTTGTTTCCTAAAAACTATATGATAAAGAAGGAGAAGTTAATTCATATGTGGATTGCTGAAGGCTTAATTCAATTAGATTATACAAAATCAGTGGAGGACATTGGAAATGATTGTCTTAATGACCTCATGTGGATATCTTTCTTTTGAGATGTGGTAAGGAGCACCGATGGTGATGTGTTGGAATGCAAAATGCATCCTCTTATTCAAGATCTTGCACAATATATTACAGGGGATGAATTTATTCTGCTAGATCATGGTCATTTATGAAGAGATATATCTAAAGTTTGACATGCATCTATGGTTTGTGATTTTAGGTCTTGTGTCATTCTAGAAGCATTATTTGAAGCAAAGAATCTGTGGACCCTTTTATTATTGTTCCCTAAAATTGGCCTGAAAGAACTCCCATATAATTAGTTTTCCAACTTTAGACGACTGCAAGTCTTAAATGTAAGTGGCAATGGAATAAAAAAACTTCACAACTCTGTTTCCTTCTTGAACTCCTTAAGGCACCTTGACCTCTCAAACACCCTTGTAGAAGAATTATTAGAAACATTATTCAGCCATCCTAATTTGTGAGTGGTGAATCTCTTAGGTTGCTCTAATTACTTGAATTACCATATAAATTAAAAAAACATGCACCTAGGCATTTTATCTTAAGTGGTTAATCTAAATTGACTCATTGGATATGCAAAGAATTTCCCAAAGGTCTATAGACACTGTCACTTTTCTTAGTAAATTGTCATGTGAGCCTTCGGCCCCTAGGATGTCTATCACGTAAGGGTGAAGTAACCATTAAACATTTAGAAAATTTGAACCATATAGTTATTATCGAATTAGCAAAGTTAGGAAGCAAGCCGGACCTTCATTCATTAGGTCTGTTGTAGGGAAATGACCTTCAGGATGTACAGTTGAGTATTATAGATGATTGTGATATTCAACAGGTGCTTGAGTTTCTCAAGCCACATCAAAATCTGAAATGTTTGTTTGTTATACGATATCCTGGAATCTGCTTTTTGAAATGGATGGTTATGAAAATTTTCATGGAGAGTGTATTGGATGGTAGTTCTTAATTTTTATAGATCATTCTAAGTTTACTAGTGACTACCTAATACCCCAATTCTATTTTTTTTTGTTCCAACTTCCTTTTGCCTTAATAGGTCAGAAACAATTTTATCTCCACTTCTACAAGTAGTTATTGACAAATTTAGCACTCCATTATTAAAAGAAATTGCCAACATATGTGGATTCGAAAGGGAGGTGACCAAGCTTTGCCATAAGTTACTAGAAGAGATTGCTAATAAATGCGGATTAGAAAGGAACCTTATATTTGCCAAAGTATAGCTTGTAGCAAGGGAATTGGAGCATTACTCACTCAGAATAAAAAGCTAATAGCTTACATCAGCAAAGCATTGAGTCCTAAGCATCATGATTTGTCAATCTATTGGAAAGAATTTCTAGCTATCCTCTTTGCATTTTTGAAAATGCTCACTTCATCATGAAAATCGATCATTAAGCATTTGTTGTAGCAAAGAATCACTACATATGTACAGAAAAGGGACTCACTAAGTTGTTAGGCTTGGACTATGGTATCCATATAGATAAGGCAGTGATAACAAAGTTGTAGATGCTCTATCCAAAAGAGAATGGGTTACTGACAGTAGTGCTCATTATTGCAAACTCACCAAGGATAGTTGTGCCTTTGTGGTTGTAGGAAATCTTAGATAGCTATAAGAAAGATGGCAATGCACAAGAGTTAATAAAAGCATTGACTATTCAACCTGATGTTAAGCCTCACTTTTCGTATGTCCAAGGCATAATCAAGTATAAAAATAAATTGTATATTGGTGATTACTGGGAATTAAAGAAGAAAATTATACAAGCAACTAATGATTTGTCCTTGGGTAGCCAATTTGGTATAAAAGGATCATATAGTTGGTTAAAGGCCAATTTCTTTTGGCACGGAATGAAGATAGATATTTATAAATGGGTGAAACAGTGTGATGTTTATCAATAATGTAAGAATGAAAATGTAGCTTATCCTAGCTTGTTGCAACCTTTTCCTGTACCTAATTGATCATGGGAATCCATATCAATGGATTTCATTGAGCAGCTACCCAAGTTAGAAGGTAAAGATACTATTCTGGTGGTAGTTGATCGATTTACTATATATACACATTTCATTCCTTTGTCTCATCTTTTTACTGTAGCAAAGACTAACCAGTTGTTTCTTACTAACATCTACAAGCTTCATGGATTTCCAAAAGACATCACTATAGACAGAGATAATATTTATAGAATATTCTAAGTTTACCTAATACCTAAATTCTATTTTTTCTTGTTCCAACTTCCTTTTACCTTAACATGTTAGATACAATTTTATCTCCACTTCTACAAGTAGTTCTTGACAAATTTAGCCCTCCATTACTAGAAGGGATTACCAACATATGCATATTATAAAAGGAGGTGACCAAGCTTTGCTATAAGTTACAAGCAATTCAAGTAGTTCTTGAAGATGCAGAGGAGCAACAGCTAACTAGTAGAGCTAAGATTGCATGTGTAGGAGAAAAATTAGTCCAAACCATTTTAATGCTAAAATTGTATGTGTAGCAGAAAAAGAGAAACTAGTCAATCATCCTTTGGAAATGGGAATTTTTGTGCTTGAAAGATACAACTATCTAATTTTGATAGGAATAATCCAAGATCTTGGATTAGGAAATGCCAAAAGTTCCAAATCTATGGTATACCTGATCAGTAAAAGTTGGATATAACCACCTTGCATCTTGGAGATAAGGCTGATATGTGGTATTAAGGGTGGCATACGCAGAATGGAATGAGGAATTGGGAGACTTTTGTTGAGGATCTGTGTAAAAGGTTTGGAGAACTTACAATAGCTAGTTGAGGATTTTAATAAAATCAAGCAGAAGGGGACTGTAGAGGAGTATCGATAGAAGTTTGAGGAATTAAAATCGTTGATGTTGAAGTATCATCCATGGCTGAATAAAACTTATTTTTTGTCTAGCTTCATCAGTGGGCTAAGTAAGCAGATTAAACTTCATCAATTTATAGTAGCAGATATAGTATTATTCCATTTTATGTCTTAAGAGTAGCCCATGATAAATTCCCTTAATACACAAAAGGGGAGAAAAATTGATGCACCTTCTAGATAAATTCTTGTTCTTTCTATTTTTTTTACTGTTTGTTGTTTTTAGTTAGAATGTTAATACAATTGACTACTTAGCTGTAACCAGTGTCCACTGTTTTTCCCTTCAAGTGTTACTTCTGTAGTTATTTAATCTTAGTGTATTGGTTTAAAAATTCAGAATATTTTTCATTTGTTAGGATTTTAGTTTACTTTTGAAATTTTGACAAAAATATCTAAATTTGGTAAATTAGTTCTGTTGAACCTTGAGAGATAAAATAATCATTTTTTATGGTCACAAGTAATTAAATAAAATTGTATTTAATCCATGTGTTAAATGTTTATATTCAGGTTAATTAAAATTGCAGAATTCAAGTCCATACACAAGTGGTTGCGAAGAGGACATAGGCTTTGAGGGTCGAATCTCTATAAATTCTTTTTGTTTTCTAGCTCATCTTCCTTATTTCATACTGCTATAATTCTATTTTTAGGTTGCTCTTTGTTAAAAATAGAAAATTGCCCACATCCTTTAAACAGCCAATTCAACAACAACCCCCCCCCCCCCCCAAACGACCCCTCTCTTGGCACTTGTGGCATTACAAGTTGTAATTATAGTTCAAAGTTGATTTTGGTTAAAATTGAGTGTGAAGGTGGTGATGAGATAATCTATGAGGCACTATTGATGTGGAATCTATCGCCACATCAACTACATATTTGGATAAAATAACTAAATATTTTCAATTTATAATCATTTTTTATGGTCACAAGTAATTAAATAAAATTATATTTAATCTGTGTGTTAAATGTTTATATTCAGGTTAATTAAAATTGCAAAATTCAAGTCCATACACAAGTGGTTGCGGAGAAGACATAGGTTTTGAGGGTCGAACCTCTATAAATTCTTTCTGTTTTCTAGTTCATCTTCCTTATTTCATACTGCTATAATTCTGTTTCTAGGTTGCTCTTTGTTAAAAATAGAAAATTTCCCACATCCTTTACAACCCCCCCCCCCTCCCCCCCAAAACGACTCCTCTCTTGGTACTTGTGGAATTACAAGTTGTAATTATAGTTCACAGTTGATTTTGGTTAAAATTGAGTGTGAAGGTGGTGATGAGATAATCTATAAGGCACTATTGATGTGGAATCTACCGCCACATCAACTATATATTTGGATAAAATAACTAAATATTTCAATTTATAGCAAATTTATCCCAAGTTTATAATTTTAACATCAATATCTTAATTTTTCTAAATACATTATATTTTATTATTAAATATGTCATTTTTTAGTAGTTAACTATAATATTTAAATTATCAATTATTTTTATAATTTATAAAAATTTAAAAAATATACGTTATACATTTTAACACTAAAATACATTAATATAATTACTAAATTATTTCAAAATAAAATAATATTTACATAGTTAATAAATAATTTTTAACCAAATTAATAAAATATTTACATAATTTTATATTTTATATTTAAATTATTTATTAAATATAAAATTATTTATGTTTAATATTTAAATATTAAATTTTAAATGTGCACTATTTATTTAATACTAAAATACAATAATATATTAATAAATAATTTAAAAAAATAAAATATTTTACATGATTAATAACTGTAGTAAAATTAAACATATGCATTATGATAGTTATTAATTATGTAAACATTATTTTTTGAAATAATTTAAATGTTAGATTAATGTATTTTAAAGTTAAATGTATGATGTATATTTTTAAATTTTTAAAAATTAGAAAAATAATTAATAATTTAAGTATTATTGTTAGCTACTAAATATTACGTATTTAATAATAAAAATGTAATGTATTTAGAAAAATTAAAATATTTGTACCAAAATTGCTACAAATCGAAAACATTCAGCCTTTTATACAAATATTTAGTTGATGTATAATAGGTCTCATTTTAATAATGTAACCTAAAATGTCATATCAACACCTCTACACCCAATTTTAATTAAAATTAATTTTGAATTATAATTACAATTAATTTGAACATTTTTATCAAAATTTTAAAAGTAAACTAAAATTACAAAAGTGGAGAAGGTTTGATTTTTTTTTTCATAGAAAAACAAGGCAAAACCGCCTAAACATAAGCTAAACAGAAAAAAAAAATTAACTACAATAGTAGAATTAGCATCTATGCACAACATTGTCAGTTTTAGGAGGAGAAGATTTGAATTTTTTTAAATCCGCAACCCTTAATTCTTTTATCGTCTCTAAAGCCATCAAAGTATCTTGGTCAAGCATGCATGTAACTAAAGTGTTTCTTACTTTCTTCCAAACACTTTCCTAAGGAAGCTAAATTATGAAACTTTTCAAAGAGAGTGTATGGGATGGTAGCTCTCAATTTTTATAGATCATCAAGATTCTAAGTTTATTAGTGACTACAAATACCTAAATTTTGTTTTTTCTTATTTTAACTTCCTTTTGCCTTAACATGGCAGATATAATTTTACCTCTACTTCTACAAGTAGGTTTTAACAAATTTAGCACTTTAAGGCTAGAAAAGATTGCCAATAGATGCGGATTACAAAGGGAGGTAACCAAACTTTGACATAAGTTATGAGTAATTCAAGCAGTTATTGAAGATACAAAGGAGCAATAGCTAATTGGTAGAGCTTTTAAGATTTGGTGTTCAAAGCTCAAACAAGTTGCTTATGAAATTGAGGATTTTCTTATGAGTATTCATCAGAAGCCCTTCAATCTGGAACTTATAATAGGTTTGTTCAATAGGTACATGGTTTTTACCCTTCACTAGGATAATTTTTGAATCGCATTGACATGTATCCTAGAATAAAATAGATTAGTGAAACATTATAAATATTGGTTAAAGATAGGCATTTCCATTTAAGAGAACAAGATGTAGGACCTAATAGTAGCAACAACAGAAACAGAAGAACAAGGCATACTTGGTTTTGCATAAATGAATCAGAAGTTTATGGGAGAGGAAAGGATAGATAAAGGATAGTAAAAGTTTTACTTTCAGTTGACAATAATGATAGGCCTTTGGTTGATATTTCTATTGTGTCCATTGTTGGTTTAGGTGGTATTGGTAAAACTACACTTGCTCAATTAGCTTTCAATGACAAAAGGGTAACTAAACATTTTGATTTGAAGATGTGGGTATATATCAATAATGATTTTGATGTGAAAAAAATCTTGAGCTCTATTCTTGAATCTACTCACAAGGTTAAATGTGGTTTTACTCAAATGGATACACTGTAATTTTGGCTTCAAGAATTATTAATCATAAAGAGATATTTGCTTGTGTTAGACGATGTGGTGGAATGAGGATGACAATGAGTGGGATAAACTATATACATTATTGAGAGGTGTTGTGGAGGGAGTAGAATTTATCAATAATAAAGAAGAGAATTGAAAGAAAAAAATCTTGTATTTTTTCTTATTATTTTCTTTGCAAATGATACACATATATATAGTATTTACATAAACCTATCTTTGGAAATACAATCATTGATTTACATAAATCATTTTTTCATTTCTTTATTAATTTTCTCTTTAATTTTTTCCTTCTTAATTTCTACTTATTCTATTCACACTCTAATACTCCCCCTCAAGTTGGTGCATAAATATCATCAATGCCCAACTTTCTTAGTGAGTCATGGAACACTCATATTAAGACAACTTTTATGAGCACATAAGTTAATTAATCTTTAGACTTTATGAATGGAAACTTGATTATCTTGGCTTTAAGTTTTTCTTTGATAAAATGCTTATCTATTTCGACATGTTTAGTATGATCATATTGAACTAGATTATAAGCAATCTGAATGGTGACCCGGTTATTAAAATGTAAGTTCATTTCACTCTCTGGATTATACCCGACTTCATTAAGTAGACTTCTCAACCAAAGAAGTTCACATAGACCTTTTGATATTCCTTTGAACTCAAGTTTCACATTTGATAATGCAGATACCTTTTTTTTTTTACTCCACCGTATGATGAGGTTACCTCCCACAAAAGTGAAATACCCAAACATTAACTTTATGTCTAAGCTTTTTCCCTTGTTGACATTAGTGTATCCCTCAATATTTAAGTGGTTGTGCTTTCTAAACATGAGTCCTTTTCGGGTGATGATTTTAAGTAACGCAGAATCTGGATTATCACTTTTATATGATTGTAATATCCCGT
Source organism: Mallotus nudiflorus (assembly GCA_947683625.1). Lineage (NCBI taxonomy): Eukaryota > Viridiplantae > Streptophyta > Magnoliopsida > Malpighiales > Euphorbiaceae > Mallotus > Mallotus nudiflorus. Next base: position 5,228,610 of record CANTUR010000166.1, on the reverse strand, counting down.
GTTTTTTAAATATTTTAATACTGCATCGGGATATGCAGTGTTAATAATTTTTGTATATATATATTATGACATTTTTACGAGTTGATATGTATTTAAAACCTATTTTAATTATTGTGTATTATTGTGAGTACTTTATGAAAAATTTTCTCGGGACTTGCATTTTCGGGGAAATTTTCACGTAAATAATTTACTATTAATTATTTTAAATAGATTTACGGACTTGCATGAACTCATACATATTTTAAAATACTAGATAACGTGTATATGTGTACTTATTTATTTAATTAGGGTTTAATTAATATTACCCTAATATTTTATTATTTATTTATTAGTTTTATTGTAATTTAATTATTTTTATTTATTATTAAATTTTAAAATATTAAATATAAGTTTGTGGTGTATATTTAATGTGTGTAATTTAATATTATTTTATTATATAGTGTAAAGTATATATATATACATATTATGAGTCAAAAAAATCAAACTTTTGGAAAATTACACAATTGCCCCCAACTATCTTCTTCTTCCCCGACTCTGTTCCCCTCGCCGTCCGTCGCTGCAATTGCCGATTCCTTGCCATCCGGTGTGCCACCATCGTCCTCAACCATTCCTCGCCGCCAGCAGCTCCTTTTCCCGTCGAGTTTGGCCGGAAATAGCTTGAGTTACCGAAACTCAAGCTTCACGTCGTTCTTCCTCCTCCGACCACCATTTTCGACACCACCAGTCTCTTTATTCTCCTTGAGCTCCGGTTAGTGTGATTCTAGCTTTGTTTTGAGATTAAATGGTCTTGATTTGCTTAGGTTTCGAATTTTTGATTTTGGCTATATTAGGGTTCTTGAATTTTTTTTAACTTCAATTTGATTGATTCATGAAAAATTCCTTCACAAATATTGTTCCCCTTATCTTAATCTACATGTATGAATTTTTTTGGAATTTTTTGGAATTATTTTGATTTTTGGGTATTTTTGAATATTTTAATATTATTTTCTAATTTTCGGAAATTAATTAAATAAATTATGAAATTGTGTTTTATGATAATTATAGGTTTTGAAATTAATTATATGAATTTATTTGGAATTTTTATGAATTTCTATGTATTTATTTTGAATTTTATTAGTTTATGTAATTTTGAAAAATTAGGGTTAATTGTGTTTTAAATTGAAATTAATTGGTTAATTGAGTTTAATTATTGATATTATTGATAAATATGTTGAGAAAATTAATTTTGAGTACTTATATAATTTTTGGTGAATTTTTGAATGAATTTTAGTATATTTACATATATAGGGGTATTTTGGTAATTTTACCCTAAATTGGCTAAAAATGTAATTTAATTGGTTTTAATAGTTATTTAAGGTATAAAAATGATTTCTACAAATTATTTAGTATTTTTAACTAATTAAAACTATTTTTCGTGAATTATTTTCAATTATATATATAATATACGGTTTTTCTAATAAAATGAGTTTTTATCGATTTTTACTGTGTTTAAAGGTTAATTATGTAATTTCTACGTATAAAATGTATTTCTATGCTATAAGGGTATTTTTGGTATTTCTAAAATTATTTTATGATTGTGGACCCCGGTCGGTAGACTATAGTTTGGAGTCCGATCGAGGGGTTGTGGATGAGTGGTTGAGCCTGTTTTTCGAAGTGTATTTCTTTGCAGGGTCGGCTCTACTCTTTGAGTAGAGAGATGTCTGTTTTACAGGGGAGGTTCTGCCGAATTTTTGGTAGAATTCTCGTAAAACGTGATATCTGGTCGAACCCTAATTTCGATTCTGTGTTTAATATTCTAGATCGAGTTCTAGGATTTTCTGTTAGGTTTATTCTGATGTCTATTATTTATTATTTGTTTAGTTGCGCCGAGACCGAGGGCTAGTGGACCAGGCCCGTCGGATCCATCTCGTGGAGCGCACTAAGTGTGAGTTACTATTTTATATATATATGCTTTAGGATGCATGATTTTAGAATATATGTTTTATTTTGATTAAATATGCATAAATAACGTGATTAGTATTTAAGTATATTTTTTGGTTTATCTTTGGTTTATTTTTGGTATATATTAAATTATATGCATGTTTTATTGATAAATTATATTTAAAATGTTTTTAATTATATTTCTAGCTTAATTTATAATTTGATTGGATTTATTTGACGTATATATACTCGAAATATACCTGGTTTATTTTTGGTATATTTCCAGTATATATATGTGGTTTATATTGTTATTTTATTTAAATTCATGCATCATTTATTTGTGAATGAATGTTTTATATTATTAATGAAGGATATCAATAGAACGTGCTACCTAGTGGGCAGCACTAGGACCGAGTACATACCGGTATGCTTATAGCATTTAGGCTATATTACTAACCATTTGTGGATATTGATGGGATATGATTATTTGATGTGTGAGATATGGTTTGGAGGTATGATTGCTGGAGCTCGGTTGACCTAGTGTCTCGGGGCTAATCACACTGGTAGTTAGACTGCTGGAGCTCGGTTGACTTAGTGTCTCGGGGCCAGTCTACTGTCCAAATGGATTAAGTGAACATATTTGGAATAAGTGAGCCTGTATGGCTAGAGTCTTGTCTAACACTGTTTGAGGTTACGATATTATAGGGTTCTATTTGATCCTTCATAAATGATGATTTTCAGTAAAATATATATAAAATGATTTTACAGCATTTGTGTGTATTTTTCTGTATATATACATATTAGATATATACTGTTGATTGTATGCATTGTCATTTAGTATGCATGTATATATATTATAGTAATTCACTCAGTGAGGTCTGACTCCCCTTCGTTGACCATTTTTCCGGAGAGTTATCATCTTCAGACCTCAGTAACAGGCCTGTACGTCGGATTTCTTTCACCCCGGCTTCTTTGTGTAAACTGCTTCTCTGAGTCTTGGGTTTATTTTATCTAGACACTACAATAGTCATTAAATATTTAAAGAAATGTTGTATTATATTTGAACTGGATTTGTATTAAAAGAGTTTATATATATGTAATGATGAGGATTTGATTTAAATCCAGTTGGTGCAAATGTTATTGTGATATTTATGATTTCTATTTCCGCTGCATTATATATTGTTATTACTATTGCATGTTTTATTTTATTTTTAGGCTTGCTACGGGTTCCGGATTCGAAAGAATTCTCGTTCCTTAGCGCCGATCATGGCCCCTGTTTTGGGTCGTGACAATGATCTTTGCTCAGATTATGCATGAACTGACTTACAAGACTTACCGCATATGCTATGTCTGGTATTGTGTGAGATAAGTATATCAACTTACCCACTAGCCATTGATATTTGTCTATTGGTGTCTAGTTCTTATGATTGTTTAGCTTATCATTTAAGTAACAGGTATGTCTGCCGGCCTACAATTAAGTATTCTAGTCTTAATGAGTAGATCGAGAATATATTTCCTTTGGGATAGAAATATACCTTGTTTTGATCGAGAAATTTCAATACCCATGAAATATTTTAGTCCCCTAAGATTCTTTATCTTAGATTCACTTGCCAAGTATATTTGTAAATTTGTGATCTCCTTCTCATCATTCCCTGTAATTATCATATCATCAATATAAATAATTAGAGTTGTTATTTTTATATCTTGATGTTTCAGGAATAAAGTGTGATCCGAGTTACTTTTTTTGAACTCATACTTCCTTATTGCTGAGCTAAACTGACCAAACCATTCTCAGGGAGACTGCTTCAAATTGTATAATGCCTTTTGTAGTTTACACACACCTTCAACCTTTAATGAAGTCTTAAAACCTGGTGGAATATCCATGTAAACTTCCTCCTCAAGGTCCCCATGTAAGAATGCATTCTTCTCATTAAATTAATGAAGAGGCCAATCCAAATTTACAGCAATGGATAACAAAACTCTTATAGTGTTTAGTTTTGCAACATGGGAGAATGTCTCTTGGTAATCAATACCATGAGTCTGAGTATACCCCTTTGCCATGAGTCTGGCCTTGTATCTTTCTATTGATCCTTCTACTTTGTGTTTGATGGAGAATACCCATTTACAACCCATGGTTTTCTTTCCCTCAAGTAGTTGAACTAGAGTCCAGGTGCTATTTTTTTATAGAGTTGTCATCTTATCCATTATGGCCTAAGTCCATTGAGGATCTTTCAATACCTTGTGCGCCGTATAAGGAATATACTTGGCAAATAACTTATATACAAAAACCTTTAAGGGCTCTAAGAGAATTTGAGTGGATACATGATGAGCAATAGGATACATTCCTCATTTAGCTTCTTGGTTAGGCGAGTATTAGTTTAGAGGCTTTCCTTAGTTGTGTTTTAAAGGAAATTTATGGCTAACAGAATCATTTATATTGAGTAAAGGAGAGGAGTTTAGAATTTGTACCTCACAAGTATTCTTAGGCGATAAGTTGTGTACTCTATAAGGGGTCTGATCTACATTCGTTTTGAGTTTCCCTCATTATTTTAAAAACTCTATCATGCTCGACAATAGGTTTTGAGTTTCCCTTTCATGCTTGCAATCTCTATCATGCTTGATAATGGGTTCTAGGTTTCCTTCATTATGCTTAGAGTCTTTTTTAAGCTCAGTAGTAAGTTGTTCCAAGTTTCTTAGCCCATCTGAACCCTAATTCACCATATCCTAAGAAAACACACTGAACAATGCATGGATCAAGCTTTGTTCACTAGGCTTTAGGAAGATGAACATAGGCTACTGAACCAAATACTTATGAAGGCAACATAAGAATCGAATGTAGATGTACATGACGAGCAAGTGTTTGGAGAGGAATGTTAAAGTCTAAGACTTAAGATGGCAATTTTTTCAATAGATATATGACAATACCTATAGTATTAGTTCGTTAATATCTAGGTGCATAAGCTTTAATCAAGAGTGCTCAAGCTGTTTCCAGTATATGCCTATTTTTTTTGTTATACAACCCCATTTTGTTATGGTGTCTGAGAACATGAGGTCTCATCATATAGGCAATGGGCTTAAAAGTACTATTGGAACTCATGGTTGATATATTCACGTCCATTATCCGAACGAAATGTTTATATTCTGGCTGAGAATTGAGTCCTGATCATAGTATGGAAGGATCTGAATATACTAAACACTTTATGCTTATATTTCATCAGATACAACCAAGTCATACATGTATAATCATCAATGAATGTGATAACCCATTTATAGCCTGAACTATCTGAGCAATGAGTGGGTCCCCAAACATCATAATGAATTAAAGCAAAAGGAACATAACTTTTATTTGAGTTTACTGGGTAAGATACACGATGACTTTTTACTAGAGTACAAGTTTGACAACTAAACTCAGACTCATCTAACTTTAACAATAAACTTAGAAATATATGCTTCATATAACTGATTAATAGGTGTCCCAACCTTTGATGCCACAACATGATCTATTGGCCTTTGTTGCTTATTTGGTGCATAATGTTTACTCTGTTTAGATTGAAGTCATCTATGTAATATAACCTTCCTCTTTTAGTACCATGACTAATAATCTCCTTTATGAGAATATCCTGAAATAAATAGAAATTTAGATATATTAGTGCATAATAATTTAATTCCTCAGTAGCCTGGCCTATAGATAGTAGTTTCTTTGATAGTAAAGGAACTGGCAAGGTGTTTAGTAAAGAGAATGATAGGGATAGGGCTACTTTTCTAGCTCCTATAACTGAGTATTTCACCCCATTAGCATTTTCAATACATGCTCATTTTGGTTGATTAAATTCCATGAAGTCTTTTAGTCATATGGTTTGTTGCCCCAAAGTTAATAATCCTGCTAGTCAAAGCTCTTTATTTAAAACAAACTAAACCATAACCTTTGTTACCTAAATCATTAAAAGGCTTAATTGAGTTATTAACGGAGTTAATACTCAGTATAAGGAACTTGGTACTGGTCATTAGTCCTATAGCAAGTGCTGCTCAGTCGGTACTTTTGCTCGAATTTGTTTTTTGATTCTTCTTCATATATTGCCATCACTTAGGATACCCGTGTAGTTTGAAGCAAGTTTCTCGAGTGTGTTTGGGGTTCCTACAATGGGTACATCCTTCTTCAGTTGCCTTGCCCTTCTTCTTTCCACTGGCTAATAATCTAGTCTTAGTCATCTATAAGCCCATTTGAGGAGCCCGGTACCCTTTAGAGACCATTGTGGTACTTGGTGTGGTCTCCGAGTTTTCACTCAACATGATAAATTATCAGGTTTCCCCTTGTTGGACTTGAGCATAAGCCTGTTCGATTATGGGAAATAGTCGAATCTGTAGTAAATCACTTTAGACCTTGTCTAGCTAGTCATCTAACCCATCTAGGAAGGTATAGACCATATCTTCTTGTATATTATTATTGTAGATTTGGATATCTTTAGAACACTTCATCGAATTTGGTCACCAAAAATCTATCTCCCTCTATAATCCTTATAAAGTATTGTAATAGGACTCAATGGATCCTCCATCTTGTCTTATCCGAGCTAATTGTCTTTTTATCTCATACACTTAGGAAGTGTCTGATCCATTAAAAAATGTAATAGCAATAGAGTTCCATACCTGTTTGGCAGTTGGATATCGACTGAAGTTATCAACAGAAATTGTTCCATTGAGTTTATCAGCCATCCTTTTAAAAAAACATTCTCCGTTCTCCACTTCTGAAAGGCTGGATATGTTGACTCAGGCTGTGGAGTGTCACTGAGGATGTATTCGAGTTTGTCTTTGTCTGCTATGTACATCTCTATTATTTAAGACCTAAGAGCATAGTTTTTTTCCATCAAGTTTGATACTGTAATATCCCGTGTTTTTAAAAATATTTTTACACTGTACCGGGATATGCAGAGTTAATAATTTCTGTATTTTATATGATATTTTTATGAGTTAATATGTATTTAAAACCTATTTTAATTACTGTATATTATTTTCAGTGTTTTACGTAAAATTTTCCCGGGACTTGCATTTTCGGGGAAATTTTCACGTAAACAATGTATTATTAATTATTTTAAAGGTATTTACGGACTTGCATGAACTCATACATATTTTTAAATTATTAAATAAAGTCGGTGTGTGTATATTTATTTAATTAGGGTTTATTAATTCCCTAATATTTTATTAAGTATTTAATTGTTTTAATTGTTATTTAATTAATTTTATTTGGTATAAATTATTAAAATATTAATATTTTAATGTGTGTGGTGTATATTTGATGTGTGTAATTTAATATTATTTTAATATAAAGTATAAAGTATATATATATACATATATACATTAAAAATCAAAAGAATTTGCAAAATTACCATTTTGCCCCCGACAGTTTCTTCTTCTTCTTCTTCTTCTCCGATCGTTTCCTCACCATTTCCGGTCACTGCCGTGCCGTTCCTTCACCGTGGGTGTGCCGTCCGGTGTGCCACCATCTTCCCCGACCAGTTTCGCCGCCTGTGGAGGCCGTTTCCGGCGTCGGGAGAGTGATATTAGCCGGAGAAGCCGAAAATCAACTCACCGTCGATCACGCCGATTCCGGCCACCGTTTTCGACACCGCCGGTCTCTTTCTTCTCCTTGAGCTCCGGTGAGTGTTATTCTAGCTTTGGTTTGAGCTAAAATGGTCTAGAATTGCTTAGTTTTCGATTTGTAAATTTCGGCCTATTAGGGTTTTCGATTTTTTTGAGCTTCGAATTGGATGATTCATGGAAACTTCCTTCACAAATGTTGTTCCTAGTAGCTTAATCTACATGTATGAATTTTTGTAGAATTTTTGGAGATTGTTTGGATTTTTGGGTATTTTTGAATATTTTAATATTATTTTCTAATTTTCGGAAATTAATTATTTAAATTATGAAATTGGAGTTTATGGTTAAATTGGGTGTTGAAATGAATTATAGGAATTTATTTGGAATTTTTATGAATTTCTAAGTATTTATTTTTAATTATTGAAGTTTAGGTGATTTTGGAAAATTAGGTTAATTGTGTTTTTATTTGAATTTAATTGGTTAATTGAGTTTAAATATTGATATTATTGATAAATATGTTGAGAAAATTAATTTTGGGTAATTGTATGATTTTTGGTGAATTTTTGAAGTAATTTAGGTATATTTATATATATAGGGGTATTTTGGTAATTTTACCCTAAATTGCCTAAAAATGTAATTTAATTGGTTTTAATATTTATTTAAGGTATAAAAATGATTTCTACAAAATATTTAGTATTTTTAACTAATTAAAACTATTTTTCGTGAATTATTTTCAATTATATATATAATATACGGTTTTTCAAATAAAATGAGTTTTAATCGGTTTTTATAGTGTTTCAAGGTCAATTATGTAATTTTTATCTATAAAATGTATTTCTGTGATTTAAGGATATTTTCGGTATATCTGGAATATTATTCTGTGTTTGTGGACCCCGGTCGGTGGACTATAGTTTGGAGTCCGACCGTGGGATTTTGATTGTGTTGAGCTTGTATTTCAAAGTGTGTTTCTTTGCAGGGTCGGCTCTACTCTTTTGAGTAGAGAGATGTCCGTTTTACAGGGGAGGTTCTGCCGGATTTTCGGTAGAATTCTCGTAAAACGTGATATCCAGTCGAACCCTAATTCTGTTTCCGTATTTTAATACTCTAGATTGAATTCTAGGATTTCTGTTAGGTTTATTCTAATGTCGGTTATTTATTGCTTGTTTAGTTGCGCCGAGACCGAGGGCTAGTGGACCAGGCCCGTCGGACCTGTCTCGTGGAGCGCATTAGGTGAGTTACTATATTATATATATATGCTTAGGATGCATGATTTAGAAAAATGCATGTTTTATTTTGACTGAATATGCATAAATAATGTGATTTATATTCAACTATATTTTTGGTATATTTTTGGTATATAATAAATTATATACATGTTTTGTAAATAAAATATATTTAAAATGTTTTTTAAATATATTTTTAGCTTAATTCATGATTTGATTGGATTTATTTGACATATATATACTCAAAATATACCTGGTTTATGTTTGGTATATTTCTAGTATATATATGGTTTATATTGTTGATTTATTTAAATTCATGCATCATGTATTTGTGAATGAATGTTTTATTATTTATTAATGAAGGATATCAATAGAATGTGCTACCTAGTGGGCAGCACTAGGACCGAGTACGTACCGGTACGCCTATAGCTTTAGGCTATATTACTAACTATTTATGGATATTGATTTGATTATGATTATTGATGTGTGAGATGTGGTTTGGGTGTGATTGCTGGAGCTCAGTTGACCAAGTGTCTCGGGGCCAATCACACTGGCAGTCAGACTGCTGGAGCTCGGTTGACTTAGTGTCTCGGGGCCAGTCTACTGTCCAAATGGATTAAGTGGATATATTTGGTATAAGTGAGCCTGTATGGCCAGAGTGTTGTTTAACACTATTTTCTGAGGTTGCGATATTCTAGGGTTCTATGTGATCCTTCATAAATTGGGATTTTTCAGTAAAATATATAAAAATGATTTTTCTGCATTTGTGTGTATTTGCCTGTATATATATTAGATATATATATACTGTTGACTATATGCATTATCACTTAGTGTGTATGTATATATATTATAGTAATTCACTCAGTGAGGTCTGACTCCCCTCCGTTGACTATTTTTCAGGAGAGTCAACTTCCTCAGACCTCAGTAGCAGGTCGATACGCCGGATTTCTTCCGCCCCGGCTTCTTTATGTAAATTGTCTACTTGAGTCTTATTTATTTTATCTAGACACTGCAGTAGTTGTGAATTACAGTATTGGATTTCATGTATTTTGTTTTAAAGGAGATATATTATGTTGAAACTGGATTGTATTAAAGAGATTTTATGTATGGGATGAGATTTTTATTTATATCCAGTTGATATGGGTAATATCATGATATTATGATTTTTATTTCCGCTGCATATTATATTTTTACTGTTATTGTGGCATGCTTTATTTTATTTTTAGGCTTGCTACGGGTTCCGGATTCGAAAGAATTCCCGTTCCCTAGCGCCGGTCATGGCCCCTGTTTTGGGTCGTGACAGATACCCATATGGGTACCACAGTTATTAGAACTCGAAGTCGTAAGGGTCTGGGTCAATGTTTGTTGCATTTTCATCATCAGTTTGTCTAGAATAATAACAAAAGGTTTCTCTCTTGTCACCACCAGGTCTATCAATTCTGCCATTGTTATTGATTTTTAGAGCCTTAGGATCATCTACTATGATATCATGTCAACAATAGAGAAGAGAATTGAAAGAAAAAGGATTAAACCTATTTTTGGAAATACAATCACTAATTTACATAAATCATTCCATGATTTATTCCCTTAATTTTTTCCTTCCTAATTTCTAATTATTCTATTCACACTCTAACAGATTCATTGTCACAACTAGGAGCAAAAATGTTGCATCAATAATGAGCACTACTACCAACAACTATTAGGATCAACTCGTAGGGGTTGTTCCCGCTGCTTAAGTAAGGTCTCATGTTCGAGTTATAGTGTATGTAATCGCATTGAATTAGTTGCTGGGAGACCTTTAACACCCTTGTGGTCCTGCCCAAGTCAAATCGGATTAGTTAGAGTTCAGTAGACTCGAAATATAATGGTTCACACCAAAAAATATAATAAGCACTACTTGCATTCATTATTTATGTCTGTCCAATGATGACTGCTGAACTTTGTTTAAGAAACAAACTTTTGGCCATGATTAAGACAATCATACAAACCTATTCCCAATTGGGTAATAATTTTTGTTGTGAGTTGCGACAACAAAAATTACCCTAACTCCCCTCCCTCAAGTAGATGGCTTCCCTTATTGGGAGCAAAGAAGACTTAAAAAAAAAAAATTATCACGACACGGGTCACAATGTTCTGACGCGCGTTGTGCATGCTTTTCCTTCACAATTGGTAAGGAAATAGTGAAGAAGTGTTGATATGTGCCTTTAGTTAAAAGGACCCTAGGAGGCTTGTTAATTAATCTTGAAAAGTAATGAAAGATATTGGCTTCTTGTGAGAATAGTGATCTTGGGGATCTGGATCAAAAGGAACATGACATTCCAACTCCTAGGTTTTCCTTTCCCTGTTCTTCTCTTCAAAGTCCAAAACAAATAGAGTAATGGTTGACATGTATTGGAAATGAGATAAAAGAAGCTTCAAGAACTCTTAAAGCACAGCAGAATCTCTGCTGCTGCTACTACTGCTAAAAGACACTTAAAAATGAAAGAATTTGTGTAAAATGAAGGTCTACTGGACCTATCTTTTTTCATTCTTCACCTACGTATATATAGAGTTAAAAAAGCAAGAGACTAACAATTAATACAACTATTACCCTCGTGAGCTGATTTTCAGCTCCACCACCTGTTACAATTTTTCTGGAATTTTCGATAACAGCAAAAAGGTCACATTCTAACAACTTCACTCAGGAGTCATCGGTTTTGACACTCACTACACAAACACAATGCCAAAGTGCTGAAGCGATCAAAACATTTGACAGCCACATTGGAGCTGTGATCGGTGGAGCGAAGGGTGTTGATTGCCCATGGCAGATATAGTGCTAAGCCCACTTGTAGAATCAATACTTGATAAGCTATCATCTCGGTTTATGGATATATGTTTTCGTTTTTTTGAATTAGAAGATGAGGTTCAAAAACTTGAACGCACAATAAGTATAATACAGGCAGTGCTTGAAGATGCAGAAGAGAAACAAGCAACAATCTGAAGTGTTGGGGAGAGATGGAGATAAAGAAATGATTGTTGAAATCTTGCTGGCCACCTGCCAAAGTGGGAAAATTGATGGAAATCTGTCTGTTATTCATATTGTTGGTTTAGGAGGCATTGGTAAGACCACTCAACTAGCGTACAATGATGAGAGAGTGACTAGGAATTTCAATATGAAGATGTGGGTATCTGTTACTGATTTCTTTGATGTTCAGAAGATTATGAAATCAATTGTAGAATCTGTTACTAGAAAGAGGAAAAAACGTGATGTTCAGGATATGGATGGTGTTCAATATCACCTCCAAGATTTATTGCTTGGAAGAAAATTTTTGCTTGTGTTAGACGATGTGTGGAATGAAGATGCTGATGAGTGGGATAAACTTCGCATGTCACTTAAGTGTGGGGCTGATGGACGTGGAGTCATAGTCACTACTCGGAGTGAAAAGGTTGCCTTGATTATGGGTACAATGCCATCTCACTGTTTGGACGGTCTTTGTGATGATGATTGTTGGGAACTGTTCAAACACGGGGCTTTTGCCAATGATCAAGGGGAATATCCAAACCTGTTGCCCATTGGCAAACAGATTGTGAAGAAATGTGCGGGTGTGCCTCTGGCTGCAAAGACATTAGGGATTTTGATGCGCTTCAAAAGAAAGCCAGAGGAGTGGTTATCTGTGCAAAACAATGGTCTTTGAAACTTTTGTGGAATTGAATATGGTATCCTGCCTGCTCTAAGGTTGAGCTATAGTCATTTGCCACCACAGCTCAAAGCATGCTTTGTTTATTGTTCGCTGTTTCCTAAAAACTATGTGATTCATATGTGGATTGCTGAAGGCTTAAATTCAATCAGGTTATAACAAATCAGCAGAGGACATTGGCAATGATTGTTTCAATGACCTCATGTGGATGTCTTTCTTTCTAGATGTGGTAAGAAGCACCAATGGTGATGTGTTGGAATGCAAATTGCATCCTCTCATTCATGACCTTGCACAACATATTGCAGGCGATGAATTTGTTCTTCTGGAACATGGTCATTTACCAAGAAATATAGCCAAAGCTCGACATGCATCTGTGGTTTGTGATTTTGGGTCTTGTGTCATTCCAGAAGCATTGTTTGAAGCAAAGAATCTGCGGACCCTTTTATTATTGTTCCCTAAAGTTGGCCTCAAAGAAGTCCCACACAATTGGTTTTCCAGCATTAGACGACTGCGAGTCTTAGATTTAAGCGGCAGTGGAATAAAAAAGCTTCACAGCTCTGTTTCCTTCTTGAAATTCTTAAGGTACCTTGACCTCTCAAACACCCTTGTAGAAGAATTGCCAGAAACATTATTCAACCTTCCTAATTTGCAAGTGGTGAATCTCTCAGGTTGCTCTAATTTACTTGAATTGCCAAATGAATTAAAAGCAAATGCACTTCGGCATTTAATCCTAAGTGGTTGTTCCAAATTGACTCACTGGACATGCAATGAATTTCCCAAGTCTCTACAAACACTGCCATTTTTGTTAGTGAATTCTGATGTGAGCCTTTGGCACCTTAATAGCCTATCTCTTAAGGGTGAACTAATCATTAAAAATTTAGAAAACGTGAAGCGTGCAAGTAGTGCTGCATTAGCAAATTTAAGAAGCAAGCCGGACCTTCATTCATTGGGTCTGTTGTGAGGAAATGACCTTCAGGATGTACAGTTGAGTATTAAAGATGATTGTGATGTTGACAGGTGCTCGAGTTTCTCAAGCCGCATCAAAATCTGATATGTTTGTCTGTAATACGATATCCTGGAATCTGCTTTCCGAAATGGATGGTTTCTTTTGAGCTTCCTAATTTAGTGAAAATAGTTTTGATCAACTGCAGAAGATGTGAGCATCTCCCAACATTAAGGACTCTGCCGTTTCTACAGATTATTCACTTGCAGGGGATGCACGGTGTGAAGAAAGTAGGCAGTGAGTTCTATGGAGAAGACACAGGCACAATATTCTCATCATTAAAAGAGCTGACCCTCATAGACTTCCCTCATCTGAAATTCTGGTGGAATGCTAATGGAAGTGGAGAATTTCCTTCCTTGGTTAGCTTAAAAATCAATAAATTTCCGAATTTGATAAACAGGCCATGTTTTCCATCCATTCAAAGTCTTGAATTGTGCAACTGCAATGAAATGATATTAAGGTCAGCTGTGAACCTATCCTCCCTTTCCAATCTTGTTATTGATATCATTATGGGACGTTTGGTTTTTCTGGCAAACTTGCTTCAAAACAATATACTTCTTGTATCTCTAAAAATTAGCTCCTATCCCAAGCTTCAGTTGATCCCTTCAAACTTAGAAAACCTTGATTCTCTGAAATCCTTGGCAATTCGTTGGTGTGATGAGCACTTGTCTGTGCCGATGGAAATTCAAAATCTTACCTCCCTAGACTTCTTAGAAATTAGTGAATGTTATAGCCTCTCTGCTTTGCCTGAAAGTGTAGGAGGTCTGAAGTCTCTTCGAACTTTGTCCATAGAGAACTGCAGTAACAAAATGTCTATGCCAATTGGAGTGCAAAATCTAAGAGCTCTTGAGCACTTAAAAATCATGTACTTTCCAAATCTGGTATCTTTGCCTTCTGAGTGGCAGAACCTTTCTGTTCTGAAGAGCTTGTACATCCTGAGTTGTCCAGCTCTGTCATCTCTGCCTGAAGGGCTAAAACATGTCACAACATTGCGGAGTCTTGAAATACGCAGTTGTGATAGTTTGAAGGCGTTACCTGAATGGATTGACAATTATAAGTTTCTTAGGTCTTTGGCGATATCCGACTGTCATAATATTGCATCACTTCCGCATGGTCTGCAGCGTGTATCTACACTCCAGCATCTGTCTATTCAAGATTGTCCAGCTCTTGAAGAACGATGCAAGAAAGGTGGTGAGGACTGGCCAAAGATATCTCATATTGCTCACACACAAATTGGATCACCGGAACTCAGGGACGAAAATGCTGCCAGCAGCTCATCTCGTCAAAGTTGATACTTCCAATCATGTTCTGGGTATCTTTCTCTTTTTTTGAATATCTGATTTAGCGTGCTTTTGGTGTCTGATTTAGAGTTTGATGGAGTATTGACCATTTTTTCAGCGTACGTGGTAATATGAATATCTAAATATGCATATTGACACATTAGAATCTCAACCCGCTGCATTCTTATTACATGTCCATATTTTAAAGAGACTCTTAATCTAGAGATAACATCTTGCTTGGGATATATGGAGCTAGACCCCACATTGGCCTTCTCAATGAGATGCCAAGCCAATAAGTAGGTACCTTGTGCAGATTTCTTCTCAATGAGCCACCTTAAATGCAACCTGTTAAAGCAAAAAGGAATATTTCATAAAGAATTGTGGGATTTACCTGGAACATTTTCTGCATATTGTGTGCATAGTCCAGTACCGATTTGTTAATCAAACTGCAACAGAAAATGTTTCAACTCGTTGTTGACGTTATAGAACTGGATTTACATTCCTATTTCAAAGCTCAATTTTAATCATTTTACTGAAATTATTTAAAGCGGGAGTGCTCTTATCTTTCTCTGCAGATTCAAAGTTGCAGCATGCTTCTTGATGATCTACAGCTTATAGCATTTCATGCTGCTCCTGGTAGTTCTGCGCTACAACCATGCGGGGTGCAATGGCTTCCTCTCCTTCCTTGATTTGTGCACGCATGGTTAGCATTTAGCAAGGATTCTGTAAATAAAGTAGTGGACTTTTACATGTTTTGTGCCATTTGTATTTGCAGTTTGAAGTGACAATATTGTATGGTTGTATGGAAAAAAAATAAACTTACCATATGCTTTCTTTCTTTATTTTTGAGCTAGATGACATGTATCTATTGTATTAAAGGTTGTCGACAACGTTATACAATATCTTGTAATATGTCCACAATCGCATGCTATAAGAGCACAGATCGTAGGGTGATTTTTTTTTTTTTCTTTTTAAGATGAGAGATTTTGGTGGGTTTGGATTAATGATTTGATGTGAATTATCTTTAGGAAATTTTTACTTACAATATATGTATCACATTTCTTTGTCAAAAATCTCATAATTGAAAGTAAATACACCCAACGTAAATAAAAATTTGTTATTGTCTCATACTCAACGTTGGACTTTGGATGGGTTTGATGCGAAAAGGATAAAGTTCCGTTAAAATAATTCTGGGCCAGTTTTTTTTTTTTTTTTTTTTGTTGGAGACTTTGAGCTCAATTTATAGTAGGAGATACAATATTGTTCCATTTTACGTCTTGAGAATGATAGTACGATTGCCTGCAACCGGTGTCCACTGCTTTTCCCTTCAAGTCTTACTTTTGCAGTTATTTAATCTTCGTCTAAAAAATTTAAATATTTTTTACTTGAGAAATCTTGGTAAAAATATTTAAATTTGTATAAATGTCCAAATGTTTTCGATTTATAATAATTTTATTTCAAATTTAAAATTTTGACATAAATATCTTAATTTTTGTAAATATATTATATTTTATTATTAAATATATAATTTTCTAGTAGTTAATTATAATATTTAAATTATCAATTACTTTTATAATTCATAAAAATTTTAAAAATATACATTATTCATTTAACACTAATACACATTAATCAAATTACTAATTTATTTCAAAATATAGCTCATTTGCTTGCAAGAGCTACACGGTCAAGGCCTGTTCTGGAAGTGGAGGATGGTGTCCTTCCTTCCTATTTATCTCATGCTGTATTTGCTGATTTGAAGTAATGAAGTTTGTTTCTTTGTTTTCAGAAATAATATATATATATATATATATATATATATATATATTTTTAAATTTTTTATTATATAAAATTTTAAATATGCATTCTTTATTTAATAATAAAATACAACAATATATCAATAAATTATTTAAAAAATAAAATATTTCATATGATTAATAATCGTAACTGTTAGTAAAATTAAATATATGTATTAATATAGTTATTAATTATGTAAACATTCTTTTTTTGAAATAATTTAGTAATTAAATTAATGTATTTTAGTGTTAAATATATAATGTATATTTTTAAATTTTTATAAATTACAAAAATAATTAATAATTTAAGCATTATTGTTAGCTACTAAATATTACATATTTAATAATAAAAGTATAATGAATTTAGAAAAATTAAGATATTTATGTCCAAATTGCCACAAATCTAAAACGTTTGGTCTTTTATATAAATATTTAGTTGATGTAGAGTAGGCCTCATATTAATAGTCTCACTTAAAATATTATATCCACACATTTACATTCAATTTTAATCAAAATTAATTTTAAATTATAATTACAATTGAATTATCAAATTTGAAATTTTTGTCAAAATTTTAAAAGTGAATTAAAACTAAAATAATCCACAAAGGTTTGATTTTTTTTTTTGAACAATAGCCCTTTAATCTTCTATCGTTTCTTAAGCCATCAAAGTATCTCGGTAGCGCATGTATGTATCTAAAGTGTTTCTTACTTTCTTCCAAACACTTTCCTAAAGAAGCTAAATTATGAAATTTTTCAAAGAGTGTATGGGATGGTGGCTCTCAATTTTTTTACATCATCAAGATTCTAAGTTTACAGGTGGCTACCTAATACCTAAATTTCATTTTTTCCTGTTCTAACTCCCTTTAACATGGCAGATATAATTTTGGTATTGATCGCTACTATGTTGATGTACATACTAAATTATCTATATATATTAATGTATTATTTTTAAAATTAAAGATATATTGTGTATTTACTCATTATTATTATTATTGCTTTTTTTAAAAAAAAAAATTACAATCATTGCAGTCTTATTCAATTTTAACGGAATTAGTTTAAATTCATTAGGTTTTAAATATATGTAGTTCAGAGGGAAAAAAATTAAAAAATAATAAATATACATTAAAATTTTACCGATGTGAACCATTTTTTTTTTGTCTAAAGGTGTGCTATAATTGCAAACACCATAACCATGTTGAAAAGTTATTTTTACTAATTTATGTACAACTCATTAATTATTGACTATAATTATAATTAAGTGTCATAATATTTATCTTATTTGCAATCTAATTTTAAATACAGAAACTAATAAAAAAATTTTAAGTTAAAGTTTAAAATATTTTAATTTGAGTTACAAACAAAATGGTTGACTATTGAGAGAGTTGATTACAACTCTCAACTGTTAGGTTTTCCTTTCCCTCCTGTTTTCTTCAAAGTCCAAAACAAACAGTGTAGTGGTTGACTTGGCTCCGTAGTCATCGGTTTTAACACTGGGCAAAGGGTCGAAAAAGCCCTTCATGTTTATGTCTAGGCCCAAATAAGCCTCTTATCGATTTTTAGGCTAAAAAATTCTAGGTTTTTTCATTTTTGATCATTTTAAACCCCTCTCTAATGTTGCCATCCTACCTCCTCTTAACTCCCTAACTGGCAATTGACACGGGCCCACAGGCAGGCCCGTAAAAGGTCTTAAATATGAAATGTGAAGATCGAAATTAATGAAGAAGCTTCGTTTTGCAATAGTCTGAGAAAATGAATGAAATGTAAAGATACAAATTGATGGAAAAAAACAAAGAAATTAAGAAAATTATTTGTGGAAGCAGAACATACCACATCGCAATTTTTTTTTGGAAAAATCTGTTTATATAAATGAGAGAGACCACAGCACAAAGCTGGAACAGCAACCACAAAATACAAACAGACTAAAAACATACTCTGTTGGCTCTACTGGAATTGCTAAAATCAGCAACCTCCATAACTAACACAACCAAAGAAGAGAAAACCAAAACACTAGACAAAAGCAACAATTTTATGCCCATAACCTAAACAAAAAGGAAATTAAACAGACTAAACATATTTGCTACACTTATGACGACTCAATAGAATCTCTTGTAGAGTCCTCAGCAACTATTGGCATTCCCTCGACATCCCTTTCCCACATCGCAATTTATTTGCGTATCAAAATAATGCAACAAGTAGATTAACCAAGATAAAAATAGTCAGTCAATACTGACTTTAAATCCACCACTATGTCTAAAGACTGAAAATTGTAGTCAGGCAATCCTTGATTATCCTTAAAAAACTGGTCAAACCACATTCTTGATTCTAATGTCCAAGTAAACTCAGTAGAACACCCATGAGCATTAGAAAGAAAGAAAGAAAGAAAAAAAAATTTTGAAGGAAAGAAAGAACCAACCAAGAGTGGCGGGAGTGTCATAGAAGACGGTGGAAGCCTGGACCACCGTGGCTCGGACAGTAGGGTAAAGGAGTCTGCTCCCATATCCACCTCCGTAATAATGGGATCGTCGGATGTTGGAGGTGGTGAGGCATGGACGAGAGCCATTTTCTCTATTAGTAATTACCAGTAAGATAAGCAACTGGATGATAAAATCATAAAATAAAATAAAGACGACAGAGAGATGGAGACATTTCCAGAGTTATAAAAAATAGGGACTACTTGGCTATTAATTTCTAGAGTTCCACTAACACATCACCAGCGCCAGAGAAAAGCCTTCTCTTGCCATGTTGTACAGTGCATTCCGGGATGGCTCGCATGCATCTTTCAACTGCAATGCATCCTCTTCTCTTCGAAAGGGCCCAAAGCCTTTTTAAAATTAACATGTAAGAAAGGAAAAAAAAATCCATTTCCCAGGAAAACAAACCTACGTAGGAGACTATGGATGCATACCATCGATACATAAGACGACCATCGCAACCACAACTGCCATCGCCATTGGTGCACCGTCGACTTCGGATCTCCACCACCACAACAACTTCCTTCAAGTAACTCATTTCATATTTCGTTTTAATTAATTTCCGATAAAGCAACGAAAGAAATCTCAAGGATTGATGAGAGATAAGACGAAAGAGTTTGTATATATCTGTGTAAGGGAAGATAAAAGGATGGAGAGTGTACATTTAGAGAAGGGAGAGTGGTTTCGTAAAATAGGAAATAGGAAATGTCAATAAAAAAAAAAAAAAAAAAGAAACAGGAAATTACTTTGCAAATTTTCAAAAAAAAAAAAAAGAAATGGTTTTGCAAGATAATGGTGTGGGTGGGACCGTCTGTGGGCCTGTGTCACTTGCCGGTTAACGGGAGTTAAGGGGAGATTGGATGACAACGTTAGAGACGTGTTAAAAAGATCAAAACGAAACACCCTGATCGATGAGAGGCTTATTTGGGCCTCGGCATAAACATGGAGAGCTTGTTTGACCCTTTGCTCTTTTAACACTTACTGTACACAAACACAATGCAAAAGTGCTGAAGCGATCAAAACATTTGACAGCCAAATTGGAGCTGTGATCGGTGTAGCGAAGAGTGTTGATTGCTCATGGCAGATATAGTGCTAAGCCCTCTTCTAGAATTAATACTTGATAAGCTATCCTCTGGGTTTTTAGATTCTCTGCTGCATTTTTTGGGATTCAAAGATGAGGTTCCAAAACTTCAACGCACAATACGTATGATCCGGGCAGTGCTTCAAGATGCAGAAGAGCAACAAGCAACTAGTGAGGCACTCAAAGTGTGGCTGAGTGAACTCAAAGACATAGTCTACGATGTAGATGACATGCTTGAAGAGCATCGCATCGGAGGTAATGATACCACCGGCATCCGGACTCGGGTACGCGCAACTTTTTTCTCCGTAGATGATGGCTCTAAGGTTAAACAGTTTAGGGAAAGATTAGATGGGTTAGCAGCGGATATGTCCAACTTTAATCTCAGGATTAGAGTAGTAGATGCTAAAAGGGGTGAGAGTGAAGAGAGACGGAGAAGGGAAACTGGGTCCTTTGTTTTTCAATCTGAAGTGTTGGGGAGAGATGGGGATAAAGAAATGATTGTTGAAATCTTGCTGGCCACCTGCCAAAATGGGAAAATTGATGGAAATGTGTCTGTTATTCCTATTGTTGGTTTAGGAGGGATTGGTAAGACCACTCTAGCTCAACTAGTATACAATGATGAGAGAGTGACTAGGAATTTCGATATGAAGATGTGGGTTTCTGTTAATGATTTCTTTGATGTTCAGAAGATTATGAAATCAATTGTAGAATCTGCCACTAGAAAAAGAAAAAAATGTGATGTTTTGGATATGGATGGTGTTCAATATCACCTTCAAGATTTATTGTTTGGAAAAAAAATTTTGCTTGTGTTAGATGATGTGTGGAATGAAGATGCTGATGAGTGGGATAAACTTCACATGTTACTTAAGTGTGGGGCTGATGGAAGTAGAATCATAGTCACCACTAGGAGTGAAAAGGTTGCCTTAATTATGGGTACAATGCCCTCTCACCGTTTGGAGGGTCTTTGTGATGATGATTGTTGGGAACTGTTCAAACAGAGGGCTTTTGCCAATGATCAAGGGGAATATCCAAACCTGTTGCCCATTAGCAAACAGATTGTGAAGAAATGTTCAGGTGTGCCTCTGGCTGCAAAGACCTTAGGGAGTTTGATGCGCTTCAAAAGAAAGCCAGAGGAGTGGTTATCTGTACAAAACAATGATCTTTGGAATTTTTGTGGAATTGAACATGGTATCCTTCCTGCTGTAAGGTTGAGCTATACTCATTTGCCACCACAGCTCAAAGCATGCTTTGCGTATTGTTCGGTGTTTCCTAGAAACTATGTAATCAAGAAGGAGAAGTTAATTCATATGTGGATTGCTGAAGGCTTAATTCAATCAGGTGATAAGAAATCAACGGAGGACATTGGCAATGATTGTTTCAATGACCTCATGTGGATGTCTTTCTTTCAAGATGTGGTAAGGAGCACCAATGGTGATGTATTGGAATGTAAAATGCATCCTCTCATTCATGACCTTGCACAATATATTGCAGGCGATGAATTTGTTCTTCTGGAACATGGTCATTTACCAAGAAATATAGCCAAAGCTCGACATGCATCTGTGGTTTGTGATTTTGGGTCTTGTGTCATTCCAGAAGCATTGTTTGAAGCAAAGAATCTGCGGACCCTTTTATTATTGTTCCCTAAAGTTGGCCTCAAAGAAGTCCCACTCAAGTGGTTTAAAAGCTTTAGACGGCTGCGAGTCTTAGATGTAAGTGGCAGTGGAATAAAAAAACTTCACAGCTCTGTTTCTTTCTTGAAATTCTTAAGGTACCTTGACCTCTCAAACACCCTCGTCGAAGAATTGCCAGAAGCATTATTCAGCCTTCCTAATTTGCAAGTGGTGAATCTCTCAGGTTGCTCTAATTTATTTGAATTGCCAAATAAATTAAAAACACATGCACTTCAGCATTTGATCCTAAGTGGTTGTGCCAAATTGACTCGCTGGACATGCAAAGAATTTCCCAAGGGTCTAAAGACACTGTCATTTTTCTTAGTAAATTGTGATGTGAGCCTTTGGCACCTAAGTATGCTATCACTTAAGGGTGAACTAACCATTAAACATTTAGAAAATGTGAAGCATGCAAGTAATGCTGCAGTAGCAAATTTAGGAAGCAAGCCAGACCTTCATTCATTGGGTCTGTTATGGGGAAATGACCTTCAGGATGTACAGTTGAGTATTAAAGATGATTGTGATATTGAACAGGTGCTTGAGTCTCTCAAGCCGCATGAAAATCTGAAATGTTTGTCTGTTATACGATATCCTGGAATCTGCTTTCCAAAATGGATGGTTGCTTTTGAGCTTCCTAATTTAGTGAAAATAGTTTTGATCAATTGCAGAAGATGTGAGCATCTCCCAACGCTAGGGACGCTGCCATTTCTAGAAATTATTCACTTGCAGGGGATGCATGCTGTGAAGAATATAGGCAGTGAGTTCTATGGAGAAGACACAGGCAGAATGTTCTCATCATTAAAAGAGCTGACTCTCATAGACTTCCCTCATCTGAAATTCTGGTGGAATGCAAATGGGAGAGGAGTATTCCCTTCCTTGGTGAGCTTAAAAATCAATAAATGTCCGAATTTGATAAACATACCATATTTTCCATCCATTCAAAGTCTTGAATTGTGCAACTGCAATGATATGATACTAAGGTCAGCTGTGAACCTATCCTCCCTTTCCAATCTTGTTATTGATGTCATTTTGGGACGTTTGGTTCTTCTAGCAAACTTGCTTCAGAACAATAGACATCTTGTATCTCTAACAATTAGCTCCTGTCCCAAGCTTAAGTTGATCCCTTCAAGCTTAGGAAACCTTGATTCTCTGAAATCCTTGGCAATTCGTTGGTGCGATGAGCTCTTGTCTGTGCCGATGGAAATTCAAAATCTTACCTCCCTGGAGTCCTTGGAAATTAATGAATGTGGTAGACTCTCTGCTTTGCCTGAAAGTATAGGAGGTCTGAAGTCTCTTCGAACTTTGTCTATAGAGAACTGCAGTAACATAATGTCTATGCCAATGGGACTGCAAAATCTAAGAGCTCTTGAGCACTTAACAATCATGTACTGTCCAAATCTGGTATCTTTGCCTTCTGAGTGGCAGAACCTTTCTGTTCTGAAGAGCTTGTACATCCTGAGTTGTCCAGCTCTGTCATCTCTGCCTGAAGGGCTAAAACATGTCACAACATTGCGGAGTCTTGAAATACGCAGTTGTGATATTTTGAAGGCGTTACCTGAATGGATTGACAATTATAAGTTTCTTAGGTCTTTGGCGATATCCGACTGTCATAATATTGCATCACTTCCGCATGGTCTGCAGCGTGTATCTACACTCCAGCATCTGTCTATTCAAGATTGTCCAGCTCTTGAAGAACGATGCAAGAACGGTGGTGAGGACTGGCCGAAGATAGCTCATATTACCCACATGCACATTGGATCACTGGAACTCAGGGACGAAAATGCTGCCAGCAGCTCATCTCGTCAAATTTGATACTTTCAATCATGTTCTGGGTATGTTATTTCTCTCTCTTTTTTTTGAATATTTGATTTAGCAAAAAGAAATAATTCATGATGATTTGTGGGATTCACCTGGAATATTTTGTGTATATTGTGTGTATATTTAAGTACCGATTTGTCAATCAAACTGCACCACAAAATGTTTCTGCTCGTTGATGATATCATGGAACTGGATTTACATTCCTATTTCAAAGCTAAATTTTAATTATTTTACTGGATTCTTTAACGCGAGAGTGCTCTTATTTTTGTCTGCAGGTTCTAAGTTGTAGCATGCTTCTTGATGATCTACAGCGTATAGTATTTGGCAAATTAGTTTCGCATTTCATGCTGCTCCTGGTTGTTCTGTGCTACAACCATGCCATGTGCAATGGCTTCCTCTCCTTCGTTGATTTGTGCACGCATGTTTAGTATTCAGCAAGGATTCTGTAAATAAAGTAGTGGTCTTTTACAAGTTTTGTGTCATTTGTATTTTTTTGCAGTTTGAAGTGACAATATCGTATGGTTGTATGGAAAAAAAAAAAAAAAAAAAACTTGCTATATGTTTTCTTTCTTTATTTTTGAGCTAGATGATCTGTATTTCTTCTATTAAAGGTTGTCAACAATGTTGTACAATGTTTTGTAACATGCTACAATCGCAGGCGACAAGAGCACAGGTGAATTATCTCATGCTCAACGTTGGACTTTAGATCGATTTAAGGTGACAAGGACAAAGTTCCACTGATAAAATTCTGGGCTAGTTGTTTTCCGCTTTTAGAGAAAAATTTTGCCTTTCAGCTCAATTTATAGTAGCAATATAGTATTGTTCCATTTTATGTCTTGAGAGTAGTCCATGATAAATCCCCTCGGTATTCAAAAGGGAAGAAAAAATGGTGCACCTTCCATATAAATTCGTGTTCTGTCTGTTTTTTTTTTTTTTTTTTTAATGTTTGTTGTTTTTAGTTAGAATGTTAGTACGGTCGCCTACTTGCCTGTAACCAGTGTACACTATTTTTCCCTTCAATTGTTACTTTCGCAGCTATTTAATCTTGGTCCATTGGTCTAAAAATTTTAAAATATTTAGGACTTGTTAAGATTTTAACTCCCTTTTGAAATTTTGTAAAAATATTAAAATTTGATAAATTAGTTGCAATTATAGCTCGATGTTCATTTTAGTCAAAAATGAATGTGGGTGTGCTAATGCGGTGTTGTAGATGGCATAATTAATATACAATTTACTACTACATCAATTAAATATTTACATAATATGATAAAAAGTTTTTAATTTATAGAATATTATCTCAAATTTATAATTTTGATATAAATATCTTAATTTTTTTAAATACATTAGATTTTATTATTACATATGTCATTTTTAGTAGTTAACTATAATATTTAAATTATCAATTATTTTTATAATTTAGAAAAATTTAAAAAATATACATTATACATTATACATTAATCTAATTACTAAACTATTTCAAAATAAAATAATATTTACATAATTAATAAATAATATTTAATTAAATTAATAAAATATTTACATAATTTTATATTTTATATTTAAATTATTTATTATTTAAATATAAAATTTTTAATGTGCATTATTTATTTAATTCTAAAATACAATAATGTATTAATAAATTATTTAAAAATAAAATATTTTACATGATCAATAACCATAAATGTTAGTAAAATTAAATATGTCTATTAATATAGTTATTAATTATGTAAATATTATTTTTTTGAAATAATTTAATTATTAGATTAATGCATTTTTGAGTTAAATGATGAATATTTTAAATTTTTTAAAATTACAAAAATAATTGATAATTTAATTATTATTGTTAGCTACTAAATATTACATATTTAATAATAAAAATGTAATGTATTTAGAAAAATATTTGTGCCAAAATTGCTACAAATAAAAAAAAATTGATCTTTTATACAAATATTTAATTGATGTACAATAGGTCTCATTTTAATGATACAACCTAAAATATCATATCGGCACCTCTACACTCAGTTTTAATTGAAATTAACTTTAGATTATAATT
The DNA here is from genome assembly GCA_947683625.1 of Mallotus nudiflorus. Lineage (NCBI taxonomy): Eukaryota > Viridiplantae > Streptophyta > Magnoliopsida > Malpighiales > Euphorbiaceae > Mallotus > Mallotus nudiflorus. Next base: position 5,203,029 of record CANTUR010000166.1, on the reverse strand, counting down.
GCAATTAATTTGAACATTTTGATAAAAAATTTAAAAGTAAACTAAAATTACAGAAGTGGAAAAGGTTTGAATTTTTTTAAACTAATAGCCCTTAAATTTGTTATCATCTCTTAAGCCATCAAAGCATCTTGGTCAAGCATGTAGGTAACTAAAGTGTTTCTTACTTTCTTAGCATAATACATACATGGCCCCCTATATTTATCACTGTTTGTAGTTTGACATATGAACTTATATTTTTTCCATTTTCATACCTGAACTTGATTAAAATGCATTATTTTGTACTAATATGATGACATAATGCATTTATCACCCCTTGTACTTGTCACTTTTTGTCAGTTTGACATTTTTACTTGTAGTTTTTTGCCAGTCAAACCCTTATGATGTGGCATATGCTGATTTGTTATTCCATGCCACATGTGTTGACAACGATTTCAAAATTGCATTTTAGTCAAGTTTAAGTGTCAAAATGGCAAAACTATAAGTTTAGGTGTCAAACTGACAAAAAGTGACAAGTACAAAAGGTCATGTATGTATTATGCCTACTTTCTTCCAAGTACTTTCCCGAGGAAGCTAAATTATGAAAACTTTTCAAAGAGAGTGTATGGGATGGTAGCTCTTAATTTTTATGCATCATCAAGATTTTAAGTTTACTAGTGACTACCTAATACCCAAATTCTATTTTTGCTTGTTCTAACTTGCTTTTATCTTAACATGGCAAATATAATTTTATCTCCACTTATACAAGCAGTTCTTGACAATTTAGCACTCCATTGCTAGAAGAGATTGTCAATAGAGCTTAAAGGAGGTAACTAAGCTTTGCCATAAGTTACAAGCAATTCATGTAGTTCTTGAAGATGTAGAGGAGCAACAACTAACTAGTAGAGCTTTCAAGATTTGGTATTCAGAGCTTAAAAAAGTTGCTTATGACATTAAGGATTTTCTTGATGAGTTTTCATCAGAAGCCCTTTAATTTAGAACTTATAAGAGGTTTGTTAAATAGGTACATGGTTTTTACCCTTCACTGGGATAATTTTTGAATCGTATTGACATGTATCCTAGAATAAAACAGATCAATGAAACATTAGAAATGTTAGTAGAAGATAAGCATTTTCATTTGAGAGAACAAAATGTAGGACCTAGTAGTAACAACAATAGAAACAAAAGAACAAGGCATATTAGGTTTTGCGTAAATGAATCAGAAGTTTATGGGAGAGGAAAGGATAAAGAGAGGATAATAAAGGTTCTACTTTCAGTTGATAACAATGATAGGCCTTTAGGTGATATTTCTATTTTATCTATTATTGGTTTAGGTGGTTTAGATAGTATTGTTTGTTTAGGTGGTATTTGTAAAACTATACTTGCTCAATTAGCTTTTAATGATGAAAGGGTAACTAAACATTTTGATTTAAAGATATGGGTATGTATCAATAATGATTTTGATATGAAAAAATCTTGAGCTTTATTCTTGAATGCTCAAAGTTTGAATGTAGATTTACTTAAATGGATACCAATTTTGGCTTCAAGAATTATTAAACATGAAGATATATTTGCTTGTGTTAGACAATGTGGTGGAACGAGGATGACAATGAGTGGGATAAACTACATATATCATTTAGAGGTGCTGTGGAGGAAGTAGAATCATTGCCATAACTAGGAGCAAAAATGTTGCATCAATAATGAGCACTACTACCAATAACTGTTGGGATTAACTCGCATGGGTTATTCCCGCCATTTAAGTAAGGTCTCGAGTTAGAGTTATAATGTATGCAATCTCATTGAATTAGTTACTGGGAAACCTTTACCACCCTTATAGTCTTGCCCAGGTCAAACTAGATTAGTTAGACTCTAGTGGGCTCTTAATACCGATAGTTAAAAAAAAAGAGCATTACTTGCATTCATTATTTAGGTCTGTATAATGATGATTACTGGGCTTTGTTCAAGAAACAAGCTTTTGGCCATGATGAAGACAAGCATACAAACCTATTCCTAATTAGGTAATAATTTTTATCACTAGTAGTGACAAATGCAATGCTGTCACTACTGGCATGAAATTACCCAAACCCCCCTCCTTTAGGTAGATAGCCCCCATGTATTGGGAGTAAAGAAGACTTTTTTAAAAAATTATCATGTTAGGCACCATGATGTTATCCCATATATATCCTTATCCTTCCTAATTAGTAAGGAAATAGTAAAGAAGTGTGGAGATGTGCCTTTAGCTGCAAAGACCCTAAGAGGCTTGTTAATTACACTTGAAAAACAATGAAAGATATTAGCTTTTTGTGCAGAGTAGTGATCTTTAGGATCTGGATCAAAATAAACATAACATTCCAACTCTTAGGTTTTCCTTTCCCTCCTCTTTTCTTCAAAGTCCAAAACAAATAGAATAATGGTTGACTTGTGTTGGAAATGAGATAAAGAAGCTTCCAGAACTCTTGAAGCACAATAAAGTATATGCTACTGCTACTACTACTACTACTACTACTAAAAAGACACTTAAAAATAAAAGAGTTTTTGTGTAAAATTAAGGTTTACTAGACTTATCTTTTTTCATTCTTCACCTATGGATATATAGAGTTACAAAACGAAGAGATTGACAATTATTACAATTATTACACCAAATTTTTTCCTCATGAGCTAATTTTTAACTCCACCATGTGTTACAAATTTTCTAGAATTTTCAATAATAGTAAAAAGGTCACAGTCTAATAAGGATGATGATACATGTCCCAACTGGTGACATGTACAGTCCGTCACGAGTTAGGAAAAATTCAAATTTTTCCCCTTGAAATTTTTTTGAATTTCACTTTTTTTTTTGAAAATTCAATTTTTAAAATTTTTTTTGGGAATCTAAAACTCAAGTTACACATAGGTGAACCTGCCATGCAATGATTTAAACATTCGTAAACTGTATTTTTTTTTAAAATTTAAAACCTAATTACACATGGGTGAAATCCATCATGTAAAGATTTAAACACCCATAGCTTGTAATTTTTTTTAGGAATCTAAAACATAAGTTGTACACTCGTTGTGTAATGATTTAAACACTCGAAGCCTATAATTTTTTTTTTCAAATTTTTTAAAATTCAATTTTTTGGTGAAGATTATTTTTTTGTTTTGAAATCTAAAATCTAAGTTGCACATAAGTGAACCCGTCATGTAAAGATTTAAATACCCATAGCTTGTAATATATATATATATATATATATATATATATATATATATATATATATATATATATATATATATATTTTGACAATGAAATGAAAAAATAAAGCAAAAGAGGACATTTTGGTCTTTGTGTAATAAGTAGCGATGCACTGTAGTTGCACAAATCTTTATCCTTCTAACAACTTCACTTAGGAGTCATTGGTTTTGACACTCACTATAAAAACATAATGCCGAAGTGTTGAAGTAATCAAAACATTTGTCAGCCACATTGGAGCTGTGATCAGTGGAATAAAGTGTGTTGATTTCTCATGGCAGATATAGTGTTAAGGCTACTTTTAGAATCAATACTTAATAAGCTATCATCTGCGTTTATAGATATATATATTCATTTTTTCAAATTCAAAGATGAAGTTCAAAAACTTAAACGCACAATAAGTATAACACAGGCAATGCTTGAACATGTAGAAGAGAATAAGCAACTAGTAAAGCACTCAAAGTATGGCTGAGTGAACTTAAAGTCATAGTCTATGATGTAGATGACATGCTTAAAGAGTATCGCATCAGAGGCAGTGAGACCACTAGCATCAGGACTCGGGTACACGCTACTATTTTCTCTGTAAAAGATAGCTCTAAGGTGAAATAGTTTAGGGAAAGATTAGATGGGTTAGCAGTGGATATGTCCAATGTTAAGCTTGGGTTAAGAGTAGTAAGTGCTAAAAGGGGTGAAAGTGAAAAGTGACGGAGAAGGGAAACTGGGTCCTTTGTTTTTTAATCTGAAGTATTGGGGAGAGCTCGGGATAGAGAAATGATTATTGAAATCTTGCTGGCCACTGCCAAAGTGGGAAAATTGATGGAAATGTGTATGTTATTCCTATTATTGGTTTAGAAGGGATTAGTAAGACCACTCTAGCTCAACTAGTGTAAAATAATGAGAGAGTGATTGGGAATTTTAATATGAAGATGTAGGTATCTGTTACTTATTTCTTTGATGTTTAGAAGATTATGAAATCAATTTTAGAATATGCCACTAAAAAAAGGAAAAAATGTGATGTTTTGGATACGGATGGTGTTCAATATCACCTTCAAGATTTATTATTTGGAAGAAAATTCTTGCTTTTGTTTGTGAAAGAAGAAGAAGAAGTCTTAAGTAAATGAAGTTTGGATTAAGTCAAATTCAACTCCTGTACAATTCTTTCTATTGCTATTTCTTAGTTTTTCAGTAATCCTCATTTGTACGCCACTAGGCCATTTAGTTTGTCTTTTTATTCTCTTTACCGTTTTAACTTTTTTTCTTTAAATTCAATTGAAAATAACTCAGCAGATGCAAAGCTGAGCCATTAATTTGATTCAATAATTTCTCAATATTTTTTTTCACTTGGTATCAGAGCTTTAGGCTCACACCATCATGGCTGCTATTCAACCAAAATCACCAGCTCCCTTATAAACTTCAGTTTCATCATTCACTACCTCTTAAACTGTAAAAACTAATAATCTTAGCCACTCTCCTTTTAGAAACCACCTGAATACTGTCATTTTTGTCAAGTTGGATCGAAATAATTATTTACTTTGGAAGTCAATGGTTCTTCCTATTATTCATGGCCATAAACTTGAAGGCTACATCTTTGGTACAAAACCTTGCCCACCTGAAATCTTGCCAATTGCATCTATTGGAAACATAGGCTTTGGATCTTAAACAAATCTAGAATATGATGAATGGATATCAAATGATCAATTTCTGTTGGGATGGATCTATAACTCCCTCACTGAATCTGTAGCCTCACAAGTTGTTGGGCACACAACATCCCAAGCCGCCTGGAAAGCTATTGAAGACCTTTACGAAGCTCATAACAAAGAAAAAATTAACTTTAATCGAACTAGCATTCAAACCACAAGGAAAGGCACAACATTAATGGAGCAATATCTCTCAACCATGAAAGAATACTTAGATAGCTTGGTTACTACTGATTCACCCTTTCCTTATGTTGATCTCATCTCTTACACTCTTACTGGCCTTGATACAAAGTATTTACCCATTATAGTTCAACTTCAATAAAGGGAGTCACTTAGTTGGCTTGAAATGCAAGTAACCTTACTAAGTTATGGTGCTCATCTCCAAAAACTAAAAGACCTTGGCACTTTAAGCATCAATCAAGCAACAACAAATCTAGTTTTTGGCCAACCATACAGAAATAAATCTCAACAAGGTTTTTTAAATGACAAAGGGAGTTCAAAATCACAAATCCATGGACAAAGAAATTCAAATCAAGGGCACCGTAGTGGAGGAAATCACTATAGAGGTAAAGGTGGAAGGAATCATAATAACTTAAAACCTATATGTCAAATATGCAACAAATATGGCCATTCATTAGTATCTTGCTATTACAGGGCAGATTTGAGTATTGGAAGAAATACTAGAAATAGTAGTCATCCTGGGGCTTTCATTACTTCACCAGACATTATTTCAGATAATGCTTGGTATACAGATGGCGGTGCCATAAACCATGTCACTTTAGACTCTGAAAATTTGATTACAAGAAATGAATACATTGGTAAGAAAACTCTCACGTTGAAAATGGTGATTAGTTAAAAATAACTCATATTGGCTATTCAAAATTACCTTCCTTTAACTCAAGTTTAAAGCTTGAAAATATCCTTTGTGTTCCATCAATAATAAAAAATTTGTTAAGCATTTCCAAGCTAACTAAAGACAATAATGTTTTTGTTCTTTTTGATTCTAATGTTTATTTTTTGGTGAACAGGGAAACCAATAAGGCATTTCTTTAAGGGAGAATTAAGGATGGATTGTACCAGCTTTAACCCTCTTTAAAATATGGTTCAAAGCAATTTCCCATTTATTTTAGAAATTCCTATAACCCTTTAAAATCATCATTTATTTGTCTTGCTAGTTCTTTTATAGCTTTGAATGTTTCAATAAGTGATATTTGGCACAGATGGTTAGGACATCCCTCTTAAAAAATTCTTAGTTTTGTTTTGAATTTATATAATAAAAAAATTTCAGTTAATGAAAATTTGAGTTTCTGCAATTCTTGTTAGCTTGGAAAATCACATGCCTTACCTTTTAATAGATTAAATTCAAATGCTTCAACCATATAGGAACTTATACACTCAAATCTATGGGGGGCTGCTCCTATTACATCTTATGTTGGTTTTAAATATTATGTTCATTTTATCGATGACCATACTAGATTCACATGGATTTATCCACTTAAAAATAAATCAGAAGCTTTAAATGCTTTTGTTGAATTCAGAAAACTTGTTAAAAACAAGTTTGAGAAAAGAATCAAGTGTGTTCAAACGGATTAGGGAGGAGAGTATAAAATTTTTGTTGATTATCTTAAAATAAATGGAATAAGTTTCCAACATCCTTGCCCCACACACTTGAATAACATGGTCGAGCTGAAAGAAAGCATCAACATATAGTTGAAATGGGATTAACCTTACTTGCTTAAGTTGAAATGCCATTAAAATTTTGGTAGGAAGCCTTTCAATCATCTATCTATTTGATTAATAGACTTCCCATACATATGTTAAATATTTTTTCTCCTTGGAAAATGATTTACAAAAAGGATCTTGATTATGTATTTCTTAAAACATTTAGTTGCTCTTTCTTTCCTTGTCACAGACCTTATCAATCTAATAAATTTTAGTTTCATTCTGTTAAATGTATTTTTCTGGGATATAGTGAAGCACATAAAGGATACAAGTGTACGATTTTATATAGTAGAATCTATTTGTCACGACATGTTGTCTTCAACGAAAAAGAATTCCCTTATAAAGTTGGCTTTCAAAAGTCACCTAAAACCATTATTTCAAATAAAGAATTGTCTAACTCTTGTTTTCATTTTCCTATTTCTTCACATATCAGCTCTAGGGAAATAATTTGTGCAAATAACTCTCAATCACTTGTTTCAAAGTTTCTCTCTACAGGTGCTGGTACAAAAAATTCTCAAGACTCTCTTGGAAAAGTGTCATCACTAAACAAACAAAACTTGTCTCCTCAACTCTCCAACTAACCCATAATAGAAGAACAAGTACGCAATCAACTAGAAACACCAACACTCACCCCAACAAGTTCATAGAATCTCCTAAACATACCATCCATGTCATTTAAAATTCCTAAGCCACCACCTCTTCCTAGCCATCCCTTGATTAGTAGATCCAAGAGTGGAATTATTAAACCAAAAGTGTATTCTATTGCTGCACAAAGAGTAGAGTCAAATTTCAATTCAGAAAATGTAGAACCAACTTCAGTTCAAGAAGCCTTACTATTTCTAAAGTGGAAAGAAGCAATGATGGAACAATTCCATGCCTTGTTAAAGAATAAATCATGGTCTCTTGTCCCTCCTTCGCCACAATAAAACTTGGTTGGAAATAAGTGGGTTTTCAGAATAAAATACAATTCATATAGTTTCCTCAGTAGATATAAAGCACGTTTGGTCTCTAAAGGGTTTCATCAAACTCTTGAGATTGACTTTATAGAACTTTATAGTCTTGTTGTGAAGGCTTCCACTATCAGAGTCATCTTAACTCTTGTTGTAGCAAAAGGTGTATAAACGGCAGGGTTTAGCGCGCACCTAAGATTTTAGCATAGGCTTAGGGCCTTAGGGAACACACTACTATGCCACAAAGTCATAGCGTGGAGATGAGGAGTCACCACCTAAGGTGATATTTAGGACAATTCGATTGGTGGTACTCGATTTTCTAAAAGAAAGTTAGCACCACAACTAGAAGATTTTGGGAATGGAATACTAACTTCTCTTAGTCTCGTGTTCATTTAAAATTACTTTATAAATCATTACTTCATTCTCTAATTACATGTAATTTTATTAAACCCTATTTGAACATCCATCTAACCCTAAGGCATCTAGTCAATAAAATCACACATAAAAAATACATTTAAGTACATCGTCCCTAAGTCTAAACTAGGTTAATTTTACTGAAAGTTAGCTAGATTTATGCTTTTATTTATAAATGAAATGGAATAAAGGTGGGCCTACATTTTAATTAGTGAGCTTAAGTCTACTTATTTCAATTATTTACAAATGGGCCTAAATCTACAAGTTTTTAAAGAAATTGGATTTTATAAGTGGGCCTAAGTCAATTTGTTTTATTTAAAATGGAAAGTGGGCTTAAGTTTATTTATTTTAAAAGGAAATGAAATTAAATAGGTTGAGCTAAGTCTAGGTTGATTTTATTAATTAAAAAGGTGGTCCTAAGTCTATTTAACCTAAAACAGGCCTAAATTGATTTTGAGTTTAATGAAACTTTAGATCAATTTTAAGGCTATTAATTGAGTAGGTTATACCTAACGTGGGCTTGGGGCCTAAAAGGATAAAAATCCAAAAATGCTACTAATCAAATAATAACATGCCAAAGCATATCAAACATACATCCACACATGATTTCTTAAAACCCTAATTCAATGCGATGCAAACCCTAATTTACTACTGCCATAATTGATTTTAAAGTTTCACCTAGTGATCCTGATTACTAATCCATTTTAAATGTATACAAGTAAAATTTTACTATTCTCACTACTGAGGTTATTACAATGTTCTATGTATTGGAAATTAAAATTAAGTACAAACCCAAATGAATTAACACAGTAAAATACAGAAAATAATGATCACAAGATCTAATTACAGTTTAAAACCCATGGCATTACATGGATCTTCTATTCAATTTTTGGATCTCAGGTAGTATCCTCCTCAACCCCTATTAGATCTTAAAAAGAAAACACAAAAACAAACAAATTATGTTAATGAAATTAAATAGCCAAAATAATAACAAAACAATAATAAAAAAATCACAAAAGAAAGAGAAGAATAAAAAAGGAATGTTGTGTAGATGATATTAGATGGCCCTTCAGAATGGATTTTCACTGTATATGGAATTGACTTAGTGTGTGTTTTGGATCTTGTAATTGAATCACGTAAAAAATGTAACACAAACTTAGTTTTTTTTTTTTTTGAAAATACAAGGAAAAAGAACCAAGTTTTATATTTTGTGGTTTTTTACAGAGTCTATGATTTTTCTAGGGTTTTCTTTATGTAGTTATGGCCTTTCAAAATTTTTCTTCTCTCGGCTTTTTAAAGCAAAAAACAACTTCTAACCCTTATAATCGCATAGAGAGGTTGCGTGATCCTAGGAGCTAAAGAATAACTGCTCTCCATTTTTAAAAATCAAAACCCTGAGATAAAGAAGGTGATAAGGGTTAAAACAAAATTAGAGATTCATGCATGTGTCTGTATAGTACTAATAAAAATTTGACAACATGCCCAAAATTAGATTTTTTATGAAAAAAATATTAAAACAGCAAAGGAAAATACAGGTCGGCATTGCATAATGCCTATAAACATTATGTAATACCGATCGACATTATGTAATGTTTATTGGCATTATGCCTGTATTTGTCAAAATTTCATTAAAACCCCAAAAATTCACTTTTCTACAATTTAGACCTTAAAACATTTTAACTCTTGTAATTAAATCCTAAAAAGGCTGCAATTTAGTCTTTTAAATTGCGAAACTCGACACAAGAGATCAATTCTCGATTAATTTTCATCATAAGGACTTTTGTCTTACGCATGCACAATTGTATTCCAAAATTGGGTGTTTATAAGGTGGCTAATATGTCAAATAGATTTCAACAATGCCTTATTAAATGGTACAATTTAAGAAACTGTATTTATGCATCAACCCAAAGGATTTAGAGACACTACTAGACCAAATTATATATGCAAGTTACATCATGCTCTTTACGGATTAAAACAAGCACCACACACTTGGTTCGATCGTCTATGCATAACCTTATTAAATTGGAATTTTGTTCACTCTAAGGCTGACTCCTCACTCTTTATCTTCCAATAAGGTGACATTCATATTTTACTTCTTGTGTATGTAGATGATATTCTTGTCATAGGGACAGACTCTTCTAAAATCAACCAGTTCATTCAAGATCTAAATAAGCTTTTCACTACTTTTTAGGGATGGAAGTGTTTAGGGTTGACACTGGAATATATTTAAATCAAGCTAAATATATTGCAGATCTGCAGATCTGCTTAATAGAATTGATTTGGAAAATCTCAAGCCATGTCCTACACATGCTTGTATTGGAAAAAGTTTTACTACTAATGATGGAGAACCATTTACAAATATTACTCTTTATCAAAGCTTAATTAGTGCCTTGCAATATTTAACATAGACATACCCTGACATCACTTATATAGTTAACAGATTGGGCCAATTTCTCCAACAACCTACTATTTCACACAGGCAAGGTGTCAAACGAATTCTTCGATACCTAAAGGGCACAATGAATCATGGTCTTCATATCAAACCAAGTGACCAACTTGCCTTAATAGGTTACTCTAATGTTGATTGGGCTTGTTCACTGGCTGATCGTAGGTCCATTGTAGGTTGTTGTGTTTATTTTAGTGATACATTAGTCTCTTGGCAATAAAAAAAACATGTTGTTGCTAGGTCCAGTACTGAATTTGAATATTGTGCATTAGCTAAAGTCACCTCAGAAATTTGTTAGCTGCAATCTCTCCTAAAAGAATGGCATGTTCAGCTTCCTTCTTGTCTAGTCATATAGTGTGATAACATGAGTGTTGGAGCATTAGTGGCTAATCATATTTATCATGCACGAACTAAAAACATCAAAATTGACATTCATTTTGTGCGGGATAAAGTTCTATAGTGAGAGCTAGAAGTGCGGTATGTCCCTTTTTGTGATCAAGTTGTTGATTGCCTAACTAAAGCTTTATCTTCTTATTGCTTTGAGCATTTGAAGGGCAAACTCAGTGTGTTGTCACCACCCACTTGTTTGAGGGGGGATGTGAAAGAAGAAGAAGAAATCTCAAGTAAATGAAGTATGGACCAAGTCAAATTCAACTCCTGCACGATTCTTTCTGTTGCTATTTCTTAGTTTTTTAGTTCCTTTTAATCCTCATTTGTAGGCCACTGGGCCATTTATTTATTTTTCACAGTGTTAGATGATGTATGGAATGAAGAATGGGATAAACTTCGCATGGAGCTGATGGAAGTAGAGTCAAAGTCACTACTCAGAGTGAAAAGGTTGCCTTAATTATGGGTACAATGCCCTCTCACCGTTTGGAGGGTCTTTGTGATGATGATTTTTGGGAAATGTTCAAATAGAGGGCTTTTGGCAATGATCAAGGGGAATATCCAAACCTGATGCCCATTGTGAAGAAATGTTCGTGTGTGCCTCTGGCTGCAAAGACTTTAGGGAGTTTGATGTGCTTCAAAAGAAAGCCAGAGGAGTGGTTATCTGTACAAAACAATGATCTTTGGAATTTTTATGGAATTGAATATGGTATCCTGCCTACTCTAAGGTTGAGCTATAGCCATTTGCCACCATAGCATAAAGCATGCTTTGCGTATTGTTCGCTGTTTCCTAAAAACTTTGTGATCAAGAAGGAGAAGTTAATTCATATGTGCATTGCTGAAGGCTTAATTCAATCGGGTGATAAGAAATCAGGGGAGGACATTGGCAATGATTGTTTGAATGACCTCATGTGGATGTCTTTCTTTCGAGATGTGGTAAGGAGCACCGATGGTGATGTGTTGGAATGCAAAATGCATCCCTTCATTCATGATTTTGCACAATATATTGTAGGGGATGAATTTATTCTTCAGGATCATGGTCATTTACCAAGAAATATAGCCAAAGTTTGACATGCATCTGTGGTTTGTGATTTTGGGCCTCATGTCATTCCAGAAGCATTATTTGAAGCAAAGAATTTACGGACCCTTTTATTATTGTTCCCTAAAGTTGGCCTCAAAGAAGTCCCACACAATTGGTTTTTGAGCTTTAGATGACTGCGGGTCTTAGATTTAAGTGGCAGTGGAATAAAAGAATTTCACAACACTGTTTCCTTCTTGAAATTCTTAATATACCTTGACCTCTCAAACACCCTTGTAGAAGCATTGCTAGAAACATTATTCAGCCTTCCTAATGTGCAAGTGGTGAATCTCTCAGGTTGCTCTAATTTACTTTAATTACCAAATAATTTAAAGACACCTGCATTTTGGCATTTGATCCTAAGTGGTTGTGCCAAATTGACTCATTGGACATGCAAAGAATTTCCTAGGGGTCTACAAACACTGCCATTTTTCTTAGTGAACTCAATTTGAGCCTTCGACACCTAGGTGGGCTATCACTTAAGGGTGAATTAATCATTAAACATTTAGAAAATGTGAAGCATGCAAGTAGTGCCGCATCAGCAAATTTAGGAAGCAAACGGGACCTTCATTCATTGGGTCTGTTGTTGGGAAATGACCTTCAGGATGTATGGTTGAGCATTAAGGATATTTGTGTTATTGAACAAGTGCTTGAGTTTCTGAAGCCGCATCAAAATGAAATGTTTGTCCGTAATGCGATATCCTGGAATCTGCTTTCCCAAATGGATAGTTGCTTCTGAACTTCCTAATTTAGTGAAAATAGTTTTGACCGACTGCAAAAGATGTGAGTGTCAAAGAAAACTCCGTCGATAGAGATAGCAAAGATGGGTAAAAAAATTATTAAAAAAAAAGGAAATAATTTTCACCATAAGTGGTGAAAATACTAAATGATAAAATATTTCTACCAATCACATTGGTTTAATTATTTTTGTTTAAAAAAAATAAATCAAAATAAACTCCATTGATAGAGATAGCGAAGTTCTGCCAGTATAGACAAATGTAAAAAGTCAATACTTTTATAATTTTTTTAAATTTTTAAAGACAATTTCGCCATCCCGACTGGCAGAGTTGTCAATTTGTTTATTTATTTATTTTAATTCTGTAGGCCGGCCACTTTTGTATGTCTTAGAGCAAAAATATATCTGTCTTTTGAGCTAACATGTGCCATTTACATGAATTAATTTGAACAATCATTTGCAAGAAGTGTCTCTAACGTGTTTAGCCCAATTTCCGCATGAGAAATGGAAATTTTAGTTTGGTAAAATTCATTCACGTAAGATCAGCGCGTTATGGCCATTTCATGGCAGTATGTATTGTGTAATATTAACTTAATAATTTCACTAAGTATAGGTAATTTTTTTTATATGTTTTTATATATTGAAAATAATGTGTTGGAAATTCATATATATATATATATATATATATATATATATATATATATATATATATATATATATATAATTAATAAACTATATATTACATATATTGAAAAAACAATGGAATAATAATATTATAATTTTTTTAATTTTAACATTATTATGATTATTTTAATTTAATATATTATTATTATTATTATTATTATTATTATTATTATTATTATTATTATTATTATTATTATTATTATTATTATTATTATTTATGCATGAGTGTTGTGTAATTGACTTATTTTTTAATTTTTAATTTTTTTAATATTAGGATGATTATTATAAATTAATTATAATAATTTTAAAATTATATCATAATGAACCTATTATTATGATTTTTTTATTTTTTAATTTTAACGTTATTATGATTAATTTAATAATAATAATAATAATAATAATAATAATAATAATAATAATAATTATTATTATTATTATTATTATTATTATTATTATTATTATTATTATTATTATTATTATTAAATGAAATTAATCATAATAATGTTAAAATTAAGAAATAAAAAAATTATTTATTATTATTATTATTATTTTTGATGCATGAGTATTATGTGTGCTTGGTGTACTTATTTTTTATTTTTAATTATTAGCATGATTGCTTAGTTATTAACTAAATTATCAACTTATCATATTGTGCTACCAAAATTGAAATGAGTACATGGCATGCTATTTTGTGCAAAAATTATTGGCTTGAAGGACGTTCTTTTAAATTCTTGCATTAACTTACAGATTAACTTAAAGAGTGGCCAACATGAATTTAAAAAAAAAAAATTCATATCAACTTCGCCAAATGGCAGAGTTGATTAAAATAAAATAAACTTAAATCTCATCTCCGCTAGTGTAGATGGTAAAAATGGACTCTTTGCTATTCCAAATGACGGAGTTCCTTTTGTCAGACCACATAAGCAAAATTCATCCTAAATTGATAATAAATTTCTCAATTATCCTAAATTTGAAATTAGTTTGAAAAACCACCTTAAATTAGGAAATTTTTATTTTTTTTACACTAAATTGGTAAAAAGCCCAGAATTTCCATCTTTAGTCCCCTTAAAAATTCATTAAATGTCAATTTGATAAGCATCCATGGTTTCCATCCATTCAAAGTTTTGAATTATGCAATTGCAATGAAATGATACTTAGGGTCAGCAATGAACCTATCCTCCCTTTCCGATCTTGTTATTAATGTTATTAAGGGCCTTTATTTTTTTTGGCAAACTTGCTTCAGAACAATAGTCATCTTGTATCTCTGACAATTAGCTTTTGTCCCAAAATTCAGTTGATCCCTTCAGGTTTAGGAAACCTTTATTCTCTGAAATTTTTGGAAATCCATTAGTGGAATTAGTTCTTGTCTCTGCCAATGGAAATTCAAAATCTTACCTCCCTAGACTCTTTAGAAATTAGTGAATGTTCTAGCCTCTCTGCTTTGCTTGAAAGTATAGGAGCTCTGAAGTCTCTTCGAAGTTTGTCCATAGCGAGCAGTAACAAAATGTCTATGCCAATGGGATTGCAAAATCTAAGAGCTCTTGAGCATTTAACAATCACATACTGTCCAAATCTGGTATCTTTGCCTTCTGAGTGGCAGAACCTTTCTATCCTGAAGAGCTTGTACATTCTGAGTTGTCAAGCTCTGTCTTCTCTGCTTGAAGAGCTAAAACATGTCACAATATTGTGGAGCCTTGAAATACGCAGCTGTGATAGTTTGAAGGAGTTTCCTGAATGGATTGACAATTATAAGTTTCTTAGGTCTTTGGTCGATTGTCATAATATTGCATCACTTTTGCATAGTCTGTAGCGTGTATCTACACTCCAGCATCTGTCTATTCAAAATGTCCAGCTCTTGAAGAGCAATGGAAGAAAGGTGTTTAGACTGGTCAAAGATAGCTCATATTGCCCATAAACACATTGGATCACAGGAACTCAGGGAAGAAAATGCTGCCAGCAGCTCATCTCATCAAAGTTGATACTTCCAATCATGTTATGGGTATATTATTTCTTTCTATTTTTTTTAATATATTTAGCAAAAAGGAATATTTGGAAGCAGATGGACACCCACAAAATTTACACACGCTCAAAAGAAAGAGAAGAGATACTAAGATATATATATATATATATATATATATATATATATATATTATTTATTTATTCTTTGAAAATTGCTTTAATAAAATTTAACATTCATGGGTATTTTATACTATAGCTATATACTAAAAATATAAATAGCTTAATGTAGTTAATTAAATCTCCTTTGTCAACTTCAAACAATAATAGTTATTTAAACTTAGCACATACTAAATATAAACATATTAGTTTCAAGTTTAATAACTAACACCCCCTGTAAACTTGAACTCTTAACAACTTTGAGCTTTAATCTTAATTGTTGAAAATTATCATACTTAAGTGGCTTTGTGAAAATATCAGCAATTTGATCATTCATCCTTACATACTCTAATTCAACTTCCTTTTTAGCGATGTACTCTCGGATGAAATTATACTTGGTATAAATGTGTTTGCTTCAATTATGAAATACCCAATTTTTTGCTAAAGCCTGAGAAGACTTATTATTAATCATGACTATGGTATCTTTTTTTGGCTCCAAATGAAATTCTTTCAGTAGTCTGCGTAACCAAATAGTATGACATGTACAAGATGTAGCTAGAACATATTCTGATTCACTAGAAGAAAGTGTGACAATTGGTTACTTCTTTGAACACTAAGAAATTGCATTATTTCCCATTAAGAACACAAAACCAATGGTGCTTTTTCTATCATTAATATCTCTGAAAAAATCAATATCGCAATAACCCACCAACTTCAAATCTTGAGAGGATGAATAAAAGATTCCATATTCAAGTGTACCTTTAAGATAATGCAAAATCCTTTTAGCTACTTTTATATGTGTTGTTGATGGGCACTCCATGAAACAACTTACTAATCCTACTGTAAATAGGATATAAGGTCTAGTACAAGTCAAGTATCTTAAACTTCCCACAATACTTTTGAATAAGGTAGGATCCACCTTTTCTGTGTCTTCTTCCATTTTAGGTAGCCTTGCTCTAATTTCTATGGGGTTGCTAACTAGTTTGCACTGTGACATGTTGAACTTCTTGAGCATCTCCTTTACATAGTCTTCTTGCGAGATGAAAATCCTATCTTCCATATGCTTTACTTCCATTCCTAAATAATACGTCATAAGTCCATGTCACTCATCTCAAATTCTTGTGCCATTGTTTTTTTAAAATCATTGAACATTCTTAAACTATTCCCTGTGACAATAAGATCATCTACATAGATACAAACAAAAAGAAGATCTCCTTTCTCTTGCTTTACATAGAGAGCATATTCATGAATGCTTCTCTAGAAACCATTCTCTTGAAAGTACTTGTCAATTATACTATTCTAAGCTCTCGATGCTTGTTTAAGCCTATACATGCCTTTTTCAGCTTTAACACTTTATCTTTACTGCCTTTAATAATATATACCTTTGCGGTTGTTCAACATAGACTTCCTCCTTAAAATATCCATTCAAAAAAGCTTACTTAACATCTAACTGATGGATCTTCCAATGATTTTGGGTAGCAATTAAGATAAACAATCTAATATTTTCCATACAAGTGACAAGAGTAAACACCTCTTCATAGTCAATCCCTTGTCTTTGCTTGTACCCTTTTACAATAAGTCTTGCCTTGTATCTCTCTACTTTACCTTTAGCATTCTTTTTTACTTTGTACACCCATTTGACTCTAATGGGTTGATGACCACTTGGAAGAGAAATAAATTCCTAAGTGTCATTCTTCTTAATTGAATGAATATCCTTGTTTATGACTTTAATCCACTTCTGATCTTTGCTAGCTTCCTCAAAACTCAAAGGTTCAACATCACTAAGAAAGCATAACAAGTTTGCATCATCAAGCTACTTAGTTGCATTATAGATGTCATCAAGACTCGTGTACTTCCTTGGCTCAATACTTGAACTTGATGAAGGTGATATTATTAATGATGATCTTGGGGATGCTGTATGTGGTGAGGCTAGTGGAGTAGCTTCAACTTTATGGACTACTGGTTCTTCATTGTCAAAATAAAGAAGAAAATCATATGAGCCTTCCTTTTATGAACTCTAGTCCCATGTCTTTTCTTCATCAAACTCTACATCTCTGCTAGTCACAATCTTTCCATTCCTTGGATTGTACAAGCCTTTTGAGTTCTCATCATAACCAATGAAAATAAACTTCTCACTTTTATCATTTAGTTTGGATCTTTCTTGCTTTAGAACATGCACATAAGCAACGGATCCAAAAACTCATAGATGTGATAAACTCAATTTTTGCTTACTCCATCTTTCTTGTGGAGTAACATTCTTCAAACTTTTGGTTAGACTTCTATGAGATAGACATACTGCACAAGCAACTTCTTTAGCCCAAAATTCCTCTAGCATATTTTTATTTTTTAACATTGATCTGGCCATGATCAAGATAGTACGATTCTTCCTTTTAATAACTCCATTTTATTGAGGTGATCTTGAAATTATTAAAAAATGACAAATTCCATGCAATTCACAAAAAGTTTGAAACTCATTAGATGTGAACTCTCCTCCTCTATCAGTCCTTAGGGATTTAATTATATACTTGCTCTCTTTTTCAATAATTGCTTTAAATTTTTTAAAAGCATTAAAAGCCTTAGATTTACTTTTCAAGAAGTAAACCCAAGTCTTTCTACTGTAGTCATCAATAAACAACACAAAATAGGAACTTTTGCCCAATGACTGAGGTTTGATAGGACCACACACATTTGCATGAATAAGTTGGAGAGGCTTAATGGCTCTTGTGAATGATTACTTTAGAAAACTCTTTCTTGAATGCTTTCCAAGTAAACAGGCTTCACATAATTGATCATGATGATTAATTATTGGAATTCCCTTCACCATTTTCTTCTCTCCTAAAACTTTCAAACTTTCAAAATTTAGGTGACCAAATCTCATATGCCAAATCCATGATGAATCTTCCACATAAGTCTTTAAATAAACAGATTTAGTTGTATGTAAGTCTAATTTGAACATCCAGTTGTTTTTCATAGTAAGCTTTGTAAGAAGGTCACCATTATGATTCTTTAGCCAAACCTTCTATAATAATTTTACACCAGGTCTCCATAAGTTGCATGATGCTCAAAATATTACTTTGTAATTTGGGAATGTAATAGACATCATGAAAAACTTTATCACTTTAATCTAAGGCTTGAAATATAATAGTCCCTTTGCCTTTGATATCCATTTTTGTATTATCACCAAAGCATACATTGCCTGTTACTTTGGTGTTCAAATGCATAAACTTGCTTCTATCATCGATCATGTGATTGCTAGCTCCATTATCAAGGTACCATGTATCCTTCTCTCCTATAATTTCTTCCTTAAAAGAAAAAAATAAGGTTGGTTCTTCTACATCCTCCACATGCTTAATTAGCTTTGTTTCTTCCTTAATGCCTTCAGATTGACACTCATAAGAATAATGGCCAATCTTGCCACAAGAGTAACACTCTACTTGAGATTTATCATTTTTCCTTTCATTATTTCTTCCATACTTGCCTTTGCCTCTTCCTCTTCCTCTTCCATTACCTTCTTGGAAATTTTGATTTCTATTTCCATTTGAAAAATTTTGGCCATTTCATCCTTGACTATGCCCACATCCACATCCATATCTGCGACCTCTTCCATGTGGTTGTCCACAACCACCTTTAGTAGAAGAATTTTCTGTGGATTTGAAATAGAATTTTGCTAACAAGGCTTGCTCATCTTGCTCTTGCTTACCCTGATTCGTTCTCTCCTTATGGGCTCATAGTGATCCACTCAATTCATCAATTGTCAAGATATCTAAGTCCTTAGACTCTTTAATGGCAACTACAACATGATTGAGCTTTGTATTAAGAGAGCTTAGAATCTTGTCAACCATGTGAACATCTTGCATGGTTTCTCCAAGTCCCTTCATTTGATTCACCATTGCCAGAACTCTTATGGTGTAATCAGTTATTGTTTCACTCTCTTTCATGAATAGTGATTCAAACTCAGCCCTTAGAGTTTGAAGTCGAACCTTTTTTACTTTATCAACTCCTAAAACAAAGTTTTGAAGAGTCTCCCATGCTTTCTTCAACGTGGTGTCGTTAATAATTTTCTCAAGCATGTCATCATCCAAATCTTGATGAATGATGGTGAGTGCACATTGATCTTTCTTTCTTTCCTTCTCTAAAGCTTCTTTGAACTTGACTCAATGCTTCCTCATTGTCGGGTTCCTCAACACCTTTCTTAACTACATCCGATACTTTTTGAGAACCAAGGATGACCTTCATTCTAATCAACCAATTCTCATAATTGGTTTTGTTGAGTTGTGGGTATTAAAAGGATACCATGATTGGAAGTAGATGAGCATGATTTTAAAAGCTTAGATACCACTTTATTGGAAGTAGATGAGCATCCATAAAATTTACACACACTCAAAAGGAAGAGAAGAGATACTAGGATTTGTGTATATATATATATATATATATACTATTCTATGAAAATTGCTTTAATAAAATTTAACATTCATTGGGTTTTATACTATAGCTATATACTAAAAATATAAATAGCTTAACATAGTTAATTAAATCTCCTTTGTCAACTTCAAACAATAATAGTTATTTAAACTTAGCACATACTAAATATAAACATATTAGTTTCAAGTTTAATAACTAACATCATAAAGATATGTGGGATTTACCTGGAACATTTTGTGTATAGTCGAGTACCGATTTGTTAATCAAATTGCACCAGAAAATATTTTTACTTGTTGTTGATATTATGGAATTGGATTTACATTCCTATTTCAAAGCTTAATTTTAATTAATTTACTGAATTCTTTAAAGTGAGAGTGCTCTTATCTTTCTCTTCAAGTTCTAAGTTGTAGCATGCTTCTTGATGATCTACAACATATAGCATTTGCCAAATTAGTTCTGCATTTCATATTGCTTCTGGTAGTTCTGTGCTACAACCATGCCACATGCAATGGCTTCCTCTCCTTCCTTGATTTATGCATGCATGGTTAGAATTTAGCAAAGATTCTGTAAATAAAGTAGTGGTCTTTTACATGTTTTGTGCCATTTGTATTTTGCAGTTTGGAGTGACAATACTGTATGGTTGTATGGGAAAAAAAAGACTTACGTTATGTTTACTTTTTTTTTCATTCTGAACTAGACGATACATATTTACTCTATTAAAGTTTGTCGATAATGTTGTACAATTAGGGGGTGTAATTGAGCTATTTATGAGCTTAAATGAGCCTAAAAAATTTTTTAAAAATATAAACTATAAATTAAAAATTGTACCTTAAAAAATTAAAAATAAATTATTTATTAAATAAATTACAATATATTTAATAAAAATTATGATATTCCAATAATATATTTTTTACAATACGAGTTTATATATTATATATTTAAAATTAAATTACTAAACATTAAAATTACGAGCTGATTCACGAGCTTCACGAATCGAGCTTTGTATATCTTGAAGTTGGCTTGTTTATTAAACAAGCTTCAGTACACAAGCTCGAATAAAATTTTATTGAACTGAATACCAAATTGCTCATAAGCAGCTTGGCTCGTTTACACCCCTACAATGTTATGTAACATGTCCACAATCTCATGCTATTAAGAGTAAGGGTCGAAGGGTGAAGGTTGGACTTTGGACGGATTCAAGGTGACAAGGATAAAGTTCCATTGGTAAAATTCTGGGTTAAAAAAAAAAAAGAAAAATTTAGCCTTTATAGTAGTAGGTACAATATTGTTCCATTTTATGTCTTGTAAGATGAATTCGTGTCAGTTTTTTTTTGTTTTTTAAACTGTTGGTTGTGCTTTAGTTAGAATGTTCGCACAGCCTATAACCAGACTAACCAGTCTCCACTAATTTTCCCTTCAAGTCTTACTTCTGCAGTTATTTAATCGTGGTCTAAGGGTTAAAAAAAATTCAAACACGACTTTTTAAGATTTTAATTCACTTTTGAAATATTGATAACAATATTTAAATTTGATAAATTAGTTGCAATTATAGTTCAAAGTTGATTTTGGTCAAAATTGAGTGTACTGTTGGCACTATTAATGTAAAGCATATGCCACATCAATTAAATATTTGCATAAAATGACTAAATGTTTTCGACTTTTGGCAATTTTATCTTATATTTATAATTTTAACATAAATATTTTAATTTTTTTAAATACATTACATTTTATTATTAAATAAGCAATTTTTTAGTAATTAATTATAATATTTATATTATTAATTTTTTATAATTATAAAAAATAAAAAATATACATCATACGTTTAACATTAAAATACATTAATCTAATTACTAAATAATTTCAAAATAAAATAATATTTACATAATTAATAAATAATATTTAATCTAACTAATAAAATATTTACATAATTTTATATTTAATATTTAAATTAGTTATTATTTAAATATAAAATTATAAATGTGCATTATTTATCTAATACTAAAATACAACAATGTATTAATAATTTATTTTAAAAATAAAATATTTCACATGATTATACTGTGACACCCCTTCCCCTCAGACCTCTCATTAAACAGGTATGACCCTGACCCATCTAACTAGAACACAGATGTGAATGAGTATCACTTCTGGACTAAATTTATACATTCATAAATATTAATCTCACTGAAACTGAAATCATAAATAGTTTAACTATACCATTAAAGGAAACAACTCCCTTTATAATACAAATACATAACTATAACAAAATACCTATTTTCTAAATTCTATTCCAAATGACATATATATGAAACTAAAATTTACAATGCCTCATTATCAACTTTATGATTATTGTTCTCATTAGCTTCATCTCCATAAATTAACTAGATAAAACTTGACTACCTGTGATAACCTCGTCTCTAGGATGAATCGTTGCACCTCAAGCTACAGTTCGAACATCTACCCATAAAAGCTAATTACTCTGAAAAATAATAAAAAGAGAGTGATGAGTATTTTCGCAAGAAAATACTCAGTTAGTGAACAGAATAGTAATAAAGGTGCATTATCACTAAAATATCAAGGCATCAATATAGAAAGTTTACTCAAATAGAGAAAGAATACTGCATAACAATCCAACATGGAACGAGCTTTACAAGTAATTATTTTATTATTAAATTTGCATATTCTAATATTCATAAAAAAACTTATATAAATATAATCATAGATAACTTACTTATAGCTTACAGGTGTTCTTTCGTAGTTTTGGCAAAATAAAACATTTTGCATAACCAAGTTACACTTATGCTACTTGTTTACTCAAGCTCAAGCTAAACTTTCAATAACAATTATTTATTTAATGATTAAAAATAACATTTGATTGGACTTTATAGTATACTCTCAATCTAGTTCAATTCTCAAAAATATTTAAAAATATTCTCATAAGATTTAGAGCACTGTACAACATGTATAAACAGATATCAGTGCGGCTAGTAATAAAAAAAATAATAAAAAGAAAGCGATCAACAATTAATCGAATATCAAGGTTCAAACATAATAAATAATAATATTATTATCTTAGCATTCTTGTTCCAAAAACATAAGATTTATGTTTCAGTACTACAGTTCAAGTACAATTCCATTAATTAAATTATACTTTCATATTTTTATTTATGTATTTTCTCAATTACATTGATTGTATTGCTCAGTTGTATCTTAATTTAATTGATTCACATGATACAGGACTCTCTCAACTATATCTTAATTTGAGTGATTCCCAATTTTAAGCACATAGGCGCATATTCATAAGTGCATATAAAAACATGAGCACAGACGCACAATTGCACAATTCACAGGTTGATATTGATATGGTAGGTACCATTTGGCACATCGAAGGTTCATCACAATTGTATGCATACAAAAACACCACTTGGATTCACCATAACAACATTTTGAATCTCAAGCGCTGTCCACAAGACAGTTATCACAATACTTGGCCAGCATAAATCTCAACTTTCGTCAATTCATAAGCACACCGTACTTAAAAAGTACGAATAAAATCTTTAAAGCACACAAGTTACTGTGTCCTGGACACAGTTTGACGTCTCACATAATCCAGTCGTACCAGGTATGGTCTTACTATAACCTTTTCATTCTTGTGTTCGCACATGCTCTTAATAAAATAAATACATATAAATATATGCACATTCTCTATTCATTTCCCATTGGTTTATTTATTTATATTATTATTATTATTAGTAAGACTTAATTAAAAATAATATATTGATTTATTTACATCATTGAGGCCTATTATGAAAATGTGCTATTAAATTCTCAACTTTATCTCAAGTTTTAGATATTATATCTTGATTCAAATAATTTATTATCAAAGACTATATTTAGTTCTTAAAAATTTAATTCAACATAATTTATTTAATGAAGAATTCATTTGATTACCATTGAGGCATAGCAAAATTATAATTCGATGGCTTCTAGTTTCGGGTGCTCTACGTATACCACATGAAAATATTACTAAGGCTTTTACTATAAGGGAATTGAGCATTCAAATTTTAGTATAATTCAACTAGGCTCACAAGTTATCTACAACACATCTCTCAACATAAATTGGTCATGCAACAAATAACTTACAACACCCCAAATGATATCTCATATCAATATCCTATTCTAATAAGGGTTATATTTCCTCCAAAGAGGAGGATTACTTGAATAAGAAGAAAGCTCAATAAGGAAGTCTATTTTAATTAGGAAGACTACTCTACAAAGGAAGTCTCCTCCTCTCCTAAATAAGGCAATCCTATAAGACTAAGGAATCATATTCCTAAGAGGTTTGAGCAATATCTTCTCCTATAAATACATCTCATGTCATTTATGTTCTCATTCTTATCATACAACATCACCAAGACATCATTCTATCATTCCATCACCTCATTATTACAAGCAATCATCCTTTACTCCTTTATTCTTTATTCTCTACTCTATTATGCCTATTTGTTTTATTATAGTTTTCCTTATAATGTTACTAACTTAAGCTTCAGAGTGTTTATGGGGGACATCCCACCCAGTTACCCGTTCTCCTCATCAATGCAGGTTCCACAAATAAAAATATCAATTCAGAGTTATCAAATGGTGCCGTCTATGGGAAAAAGATCAAATTCAATTCTGAATTATCTTTACTTGTTTGGAATCTAGCTCGATCACTCAAGGAAAGCAACTAAATCAAACTTTCGATAATGAAAAATTCCAATTTAGTCATCAATAATAAATTTAGATTAAAATGTTGCAGAGGTTATTCTTTCCTATCATTACTACAAAATCCACTCCACATCGAAAGGTTACAACAGTGGAAGGAGCAATAAAACAAGGGGTAAGTATAAAACGCTGCATAAGGTTTTACAAAGTTAAGATTTTATGATGGTATGTCCAAGTCCGAGCATTAAGGAGTCTGGGCATCCAAGTCCGAGCATCAAGGATTCTGGGCATCCAAGTTTAAGCATCAAGGAGTTTGGGCATCTAAGTCCGAGCATCAAAGAGTTTGGGAATCCAAGTCCGAGCATCAAGGAGTCCGGGCATCCAAGTCTGAGCATCAAGGATTATGGGCATCCAAGTTCGAGCATCAAGGATTTCGGGCATTCGAGTCCTAGCATTAAGAGTCCGGGCATCCAAGTTCAAGCATTAAGGAATCTGGGCATCCAAGTTCAAGCATCAAGGAGTCTGGGCATCCAAGTTCAAGCATCAAGGAATTCGGGCATCCAATCTAAGCATTAAGGATTCTGGGCATCCAAGTTTAAGCATCAAAGAGTCAGGGCATCCAATTCCAAGCATCAAAGAGTTTGGGCATCCAAGTCCAAGCATTAAAGAGTCCAAGCATTCGAGTATGAACATCTGGAGTTTAAACCACGATATTAAAACCTATTAATTCTCAAGCATCTGAGACTTTATTATTACAACCATGGATATCCAAGCAAGCCTCAAGCATTGAATCTAGAAAGATTTGCATCCGAAACTTAACGATATTCAACATTAGTACAAGGTGCCAAGGAGTGTAATATACTCAAAACCCATACAGCAACATAGACGTTCTTGGATAGTCAAATTACATCAACACCACAGATTATGAGAGACCTTCAAATACTCTACAAAAACTAGACAATTTCAATGAACATAAATATTCGTTCACTCATAGGCAAGGCAAGAGTTCATCAAGAGATAAGTTTTTCTTCTTAATTATTTATCTTTAATTATTTATTTTTATTATATATTTTCACTTCTTAATTGTTTATTCTTATATAAAATATTTATAGCTTGTCACACAAGCACGCTTACAAATCTACACATAGATGATTGTCCATATATACATGATTATTATTCGTGCAACACTACATCAATTACATTTGATATATTTATTACACAAGGACTGACCATTAAATGAGATCGATTATACAATCCTAAAATTATTGTTCTTTTTTCTATTACTACATATAAGGAAAATCTATTTATTGAAGACATTACTTTAAGCACCTATCAGTCCAAACAATTGGACACTATGATCATCTTACTCAACATCAACATGCAAAGATTGTCAAAAGTCATTAGATGTATTGTCAAGCAACATTAATATAAATAAGCACTTACTCATATGCAGACAATAAATGGTGATTCCTGTTCAAAGCCAAAGCAAATAACATTCAAGTAAATCCTACTTTGTAGAAGATCCTTGTTCATGAAAATTTCAGAGGATATCCAAAAAAGGAAATTCAAGAATAGAGTTAAGTATATCTGCCACACGGTCGGATAAATCAAATGAAAATTCTAACACATCCTAGCCAACATCACATACTATCCTTTATTTCAAAAGTAGTGCAACATTAACCCTTCATCTAATTTACAAATGATCATCTCACAATTTAGATTGGGCAAACCCAAATTTTGGTCCTTTAAAATCTACCTTCCATCATTTTAAAAACTCTTACTAAATTACCATCCCATATTATAGAGCTTAGATTGAAAGGGCTCAAACTCACTATTAGGATCACAAACATCCTACTTTTTGCAAAAATACCACCACCAAAAAATGCTTGGAAAATCAAACATTTACAGTAATAATGTCCTGACTCAACATCAGTCATTATTATGACTAGGTAGCTACCATTGATTGAGTTATTAAAGTTCATAAGCAAAATTATACAGTACTCGGGCTACACTTCTAATGCACCGAGACTATACGACACTCAGGCCATGCTTATAATGCACTAAGACTATACGACGCTTAGGTTGCGCTTCTAATGCACCGAGACTATACGACACTTGGGCCGCGCTTCTAATGCACCAAGATTAAGTCCAGTGACTAAAGTTGGCACCCTCAGGTCACTTCTATAATACTGAGTTCTGAGCATGTAAGCTTCGTGTCCTTGCATTGAGCATCTAAGCCTCGAGCATCTAAGTCTAGTGACTGAAGCTAGCACCCTTAGGTCACTTCTATAGTACTGAGGTTCCGAGCATGTAAGCCTTGCATCCTTGCATCGGGTATCTAAGCCTCGAGCATTTATGTCTAGTGATTGAAGCTAGCACCTTCAAGTTGCTTCTATAATACTAAGGTTCAACACTTGGTCTGCGCTTTTAATGCACCGAGCATTAAAAATCCAATGAAAATTGGTTTTGTCATGTTGTCTCCATACTAGCTGGTTAATCTTTTACCCCAAAACATTTTTTATTACAGGTTTTGTGCACTCAAGTCCAGCTGGCACTCCAATGATGATTTCAAGACTCGGTACTGAGCTTTATCTTTTCTTGTGACTAAGGCTGGTTACCTCAGCTCACCCTTCTATATCATATACAATTACTCAAGCAGTCTCTCTCTCCAGGCAGATACAATGACGTTTTCCATCATCTTATAGACCCAGATACATTGAACATAAATATCCGAACAGAATTTCAGGAAGGACTCTTGATATCTCATATCAGTATCCTATTCTAATAAGGGTTATATTTCCCCTAAAGAGGAGGATTACTTGAATAAAAAGAAAGCTCAATAAGGAAGTCTATTTCAATTAAGAAGACTACTTTACAAAGGAAGTCTCCTCCTCTCCTATATAAGGCAATCCTATAAGACTAAGGAATTATATTCCTAAGAGGTTTGAGCAATATCTTCTCCTATAGATACATCTCATGACATCTTAAGTCATTCATGTTCTCATTCTCACCATACAACATCACCAAGACATCATTCCATCATTCCATCACCTCATCATCACAAGCAATCATCCTTTACTCCTTTATTCTTTATTCTTTACTCTATTATGCCTATTTGCTTTATTATATTTTCTTCATACCGTTACTGACTTAAGCTTCAAAGTGTTTATGGGGAAAATCCCGCCCTTTTACCCATTCTCCTCGTCGATGCAGGTTTCACAAGCAAAAATATCAATTCGGAGTTATCACCAAACATAGTCAAATTGGTTCTCATATACATACTTATATATTAATAAATGATATGCTTAATTCAATAAGTGGATTCTTTGGTTACAAGTGCTTATTTTTCTTTTATTTTTTGCTCTGTTTTTAGCCATTTTAATTAAATTGTTTCAACTACATTTTCTTACTTCTCTTCATAAAAGTTTACAACAAAACTCAATATATATAACATCAATTTTGGTGACAATGAAATCATAGAGTTCATGAAAGTTTAAAATAGACAATTTGGCATGTTTTAAAAGTAAATTCTGCAACTATAACCTAAAGGAAACAACCTAGAAGATGATAAGTTCTGAAGCTGTCCAAGAATAGAGTTTTAATGAAGAACAGGGTAGTATAAAGAACACTGAGTTTAGAAAATAAACTCATTCACAAACCTTCAAATTCCATGAAGAAAAATATTAGCAAGGTTGCAAATTTCTAGCAAAGGTGCAACATTAAAAACATAGAATTTCAATAAACAGAATTGCTTACAAAAGCAAAGCAGCACCGAAATTTCAACAAATAAAATTGTGCATAAGACATTCAAATTCACAAGGAAGGACAACACCAAAATTTGAAGTCTCGACAAGCATTAAGAATTCAAAACTAATTATAGAATCAGGTCAGAATGAAGGGATGGAGTTCACTCACACAAGACAACCATCAAAAAGGATAATTCAACAATAGAATTTTAGCCAAATTAAGATTAGAAATATAAGAAATCCTAAGATTAAGAAGAAAAGGGTCAAGAAGAAATCCACTCTCAGTTTGCTCTAAAACTCGTGTTCTTCTACTCAACAGCTTTGCCTTGTTTTTTTTTTTAATGATAAACACAATTTAAGATTTTTATCTTTAAATTATTGATAAGTATTACATTTAAAACCATAAGAGAATGACACATAGCTCTATTTTTTAATCCTTTAATTAGTTTAATTAATTAATTTTTCTTTGTCTCTAAGTTTTAACATCATCATCATCATCATCTTCATCATCATCATCATCATCATCATCATCATCATTATTATTATTATTATTATTATTATTATTATTATTATTATTATTATAGTCATGTCCTTTCTAGAATTTTTTTTGCAATAAAATAAATTCTAAGCCCTTCTATATTTGCCAATTCTATATTATACATATAAATATTTATTTATTATTCATTTATTTAATTTAATTTATTAACATATGATTTTAAGGTTAATTCCGAGTACGAACGTCACAAAAACTATAAATGTTAGTAAAATTAAACATATGTATTAATATGGTTATTAATTATGTAAACATTATTTTTTTGAAATAATTTAGTAATTAGATGTATTTTAGTGTTAAATGTATAATGTATTATTTTAAATTTTTATAAATTATAAAAATAATTAATAATTTAAGTGATATTGTTAGCTACTAAATATTACATATTTAATAATAAAATGTAATGTATTTAAAAACATTTAGATAGTTATGTCAAAATTATAAATTTATGTTAAAATTATTATAAATCGAAAATGTTTGTCCTTTTATACAAATATTTAGTTGATGTATCCTTTACACACAATTTTAACTAAAATTAATTTTAAATAATAATTATAATTAATTCATTAAATTTAAATCTTTTTTTTATCAAAATTTTAAAAGTAAACTAAATTACAAAAACAAAAAATGTTAGAATGTTTTTTAGACCAATAGCCCTTAAATCTTTTGTAGTCTATTTTGGTCAAGCATGTATATGATTGAAATGTTTCTTACTTTCTTCCAAGCACTTTCCTAAGGAAGCTGAACTATGAAACTTTTCAAAGCTAATGTATGGGATGGTAGCTCTTAATTTTTATAGATCATTCTAAGTTTGCTAGTGTCTATATAATACCTAAATTCTATTTTTTCTTGTTCTAACTTCCTTTTTCCTTAATATAATAGATATAATTTTATCTCCATTTCTACAAGTAGTTCTTGACAAATTTAGCACTCCATTGCTAAAAGACATTCCTAGTAGATGCGGATTAGAAAAGGAGGTGACCTTTGCCATAAGTTACAAGCAATTCAAGCAGTTTTTGAAGACGCAAAGGAGCAACAACTTTTTGTGGTACCTCTATGTGGAGCTCACAATTTTGAAAAAGAAAAAAAAGAGGCAAATGTTAAAATCTAGTACATCAAATTCAGTGAAACAAATTTTGACATAAAAATATGTTAGAACCAAGGTTATTAATAGTCATCTAGATGGTCATTTGCAAGCATGGAGTGAAGGAAGCCATAAGCACAAGCATAAGAAAAACAAAAATAAGTGGGTGAAGTGTGTGCTTGTGAGGTGAAAGCCAAAGCATATTATTTTGATGAGTATGAGATAGTTTTAAGGGTTTAAGAAATTTTTCTCAAAGGGTCAGTGATAAAATAATGATGTCATTATTTTAGGGTGTTTGGGAAACATTTTAAGTGACATTATTTTGGTGAGAAGGGGATATGTCCAACTTTAATCTTAGGTTAAGAGTGGTAAGTGTTAAAAGGGGTAAGAGCAAAGAGAGACAGAGAAAGGAAACTAGGTCCTTTATTTTTCAATCTAAAGTGTTAGGGAGAGTTGGGGATAAAGAAATGATTTTTGAAATCTTATTGGCCAACTGACAAAGTGGGAAAATTGATGGAAATGTGTCTATTATTCCTATTATTGGTTTATGAGGGACTAGTAAGACCACTATAGCTTAACTAGTGTATAATGATGAGAGAGTGACTAGGAATTTTGATATGAAGATATGGGTAGTTGTTAATGATTTCTTTGATGTTCAGAAGACTATGAAATCAATTATAGAATCTATCATTAGAAAAAGGAGAAAATGTGATGTTTTGGATATGGATGGTATTCAATATCACCTTCAAGATTTATTATTTAAAGAAAATTCTTACTTGTGTTAGATGATGTGTGGAATGAAAATATTGAGGAGTGGGTTGAACTTCGCATGATACTTAAGTGTGGGGTTGATAGAAGTAGTGTCATAGTCACTACTTAGAGTGAAAAGGTTGCCTTAATTATGGGTACAATGCCCTCTCACCGTTTGGAGAGCTTTATGATGATAATTATTTGGAACTATTTAAACAGATGGCTTTTGCCAATGATCAATGGGAATATCTATAATTGCTGCCTATTAGCAAATAGATTATGAAGAAATGTTAGGGTATGCCTTTGGTTGCAAAGACCTTAAGGAGTTTGATGCACTTTAAAAGAAAGCCAAAGGAGTGGTTATTTATCCAAAATAATGATGTTTGGAATATTTATGGAATTGAACATGGTATCCTACCTACTCTAAGGTTGAGCTATACTCATTTGCTACCACAACTCAAAACATGCTTTGCTTATTATTCGTTATTTCCATGAAACTATATGATCAAGAAGGAAAATTTAATTTATATATGGACTATTAAAGGCTTAATTCAGTCAGGTGAGAAGAAATTAACAGAGGACATTGGAAATGATTATTTCAATAATCTCACGTGAATGTCTTTCTCTTGAGATGTAGTATAGAAAACCAATAGTGATGTATTGGAATGCAAAATGCATCCTCTCTGATATGTTAAATTCCTTTATGTTAGCATGAGCTTCCATTGGACAACAAATCAATCTCTGCAAAAGAGAAAAACTAGGTAAAGGTGGGCTAGTTTGCCCAAGCCCCCTCCGATGATTAAGTCAACTTGAGTCCTCGGAGAGATAGGTTAGATAGGAAAAACCATATCTAAAAAGAGATGAAATTATTTGTAAATGGTTTTGTATAAAAATGGTGGTGGAGCAGAAACGAAAAATGGAAGAAGACGAAAAAAAAGAAAAAGAAGTTGGGGAAGAAGAAGAAGAAGGGTGGCATTTATATAGTGTAAGTAAGTAGAGGGTTAGTGAGAGATAGAGTGATATGATTAGTGTAACATGCCTGACAATATAAGGGAGGAGTAGGAGTAGGTGCTATAATGATTGACGAGATGTTCATTTAGTGCTTGGTAGGAGGAGTGACTTATAGGATTCATCCGGAGATAGATCTCACTCTTAGGGCTTAGACCATTTTCCTAAGAGAGGTGCTCCATTTGGGTGTCAAGACTTGGTGTCCTTCATAGGAAATTTCTCCTAGTGATATTCAACCTTAGCTTAATTCTTGAAGGTTGAAAAGTCAACCGGTCAAAAGTAGGCTAAGGTGGCACATAAGACAAATCTACTTTCCACATGTTGGGCTTCTACTAGAGGTGTATTTTTTATGTATCATCATATGTCCCCCACTCTAAGTCTAAAACAAATGTTGTAGATGAAAGAGTTTAGTTGGTGGGTTCTTCCTTGATTTTTCTTATTAGAACATTTTTGTCAAGTATAGGATGTTGGGATCTGATTTTAGTTGTTTTTGGTTTTAAGAAGTTTCTTTACAATGAGGCTTTTAGGATTTATAAGTGTTCCTTATATTTAAGTGTATTCCTTGAGAGGAAAATTTATGTTTAAGTAGGATATATACATAGGAAATCCTTGGGGACATGATTTTTTAATGATTTTATTGATTCTCTTTAGGGAGCATTTTTGTATTACAATTCTATAGTGACATAAGATTCTCGCTTTTGGAGAATGACATTTGAATTTGGTGGGTTTTGTCCCTCTATGATTTGGAGTTTGCCCTTCATGTGGGTCTCTAAAGTAGTTGAGATTCTCTCCCTTAGGGGAGTTAATAATTTCTCAGTGTGCATTTCCAATGGAGGAAATGTTGCTCCCATAGGGGAGTAAGTGATTCTTGAGTATATATTATTTTAGAGGAAAATTTCTCTCCCTTGAGGAAGGTTGAGATATCCATATAGATGCTCTTATGAAATAATTTTTGCCTTCCTTGGAGGAGATTCGAATCTTTTATTGAGTTTTTTATGAAGGAATTTTTACTCCCATGGGAGGGGTAAAAGTCTTTATTGAGAATTTCTTATAAGAAAAATTTTCTCCCTATAGGCAGTTTGATATCTTCAAATAAGAATTTCCAATTAGAAAATTTTTACTCCTATATGGGAGTTGGAGATATATGATTAAGAATTTTCTATAATTTTTTTCCTCTCTTGGGAGAGGTTTAGTTCTGTGTATTTCCTATGTAGGAAATCTCTCCCTTTGGAGAGGTAAACATGTCTAACAAAATATTTCCTGTTAAGAAAATTCCCCTGAGTAGGTAGTCCTTATAGCTAAATTTCCAAGAGTTAGCATGAATTAGGTGTTTCGAAACATTCCTCTACCAAGACCTTTAACACTATAATTGCTACTAATGTAAAGGCATCTGAATCTCATTTAGATGTTAAGATTATGGGGAAAGCAGCTCTAATAATGATTGAGAATTCCCTTGCAAAAAGGATCTCACAAGAAAAATCTGATAGTTTTTTCTCTCTATAAGAGAGGAGAAGGAAAAAGGAGGGAAGCATCCAAAGAGCTTAAGTTTTTTTTTTTTTTTTTGTAAATTTTGAAGAGGAGAGCAAATTTCCATCTTGAATGGCAAGGCTATACAAAAACTTGCTCCCTTATGTCACAGTTGAGGATCTCAAGGTTTATTTTAAGAAGGAGGTACTTAGGGAAATAATTAGAAAAATGAGCTGCCATTGCTAAAACTCTTAAAGCAAATTTAAAAATATGATGACTTCAAGAAGGTAATGGTATCATATGCTCTAAATTGCTATATATGAGGGTGGTTTGATATTTATGAATGGCTTATAGTCATTTTCTTGAGTAAGACTTTTCATGCTTTGAAGTTTGTTAAAGGAGATTCTACTGCTATTTAGGATGGAGATTCCATAAAAGAAAAGGTAGCCGTTAGCCAACTTTGAGGGCACTGAAACTTTAACAAATGTTCATTAACTTCTTAATTTCCCTGAGAGACTAGAAAAATCTATAGATGTTTATAATGCCCTTGAAGCAAATTAAGTGGAGAATATTGTTATATTCCCTTCCTTAAATAATAAAGCAAATGTTAAACTTCTTTCTTTATAAGAGAGAGTTGTTATAGTTCAGGGTAATAGTGTTGGGAATATTCCTAGTAGGATTTTTTCATTAAATGTTTTGCTCGATATTTTTTTCAAGTGGTGATGCCATTAGATGCATTTTCATATAAGTTTCCTATGTGTTTATTCTATTGATGTTGACTAGCACCATCTTTCTCAATACTTTAATTAAGATATTCTATTTTTTAGATTCTTCAAGTGTTCTTTCACTCTCATACATTCCTTTATTCTTTCTACTTGAATAGAGGTCCTAAATGAGGAGTCATATGTTTATAAAAACCTCCTAGGTAGATCTTTATATGAAGTTTATTATTTTCTCATCATGAGAATTTTTGATATTTGATAAGATCCCTTTGGGGAAATTATGACTCTTGATTAATTTCTCAAGGGAGGATTCTATAAAGGTGGCCTCCTTTATAGAGTATGGATGATTGATTCCCTTTTAGAATTCCTAAAAGAAAGTTCTCATTCATAGAGAGTCTTCTGATTGATTTCCTTGGATTCTTGGATGAACATTCTTACTTATAAAGAATGTCATGATTAATTAATTTATTAGATTATTCCTGAGATGAAGTTTTCACTTGTGGAGATTGGTTCCCTTTTGGAATGATTCTTAGATGGAATATCTCGCTCATAGAGAATGTCATAATTGAGTCCCTTATAGGGTGATTCCTGAGATGAAGTTCTCACTTATGGAGATTTAGTAAAGACTGGTTCCTGCACAGGTGCTCATATTGGAGCAATTCAGTTTGTCTCATTTCTAGAGACTTTGGATTTTGAATGCATTCTTTTAGTTCACCTCACTTCTGGAGGTGTTCCTCATGAGATGAGGAAATTGATTTGTATTATGTTTCTTGATAGGAAGCTCTTAGAGGATTTCATCCTTTTCTATTAATATTTAGTATAAGATTCTAAATCATGTGTCACAGCGTAATAGCTTCAAAGTTTGTAATTCCTGAAATGAGATAAGTAGAAAAGCTTTATTGCTAGAGAATATCTGAGCATGATCATATATGTAAAGAGAGATATACAAGAAGATGACGTCTTCATTTCAAGGAGAGGCTTAACAATTATGCCATATAGATAGAAGAGCTTCAATAAAGATAATCCCTTCCTTCATAAAGGAGTGTACCATAACTTTATAAAAACCCAGATAGATAACAAGTTTCCTTTAGAGACTACTAGGTAATAAATTCATACTCTAGCAATTTAGAAAATCCTGAATAGGCCATCCTAAGTAGGAAATAATTGAAGTTTATTATCAACTCCTTTGTACTTCAATATGAGTTCTAGCCATAGTTATATAAGCTCATAGGATGCTAGGTGATCTCTTTGTCTAGTCACTTTTTTCCCCTTCTACTCTTTCTTTTAATCCTTGT
Source organism: Mallotus nudiflorus (assembly GCA_947683625.1). Classification (NCBI taxonomy): domain Eukaryota; kingdom Viridiplantae; phylum Streptophyta; class Magnoliopsida; order Malpighiales; family Euphorbiaceae; genus Mallotus; species Mallotus nudiflorus. Next base: position 5,167,847 of record CANTUR010000166.1, on the reverse strand, counting down.
AGGATAATTTGATCAGACATTTCTACTTGCCGATGAGCCTTAAATCAGTATACAATATTTCTCTAAAGGAAAATGATAGTTTCTTGACTAATAATTTCTATTAGGTAATGCCTATTAAGGTCTTGGACTCTACCCATTTGGTCATATAATCAACTACTAGATTTATGCCCAAATAAATTTGCTTTTTTAAAAGATAAAAATTGATAATAGAGGTATGGCATCTTGCAATTTCCTATCTTGAATGGTGAAACTTTATATTCTTAAAGAGGGCTTTAGAGCTTCCCTTTGATCTTATGGAAATTCCCCTATATGGAGATGCCAAATAGGAAATCCACTCTAGACACTTTAATCTTTTTAAGAGAAATTGCTTGGAAGTTGTACATTTTAGGTGTTTGAAAGGTGTATCTCAGTGAGGAGATCTGTCTGATCCTAATAAAAACTAGTTTTGCATATGCCTCTACTTCATTGCACTTTGAAAATTTCTTTCTTTTATAGCTTGTCCTCATTTGAAGTGTGGATTGACATTTTTTAGTTTAAAGAACATTATTCTCTAGTTTTATGTCTACTTCTTAACTACCAATATAATTTTTGATTTTTCCTTTAAAATCCATAAGGACTTAGTGATAACTAGAGAAAGCACTGAAAGCATTTATATCTCCTTCTCCCCCTCAAAAAGAGTTTGAAGAATGAAAATGAGTTCAAACTAAGTGAATTTATGCTGGTTGGGCTTTTTCTACCTTCATCAAAGATTATATTCATAGAAGTCTATTTGTGACTAGTCTTTGACATTAAAGGAAAGATTATATTATCACTGGAATCATTTCATCACTTCTGTACTCATTGGTGAATAATCATTTCTTTTACAATTTGTCATTTTGATGCTTGCCATTAAGAATAAACCATGCAGAGACACTAGGGATCTGAATGAAGAAAAATCATGTATAGATGATCTTTCTTAGGGTAGAACCCATGTAGGTGTCATAACAATCATTGAGTTATGGAGACAATGGAGTTGAGCTCGAGATTTCCTCTAAAAATAAACTGCTTTCTATTGACTTGATTTTATACATCATACAACTTTTAAATTCCTAATTGGTCTTAAACTTTAGGAATTCATCTTATAATGATCCTTCTCTAAGCTTGTAGTAGATATGAAGATGCTTCTTGAATAATTGAATTCATAAAATATCCTCTTCAAGATGGAAAAATATGTTATTAGCCTCACATTGTTTAGCTGTCTCATTTGCATTATTATCAATAGATATTTCCCTCTTGAGATAAATCTTGTTTAGGAATATATCGACAATAACATAAGAACAATATGCATATTCTCAAATGTTACATTTTCTCAATGTGAAAAGTTATGCAAAAGAATTACACTCATGTAAATAAGTGGTGTGCAACATAGTTCTAAAAAAATGTAACTTTAGACATCTAATAATAAGAATGACATGCCATATGATTTAGCATATATAAAGGAAGAAAATTTATCCTTGTATCCTATATGGGATTTGACAACTTATGCAAGTTACAACAAATAAGAATTTATTATTTTAAATGCAACACTATATGCCTTATAGGTGATCAAGTCATTGAAGACTTGAATATGAGATTTCTCATTATAGAGAGAGTTTTAGGTGTCAAGATATTGCCTTATAGGTTAGGCAGAATCAACATAGGTAAATTCTGACCAGGAAAGATCTCTCTCCTAAGTGGGAGTATGAAGTTAGGTCTTTTCCTATATAGGGAGATATTCATGCTTCATGTAAATTGACTAAGACATGTATCATCATAAAATGATTATTAAAACATATTGATTCAAGATATTTAATAAAGAAGACTTATCTGACGAGGTTGTAATCAACCTTGAAGACTTCTGAAATTATTTTAGATCCAAAGAGACATACTAAGGTAGAATAAAAGGAATCTTCCATTGATTTTGAACCGTATGGGATGCATAAATAGATTTCTTAGCCTATGATGTAGAGAAAATAACAATTCTCAATTTTCAGAATGGCATTGGTGCTTGGGAGAGTTTCGACCTTCCTATTTGGAAAATAGATGATTGTAATTCCGCCTTGTAGGGATGCATCATTAGCATTCTCTCCCTTAGGGAGCTAATGATTTCTCAATATGTATTTCCAATGGAGGAAATTTTTCTCTTGGCTTCTCTTAGTGATAGTGGTGAGGAATACTTTCTTTGTGTTGATGATGGAGATTCCCTTGAAGAACAATGTGAGTCCTACTAATTTGATTCAAAATATCATACAACTCTTCAATTCATTGGTGATTTTTAAATTTGATGATTCATTATAGAATAATTCTTCTATAAGGTTGTAGTAGATAAGAAGATGCTTCTAAAAAAATATATTATTAGTCTTACATTCTTTAGATGTCTTATCTTTTAAATCACTGATAGAGATTTCCTTCTGAGGAAAATTCTGACTAGAGGATACTATAAAATAAAATTCATGCTTTATACAAATAAATTAAAATCATTCATTATCATTTTACAATTACTAAAGAATCTTAATTAGAGAAATTATAAAAGGAAAAACTTATCTGGTAGGCTGTATTTAGCCTTGGAGGCTTCTTATGGTCATTCAAGAACCATATGCATATGACCAAAGATAGTCGAAGAATACAATTCTCCTTCCTAGTTTTTGAGATTTTGATTCCTTAAGAGATGTATGCATTATATCCAGTTGAGGAAACTATCCATTTGATAATTTCCTATGGAGGAGATTTTGCTGATAGGCATTTCCTTTAAGAATATTCTTCTCTTGTGTGGGAGTTCCTACATAGGTGGTCTCCTTTGAATGAAATGTTTGACTGGCCTCCTTTATAAAGATATTCATGTAGTAGCTTCTCTTTCTTAAGTGGAGATCCAAGTACTTCTTCAAGAGACCTTATGCCCTAATTTATGAAGAACCAAAAAGGATAATAGATTGTTAAAATAGACTAAGCCTTCACTATTTGACTCTCAAGAGATAAGAGCACTTCATTAATTATATGACAAAGTAAAAGAGATACTGTTTTGCTAATAATCTTTCCCCATATGCTTAAAGTTTATGTAAGATTCATTAGGTAAGATAAGAACTTCAAAAATATAATAACTGGGTTGGATTCTTGGGTAGAGGCTTCTTGGTAAGAATTTTTCCTAACTGCTCATCTTAGTAAAGGAGTCTGCTTAACATCATCTGCTTCGAGGTACCTAGAGATGTGAAAGGAATCTTCTTACCAAGTGTCCTCATCCTTCATAACTGCCTCAATATCTCAAGAGTTTTCCCAGTGAGGAATCTTTAGAGAATCTATATTGAATCAAGCCACATAGTCACGCAGGATTTCAACCCTACTTAGGAATTTCCCTAGGAGGCCTGAGATAAACCATTAAGTGTGTGTAGAATTCAACAGCTGCTTGAAGCTTCAAAACATAATCTTTAGGATTAGTTGCCCCATTATAAATATATTAGGTATGGACTCCTCTCAAAATGCCTCAGAGGAGGTGATTGGGGATTCATCATATGATCAGATAACCTTCTTCTGCTAGCTTTTTATTTTCCACTCAAGAAATTCTTTAAATTTCTTTCGTAACTCACTGAGGTATGATGAAGAGTGAAAGACAATTTTCTCTTATGGGAATTCCTGTCTGAGAATGCCTAGGTAGGATTTCCAGGTGACTCCTAGGGTGTTTGCATTTATAGGAATAATAACCCTTTTTTATCTTTTCACTCATAGAAAAAGTTATAGCATTTTCATTTTTCATCTTCATTTCTCCTTAGAAAGTAATCATAATTGTTATTTTTTGTCAGGAGCCTCCAAATGACACTTGTCATTTCTTCCCGAATAAGTGAGCCCATCAAGGTCATGAAGCTTGTTTATCATATTTCCTTACTAACTTGAATTAGTAGTCTCCTGAGCTTTATATGAAGTGTCTCCATATAGGAATTTCCTACCCAGGCTTTTTCTTTCTGTTACCTCTAAAAAGTCTTAGCCATATAATCCACTTTTTTCATTAATTTCTTTAAGAATTTATGAGGCACATTCATCATTTACGGCTGTATTGAATCCATCTTAGAGAACCTTATCATTTTTTGACTCACCATCGGTTCAACCCCTTCCTCTAGAGGGTGTACTTGATTCCATGATTATAAGAAACACAAATTCTTTCAAAAAATAAGAGATAAAAATAGCAGTAACAATAACTACAATAATAACCCAAAATTCCTTAAACAACACATAATAAAGGTATATTCAAATTTATCACCATCACTACATTATTTCCTTTGATTTTTAATGGAAAAAATATAAAGATCAAGAGAGAACACAAAGCCAACAATTTCTCACTTGTAAATCAAGGACATTATATAATGTAAGAAATTTTAATGGAAAAGGATAACCTTTCAAGCAACAAAGATCATCCTGCCCCATAGATGGCACCATTTTGATAAGTCAAATTCCTTTGCCATAGCCTGAGCTTCCATTGGATAGTAAATCAATCTCTATAAAAGAGAAAAACTAAGTGAAGGTGGGCTAGTTTGCCCAAGCCCCCTCCGATGGTTAAGTCAGCTTGAGTCCCAAGAGAGATAGGTCAGACAGGAAAAATCATGTTTAAAAGGAGATGAAATTATTTATAAATGTTTTTGTATAAAAATGGTGGTGGAGTAGAAAAGAAAGAATGGTAGAAAATGAAGAAGAAAAAGAAGTTGGGGAAGAAAAAGAAGAAGAAGGGTGGCATTTATATAGTGTAAGTAAGTGGAGGGTTGTGAGAGATAAAGTGATATAATTGATGGAAAGTACTTGATAGCACAGAGGAGGAGCAGGTGCTACAGTGATTAATGAAATGTGCATTTAATACTTGATAGGAGGAGTGACTCATAGGATTTATCCGGAGAGAGATCTCATTCTTAAGGGTAAGAGCAATTTCCTAAGAGAGGTGCTCCATTTGGGTGTTAGGACTTGATGTCCTTCATAGAAAATTTCTCCTAATGATATTCAACCTTGGCTTGATTTTTAAAGGTTAAAAAGTCAACAAGTCAAAGGTAGGCTAAGGTGGCATATAAGACAAATCTACTTTCCACATATTGGGCTTCTACTAAAGGTGTATTTTTTTGTGTATCATCACTCTCATTCATGACCTTGCACAATATATTATGGGCAATGAATTTGTTCTTCTAGAATATAGTAATTTACTAAGAAATATAGCCAAAGCTCGACATGCATCTATGGTTTGTGATTTTTGGTCTTTTGTTATTCCAGAAGCATTGTTTAAAGCAAAGAATTTATGAACCCTAATGTTGGTCTCAAAGAATTCCTATAAAATTAGTTTTCCATCTTTAGATGACTATGAGTCTTTGATGTAAGTGGCAGTGGTTTAAAAAAAATTCACAGCTCCATTTTGCTATTAAAATTCTTAAGGTACCTTAACCTCTCTAACATCCTCATAGAAGAATTGCTAGAAACATTATTCAGCCTTCTTAATTTGCAAGTGGTGAATCTCTCAAGTTGCTCTAATTTACTAGAATTAACAAATAGTTTAAAAACACCTACACTTTGACATTTAATCCTAAGTGGTTATGGAAAATTGAGTTATTGGATATGCAAATAATTTCCTAGGTGTCTATAAATGCTACCATTTTTCTTAGTGAATTCTGATTGGAGCCTTGAGCACCTACATGGGCTATCACTTAAGGGTGAATTAATAATTAAACATTTATAAAATGTGAAGCATGCAAGTAGTGTCACATCAATAAAGTTAGGATGCAAATGGTGAAAACAAGTAATCTAGAATACCTCAATATATAAGGCACACCCATTGAATATATATTGCATTCTATAAAGCTATTATAAAAGATATACATGAAGAGTTAAATACAATATAAAAATATGTGATGCATAGTTGTAGTCTATTAACCTCTTCAATCTAGGCATGGGTAGCAATGCCTAAGTTATTTTGTAATGCACAGAATGATTGAGACAAAAGGCTTTTTGTAAAGATATAAGCAATTGGATGCTAATTTAAAATATGATGAACCAGAACATCACCCTATTGTACTCACTCATGCATAAAATGTAGATTAACCTCTAAGTGTTTAGTATGTGCATGGTTTACAAGATTAGTGGCAAGATATGTTGCTGATACATTATCGCAGAAAACCTCTATTGGCAACCTTGGGGTGAGTTATAAGTCTTTTGAAATTGAATTTACCCAACATACTTCAACAATAACAACAACCAATGCTTGATACTCTGACTCAGTACTACTATTTTTTTGCACACTAAAAGATCAAGGTAGTCCCCAAAAATACATAATATCTGATTATAGAGTGCCTTATATCAGGGCAACTAGCCCAGTTTGCATCATTGTAAATAATGACATGATCCAAGGATGATTCAGAAATGGATAAACCATATGCTATAATAGCTTTGACATGACAAATAATTCTCTTGACTAAGTGCCAATGAAATTCTTATGGATTATGCATGAATTGATAAACCAAATTGAGAATTCTCTTGATTAAGTGCTAATGAAATTCTTATGGATTATGCATGAATTGATAAACCAAATTGATATGGTAGCTTAAGTCAAATGAGTAAAGGTTAAATATTATAAACCACCTACAATACTTTGATACAACATTGGGTTAGAAAATGGGGCATCATAAGTAGTTAGCAGTAGTTGACTTAGGAGATGAGTTACAATTAGCTTACAAGATAACATACCAACTCTCTCTAGCAAATCCATAGCATACTTTTGTTGCCACAAAAATAGTCCATCATGTAATGCTTTTACTTTAATACCCAAGAAGTAATGAAGCTGGCTAAGATCGATCATGCAAATTTCATTCTTTAAGGAGCGAAGTAATAATTATAACAAAGAAGTAAAAGAGTCAGTGAGGATGGTATCGTTTACATATAATAGAAGAATAACCATACCAAATTGAGAGGAATGCACAAACATAGAGTAATGAGACTTGCTTCCTTAAAAACCTAGTGTATGCAAGTAATTCATAAAGCGATAAAATTAAGCCCGTGGTGCCTACTTCAAGCCATATAATGCACGATTTAGTTTATAGACATAATCCAGACATGTAGGATTTTCATACCCTTATGGTTGGCATATATAAATTGTTTCTATCAATGCTCTATGAAGAAAAGCATTTTTCACATCAAGAAGGTGAACATCCCATCCTCTACTAACTGCCATTGTTAGTACTAATCGCATTGTTGTTGGCTTGACAACTGGAGTAAAAGTCTCATCATAATCCACTTTAGGTCATTAATCAAAACCTTGTGCAACTAGTTAAGCCTTATACCTCTTTAGAGAACCATTAGCTTTTTTTTTTGCACCTTGTACACCCATTTACATCTAATGACATTAGTTGTTGATGGTGGTGGGACCAAAGTCCATATGTTATTAGAAAGTAAAGTAGCATATTCATCATCCATGGCTTATTTTCAATATTAATGTTTAATTGTAGATTTGAATGTCTTGGGCTCAGTAAATTTTGGCTTTAGGTTAGTGGTGGATGAGGTCAATAAAAAGGACTGAATTTTTTTTGGCTTACGGGTTTTATCTTTTGTGCAAGTGATCATGGGATGAACATTGGAATTTTGGTGAGGCAAGGAAGAATCATGTAATTGTTCACATGCATGAGATATAAGGGAAATAGTTTAGTCAATAAGAGATAAGAATGTATTTTGATTGTGATCAAAGGGTAAAGGTTTGGATGAGGAAGAGTTTTAAGAGTGATCAAGTGGAAAGGAAAGATCAGGTGAGAAGTTAATAGCATCTATCATGGATAGTGATTGATTAAAAGAGGGATTGGTTGAAGATTTTAAAGGTGGTTTCTATGATAAAGTGGATATGGGAAGTAGAGAAGAGACATCCAAACCTGTGAGAATAGAAAAAGACCTAAGACTTGTGTTGGAAGTGGACTCTTGTAAAAGGGATAGGTACCTGAGAAGGGCACTCATCTTCAATAAAAGTGACATGCTTGGATGTATATACATGCCCATTATCTAGATCATAACACCATTATCCTTTCATATTAACTCCATGACCAATAAAAATACACCTTTGTGCTTATGGAGCTAGTTTATATGGAATAGGACTTATAATATGAGCATAACATAGACACCTATAAACTTAAAGGCCTGTAACATCTGCTTTTCTATAAAACAATAGTTCAAAAGGAACATTAAATCCAATAGAAGCATGTGAAATTCCATGTAAAACATAGATAGCTGCACATAAAGCTTCTACCCAAAATTGATGAGATGATTTGGCTTGAATCAACAATGCCCTCATTATATTTAATAAAGTTCTATGCATACACTCAATGACTCCATTTTTTTGAGGAGTTTATGGGCATGAAACATGAGTTATAATTCCACTTTTTTAAAACTTGGCATTTTATAAACTTAACACCCCCATCACACTGGAATTATTTTATAGTCATGGAAAATTGGTTTTCAACTTCCTTTTTAAAATGGACAAGTTTATCATATGCTTTAACTTTATTTTTCATAGGATAAATCCAACAATATTTAGAATAGCCATCCAAAAACAACACATAATATTTATACCTAGAAAAAGAAAGTATAGCTGACTGCCAAATATTAAAAGGAATGATAAAAAGTGGAGATGTAGCAACATTATTATAATCATCAAAAGAAAGTTTAATATGCTTACTGACTTAATAAGCATTACAATTAAAATCAAAATTACGAGAGGAACATAGAGTTGAATTATCATGAAGAAAATTTGACAAAACAGAATAGCTTGGGTGTTTTAGTTGCCTATGCCAAAACATGGAGGAAACCTTTATTGTAAAAAAGGCCTGAGGTGAAGAAGCATGTCTAGAGTTATGAGACATTGGATAGAGAATACCTTGACCACTATAACAATGGAGAATTTTTTGTGTTGTTGGTTCCTTCACAGATAAGCCAGAAGAGTTAAAAGTGACATCACACTTATTATCACTTATAAAATGATGAATTGAAATAAGATTTCAAGTTATAGAAGGAACAACAAGAACATTTTTAGTAAAAAAATTGATTTAGATCTTGGAATTATTTATTATCCAATATGTGTAATAGGAAGTTGATAACCATTTCCAACTTGTACAGTGTCAAAACCTATGTATAGAAAGAATGAATTTAGATTACCTGTGGAATTAGTCACATGGTGAGTCGTACCAGTATCTACAAGCTATGATGAAACTGAAGAATTTGGTTCTTAAAGGTGTATTTCGGCATATGCTTGTCCACCAGAAGTGATCAAAGCATCACTATGATTAGAAGAAAAGGAATACCAAGGATAATTCTTTGCCACATGATAAAATCCATCATATAATTGGCACTGTATAGGAGCTTCACTTAATATTGAACTAGCTAAAGGAGTATGTGAGGAACCATAAGAAATTTGTGAGCCATTAGTCCATGGTTGTCATGGAGAAAAGGTAGAGAAATTGTCTTCCACGAGAGTAGGATCCAAAATTACCATGCTCACTTAAATGAAAGAATAAGTGATAATTGTTGCCATAATATTGATTTTATACGCCATAATAACTATTTTTCCACCCCTTTGTCTTCCACCTTGGGAAATATTACCTCACTATCCACCACGATTAGAAACACCTCAGCCTCTTGAGATAATAAATGCTTATGGTTGATTGATAAAAATTTTACCTCGAGTTTCCTAGATTCGGCTTTTATGAGCTAATAAGAATGAATGAAGTTCAAAAAAGGTTAGAAGAGGCTTTTCTATAGACATAACTGTAACCACATTAGAATATTCAGGAGGGAGACTAGTAAGTATATGAATAATAAGATTGCTTTCATTAATGGCATGATCAATAGAAAAGAGAGAATATAATATAGACTTCAAATTATTCAAATAATCCACCATCAAGCGGTTGTCTTTTGACACTTGATTGAAACTGAGTTTTAACATTAACATTGTTAACTTAGTAATAATCAATCTTGATTTCAATCTTAACAAACTTAATTTTGAGCATTTAATGTTCTTTGTTTAATTGTGATTATAAGTATAGGTACAATATTACTCTCAATGAAAACGAAGTTGTAATTTAGCTCATTAGAAGGCTGTGACTGAAGCAAGGCTGCCATGGAGATAAAATGTTGAGCACTGTGACTGAAGCCTTGCTTCCATGGTGACATCAAACTTCAAAAATCCAACAGACATATTTTTAAAATTATCAAAGAAAAGAGACATTGGAGGGCTGCGATTGAAGCAAGGCTACCATGGTGATAGAAAGTAGAGGGCTACAACTAAAGTCTTGCTTCTATGGTGATGACCCAATAAACATATTTTTAAAATTATTGAAGGAATGAGACATTGGAGATATAATAAATGGCTCCAACAACTATATTTTTTTAAGCTTAATATATATATATATATATATATGTGTGTGTGTGTGTGTGTGTGTGTGTGTGGTCTAGAGTTGTGATAACTAGAACACACATTATATTATTCTTTGATTATCAAAAACTCTCTAAGCATTGATTAAGCTTCATTTTTTTTCTTTATATCAATATTCTTTGTACCGATGTGTTAGAAATAGGGCTTCATCTTCATCTAATTCTTGGGATAGATTAAAAGGGAAGTGAGGTATATTTCTAGTGGAATTGATTTAAGTGTTTAACCATTAAAACACTTAGGAATTGGTTTAAGAGTGAGCCTAGAAATTTTGTTTTATTTGGTTGAAGAGTTAGCCTTAAAAATCTTGTTTATGTAAGGTTGAAGAGTGAGCCTCAAACTCTTGTAATCTAATCTTGTGAATAAGATTGTGGGTATTGAAAAATCCTAACTTAGTGATAAGTTAGGTGGAGACATAGGATTGTTGAGAATTTGAACTCTTTAAATTTTTGTGTTCTTCCTACTCTATTCTTTTTCAATTCTTATTCATTCCTTAAATTCATTTTAATTTTTTTTTTAAAATCTTTCATTAGTCTTATTCACTCCCCCCTCTAAGGCACTTTTAAACATGATCATGAGAGAGGGTTTCAATCTGACACTATGTCTCATAAGTAGTTAAGGATTCACCAGATCGTAGCACAAGTGAGCCTCAAACTCTTGTAATCTCAATCTTATGAATAAGATTATGGGTATTAAAAAATCCTAACTTTGAGATAAGTTAAATGGAGATGTAAAACTGTTGAGAATCGAAACTCCGTAAATTTCTTCTTCCTACTATATTCTCTTTCAATTCTTGTTCATTCCTTAAATTCGTTTTAATTTTTCTAAAATCTTTCATTAGTTTTATTCACCCCTTCTCTAAGGCACTTTCAAACATGATCATGGAAGAGGGTTTCAATCTGACAACATGTCTCATAAGTAGTCAAGGATTCACCAGGTTGTAGCACTTATTTAATAATTTTAAAAGAAATAGTGGCATGAAACCAAGGGATAACAACATAATCAACTTGTTTCCATAGAAGATATATTGGATTAGATGAAACAATTCCATTTGAATCTATGAGTGTTGATGGAGGACAGGATGAAGAGCCATCAATAACATTATAAACTTGATGACAGTGAAAGGTGTTGATAAACAAGGTCTTCCAAACAAGATAAGTCGAGAATTTCTGGTATATGATTTTTAATGTTGTTGACATTGAAAACAGAGGAAGAAGAATTTGTGTTATTTGTGATTATTGTGGTCAGCAAGGAAGAAGAATAAGAAGAAATAGAAGAAGAAATAGAAAAAGAGAGAGAAGAGGATGAAGAATGGGAAGTCATAGTTTGCAGCAGGATTTTTTTCTTTTAATAATGCTTTGATACCATGAAAATAGGTGATCCATAGTACCTCAATATGAGGCACACCCATTGAGTATATATTGCATTCTATAAAGCTATTACAAAAGTGATGCGGAGAAACAAGCCTTTGAATGAGTCTACAGAACAATGGAGAACATATATAATTCATTAGAATTTGACTTTTCTATATTGTTAGAGATTTGATTTCCTACTTTAATTAAATTTGTCTTTATTTTATTTCATAATTAAAATTAGGGTTAGGGTTGGTAGGTTTGTGCCACCCTATAAATATGTAATTAGGGCTATGTGAGGGAGTTTTGTTGAATTGATTATTCAAAATTATTTTTCCCAAATTCGGTATTCTTGTGAATCAACGAATTCTTGGATGCATGTTTCTTAGTATTTGTGTGCAAATCAACAGGTTATATAAGGTTGCTAGACGATCAATCGTGCGCGATTAAACGACTTATAACATTTATCCCTTTATTATTTTATTTTATTTTTATCTCTTATAATTTAGGCTTCCACTACATAAAAAAGATATACATGAAGAGTTAAACACAACATAAAAAATTATGATACATAGTTGTATTATATTAAATGGGACCTTCATTCATTAGGTCTGTTGTGGGGAAATGACCTTCAGGATGTATGGTTGAGCATTAAGGATGATTGTGATATTAAACAGGTGTTTGAGTTTCTCAAAATGCATAAAAATCTGAAATGTTTATCCATAATACAATATCCTAGAGTTTGCTTTCCTAAATGGATGGTTGCTTCTGAGCTTCCTAATTTAACGAAAATAGTTTTGATCGACTGCAGAAGATATAAGTATCTCCCAACATTAGGGAATTTGCCAATTCTAAAGATTATTCATTTGTAGGGGATGCATGGTGTGAAGAATATAGGTAGTGAGTTATATGGAGTGGACACAAGTAGCAGATTATTCTTATCATTGAAAGAGCTGAGTCTCATATACTTCCCTCATCTAAAATTTTAGTTGAATACTAATGGGGGAGGATAATTCACTTAGTCAACTTAACAATCATTAAATGTCCAAACTTGATAAGCATACCATGGTTTCCATCCATTCAAAGTCTTGAATTATGCAACTGCAGTGAAATGATACAAAGGTCAGTAATGAACCTATCCCCCTTTTCCAATCTTGTCATTGATGTCACTAAGGGACCTTTAATATTTCTAGCAAACTTGCTTTAGAACAATAGTCATCTTGTATCTCTAATAATTAGCTCTTATCCCAAGCTTCAGTTGATCCCTTCAAGCTTAGGAAACCTTTATTCTCTGAAATTCTTGGCAATTCGTTGGTGTAATAAGCTCTTGTCTCTGCCGATGGAAATTCAAAATCTTACCTCCCTGGACTTTTTAGAAATTAGTGAATTTTGTAGGCTCTCTGCTTTTCCTGAAAGTATAGGTCTAAAGTTTCTTCAAACTTTGTCTATAGAGAATTACAGTAACATAATGTTCATGCTAATAGTACTATAAAATCTAAGAGCTTTTGAACACTTAATAATCATGTACTATCCAAATATGGTATCTTTGCCTTCTCAGTGGCAGAATCTTTCTATCTTGAAGAGCTTGTGCATTCTGAGTTGTCCAGCTCTGTCTTCTCTGCCTGAAGGGCTAAAATATGTCATGACATTGTGGAGTCTTGAAATACAAAGTTGTGATAGTTTGAAGGCGTTACCTGAATGGATTGACAATTATAAGTTTCTTAGGTCTTTGGAGATATCTGATTGTCATAATATTGCATCACTTCCGCATGGTCTGCATTGTGTATCTACACTCCAGCATTTATCTATTCAAGATTGTCTAGCTCTTGAAGAACGATGCAAGAAAGGTAGCAAGGACTAGCCAAAGATAACTCATGCTGCCCACACACACATTGGATCACCGGAACTTAGGGAAGAAAATGCTACCATCAACTCATATCGTCGAAGTTAATACTTCGAATCATGTTCTGGGTATGTTATTTCTTTCTCTTTTTTTGAATATTTGATTTAGCAAAAAGGAATATTTTGTAATGATTTGTGGGATTCAACTGGAATATTTTATGCATATTGTGTGTACAATCGAGGACCGATTTGTTAATCAAACTGCACCAGAAAATGTTTCTACTTGGTGTTCATATTATGGAAATGGATTTACATTCCTACTTCAAAGCTAATATTTAATTTTTTCACTCTTTGAAGCGAGAGTGCTCTAATCTTTCTCTTCGGGTTCTAAGTTGTAGCATGCTTCTTGATGATCTACAGCGTATAACATTTGCCAAATTAGTTCCGCATTTCATGTTGCTCTTGGTAGTTCTGCGCTACAACCATGTCACGTGCAATGGCCTCCTCTCCTTCCTTGATTTGTGGACGCATGTTTAATATTTAGCAAGGATTCTGTAAATAAAGTAGTGGTCTTTTACATGTTTTGTGCCATTTGTATTTTGAAGTTTGAAGGGATAATATTGTATGTTTATATGGAAAAAAAATAGACTTACTCTATGCTTCTTTCTTTCTTTTTGAACTAGATGATAATTGTTATGTATTTATTCTATCAAAGGTTGTTGACAAAAAAAATTTTTAACCACTGGAAGATCAAAGATGAGTGCAGGATCGAATTTATGATTTTACCTTACAATATCCATCAACTCAGCTACTAGGTTACAAAAGAAGGATGGATTATTGACAATGTTGTACAATATTTTGTAACATGTCCATAATCACATGCTATAAGGACCATGGGTGAAGTGTTTTTTTTTTTTCTCTTTTTTTAAAATGATAGATTTTTGTTGGTTTGGACTGAAGATTTGAAGTGAATTATCTCATACTCAACGTTGGAGGATAAATTCCATATTATGGGGTAGTTTTTTTTTTTTTAAAGAAAAATTTAGCCTTTAAGCTTAATTTATGGTAGTAGATACAGTATTGTTACATTTTGTGTCTTGATAGTAGCCCATTATAAATCCCCTTAGCACTCAAAATGGAAGAAAAAATGGCGTCCACCTTCCATATAAATTAGTGCTGTGTCTGATTTTTTTTGGATAAGGTTCATTTTAGCCCTTCATGTTTGCATTAAGACTCCAATATACCCTCCTATTTTTTTTAGGCTCAAATAACTTAGAGTTTATTTAAAAACAACTTTTTTAGCCCCTTATAAATGGAGATAAAATTTGAACATAAATTGTCATTTTCTTTTTGTTGACGTGGAACTAAAGTGGTTCCATTCCCTTAAAAAAAAACGGAAATGATTTTTGAGCCGCTTAAAAAAAATACAGGGAAAGAGAATTACCAAAAAAATCAATAAAAAAAAATTGTCCCCATCTAAGTAAGGGGGCAATTTTGTTAAAAAAAAAAATTAAAAAATGCACATGTATCAGGACTTAGAAAAAAATAACAGAGAGAAGTTGGAGCAAAAGGTAAAGATGCATAAGCAGAAGGAGTAGCAATAGTTGTGGCAACATGAAAAGCTTTGTGCTTCCACGTTCCTTCGCCTTGCTTATCATCTTCTTTTTCATTATCGTAGTTTTGCATCTCTCGCTCTTTCTCCTCCTCTGCCACTGCCACTGTCGTTGAGTCATCTTTGATTATTTGCAGCTTAATTTGTGATGCTCCTGTGATGATTCCAACCATTACTTGCAGCCATTGACAAGATGGCAGATGAATTGAAGATGATGGTTGAAGAAGTGTTTTAAAGGTTTTAGATGATATTGTTGTTATGAAAATAATATGCAAGTAAATATATTAATATAGATAGATATAAAATTGTGATGAATTCAGAAAAGAATCTGTAAGTTTGAAAATGGCATCCAATTCCAACCAAATTAAAACTGTGATGAATTTAGTAGAGGAGTCCCACCACAAAACTCTACTTGATTTTCATCCCATTGCCATTTTCCCTTTAATCCCACTATCATTCTCAGTCATCGGAATCAAATTCTTGATTTTGGCCGAGGAAGCAAAAGCTAAAGGCAACGATGCGTTCTCAGCAGGCCATCGAACGTGCTGTTGCGTGAACACAAGTGCACGCAGACTCTCTCTCTCTCTCTCTCTCTCTCTCTCTCTCTCATAAGCTTTCCTCTCGGCACCTTCAAAATCATCCACTTTCTCAGAATCCAAACACGAGCACGCAATTCTTGCCTTCTTTTTTCCTCTAAAAAACTTGGCAGATCCATATCAGAAGCAGCGATGAGGCTAAGCTAAGTTAAGCCAGGCATTACAGCGAAACAGCAGCAATGGCGGAGGAGAATCGTCGGAACTCCTCATCCTCTTCTTCTGAATCATGCTCGAGTTCCAGTGAAGTTTCATTGAAGATCGAGAAGGAAATTAGCAATGGCAAAGAAATGGAGAGTAAAGCTGCTGTTGTTCCTGCTGCTGCCGCTGCTAGTAGTTCAGTTGATAACAACAATATCAACAATGGAGGCACTGATTCTTCTTCTTCAGGTTTCATCGATTTTGCTTCTGTCAAATTGAATTTGAATTTAGTTGACCTTTTTCTTTTCTTGATAATCTAACGATTTCTCCTGCAATTCTAGTATTCGACGTTTATTTTTTGCATTTTAATTTGAGTATCAAAAAATAAAGGGCAAAGGTGCATTTATGCAAAGCCCAGATAACGGTGTTAATACTTCTATTATGAGAGTGGCCAAAAACACAACAAAACATAGATTTTGTGTTTAAATGGTTCAAAAATACGCAAAAAGCTTATGTGTTCTTCGGTCTAAACACTGGGGGGCGTAAATGCACCTTTGCCCTTAAATATATGTAGTTTAGAGAAAAAGATTTAAAAAATAATGAAATATGCATTAAAATTGTATCAATCTGAACCATTTTTTTTTTTTCTAATAGCAAATGCCATACCATAACCATACTGCAAAGTTATTTTTACTAATTTATTTATAACTTATTTATTATTGAATAAAATTATCCTGAAGTGTCATAATATTTATCTTATTTGCTAATCATCAAAGTTATATTAACAATATAATTTTAATTACAGAAACTAATAAAAAGAATTTTAAGTTAAAGTTTGAAATATTTTAATTTGAGGTGTAAATAAAATGGTTGCCTATTGAGAGAGTTGATATTTACAACTCCCAACGCCTAAGGTTTTCCATTCTTCCTCTTCTCTTCAAAGGCCAAAACAAACAATGTAATAGTTGACTTGACTCGATTTTAAATGTGCATTACTTATTTAATACTAAAATACAACAATGTATTAATAAATTATTTAAAAAATAAAATATATCACATGATTAATAACTATAAATGTTAATAAAATTAGATATATGTATTGATTTAATTATTAATTATGTAAACATTTATTTTTGAAACAATTTAATAATTAGATTAATGTATTTTAATGTTAAATGTATAATGTATATTTAAAAAATTTTTTAATTAAATTAAAAAAATAATTGATAATTTAAGTATTATTGTTAGCTACTATATAATACATATTTAATAATAAAAATGTAATGTATTTAGAAAAATTAAGATATTTGTACCAAAATTGCTATAAATAAAAAATGTTTGGTCTTTTATACAAATATTTAATTAATATACAGTAGGTCTCATTTTAATATTGCAACCTAAAATGTTATATCGCACCTCTACACTGAGTTTTGATCAAAATTAATTTTAAATTATAATTACAATTAATTTGAACATTTTTATCAAAAGTAAACTAAAATTACAAAACGGGAAAAGGTTTGAATTTTTTTTTAAACCAATAGCCTATTGAATACAAAAAAAAAAAAACTTGCATAACTAATAATTTCAAGCATATCGTGGGAAGTCTAATGTATCTCATAGCCACACGACCTAATCTCATGTTGATTGTAAGTCTGATTAGTTGTTTTATGGCTAGTCCAACTAAATTGCACTTTCAAGCAACAAAACAACATTGAGGAACCATGAATTATGGAATCCTATACAAGAAGGTAGGAGCTAGTAACTTGTTGGCTTTCATATATAGTGATTAAACGGGTGATATGAAAGATCGAAAGAGCACTTCTTGCTATATGTTTATGATGAGTGAAGGTGTAGTAGCCTGGTCATTAAGAAAGCAGCCTATTATTACTTTATCAACCACTGAGGCCAAGTTTATGGTAGCGGCATCTTGTGCATGCCAAGTTGTTTGGATGAGGAGAATATTGAAGGAACTTGGTTATTTATAAGAAGGAAGCACTGTGGTGATGTGTGATAACAGCTCTGCCATTAAGCTATCCAAGAATCCAATTTTACATGGTCGGTCCAAACACATCGATGTACGATTTCACTTTCTCAAAGATCATACTAAATAAGGAGTTATTGATCTGGTTTATTATGGATCTTAAAATCAATTTGCAACCTAATGACAAAGCCGTTAAAGTTAAAAGATTTCCAAAACTTTCACGAAAAACTAGGAGTGTGTGCTGTCCTAGAGGTGAACTAATTGTTTATCAAGAACAATAAATTTAAGGGAGGGATTGTTGGAAGTGGTTGCTTGAGGGTAGGGCTGATTCAATTGTTTGTTAGAATAAATCTCTATTATTTAGGGTTTTTTTTGTCACTTTCCAATATTTATTACCATAAATTATAATATTGTTGTGGGTTGTTTTTTCTCATTTTAGTTACAACTGCTAGGCAATATAAATCACAAGATATTATCAATAATATTCTCAAGTTATTCAATCAATTTGTTTAAGTTTTCTTTGTTCATCATCTCTATTGATTAAGTAATCTTTACAAAAGTGTTGAAGCAATCAACGCATTTTACAGCCACATTGGAGCTATGATCAGTGTAGCGAAGAGTGTTGATTGCTCATGGCAGATATAGTGCTAAGCCCACTTCTACAATTAATACTTGATAAGCTATCCTCTAGGTTATTCAATTTTATATGGTGTCATTTTTATGGATTCAAAGATGTGGTTATAAAACTTCAAAGCACAATACGTATGATTCTGGTAGTGCTTAAAGATGCAAAGGAACAATAAGCAACTAGGAAGGCACTCAAAGTATGGCTGAGTGAACTCAAAGACATAGTATATCATGTAGATGACATGCTCGAAGAGTGTCACATTAGAGATAATGAGACCATCAACATCAGGACTCGGGTATGCACTTCTATTTCACCGTAAAAGATGGCTCTAAGGTGAAACAATTTAGGGAAAGATTAGATGGATTAGCGGCGGATATGTCCAACTTTAAGCTTGAGTTAAGAGTAGTAAGTGCCAAAAGTGCAGAAATAATATTGAAAATAAGAGTGCATTGATTGTGTAATCACTACCCTTAAGGAATATTTGCCCCCACTATGTTTGCTTTAGGATTAATTAATGGCAAAATCCCTCCAGGATTATCAAAGAAAAATTAGTATTTAGACAGTAAATATCCAAATACTTTACAAGAACAAAAGAAAGAAAATAATTTTTGATTTTTTGTATATAATGAGAAAAAGAAAAGTATGTAGTATGTATAAAAAACAGTATTTAATATACTAAAGAGTTCCATTTGAAAAGATACAACTATTGGTTAAAAAAATAAAATAATAATTATATATATATAGTACTAAAGAGTTCCATTTGAAGAGATACGACTATTGGTTAAAAAAATAAAATAATAACCAATAATAACTGTTAATTATTAACAAATAATAATAATAATAATTTAAAATTATATATATATATATATATATATATATATATGTCATTATTTTGGAGCTTGTTTTAGTCCATACAAGGATTTAATTAACTTATAAATTTTCCTTTCATTACCAGGTAACACAAAACCTTCTAGTTGCTCTATAACACTTCTTTATCAATATCACCATTCAAAAAGGTTGTTTTAACATCCATTTGATGAACATATAAATTATATATGGATGCTAAAGCAAACAACACTCTTATAGAAGTGATTCTTGCAACAAGTGCATAAGTATCAAAATAATCAATTCCTTCCTTTTGTTTAAAACCTTTTGCCACTAGTCTTGCTTTAAAGGTTTGTAAAGAACCATCAGTGTTATATTTTCTTCTAAATACCCATTTACATCCAATGGGTTTAGTACCTTCTAGCAAATTTACTAATACCCATGTACCATTAGATATAAAAGAGTCCATTTCATCATTTATAGCTTCTTTCCATAAAGTAGAATCTCTTAAAGCTAAAGCTTCAGAATATGTTTTAGGATCCTCTTCCAAATGAAAGACAATAGGTATGTTATTTAACATTTCATTTCTACTTCCTTCAACTAAAAAGACCAATGCTTGTAAAGAAATAAAATCAGATCCAAAGTTCTTCTCTTTTCTTGTTTTTTGACTTCTCCTAGGTTCACTAGAAGCATCATCTATTTTTCGTTATTATTTGAAGAAGAACTAGGAATTAATAAGTAACTTATATAGTTATAGAGTCTATATCTGTATTTAAATATGGAGTATGATGGGAATTACCAAGAAAACTTATTTCTAAAAATTCAACATCTTTAAACTCTACAATAACATTTGAGTTTAAATCCAATAAACAATATGCTTTAGAATTTTCAACATATCCAAAAAAATGCTTTTGAGAGCTCTAAGTCCTAATTTTGTTCTTTAGGATAAGGAACTTTATAACATACCCTCAAATAACTTAAATTACGTTTCCTTCCTTTCCATAATTCATATGGAGAAGTTTTCATTTTCTTAGAAGGTATTCTATTATGTACATGACAAGTTGTTAACAATGCTTCTCCCTAAAAATTTGTTGGTAATTTAGCATGCATAAGTATTGAATTAATCATATCCACCAATGTTCTATTTTTTCTTTTGACTAAACCATTTTGTCGAGGAGTATAAGGAGCACTTGTTTGATGGACAAAACCATTATCTTCATAAAAATTAGAAAATTCAATTGGAAAATATTCACCTCCTCTATCACTTCGTAGATTTTTAATTTTCTTTCCCAATTGGAAAATATTCAACATGTTAAATGCTTATCTTTTGTTCTTATTAAATAAACATGTGTATACCTTGAATGGTCACCAATAAAAGTAATGAAATATCTATTTCCATTTTTAGTTAAATGTCCATTTAACTCACAAATATCTGAATGTACTAATTCAAGTAATTCAGTTGTTCTCAAAATTCTTTGGAAAAGGTCTTTTAGTCATCTTGGCTTGTATGCATATTTCACACCTTCTAGATTTTCCATTGTCATTTATACAAGATATTAATTCATGTTTAGACATGAAATTAATTGATTTAAAATTCACATGAGATAATTTGGCATACCAAGTCCAATATTTGACATTTAAATATTAGTCCAAAATTTCTCTTCAAATTTTCCTCTAACTAAATTTAAGTTGTTGGGTGAAACACTATTTATAAACTCTTTGCTCTTCTTCTTTTTCTCAATGTGGGATTAACATATCACTAACTAACTATTCTAACAATCCCTTACTTAGTTAGTGATATATATATATATATATATATATATATATATATATATATATATATATATATATATATATATACAAAACTCATTTAAGATTTATGAATAAAATAAGTGTCTTTAGCTTAAACCTATCATTAGTATAAATATCTCAAAATCTCATCGAAATTAATGGTTACTTATTGATTAAACCATAATTTCTAAGTGATAAGATTGGAAATATTATACACATCAACCTTAATAATTTCTTTCATATGTTCACCATGATCTTTAGCACCATATTATGGGCTTATGCTACCTTCTGAATTAGTGAATACTTATAAAAGTTTTAAACTTCAAACTTTTGACTGAAGTGGCACCACTTTTTATATTTATATAGGTGAAGTGTTTTTGAAATCTTGATTTAGATTTCCTAGTTCTTTACCCTAACTAAAACTTCATTAAGAATAAATAATATTCAACCTCTTTTACTTAAGTACTTAAAATGTAGTACTTGATTTCAATCATAAACAATAATTTTTTGTTGCCTTTTAAACAATTACTATTGTACAATAATAATAAAATTAAGGTTTCTATTATTGATGATTAGAATTAAAACAATATAAGACCCATAACACTCGAAGTGCTTTTAACCATATCTCTCGAGAGTCCTTTAGTCGATGAGTTAGCAAGATTACTACATGATCTTACATATAAAGACAACTGTTATAGTGCCATCAGAAATAAGTTGTCTAACATAGTCATGTCGTAAAGCAATATGTCTTGATTTTCCATTATAAATCTTACTAAAAGCTCTAGAAATAGTTGCCTTACTATCACAATGCAAAGAGATTGCTAGCATCGATTGTGTCCATAACTCTATATCTAGTAACAAATTTCTCAACCATTCTAGCTCTTTGCCTACTACTGCTAAAGCTATAAATTTTGATTCCATAGTAGAATGAGTAATGCATGTTTGTTTCTTTGAAGCCTATGAAATAGCTCCCTCTCTAAACTTAAAAATCCAGCCAGATGTTGACTTATTATCATTAATACTAGTGATCCAACTAGCATCATAAAAACCTTCTAGCACTGATGGAAACTTATTATAAAATAAGCCATAAGACATAGTTCTCTTAAGATAATCAATAACTCTTTTAATAGCTTTCCAATGATCAGCACTAGGATTATGTGTATATGTATAAAGTTTACAAACTACATATGCAATATCAGGTCTAGTGCAATGCATATCTGATAACTTATTTCCGAAACTCTTGAGCTTGGAACCCTGCAAGTGATCAACAAAGGGCAAGGTGAGAGGTAGGGAGGATCCCTACAAACACTCTGATGCCTAAGTCAGAAAATAGAGAGAGAATCTTGAGAGAAAATGAGAGCAACTAGAATATGAGAAAATATAATGAATGAGGATGAGGGATATAAGGTTTTATTTATAGTGATAATTAAAACTGAGAGGAGTAGGATTCCACTTTAGATAGGAATCCTAGACCAAATAGAAGAGTATTCCTTCTTTATTTAGGAGTCTTCTTGAGGTAGGGACCTTTTCCTAAATGGATTTGGTTGCCTTCCCTTTCCAAGTAACCTCTATAGGAAATAAAGATCTTTAATTAAATAGGAATTTATGTATGTGGGGTATCAAGAGTCCCCCTATGAGTTTGTTTGAATATTATGTTCAAGGTATTTGGGTTTATGAGGTGAGGAGGACGATGCCTCGAGTAATGACACTTGAGTAATGACATGTGTCGTGGAGGGGTGAGCTGAGGTGGCCAGCTTCAATCACAGGAAAAAGGCAATGCTTGGTATCGAGTCTTGAGATCATCGAATATGAACATCATTGGAGTGCCAACTGGGCTTGAGTGCATGAAATCTGCAATAAGAAAGGATATGTAAAGGACTAACCCGTCAGTATGAAGACATGATGGAACTAGTCGTCACTGGAATTTTAATGCTCGGTGCATTAAAAGCATGGTCCGAGTGCCGATCCTCAGTACTATAAAAGTGACTTGAGGGTGCCAGCTTCAGTCATTGGACTTAATGCACGAGGCTTAGATGCTTGGTGCAAGGACACGAGGCTTACATGCTCAGAACCTTAGTACTATAGAAGTGACCTGAGGGTGCCAACTTCAATCAATGGACTTAACGCGTGAGGCTTAAATGCTCGATGCAAGGACGCAAGGCTTACATGCTCAAAACCTTAATACTATGGAAGCGACCTGAGGGTGCTAGCTTCAGTCACTGGACTTAATGCGTAAGGCTTAGATGCTTGGTATAAGGATGCGAGGCTTACATGCTCAGAACCTCAATAC
Source organism: Mallotus nudiflorus (assembly GCA_947683625.1). Taxonomy (NCBI): domain Eukaryota; kingdom Viridiplantae; phylum Streptophyta; class Magnoliopsida; order Malpighiales; family Euphorbiaceae; genus Mallotus; species Mallotus nudiflorus. Next base: position 5,144,348 of record CANTUR010000166.1, on the reverse strand, counting down.
TATAAAAGTGACCTAAGGGTGCCAGCTTTAGTCACTGGACTTTATCTTGGTGCATTAGAAGTGTAGCCCAAGTGTCGTGTAGTCTGGATGTCTTGGAAGTATGGCTCGGATGCCCACCCTCAATGCTATAGAAGAGACCTAAGGGTGCCAGCTTCAGTTACTGGACTTGGAGATTGTGATGCTCGCTGTGAAGGGAGAGTTGTTAGCAGTGTACCTAGGACGTACGTTTGCTAGGGCATTTTGATGCCCCCTCTTTTTTGAAATTTGAATTACATAACCGTCGCGTCTATTCGTATGTCAAAAGATGAGACGTTTTGGCTGCCATAATAATGATAGCTCGATTAATGAGTTTTCCCATTTCCCAGATTACCCTTAATGATGTGGGAGAAATCAAAGCTTTTATGAGGGTAGTTAATGGGTTGTTCTAGAGCCTTATGTTGCTTTATAAGTATCTCTATTTCTTCGATGTGATGCATTTTTGCTCTTTGCTATCTTATTGGTTTCCTTGATCTTTTTTATTTTTTCATTGCTACTGGCACCAAGCTTTTTCCTATAGCGACCTCTCCATTCTGTAACCAAGTGATCCTTTTCTTCCTTCCTTCGTTCCTCTTTTATTTAGTTTCTTAGATAGACTCATGGCACCGAGGGAACAAGTTAGCTCTGATTTTTTCATTTCTAGGATAGATGAGGAGTTGTTAGGGTGATATCAGAGGCATTTTTGTATTCCCTCCGATTTCACCTTGTACACCATGGATAGGAAATTTTGGGCCTATACTCCTATGTTAGGCTTAAAGAAATTAGTTGTCCATTTTGACCAATTTGAGGGGGGGGGGGGGTCTAAAGCTCCCTCTAGATGCCTTTGTCAAAACCTTTCTGAATAGTTATAACATAGCACCCGGTTAGCTTCACCCTAATAGTTATAGGATTCTAATTGGGTTTATTTAGTTGATGCACAAGGAGGGTAAGGAGCCAGACTTAGACATCCTGTGTTACTTGTATAATCTGACTAGGAAGAAGGGCGAGCTAATGTTCTCCTTATTGGCCATCCCTAACCACAACTTGTTTATGAAGCTTCCGGATCTTCATAAGAAGTGGAGGCATAAGTTTTTCATCATCGAGCACCACTCAGACTTCGTGGATGTTCGACGCATGTGGTCTGACGAGTGTCATAGAGTGAAACGACCGTTGAAACTGTCTGTCCAGGATACTGAGATGGTCCTGAAGCTTCATCTTAACGACCTGGCCAATGCTCGGTCAGTAGAAGATGTGTCAAGAAGATATTTATGGAGGGTCTGTCCATATCATGTATAATCCACTGGTACATTTTGGTCATTGAAAGATATCTTTCTGACTTCTATTTTTACCTTTTTATTTATAGATGGTTGACTTTTTTGCCTTTGCGAATGAAATTCGGCTTGTAGCTGACGAGTCGGAGAGGCAAGAGGAGGCTCATATCACCCCCTCCTCACCCGAGCCTGCTGCACTTAAAGTCCCAGATGAAGCTGCCCAGACTCTGAAGGGGAAGGCTGTGGCCAGGTTATCCCAGCCTGAGAAGGTCGGGAGGCGAAAGAGGCATCTCATAGCTAGAGACAGAACTGGATGAGGAGATATCCATCCAGCGTCCAAAGCTCTATAGGTGTCCAGACATGAGGACTTGGATCCTAAATAAGATGAAGCCACTGAGTGTCTTGAACGCCTAGGTCAAGGATCAGTATACTGAGTCTTTGAGGCTTCCTACTGATATGCAGTGCTGGACTAAGGAGGGTTGTGAGGAGCTTTTTAGCTCAATGATTGGTCATTCATTATAAGTAAGTGTCGAATACTTCTAATTTTTTCTAATTTGGGTTTCAAGATAATCATATGAGTTTCTTTCTGTGCAGGTGACCTAAGCTTTGCTGCTAGCGAAGGACCAGTATTTTTTCTTGAAGACCCAGTATAGCCTAAAGGTAACGGAAGTCAGAACGATAACTATTGATTTTGAGAAGAAATTAGATAATGCAAAGGCAACACTAGAGCTTTGTTAGACCAAATATGCCGAGGCTAAATCTGAGTTAGAGGCGAGCTAGAAAAAGGTAGCTGAGCTAGAGCACAATCAAGCTTAATTGACTAGGAGGATCGAAGAGCAGGACTCCCAAATTGCAGAGTTGGAAAACAGGCTAGCTGAGGTCGAGAAATCCTGGGAGAATGATAATAAATCCTATCAGAGCATGGTGGGAGGATTTCTCAAGGCCTATAGGTCTGAGTGTAGGAGGGTCCTGCTCTCTCAGAATCTGGAGTTGGACTTAGCTGACCTGGATCGAATAATGCTGGCTGAATTGGCTAGGATTACCACCGAAGAGGATGCCTGACACAAAGCCTCTTCCCTTCGTGCAAGGAATATTTCTAAATCAGCTAAAGGGTCCTCTTCTGAGCCTCCAGCACCTATTAGTATTATTAATGCTGCTCCCCTTCCCGTCTCTGAGTCCGAACCGTCAAATGTAAACTTAGTAGACTAGAGATTTTGTTTTTATAATTAACTTTTGTAATATGATTTTCTCTTAATGAATGAAAATACTTTATTTGATATCATTCCAAGTACATTTATTGGTAATATTTTCGAAGGTAGTCTGAGTTACAAAATCATTGTAGTTCCTCGCCTTCTTTGTCTTTTATTTTGTATATCCCTTTAGATGTGTGCTCTGTAACCTAATAGGGGCCTTCATAATTGGGACCAAGTTTGCCAGTGCCGGAGTTGCCTTTGCCAATATCCACCCTTTTGAGTACCCAGTCTCCTATCTTGAACTATAACTATGCTAGAGGTGATATTGTGCTATCTTCTGCCTATATGCTTTAGCTACAGTGGATGCCCGTTCTCTTCTTTCTTCTAGTAGGTCCAGGCATATCTGGTGTTGATGTTATTGATGGCTTGATCTAAGTCTCTTCTGACCCTATAACTTGATGATCCAATTTCTATTGGTATTACCACTTCTATAACATAAGTTAGCCTGAATGGTGTTTCTTTTGTGGATGATCTAGGAGTGTTCCTGTAGGCCCATATTAAGTTGTTAAGTTCTTTGACCCAGTTTCCCTTCTTCTCATTGAGCCTCTTCTTTAATCCTTGCATGATAGTCCTATTGGTGACCTTCATTTGCCCGTTCATCTATAGGTGAGTTACCGAGGTGAAATGAAGCTTTATTCCGAGGTTAGAGCAAAACCTTCTGAACTTCTCATTATCGAACTACTTATTGTTATCTGTGATTAGGGTATGCGGTATGCCAAATCTGCAGATGATTTCTCTCCAGAAGAAGTGTTGAATCTGAGCTTCTATGATGTTAATATTGCTTCCACTTCTACCCACTTAGTGAAATGGTCTATGGCCATAATTAAGAACTTTTTCTGTGAAGTGGAGGCCGGGAAGAGACCCAAGATATCCATTCCCCACATGGTGAAGGGTGAAGGGCTGCCAATCAGATGCAGGGGATTAGAAGGTTTATGATTGAAACGAGTGAACTGCTGGCACTTATGACATTCTTGGGTTAGTTTTTAGGCATTATTGGACATGGTGGGCTAGTAGTATCCTTGCAATAGTGCTTTCCTGATTAGTGTGTAATGGAATTCATATGCTCCATAAATCCCTTCGTGGATTTCCTTGAGTATGTAATTCCCTTCCTTAGGGGATACACATTTGGACCATGGGTGTAAGAGGGATTTCCTATAGAGCTCCCTATGATGGATAGAGTTGTGGGTTGCCTTCATCTTTAATTTTTGAGCCTTCAGTTTTTCTTCTGGGAGTGTCCCATTTTCTAGGTATTAGACTATCAATTTCATCCATTCCGAGACTTCCCGTACCTCCATGATATATGGGTCTTCGCTGCTGGGTCTTTTTAGTGCTTTAGTTAACTCTATTCCCTTAAATGCTTGATTTTCTTCAGCTGCTGATTTGGCCAAGAGGTCAGCCTTAAAATTTTCATGTCGGGGTATCTGGACTATCTCCCACTACCCATCGTCTTGTTCAATCTTTTTTAAGAGTTTCATGGCTTTTCTTACGTATGTGGCGATGCTCGGATCCTTAATCTGGAATGTCCCATTGACCTAGTTTACTATTAATTGAGAGTCTGAGTGTATTGTGAGGTGCTCAACTTTGACTTCGGCAGCCAACTTCAATCCTGTGATCAGTGCCTCATATTCTGTGACATTTTTTATTGCATTGTACGCTATTCAAATTACATACCGGATGTGAATTTTATATGGTCCTTTAAGGATAACTCCAGTGCCGGATCCTTAAGTGGAGGATGCTCTGTCGATGTAGAGCTTCCATTCTGGTGCTTTAGTGATGGTGAGATCTTCCGTCATCATTTTTTGAACTAAATTTGCTAATGCTTAAGCTTTCACCTACTGCTAGGGCTTATAGTCGATGTTGAATTCTCTAAGTAATATTGACCATTGAACCAATCTACCTAAAGTCTCAGGCCTTTATAAAATTTATTGTATGGGGAAGTTGGATCTTACAATAATGGGACAAGCTTGGAAGTAGTGTCAAAGCTTCCGTGATGCATGGACAATGGCTATGGCCAGCTTATCTAGTGTTGGGTACTGAATCTCCGGGCCTCGGAGTATTTTGCTGTTGTAGTATACCGGGCTTTGTTGGCTCTATTCTTCCTTTACTAGCACTGAAGCTATGCATTCTTAACCCACCGAGAGGTATAAGTACAACGTTTCTTCTAGGACTGGCCTGTTAAGTAGAGGCGGTGAGGATATGAATTTTTTAACATCTTCAAAAGCCGCCTGACAGTCTTCAGTCCAAACAAAATTCTTGGAATTTTTAAGGCTCAGAATAGTGGTAGGCACCATTTGACCAAGTAGGAGATGAAAGTTCCAAAGTCGTGATCCTGCCATTTAGCTTTTGTAACTTGTGGATAGTCTTCGGAGCTTTTATATTGAGAATGGCCTCCATCTTTTCTGGGTTAGCCTGAATACCTCTATGGGATATCATGAATCCTAGGAATTTTCCTGCTTTGACTCTGAAGATGCATTTTTCTGAATTCAACTTAATCCTGGACTCGCTCAATAATTAGAGAACCTAATCCAAATCCACTGGGTGTTGCTTTGTATACTTTCTCTTGATAATAATGTCTTCCACGTATACTTCCATATTTTTCCTAATCTGGTCTCTAAGTACATGGTTAATCATCCTCTGATATGTTGCTCTGACATTCTTTAGTCCGAAGTGCATTACCTTGTAGCAGTAAAAACCTTTATGGGTGATGAAGGATGTCTTCTCTTAGTCTTTTTTCTTCATCGATATCTGGTGATATCCTTGCACTGTATTAACAAAATTGTATAGACTATAGCTGATAGTTGAGTCTACTAGTTGGTCAATTATTGGTAGTAGGTAGTTATCCTTGGGGCATGCTCAGTTGAGGTAAGTATAGTCCATACACATCCTATACTTACCATTTCATTTCTTGACTAGCACCACATTAGCTACCCATTCTTGGTGGGTAACTTCTTTGATAAACCTGGCTTCTAACAACTTCTTCGTTTCCTCAATGATTATCTTCTACCTTTTGTATGCAAAGGTTCTTTTCTTCTAGATCACTGGCTACGCCCCTGGTCTAATGTTCAAGCTATGCGAGGTAATATGGGGATCTACCCTAGTTATTTCAGATGCCCGAGAAGTGAAATCCTCTGAGTGCTTAATAAGAACTTTCCTTATTCCTTGCTTGGTGTCATAGTTGAGCTCATTGCCGATCTTTACCATTTTCCTATCAGTAATTTGTAATGTCTCAGTGTCATTGACTGGTTGAGGTCCAATTCCTTGCTTCTCAATTTCCCAAGTTTCTAAGGGGAAGGCTTCTGTCTAAGGCTTGATTGCCATCTGGTAGCATTACTTAGCCATGTGCTGATCTCCGTAAATCATGAGAGTTCTACCCTCGATTGGAATCTTCATAGTCAAGTGTCAGATACTTATGACTGCATTTATTTTGTAAAGTGCTAGTTGTCCTATGATACCGTTATATGCTAGTGGGAGATCCACCACATTGAATAGAGCTTTAACAACTTTTTTTTCTTTATTGTCCCGGTTTCCAAATTCCAGATTTAACTTTACAATCCCTATCGGTTGTATGGTTCCGCTATAAAAGCTTGTAATGGGATGTTGGATGGCTTTCAGGTTTGTGATGGAGCCTACCATTGCTTTGTAAGCATTCCAAGACAGTGCATTGATGGTGATTCCGTTATCAACCAATAACCTCTTCACTAGATAATTGTTAATATATACGCTTATCACTAGGGCATTATAGTGGGGGTGGCGAACATGAACCTTGTCTTATGAATCAAATACAATCTCTTTTTTTTTAAGGTTGGTCCTTCTCCATGGCTCCTTTTAGGTTTCTTCTCAGCATTTTCTACTCCAATAATCATGTTAATGATGTCGGCTGGCTCATTCCGAGCCCTCTTTATTTCTGGCCTATATTGCCTATAGGCATCTGCATTCCTGGTTCCTCTAGATGCGTTAGTGAAATTCTTAAGTTTTCCATTTTTCACCAGTCTCTCTATGGCATTCTTAAGTTCTATACAAGCCTTGATGTCGTACCCGTATTCCTAATGATACTGGCAATAGTGTTCCCTATCTTGCGTGGCTCTCCAGCTTGGGCTTATTCTTTTGGTTGGGGTAATTCTGATGCCATTTTGTCTAACCCACATGAGGAGTCTAGATCTGGAGGTATTTAGAGGTGTGTATTTGTTTGCTTCCTTCTCAAATCTTTCTATCGGGTTTCTGAAATTTATTCAAGGGAAGCTTACTCGTCTGGATCTTGATCTTTCCTTTTTAGTTGGTGATTTTTCTTTTTCCTTTCACATCCTTCTATCTTCATCCATCTTTATCATTTTGACCGCCATAGCCATTACTTCCACAAAAGTGCCAGGTTCCTTTGTCATTATCTTGTCTTTGAGCTTTCTGAGTCTAGTGCCATTTTTCAAGGCTTTTATATCAACTTTGTCTATAAGGTTTTTAATTTGCATGACTACCTTATTGAATCGATCAAGGTAGCTTCAGAGGGACTCATCGGCCTCTTGTCGACACATCCGGAGATCGTTGATGTTTTTGGCAAAGGGAATATTGGTGATGAACCAAGTATGGAACTTCTCTACCAGGTCCTCAAAAGAGGTGACAGAGTTTTCTAGGAGCCGGTGAAACCATTTTTGGGCATTCTTTGTAAGTGTGCTTGGGACGACCCTGCACATGATTCCGTTATTAACATTATGGAGCAACATTCTTATTCTAAACGAGGATATATGGTTGACGGGATCTCCAATTCCATCATATTGATCTAGTTGTGGGACTTTGAACTTAATTGGGGTCTCTATTTGGATTATCCTCTTTATGAATGGTGTTCTGCCTTCCATAATACATTCATCTTCCTTCCTTGGTCTCGTGCGGGCTTTGTGTATAACTTCTTTAACCCTCTGGGTTAACTTCGAGTCATCAAGAGCTAAAATTGTTGAACTAGATTCCCCTTCTAGAACTTTGCCCTTCCCTTTGTTCGCCTCAAGTATCTCTGGAGGTGTTGTATTGTCGTCAATGTGAGCCAGCCCATAATTGTCGCTTTGAACTAAGGTGTTCAATTATTACTGCATTAGGGCTATCTAAGCTTGGATATTTTGTATCATTACTTCCTTGATGGTTGGGGTGAGGTTGAGTGTTTGGGTTACAGTGTTCAGGTTAGGCGTAGTTACAGTTGGTGTATCTGTTAGGCTTGGAAAAGGTACGAAAGGTATTGGTCAGTGATGGTGTTGTAATGGGGCATAATATGGAAAGTCAATGCCCAAAATCGACCACCCCTGGGTATTTCCAAGAGGAAAGTGTGTACCTCTGGATGAAGGTCTAGCATTCTGGAAGGTTGCTAAAGGTACTACTGTTGGGAGAGGTGTTGATAGATTGATTGGAGGAATGGGTGTCGAGAGGTTGATGTGAGTATCTGGAGTCAAGATTGGCGATGGGCTAGAAGTCATGGTATCAATGTCTTAACTTGGCGGATGTACAAATGGCTTTCCCTAAGAGTTCTCCACAGACGACGCCACTTGAAAACTTATTTCTAGAACTCTTAAGCTTGGAACCCTGCAGGTGATCAACAAAGAGAAAAGTGAGAGGTGGGGAGGATCCCCACAAACACTCCAATGCCTAAGTCAGAAAACATAAAGAGAAACTAGAAAGAAAATGAGAACAAATGGAATATGAGAAAATAGAATGAATGAGGAGGAGGGATATGAGGTCTTATTTATAGTGATACTTAAACCTGAGAAGAGTAGGATTCCACTTTGGATAGGAATCCTAGACCAAATAGGAGAGTATTCCTTCTTCATTTGGGAGTCTTCTTGAGGCAGGAACCTTTTCCTAAATGGATTTGGTCGTCTTTCCTTTATGAGTAACCTATATAGGAAATAAAGATTTTTAATTAAACAAAAATTTATGTATGTGGGGTATCAATATCATACATTAAGTTGTCACTAGCTTAATTTAATCAGGTTATAATAAATCAGTAAAGGACATTGGCAATGATTGTTTTAATGACCTCATATGGATGTCTTCGTTTCAAGATGTGGTAAGGAGCACGAGTGGTGATGTGTTGGAATGCAAAATGCATCCTCTCATTTATGACCTTACACAACATATTGCAGGCGATGAATTTGTTCTTCTAGAACATGGTCATTTACTAAGAAATATAGCCAAAGCTCGACATGCATTTGTGGTTTGTGATTTTAGGTCTTATGTCATTCTAGAAGAATTATTTAAAGCAAAGAATTTACAGAACCTTTTATTATTGTTCTCTAATGTTGGCTTTAAAGAAGTCCCACACAATTGGTTTTCAAGCTTTAAACGACTACGAATCTTAGATTTAAGCGGCAATGGAATAAAAAAACTTCACAACTTTGTTTCCTTCTTGAAATTCTTAAGGTACCTTAACCTCTCAAACACCCTTGTAAAAGAATTGCTAGAAACATTATTCAGCCATCCTAATTTGCAAGTGGTGAATCGCTCAGTTGCTCTAATATACTTGAATTACCAAATGAATTAAAAGCACATGCACTTCGACATTTAATCCTAAGTGGTTATTCTAACTTGACTCACTGGACATGTAAAGAATTTCCTAAGGGTTTACAAACACTGCCATTTTTCTTAGTGAATTATGATGTGAGCCTTTGGCACCTAAATTGCCTCTCACTTAATGGCGAACTAACCATTAAACATTTAGAAAATGTGAAGCGTGCAAGTAGTGCTGCATTAGCAAATTTAAGTAAAAAGCTAGACCTTTATTCATTGGGTCTATTATGGGGAAATGACCTTCAAGATGTACAATTGAGTGTTAAAGATGATTGTGATATTGAACAAGTGCTTAAGTTTCTCAAGCTGCATCAAAATCTAAAATGTTTATCTGTAATACGATATCCTAGAATTTGTTTCCCAAAATGGATGGTTTCTTTTAAGTTTCTTAATTTACTGAAAATAGTTTTGATCAACTTACGAAGATGTGAGAATCTCCCAACATTAGGGACTTTGCCATTTCTATATATTATTCACTTACAGGGGATGCATGGTGTAAAGAAAATAGGCAGTGAGTTCTATAAAGAAGACACATGCAGATTATTCTCATCATTAAAAGTGCTGACACTCATAGACTTCCTTCATCTGAAATTCTAGTGGAATGCTAATGGAAGATAAGAATTCCCTTCCTTGGTTAGCTTAAAAATCAATGAATGTCCGAATTTGATAAATATAGCATATTTTCCATCCATTCAAAGTCTTGAATTATGCAACTGCAATGAAATGATACTAAGGTCAGTTGTGAACCTATCCTCCCTTTCCAATCTTGTTATTGATGTCATTATGGGACGTTTGGTTCTTCTGGCAAACTTGCTTGAGAATAATAGACATCTTGTATCTCTAACAATTAGCTCCTATCTCAAGCTTCAGTTGATCCCTTCAAGCTTAGGAACCCTTGATTCTCTGAAATCCTTGGCAATTCGTTGGTGTAATGAGCTCTTGTCTGTGCTGATGGAAATTAAAAATCTTACCTCCCTAGGCTCCTTAGAAATTAATGAATGTCATGGCCTCTCTGCTTTGCCTGAAAAAATAGGAGGTCTAAAGTCTCTTCAAACTTTGTCCATAGAGAATTGTAGTAACTTAATGTCTATGCCAATAGGACTGCAAAATCTAAGAGCTCTTGAGCACTTAATAATCATGTACTATCCAAATCTAGTATCTTTGCCTTCTGAGTGGTAAATCCTTTATGTCCTGAAGAGCTTGTGCATTCTGAGTTGTCCTGCTCTGTCTTCTCTTCCTGAAGGGCTAAAACATGTCACAACATTGCGGAGTCTTGAAATACATAGCTATGATAGTTTGAAGGAGTTACCTTAATGCTATATAGCACGAAAACAGAAATAGGAAAATGGAGAAATGGATGCAGGGAAACTCCATTTTTTAAAATATAGGAAGTGGAAACGTGTAAATATTAAAAGTATATGGGTATATAAATAAATATTAAAAATAAACTAATATATGTAAATCTTGAAAAATTTTATTTATTTTATAAAATAATAGTATAATTTTAGAAATTATTTTGTTTAGTTAAGAAAAATATAAAATTCTGTTTTAATCTGTCTCATTTCTTATTTAGGAACATACTATAGGAATATATTTTTCAAATTGGAAACATGTTTTCTAATTTTTCATATTTATGGAAACAGCTCCGAAACGTTTCCAAGAAGTTTCTGAAACATGGAAACACCTATTTGGAGAAGTTTATGTGCATCATAGCCTGAATGGATTGACAATTATAAGTTTCTTAAGTCTTTGGTGATATGCGATTGTCATAATATTACATCACTTTTGCATGGTCTGCAACGTGTATCTACACTCCAGCATCTGTCTATTCAAGATTGTCCAGCTCTTGAAGAACGATGCAAGAACGGTGGTGAGGACTGGCCAAAGATAGCTTATATTGCCCACACACACATTGGATCACCGGAACTCAGGGAAGAAAATGCTGCCAGCAGCTTATCTGGTCAAATTTGATACTTCTAATCATGTCCTAGGTATGTTATTTCTTTCTCTTTTTTTTAATATTTGATTTAGCAAAAAGAAATAATTCATAATGATTTGTGGGATTCACCTGGAATATTTTGTGTATAGTCAAGTACCGATTTGTTAATCAAACTATACCATAATATGTTTCTACCTGTAGTTGATATTACGGAACTGGATTTACATTCCTATTTCAAAGTTAAATTTTAATTATATTGCTGAATTCTTTAAAGCGAGAGTGCTCTTATCTTTCTTTGCAGGTTCTAAGTTGTAGCATGATGTTTGATGATCTACAGTGTATAGCATTTGCCAAATTAGTTCCGCATTTCATGCTGCTCCTGGTAGTTATGCGCTACAACCATGCTGCGTGCAATGGCTTCCTCTACTTCCTTGATTTGTGCACGCATGTTTTGCATTTAGCAAGGATTTTGTAAATAAAGTAGTGGTCTTTTACATGTTTTGTGCCATTTGTATTTTATAGTTTGAAGTGACGACAATGTTGTATGGTTGTATGGACAAAAAAAAAAGAGTTGCCAGTATATGCTTTCTTTCTTTCTTTTTGAACAAGATGATATGTATTATTATATTAAAGTAATGGTCTTTTACAGATTTTGTGCCATTTGTATTTTGCAGTTTAAAAGGACAATATTGTATGGTTGTATGAAAAAAAAAAAAAAAAGAACTTGCTACATGCTTTTTTTTTTTTCAACATAACATACTACATGCTTTCTTTCTTTATTTTTTAACATAACATACTACATGCTTTCTTTCTTTATTTTTGAACTAGATGATATATATTCATTCTATTAAAGGTTACCGACAATGTTGCACAATGTTTTGTAACATGTCCACAATTGCGTGCTAATAATAGCAAGTGGAAGGCTGAAGGTCTTTTTTTTTTTTTTTTTAATTTAGGATGAGAGATTTTTGTGGGTTTGGGCTACAGATTTGAAGTGAAATATCTCGTGCTCAACGCTGGACTTTGGATGGATTTAAGGTGACAAGGATAAAGTTCCATTGATAAAATTTTGGGCTAGCTCTTTTTTTAAAGAAAGATTTTGTATTTGAGCTCAATTTATAGTAGCAAATGGAATCACTATTTTAAGGAATATCGAGAATATTAGTACAATTGCATGTAACCGGTGTCCACTATTTTACGGATTTTTATAAAAGTAGATAATGTTTTATGTAATAATTTGTTATATAAATAGTGTTGTTATAAAAAAAAAAAGTTTTATGTTATCATTTTTCAATTGATAAATTTTTATGTATGTGGGAATAAATATGTTATTTTTACTCAAAAATTATTAATATTTTAGTGTTTGTGAGAATACTATTAATATGGTAAATTTATAAATATGTCATTGTTTCCTTTACAACGAGCCTTGTGTAAAATATCCACCTTTTAAAATAATTACACATATAGTTATTTTTATTAAAATTACACGCGTGCCCTTCTTGATTCTTGATGCCTTCAATGGCTGATCAGATCCCCGTTTTTGGCTCCAACATCAGAGTTCCTCTTGTTCTCACGCTCTTATGGCTAACTTTCCATCAACTTCCACACTCCCGAGCTTACCGCTTCCTTCTGCAGGCAGGATCGCGTCTCAAACCTCTCAAGCAACTCCACGCTTACATTGTCGTCGCAGTCGATCCCTTCCCACCAAGCTTCTCAATCAATTTAACCTGCGCTGGATGCTCCATTAACTACACTCGCCAAATCTGGTTTGCCATTTTATTGTTTTAGGTTTTAATGGACATGCAACCTATGGATGATTTTTATTTTTTGCTTTTTGGAGTTTATAATAAAGTTGTTAAATTTCGGTTGAAAGCTTAGAGTATTGAAAGATGGAGTTTATTTTCCCCCCTAAATCATATCGTGGTTCACCAAAATTGATTGTCAAACAAAAATTGGAAATTGGAACATACTGCTCTCATTTTGTCATTACTGCTGATGGGTACTGGTTTTCAGGGTCAGGATATCAGTTCACTGAACAATTTCTACATAGGATAGATGAAGTAGCTTTTATTGTGTTTTTGAATCCTTGGGTGAATATCTTAAGCTTGGGGATCCTTCCTGTTCAGCTAGAACAATCATTCTGGCTGGTTCCCACATCCTTATTTGTCGTGGAATATGTGTTACAGTCCTTGTTTTTTACTGCCTATCATGCCTTCTTGCTATCTTGGAGCTGATGGTCTAGCGAGGAATAAGGCTTTGAAGCCTATCCATCACAACCGTCCTGGTTTTATTCTCTCAATTACCTCTGCAGAAAATTAACTGGAGATAGCTAGACCAAGACAGTTGTTTGTTCTTTTTACTAGAGTTCATCTATCATTGATGTCATAGTTGTTTGTTCTTTTCCACTTGTCTTAAAAGTGGTTCTTGTTGAACTCCAATGTGCTGTCTCGCATTCAGCTGTCATTTTGTGAAGGGATTCCGTCTCATCTCTGGTTTTTAATTTCGATGAATTGTATACTGGTTATTTGCTTTCTTTATAACTTGAACAATTGTCACTTTTGCTTATACTTTTCAATCTGCATGCAGTTGTAAAAGATATTAAGTATGCCGATAGTCATGAATAGTTGAAAGTAGATGACAATTCTGCTACTGTTGGTATAACCGACCATGCTCAAGATCATTTGGGTGATGTTGTGTATGTTGAATTACCTGAAGTGGGTACAACTGTAACTCACGGAAATAGTTTTGGTGCAGTTGAGAGTCTTAAGGCTACTAGTGATATCAATTCTCCTGTTTCAGGAAAAGTGGCTGAAGTCAATGAAGAGCTAAACAGCTCCCCTTCTTTGGTTAGTCCTGTTATATGGAGCCTTCTTTTTTTTTTTTTTTTTGCCCCCTTCTCTTTTACCTACAAATTTATGTTTTTTTTTGTTTTTTTTATAATAATTTTAGCGTCTTGGTACGTCTAATAAATGTTTTGGGTTGATGTGTTGGATTTTTGTTCTTTGGAAATTGAATATTATCCAATTTCTCACTTTCAATTTCAGCACATGCATTCTATGGACTAACAAGTGCACTTTTTACGTTTGAACTGAAATGCTGGTATATTCTATAATCCTCTTTCATCTTGAATCATAATTAATTGGATACGGGACTTATATACATCATTATTTTCTTGAATTTATATACCTTGGGAGAGGATTCTTTGGGAATTGGGCTGTTTGATCTGTGTGCATGTTGCATTTTGGTCTATGTGGCAGGAATGTAACTATTGCGTGTTTTTTATAATAATTTTTTTATTTTAATTTTATATTTTTATTAGTAAATTATAAGAATAATATATAAATCATATGCTATTCTTATATTATTTATACATATTATGTGTTTATTATAAAAATACATACAACATTGAACATTTGTTTATTGCTAGATATAGTTTATTAAAAATTAAAAATAGGTATATGATATTACTTGTTGAAGTAGGTTGTTGAAAATACAAAACAAGTGACATATTCATTATTCAGTTATGAAAATGCCTTAAAGGGGAGGTAAATAAGGCAATTGAACAATAAACGGAAATTAAAAGAATTCTTTGCAATAATTAAAATAATGTTGAGAATGAATAATGATGAACATAGAGATTTAAAGAGTTCAGATTTTCAACAATTCTACATCTCCACCTAATTTATCTCTAAGTTAAGATTTTTAATTTCCACAATCTTATTCACAATATTAAAATTACACGAGTTTGTGGCTCACTCTTTTAACCTTGCAACTTGAGTTTTCAAGGCTCACTTAAAAACTAAATTCTCAAGCGTTTTGATGGCTAAACACTTAAACTAATTCTTTTATAATAGAATCTCACTCCCTTTTTCTAAACCCAGAAAATAGAAGAACAAAAGTACTTATTCTAACACTCACCAACTCTTACAAGAGTTATATAAATATAAAAGGAATTTTAAGAGCTTAATTGAATGCTTAAGAGAGTAAAATGAATAAACAAGTTTCTTAAATTTTTAATTGAACTCTAGGAGTTGTTTATATAGATAAACAACTTAGATTATGACTGTTGTATGTATTGATTATGTCTCCAATATCTCTTGTTGATTTTTGAATCATTTTGGACTTATTTCTATCAGAACGCTGCTCATGATCGTGAGGAGGAACCCTAGTTCGTGAACATCAGTTTTGAGGACCTTTGCATTCAAAAATATTCGTTGAATGTTGTTAGGATTGGCCTTACGAGCTGGAGCTTGCTCATCATGATCATGAGGAGCATTGTGAATTTTGGCAAAAATGAGCTCCTAAGGCACTATATAAGGTCTGTGTGAAGGGCTCGTGAGGTGCTCATGAGCAGACCACTGCAAGTCCAAAAATGTATATTTTTTGTATATAATTGCTTCTCAAAAATTAGGGGCTTGCATAGTTTGAGATATTTCATCGAAATGTATATAAATACTCTTTTAAGGAGTATTTCATAGTCTTCAATCATTCAACAATTAATTTTGATAATTGATCAACTTCCTATACACTCGAATGAAATTATTAGAATCTAAATTGTTTGCCAACCAAAATTATGAGTTTCATAATGCAAATTGCCAACAATCTCCCCCTTTTTGGCTTTGACAACCAATTTGATAAGATAATAAATAAAGTGGATGAGTGTTAAAAATAGATAACATGAATAAGAAAAATAACTCCCCCTTAATATATGCATGTATTTAATAAAATGCATCTGTATTAGAGCAAAAAAAAAAAGAATTATTATAGCATATATAAGGATGACACACCATGTTTTAAAAACAAAACAAATAATTATAAAGGAAATGAAAAACATGATACCAATTGAAAATGGTTAAAAAAAATTTCTCCTTTATATAAATATATTTATTTATTTCTCCCCTTTTTAGATATGATAAGAAATATAAATTTAATATTTTATTCCATTTTTGTTAAAAATAAAAATGACATAAAATTTAACATGAGGGATAAAAAGAAATATGGTTTAACATGACAAATGTGTTAAAAACATAAAAATATGAAAACATAATCATTTAAATAAATGTTAGGCAATATAAAGGAAATATTTTCAAACATATATACATGTAGTACTACTTAAATGCATCACAAACATAGTACATATAGCACTTATTTTAAAAATTGACAAACTTAACTATTACATGATCATATAGAACTTAGTTAGCTAACATACATTATCATATAGCACTTAAACACAATTACCTAACACTTTTCTCCCCCTTTGTAGAAGACAAAAAGAAAAGAGAGAGATATAAAGGAAAAATAAACCTGAAGGAATCAAGTGACCTTATTTCCCATGTCACATAATTGAATTCAACAATTCACACAAGTAACCTTATTTCTCATGTCACATAATTGACTTATACTTAATAAATTGTATTTAAAACTATCAATAAGCAATACATGATGAGTAGATAAGGATTGAGGATTATCGATTGCTCTAATACCTACAATTTTTCCTTTAGCATTATTTCTGAATGTGACATGTCCTCCATCTTTTACATCAAGCTTGTTGAATTGTTCCTTATCTCCTGTCATGTGTCTTGAACATCCACTATCGAGATACCACTTGCTTTTTGTTCTTGTGGACTTTAAACACATCTATATGAGACAATTTAAGCATTCTTTTGAACTTAAACCTTTCTTAGTATAGCTTGGTTAGTCTCAAGATAATTTAAAGGAAGCAAATTCATGTGTAATCTTCTATAGTAGCACACATTGTTGGTATGTCCTTTGATTATGCAATACGAACATACAATATTTTTAAATTTATTTCTCCTAGGATGATATGCTTTCTTAGTGTGTGAAACATGCCTTTTGTGTTGTGGTGGTGAGTGTCTCCTAAAATTTTTTTAAGTCATAGTGTGAGACATGCATTGACAATGACAATGTGTATTTTGATAGGTTTGTGCAATATGTTTAGTTCCATTGTATCTAGTGTACATGTAAGCGTGCTTTGGTTGTGGTATTCTAACATGTGTTTAACTTTTTATGCCAATGAGGGTTGTGTCATATGAGACTTCCCTTTATTATTTGACATATGAGACACTTAACTTTGAATGCTATGGTCTCAATTGGTTTAGAGGTAGAGTGAATTGAATTGCATAATATTTTAACAAATTTAATATATGATGATGATGAGGAAGAAGCCTTTCGATTCTCATATCCTAATCCATGAGTGTTTCCATAGAGTTTTTTAGAGTCAAGAAGATTATCTAAACTCTCCTTTCCTTTTTGGAATTTGAAAATGGAATTCTTTAATTCTAATATCTCATTAGAAAGCTTATGATTTTCATCACTTGCTTTCTTGAGTTGCACTTCCAAGGAATTTAAAGATTTTAGATCACTAGCAAGTTTATCATTTAACTTAACTAGATTTGAAAATTCATTTCTAAAATTTTTGAATTCCTTAGTTAAGCTAGATAACTCATGCTTATAATAATTTTTCTTAGATATTAAGCTTTTTCATTTAAGCAAGAGTTTACTCACAATAAAGCTCTCAACATCATCATCATATTCATCATAATCACAATAATCATCATAAGAAAAGTTAGAAGTAGATGATACCTCTTTTTCATGTTTAAGAGTAAATAAGTAAAGATTGTCCACTTCTTATTGTTCCTCTTCCTTTTTAAATTTGGAGAAGTCATCTTGAGGAGCTTTAAAGGCCTTTTTTTTATCCTTTGCTCCCTTGTTCTTGAATTTGAGTTTGGGGCACTCACTTCTAATATGTCCTGGTTTCTTGCACTCATAACAAGTAACCTTTTTGGTTTTCTTTTTGCTTTCTCCTTTATACTTCTTGTTGAATTCTCTAGTTCTTGAGAAATTTTTCTGCCTCAAGAATTTCTTGAAGTTGCTAATAAGCATGGCAAGGTCACCATCTTTATCACTAGAATATTCAAGGCTTTTATCTTCATTATCATTTTGTGAAGCTTTTAGTGTTATGTTCTTCTCTTTTCCTTTTCTTCTTGTTCTTCTCTTATTTATTTAATTATAAGCTCATGTATTAGGAGTTTTCCAATAAGCACATCGGTTGAGAGAGTTGAAAGGTTTTGTGCTTCCTCAATTAAAGTAACTCTAGATTCCCAATCCTTCTTAGGTAAGATTCTTAGAATCTTATTATTCTTTTCGTCCTTTGAGAAATGTTTTTCAAGTTTCTTGAGGGTGGTGAGAAGAGCATTGAGGCGGTTTGTCATTTCTGCAATTGATTCTTATGGTTTCATCTTGAAGAGTTCATACTTATACATGTGGAGTTGAACCTTCTTGCTTCTCACTTGAACATTTCCTTCATAATGATTTTCAAGTGTCTCTCATACTTCTTTTATAGATTGGCAATGTTGAACCTTGCCACCTTCTTCTCTAGACATGGAAGAGAGTAATGTGATCATAACTCTCTTATTTTTATGATTCTCATCTTTTTGAGTTTCATTCCATTGACTTCTTTTGAGAATCACTTGCACATCATCAATTTTGGCTTTAGGAGGTTCCTAACCATCTAGAATGACATCCCACAATTTAATAGAATCACTATCAAGATAGAGTTCCATTTTAAATTTTCAATGTAGGTAATCACTTCCATCAAAGAATGGTTTTAATAAAGAGACATTTTTAATTTCACTTGCCATGATCTTGTTTTTTAGCAATTAAGTTCCTAGAATTTAAGCTCTGATACCAAATGAAAATGCCTTATAGGGGGGATGAATAAGGCAATTGAACAATGAACAAAATTTAAAAGAATTCTTTGTAAGAATTAAAAGAATGTTGAAAAGGAAGAATGATAAACACAAAGATTTAAGGAGTTCAGATTCTCTACAATCCTACGTTTCCACCTAACTTATCCCCAAGTTAGGATTTTTAATTCCCACAATCTTATACACAAGATTGAAATTACATGAGTTTGAGGCTCACTCTTTTAACCTTACAACTTGAGTTTTCAAGGCTCACTTAAAAACTAAATTCTCAAGTGTTTTGATGACTAAACACTTAAAATAATTCTTTTAAAATAGAATCTCACTTTCCGTTTTCTAAACCTAGAAAATAGAAGAGCAAGAGTATCTATTCTAACACTCACCAACTCTTACAAGAGTTATACAAATATAAAATGAATTTGAAGAGAGTTTTGAGAGCTTAATTGAATGCTTAAGAGAGTAAAATGAATAAACAAGTTTCTTAAACTTTTAATTGAACTCCATGAGTTGTTTATATAGATAAACAACTTAGATTATGATTGTTGGATGTATTGATTATATCTCCAATGTCTCTTATTGATTTTTGAATCATCTTGAACTTATTCCTGTTAGAACACTGCTCACAATCATAAGGAGGAACCTTGGTTCATGAGCATCAATTTTAAGGACCGTTGCATTCAAAAATATCCATTGAATGTTGTTAGGACTGCCCTCATGAGTTGGAGCTTGCTCCTCACGATCATGAGGGCAGCTTATGAGGAGCATTGTGAGTTTTGGCAAAAAAAAGCTCCTGAGGCATGATATAAAGTTGGCTCATGAGGTGCTCGTGAGCATACCATTGTAAGTCCAAAATGTATATTTTTGGTATATAATTGCTTCTCAAAGATTGGAGACTTACATAGGTTAAGATATTTCATCGATGTATATTAATTCTCTTTTAAGGTGTATTTCATTATCTATAATCATTCAACAATTAATTTTGATAATTGATCAACTTCCTATACACTTGAATGAAATTATTAGAATCTAAATTATTTGTCAAATTCCAAAGTTAGGAGTTTAATCATGTAGATGGTCAACAAGTTAACTACATTTCTGAATATTATCCAAATATTTTCTGAATATTATTCATATATGTTGAAAGTGCAAAGCATGTGTCATATCATTTATTCAACATTGTTGAATATTATCCGAATATTTTCTGAATCTTATTCATACATGTTGAACATGCAAAATAGTTGTCATATTCATTATTCAATATTTTTGAATATTATCCGTATATTTTTGGAATTTTATTCGTATATGTTGAAAATAAAAAACATGTGTTATATTCATTATTCAATTATATACATTTTTTAATATTATCCGTATATTTGCTGAATCATATTCATATATGATACATAAAAAAAAGTATATGATATGACTATAATAAATATTTGAAACTCAAAAAGAGTATTTAAAAGTAAGAATAATATTTGAAATTGAAAATAATATCTCAAACTCGTAAAAACAATATCTGAATATGATAATATCAGTAAGTATATATTGTTAAAAAAATTATCAAAGAAATAGTTGGCCTTGAGTAATAAATTTCAAATATAATTGTATTCAATTAATTAAAATAAAAATAATAAAAATAATTGATATATGCACATCAATTAATTTGAATCCAAGTGCTCTTTTTTTTTTTTTTCAAATGCATGAAACTTGAAAAATATGTTTCATTTATTTCTATTTTATTATTTGTATATTTTAGTTTATTTTTCATGTATAAAATGAATAACATAATATCAGCCTAATATATATATAAATATACATATCTATATTTTAAAATATTTTTCTAGGATTTTTGAAACTTTAATTATTTATTAAAACTAACATGAGTTATAAAATTTCAATATCTTAATTATAATCTTTGAAATAGAGCACAACGCTTATATATATATTAATACTCAAAACAAAAAACAAAAAAACTAAGTATAAAAAATAAAAATAAGGAAAAAAAAAATTTTAAAAATAAGGATAACATAAAATAAGACAAAACAAGACAAAAAAAAATAAATAAGAAAGAGAGAAAATTAAAAAATAAATATAAGGATAAAAGAAAAAATGAAAAAACAAGGATAATAGAGAGTAAGAAAAAAATAGATAAAAAATAGAGAAAAAATAAAAAAGATAAAATAAAATTAAAAAAATAAGTAAAAATTGAAAAAATAAGAATAACAGAGAAAAAGAAAAAAAATAAAACATAAGAAAAGAAATAAGGATAACAGAGAAAAAAGAAAAAAAGAAAAAAAAGAAAAAATAAGGATAAAAGAAAAATAAAAAAGGGGAGAAAATAAAAATTAAGAAAATTAAAAATAAGGATAATAGAGAGAAAAAAGGAATAAAAATAAAAAAGAAAAAAAGGAGAGAAAATAAAAATAATAATGAAGAAATAAGAAGAATGCAAACGGGATAAAAATGAAAAAAATTAAGAAAAGTGGACACTCTTGAAAATAAAATGGGTATTCATGTAATTAATGAAAAAAATGGGTATTTTGTTGGAAACTAAAGTTCAAAAGTTGTATATTTATGTAAATTTTCAAGTCTTACTTCCTCAGTTATTTAATCTTGGTCTATTGATCTAATAAAAAATTTAAACATTTTTGACTTATTACAATTTTATATTTTAGCTCACTTTTAAAATTTTTATAAAAATATTCAAATTTGATAAATTAATAGCAATTGTAGCTCAAAGTTGATTTTGGTCAAAATTAAGCATGAAAATGTTGACGAGTCATTATAAATGACACTATTGATTTGAAATATATTGCCACATCAACTAAATGTTTGTATAAAATGACCATATATTTTAGATTTATAATAAAATTTTTCCAAATTTATAATTTGGACATAGATATTTAATTTTTCTAAATATATTACATTTTATCATTAAATATGTAATTTTTTTAGAAGTTAACTATAATATTTAAATCATTAATTATTTTTATAATTTGTATAGTTTTAAAAAATATACGTTATACATTTAACACTAAAATATATTAATTTAATTACTAAATTATTTCAAAATAAACTAATATTTGCATAATTAATAAAAAAAATTAATCTAATTAATAAAATATTTACATAATTTTATATTTTATATTTAAATTATTTATTATTTAAAAGAAAAAAAATAAAAAAAAAGAAAAAAATAAGGATAATGGAGAAAAAATAAAAAAAGAAAAAATAAGGATAAAAGAAAAATAAAAAAGGGGAGAAAAATAAAAATTAAAAAATTAAAAATAAGGATAACAGATAAAAAAAATAAAAATAAGGAATAAAAATAAGGATAAAATAAAAAGAAAAAAGAAAAAAGGGAGAGAAAATAAAAATAATAATGAAGGAATAAGAAGAATGCAAATGGGGATAAAAATGAAAAAAAATTAAGAAAAGTGGGCATTTTTTGAAAATAAAATGGGTATTCATATAATTAATGAAAAAAGTGGGTATTTTGTTGGAAACTAAAGTTCGAAAGTTGTATATTTATGTAAATTTTCAAGTCTTACTTCCTCAGTTATTTAATCTTGGTCTATTGATCTAATAAAAAATTTAAACATTTTTGACTTGTTACAATTTTATATTTTAGCTCACTTTTAAAATTTTTATAAAAATATTCAAATTTGATAAATTAATAGTAATTGTAGCTCAAAGTTGATTTTGGTCAAAATTAAGCATGAAAATGTTGACGAGTCATTATAAATGATATTATGGATTTGAAATATATTGTCACATCAACTAAATGTTTGTATAAAATGACCATATATTTTAGATTTATAGCAAAATTTTTCCAAATTTATAATTTGGATTAATTTTTCTAAATATATTAAATTTTATTATTAAATATGTAATTTTTTTTAGAAGTTAACTATAATATTTAAATCATTAATTATTTTTATAATTTGTATAATTTTAAAAAATATTAGTTATACATTTAACACTAAAATATATTAATTTAATTACTAAATTATTTCAAAATAAACTAATATTTGCATAATTAATAAAAAAATTTTGAATCTAATTAATAAAATGTTTACATAATTTTATATTTTATATTTAAATTATTTATTATTTAAATATAAAATTTTAAATGTGCATTATTTATTTAATACTAAAATACAACAATGCACTAATAAATTATTTAAAAAATAAAATATTTCACATAATTAATAACTATAAATGTTAGTAAAATTAAATATAGTTATTAATTATTTAAACATTTTCTTGAAATAATTTAGTAATTAGACTAATGTATTATATGTTTGTATTTTTATAAATTATAAAAATAATTAATAAATTTTTTCAATGAAAAAATAATTAATAATTTAAGTATTATTTTTAGCTGCTAAATATTACATATTTAATAATAAAATATAATATATTTAAAAAAAATTAAGATATTTATGACAAAATTACTACAAATCAAATAATTGTCTTTTGATTTTGTTCATTTGAGAATATGTGATCAAAGCTTTGCACTCTTCCTTTAATCTTTGCGTCTATGCAGCTCCGTCTCGTGATCCTGCTTTGGTCGTCAAAAGTGGGATCTGGGTTAATGTTGATTTCATGTTTGGATCCCATCCCTCCATTTTTGCACCGAACCAAACAGTTCGTGATTCATTCAGAGTTCATTTGTTAAGCTAAATGAGTCAAGCTTAAACTTCGTTTTTAAGTTTGTAAATTAAATGAGCTGAGCTTAAACTTCTTTAATTTCGATTTGTTAAAGCTCACGAATAGGCTCGTTCAGCTCGGTTACAGACTCGTTTATAAGTTTATTTACAAGCTCGTTTATAAACTCATTTATAGGTTCATTAACAGACCTGTTATATTAGGTGATGATGTTAAATAAATATAATTTAATTTAAATATTAATATTCAATAAATATCATTTAATTTATTAAGTCAATATTATATAGTACTAATTTTATATTAAGTAAAGACAATACTAATTAAATTAGTAATAATTAATATAAAATATTACATATGACAATTCTATGTACTCATGATAATATTATATAATTTTTGCTTATAAATTAACATTATAATAAGTAAATATTATACAATACTAATTAAATATTTAGCAAATAATAAATTTCTTCAATAAATAAAAAATTAAGTAATATTTGTATTTTAAAGTAATATATAAGAATTAATATTAGATAATGAAAATTTTAAGTAATAGATAAATATAATATTAAGTAATATTTGTATTTTAAATCAAAACTATGAAATTTTAATATTATAAGCAATTTCAATATTACAAAAATATGTAGTTTGAGATTATAAAACAATATAATGTCTAATTAAAAAATATATTGTTGAGCTTGCCTTATTTGTGAGCTCAGCTCGAGCTCAACTTGAGCTCGTCAAACACAAATCCGAGCCGAGTTTGAGGAAGACTTTTTAAAGTTTGAGTTTGGCTTGAGTTCATTAATTTTTAAACGAACTGAGGCTGAACTTTTAAAAGTTCGACTCGATTCGGCTCAGTTATACCCCTACTTACACCCCAAAGCTCTTTTACGTCTGCCCTAACCTTCAAAATTTTGATGATTTGATTTGGTGCAAATTACTTTTGCCCTCCTGAGGTATACCATAATTCACACTTTCCCCTTTCTGGTTTGAAAATCAAACACTTATCGCCCCCTCAATTTTCATTCCATCAATATTTTGCCCCTTCCGACCAAATTTTCGACAACTCTTTTATATCAAAAAAAATTTAACCCCCTCTATTTTATAAAAATGAACACTTTAAACCCTATATTTTAATAAAATTAAACATTTTATTTTTTTTTTGTATTTTTAAATTTATTTTAATTTTTAATTTTAATTACACTTCGGTATTTCTTTCATTCTCTCTTGAAATATACATTGATTCTAGAACGAGTATTTTATTTTTGCAAATTAATTCTAATAGTATTCTGTAATAAACTCAGTAGTTGTAATTTTTTGAATTTTGAAGAGGCTGCAATTAACAGTATACTTACAAAGTAATTGTAATAATATATTGTAATAAACTCAGTAGTTAGCCATTTACAAGTCCAACAACTTGACAATATTAATAAACAATAAAACTAGTTTATATTTGAGCAATGTGAGATACTTTTGAAATAATCATAACAATATTCACTATTAATGTTTTTTATTTAAATTTCTAATTTTAATAAATAAAATATTAATTATTTAATATTGATTTAAGAGTACATTAAAATTATGTTTTTATTATATTAATAATATATTGAGGGGTTTAAAGTGTTTATTTTTAAAATTCAAAATTTAAAGTGTTCATTTTTATAAATTAGAGGGCTTAAATGTTTTTTGATATAAAAAAGTTGTCAAAAATTTGGTCGGAATGGACAAAATGTTGATGGAATAAAAATTGAGGGATAAGCATTCAATTTTCAAATAAAAAGGGGAAAAATGTCAATTATGATATATCTCAGGGGGCAAAAGTAATTTGCTCTTTGATTTGATTTAGGTAACACTACGTTTCAATTTGTAAATTTTGGGTTCTATCTACTTTTACCAATTTGCCCTTACTGTATGAATTGTAGTATTGTCAACTGGATTGCTCTTGCAACATGTTTGGTAGCAAATAATGAAAGGGACAAAGAAGAATAAGAAAATATTTGGTATTGATCATTATTATGTTGATGTACACTCTGAACTTGTCACGACCCAAACTAGGAGTCATGACCGGCGCTAGGGAACGGGAATTCTTTCGAATCCGGAACCCGTAGCAAGCCTTAGAAAATAAAATCATACAATAATTATATAAAAGTATGATCAAATTAAAATTTTTCTGAATCAATATATAAAATAAATACTCCAAATCCTTTTATAAATGAATACATATTCGTACAATGTTCAAATACAAATTCTCAGAGTATTTAATATCCAAACAAAATAATACACTTCCAATATAGTGACACTACTACTGCAGTTTCTAGAATACAATTCAAAGTTCAGAATATACATTTGCATAAAACAGCCGGGACTGAAGAACACCGGCGATGAACTCTACAACTAAGGTCTGACGATATGGAATCTCCTGAAAAAAAATAATTGAGGGGGGTCAGACCTCACTGAGTGAATTATTATACTATATATACATGCAAACTAAACCATAACAATCAGGC
Source organism: Mallotus nudiflorus (assembly GCA_947683625.1). NCBI lineage: Eukaryota > Viridiplantae > Streptophyta > Magnoliopsida > Malpighiales > Euphorbiaceae > Mallotus > Mallotus nudiflorus. Next base: position 5,118,425 of record CANTUR010000166.1, on the reverse strand, counting down.
ATTCTTATATATATATGTATATACACACATTTCACACGAATGCCAAACTTTGCTTTTATAAATATACTAAATGTAGAAAACGTTTGTTTTAATTCATGAAGGATCCATAGAACCATAAATAATAACAACCTCAAACAATCCCATCATCACTCTAGCCATACAGGCTCACTTGATTCCAAATAGAACACTTATTCCAATTTGGACAACAGACTGGCCCCGAGACACTAAGTCGACCGAGCTCCAGCAGTCTGGCTGTCAGTGTGATTGGCCCCGAGACACTTGGTCAACCGAGCTCCAGCAATCACACTATCCATCACCTCACATCTCAATCAACCCAATAGATCATTCAATTTACTTATGGATAGTAGACTGGCCCCGAGACACTAAGTCAACCGAGCTCCAGCAGTCTGACTGTCAGTGTGATTGGCCCCGAGACACTTAGTCAACCGAGCTCCAGCAATCACACTATCTAACATACCATTAATCTTAGTCAAATCAATTAAATCAATTATAATCACCCAATTTTAACTCTCACTCAATCCTTATCTACCGTACCGGTACGTACACGGTCCTAGTGCTGCCCACTAGGAAGCACGTTCTATTGATATCCTTCACTTCGAATAAATCATTCATTCGAAAAAAATAATTAATGTAGAACCATATTCATAATAGTAAAACCAACCATATATATATATATATATACCAAAAATATACCTAAAATATACCCAGTATATTTCAGGTATATATATATATATATAGTCAAATAAAATATGAAATAAACTAAAGATAAATCATTAATATAGTTAAAAACAATTTAAATGAGTAACAATAATATAACATGCATTATCTTAAAAATATACTTAAATATGCAAAAGATATACCCTAAGTACTCAAATCATTTAATAAACCATTTATGTATAAATATTCATTTAAATACGTGTTTGTGTTTAACATATATTCACAAATATACTAAAAATAAACCTAATTATCTAGCATGCATATATCAAAAATAAACCCTAAATATACCACTAATGTGTTAGGTTTAATTTAATAATAAAACATTTATTTATTCGAAAATAAATAAAAAATATACCAAAAATAAACTTAAAAATAATTTAAGTGTAGCTTTATAATTTAACATGCAATTATTTAAGAATAAACCTAAAATCTACTGAAACTATACCTAAAGTATACTAATCATTTAATAAAATAATTATGTCTAAGTGTACATTTTAAAACATGTGTATATTACTCAAATGTATTAAACCCAAACCTAATTGTTTAATATGCATATATCAAACTAACATGCATAATTATTTAATATGCATATATATAAAATGCAACCCTAGATATACCAAAAATATTATAATTTAAATCATTTTTAAAACATACAATGAAAATGAAAAAGTCTAAATAATGCACCCTATATGCAGTGCATATATATACAGTATAATAACTCACATGTTAGCGCTCCATGAGACAAACTCGGCGGGCCTGATCCGTTAGGCCTCGGTCTCGGCGCAGCTAGACAAACAAATGACAACATGAAATCAGAATAAATTTAACAAAAATTCTAAAGACTCGATCTAGAATTTTAGACACAACTTTAGAATAGGAATTTGACCGGACATCACGTTTTATGAGAATTCTACCGAAAATTCGGCAGAACCTCCCCTGTAAAACGGACATCTCTCTACTCAAAGAGTAGAGCCGGTCCTGCAAAGAAATACACTTCGGAATAAACACAGGATTACAATCAAAATCCCTCGGTCGGACTGCAGACTACAATTCACCGACCGAGATTCACAATTCACAGAATATTTATAAAATACCGAAAATGCCCTTATATAATAAAAATACATTTTTATAAATCCAAATTACGTAATTAACCCTAAAACATACTAAAAATCAATAAAAACCCATTTATTTAGAAAAATAGTATATTATATATAATTTGAAAATAATTTACGAAAAATAGTTTTAATTAGTTAAAAATACTAAAAATTTGCAGAAATCATTTTTATACCCTAAATAACTATTAAAACCAATTTAGTATAAAATTACTAAAATACCCCTATATATATATATTCACTATAAATGTTCAAAAATTCACCAAAAATTATATAATTACTCAAAAATTAATTTCTCAACATATAATTCAATAATATCAATAAATATACTCAATTTACCAATTTATTTCAATTAAACACATAATTAACCCTATTTTTCAAAATTACCTAAACTTAATAAATTCCAAATAAATACATAAAAATTCACAAAAATTACAAATAAATTTCTATAATTCATTTCAACTCCTATAATCACCATAAAACACAATTTCATAATTTAATTAATAAATTTTCGAAAATTAGAAAATAATAATAAAATAATCAAAAATTCACAAAAATTAAAATAAATTCCAAAAATTCTAAAAAAATTAAAGCATGTAGATTAAGCTTCCAGGAACAAAGTTTGTGAAGGAAGTTTTCATGAATCGATCAAATGGAAGCTAAAAAAAATTCGAAACCCAAAATGGCTGATTTGAAGAAATTGAAACCTAAGCAATTCTAGACCAAATCAAGTGAAAAAAAGCTTGGAATCACACTCAACAGAGCTCAAGGAGAAGATAGAGACTGACGGCATCAAATTTGGTGGCCGGAAAGTGCTTGGTCGGAGTTAAGTTGATTTTTGGCTCTTTGAAGAAAATCCGGCCAAAACTCACCGGAAAAGAGTGTTTTAGGTGGTGGAAATGGTTGGAGGTGGAAGAGGAAGGCTGAGAGGCATAGTAACAGGAAGAAAACCAGCTTGAAAGTGGCTGGAAATGGAAGAAAACGTTTTGGGAGGAAGAAGATGAAGGAGGGGCAAAAGTGTAAATAAATGGAAGTTTTGGTTTTTTGATAAAAATTTATGTATATATGTATATATATATATATATATATATATTTACACTATATATTATAATAATATAAAATTTCACACACATTAAATATACACCACACACATATTTTAATATGTTTAATAATTTATAAACTTAAAATTAATTAATACAAAAATTAAATAATAAAATTAAGGAAATTAATTAAGCTCTAATTAATTTAAATAAATACACATATATACATTTTATTTTAGCACTTTAAAATTATATATGAGTTCATGCAAATTCATAAAACTAGTCAAAATAAATAGTATTAATTTATTTACGGGTCAATTTCCCCGAAAATATAATTTCCGAAAAAATTTTACGTAAAGTACTTAAAATAATATAAAATAATTAAAATTAGCTTTAAACAAACAACAAACTCATAAAATATCATAAATATATATACAAAAATTATTAACACTGCATATCCCGATGCAGTATAAAAATATTTAAAAATTCGGGATATTACAGTCTTCCCCCCTTACAAGAATTCGTCCCCGAATTCCAAAAAGAAAATTACAAGATCAAGAAAGAAAGAGATACGGGTAAGAAGCTCGTATCTCAACTTCAGTCTTTTACGTAAGCTCTTTCACCTTGTTGCCACGTCACGGAACCTTGATCATCTGAATCTAATTCGAACATAACTATCGAGCTTGATAATTTACAATTACAACTGATTCCTTCTCAAACTTCAGGTCTTCATTCAGTTCTATATTGTTCAACGCATCTCATCACACCACTTTTCGGAGACATCTTCAGAATTACAGTCTTCGATCTGAAACTCCATATCTCTGCATCTAGGATCCATATCGCTCTTCTGATCACAACAACTTTCTTCACTGTATTCTGAACCATCTCATATCTAATTAAGACTTCTTTCTATAAAAGCTTCAGGTGGTGTCATTCCAATACTGCTATGGTAGCTGTTATTATAAGCGAATTCTATAAGTAGCATATAATCAACCTAGCTACCTTCTAGATCCAAAACACACATCTTCAACATACTGTTTAGTGTTTGGATCGTCCTCTCAGACTGTCATCTGTCTGAGGATGAAAAGCAGTATTGAAATCCAATCAGGTGTCTATTACTCTCCATAATCTCTGCCAAAATCGAAAGGTAAACACTGTACCTTTACCATATATAATGGACACAGGTAGTCCATGCAGGCACACAATATGCTTCATATGCAGCTTAGCCCACTTAGCTACTGAATAAGTGGCTTCCACTAGCCAAAAATTAGCTGACTTGGTCAATTTGTCTATAATCATTCCAACGGAATCATATTCACCCTTCGAACGAGGTAACCAACCACAAAAATTATCACAATTCTCTCTTATTTCCACCCAAATTCAAAAGAGATCAAAACTTCCCAGAAGACTTCTGATATTCAGCTTTCACCGACTGGCAATTTTGACACTTAGAAATACAATCAGTCACATCCTTCTATAATCCAACCCACTAGTATTGATCCTGAATATTGTGATAATTCTTGGTAACCATTTGGATGTACACTGCAAGTTCACTTCCACAGCTTATATAGAATCCCGTTCTCAGATTACAACATCAACCCTGTATCATTAACTTGGGCATCTCCTATCAACAGATCATTCTATGGTGATATGCCATGATGACATGCTATGATGAATGTCATGATGAGATGATCTAATGAAATGTTATGATGAAATGCTAGAATGAAATGTCGTGATGAAATGCTGTAATGAGATGCTATGATGATATGATGAAATGCTGTAATGATATCAGGTCTTATCCTCTAAAGTTCACGTAACCCTCAGATCAATCAGTCTTCTTCAGTACTTAGAAGCTGTTCTAACAAACATCTATTCACACAATCTTCACATTCTTCTGAGTTATGAGGGTCATAGGAGCTGTAATTCTAGAGAATTCTATTCAGATTTCCTATGATACCCAATTAAACCCAAAAAATTACAGATCTCAATGGATTCAGTCAGTCTGGGCCACTCAGATGTTATATTGATCTTTTGTGGATCAACTCGAATTCTATCCTTAAACACCACAATTCTAAGAAAAACAACACTCTCCACCCAATGATCACACTTCTTGAATTCAACATAAAGCTGACATTCTCTTAGTGTCTGTAGTATAGTCCTCAAGTGATATGTGCCCTTTCATTCACTTCGAATACATTAGTATATCATTAATGAAGACTACTACAAACTGATCCATAACTAATGATAACCCAACTTCAAATTAATTTTTGAAAAGAACTGTGCACTCTTTAGCTGATTAGACAGGTCATCTATCCTCAAAAGAGGATACTTGTCCTTCACTGTTACCCTGTTCATCTCTCTACAGTCAATGCATAGTTTCAAGGTACCATCCTTCTTCCTTACAACAGGACTAGTGCACCCCGAAGAGAAATATAAGGTCTGACAAAACCTTGGTCATACAGCTCTCGTAATTGCTCCTACAGCTCTGCAAAAGTCATTTTGTAGGGCTACGTTGAAATAAGAGTTATATCAGGAACCATATCGATACAGAATTCAATCTCTGTAAATTGGTAAACCTGGTAACTCACAGGCAATTAAAACATCTGGGAGAGATAACTTCTCCACTGAAGTATACTCAACTAGAGCCAGATATTCTTGACAACCCTTTCACATCTCATCAAGATTAATTACACCCAAAAGACTGAATTCATAATAACTCTCTGAGTCCTAATTCTATGTTTAGATGCCAATATATTACGCTTAATCCTGTAACACATAATTCCACCAGTCTCCTCTTATACTGTATTACGTCTTCAGCATTACGTATCAGATTGAAGAGTTTACAGGTAATCTTCTCAACTGATTGCTCTTCCCTTACTCTGTGCAATAGCCGATACAGGTAATTATCCTCCCTTAAAGGTGGATGGAAGTATCTTAGAAATCCCCCTTTAACTCAAATTATGTGTTGTAGTCAGAACTGACAGCTTGCCATAAAGAGTACAAGAGTGCTTCGTCTTCATTAGACATTTTCCAATTCCCCCATCAAAGCATATTCAAACAACTGTCAAACTTTATTAAATGTTATCAAGCTTTTATTAATCTCGGCTATCCTGGCCACAATTGTTGCACGTTCAAGTCCAAAAGGAATGCTTGTACTACTTACAATGACTACCTTAACCCTTGAGTTATAGTTGCCTCTAACCTACCCCTATACTAGATAGGTGTAGTAGGGCTGGAACTATAACCACAACTTGAACTTGAAAAGACTGATTATCAATATTGTCTCTGGAGAAGAAACAATTCACATTCACTGCGCTGAAAAGATATAGAAATCAACAGAATTCAGAATATAGCATATACGCAGAATTGACATGTCTCAAGTTCTCGGTTGAAAAAGAAATTACATCTGTTGAACGATCGAAGGTATCAGCAGCGCATCCTGCAAAACTCTTGTTGCAGAAGCAACATCATTGCAATGCTAAGCCACCAGCTCCTCATTCAGTTATTCCCATTGTCAACAGTGATCATCAGGCCTTCTAAATCCATCTCTACCCCTACGCCTAACAGGATGCATAGGGGGTAGAACCTCGTGCTCAGAAGATCAACTATCATCGATCTCATCGATCGATGGAGCGATTCACGCTCAAGGCAATCAACAAGGAGCAAAAATAAACAAATAGTTCAAATAATCACAAACATCAACAGACACCCTAACGGTTACGCGGAATTCCTAATGCAAGGAAGACTTTTCAAAGACATGACCGAACCTAATTCACTGCAGTAGTTTAACAGAAAACACAACTTTGAAAACTAGGGCCACAACTCAAACAACTAAGCCCTGACACAGAACTCAGCTCTGATACCAACTTTGTCACGACCCAAACTAGGAGTCATGACCGGTGCTAGGGAACGGGAATTCTTTCGAATCCGGAACCCGTAGCAAGCCTTAGAAAATAAAATCATACAATAATTATATAAAAGTACGACCAAATTAAAATTTTTCTGAATCAATATATAAAATAAATACTCCAAATCCTTTTATAAATGAATACATATTCGTACAATGTTCAAATACAAATTCTCAGAGTATTTAATATCCAAACAAAATAATACACTTCCAATATAGTGACACTACTACTGCAGTTTCTAGAATACAATTCAAAGTTCAGAATATACATTTGCATAAAACAGCCGGGACTGAAGAACACCGGCGATGAACTCTACAACTAAGGTCTGACGATATGGAATCTCCTGAAAAAAAATAATTGAGGGGGGTCAGACCTCACTGAGTGAATTATTATACTATATATACATGCAAACTAAACCATAACAATCAGGCATTCTTATATATATATGTATATACACACATTTCACACGAATGCCAAACTTTGCTTTTATAAATATACTAAATGTAGAAAACGTTTGTTTTAATTCATGAAGGATCCATAGAACCCTAAATAATAACAACCTCAAACAATCCCATCATCACTCTAGCCATACAGGCTCACTTGATTCCAAATAGAACACTTATTCCAATTTGGACAACAGACTGGCCCCGAGACACTAAGTCGACCGAGCTCCAGCAGTCTGGCTGTCAGTGTGATTGGCCCCGAGACACTTGGTCAACCGAGCTCCAGCAATCACACTATCCATCACCTCACATCTCAATCAACCCAATAGATCATTCAATTTACTTATGGATAGTAGACTGGCCCCGAGACACTAAGTCAACCGAGCTCCAGCAGTCTGACTGTCAGTGTGATTGGCCCCGAGACACTTAGTCAACCGAGCTCCAGCAATCACACTATCTAACATACCATTAATCTTAGTCAAATCAATTAAATCAATTATAATCACCCAATTTTAACTCTCACTCAATCCTTATCTACCGTACCGGTACGTACACGGTCCTAGTGCTGCCCACTAGGAAGCACGTTCTATTGATATCCTTCACTTCGAATAAATCATTCATTCGAAAAAAATAATTAATGTAGAACCATATTCATAATAGTAAAACCAACCATATATATATATATATATACCAAAAATATACCTAAAATATACCCAGTATATTTCAGGTATATATATATATATATAGTCAAATAAAATATGAAATAAACTAAAGATAAATCATTAATATAGTTAAAAACAATTTAAATGAGTAACAATAATATAACATGCATTATCTTAAAAATATACTTAAATATGCAAAAGATATACCCTAAGTACTCAAATCATTTAATAAACCATTTATGTATAAATATTCATTTAAATACGTGTTTGTGTTTAACATATATTCACAAATATACTAAAAATAAACCTAATTATCTAGCATGCATATATCAAAAATAAACCCTAAATATACCACTAATGTGTTAGGTTTAATTTAATAATAAAACATTTATTTATTCGAAAATAAATAAAAAATATACCAAAAATAAACTTAAAAATAATTTAAGTGTAGGTTTATAATTTAACATGCAATTATTTAAGAATAAACCTAAAATCTACTGAAACTATACCTAAAGTATACTAATCATTTAATAAAATAATTATGTCTAAGTGTACATTTTAAAACATGTGTATATTACTCAAATGTATTAAACCCAAACCTAATTGTTTAATATGCATATATCAAACTAACATGCATAATTATTTAATATGCATATATATAAAATGCAACCCTAGATATACCAAAAATATTATAATTTAAATCATTTTTAAAACATACAATGAAAATGAAAAAGTCTAAATAATGCACCCTATATGCAGTGCATATATATACAGTATAATAACTCATATGTTAGCGCTCCACGAGACAAACTCGGCGGGCTTGATCCGTTAGGCCTCGGTCTCGGCGCAGCTAGACAAACAAATGACAACATGAAATCAGAATAAATTTAACAAAAATTCTAAAGACTCGATCTAGAATTTTAGACACAACTTTAGAATAGGAATTTGACCGGACATCACGTTTTATGAGAATTCTACCGAAAATTCGGCAGAACCTCCCCTGTAAAACGGACATCTCTCTACTCAAAGAGTAGAGCCGGTCCTGCAAAGAAATACACTTCGGAATAAACACAGGATTACAATCAAAATCCCTCGGTCGGACTGCAGACTACAATTCACCGACCGAGATTCACAATTCACAGAATATTTATAAAATACCGAAAATGCCCTTATATAATAAAAATACATTTTATAAATCCAAATTACGTAATTAACCCTAAAACATACTAAAAATCAATAAAAACCCATTTATTTAGAAAAATAGTATATTATATATAATTTGAAAATAATTTACGAAAAATAGTTTTAATTAGTTAAAAATACTAAAAATTTGCAGAAATCATTTTTATACCCTAAATAACTATTAAAACCAATTTAGTATAAAATTACTAAAATACCCCTATATATATATATTCACTATAAATGTTCAAAAATTCACCAAAAATTATATAATTACTCAAAAATTAATTTCTCAACATATAATTCAATAATATCAATAAATATACTCAATTTACCAATTTATTTCAATTAAACACATAATTAACCCTATTTTTCAAAATTACCTAAACTTAATAAATTCCAAATAAATACATAAAAATTCACAAAAATTACAAATAAATTTCTATAATTCATTTCAACTCCTATAATCACCATAAAACACAATTTCATAATTTAATTAATAAATTTTCGAAAATTAGAAAATAATAATAAAATAATCAAAAATTCACAAAAATTAAAATAAATGCCAAAAATTCTAAAAAAATTAAAGCATGTAGATTAAGCTTCCAGGAACAAAGTTTGTGAAGGAAGTTTTCATGAATCAATCAAATTGAAGCTAAAAAAAATTCGAAACCCAAAATGGCTGATTTGAAGAAATTGAAGCCTAAGCAATTCTAGACCAAATCAAGTGAAAAAAAGCTTGGAATCACACTCACCAGAGCTCAAGGAGAAGATAGAGACTGACGGCATCAAATTTGGTGGCCGGAAAGTGCTTGGTCGGAGTTAAGTTGATTTTTGGCTCTTTGAAGAAAATCCGGCCAAAACTCACCAGAAAAGAGTGTTTTAGGTGGTGGAAATGGTTGGAGGTGGAAGAGGAAGGCTGAGAGGCATAGTAACAGGAAGAAAACCAGCTTGAAAGTGGCTGGAAATGGAAGAAAACGTTTTGGGAGGAAGAAGATGAAGGAGGGGCAAAAGTGTAAATAAATGGAAGTTTTGGTTTTTTGATAAAAATTTATGTATATATGTATATATATATATATATATATATATATTTACACTATATATTATAATAATATAAAATTTCACACACATTAAATATACACCACACACATATTTTAATATGTTTAATAATTTATAAACTTAAAATTAATTAATACAAAAATTAAATAATAAAATTAAGGAAATTAATTAAGCTCTAATTAATTTAAATAAATACACATATATACATTTTATTTTAGCACTTTAAAATTATATATGAGTTCATGCAAATTCATAAAACTAGTCAAAATAAATAGTATTAATTTATTTACGTGTCAATTTCCCCGAAAATATAATTTCCGAAAATTTTTTACGTAAAGTACTTAAAATAATATAAAATAATTAAAATTAGCTTTAAACAAACAACAAACTCATAAAATATCATAAATATATATACAAAAATTATTAACACTGCATATCCCGATGCAGTATAAAAATATTTAATAATTCGGGATATTACAAAACTTAGCTTTATATAAATCAATGTATCTATATCTATATATATTAAATATTGAGCTTTAAAGTCATTAAACAAAAAATTTGATAAGTGTTCACTTTTATATTTGAGCATTTACATTAAAAAATAATGTATCAAACTATTAAAAAACCTAATTTTTTATTAAAAATAAAATATTTACCAATTACTATTATTTTTTAACTAAAACACTATTATAAAATAAAATATTTACCATAGTTATTTAGTATTATTTTTTAACCAAAACACTATTATACATATTTTAATACTACTTAAATTCTAAAATTATTTATATATTATGTACTTTTCTACCTTAAATCACTCAAAATATTTTTTTCAAACCATTAAAAGCTTAAAAAAATTACAGTAATTACTTAATATTATTATTTTTTTAACTAAAACACTGTTGTATATATTTCAATACTAATCTAATAATTCTAAAAACAAATCTTATTATAACTAAAAAATTATGGCAACAAAAATTAAAGAAAATAAAATGAATATGATATATTTTATTTTAAATTTACTAGTTATTATTCCATTCCAATTATTTATATAATCATTTTATTTTACAGTCTGTGCATTGCATGGATTCACTATTAGTATCTATTAAATGATGAGTCCCTACAATTTCTCTTTATTCAGTATTTTCTTATTTTGATTGATGTGTCCAATTTTAAAAATTCATAATATTTACCTACAAAAATATTAAGAAAATTATAATTTTCATAATATTTGAATATTGGAGAGGAGGGTGACTTCCAATCTACTTTTATCCTTTGGTTAACATTATCATCAAATAGTCCTATTACTTTAATGTTGTAGTATACATATATACATATCAACAACGATCTCTTCCAAAATAAACTTCTCTAATATCAATCATTTTCCTTCTGCATTTGTTACTTTTAGCTTATATAATATTAACCTGCTAATTTCATCTGCTACAAGCCTATAATAAAGTCGATGAAATAGAGTAAGAATTGAATTGAATTTTTGGAATTTTAGGCTTTATAAAGACTATTGAAAATCATTAATATTATTTGTGGACTTTTATGATAGGTTTGTAGCAAGTTGTGTGAAAGGTTTGAAAAACATGTTTTAGTCAAACCAAAACCAACAGTGCGGAGCCTTAGAACACCCTTTAGAATGAATGTAGGAATGGATAAGGAGGCTCCGAAGAAGAAGTCTAAGGTGATAGATGGTCTTGTGCTGATTGAGTGTGACTGTGCAAAGCTGGAGAGGAGAAAGAGGAAGGAGCATCAAACAAAGGTAAAAATTTCATCTCTTTCTAGCTTTAGTAGTGAGTAAATTGATGACACATGATAATATGTCTATTTATTTTCTTTGATGTTTGTTGTATATTTAGTGTTGATCATTGCTATCTTCTAATTTAGAAATTTAATTTATTTTTAATTTAACAATAATGAGTCTAAAGAATGCTATTTTTATCATGTTGATGGGCTAGCACTATGTACATTATGCTTATTGAAAAAAAAAATGCATTTGAAGAACAGTCCATGGAGATAATATTGGGCAAGTATTTTGACAATTTTTGTATAAGGTACAATTCAGATTTTTATGTATATATCATTTATTTTTTATATTAAATTAAATTTCAATTTATTAAAAAAATTAAAATATGTAATGTGTTTATTTAAATATGTAACTATTATTTTTTAATTTGATGTTTGTAATGAGTTTATTTAAATATGTATTAGTTGCAATCCATGCAACGCGTATTGAGCAATCCATGCAACGCGTATTGACGACTAATTATTTTTAAAATTAAAGATATATTGTATATTTACCCATTATTATTATTATTATTATTATTATTATTATTATTATTATTATTATTATTATTATTATTTACAGTCATTGCCGTCTTATTCAATTTTAACTTAATTAGTTATAATTCATTAAGTTTTAAATATATGTAGTTTAGAGAAAAATATTTAAAAAATAATAAAATATACATTAAAATTTTATCAATCTAAACTATAATAGCAAATATCATAACCACATTGCAAAGTTATTTTTACTAATTTATTTATAACTCATTAATTATTGAATAAAATTACCTTGAAGGGTCATAATATTTATCTTATTTGCTAATTATCAAAGTTATATTAACAATATAATTTTAATCACAGAAACCAACAAAAAGAATTTTAAGTTAAAGTTTTAAATATTTTAATTTGAGGTGTAAACAAAATGGTTGCTTATTAAGGGAGTTGATATTTACAACTCCCAACTCCTAGGTTTTCTTTTCCCTCCTCATATTCTCTTCAAAGGCCAAAACAAACAGTGTAATGGTTGAATTGACTCAGGAGTCATCGGTTTTGACATATACTACACAAACACAATGCGAAAGTGTTGAAGCGATCAAAACATTTGGCAGCCACATTGGCACTGTGATCGGTGTAGCGAAGAGTGTTGATTGCTTATGGCAGATATAGTGCTAAGCCCACTACCATAACCAATATTGGAAAAGTTGTCATGTGGGATTTTAAATATATTTTATGGTTTATTTGAATTCAAAGATGAGATTCAAAAACTGGAACGCACAATATGAATAATCCCGGCAGTGCTTGAAGATGCATAAGAGCAACAAGCAACTAATAAGGCACTCAAAGTATGGTTGAGTGAACTCAAGGACATTGTCTACGATGTATATGACATGCTTGGAGAGTATTGCATTGAAATTAATGATCCCAACATCGGGACTCCTCGGGTACGCACTACTATTTTCTCTATAATAAAAGATGGCTCTAAGGTGAAAAAGTTTAGGGAAAGATTAGCAACGGATATGTCCAACTTTAATCTCAGGTCAAGAGAAGTAAGTGCTAAAAAAGGTAAGAGTGAAGAGAGAAGGAGAAGGGATATTGGGTCCTTTATTTTTCAATATGAAGTGTTAGGGAGAGCTAGGGATAAATAAATGATTGTTAAAATCTTGTTGGCCACCTACCAAAGTGGAAAAAATGATGAAAATGTGTCTGTTATTCTTATTGTTAATTTAGGAGGGATTGGTAAGACCACTCTAGCTCAACTAGCGTACACTGATGAGAGAGTGACTAGGAATTTCAATATGAAGATGTAGGTATCTATTAATGATTTCTTTGATGTTCAGAAAATTATTGATACCCCATATCAGTATATTATTGTAATAAGGATTATATGCCTCTAAAGAGGAGGATTATTGAATAAGAAGAAAGCTTAATAAAGAAGTTTATTTCGATTAAGAAGATTACTCTATAAAGCAAGTTTATTTCTCTCCTAAATAAGGCAATCTTATAAGAATAAGGAATCATATTCCTAAAAGGTTTGAGTAATACCTTCTCTTATAAATACATCTCATGACATCTCATGTTATTCATTCTCGTATTCATTCATTTCCTCATTCTCATCATTCAACATATTAAGCCATCACTCCATTGTCATATAAGCAATCATCCTTTATTCTCCATTCTATTCTACTTATTCTCTTTACTATTATTTTTCCTCATACCATCATTGACTTAAGCTTTAGAGTGTTTATGGGGGAAACCCCACCCCTTTACCTATTCTACTCGTCGATGTAGGTTCCACAAGCAAGAAATATCAATTTAGAGTTATCAAGTGGTGTTATCTGTGGGAAATGCCTAGCTCATCTTGTTCAAAAGTCAGGCAAAATTGAATTCAATTCTGAATTATTATTTGCTAGGAATCTTCATGCACAAAATTAGTGCTGCTATGCAAAAGATCACCACCATAAATGGAAAACCTATAAAGGTAGGCCTTGGAATCACAAAATTTCATCATATGCAATTATTATAAAATTCAAGGATGCCATAAATCAGCTGTTGGACAATCTGCACATATCTTATAGTTTATAGTGTAGTAAAGAGGTACCAAGCTTGTTGGCAAAAACCTGGGTTCCTCATTACCCAAGGTTGTCCATGTGGATACAATATTAGAGTTGATCTCGAAGACATAAAATTCACCCACCCCAAGTATCAAGCATCAAGCATGAAGTTCTTGGCATCAAAGCTCATATTTAATAAAGTGTCCATAAGATTGATCAAGAGAGCTCAGTAGTAATAAGAGATTCGCAAATATTTGGGCCTTACGTATTAGTTAAGAACAGAAAGCATATATAGGTGTAGGAAAAAAAATCAAAGTTCAGAAAGCTTGACGGAGTATCTATCATTGATAGATTTAAGTCGACCTTTTTGCTACTCAGAGAGTTTGAGAAAACCTTCAAAAAAGTAACGATCATAATGCTCATCCACCTTCTCCAAGTAACCAACCTCAGTTGTTGAGTAAACTAAACATTCAGTAAGTTTTTTATCATCATTTGTCTTTACCAATCATCAAGCTCTGAGTATCATTGCAAATAAACACTTGCTTAATGAAGAACGTGGTACCATCTGCAAAACTGTGCAAAAGGAGTAAAAGAGAAAATAAATCTAGTTAGTGAAGACAATGGAAGAAGGTCCTAAGCTAATCTTCGAGCACTGAGAATCCACCAAGAATCGAGCTTCAGAGCACTGAGCTTTCGAGAATCGAGCATTAAAATGTGGAGACTATCGGACACTCGAAACAAGTACTCAGATACTCAGTTCCATTCAAACATCAGATTTATCATCTATAGTCCAAATTCCTTACAACATTCAAAATACAAGAAGTACCAATAGGTACAAGAGGTACCGTGAAAAAAAAAAGAGATAGCATTAGTAAAACTCAGATATTTGAGCTAACCGAGCACCAAAGCACCACCGAAGTTGGGAAATAATCAGACATGCGGGTCTAAATCAGTATATGTTATTAAAACAAGCATTGAACTTGCTAGCTAAAATCCTTATCTTTATTACTGAGCCTTGAAAATTCATACATCAAAACTTCAAATGATCGTCGAATACCAGATAGATTTTCTAAGCATTCAAATTCTGAGCACTGAGCTGTCATTTTAGAGATCTTAGTTTCCTGCCATTTTCTCATTTAAGCACCAAGAGTTAAGCTTGTTTCCCAGAGCCTAGTCCCTTGATACCAAGAATCAGGAACATGCTAGTTTTGTAGCTCAATCATCCACGCTGTCAAATAATCGCTGAGCAATAAAGAATCAGACACTATAGAAGCAACTTGCACTTGAGTCTGAGAAGAGTTGTGTTAGCCATATATTGATTCATCATGCCTCAACAAAACACAGATGCTACTATTTACAAATCCCATCTCCATTATCAAACTTCGAGACTTAGCCATTTCAAAAGCACGGACAAAGTTTTTAGGAAATTCTGAGTAATGCAAGATGCTTGTCAAATAATTGGTTTTATCTTAGGACAAGCTCTTAGTGAACCTTATATTAAGAGCTGAGCAAAGAACCATCGAACAACATAGAAGACATTTGATTTATGGCCCACTATTTCAAATGGGCTCAAAAGCCTATTACAACCCAAGATGAGATCAAAGCTTGGAAAGAATTTCCTTTTAACTTTCTGAGCCTAATTTAAGTCAAGCATTGAAATAAAGTTCGGACATTATTTTCATACTGAAAGAGATTCCTTAAATATCTAAAGTTTGGATATGCAAGCTTGAATGGCACACTTACATAGAACCAAAGTAATACTCTGATATTTAGCAAAGATAAATGTTTTTGGACATTAATCAACAAGTATCCTTAGCTCTCTTCATGGTGCTATGCAATAATTGTATAAACAAGGATGAATATAAATATTCATTAAACTCAAAGGCGGGATAAGAGGTCATCAAGAGATAAGTATTCTTTTTTAATTATTTATTTTTACTTCTTATTTTTATATGAATATTTATAGCTTGTCACACAAGTATGATCACACATATACACCTAGATGTTCATCCAATACATGATTATTATCTATGTATAAACATAGATTAATCACATTGATATATTTATTACATAAGGACTGACTATTAATGGAGATCAATTAAACGATCCTAAAATTGTTGTTCTTTGTTTATTACTATAGATAAGGAAAATGTATTTATTAAAGATACTACTTTAAGCACCAATCAGTCCAAGCAATTAGACATTTGATCATCTCACTCGGCGTCAACATGCAAAAATTTTCAAATGACATATGACACACTGTCAAGCAACATTAATATAAATAAGCATCAGTTGTGTTCAGACAACAAAAGGTAGTTCCCACTCAAAGCTGGATCAGACAATACTTAGGAAAACCATACTCTACAACATATCCTTGTTCATGAAATTTTAATAAAGGAAAATTCAAGAATAGAGTCAAGTATAACCACCACACGATTAGACAAATCAAAGTGCAATTCTAAGACATCCTAGCCAGCATCACACAGTCCCCTCTATTTAAGAAGAGGGGCGATCTTAGCCTTTTACCTAAACTACAAATGCTCATCCCATAATTTAGATCGGGCAAACCTAAATTTGATCCTTTAAAGCCCATCTTCCATCATTTCAAAAAACCCTCACTAAATTACTATCTCATATTATGGAGCTCAAATTAAAAGGGCTTAGACTCATTACTAGGATCACAACATCCTTCCTTTTACAAAAATACTACAAATAACAATGCTCAGGAAAATCAAACATCAACAGTAATAATGTCTAGACTCAACACCAATCATTATTCTGATCAGGTAGCTGCCATTAATAGTTATTAAAGTTCATAAATCGAGCAACATTATATGGCACTCTGGCTATTCTTTTAATGCACTGAGATTCTAAATCCAATGATTAAAGCTGGCACCCTCAGGTTGCTTCGATAGTACTAAGGTTTGGCACTCGGGCCCTACTTTTAATGCACTGAGATTCTAAGTCTAGTGACTGAAGCTGGCACCCTCAGGTCACTTCAATAATACTAAGGTTCGACACTTGGGCTGTTCTTTTAATGCACCAAGATTATATGGCACTCGGGCCATATTTTTAAATGCATTGAGCATCAAAATCCAATTACGGTTAGTTCAGCCACATTGTCTTTATATTGGTGGGTTAATCCCTCAGGTCATTTCTATAACATCAAGCCTTTTTATTGTAGGTTCTACATACTCAAGTCTAGCTGGCACTACAATGATGTTCTGATACAGTGATTCCAAGACTTGGTACCGAGCATCATCTTTTCCTTTGTGACTTAGGCTAGCCACCTTAGCTCACCCTTACATATCAGATGCAATTACTCAAGTAGTCTCTCTCTCTCTAGGCAGAAGAATGACGTTTCCATCACCTTACAAACTTGAATACATTGGATATAAATATCCAAACATACTTTCAGGGGGGACTCTTGATATCCCATATCAATATCCTATTCTAATAAGGGTTATATTCCCCTAAAGAAGGGGATTACTTGAACAAGAAGAAAGCTTAATAAAAAATTCTATTTCCATTAGGAAGATTACTCTACAAAGAAAGTCTACTTCTCTCCTAAACAAGGCAATTCTATGGGTCTAAGGAATCATATTCCTAAGAGATTTGAATAATACCTTCTCCTATAAATACATCTCATGAAATCTTATGTCATTCATTCTTATATTCATTCATTTCCTCATTCTCATAATTTAACATCATCATATCATCACATCATCAAGCCATTACTCCATCGTCATACAAGCAATCATCCTTTATTCTTCATTCTATTATACTTATTTGCTTTATTATATTCCATACGAATACTGACTTAAGCTTCAGAGTGTTTATGGGGAAAACCCCGCCCTTTTACCCATTCTTCTCATCAATACAGGTTCCACAAGTAAAATATCAATTTAGAGTTATTAATTATGAAATCAATTCTAGAATCTGCCATTAGAAAAAGGAAAAAAATGTGATGTTGTGGATATAGATGGTGTTCAATATCACCTTCAAAATTTATTGTTTGGAAGAAAATTCTTGCTTGTGTTAGATGATGTGTAGAATGAAGATGTTGAGGAGTGGGATAAACTTCGCATCTTAAGTGTGGGGCTGATGGAAGTAGAGTCATAGTCACTACTCATAGTGAAAAGGTTGCCTTAATTATAGGTAAAATCCCCTCACACCTTTTGGAGGGTCTTTATGATGATGATTGTTGGGAACTGTTCAAACAGAGGGCTTTTGCTAATGATCAAGCGGAATATCCAAACCTGTTGCCCATTGGCAAACAAATTATGAAGAAATGTTTAGGTGTGCCTTTGGCTGCCAAGACCTTAGGGAGTTTGATGCGCTTCCAAAGAAAACTAGAGGAGTGGTTATCTGTGCAAAATAATGATCTTTGGAATTTTTATGGAATTAGACATGGTATCCTGCTTGCTCTAAGGTTGAGCTATACTCACTTGCTACTTTAACTTAAAGCATGCTTTGCATATTATTCGTTGTTTCCTAAAAACTATATGATCAAGAAGGAGAAGTTAATTCATATATGGATTGCTGAAGGCTTAATACAATCAGATTATACAAAATCAGTGGAGGACATTGGAAATGATTATTTCAATGACCTCATGTGGATGTCTTTCTTTCAAGATGTGGTAAGGAGCATCGATGGTGATGTATTGGAATGAAAAATACATCCTCTCATTCATGAACTTGCACAATATATTGCAGGGGATGAATTTATTCTGCTGGATCATAGTCATTTACAAAGAGATATATCCAAAGGTTGACATGCATCTGTGGTTTGTGATTTTGGGTCTTGTGTTATTCTAGAAGCATTTTTTGAAGCAAAGAATCTATGGACCCTTTTATTATTGTTCCCTAAATTTGGCCTCAAAGAAGTCCCACACGATTGGTTTTTTAGCTTTAGACGACTGCGAGTCTTAGATGTAAGTGGCAGTGGAATAAAAAAATTTCAGAGCTCTGTTTCCTTCTTGAACTCTTTAAGGTACCTTGACCTCTCAAACACCCTTATAGAAGAATTGCCAAAAACGTTATTCAGCCATCCTAATTTGCGAGTGGTGAATCTCTCAGGTTGCTTTAATTACTTGAATTACCAAATAAATTAAAAACACATGCACTTAGGCATTTAATCTTAAGTGGTTGTGCTAAATTGACTAGTTGGACATGAAAAGAATTTCTCAATGGTCTACAAACACTGTCACTTTTCTTAGTAAATTGTCATATGAGCCTTCAGCCCCTAGGATGTCTATCACATAAGGGTGAAGTAACCATTAAATGTTTAGAAAATTTGAACCTTGTAGGTATTGTCGAATTAGCAAAGTTAGGAAGCAAGCCAGACCTTCATTCTTTGGGTCTGTTATGGGGAATGACCTTCAAGATGTACAATTGAGTATTATAGATGATTGTGATATTGAACAGGTGCTTGAGTTTCTCAAGCCACATCAAAATCTGAAATGTTTGTTTGTTATATGATATCCTGGAATCTATTTTTCGAAATGGATGGTTACTTTTGAGTTTCCTAATTTAGTGAAAATAATTTTGATTAATTTCAGAAGATGTGAGCATCTCCCAACGTTAGGGTCTCTGCCACTTTTAGAGATTAATTTCTTGCAGGGGATGTATGGTGTGAAGAATTTAGGCAGTGAGTTCTATAGAAAAAACACAGGCAGATCGTTCTCATTGTTAAAAGAGCTGACTCTCATAGACTTCCCTCATCTAAAATTCTAGTGGAATGCTAATGGAAGAGGAGAATTCCCTTCCTTGGTTAGCTTAAAAATCAATAAATGTCCGAATTTGGTAAACATACCGTATTTTCCATCCATTCAAAGTCTTGAATTATGCAACCTATCCTCCCTTTACAATCTTGTTATTGATGTCTTTATGGGACATTTGGTTCTTCTGACAAACTTGCTTTAGAATAATAGACATCTTGTATCTCTAACAATTAGCTCCTGTCCCAAGCTTTAATTGATCCCTTCAAGCTTAGGAAACCTTAAGTCTCTGAAATCCTTGGCAATTCATTGGTGTAATGAGCTCTTGTCTTTGCTGATGGAAATTCAAAATATTACCTCCTTAGACTCTTTAGAAATTAGTGAATGTCATAGCCTCTCTGCTTTGCCTGAAAGTATAGGTGGTCTGAAGTCTCTTCGAACTTTGTCCATATAGAACTATAGTAATATAATGTCCATGCCAATGGGACTGCAAAATCTAAGACCTCATGAGCACTTAATAATCATGTATTGTCCAAATCTGGTATCTTTGCCTTCTGAGTGGCAGAACCTTTTTATCTTGAAGTGCTTGTGCATTCTGAGTTGTCCAGTTCTGTCTTCTTTGCTCGAAGGGCTAAAACATGCCATAACATTGCAGAGTCTTGAAATAAGCAGTTGTGATAGTTTCAAGTCGTTGTTTGAATGGATTGACAATTATAAGTTTTTTAGGTTTTTGGCGATATCCGATTGTCATAATATTGCATCACTTCCACATGCTCTGCAATGTGTATCTACACTCTAGCATTTGTTTATTCAAGATTATCCAGCTCTTGAAGAATGATGCAAGAAAGGTGGTAAGGACTAGCCAAAGAAAGCTCATATTGCCCACACACATATTAGATCACCGGAAGTCAAGGAAGAAAATGTTGCCAGCAGCTTATCTCGTCGAAGTTGATACTTCCAATCATATTCTGGGTATGTTATTTCTTTCTTTTTTCTGAATATTTGATTTAGCAAAAAGGAATATTTCATAAAGATATGGGATTTACCTAGAAAATTTTATGTATATTGTGTGTATAGTCGAGTACCGATTTGTTAATCAAACTGCACTAGAAAATGTTTCTACTATGTGTTGATATTATGGAAATGGATTTACATTCCTATTTCAAAAGCTAAAGTTTAATTATTTTACTGAAATTCTTTGAAGTGAGAGTGCTCTTTATCTTTTTTTACAGTTCTAAGGTTGCAGCATGCCTCTTGATGATCTACAGCGAATAGCATTTGCCAATTAGTTCCGTATTGCATGCTGCTCCTGGAAGTTCTACGCTACAACCATGCTGCGTGCAATAACTTCCTCTCCTTCCTTGATTTGTGCACGCATGTTTAGCATTTAGCAAGGATTCTGTGAATAAAGTAGTGGTTTTTTACTTGTTTTGTGCCATTTATATTTTGCAATTTGATGGGACAATATTGTATGGCTATATGGAAAAAAAAGAGTTTGCTACTATATGCTTTCTTTCTTTCTTTTTGAACTAGATGATATGTATTTATTGTACTAAAGGTTGTCGACAATGTTGTACAATGTTTGGTAACATGTCCACAATCTTATGCTATAAGAGCATCTACAATGGTGGTGCTCTTCAAAATAAAGAGCATATTCTAAATAATAAAGAGTATCTTAAAGAATATTTTAATATAAAGAACAAATAATTTTATTTAAGTTCAATACACTTTTATATTTCACTCTTCATTTTGTTTTATTTTAGAAACATTTAATTTCAATTTTTAAATATTGTGAGAAGAAAGAGAAAAAAATTTTAGGTGATAAAAGAAGAAAAAAAAAGAATATGTATGAGAAAAAGAGGTGTATTAACCTTTTATATGGAGAGTGAATTTTGGCTCTTTACATGTAGAGAGCTAAACTCACTCTTTAATTTGTATTTTAGATTTTGAGACTCTTTATAATAAGAGTTTTGGTTAAATAAAAAGCGGGATGGAGATGCTCTAAGAGCACAGGTCGAAGGGTGAAGTTTTTTTTTTCTTATTAAAATGAGATATTTTTGTGGGGTTAGACTAAAATTTTAGTTCGCTTTTGAAATCTTGATAGAAATATTCAAATTTGACAAATTAATTTCAATCATAACTCAAAGTTAATTTTGGTTAGAATTAAATGTGGAGGTGCTGACGAAATATTTTAGGTGATATTAATGATGTGGAGTCTACTACCACATCAACTATACATTTACATAAAAAGACTAAACGTTTTGGATTTGTAGCAATTTTATCTAAAAATTATAATTTTAACATAAATATCTTAATTTTTCTTTATACCTTACGTTTTATTATTAAGTATGTAACTTTTAGTAGTTAATTATAATATTTAAATTATCAATTATTTTATAATTTATACGAAATTTAAAAATATACATTATACATTTAAAACTAAAATACATTAATCTAATTACTAAATTATTTCAAATTAAAACAACATTTACATAATTAGTAAATAACATTTAATCTTATTAATACAAATATTTGCATAATAAATATTTAAATTATTTATTATTTAAATATAAAATTTTAAATGTGCATTTTTTATTTAATAGTAAAATACAATAATGTATTAATAAATTATTTAAAAAATAAAATATTTCATATGATTAATAATCGAAGATGTTAATAAATGAAATATATGTATTAATATTGTTCTTTATTATCTAAAAATTATTTTTTAAAGTAATTTAGTAATCAGATTAATGTATTTTAGTACTAAGTGTATGATGTATATTTATAAATTTTTATAAATTACAAAAATAATTGATAATTTAAGTATTATTGTTAGCTACTAAATATTATAATAAAATGTAATGTATTTAGAAAAACTGAGATATTTGCACCAAAATTATAAATTTGTGCTGAAATTGCTATAGATTGAAAACGTTTAATTGTTTATACAAATATTTAGTTGATGTATGAGTATATCCTATGTCAATAGTGTAATCTATGATGTCATATCACAATTCTACACTTAGTTTTGACCAAAATCAATTTTGGGTTATAATTACAATTAATTTGTCAAATTTAAATATTTCTATAAAAAAATTTAAGAGTAAACTTACAAAAGTCGAAAAGGTTAATTTAAACCAGTAACCCTTAAATATTTTATCATCTCTTAAGCCATCAAAGTATCTTGGTCAAGCATGTATGTAACTAATGTGTTTCTTGCTTTCTTCCAAGCACTTTCCTAAGAAAACTAAATTGTGAAACTTTTTAAAGAGAGTGTATTGATGGTAGCTCTCAATTTTTATAAATCATTCTACGTTTACTAGTGACTACCTAATACCCCAATTCTATTTTTTCTTGTTCCAACTTCCTTTTGCCTTAATATGTTAGATACAATTTTATCTCCACTTCTATAAGTAGTTATTAACAAATTTAGCACTCCATTACTAAAAGAAATTGCCAACATATATGGATTAGAAAGGGAGGTGACCAAACTTTGCCATAAGTTACTAGAAGAGATTGCTAACTGATGTGGATTAGAAAGGAACCTCATCTTTGCCAAAGTATAGCTTGTAGCAAGGGCATTGGAGCGTTACTCACTCAAAACAAAAAGCCAATAGCTTACATCAACAACGCTTTAAGTCCCAAGCATTACGATTTGTCAATCTATTAGAAAGAGTGTTTAGCTATCCTTTTTGCACTTTTGAAAATGCTCACTTCATTATCAAAACTGATCATTAAGCATTTGTTGTAGCAAAGAATCACTACATATGTACAAAAAAAGGGACTCACTAAGTTGTTAGGCTTAGACTATGGTATCCTTTATAGAAAAGGCAGTGATAACAAAGTGGCAAATGCTCTATCCAAAAGAGAATGGGTTACTGACAGTAGTGCTTATTATTGCAAACTCACCTCTATAGTTGTGCCTTTATGGTTGTAGGAAATCTTAGATAGCTATAAGAAAGATGGCAATGCACAAGAGTTAATAAAAGCAGTGTGATGTAGATGAGGTAGCATTGAAGTTTATGGATGGTTTTGATAAAGTGGACTTGCGCACTTAGGCTATAAATGGACGTTCGTGGTGACATCGGTTGACCCACGAGACCCATAATATATCAAATCAAAGCTGACTCAGAGAGCTACAATGGGTGCTACACACTTCATCTGTAGTAGTCCATCTTCAGGCCCAAATTCCTTTGTTTAGGCCTTTAAATTTTACCTTAAAGGTTATGTTCCTTTTTTGGAGCTTTTTTGTCTTTTCCTTTTTGGGATTTAGGGTTTTTTTCTAGGCACTATTTATTTGCCTCTTTTGATTATTTTGGAATAGTTTTTTATGAATTAAAATAAAATTACAGACGTAATTCTCTAATTTCTCTGGAATTCTTTAAATCAACAAAGTTTTAGATCATTGATTTTGGGTATTCTTAGAATCAATGATTTCAATTCTTTTTTTAAGCTTCCGCTACATCAGGTGGTATCAGAGCATCGATCCTAAAAACATGCCACCAAGAAGATGAGTGCATGAGGTGTGTGAACGAGACGTAGAGTAGAGGGTCTAGGAGATGATTGATGAGTGAATGAATCAAGTGCTGGATCAGCTAACAAACAAACTAGCCATGATGCTAGGTAATTAGAATAGAGACCCAGGAAATAATAGTCAAGAACAGTTTAGTGAAGATGAAGAGGTGGGGAATGAATATGAAGAAGAGGCTCGTCCCAGACGAAATAGGCCTATAGCAGATGATAATAATGGACGCTGGGAAATAGGCATGCGGACTGAGATTCCAAAATTCCATGGTAGCCTTTAAGTTGAAGAATTTCTGGATTGGTTATCTACGATTGAGGAGATCTTGGAATTTAAAAGGGTGCCAGAAGACAAGCATGTACCTCTGGTTGCCATGAGACTAAGGGGTAGGGCTACTGCGTGGTGGCAACAATCAAAGTTGACTTGTACCAGATTGGGAAAGAATAAGATCACTACTTGGGAGAAGATGAAAAAGCATATGCGATCTGCCTTTCTGCTATATAATTTTCAATGGTTGATGTACCAACGTTTACAAAATCTGAGACAAGGTATGAAGTCGACGAATGATTACACAATTGAATTTTATTAATTGATTGCAAGGAACAAAATCTAAAAGACAAACGACCAATTAGTAGTGAGGTATATTGGTGGTTTGAGGCCACAATTACAAGACATAGTGAATATGTTTGATCCTATTTATGTGTTTGCAGCTCATCAGAGGGCTTTAGTGGTTGAGAGACAGTCACAAAGGACTACCAATTTGAACATTTAAGGTAGTGGGGCTAGTAGTAATAGTGCTACTGTTAATAATAGTGGCATCAATAAGACAACAAGTAGTAATGGTGGTAGTGGTGTCGCCAGTCACAACAGAGGCATGGGGCAATTCAATAGACCAGCAAAGGGCTTAAAATGTTTTGGCTGTGGAGAGGTTGGCCATAGACTATCTGAGTATAAGAAGACAGCAAGAAAAAAGGCCCTCTTCCTTGAGGCAGATGATTATATTGAGGAGGACCAGGAAATTATGGGTGATCTTATGTATGATAAGGATAAAACAATTGAGGAATTGCTTTTGGATGGGGATGTGGGAACTACCCTTGTCATTAGGCATTCATGCTTGACCCTTAAGGCAAGTACAAAGGAGGATTAGCTAAGGAGTAATATCTTTCAGTCCACTTGTACTATTAAAGACAAGATATGCCACTTTGCCATAAATGGAGGGAGGTGCGAGAATATAATGTCCATAGAGGCTATCCAAAAACTAGACATACAAACTGAGAGCCATCCTAGACCCTATAAAATGGCTTGGCTAAAGAAGGGTGGGGAAGTTGTAGTGTCTAAGAGAGCTTTAGTGTCATTCTCTATAGGCAATAAATATAAAGATGTTGTGTGGTATGATGTGGTGGCTATGGATGCCTTTTATTTGTTGTTGGGAAGGCCATGGTAGTATGATAGGGACGTGACACATAGTGGAAGAACCAACACTTATAGTTTAATCTTCGATGGGGTTAAAATTATGTTGTTTCCTAAGCAACAAGTGGATATACCAAGACCGGCTAATGGAACTAGTACTCTATTTTCTTTGACTCAATTCAATGAGGAGCTATAAGAGTCAAACATAGGGTATATGCTGCTAGGAAAAGAGGTGGCAGATCCTGTTACAGTCCTCAAAGTTATGGCCCTTTTGGTTACAGAATTCATTGACTTATTCCCTAATGAACTCCCTGACGGTTTGCCCCCGCTCTGTGACATTCAGCACCACATTGACTTAGTACCTGGAGTAATATTGCCAAACAGACCACATTACAGGATGAGTCCCAATAAGCATGAGGAGTTGCATTGGTAGGTGGAGGAGCTACTTATTAAAAGTCACATTAAGGAGAGCATGAGCCCTTATGTTGTTCCTGCCCTTTTGACGCCTAAGAAAGACAGGTCTTGGCGTATGTGTGTGGATAGTCAAGCCATTAATAAGATCACCATAAGGTACAAATTTCCTATGCCATGCTTGGATGATTTGCTTGATTAGATTAGTGGTGTAACTATTTTTACTAAACTTGATTTAAAGAGTGGCTATTATCAAATACGTGTTCGGCCTAGAGATGAGTGGAAAACAACATTTAAGACTAGGGAGGGGTTGTATGAGTGGCTTGTGATACCCTTCGAATTGTCAAATGCCCCTAATACCTTTATGCATGTTATGAACCAATTATTGACGCCTTTCATTGGCAGGTTTGTTGTGGTATACTTTGATGATATCTTGATTTATAGTTCTTATCATGATGAGCATTTACAACATGTTTGGGAGGTTTTTAATGTGTTGTGTAAGGAATAGTTCTAAATTGCTTTAAAGAAATGTGTCTTTATGTCTCCCAAAGTACTTTTTTTAGGGTATGTGATTTCTGCAGCAGGTTTAAAAGTGGATGAAGCTAAGGTGGCAATGGTGAGAGAATGGCCCAAACCAACTACTTTAATAGAAGTGAGGAGTTTTCATGGGTTGGCCTCATTTTATCGGCATTTCATTACAAATTTTAGCACCATCATGGCTCCTATTACAAATTGCATGAAGGGAAATCGTTTTGCATGGATGAAGGCAGCAGAGGTAGCCTTCAATGATATCAAGGAATGCCTTACAACAACCCCAATCTTGGTGTTGCCAGATTTCTCACAAGCTTTTGAACTCCATACCGATGCCTCTAAAGTTGGAATTGGTGTCGTCCTCAGTCAGAATAACCGCCCTCTGGCATTTTATAGTGAGAAGCTATTTGGTTCCCAACTCAATTACAGTATGTATGAAATTGAGTTTTATGTAGTAGTGCAAGCAATACAACATTGGAGACATTACCTGTTTCACAAAGAATTTATCTTGTATACTGACCATGATTCTCTGAAGCATTTGCACCAGCATGATAAAGTTTCAACCCGCCATGCTATGTGGGTCGCCTATCTTAAGCACTTCACTTTCATGGTGAAGCATAAATCTAGCATTACAAATAGAGTAGCTGATGCTTTGAGCAGATAGAATAGTTTGTTAGTGACCATGTGAGTTGAGGTGCTCGACTTTGATTCTTTTCAGGACTTACTTGCTACGGATCCTTAATTTTCTATGGTATTACAAGATGTACAGGCTGGGAAGAGGACAAAATTCATGCTGCAGGATGGGTTCTTATTTCGAGGAACTCAATTATACATTCCAGATTATAGCCTGCACCTACAAATCATTAAAGAATTACATGGTGAGGGACATGTGGGTAGAGATCGAACATTGCAATTGGTTCAATCTTCATATTTCTAGCTTACAATTCACAAGGAGGTTGACAAGTATGTTCAGAGATGCAGAATTTGCTAGGTTTTGAAAGGAACAACCATAAATGCGGGATTATACATGCCCCTGCCAGTTCCTTCTCAACCTTAGACTGACGTTAGTATGGACTTTGTGTTGGGATTGCCACGTATGCAGTGAG
The DNA here is from genome assembly GCA_947683625.1 of Mallotus nudiflorus. Classification (NCBI taxonomy): domain Eukaryota; kingdom Viridiplantae; phylum Streptophyta; class Magnoliopsida; order Malpighiales; family Euphorbiaceae; genus Mallotus; species Mallotus nudiflorus. The sequence continues at coordinate 5,090,241 of CANTUR010000166.1, read as the reverse complement.
ATAATGATTCCATCTTTGTTGTTGTTGATAGATTTTCTAAGATGGTTCATTTTATTCCTTACAAGAAAACCACAGACGTCATTACTATGGCACAACTATTCTTTCGGGGCATATATCGATTGCACGAGTTTCCTATATCTATTATCTCTAACAGAGACACCCATTTCCTTAGTCATTTCTGGCGTAGCCTATGGAAGATGATCAATACTCAACTAAACTTCAGTAGTGCCTATCACCCTCAAATAGATGGACAAACTAAAGTGGTGAATAGGTCCTTGGCAACTTGCTATGTTGTCTAGTGGGGGATCATGTGAAGGGTTGGGATCAGAAACTATGTCAAGCAAAATTCACCTATAATCAGATTGTTAATCGCAACACAGGATTCAACCCTTTCCAGGTTGTCTACTCCATTTAGCCAAGGGGTCCCCTTAACTTATTGCCCCTGCCTAGCAAGACAAGGATCCATGGGAAAGCAGTAGATTTTGTTTTAGGTTTGCAAGATGTACACAAGACAGTTTTTGATAATCTGTTTACTGCCAACTCTTATTACAAGCAGCTTGCCGACAAGAAATGCTAACCTTTGGAGTTAGAGGTAGGAGATTTTGTATGGGTAGTCCTGAAAAATATCACTTTCTAGCAGGGGAATACAACAAGCTATCCACCAGGAAGATTGGTCCAGTCGAGGTAATACAAAAGATCAATTCCAATGCTTATCATTAGAAGTTGCCTAGCCATGTCCGCACAACAAATGTGTTTAATGTTTAGCATTTAATTCCCTTCTTTGGTGATTCTTTTGATGACAATGTTGTGATCAATTTAAGGATGAATTTTCTGTCACCTGGGGGGAATGATGTAGATGAGGCAACATTGAAGTTTATGGATGGTTTTGATAGATTAGGCTTGCGTACTTGGGCTATAAATGGACGTTCGTAGTGGCATCGGTTAACCCACAAGGTCCATAATATATTAAATCAAAGTTGACTCAAAAAGCTACAATGGGTGCTATACACTTTGTTTGTAGCAGTCCATCTTCGGGCCCAAATTCCTTTATTTAGGCCTTTAAATTTTACCTTAAAGTTTATGTTCCTTTTTTGGGGTTTTTTTGTCTTTTCCTTTTTGGGATTTAGGGTTTTTTTCTAAGCACTATTTATTTACCTCTTTTGATTGTTTTAGAACATTTTTTGATGAATTAAAATAAAATTATAGACGTAATTCTCTAATTTCTCTAGAATTCTTTGAATCAACAGAGTCTTAGATCATTGATTTTGGGTATTCTTAAAATCAATAATTTTAATTCTTTTTTTTAAAGCTTCTGCTACATCACATTGACTATTTAGCCTGTTGCTAAACCTCACTTTTTTTGTGTGCAAGGCCTAATCAAGTATAAAAATAAATTGTATATTGGTGATTACTGTGAATTAAAGAAGAAAATTATGCAAGCAACTAATTATTTATCATTGGGTATCCAATCTGGTATAAAAATATCATATAGTTGGTTAAAGGCCAATTTCTTTTGGCACCGAATGAAGATATATATCTATAAATGGGTGAAACAGTGTGATGTTTATCAATAATACAAGAATGAAAATGTAGCTTATCCTAGCTTATTACAACCTTTGCTTATACCTAATTAATCATGGGAATCCATATTAATGGATTTCATTGAGCAGCTACCCAAGTTAGCAGGTAAAGATACTATTCTGGTGGTAGTTGATCAATTTACTATATATGCACATTTCATTCCTTTGTCTCATCTTTTTATTGTAGCAAAGATTGACCAGTTGTTTCTTACTAGCATCTACAAGCTTCATGGATTTCCAGAAGACATCACTATAGATAGAGATCATTTTTATAGAATATTCTAAGTTTATTAGTGACTACCTAATACCCAAATTCTATTTTTTATTATTCTAACTTCCTTTTACCTTAACATGTTATATACAATTTTATCTCCACTTCTACAAGTAGTTCTTGACAAATTTAGCACTCCATTACTAGAAGAGATTGCCAACAGATGCAGATTATAAAAGGAGGTGACCAAGCTTTGCTATAAGTTACAAGCAATTCAAGTAGTTCTTGAAGATGCAGAGGAGCAACAGCTAACTAGTAGAGCTAAGATTGCATGTGTAGGAGAAAAATTAGTCCAAACCTTTTTAATGCTAAAATTGCATGTGTAAGAGAAAAAGAGAAACTAGTTAATCATCCTTCAAAAATGGGAATTTTTGTGCTTTAAAGATAGAGCTATCTAATTTTGATGGGAATAATCCAAGATCTTGGATTAAGAAATGCCAAAAGTTCTAAATCTATGGTATACCTGATGAGCAAAAGTTGGATATAGCCACCTTGCATCTTGGAGATAAGGCTGATATGTGGTATCAAGGGTGGCATATGTAGAATGGAATGAGGAATTAGGAGACTTTTGTTGAAGATCTGTGTAAAAGGTTTGGAGAACTTACAACAACTGACATAGTTGAGGATTTTAATAAAATCAAGCAGAGGGGGACCGTAAAGGAGTATCGAGAGAAGTTTGAAGAATTAAAATCGTTGTGTTGAAGTATCATCCACGGCTGAATGAAACTTATTTTGTGTCTAGCTTCATTAGTGGGCTAAGTAAGTAGATTAAGCTTCATCAATTTATAGTAGTAGATATAGTATTGTTCCACTTTATGTCTTGAGAGTAGCCCATGATAAATTCCCTCAGTACATAAAAGGGGAGAAAAAATGATGCACCTTCCAGATAAATTATTGTTATGTCTGTTTTTTTTAATGTTTGTTGTTTTTAGTTAGAATGTTAGTACAATTGACTACTTGCCTGTAACCAGTGTCCACTATTTTTACCTTCAAGTGTTACTTCTGCAGTTATTTAATCTTAGTGTATTGGTTTAAAAATTCAAAATATTTTTCATTTGTTAGGATTTTAGTTTACTTTTGAAATTTTGACAAAAATATCTAAATTTGATAAATTAGTTCTATTGAACCTTGAGGGATAAAATAATCATTTTTTATGGTCACAAGTAATTAAATAAAATTATATTTTATCCGTGTGTTAAATGTTTATATTCAGGTTAATTAAAATTGCAAAATTGAAGTACATACACAAGTGGTAGTTATGTGAATTATTTATTTAATACTAAAATACAATAATGTATTAATAAATAATTAAAAAAATAAAATATTTTACATGATTAATAATTGTAGTAAAATTAACTATATGCATTATGGTAGTTATTAATTATGTAAACATTATTTTTTGAAATAATTTAATTGTTAGATTAATGTATTTTAAAGTTAAATGTATGATGTATATTTTTAAATTTTTCAAAATTAGAAAAATAATTAATAATTTAAGTATTATTGTTAGCCACTAAATATTACGTATTTAATAATAATAATGTAATGTATTTAGAAAAATTACAATATTTGTGCCAAAATTGCTACAAATCGAAAACATTCGGTCTTTTAATTATTTAGTTGATGTATAATACGTCTCATTTTAATAATACAACCTAAAATGTCATATCAGCACCTATACACCCAATTTTAATTAAAATTAATTTTGAATTATAATTACAATTAATTTGAACATTTTTATCAAAAATTTAAAAGAAAACTAAAATTACAAAAATGGAGAAGGTTTGAATTTTTTTTTTCATAGAAAAACAAGGCAAAACCACCCAAACATAAGCTAAACAGAAATAAAATTAACTACAACAGTAGAAATAGCATCTATGCACAACATTGTCAATTTTAGGAGAAGAAGGTTTGAATTTTTTTTTAAATCCACAACCCTTAAATCTTTTATCGTCTTTTAAGCCATCAAAGTATCTTGGTCAAACATGCATGTAACTAAAGTGTTTCTTACTTTCTTCCAAGAACTTTCCTAAGGAAGCTAAATTATGAAACTTTCCAAAGAGAGTGTGTGGGATGGTAGCTCTCAATTTTTATAGATCATCAAGATTCTAAGTTTATTAGTGACTGCAAATACCCAAAAAAAAATTTCTTGTTCTAACTTCCTTTTGCCTTAACATGGCATATATAATTTTATCTCCACTTCTACAAGTAGTTCTTGACAAATTTAGCACTCTAATGCTAGAAGAGATTGCCAACAGATGCGGATTACAAAGGGAGGTAACCAAACTTTGACATAAGTTACGAGAAATTCAAGCAGTTATTGAAGATACAGAGGAGCAATAACTAACTAGTAGAGCTTTCAAGATTTGGTGTTCAAAGCTCAAACAAGTTGCTTATGAAATTGAGGATTTTCTTAATGAGTATTCATCAGAAGCCATTCAATCTTGAACCTATAATAGGTTTTGTTCAATAGGTACATGGTTTTTACCTTTCACTAGGACAATTTTTGAATCGCATTGAAATGTATCCTAGAATAAAATAGATCAGTGAAACATTAGAAATATTGGTCAAAGACAGGCATTTTCATTTAAGAGAATAAGATGTAGGACCTAATAGTAGCAATAGTAGAAATAGAAGAACAAGGCATACTGGGTTTTGCATAAATGAAAGAGAAGTTTATGGGAGAGGAAAGGATAATAAAAGTTTTACTTTTAGCTGACAATAATGATAGGCCTTCAGGTGATATTTCTATTGTGTCCATTGTTGGTTTAGGTGGTATTGGTAAAACTACACTTGCTCAATTAACTTTTAATAATAAAAGGGTAACTAAACATTTTGATTTGAAGATGTGGGTATGTATCAATGATGATTTTGATGTGAAAAAAATCTTGAGCTCTATTCTTGAATCTACTTAAAAGGTTGAATGTAGTTTTACTCAAATGGATATATTGCAATTTTGGCTTCAAGAATTATTAATCACGAAGAGATATTTTCTTGTGTTAGGCGATATGGTGGAATGAGGATGACAATGAGTGGGATAAACTACATACATTATTGAGAGGTGCTGTGGAGGGAGTAAAATCTGTCGATAATAGAGAAGAGAATTAAAAGAAAAAAAATCTTGTATTTTTATTTATTATTTTCTTTGCAAATGATACACATATATATAGTATCTATATAAACCTATCTTTGGAAATACAATCATTGATTTACATAAATCATTCTTTGATTTCTTCCTTAATTTTCTCTTTAATTTTTTCCTTCCTAATTTCTACTTATTCTATTCACACTCTAATACTCCCCCTCAAGTTGGTGCATAGATATCATCAATGCCTAACTTGCTTAGTGAGTCATGGAACACTTAGCTTAAGACAACTTTTATGAGCACATAAGTTAATTAATCTTTAGACTTTATGAATGGAAACTTGATTATCTTGGCTTTAAGTTTTTCTTTGATAAAGTGCCTATATATTTCGACGTGTTTAGTTTGATCATGTTGAACCAGATTATAAGCAATCTGAATGGCTACCCGGTTATCACAGTATAAGTTCATTTTACTCTCCGGATGATACCTGACTTCATTAAGTAGACTTCTCAACCAAAGAAGTTCATATAGACCTTTCGATAATTCCTTTGAACTTAGCTTTCACAATTGATAATGCAACTACCTTTTTCTTTTTACTCCACTATATAACGAGGTTACCTCCCATAAAAGTGAAATACCCAAACATTAACTTCTTATTTGAGCTTTTTTCCTACTCGACATCAGTGTATCCCTCAATATTTAAGTGGTTGTGCTTTCTAAACATGAGTCCTTTTCAAGTGATGATTTTAAGTAACGCAGAATCTGGATTATCACTTTTATATGATCTTTGCTCGGATTATACATGAATTAACTTACAAGACTTACCGCATATGCTATGTCTGGTATTGTGTAAGATAAGTATATCAACTTACCCACTAGCCATTGATATTGATATTTTTTTATTTGTGTCTAGTTCTTATGATTGCTTAGCTTATCATCTAAGCAACAGGTATGTCTGCCGGCCTACAATTAAGTATTGTAGTCTCAATGAGTAGATTGAGAATATATTTCCTTTGGGATAGAAATATTTCTTTTTTTGATCGAGCAATTTCAATACCTAGGAAATATTTCAGTTCCTTAAGATTTTTTATCTTAAATTCACTTGCCAAGTATATTTGTAAATTTATAATCTCCTTCTCATCATTCCCTGTAATTATCATATCATCAATATAAATAATTAGAGCTGTTATTTTCCTATCTTAATGTTTCAGGAATAAAGTGTGATCCGAGTTACTTTTTTTGAACTCATACTTCCTCATTGCTAAGCTAAATTGACCAAATCATGCTCAAGGAGACTGCTTCAAACTATATAATGCCTTTTGTAGTTTACACATACCTTCAGCCTTTAATGAAGTCTTAAAACCCAATGGAATATCCATGTAAACTTCCTCCTCAAGGTCCCCATGTAAGAATGCATTCTTCACATTAAATTAATGAAGAGGCCAATCCAAATCTACAGTAATGGATAACAAAACTCTTATAGTGTTTAGTTTTGCAACATGGGAGAATGTCTGAGTATACCCCTTTGCTATGAGTTTGGCCTTGTATCTTTCTATTGATCCATCTACTTTGTGTTTGATGGAGAATACCCAATTACAACCCATGGTTTTCTTTCCCTCAGGTAGTTGAACTAGAGTCCAGGTGCTATTTTTTTATAGAGTTGTCATCTCATCCATTATGGCCTAAGTCCATTGAGGATCTTTCAATGCCTCATGCACTGTATAAGGAATATACTTGGCAAACAACTTATATACAAAAACCTTTAAGGGCTCTAAGAGACTTTGAGTAGATACATGATGAGCAATGGGATACATTCCTCCTTTAGCTTCTTGGTTAGGCAAGTATCGGTTTGGAGGCTTTCCTCAGTTGTGTTTCAAAGGAAATTTATGGCTAACATAATCATTTATGTTAAGTAAAGGAGAGGAGTTTAGAATTTGTACCTCATGAGTATTCTCAGGCAATAAGTCGTGTATTCTATGAGGGGTCTGAGCTACATTCTTTTTTGAGTTTCCCTTATTATGCTCAAAAACTCTATCATGCTTGATAATAGGTTTTGAGTTTCCCTTTCATGCTCGCAATCTCTATCATGCTTGATAATAGGTTCCAGGTTTCCTTTATCAAGCTTAAAGTCTCTTTTAAGCTTAATAGTAAGTTGTTCCAAGTTTCTTGTCCCATCTAAACCCCAATTCATCCAATTCTCGAATACCCAATTTTGATCTTCATTCCTTCTCTCCTCCTGAAGTAAAGAATGAGTTTCTCATCTCAAGAAGAACATTTATAATTCAATAAATATCATATCCATAATGGTGTATAGGCGAAGAGCCATAGGATCATAACACTGTCATCCCTTTTTTTAAGCTCCATATCCTAAGAAAACACATCGAACGATGCATGGACCAAGCTTTGTTCATTGGGCTTTAGGAAGATGAACATAGGCTACTGAACCAAACACTTATGGAGGCAACATAAGAATCGAAGGAAGATGTACATGATGAGCAAATGTTTGGAGAGGAATGTTAAAGTCTAAGACTCAAGATGGTAGTTTGTTCAATAAATATATGACAGTACCTATAGTATTAGTCCATTAACGTCTAGGTGCAAAAGCTTTAATCAAGGTGCTCAAGCTATTTCCAGAATGTGCCTATTTTTTCATTCTACAACCCCATTTTGTTATGGTGTCTGAGAACATGAGGTCTCATCATGTAGGCAATGGGCTTGAAAGTACTATTAGAACTCATGGTTAACATATTCATGTCTATTATTTGAACGAAATATTTGTATTCTGGCTGAGAATTGAGTCCTGATCATAGTATGGAAGGATCTGAATATACTAAACACTTCATGCTTATATTTCATCAGATACAACCAAGTCATACATGCATAATCATCAATGAATGTGACAACCCATTTATAGTCTGAACTATCTGAGCAATGAGTAGGTCCCCAAACATCATAATGAATTCAAGTAAAAGGAACACAACTTTTATTTGAGTTTGTTGGGTAAGATACACGATGACTTTTTACTAGAGTACAAGTTTAACAGCTAAACTCAGACTCATCTAACTTTGACAATAAACTCAAAAATATATGCTTCATATAACTGATTAATAGGTGTCCCAACCTTTGATGCCATAACATGATCTATTGGCCTTTGTTGCTTGTTTGGTGCATAATGTTTACTCTGCCTAGATTGAAGTCATCCATGTAGTACAACACTCCTCTTTTAGTACCACGACTAATAATCTCCTTCATGAGAATATCTTGAAATAAATAAAAATTTAGATATATTAGTGCATAATAATTTAATTCCTTGATAGCCTGGCTTATAGATAGTAGTTTGTTTGATAGTAAAGGAGCTAGCAAGGTGTTAGGTAAAGAGAATGATAGGGATAGGGCTACTTTTCTAGCTCCTATAACCAGGTTTGTCACCCCATTAACATTTTCAATATATGCTCATTTTGGTTGATTAAATTCCATGAAGTCTTTTAGTCATATGGTTTGTTGCCCTAGAGTCAATAATCCTGCTAGTCAAAGCTCTTTGTTTAAAACAAAATAAACCATAACCTTTGTTACCTAAATCATGAAAAGGGTCAATTGAGTTATCGACGGAGTTAATACTTAGCACAAGGAACTCGGTACCAGTCATTAGTCCTATAACAAGTGTTGCTCAGCCAATACTTTTGCTTGAATTTGTTTCTCGATTCTTCTTCAGATCTTGCCACCACTCAGGATACCCATGTAGTTTGAAGCAAGTTTCTTGGGTGTGTTTGGGGTTCCCATAATGGGTACATCTTACTTTAGTTCCTTTGCCCTTCTTCTTTCCAGTAGCTAATAATCTAGTCTTGGTCATCTGTAAGCCCATTTGAGGAGCCTGGTACCCTTTAGAGACCATTGTGGTATTTGGTGTGGTCTCTGAGTTTTCACTTAACATGACAGCTTACCAGGTTTCCTCTTGTTGGACCTGAGCATAAGCCTATTCGAATGTGGGAAATGGTCGAATTTGTAGTACATCACTTTGGACCTTATCTAGCCAATCATCTAACCCATCTAGGAAGGTATAGACCATATCTTATTTTATGTTATTATTGTAGATTTGGATATCTTCAGAACACTTCATCGAATTTGGTTACCAAAAATCTATCTCCCTCTATAATCCTTGGAGAGTATTGTAATAGGACTCAATGGATCCTCCATCTTGTTTCATCTGAGCTACCCGCCTTTTTATCTCTTACACCTAGGAAGTGTCTGATCCATCAAAAAAGGTAATAGCAATAGAGTCCCATACCTGTTTGGCTATTGGATATTGACTGAAGTTATCAATAAGAAATTGTTCCATTGAGTTTATTAGCCATCCTTTTAAAACAACATTCTCCGTTCTCCACTTCCGAAAGGCTGGATATGTTGACTCGGGCTGTGGAGTGTCATCAAGGATGTATCCGAGTTTGTCTTTGCCTGCTATGTACATCTCCATTATTTAAGACCTAAGAGCATAGTTTTTTCCATCAAGTTTGATACCCATCTGGGTACCAAAGTTATTAGGACTCGAAGTCGTAGGGGTTTAGGTCTGGGTCTGGGTCAATGCTTGTTTCATTTTCATCATTAGTTTGTCTAGAACAACAATAAAAGGTTTCTCTCCTGTCACCACCAGGTCTATCAATTCTGCCATTGTTAATGATTTTTAGAGCCTTAGGATCATCTACTCTGATATTATGTCAACAATAGAGAAGAGAATTGAAAGAAATGGGATATTGTTATTTTCTTTACAAATTATACATATATATAGTATCTACATAAACCTATTTTTGGAAATATAATCATTGATTTATATAAATCATTTTATGATTCTTCCCTTAATTTTTTCCTTCCTAATTTCTAATTATTCTATTCACACTCTAACAGAATCATTGTCATAACTAGGAGCAAAAATGTTGCATCAATAATGAGCACTACTACCAACAACTGTTGGGATCAACTCATAGGGGTTGTTCCTACCGCTTAAGTGAGGTCTCAGGTTCGAGTCATAGTGTATGTAATCGCATTAAATTAGTTCTTGGGAGACCTTTAACACCTTTGTGGTCCCATCCGGGTCAAAACAGATTAGTTAGAGTTCAGTAGACTCTAAATATAATGGTTCACACAAAAAAAAAATAATGAGCACTACTTGCATTCATTATTTATGTCTATCCAATGATGACTGTTGGACTTTGTTTAAGAAACAAACTTTTGGCCATGATGAAGACAAGCGTACAAACTTATTTCCAATTGGGTAATGATTTCTATTGTGGGTAATGACAATAAAAATTACCCTAACCCCCTCCTTTAAGTAGATGGCTCCCCTTTAATGGAAGCAAAGAAGACTTCTAAAAAAATTTTTGTCACGACATGGGTCACAATGTCCCAACACGCGTTGTGTAAGCTTTTCCTTCCCAATTGGTAAGGGAATAGTGAAGAAGTGTTGATATGTGCCTTTAGCTAAAAGGACCATAGGAGGTTTGTTAATTAATCTTGAAAAGTAATGAAAGATATTGGCTTCTTGTGAGAATAGTGATCTTAGGGATCTGGATCAAAAGGAACATGACATTCTAACTCCTAGGTTTTCCTCCCTCTTCTTCTCTTCAAAGTCCAAAACAAATTGAGTAATGGTTGACATGTATTGGAAATGAGATAAAAGAAGCTTCAAGAACTCTTAAAGCACAACAGAATCTCTACTGCTGCTACTACTGCTAAAAGACACTTAAAAATGAAAGAATTTGTGTAAAATGAAGGTCTAATGGACCTATCTTTTTTCATTCTTCACTTATGTATATATAGAGTTAAAAAAGCAAGAGACTAACAATTAATACAACTATTACTCTAAATTTTTTCCTTGTCAGCTGATTTTCAGCTCCACCACCTGTTATAATTTTTCTAGAATTTTCGATAACAGCAAAAAGGTCACATTCTAACAACTTCACTCAGGAGTCATCGGTTTTGATACTCACTACACAAACACAATGCCAAAGTGCTGAAGCGATCAAAACATTTGATAGCCACATTGGAGCTGTGATCGGTGGAGCGAAGGGTGTTGATTGCTCATGGCAGATATAGTGCTAAGCCCACTTGTAGAATCAATACTTGATAAGCTATCATCTGGGTTTATGGATATATGTTTTTGTTTTTTTGAATTCAAAGATGAGGTTCAAAAACTTAAACGCACAATAAGTATAATACAAGCAGTGCTTGAAGATAAGGCACTCAAAGTATGGCTGAGTGAACTCAAAGACATAGTCTACGATGTAGATGACATGCTTGAAGAATATCGCATCAGAGGTAATGAGACCATCAGCATCGGGACTCGGGTACGTGCTCCTATTTTCTCCGTAAAAGATGGCTCTAAGGTGAGACAGTTTAGGGAAAGATTAGATGGGTTAGCAGCGGATATGTCCAATGTTAAGCTCAGGTTAAGAGTAGTAAGTGCTAAAAGGGGTAAGAGTGAAAAGCGATGGAGAAGGGAAACTAGGTCCTTTGTTTTTCAATCTGAAGTGTTGGGGAGAGCTAGGGATAAAGAAATGATTATTGAAATCTTGTTGGGCACCTGCCAAAGTGAGAAAATTGATGGAAATATGTCTGTTATTCATATTGTTGGTTTAGGAGGGATTGGCAAGACCACTCAACTAGTGTACAATGATAAGAGAGTGACTAGGAATTTCAATATGAAGATGTGGGTATCTGTTACTGATTTCTTTAATGTTCAGAAGATTATGAAATCAATTGTAGAATCTGTTACTAGAAAGAGGAAAAAATGTGATGTTCTGGATATGGATGGTGTTCAATATCACCTCCAAGATTTATTGCTCGGAAGAAAATTTTTGCTTGTGTTAGTCGATGTGTGGAATGAAGATGCTGATGAGTGGGATAAACTTCACATGTCACTTAGGTGTGGGGCTGATGGAAGTGGAGTCATAGTCACTACTCGGAGTGAAAAGGTTGCCTTGATTATGGGTACAATGCCATCTCACTGTTTGGACGGTCTTTGTGATGATGATTGTTGGGAACTGTTCAAACATGGTGCTTTTGCCAATGCTCAAGGGGAATATCCAAACCTGCTGCCCATTGGCAAACAGATTGTGAAGAAATGTGCGGGTGTGCCTCTAGCTGCAAAGACATTAGGGATTTTGATGTGCTTCAAAAGAAGGCCAGAGGAGTGGTTATCTGTGCAAAACAATGGTCTTTGAAACTTTTATGGAATTGAATATGGTATCCTGCCTGCTCTAAGGTTGAGCTATAGTCATTTGCCACCACAGCTCAGAGCATGCTTTGCATATTGTTCACTGTTTCCTAAAAACTATATGATTCATATGTCGATTGCTGAAGGCTTAATTCAATCAGGTTATAATAAAAAATCAGCAGAGGACATTGGCAATGATTGTTTCAATGACCTCATGTGGATGTCTTTCTTTCGAGATGTGGTAAGGAGCACTAATGGTGATGTGTTGGAATGCAAACTGCATCCTCTCATTCATGACCTTGCACAACATATTGCAGGCGATGAATTTGTTCTTCTGGAACATGGTCATTTACCAAGAAATATAGCCAAAGCTCGACATGCATCTGTGGTTTGTGATTTTGGGTCTTGTGTCATTCCAGAAGCATTGTTTGAAGCAAAGAATCTGCGTACCCTTTTATTATTGTTCCCTAAAGTTGGCCTCAAAGAAGTCCCACACAATTGGTTTTCCAGCATTAAATGACTGCGAGTCTTAGATTTAAGCGGCAGTGGAATAAAAAAGCTTCACAGCTCTGTTTCCTTCTTGAAATTCTTAAGGTACCTTGACCTCTTAAACACCCTTGTAGAAGAATTGCCAGAAACATTATTCAACCTTCCTAATTTGCAAGTGGTGAATCTCTCAAGTTGCTCTAATTTACTTGAATTTCCAAATGAATTAAAAGCAAATCCTAAGTGGTTTTTCTAAATTGACTTACTGGACATGCAATGAATTTCCCAAGTGTCTACAAACACTGCCATTTTTGTTAGTGAATTCTGATGTGAGCCTTTGGCACCTAAATAGCCTATCTCTTAAGGGTGAACTAATTATTAAACACTTAGAAAACGTAAAGCATGCAATTAGTGCTGCATTAGCAAATTTAAGAAGCAAGCCGGACCTTCATTCATTGGGTCTGTTGTGAGGAAATTACCTTCAGCATGTACAGTCGAGTATTAAAGATGATTGTGATGTTGAACAGGTGCTCGAGTTTCTCAAGCCGCATCAAAATCTGAAATGTTTGTCTGTAATACGATATCCTGGAATCTGCTTTCCGAAATGGATGGTTTCTTTTGAGCTTCCTAATTTAGTGAAAATAGTTTTGATCAACTGCAGAAGATGTGAGCATCTCCCAACATTAGGGACTCTGCCAATTCTACAGATTATTCACTTGCAGGGGATGCACGGTGTGAAGAAAATAAGGCATTGAGTTCTATGGAGCAGACACAGGCACAATATTCTCATCATTAAAAGAGCTGACTCTCATAGACTTCCCTCATCTGAAATTCTAGTGGAATGCTAATGGAAGTGGAGAATTTCCTTCCTTGGTTAGCTTAAAAATCAATAAATGTCCGAATTTGATAAACATGCCATCTTTTTTCTTTTCATGATATTTAAATAAGGGTTGCACCTTTTATATATACACATAGGAATTCTAATCACAATATAATTAGAAATAGAATAACATCCTAAATACAATAAAGATTTTATTACTAATTGTATACAAATATTTTTTTCCTAATATATATAATAAAAATATTTACTTCCTCAATATCCTCTCATTCCTTGATTTGTGCACGCATGGTTAGCATTTAGCAAGGATTCTGTAAATAAAGTAGTGGTCTTTTACATGTTTTGTGCCATTTGTATTTGTAGTTTGACGCGACAATATTGTATGGTTGTATGAAAAAAAAAATAAACTTACTATATACTTTCTTTCTTTATTTTTGAGCTAGATGATATGTATTTATTGTATTAAAGGTTGTCGATAATGTTGTACAATGTTTTGTAACATGTCCACAATCACATTCTATAAGAGCATAGGTCGAAGGGTGATTTTTTTTTTCTTTTTAAGATGAGAGATTTTTGCGGTTTAGATTAATGATTTGAAGTGAATTATTTTTGAAAAATTCTTACTTATACTAGATGTATCACATTTAAGGGTAGAATTTGTGACACATTAACTAAGTAATTTACATTTGGCTATTAAAAAATAAGACATTTTTTTTTTCACAAATCTCATTATTGAAAATAAATACATTTAATGTAGATAAAAATTTTGTATTATCTCATACTCAACGTTGGACTTTGGATGGGTTCGATGTGAAAAGGATAAAGTTCCATTAAAAAAATTTCTGGGCCAGTTTTTTTTTTTTTTTTTTTTTGAGACTTTAAGCCCAATTTTTAGTAGCAGATACAATATTGTTTCATTTTATGTCTTGAGAATGTTAGTACGGTTGCCCGCAACCGGCGTCCACTACTTTTCCCTTCAAGTCTTACTTTTGCAGTTATTTAATCTTCGTCTAAAAAATTTAAATATTCAAATTTGTATAAATGTCCAAACGTTTTTAATTTATAATAATTTTATTTCAAATTTATAATTTTAATATAAATATCTTAATTTTTCTAAATACATTTTTTTATTATTAAATATGTAATTTTTTAATTTTTAACTATAATATTTAAATTATCAATTACTTTTATAATTCATAAAAATTTAAAAAATATACGCTATTCATTTAACACTAATATACATTAATCAAATTACTAAATTATTTCAAAACATAGCTCATTTGCTTGGAAGAGCTACATGGTCAAGGCCTGTTCTGGAAGTGTAGGATGGTGTCCTTCCTATTTATCGCATGCTGTAATTGCTGATTTGAAGCAATGAAGTTTGTTTGTTTTCAAATATATATATATATATATATATATATATATATATATATATATATATATATATTAAAATAAAATAATATTCACATAATTCATAAATAATATTTAAATTATTTATTATATAAAATTTTACATGTGCATTATTTATTTAATACTAAAATATAACAATGTATCAATAAATTATTGTAAAAAATAAAATATTTCATATGATTAATAATCATAACTGTTAGTAAAATTAAATACATGTATTAATATAGTTATTAATTATGTAAACATTATTTTTTTGAAGTCAAAATTGCTACAAATCTAGAACATTTGATCTTTTATATAAATATTTAGTTGATGTAGAGTAGATCTCATGTCAATGGTGCTACTTAAAATGTTATATCCACATATTTACACTCAATTTTAACTAAAAATAATTTTGAATTATAATTACAATTAATTTATCAAATTTGAACATTTTTATCAAAATTTTAAAAGTGAAATAAAACTAAAATAATACAAAGAGGTTTGACTTTTTTTTGAACAATAGCTCTTTAATCTTTTATCGTCTCTTAATCCATCAAAGTATCTTGGCCAAGTATGTATGTAACTAAAGCGTTTCTTACTTTCTTCCAAGCACTTTCCAAAGGAAGCTAAATGGGATGGTGGCTCTCAAATTTTATAGATCAAGATTCTAAGTTTACAAGTGACTACCTAATACCTAAATTTTGTTTTTCCTGTTCTAACTTTTGCCTTATCATAGCAGATATAATTTTGGTATTGATTATTATTATGTTGATGTACACACTAAACTTAGCTATATATATCAATGTATTATTTTTAAAATTAAGGATATATTGTATATTTACCCATTATTAATATTATTGCTTCTTTTTTTAAATTTTACAGTAGTTGCAGTCTTATTCAATTTTAACAGAATTAGTTTAAATTCATTAGGTTTTAAATGTATGTAGTTCAGAGGAAAAAAATTAAAAAATAATAAAATATACATTAAAATTTTACCGATGTGAACCATTTTTTTGTCTAAAGGTGTGCTATAATAGCAAATACCATAACCATATTTAAAAGTTATTTTTACTAATTTATGTATAACTCATCAATTATTGACTAAAATTATATTTAAGTGTCATAATATTTATCTTATTTGCTAATTATCATAGTTATTTATTAACAATATAATTTTAAATACAGAAACTAATAAAAAAAAATTTAAGTTAAAGTTTTAAATATTTTCATTTGAGTTACAAACAAAATGGTTGCCTGTTGAGAGAGTTGATTACAATTTACAACTCTCAACTCTTAGGTTTTCCTTCCCTCCTCCTTCCTTCAAAGTCCAAAACAAACAATGTAGTGGTTGACTTGACTCAGGAGTCATCGATTTTAACACTCACTACACAAACACAATGCAAAAGTGATGAAGCAATCAAAACATTTGACAGCCAAATTGGAGCTATGATTGGTGTAGTGAAGAGTGTTGATTGCTCGATGGCAGATATAGTGCTAAGCCCACTTTTAGAATCAATACTTGATAAGCTATCCTCTGGGTTATTAGATTTTCTGCAACATTTTTTGGGATTCAAAAATGAGGTTCTGAAACTTAAACATACAATACATATGATCTGGGTAGTGCTTTAAGATGCAAAAGAGCAATAAGCAACTAGTGAGGCACTCAAAGTATGGCTAAGTGAACTCAAAGACATAGTCTACGATGTAGATGACATGCTTGAAGAGTATCGCATCGGAGATAATGATACCACCGACATCTGGACTCGGGTACGTGCTACTTTTTTCTCCATAGAAGATGGCTCTAAGGTGAAACAGTTTAGGGAAAGATTAAATGGGCTAGTAGGGGATATGTCCAACTTTAATCTCGGGTTAAGAGTGGTAAGTGCTAAAGGGGGTGAGAGTGAAGAGAGACGGAGAAGGGAAACTGGGTCCTTTATTTTTTAATCTGAAGTGTTAGGGAGAGATGGGGATAAAGAAATGATTGTTAAAATCTTATGGGTGTGGGAGAATTAATGGAAATGTGTCTGTTATTCCTATTATTGGTTTAGAAGGGAATGGTAAAACCACTCTAGCTCAATTATAGAATCAGAAGATTATGAAATCAATTGTAGAATCTGACACTAGAAAAAGGAAAAAAATGTGATTTTTTGGTTAAGGATGGTGTTCAATATCACCTTCAAGATTTATTGTTTGGAAGAAAATTCTTGCTTGTGTTAGATGAAGTGTGGAATGAAGATGCTGATGAGTGGGATAAACTTCGCATTTTACTTAAGTGTGGGGTTGATGGAAGTAGAGTCATAGTCACTACTCAAAGTGAAAAGGTTGCCTTAATTATGGGTACAATGCCCTCTCACCATTTGGAGGGTCTTTATGAAGATGATTATTGGGAAATGTTCAAACAGAGGGCTTTTGGCAATGATTAAAGGGAATATCCAAACCTGCTGCCCATTGGCAAACAGATTGTGAAGAAATGTTCGGGTGTGCCTCTGGCTACAAAGACCTTAGGGAGTTTGATGCGCTTCGAAAGAAAGCCAGAGGAGTGGTTATCTATGCAAAACAATGATCATTGACTCACTGAACAATACAAACACTGTCACTTTTCTTAGTAAATTGTCATTTGAGCCTTTGGCCCCATGTAGGTATTGCCGTATTAGCAAAGTTAGGAAGCAAGCCATGTTAGAAAATTGTAACAAGAATCTTAAAATATCTGCTCCAAGGCTTGTATGAATTCCACTTTCCTGAAGATAATATTTATAGTATACAATTTGCCTCTAGGATACAATGAAGCTTAGGTGTTTGTAATGGTATTTTATGTAGAATTGATTTATGATAGAGAATTAATTCTTGCAAAAAATTAACTCTCTATTTATATAAGATGAATGAATGGTTACAATTTGATAATAGACATGTCTATTTGAATAAGTAGACATGTTTCTTGGCAATAGTCATGTCTTTTTATTAAAAGATATGACTATATGTGACTATTTTGAAAATGTCTAATAATCCCCCACCATTTTCAAATATAATCAAAACATTCATCTAACGACAGTTTTGTAAATTACGTGCATAAATAATGATATCTTACGATTTGAACCAATACTTAGTGAAAGTTCAATACAAAAAATCTAAATAATATGGTAAATTAAACTTTGAACCAAATATTCTTATTGATAAGTTGTAAAAACATTCCACACACATAATTTAATACCTCATTACAATTACACATATATAAATGACACATTAAAGGTCTTGTGTCCATATCCTTCATAAATGCATAGAGCTAAGCCCTTAAATTCCTTGAAGCAGCCACACTTCACACTTATATAGGTGGATATATTAGAAGTACCCTTGTAATTTGATACTTTGACTACACGTCCATAAATCCATTAAGAGATTTAACTCACCCTCTTTTTCCTGTAGGTTCCAAGCACTGTTAACCTCAAGATGTAATAAAAATTTAACATAGTGCTTGCAATCACTCTATTAATGTACTTTGACTCTTTGAACTTGAGACTTGGCATAATACCAAGCATCATAGTTAAGGTTCCATCAATGGTGATATGACAAAATGGGCTTGAGACCCATCCCTCTTAATGTTTTATTTGCCATGTCTCTTGGAAATGCCTTTGTTAGTGGATCAACAAAATTTTGACTTGATTGCACATAATCTATTATAATCACACCATTAGAGATTAAATCTCTAATATAACTTTATATAAGTCCAATATGTCTTGACTTTCCATTATATACATAATTATAAGCTCTTGATAGTGTTGCTTCACTATCACAATGAATAGATATTAGTACAACTGGCTTTGGCCATATCGGTATTTCATATAGCAAATCATGTAGCCATTCTGCTTCTTTACTTGCAAAAGCTAATGTTATAAATTTAGAAGCCATAGTGGAGTCTGTTATGCATGTATGTTTCTTAGCTAGTATGATCTCCATAATTAGTAATCTAACTTGCATCTTAATATCCTTCTAATACCGAAGGATAGCCACTATAGATTATGCCATAACTCATAGTTTTCTTTAAGTACTTTTAGACTCTATTGATAGCATGCCAAGGCAAGTTACTTTGATTACTCGTGTACCTACTTAGCTTTCTAACTACAAAAGCTATATCAGGTCTAGTATATGTCATGGCATACATAAGACAACCTATCACTTTGGCATATCCCTTATTTTTTATTAACTTGATGTTGGGATCAAAGGGAGTAGAGGGGGGATTACAATTTGAATGATTGAACTTCTTGAGAACTTTCTCAATATAATTAGATTGAGTAAGAGTTATGTCATCCTTGTCTCTCAAGATCTTAATCCTAAGAATAACATTTGCCTCTCCCATATCTTTCATGGAAAAATTGTTTGATAAGAAATTTTTAGTATCCTCAACTTGTTTTAAGTTTATACCAAAAATCAACATGCCATCAATATAAAGACATATTATGACACCATCATTACCACAAAACTTGTTATAAACACACTTATCAGCTTGATTAATTTTAAAGACATTAGTAAGAACTATTTAGTCAAATTTCTGGTGCCATTATTTTTGTGCTTATTTTAGTCCATACAAAGACTTAACAAGTTTGCACACCTTTTTTTCTTGTCCAGAAATAACAAATCATTCAGGTTATTGCATATAAACCTCTTCTTCCAAATCTTTATTTAAAAATGTTATTTTCACATCCATTTGATGAATAATGATTTTATGGATGTAAGCTAATGCTACTAGCACTCTTATAGTAGCTATTCGAGCTACTGGAGAATATGTATCAAAATAGTCTATCCCTTGCTTTTGTGTAAAGCCTTTTGCCACTAATTTGGCTTTAAATTTATCAATAGTTCCATCTACTTTCATTTTCTTTTTAAATATGCATTTGCATCCAATTGGTTTAGAACCAAGAGGCAGGTCAACCAATTTCCATGTATTATTTCCCATTATTAAGTCCATCTCATCATTAATTACTTCTTTCTAGAAAGCTGCATCTTGTGATTTCATGGCTTCCTCAAATGTTTAAGGATCACTTTCTGTATTATAACAATATGGTATTTGATTGCTAACTAAGTCTCTTGTTCCTTCCATAAGATATACAAAGAATTCTTTTTCATATCTTATTGGTTTCCTCTTTATTCTTTTGCTCCTTCGAAGTTCAATAACTTCTTGTTCATCATTGTCTATGATTTGCTTACCTTTATCCAAGTTTGAATTGTTTTATTTTGGAAATTTATCTTTAAGTTTAGGAATCAACTTAAACCTTTGTTCATCAAATATGACATCTCTTGATTCAATAACTGTATTAATTGGTATTGAATCATTAGGTTCTATAACCATAAATCTATATGCCTTGCTATTATGTGCATATCCTATGAAAATGCACTCAACTCCCCTTTCTCCTAACTTTTTCCATTTGGGTTCAAGTACTTTTACTATAGCACGACATCCTCAAACTCTAAAATAATTCAAGTTTGGTTTCCTTTTATTCCAAAATTCATATGGGGTTGTATTACTCCTTTTATTAAGAACTTTGTTAAAAATGTGACATGTTGTAAGCATTGCTTCACCCCAAAATCCTTGACTCAAACTAGAATTAGACATCATGGCATTTCCCATTTCAGTTAGCACTAGATTTTTCCTTTCTGCTACACCATTTTTTATGGTGTATATGGTGCAGTAATTTCATAAAATATCCCTATAGACTCAAAATATGAAGGATTATAGTACTCTCCTCCCCTATCAGACCTTAGACATTTTATAAATGTCTCATAATGCAATTCAACTTCATTTTTGTAGATTTTAAAATTTTCAATTACTTCATCTTTAGAATGTAACAAATACATATAATAAAATCTACTAAAATCATTAATAAATATAACAAAATATTTCTTTCCACCTAAGGAAGGAGTACTATGCATATCATACACATCACTATGTATTAAATCTAATACATTTGATGTTCTTTCAATTTTTGGAAAAGTATTTCTAGTTATTTTTGTTAACATACAAGTAGTGCATATTTCATGGTTTTGATCAATATAAGGAATTAAATCAATTAACCATGTCTCTAATTATTTTAAAATTAATATGACCTAACCTATTATGCCATAAATAAGGAGAATCAACAATATAAGCAGAAATACTACTACTATTATTATTAATGTGTACATTCAGTTTAAACATACTATTACATAAATAACATTTTTCCATAAATACCCTTTAGATAACACAAACTTGTCAGCCTCAAATACAAGTTTAAAACCAAACTTGTTCAAAATGCTACACGAAACTAAGTTCTTTCTAACT
The DNA here is from genome assembly GCA_947683625.1 of Mallotus nudiflorus. Classification (NCBI taxonomy): domain Eukaryota; kingdom Viridiplantae; phylum Streptophyta; class Magnoliopsida; order Malpighiales; family Euphorbiaceae; genus Mallotus; species Mallotus nudiflorus. Next base: position 5,069,072 of record CANTUR010000166.1, on the reverse strand, counting down.
TATGGTACATAATGCACATTTCTCAAAATTAATTTCCTACAAGAAGTAAACTCTAGTTCTATATTACCAACACCTAAAACAGGTGCTGAAGTAGCATTTCCCATGTTCAAAATAATACCATCAACAACTTGCTCCATATTCTTGAATAAAGTAGTGTCCTTGCACACATGACAAGTTGCACCCGAATCTATCCACCAGCCCATATCATGATCATCAAGAAGATTGATTTTAGAAATCATTGCAACCAAATTTTCATTTACAACATTAGAAGAAGATCCTTTATTATTCATCTTCTCTTATTTTTTCTTGAAGTATCGACATTCGAACTTATAATATCCTTCTTTGCCACAAAAATAATAACTACCCTTTTTCTTCTTTTTATTTTTAAATTTTTAGGTATTTTTATATTGAATTGTCCTCTTGTTTGAAAATTTAAAGGGCTGTCCTTCTTCCATTACATGATCTTTAGAGATATAAGCAGAATGCTCTTTAGTCTTATCTTGAATTCGCATTTCCTTGCAAATTTTTTCTTCTACATAAAGGCTATTAGCAAGTTGCTTAAGAGAAATATCTTCTTTCTTTTGTTTTAAATTTCTCTTAAAATCTTTCTATGAAGGGGGCAATTTATCAATAATATTGACACAATGATAGACTCATCCATATGCATATTATGCTATGTAAAATTATTAAGAATTCTTTTTAACTCATGAAATTGTTCCATAACTAGCCTAGAATCATTCATTTTTTAATTATTAAAATGAGAGACAATGAATTTCTTACTTGTGGTATCCTCTTGCATGTACTTACTCTTTAATCTCTCCCAAAGTTATTTTGTAGTAGGCATATAGTTGTAGATGTCAAAAAGTGAATCACTCATTGCATTCAAAATGTGTTCTTTACATTTCTCATTATTAGTATCCTATTTTTGCCTCTTCCTTAATTCTGCAAGAGTCTCATTGTCTTTCTCTTCCAACTTTAGTGTGTTTAAAATATATACTACTTGTAGACAAACTAATAGAAAATGCACTCACTTTTGCCATCTCATAAAATTTCCACCATCAAAACGATATAATTTCACTATGCTAGTTGCCAATTCTTTGAGTGTTGCCATGGATACAGATTTATACAAGAGAAATATTACCTTTAGATTATTAGAGAATTGTAACAAGAATCTTGAAAAATCTATTCCAAGGCATGTATGAATCCCACTTTCCTAAAGGCAATATTTATAGTGTACAATTTGCCTCTAGGATACAATGAAGCTTGGGTGTTTATAATGGTGTTTTATGCAGAATTGATTTATGATAGAGAATTAATTCCTGTAGAAAACTAACTCTCTATTTATATAAGATGAATGAGTGGTTACAATTTGGTAATAGAGATGTTTATTTGAATAAGCAGACATGTTTCTTTGGCAATAGTGATGTCTTTTTATTAAAAGATATGATTATATGTGACTATTTTGAAAATGTCTAACAAGCCAAACCTTCATTCATTGGGTCTTTTATGGGGAAATGACCTTTAGGATGTACAGTTGAGTGTTATAGATGATTGTGATATTGAACAAGTGCTTGAGCTTCTCAAGCCACATCAAAATCTAAAATGTTTGTTTGTTATACGATATCCTGGAATTTACTTTCTGAAATGGATGGTTGCTTTTGAGTTTCCTAATTTAGTGAAAATAGTTTTGATCAATTACAGAAGATGTGAGCATCTCCCAACATTAGGGTCTCTACCATTTCTGGAGATTATTTTCTTATAGAGGATCCATGGTGTGAAGAATACAGGTAGTGAATTATATATAGAAAACACAGGCAGATCTTTCTCGTCATTAAAAAAGCTAACTCTCATAGACTTCCCTTATTTGAAATTCTGGTGGAATGCTAATAGAAGAGGAGAATTCCCTTCCTTAGTTAGCTTAAAAATCAATAAATTTCTGAATTTGGTAAACATACCATATTTTCCATCCATTCAAAGTCTTGAATGTGCAAATGCAATGAAATGATAGTAAGTGTTGGAACTCTGAATAAGAGATGAAAAAAACTAAAGCTTCACATATATATTTCATTAACAAAGGCAGCTATATATAACAAAAATATTACCGAGCTGAGTATGGCTACACCATACCTCAATACCAACTTTACCTAAAATTGATAATTTTAGTAAAACATGTTCCTGATTTTAAGAGTGATCTTACCTTTTTAACTACTAAAGTAAGATCATTATTACATACAAAAATTTTAGCAAAATACATCACATTATTTAGATTTTCAACTTACTTGTACAAGGAAAAACTCAATATTCTAACACTACATCAAAAGCTTCATCCCTTGAACTTTACACCCTGTGCTGACTAGGTTTTTTTACTGAATTTTAGCAACTCAATATCTTCTTTTTTCCTTAGTTTTGGAACACATCTTGTTTTGTTTTGCTGCCATTCTTTCTTCCTAGCAAATCCTCTATTGGCCTTGCTACTATTAAAGGCAAAATGACACTTTTCTTAACTTGCAACCTCATGTGTTTCAAAATTAATGGAACTTTGCATTTCTGACTTATCAACAACAGTTAAAACTTGAAGTTCTTAAGCTGATGCTGAACCTACTGGAAATTCTGATGCTAAAACTCCTCCTTTTACATGATCTTCTTGCTTTTCATTACCTTTATCATCCTTTTCATTTTCAACACTTGAACTTAGATAATTAAAACTTAATGGAAAACTCTTATTAATCATTTTAACCTCAATTATCTCACAATCATTTTGATCAAAGATAGTGCAGGAATGATTATTAAACAACACAGAATAACCTTTCTTTAGTAATTGAGGTATACTGAGAAAATTTTATTCTAAAGATGGCATGAATAGGACATTTGAAATAAGCTTCATACCTTTCTTTGTTTGAACAACAACCGATCCCTTTCCTTTAACCTGAATTAATTCTCCATTGCCTAGCTTGACGCTGGTTTTGAAAGTTCTATCTAAATGAGTGAATGAAGATGCATCCTTGGCCATATGACTTATGCACCCACTATCCATAAACCAAACTTGATCATTTTTCTTAAATGTAACTTCAGCAGCCATGAACAAGTACTCTTCTTTATTTTGTACAAAGTTGATTTATGGAACTTAAGGCTTCTCTTTAATAAGATTTATTGATTGGGACTGACTTTTTTGATACTGTTTTGCTTTTTTGTACAAAACTTCTCAATATGGCCAAACATTTTGCAAAAATTGTATTGAGGCTTTCCTTTCCATCTGCAATCTTTTTCTAGATGATTTGTTCTTTTGCATACACCATAAGGAGGATATGTAGCTCTTCCTTCTTTGCTATTTGCATAAGCTTTATTTAAATAGGAGACTTGAGATGCTCCTTTAACACTTTCATAAGCTCTCATGGAAACTCTTTGTTCTTGAGCTTATAGCTTGCTCATCAATTCTGTAATAGTGATTTTTTGCATATCATAAGACTCTTCAATGGCTAAAATCTTAGCTTTAAATTTTTATGGAAGACTAATCATGATCTTCTCCACAACCTTTTCATCAAGAAGAATCTCTTCATGTAACCTGATTTGATTAACTAGGTCCATTCCTTTGCTAGAATAAATTTTAATAGACTTTGAATCTTTCATATTCATTAAGGCAAACTCCCTTTTGAGTGTAAGGAGTCTCACAGCTTTAACTCTACTTGTGCCGTCAAAAGTTTCTTTGAGCTTAGCCCATGCAGCCTTAGGACTCTCTAAATCCATAATGCTGGTGAAGATGTGATCTACTAAACTTGTATGAATACAAGTTAAAGCTTTGTCCTTCTTTAATTTCTCCTCCTTATGAGCTTTAATTTGAGCCATGGTGGGATTTCCTCTTAAAGCTGGTGGATCTTCATTAGTTTCTACCACATGTCAAAGGCCTTAAGACTTTAAGTAAGTCTTCATTTTAACTGACCAGATCTGGAAATGATCTCCATTAAAAACTGGAATTGCTAGAGTAGTGTTGTTGCTAGAGGAAGTCATTTTGAAGTTATTAGAAATCCCACACAAACTCACAAGTGTTTAATTCTTTTCCTCTCAAGTGTTTAACTCTGAAAAAACTCTCATAAACTAAACACACAGCCCTTAGGAATTGTAGCTCTAATACCACTATTGGAACCCTGAATAAAAGAATTAAAAAACTAAAGCTTCTCCTGCCATATATAGCAGAAATATTACAGAGCTGAGTATAGCTGCACCATACCTTAATACCAACTTCACCTAAAACTGATAATTTTAGTAAAACATGTTCCTGATTTTAAGAGTGATCTTACCTTTTTAACTACTAAAGTAAGATCATCATTACATACAAAAAATGTCAGCAAAATACATCACATTATTTAGATTTTCAGCTTACTTGTATAAGGAAAAACTAAATATTCTAACAGTAAGGTTAGCTGTGAACCTATCCTCCCTTTCTAATTTTGTTATTGATGTCTTTATGGGACTTTTGGTTCTTCTGGAAAACTTGCTTTAAAATAATAAATATCTTGTATCTCTAACAAATAGCTCCTGTCCCAAGCTTCAGTTAATCCCTTCAAGCTTAGGAAACTTTGATTCTCTAAAATCCTTGGCAATTCGTTAGTGTGATGCACTCTTGTCTTTGCCGATGAAAATTCAAAATATTACCTACCTAGACTCCTTGGAAATTAATGAATGTCGTAGCCTCTCTGCTTTGCCTGAAAGTATAGGAGGTCTGAAGTCTCTTCAAACTTTATCCTTAGAGAACTGCAATAACATAATGTCTATGCGCATGGAACTGCAAAATCTAAGAGCTCTTGAGCACTTAACAATCATGTACTGTCCAAATTTGGAATCTTTGCCATTTGAGTGGCAGAACATTTTTATCTTGAAGAGCTTATGCATTCTAAGTTGTCCAGTTTTATCTTCTCTACCTAAAGGGCTAAAACATGCCACAACATTGCAGAGTCTTAAAATACACAGGTGTGATAGTTTCAAGGAGTTGCCTAAATGGATTGATAATTATAAGTTTCTTAGGTCTTTGGCGATATCCGATTGTCATAATATTGCATCACTTCCACATGCTCTGCAACATGTATCTACACTCCAACATCTGTCTATTCAATATTGTCTAGCTCTTTTAGAACGATGCAAGAAAGGTGGTGAGGACTTACCAAAGATAGCTCACATTGCCCACACACACATTCGATAACCGAAACTCAGGGAAGAAAATGCTACCAGCAGCTCATCTCGTCGAAGTTGATACTTCCAATCATGTTTTGGGTATGTTATTTCTTTCTTTTTTTTCTAAATATTTGATTTGGCAAAAAGGAATATTTCATAAAGATATATGGGATTTACCTGAAACATTTTGTGTATATTCTATGTATAGTCGAGTACCAATTTCTTAATCAAACTGCACCAGAAAATGTTTCTACTCGGTGTTGATATTATGGAAATGGATTTACATTCCTATTTCAAAGCTAAAGTTTAATTATTTTACTGAAATTCTTTGAAGCGAGAGTGCTCTTATCTTTTTTTGCAGGTTCTAAAGTTGTAGCATGCCTCTTGATGATCTACAGCGTATAGCATTTGCCAATTAGTTCCGCATTGCATGCTGCTCTTGGTAGTTCTGTGCTACAACCATGCTGCATGCAATGACTTCCTCCCCTTCCTAGATTTGTGCACACATGTTTAGCATTTAGCAAGGATTCTATGAATAAAGTAGTGGTCTTTTACATATTTTGTGTCATATGTATTTTGCAGTTTAATGGGACAATATTATATGGTTGTATAGGAAAAAAAAGACTTGTTACTATATGCTTTCTTTCTTTCATTTTGAACTAGATGATATGTATTTATTGTATTAAAGGTTGTCGACAATGTTATACAATGTTTTGTAACATGTCCACAATCTCATGCTATAAAGAACATGTTCTAAATGATAAAATGTATTTTAAGAAATATTTTAATATAAAAAGCTAATAATTTTATTTAAATTCAATGCACTTTTTATATTTCACTTTTCATTTTGTTTTATTTTAGAAACATTTAATTTTAATTTTTGAGTATTGTGGGAAAAAAGAGAAAAAAAATTTGGATGATAAAAGAAGCCTATAAAAAATAAGGATATGTATGGGAAATAAAGGTGTATTAATTAACCTTTTGTATAGAGAGTAAAGTTAGGCTCTCTGCATGCAGCGAGCTAAACTCACTATTTAATCTATATTTTAGATTTAGAGACTCTTTATAATAAAGAGTTTTGGTTAAATAAAAAGTGGGATGGAGATGCTCCAGGAGCACAAGTCGAAGGGTGAAGTTTTTTTTTTTTCTTATTAAGATGAGAGATTTTTATGGAGTTGGACTAAAATTTTAGTTTTTCTTTCGAAATCTTGATAGAAATATTCAAATTTGACAAATTAATTTCAATCATAACTAAAAGTTAATTTTGGTCAGAATTAAGTGTGGAGGTTCTGACGAGATATTTTAGGTGATATTATTAATGTGGAGTCTACTACCACATCAACTATACATTTACATAAAATGACTAAACGTTTTGGATTTGTAGCAATTTTATCTAAAATTTATAATTTTAACATAAATATCTTAATTTTTCTTTATAGCTTACATTTCATTATTAAGTATGTAACTTTTAGTAGTTAATTATAATATTTAAATTATCAATCATTTTTGTAATTTATACAAATTTTTAAAAAATACATTGTACATTTAACACTAAAATATATTAATCTAACTACTAAATTATTTCAAATTAAAACAACATTTATAATTACTAAATAAAATTTAATCGTATTAATAAAAATATTTGCATAATAAATATTTAAATTATTTATTATTTAAATATAAAATTTTAAATGTGCATTTTTTATTTAATACTAAAAATGCAATAATGTATTAATAAATTATTTAAAAAATAAAATCTTTCATATGATTAATAATTGTAAATGTTAATAAATGAAATATATGTATTAATATTGTTCTTTATTATGTAAATATTATTTTTTTAAAGTAATTTAGTAATTAGATTAATGTATTTTAGTGCTAAGTGTATGATGTATATTTATAAATTTTTATAAATTACAAGAATAATTGATAATTTAAGTATTATTGTTAGCTACTAAATATTATGATAAAATGTAATGTATTTAGAAAAATTGAGAAATTTGCACCAAAATTATAATTTGTGCTGAAATTGCTACAGATAGAAAACGTTTGGTCTTTTATACAAATATTTAGTTGATGTATGAGTAGGTCCTATGTCAGTAGTGCAATCTATGATGTCATATCACACTTCTACACTCAGTTTTGACCAAAATCAATTTTGGGTTATAATTACAATTAATTTGTCAAATTTAAATATTTTGATAAAAAAAATTAAGAGTAAACTTAAAAAAGTAAAAAAGGTTTAATTTAAACCAATAACCCTTAAATATGTTATCATCTTTTGAGCCATCAAAGTATCTTGGTTAAGCATGTATGTAACTAAAGTGTTTCTTGCTTTCTTTCAAGCACTTTCCTAAAAAAGCTAAATTGTGAAACTTTTCACAGAGAGTGTATGGGATGGTAGCTCTCAATTTTTATAGATCATTCTAAGTTTACTAGTGACTACCTAATACCCATATTCTGTTTTTTCTTGTCTAACTTCCTTTTGCCTTAACATGTCAAAGACAATTTTATCTCCACTTCTACAAGTAGTTTTTGACAAATTTAGCACTCCATTACTAAAAGAGATTGCCAATAGATGCGAATTAGAAAGGGAGTTGACCAAGCTTTGCCATAAGTTACTAGAATAGACTGCTAACAAATGGATATTAGAAAGGAATCTCATCTTTGCCAAAGTATGGCTTTTAGCAAGGGCATTAAAGCAGTACTCACTCAAAACAAAAAGCCAATAGCTTACATCAACAAAGCTTTGAGTCCCAAGCATCAGGATTTGTCAATCTATGAGAAAGAATTTCTAGCTATCCTCTTTGCAATTTTAAAAATGCTCACTTTATCATCAAAATGGATCATGAGGGCATTAAGCATTTGTTACAATAAAGAATCATTACATATGTACAAAAAAAGGGACTCACTAAGTTGTTAGGTTTGGACTATGGTATCCTTTATAGATAGGGCAGTGATAACAAAGTGGCATATGCTTTATCCAGAAGAGAATGGGTTACTAATAGTAGTGCTCATTATTTCAAACTTACCTATGTAGTTATGCCTTTGTGGCTGTAGGAAATCTTAGATAGTTATGAGAAATATGGCAATGCACAAGAGTTAATAAAAGCACAAACTATTCAGCCTGATGCTAAGCCTCACTTTTCGTAGGTGTAAGGCATAATCAAGTATAAAAATAAATTGTATGTTGGAAATTTCTAGGAATTAAAGAAGAAAATTATGCAAGTAGCTAATGATTCATCCTTAGGTGGCCATTATGGTATAAAAAGATTATATAGACAGTTAAAGGCCAAATTCTTTTGGCATGGAATGAAGATAAATATCTATAAATAGGTGAAATAGTGTGATGTTTGTCAACAATGCAAGAATGAAAATGTAGCTTATCATGGCTTATTGCAACCTTTGCATGTACCCAATTAATCATGGAAATCCATATCAATGGATTTCATTAAGTAGCTACCCAAGTTGGAAGGGAAAGATACTATTCTGGTGGTAGTTGATTGATTCACTAAATATGCACATTTCATTCCTTTGTCTCATCTTTTTACTATAGCAAAGATTGACCAGTTGTTTCTTACTAACATCTACAAGCTTCATGGATTTCCAAAAGACATCACTATAGACAGAGATAAGTTTTATAGATCATTCTAAGTTTACTAGTGACTACCTAATACCTAAATTCTATTTTTTTCTTATTATAATTTCCTTTTGTTTGAACACAGCAGATATAATTTTATCTCCACTTATACAAGTAGTTCTTGACAAATTTAGCACTTCATTACTAGAAGAGATAACCAATAAATGTGGACTAAAAAGGGTAGTGACTAAGCTTTGCCATAAGTTACAAGCAATTCAAGCAGTTCTTGAAGATGCAGAGGAGCAATAGCTAACTAGAAGAGCTAAGATTGCATGTGTAGGAGAAAAATTAATCCAAACCATTTTAATGCTAAAATTGCATGTGTAAAAGAAACTAGTCAATCATCCTTTAGAAATGGGAATTTTTGTGCTCCAAAGATAGAACTATCTAATTTTGATGGGAATAATCCAAGATCCTAGATTAGGAAATGCCAAAAGTTCCAAATCTATGGTATAACTGATGAGCAAAATTTAGATGTAGCCACCTTACATTTTGGAGATAAGGCTGATATGTGGTATCAAGGATGGCATATGCAGAATGAAATGAGGAATTAGGAGACTTTTGTTGAGGATCTGTGTAAAATGTTTGGAGAACTTACAACAGCTGATGTAGTTGAGGAGTTTAATTCCTTAGGTGATTATAATTCAAAGTTGACTTTGGTTAAAATTGAGTGTGGAGGTGGTGATGAGATATTCCAGGGGGCACTATTGATGTAGAATCTACTACCACATCAACAACATATTTGGATAAAATAACCAAATATTTTCAATTTGTAGCAAAGTTATCCCAAATTTATAATTTTGATATAAAAATCTTAATTTTTCTAAATACATTATATATTATTCTTAAATATGTCATTTCTTAGTAATTAACTATAATATTTAAATTATCAATTATTTTTATAATTTATAAAATTTTTAAAAATATACATTATACATTTAACACTAAAATACATTAATCTAATTACTAAATTATTTCAAAAAAAATAATATTTAACCAAATTAATAAAATATTTACATTATTTTATATTTTATATTTAAATTATTTATTAAATATAAAAATTTTTATGTTTAATATTTAAATTATTTATTATTTAAATATAAAATTTTAAATGTGCACTATTTATTTAATACTAAAATACAATAATGTATTCATAAATAATTTAAAAAATAAAATATTTTACATGATTAATAACCGTAAATGTTAGTAAAATTAAATATATGCATTATAATAGTTATTAATTATGTAAACATTATTTTTTGAAATAATTTAATTGTTAGATTAATGTATTTAAAAGTTAAATGTATGATGTGTATTTTAAAATTTTTAAAAATTACAAAAATAATTGATAATTTAAGTATTATTGTTAGCCACTAAATATTACATATTTAATAATAATAATGTAATGTATTTAGAAAAATTAAAATATTTGTGCCAAAGTTGCTACAAATTGAAAACATTTGGTCTTTTATACAAATATTTAGTTGATGTACAATAGGTCTCATTTTAATAATACAACCTAATATGTCATATTGACACCTCTACACCCAATTTTAATTAAAATTAATTTGGAATTATAATTACAATTAATTTGAACATTTTTATTAAAATTTAAAAGTAAACTAAAATTACAAAAGTGAAAAAGCTTGGAATTTTTTTTATAGAAAAACACGGCAAAACCACCCGAACACAAGCTAAATAGAAATAAAATTAACTGCAACAATAGAATTAGCATCTATGCAGGAGATCTTGTAACTCTATAGGAGGAGAAGGAATGACAGTTAAGTCAACATGTCAATTTTAGGAGGAGAAGGTTTGAATTTTTTTTAAATCAACAACCCTTAAGTCTTTTATCGTCTCTTAAGCCATCAAAGTATCTTGGTCAAGCATGTATGTAACTAAAGTGTTTCTCACTTTCTTCCAAGCACTTTCCTAAGGAAGCTAAATTATGAAACTTTTCAAAGAGAGTGTATGGGCTGGTAGCTCTCAATTTTTATAGATCATCAAGATTCTAAGTTACTAATGACTGCCTAATACCCAAATTCTGTTTTTTCTTATTCTAACTTCCTTTTGCCTTAACATGGCAGATATAATTTTATCTCCACTTCTATAAGTAGTTCTTGACAAATTTGGCACTCTAATGCTAGAAGAGATTGCAAACAAATGCAGATTACAAAGGGAGGTAACCAAACTTTGACATAAATTATGAGCAATTCAAGCAGTTGTTGAAGATACATAGGAACAATAGCTAACTAGTAGAGCTTTCAAGATTTGGTGTTCAGAGCTCAAACAAGTTGCTTATGACATTGAGGATTTTCTTAATGAGTATTCATCCGAAGCCCTTCAATCTCGAACCTATAGGTTTGTTCAATAGGTACATGCTTTTTACCTTCACTGGGACAATTTTTGAATTGCATTGACATGTATCCTAGAATAAAAAAATTAGTGAAACATTAGAAATGTTCGTAGAAGATAGGCATTTTCATTTAAGAGAATGAGATGTAGGACCTAGTAGTAGCAACGGTAGAAACAGAAGAACAAGGCATATTGGGTTTTGCATAAATGAATCAAAAGTTTATGGGAGAAAAATGATTGAGAGAGCATAGTAAAGGTTTTACTTTCAACTAAAAATAATGATAGGCCTCCGGGTGATATTTTTATTGTGTCCATCATCGGTTTAGGTGGTACCGGTACGACTACACTTGCTCAACGAGCTTTCAATGATGAAAGGGTAACTAAACATTTTGATTTGGAGATTGGGGTATGTATCAATGATGATTTTAATGTGAAAAAAATCTTGAGCTCTTTTCTTGAATCTACTTAAAAGGTAGAATGTTACTCAAATGGATACAATGCAATTTTGGCTTCAAGAATTATTGATCACGAAGAGATATTTACTTGTATTAGACGATATGGTAGAACATGGATGACAATGAGTGGGATAAACACCATTGTAATAACCCTAGATTTTAAATTATTTTATTATATATTAAAATATACAGTGTTAATAAATTTAAAAGTTATATTTATTTATTTTACTATTTTGTGATTAATAATTATTATTTTATGTTAAATTATATTTTTCTATGTAAATATTTTATTTTAAAAACTTATTATTTTAAACATTTAATTTATATTATTTATATTTATTATTTTGGATGGTATTATTTTAATAATATTAATTTATGTGCATGATTATTTCTATTATTATTTTTATCAACTTACATTATTTATTTTATTATTAAATTATTTCATTAGTATTATTGATATTATTATTATTTATTGTTAAATGTTATTATATGTGTGTATATATATATATATATATATATATATGGGATATTTATTTGTATGGTGGAGATTTGATATTATAAAGTTATATATATATATATACATTTGCAAGATCAAAAACACAAACACAAAACGTTGTAGAGACTTCATCTTCTCACACCGTCCAATTCCTCCCCCATCGGTGTGCCTCCCTTGCTTCCGGCTGACCACCACCTCCATCCCCGTCTTCCCCATTGTCGTCTGCATGTCGGAGCGTTGTCGGCAGCAATAGAAAACGGTAGCGACAACAACTTCCATTTTTCGTCCATTCTTCCTCCTCTGGCCACCATTTTTCACATTTTCGGTCTTTGTCAACTCCTCTAGCTTCGGCCAAGATGATTCCAAGCTCTGTTTGACCTTAAACCTGATCGTTTGTGAGTTTTTTTGAGTTTTTATTTTTAAGCATTTAGGGGTTTCTAATTTTTTTTTGGTTGAATCTTGATGATTCATGCAAACTTCCTTAACAAATGTTGATCCTTGTTGCTTGAGCTTCATGATTTTTTTTTATTTTTGGAATTTCTTTTATTTTTGGTGAATTTTTTTTATTTTATTATTATTTATTTAATTTTTGTAAATTAATTATTTAAATTATAAAATTGGTTGATTTAGTGTTATTATGAGTTGTTATTAATTTTAGAGTTGAGAAAATAATTTTTGTGAATATTATGTAATTTGTAATAATATTTTTAGTTTATGTAAATATTGGAAAATTAGGTTAAATGTTTATTTTTGTTGAAATTATTGGTTAAGTAGGTGTTTTAGTTAATATTAGTTTATTATGTGTTGATAAAATAATTTTAATGATTTTATATAATTTTTGAGGAATATTATTTAGTATTATGTGTATTTTGAATTATTAGGGTAATTGTGTAATTTTATTAAAATTATAGTCAAACATTATGTTTTAAATGGTTTTATAATTATTTAAGGTAATAAAATGATTTTTATAAATTATTTACTATTTTAAAACTAATTAATACTAATTTTTGAAAATTATTTTCAAATAATATATTATTTAATAAATTGGTAATTAAATGGGTTTTTAATTACTTTTAATATATATTTAGGCTATTTAAGTTATTTGAATATATAAAAGTGATTTTTACTATTTAATATTGAATTATCGAGAAATTTGATGTTTAATAATATTATATTATTATTTTGGGATTTTTACTTAATTATTGTGAAATTAATTATATTGAGTGTTTTAATGTTAAATATGCTATATTTTGATATTTTGAGGATATTTATGGAATTTATTGATTTTTAATATATTTATTATATTATTTATTTTCTTGGTGAATTGTGGATTTTGGTTGGGAGATTGTGTAGTTCGGGGTCCCAACCGAAGTTGTTGAATATTCTGTGTTTAGAAGTGCGTTTTCCTTGCAGGATCAGCTCTACTTTTTAGTAGAGAGACATATGTCTTATAGAGGAAGCTCTGCTAAATTTTTAGTAAAATTCTCATAAAACGTGACATTGAGTCCATCCTGAAATTCTGTGTTTGTCTGTATTCCGTATTCTTATATCGAGTCTCTTTAGAAGTATAAGTTAGAATTATTCTGATTTTGTTGTTACTTTATTATTTAGTTGCACCGAGACCGAGGTTTAGTGGACCAGGCCCGTCGAACTAGTCTCGAGGAGCGCAAACTTTTGAATTGTTATTTTATATATACATCGCATTTAGGATGCATGTTTTAGTATATATTCATGTTTTGATTTGTAATTATTCATAATTGTTTCATTAAATGCTTAAGCATACTTTAGGTATATTTTTAGTATATTTTGAAATAAATACATATTATACTATTGATTTATACTTAAATTGTTTTTAAGTATATTATTGGTATATTTCATGGTTGATTTGAATTTATCTAACATATATATACTCAAAATATACTTAGCTTATTTTAGGTACATTTCTAGTATATGTATAGTTTATTTTATCATTATGACTGTTATTCTGCATTATTTATTTTCCTGTATGAATGTTTTATTTTAAATGAAGAATATCGATAGAACGTGCTATCTAGTGGGTAGCACTATGACCGTATATGTACCGGTGTGATAGATTTAGGGTTGAGTGAGGATTACTTGTGGTAATTATGATTTGATTGAGATTGATTGATTGATTAAGATATGATATGATTGATAGTGTGGTTGCTAAAGCTCGGTTGACCTAGTGTCTCAGGGCCAATCACACTAACAGTCAGACTACTGGTGCTCGGTTGACTTAGTGTCTTAGGGCTAGTCTACTGTCCACAATGGAATAAGAGAATTGATTTGGAATTAAGTGAGCCTGTATGGCTAGAGTGGTGTTGTCGATCAAGGTTACGATTATATAAGGTTCTATTTGATCCTTCATAAACATATGTTTTTCAGTATTTATTATATAAAGTGTTTTCAGCATTTGTGTGAAATGCTTGTATATATATTTATTATATACAGATGATTGATTGCATTTGACATTAGGAAATGCATGTATATATAATATAACAATTCACTCAGTAAGGTCTGACTCCCCTCAGTTGATTTTTCAAGAGATTCTTCTTCCTCAAACCTCAGCAATAGGCCCATCCGTCGGATTTCTTTAGCCTCGACTATTTTATGTAAACTACTTACTTGACTTTAATTATACTCTAGAAAACTGCAGTAGTGAGTTGTATTTGGTTTTTTATTACATGTTGGTTGTAATTTCAGAGACCTTTCTCTGAATATTGTATTATATATTTTATTATATAATATGACAGAGTTTATTTTTATTATATTGGTTTGAGATTCAAATTCTAGTGCATATTTTATTTTAATTATTGCATGTTTTTATTCTTTTAAGGCTTGCTATGGGTTTCGAATTTGAAAGAATTCCCATTCCCTAGCGCCGGTCATGACTCCCGATTTGGATTGTGACAAAGTTGGTATCAGAGTGAAGTTTGTATCTAGGCCTAGGTTTGTTAGAGTTGTGACCTAGGTTATCGAGTCATTTTTTCTTTAGAACTACTACAGTTAAATTAGGTTTGATCATGTCTTTGAAAAGTCTTCCTTACTTAGGAATTTTGCGTATCCGTTAGGATGTCTGTTGTTGTTTGTGATTGTTTAAATTATGTGCTTTGTTTTTATTCTTTTCTGAATGTCGTGAGCATGAGTCTCTCCATCGGTCGATGAGATCAATGACAAAAAGTCTTTTGAGCATGAGGTTCTACCCCATGTGCAGCATGTTAGGCCTAAAGGTAGAGATGGACATAGAAGGCTAGATGATTGCCATAGACAGTGGGAACAGCAAAATGAGGAGCTTATGGCTCAACGTTGTGATGATGTTGCTCATGCACCAAGAGTTCCATAAGGTGTAGTGTCAATACGTTTGGTCGTGCAGTAGATGCAATTTCTATTTCAGCAGAGAACTCAGGATATGTCAATTCTACGTATATTTCATATTTTGAATCTTGTTGATTTTCATGTCTTTTCAGCGAGGTGAATGCGAACTACTTCTTCTACGAAGACAATATGATAAACAGTCTTTTCAAGTTGAAGTTATGGTTATAGTTTCAACCTTATTACACCTATCTTATATAGGGGTATGTATGAGGCAACTGTAACTCAAAGGCCGAAGTAATCATTATATGAGGTATAAATAGCCCTTTGAACTCGAACTTACAGCATTTGTGGCTAGGATAGCCTGGGTTAATGGGAGCTTGATAGCACTTAACCAAGCATGATAATTGTTTGGAATATACTTTGGTGAAGGAATTGTAAGATGTCTAATGAAGATGAAACACTCTTGTACTCTTAATGGTAAAGCTGTCAATTCTGAATGCAACATATGATTAGAGTCTAAAGAGTGATTTCTAATATACTTCCATCCACCTTTAAGGAGGGATAATTACCTGTGGCTGTTATTGCATAGAGTAAGAGAAGAGCGGTCAGTTAAGAAGAATACTTGTGAACTCTTCAATCTGTCACGTCATATTGTAGACATGATACAGTATAAGAGGAGACTGGTAAAAATGTATGTTATAGGATTAAACTCGATATATATTGGCATCTAAGCTGAGAACTGAAATTCAGAGAGTTATTCACTAATTCAGTCTTTTGGTGTAATTGATCTTGATGAGATATGGAGAATGGATTGGTTGTTTTAGCACTATACAGTGGTTGATTGTCAAAGTAAAGAGATGATTTTTAAAATTCTTGATAAAGAAGAATTTAGATTTATAGGTGATAAGAGTTCTACACCTCAGAATCTTAGCTCCGTTATCACTGCTAGAAAGATACTGAGGAAAGGTTGTCAAGGATACTTGGCTCTAATCAAGGATACTTCAAGGGAGAAGTTGTCACTCATAGATGTTCTTATTGCTTGTGAGTTTTCTGATGTTTTCCTGATAAGTTGCCAAGTTTACCACCTTATAGAGATTAAATTCTGTATCAATGTGGTTCCTGATATAGCTCTTATTTTGATGCAGCCCCACAGAATGGCTCTTGCTGAGTTGAAGGAATGAAAGGAGCAATTATAAGATCTGTTAGACAAAGGTTTTACCAGACCCAGTGTTTCTCCTTAGGGTGCACTAGTCTCGTTTATGAGGAAGAAGGATAGTACCCTGAGACTATGTATAAATTACAGAGAGCTGAATAAGGTGACAATGAAGAACAAGTATCCTCTCCCGAGGATAGATGACCTATTTGATCAACTTCAGGGTGCACAGTTCTTTTCCAAGATTGACTTGAGGTCGAGCTACCATTAGTTGTGGATCGGTGAAGCCGATGTTCCTAAAATAGCATTTCGCACTTTTTATGGCCACTATAAGTTTCTGGTGATGTCATTTGGCTTGAATAATGCACTAGTAGCTTTCTTGGATCTGATGAGCAGGGTATTCATACCATATGTGGATCAGTTTGTGGTAGTCTTCATTGATTATATACTGGTGTATTTGAAGGGTATGGAAGAGTATGTATATCACTTGAGGGCAGTACTACAGACACTGAGAGAACATCAGCTTTATGTTAAATTCTCAAAGTGTAACTTCTGGTTGGAGAGTGTTGCATTCTTTTGGACACGTGGTGTCTAAAGATGGTATCCAAGTTGATCCACAAAAGATTGAAGCAGTGTCTAAGTGGCCTAGAATGACTACAATTACAGAGATTCAAAGTTTTTTGGGTTTAGCTGGGTATTATAGGAGGTTTTTACAGGATTTTTCTAGAATTGCAACTCTTATGACCCGCCTAACTCAGAAGAATGTAAAGTTTGAGTGGTCAGATGCTTGTGAGAATAGTTTTCAGTTGTTGAAGGAGAAGTTGACCACAGCTCCAGTTTTGGCTTTGCCTAATGGAGTAGACAAGTTCACAGTGTATTGTGATGCCTCTAGAGTTGGCCTAGGTTATGTGTTGATGCAGAATGGTAGGGTGATAGCTTATACTTCAAGGCATTTGAAAAAGAATGAACAGAATTATCTTACCCACGACCTAGAGATGGCTGCAATGATTTTTACTCTTAAGGTCTAGAGACATTATCTGTACAGGATGACTTGTGAGATTTTTACTGATCACAAGAGCCTTAAGTACATTTTCCAATAGAGAGATATGAATCTGAGGCAGAAGGGATGGTTGGAACTATTGAAGGACTATGACTGTGAGATCCTTTATCATCCAGGCAAGGCTAATATGGTAGCAGATGCCTTGAGTAGGAAGTCCTCAGGAAGTCTTGCTCACATCAGTATGGAGAGGAGACTGTTAATCTAAGAGTTGCATGAATTAGTGGATTAAGGTCTAATGATGAAGGTGAGTAGATCTGGTGGACTGTTAGCTCAGTTCAAGGTTCGATCTGTGTTGAGAGATAGGATTAAGGTAGCTCAAAGCTGAGATCCTATTCTAGAAGAGCTTGCAGAGAATGTTCGAGCAGGGAAGTTCACTGATTTCACACTTGATGATGAAGTTATTTTATGGATCACTGGTAGATTGTGTGTTCCTGATGTGGATAATTTGAGAGAAGAGATTCTTAAGGAAGCACATTCTACAGCTTACAGTATACATCTAGGTGTCACTATGATGTACCATAGTATTAGAGATTTGTACTAGTGGGATGGACTGAAGAAGGATATAGCTAATTATATTTCTAAGTGTTTGACATGTCAGTAGGTGAAAGCTGAACATCATAAGCCTTCTAGGAAGCTTTAGCCTCTTCCTATTCCTGAGTGGAAGTAGGAAAGGATTGCTATAGATTTTCTAGTTGGTTTACCTCGTTCTAAGGATGGATACAATTCCATCTGGGTGATTGTGGACAGGTTGACCAAGTCTGCACATTTCTTGCCTGTGAAAGCCATTTATTCTATAGCTAGATTGGTGAAGCTATATGTGAAGCATATTGTGTGCCTTCATGGATTGCCTATGTCCATTGTGTCTGATAGAGTTTTAGTGTTTACCTCTCATTTTTACAGAAGTTGTAGGAAGCAATGGGCACCAGGCTAGATTTCAGTACTACTTTTCATCCTTAGATAGATGGTCAATCTAAGAGGATGATCCAGACACTTGAAGATATATTGAGGATGTGTGTTTTGGATCTGGGAGGTAGCTGGGATGATCATTTGCCACTTGTGGAGTTCACTTATAATAACAGCTACCATAGCAGTATTGGTATGGCACCATATGAGGCTTTATGTGGAAGGAAATATAGATCCCCTCTGAGTTAGGATGAGATTGGGGAGAGAGCATTGACTGGACCAGAGATGGTTCAGGATGCTACAGAGAAGGTTGTTGTGATCAAGAGAAGATTAGAGACCACAGTTAGTAGGCAGAAGAGCTATGCGGATCTGAGATGTAGAGATATGGAGTTCAAAGTAGGAGACTATGTGTTTCTGAAGGTGTCTATGATGAAGGGTGTAATGAGATTTGGTAGGAAGGGTAAGCTAGCACCAAGATATATTAGACAGTTTGAGATTCTGGAAAGAGTGGGCACTATTGCATATCGGTTGGCTTTGCCTCTGAGTTTGTCTCAAGTACATCTAGTGTTCTATATCTCGATGCTGAGGAAGTATATTTCAGACCCTTCACACGTGTTGTAGCCTGATAGCATGGAAGTGAATGAAGATTTGACGTTCGTGGAAGAACTTGTTGAGATCATAGACTATCAAGTTCAACAGTTGCGTTCGAAGCAGATTTCGATGGTCAAGGTGTTGTGGCAAAGCAACAATGTAGAAGAGCATACCTGGGAAATCGAAGCAGAGATGCGAGCTTCTTACCCACATCTCTTTCCACGTTGATTCTTGTAATTATTCTTCTTTGAATTCGAGGACGAATTCCTATAAGGAGGGGAGACTATAATAACCCTAGATTTTAAATTATTTTATTATATATTGAGATATGCAATGTTAATAAATTTAAAAGTTATATTTATTTATTTTACTATTTTATGATTAATAATTATTATTTTATGTTAAATTTTATTTTTCTACATAAATATTTTATTTTAGAAACTTATTATTTTAAACATTTAATTTACAATATTTATATTTATTATTTCAGATAGTATTATTTTAATAATATTAATTTATGTGCATGATTATTTCTATTATTATTTTTATCAACTTGCATTATTTATTTTATTATTAAATTATTTCATTAGTATTATTGATATTATTATTATTTATTGTTAAATGTTATTATATGTGTGTATATATATATATATATATATATATATATATATATATATATATATATATATATATATAACTTTATAATATATATATATATATATATATATATATATATATATATATATTATAAAGTTATATATATATATATATATATATATATATATATATATATATATATACATTTGCAAGATAAAAAACACAAACATAAAACGCAACAGAGACTTCATCTTCCTGCATCGTTTGATTCTTCCCTGTCGATGTGCCTCCCTTGCTTCCAGCCGACCACCACCTCCTTCCCCATCACCGTCTGCATGTCGGAGCATCGCCGGTAGCAGCAGAAAATGGTAGCGATAACAGCTTCCATTTTCCAGTCATTCTTCCTCCTCTGGCCACCATTTTTCACATTTTCGGGCTCCGTCAACTTCTCTAGCTCTGGCTAAGATGATTCCAAGCTCCGTTTGAGCATAAACCTAATCGTTTGTGAGTTTTTTTGAGTTTTTGTTTTTAAGCATTTAGGATTTTCTAATTTTTTTCTGGTCGAATCTTGATGATTCATGCAAACTTCCTTAACAAATGTTGATCCTTATTGCTTGAGCTTCATGAATATATTTTTGTTATAATTTTTGGAATTTATTTTATTTTTGGTGAATTTTTTATTATTTTATTATTATTTATTTAATTTTTGTAAATTAATTATTTAAATTATAAAATTGGTTGATTTAGTGTTATTATGAGTTGTTATTAATTTTAGAGTTGAGAAAATATTTTTTGTGAATATTATGTAATTTGTAATAATATTTTTAGTTTATGTAAATATTGGAAAATTAGGTTAAATGTTTATTTTTGTTGAAATTATTGGTTAATTAGGTGTTTTAGTTGATATTAGTTTATTATGTGTTGATAAAATAATTTTAATGATTTTATATAATTTTTGAGGAATATTATTTAGTATTATGTGTATTTTGAATTATTAGGGTAATTGTGTAATTTTATTAAAATTATAGTTAAATATTATGTTTTAAATGGTTTTGTAATTATTTAAGGTAATAAAATGATTTTTATAAATTATTTACTATTTTAAAACTAATTAATACTAATTTTTGAAAATTATTTTCAAATAATATATTATTTAATAAATTGGTAATTAAATGGGTTTTTAATTACTTTTAATAAATATTTAGGCTATTTAAATTATTTGAATATATAAAAGTGATTTTTACTATTTAATATTGAATTATCGAGAAATTTGATGTTTAATAATATTATATTATTATTTTGAGATTTTAACTTAATTATTGTGAAATTAATTATATTGAGTGTTTTAATGTTAAATATGCTATATTTTGATATTTTGAGGATATTTGTGGAATTTATTGATTTTTAATATATTTATTATATTATTTGTTTTTTTGGTGAATTGTGAACTTTGGTTAGGAGATTGTGTAGTTCGAGGTCCCAACCGAAGTTTTTGAATATTATGTGTTTAGAAGTGCATTTTCCTTGCAAGATTGACTCTATTTTTTAATAGAGAAGTGTCCGTTTTATAGAGGAAGCTCTGCTGAATTTTTTGTAGAATTCTCGTAAAACGTGACATTGGGTCCATCTTGAAATTTTGTGTTTGTTTGTATTCCGTATTCTTAGATCAAGTCTCTTTAGAAGTATAAGTTAGAATTATTCTAATTTTGTTGTTATTTTATTGTTTAGTTGCACTGAGACCGAGGCCTAGTGGACCAGGCCCGTCAAACCAGTCTCAAGGAGCAAAAACTTATGACTTGTTATTTTATATATACATTGCATTTAGGTTGCATGTTTTAGTATATATTCATGTTTTGATTTGTAATTATTCATAATTGTTTCATTAAATGCTTAAGTATACTTTAGGTATATTTTTAGTATATTTTTGGTATATTTTGAAATAAATGCATGTTATACGATTGATTTATACTTAAGTTGTTTTTAAGTATATTATTGGTTTATTTTTGGTATATTTCATGGTTGATTTGAATTTATCTGACATATATATACTCGAAATATACTTAGTTTATTTTAGGTATATTTCTAGTATATATATGGTTTATTTTATTATTATAACTGTTATTCTACATTATCTATTTTCTCGTATGAATGTTTTATTTTTTAAATGAAGGATATCGATAGAACGTGCTACCTAGTAGGCAGCATTAGGACCACGTACGTACTGGTGCGATAGATTTAGGGTTGAGTGAGGATTACTTGTGGTAATTATGATTTGATTGAGATTGATTGAGATGTGATATGATTGATAATGTGGTTGCTAGAGCTCGATTGACCTAATGTCTCGGGGCCAATCACACTAACAGTCAGACTGTTGGAACTCGGTTGACTTAGTGTCTCAGGGCCAATCTACTGTCCACAATGGAATAAGAGAATTGATTTGGAATTAAGTGAGCCTGTATGGCTAGAGTGATGTTATCGATCAAGGTTGTGATTATGTAGGATTCTATTTGATCCTTCATAAACATATATTTTTCAGTATTTATTATATAAAGCGTTTTTAGCATTTATGTGAAATGCTTGCATATGTATTTATTATATACGGATGATTGATTGCATTTAACATTAGGAAATGTATGTATATATAATATAACAATTCACTCAGTGAGGTCTGACTTCCCTCAGTTGATTTTTCAAGAGATTCTTCTTCCTTAGACCTCAGCAGTAGGCCCATCCGCCAGATTTCTTCAGCCCCGGCTATTTTATGTAAACTACTTACTTGAATTTAATTGTACTATAGAAAACTGCAGTAGTGAGTTGTATTTGGTTTTTTACTGTATGTTGGTTGTAATTTCAAAAACCTTTCTCTGAATATTGTATTATATATTTTATTATATGATATGACAGAGTTTATTTTTATTATATTGGTTTGAGATTTAAATTTTGGTGCATATTTTGCTTTAATTATTGCATGTTTTTATTCTTTTAAGGCTTGATATGGGTTCCAAATTCAAAACAATTCCCGTTCCCTAGCGTCGGTCATGACTCCCGGTTTGGGTCATGATAAACATGCATCATTGAGAGGTTCTATGGAGGAAGTAGAATCTGTCAACAATAAAGAAGAGTATTGAAAGAAAAAGATCTTATATTTTTTCTTATTATTTTTTTACAAATGATACACATATCTATAGTATCTACATAAACCTATCTTTGGAAATACAATCACTGATTTACATAAATCATTCCATGATTTCTTCCTTTAATTTTCTCTTTATTTTTTTCCTTCCTAATTTCTAATTATTCTATTCACACTCCAACACTCCCCCTCAAGTTGGTGCATAGATATCATCAATGCCCAATTTGCTTAGTGAGTCATGGAACACTCGACTTGAGACAACTTTTATAAGCACATTTGTTAATTGATTTTTAGACTTTATGAATGGCAACTTGATTATCTTAGCTTTAAGTTTTTCTTTAATAAAGTTCCTATCTATTTTGACATATTTAGTCCGATCATGCTAAATTGGATTATGAGAAATCTGAATGGCTACCTGGTTATCATAGTATAAGTTCATTTCACTCTTTGGATCATACTCGACTTCATTAAGTAAACTTCTCAGCCAAAAAAGTTCGTATAGACCTTTCGATATTCCTTTGAACTAGGCTTTCGTACTTGATAATGCAACTACCTTTTGCTTTTTACTATGCCATGTATTGAGGTTACCTCCTACAAAAGTGAAATACCCAGACATTGACTTCATGTCTAAGCTTTCTGCCCAGTTGGCATCATGTATCCTTTAATATTTAAGTGGTTGTGCTTTCTAAACATGATTATTTTTTGGGGTGATGATTTTAAGTAACACGAAATCCAAATTACCATTTTTATATTATCTTTGTTGGGATTATGCATGAACTGACTTACAAGACTTATCGCTTATGCAATGTCCGATCTTATGTGAGATAAGTATATCAACTTACCCACTAACCGTTGATAGTGATCTTTGTCTGTTGGTGTCTTGTTCTCATGATTGCTTAGTTTATCATTCTGAGCAACAGGTGTGTCTGCTGGCCTACAATCAAGTATTCTAGTCTCAATGAGTAGATTGAGAATATATTTCCTTTGGGATAGAAATATACCTTGTTTTGACTGAGCAATTTCAATACCCAAGAAATATTTCAGTCCCCCAAGATTCTTCATCTCAAATTCACTTACCAAGTATATTTGTAAATTTACGATCTCCTTTTCATCATTCCCTGTAATTATCATATCATCAATATAAATAATTAGAGTTGTTATTTTCCCATCTCAATGTTTCAGGAATAAAGTGTGATCTGAGTTACTTTGTCTGAACTCATGTTTCCTCATTGTTGAGCTAAACTGACTAAACCATGCTCGAGGAGACTGCTTCAAATTGTATAGTGCCTTTTGTAGTTTACACACACCTTCAGCCTTTAATGAAGTCTTGAAACCCAGTGGAATATCCATGTAAACTTCCTCCTCAAGGTCCCTATGTAAGAATGCATTCTTCACATCAAATTAATGAATAGGCTAATCCAAATTTATTGTAATGGATAACAAAACTCTTATAGTGTTTAGTTTTGCAATAGGGGAGAATGTCTCTTGGTAATTAATATTATGAGTCTAAGTATACCCCTTTACTACAAGTCTAGCCTTATATCTTTCTATCGATCCATCTCATTTATGTTTAATGGAGAATACCCACTTACAACCAATGGTTTTCTTTCCCTCAATTAGTTGAACTAGAGTCCAGGTGCTATTTTTTTTTATAGAGCTATCATCTAATCCATTATGGCCTAAGTCCATTAAGGATCTTTCAATGCCTCCTACACCGTATAAGGAATATACTCGATAAACAACTTATGTGCAAAAACCTTCAAGGGCTCTAAAAGTCTTTGAGTGGATACATGATGAGCAATGGGATACCTTCCTCCTTTAGCTTCTTGGTTAGGCAAGTATCAGTTTGGAGGCTTTCCTCCATTGTGTCTGAAAGGCAATTTATAGCTAACAAAATCATCTATGTTAAATAAAGGAGAGGAGTTTAGAATCTATACCTCATCATGCTCAGAATCTCTATCATGCTCTACAATAGATTCTAAGTTTCCCTTATCATGCTTAGAATCTCTATCATTCTCGATAATAGGTTTCGAGTTTCCTTTATCATGCTTAGACTCCCTTTCATGCTCGGCAATAAGTTGTTCCAAGTTTTTTAGCCCTTCTGAACCCTAATTCATCTAGTTCTCTAATTTCCAAATCTTATATTCATTTCTTCTCTCCCCCTGAAGTAAAGAGTGGGTATCTCATCTCAATAAGAACATTTTTTTTAAGAAATGTCCTATCCATAGTGGTGTATAAGCACTGAGTCATAGGATTATAATACCAGTATCCTTTTTTTTGAGCTCCATATCTTAAGAAAACACACTGAATGATGCATGGATTAAGCTTTGTTCACTGGGCTTAGGTAAGATGAATATAGGCTACTAAATTAAATACTTATGGAGGCAGCATATGAACCAAAAGTAGATATACATAATGAGCACGTGTTTGGAGAGGAGTGTCAAAGTCTAGGACTCAATATGGTAGTCTATTCAGTAGATCTACGGTAGTACCTACAATATTGGTATGATATTGTCTAGGTGTATGAGCTTCAATCAAGGGTGCTCAAGCCATATTCAGTATGTGCCTATTTTTTCATTCTGTAACCCCATTCTATTGTGGTGTCTGAGAACATAAGGTCTCATGATATAGGCCATGGGCTTGAAATTACTATTGGAACTCATGGTTGACATATTCACCTCCATTATCCAAATAAAGTATTTATAGTCTAGTTAAGAATTGAGTCCTGATTATGGTATGGAAGGATATGAATATACTAAACACTTCATGCTTATATTTCATTAGATACAACCAAGTCATACATATACAATCATCAAAGAAGGTGACAAACCATTTATAGCCTAAACTATCTGAGCATTGAGTGTGTCCCCAAACATCAGAATGAACTAAGGCAAAAGGAACACAACTTTTATTTAAGTTTGTTGGGTAAGATACATGATGACTTTTTGCCAGAGTACAAGTTTGACAGCTAAACTTGGACTCATCTAACTTTGATAATAAACTCAAAAATATGTGCTTAATGTAACTAATTGATAGGTGTCCCAACCTTTGATGCCACAACATGACCTATTGGCCTTTGTTGTTTGTTTGGTGTATAATGTTTACTTTGCCTATATTAAAGTCATCCATTTAGTATAACCCTCCTCTTTTAGTACCATGACCAATAATCTCCTTCATGAGAATATCCTGAAATAAACAAAAATTTGGATATATTAGTGCATAACAATATAGTTACTTAGTAGCCTGGCCCATAGATAGCAGTTTGTTTGATAGTAACGGAACTAGTAAGGTGTTAAGTAAAGAGAATGATGGGGATAAGGCTACTCTTCCAACTCCTGTAACTGGGTATGTCACCCCATTAGTATTTTCAATACATGCTCATTTTGGTTGATTAAATTCCACCAAATCTTTTGGATCAAATATCATGTGGTCTGTTGCCTTAGAGTCAATAATCTAGCTAGTCAAAGCTCTCTATTTAAAATAAAATAAACCACAACCTTTGTTACCTAAATCATTAGAAGAGTCAGTTGTGTTGTCGACAGAGTTAGTACTCGGCACAATGAACTCAGTACTGAGCATTCATCCTGTAGCAAGTGTTGTTCAACCAGTACTTTTACTCGAATTTATTTCTTAGTTCTTCTTCAGATCTTACCACTACTAGGGATACCCATATAGTTTAAAGCAAGTTTCTCAGGTGTGTTTGGTGTTCCCATAGTGGGTACATCCTATTGCGTTCAAAACCCGTAAGCGTATGAATCTTGATTATAGTATAAAGAGTTGTCATTCCCACAAAGACTGTATATTAAGTACTAATATTTTTACTTCTATCCTTAGCTAGTAAATTAAATAAAATGATATTGCAAATTTAATATAAATAAAGTAAAAGAATTAAACTGTAATTAAGTGATAAAAAGCTTAGAGTCTAAGTTTAATTTCACTATTCCAATTCGATCGTGAACATATTAACACATAATAGACAATAACTTCTATTAAGGGTAATTTTTCTAAAATACCTAAAGACTCTTTCGAGTTCAATTAAGCATGCAAAGATTAAAGTTTAACATACTCTTGTGGTTAAGAAATTAATCTAAACTCATTAAGTTTCTTAACAATTAATTCACCACTATAGACCCCAGCCTATTGTCATGGTTCCTCATAGAGCTCGCCTACTCTCATGGTCAAGTGATCTAAGTCCTATGAGTCTTAAGCTCATAAATTCCCCTAACTCTCATTGGTGAATCTACCCATAAACATGCAATGAAGCTGGCCAAGAATGAAAATAAACATTAAGTTCAACTCATAGAATTAATTGAAAATTAAATTAAATAAATAAATAATTTATGTTCAATCACATAATGGAATAGCTACTCCTAACATAAAACCTAAAAGAAAATTAGCCACGTATGGTTGTGGAAAAAAAAACACAAACATGATTAAAGATGAAAGAAGAAGAATTAATAAAATAAACTCTTAAATTTCTTGCATAAATCTTCTTCAATCTCCATTTAGCTCTGGTTGGTGGCTACCAATTACTGACCAAAAGATGATTTCTAGTTTCTAATAATCCTCCTTTTATGAAATTCACCAAGAAAAGAATTTGAAAGCCCTTAAAATTCTCTTTCTTTCACATCTTATATCATATTGCAAATCGATATCTAGAAAAACACACGGCTTGAGACATGGCATAATAAAGGTGTGTTGAATTATCTTCTCTTCTTTTAAATTTGTAGATTGTCACACGACTTCAAGAAGTCATGTCATCTTTCTTTTACCCATTTTGATTTTTGACATGGCTTGTACAAGCCATGTTATATGTTGTGTCATGTTGCATAGGACATGCACATGAATTAAAGCACGCCATGACACATGTTGTGTCAAATTGTTTCCTTTTCTTCTAGCTTGGTAAATAACCACACAATTTGGCACATGGCTTGGCACAAGCCATGTCGCTTCCATCTTATTGAATTCTTTACCTGACATAGTTTGGTAAACCATGTTGCATGTTGTGCTTAACATAATTCCTTACTTCCTTTGGATTTCCTCTTTAGACTATAAATATAAAAAGGGAAAATAAATTAATATCATACAAAAACTCTTAAATATGCTTTAAACAATAAAATCCTAATTAAACACTAACACTAATATATTTCCTATTTAAATTTATATTCTACCTAAATTATTCTAATTACTTATTCAAATTTCATTAAAAATAAACTTAAAATATACATAAAAATAACATACATCAAATTCCCCCACACTAAAGCTTTGCTTGTCCTCAAGCAAAAATCAAATTTGAAATTTAAAGAACAAACTCAACTATAACTAAAGATTTATAGCTTCTAAGACGGGCAAATCGATAACACCAAGACCTAAATTTATTTACTAAAGAGGATAATCAGACAAAAATATATCATACATAAACAATTTACTAATCATAACCCAAGCATATAACTCTTTAACATCTAATGATTATAACCTTAACAGAGACGCATTAAGGTCTATAACTCTTTTTTTTAACTGTGGCTGTGAATGCATTTTATGCTCCATTTCATAACATTTCTTTATTCTCTCTAATCAAATCTCCCCACTCTTAGTCATCCCTCGTCATTCAATTGTTACTAAGCGTGGTTATCGCCAAGTGGGTCCTTTAGATAGTCATAATCTAATTAGAGTATTGGAGTAGATTCAGAGCATAAAATAAATTTAAATTTAAGTGTTGCTCTTATTTGAGAAAAGAGAGATTTTTTTAAGAGTTACAAACCAGTAAGCATCCTCTCCTAAAATCATGCACAAATTCAATCTCTAAACTCATGCTTAGGCTATAAAAACTAAAATTTTTGTACATAATAACCATGTACAACTATCTTAATTAATAAACCATTCAATAATTCGATAATTAAATAAAAAATGCACACCTATACACTATTATTCTCAAATTGCAATTGAGCATCAATTTTGCAAAACAAATCAACAAAAAGTTTTAAGGACAAACTAAACAAAAATATGGACAAATCGAGTTAAAAATTAATGAATGCTGAATAATTACCTAATATATACATAATAATTTTTTTTACTGAATGAATAAAATAAAAACTAAATGACATGGAAAAATAAAATAAAAACCCTCCCCTACACTAGTTATGTCATTATCCCTAATGACAAAACAAATGTAAAAATTATAAAACAAATGGAAAAATATAAAGAGGAATATAAAAAAGGAATACTACCCTAAAACTTGGAGTCATCTGATATCACAAAAGGAGAAGAAAACAAAATAGCTAGAAATCAATATCTAAAATTCAAACCAAACAGTTAAGCATTTATCATCCTTAAACAAAAATTAAAAAAAAAAAGAAAACAATGTTAAACATTCGAAGAAAAACCAAGAAAAGAAAAGAAAAAAATAACAAAAGTAAAGAACATCAGGCATCCATAGGAGCAACATCATTATGAGTAGGATCAAAAGTAGTAGGAGCAATTGAAGTTAATCCTGGAAAAATAAGGAGTGGTGGCAGAGATAACACCTTGTTGTTGACATAAGCTGGAAGGGCCATTAATAACCTAATAAAGTAGCTCAGTATGAAATTGAAGTATAGCCTCAACATGAAGGATAAGAGGATGATGGACCATCGGCATGAGAGGAAAGTGGAGGAGCTTGGTCATTGAGAGGCTCATTGTCGCCTAACTCAGTAGGATCTGCAACCAAAATGTACTACCCATCTCGAATCTTAACCAAACAAATTTTTCTCATCGCAATTAAATTAAATGGATGCATGTCGTAGACATGAGTGAGATTAGTCAACTTATTAAAAACTTGTAAGTCTTAGCTAGATGAGTAATATAAGAACCTTCACATAATGCAGTCTTTTTTTCTTGGACATACCATCCATGTAAAGAGAAAACTAATGGCCTAAATGAGGTATTAGACCTTTATCAAAACATCTCAAGTAAAATAAATCCTGAAGTGAAATAACTCTGGTGCTCTCCCTACGACCATATATGGTAAAGGCTACAAGTCGATGTAAGTATCGCAATTCAGGGCGAGCAATATTTGTGCTTTTACTTATCCTAGGATTATAAATTTGTTAAGCCCTAACATGTGTAATTTCTCTCCAGTATTTAGTAGGGCTAGCATTCCCAAGATTAATTATAGAATGTTGAATCTCTTCACTTTGAATGAGTTTATCATCATAAAAACCATAAATTCATTGAGGGAATAGGAAATTTGTCTTCCTCATAAGTGAAACTTAACAAAACTCACTTTATCAAAATCAATAAGTATGGTCTTTTCCATTGAAAAATTATATAAGAACTCGATAAAAAACTCACGAAAAATAGGTTCTTCTATTTTTATAAACTTATCCCATTTTGATCTATCAATCATCCCTAATACCAATTTATTCAAGCCTACTGTTGCTAAATCATTTAACATAATATGGAAAGAAGGATGAATGGGAAGAGAAATCAAAGAGTCACACCTCTCTATAGTCGTGGTCTGAAAATTTTAGCAAAGGATAAAGCGGGTTAGTTTGGCTTTGGCTTTGGTTATTATGGCATGATAAAGATGGGGCTACCAGTGGAAATAAGGCTTGGCATGAATCATGAAGAGGTGGCAGAGAAATGGCCATACGAGGTGGTTTCTTAGATGGAGTAGCTTTCTTGCCACTTGATTTTGGCTTCCCCATGTGAGAATTAAAAGGAAAAGATAAAAATATGGTATAGGTAAGGTCAAGAAGGAAGAATTTGGGAAGAAAAGAAAAAGAGTTATAATAGAAGAAGAAAATAATTTGAGTAAAAGAAAGAAAGGAAACAAGAAAAGTGTGAGTGATAGTTTTTAAAAAAGCAATATGGGATAGGACACAACATGGACATGCTATGGGACAATCCTTCGAAATAAATTTTTTTAAAAAATGAAAATTGAAAAAGCAAAATAAAATAGAATAAAAATTAAATAAATAAACACAGAACTAAATTAAACATAAATTCATGAAAATTAATTTAATAATATATATATATATATACATTTGTCTTGTCTTATGATAAGTAAAGTCTGTCTTGTTTCTTATTCTTGTATCTCTTTATGGCGACAACTAGTGATGATAATGTGATAGATTTCGTCGACCATTATGCAAATCTAAAAATTGATGATGGGGAGGAAGCGGGTATGGTTATAGAGGGAGATGATGTGGATAATCAAGGAGTCCAAGATGATATGTGATGGTGTTTAGTAAGCCAATTTCTGACTAATAAGGTGATTAACTTCATGGCCATGAGAGACAAAATGGCTGCCTTATGGTGACTAGGAAAGGGGATGTGTTTCAAAGAATTAAAGCCCAATCTATACTTGTTTCAATTTTTTCATGAATTTGATATCGATAAGGTAGAGGAAACAAGTCCATGGTTATTTGATAACCATATTTTGTTGGTTAAGAGGTTGGATGTGGATGAACAACCTCTCAAGGTGCCTTTAGTTCACACTTCATTATGGGTTCAAATTCATAATTTATCGGTGGGGCTCTAGTCTGAGAAGGTGCTTATGAATGTTGAGAACTATGTTAGCAAATACATTGAATATGATGCGAATAACTTTATAGGAGTTTGGTGTAATTACATGTGAATTCGTGTTATGCTAGATGTCCATATGGTTCTAAAATGTAAAATGAAGATCAAGAAGAGTGGTTGGGACTGGATATGGATTAATTTCCAATATGAAAGGCTAAAATATTTTTGCCACATTTATGGTAACTTGGGACATGTTGATACCTCTTGTGAGAAACGATATAATTTTCCAAAGAATTAAGTTGTTAAATCGTATAGGCCATAGATGCAAGAAATGGTATGAAGAGCTTAGTTCAATGCTGGTGAGAGATGGTTACGCACTACTCATCCGATGGGACCAGAAAGGAAGGATTATGATACTCCTAATTTCCAGGAAAACATGGTCATAGATTGTGCTTCCTATTATGTGTACAGCTAATGTTAACACTAATAAAAGGAGGTTGGGCAACAGTTTGAGGACGAATAAAGAAGTTGCTTCCCAAGTCATTAATATTTAGGGAAAAGGAAAGAATGTGCATAAAAAGGAAATAAAGGCAGATGATGGGTATTTAGATGATGAGGAAGCTAACAATGGGCTGGTGGTTTTGGATGTGAAAAGTAGGAGGTATAATGAGCTTTAGGTGATGGAGGTCTCATCTGGATTATCTTAGAGTGAGGGAAGTTCAAAAAATGAATTAATAGTAGGTCCTAAGGTCCAAGCCCATCAAGTCCAATGAGTATCCTAAGTTAGAACTTCCATGGGCTAGCTAATCCACAAATAGTTCAAGGCCTTATAGACCTTGTTAAGACTAAGAAGCCAACTTTTATTTTTCTCATGGAAATAATTTATAACTAAAGTACTTTAGATGTGATAAAAAATAAGATTGGGTTTGAGGGGCTTTTTGTTATGGATAGAAGAGGTCAAAATAGGGGTTTAGCTATGTTTGGAGGGCTTCTGCACAAGTTACCCTACTTTCCTTTACCAAGAACTTTATTGATGTTAGAGTTGAAGTTGCTAATATGGGTATTTAGAGAATCATAAGGTTCTATAGCTTTCTAGAAGTTAATCGTCAAAGGGATTCTTGGAGTTTATTATGAAATCTCTTTACTAAGTCATCTCTTCCTTGAATATGCATAGGGGATTTTAATGATTTGCTTGCTGCTTTTAAGAAAAAAAGGAGATGTCCTCATCCTTCTTAGATGATTTTAGGCTTTCAATAAGCCATTGATGATAGTGGTTTAAGGGATTTGGGGGTTGATGGTTACCTTTTTAATTAGGAGAAATCTCGTGGTAAGGAGGGGTGGGTTGAAGAAAGGCTTGATAGAGCCCATGCATCTGATGATTGGATCAACCCATGTTAGGGTGCTTGTGTGCACACTCTTGAGGCTTTTAATTTCGATCACTTGCCTATTCTTTTTTATCTAAAGCCTATGTTTCAAAGAAGTTATGCTAAAAAGTTTAGGTTCGAGAATATTTGGTTGCATGAACAAGGGTATATGGAGGTGGTTCGAGCTAGCTAGTTGGTCTCTTTGGGTGAGCAATTTTTAGCTCACCTTTCTTCTTGTGGGACTAATCTATCACAGTAGGGTGGTCATTTAGCTAGGCATTTTAATTCTCGTATCTCTCAATGTAAGCATCACATGGCTTCTCTCCGAGGCTATCGTGAGCATTCAGGAGTTTGAAGTGTTGAAGAAAAGATACAATGAGTTGTTGCATAGTCAAAAGGTTTCTAGAAATAAAGATCAAAACAATTTTGGTTATGGGATGGGGGATGTCAATTCCCATTATTTTCATGCTTCTGCATCTATGCAAAAAAATAAGAACTCTATTGATAGACTTAGGAAAGAAGATGGAGTGCAGTGTTCCAAAGGATAGGAGATGGATGATTTGATTATGAGCTATTTCAATTCATTATTTACTTTGGAAGGTAGCAAATTTGATAAGGTAATTAACTTTGTTGACCCTGTTATTTCAATTGCTGAGAACCAAAATGCTAATAACTCCTTTCTCTTCTATGAATGTCTAAAATGCTTTGGCAAGCATGCATCCGGACAAGTCCCAAGGTCCGAATGGCATGAACCCAGCGTTTTATCAAAAATTTTGGGCTATCATTGGTAGCAATGTGACTAATGTTTTTTTAGAGTGCTTGGAGAAGGGTGCATTTCTTGAAGGATTCAATCAGACCTCTATTGTTCTAATTCTAAAAAATGCAGCTCTAAAGTTGATGACATATCTTCGTCTAATAGCCTTGTGCAATGTTATCTATAAGATAATTGTTAAGATGATTGCTAATCGCCTGAAATTTTTACTTTCTTCGGTGATATCTGAATTCTAAAGTGCTTTTATGCTTGGAAAAGCAACCACAAATAATATTTTAATTGCTGATGAAATCATACATTATATAAAGAGGAACAAGCAAGGGAAAGATGGTTTTGTAACTCTCAAAATTGATATGTCGAAATCCTATGATCGAGTCAAATGGGAATTCCTTAGACAAATGATGCTAAAGTTGGGATTTGATGTCCAATGGGTAGAAAAAATAATGCTTTATGTCACTAGTGTCTCTTATAATATGCTTTATGATGGCAAGGAACTCAACCCTATCATTCTGAGGTGTGGTCTTCGACAAGGTGATCCATTATCCCCATATTTATCCCTTTTATGTGCTGATGGGTTGAGTGCACTTATCAAGAAAAAAGAGAGAGCTAGCTTTCTTCATGGGATTTGGGTGGCTAAAGGAGCTCCATAGGTTACTCACCTTTTTGTTTCCAATGATTGCTTTTTGTTCTTTAAGGAAAAATCTAATGAAGATAATGACATTAGAGAAGTACTGACATTGTATTATAAAGCATCAAGGTAGCTAGTGAACTTTAGTAAGTCATCTATCTCTTTTAGTGCCAATACTCTTAATTCTACCTATCATTAAACTTACGCTCTCATTGGTGTTCAAGGTATTGTTGATTATGGCACTTATCCTAGGCTTCCTTCATGCATTGGTAGGAACAAGCAGATGTTGTTTAAGTACATCCAAGATAAAGTGTGGCAAAGAGTTGGTAGTTGGCAAAGTAAGATGTTGTTTAGAGGAGGAAAGGAAATTTTAATCAAGACTGTTGCCCAGGTAGTCCCTAATTACACAATGAATGTGTACCTTCTTCCTTTAACTTTGTGTAAATATCTAGAAGCTATGTTAAATTCTTTTTAGTAGGGAGTAAAAAAGATGAAAGTAAAGGTATTAATTAGCTTCAGTGGGATACTCTTTGTCAACCAAAAGGGGTAGGAGGCATCGATTTCAAGTCTCTACATGACTTTAATGTTGCTATGTTAAGAAGGCAAGTGTGGAGATTCATCACAGACCCACAATAATTGGTTTTAAAAAGTTTTAGCTTCTGCTATTTCTATGGAAAATCTTTTAATGATTCTAAATTGGGTCATAACCCAAGTTATGCATGGCAAAGCATTTTTGTTGCCAAGTAAATAGTCATTTAAGGAAGCAGACTTTAGGTAAGGAATGGTAACTTTATTTTGGTGTTGAAGGATCCTTGCTTACCTCACATTGAAAATAGGTGTGTAATGTCGACCTTAGATAATTCTTTATTGAATTGTACGATGGATAATCTAATGAGGCCTAGAGAGCAATGTTGGGATCTTGATATTATAAGGGATTTTTTAATTCTAGAGATATAGATCTCATTTTAAAAATTCCTCTTAGTTCTCAGAATATTCTAAATAAGTCAAAGGGTAATTACTCATTTAAATCTTGTTATAATTTATTATGTAATAAATTACAATTGAATTCAGAAGCTGTGTGGTGTAAGTTATGGAGGCTTGATGTTCCAGCCAAGGTTAAGAATCTACTATGGCATATGGTGACTGGTGTTTTGCCCACAGAAAATAATTTACAAGCCTGGAGAGTGGAGGTCTCTCCCATTTGTCCTATTTGCAATGCAGCCAATGAAACTATTCTTCATTCTTTGGTTTCATGTACATTTGCATAGTCTTGTTGGCTTGTGTCTTCTATCGGTTATCTTGGTCAATTTTCTTCATTTGGTGATTAGTTGTGAACTCTATTGAATCAAAATTCTTAAGATGATAGTAATTTTGTTGCCATGATTTGCTAGGGTGTTTAGAAAATGAAAGCGATATGGTGAGGAATCAAAAATTTTGAATTCCTCATCAAGTGGTGAATTCTAGGAGTAACTATCTATTTTAATGGCATTATGCTCATAAATCATCCCTTTTTGCAATAAATTTTAAAGAAGTTAAGAAGCAAGGGAATGTCTCTTGGTCTCGATTGGATGTGAATTGGCTCAAATGTAATGTTGATGCAGCCTTATTTAAGTCTCAAAGCAAGATTTGTCTTGGGGCTGTTCTCAGATTGTCAGATGGGGATTTTTTTTGTTATGAGGTGTGTTTCGAAAGTAGGTTAGTTGTAGCTCTTAAAGCAGAAGCCTTGGGCGTTAAGGAGGCTCTCAGTTGGGTTAAGCACTGCGACTATAACCAAGTCATCATTGAAATGGACTCTCTTCAGGTTTTTTGAGTTATAATAGATAAGTAATTAGGTCCTAATGGTTTCAGTGTTATTATTGATGATTTTCTTATTTTAGCTAACTCTCTTAGAGAAGTGAATTTCTCTTTTGTTAGAAGATTACCAAATTCTTTAGCTCATTGTCTTGCATGAGCAGTAGGTTCTATGTCTAGTATTAGAGAATGGAGATTAACTCCTCCTCCTTGGATTTGTAATGCTTTAAGTTCCAATTCTATTTAATGAAGTTTTCCATTTTCCTAAAAAAAAAAGGAATAATAAATAAATAAATAAAATTGGTGCCTAATTTTAATGGGCCAACAAGCCCATCAACTTAATATTAAGTAATTACAACACCACATTTCAACATGACATGTCTTTAAAATAAAATAGGAAAGGAAATGGCATAGGATGACATACCGAATGGCATGGTGGATACTGTGTGACAAGCCATGACAAATTTAGCAAAGCAAGAGTTTATGGTAGAAAACAAACATGGCATGACATGCCATGTTGCATGGATAGGAATTTGCTAGTCAATACACATGGCTTCAGGAAAACATGACGCATTCCATGGACAATTTTCATGAGAACATGATAAAATGCAATTTATGGCACACAACATGTAAATTTCATGGTCAATACCATGTTGAAATATTAGGGATGTGACACGACATGATCCTCATCTGGTATGGTGTTCTAGGCAATTGAGAGGATGTTCACATAGCATGGTGAACCCATGATCCTTACTGTGCAATAATTTGGACTTAAAAATAAACAATTTGAACTTTATGAGCCTCTTTTTGCTATACAATATGAATCTAAATAAAATAATGAAGAATTTAAAAGAAATAAAAGCAAAATTAAACATAGAAATTAAAAGTAAAGTAAAGGTAAATAAAAAAATAATCATGAAAATAAAAATAAAAAGAGAGATAAAAATGAAAATGAGGATGGAAGAATTATTGGGTTGCCTCCCAATTAGCACTAGTTTAAGGTCTTTTAGATTGATCGAACCATAGTGCTATAAGCTTGGGTCAATGAGTGCACAAGTTACACTCTTAAGAGTCTCCTTATTAGTGCGATAAGGCTTGAGACATTGTCCATTAGCTTTAAAGGTTTCATTTGCCTTAGTGATGAGTTCAAACACTCTATGAGGAAAGAGTTATTTAATTTTGAAAGGACCAGACCATCTTGATTTGAGTTTGCTTAGAAAAAGCTTCAATCTGGAGTTGAAAAGAAGCACGAAGTCCCCTTCTTTAAGTTCCTTTTTTTTGTAAATGCTTGTCATGCCACCTCTTTGTTCTTTCCTTATAGATTGTGGCATTCTCATATGCATTTATCCTGAATTCTTCAAGCTCATTCAATTGAAGAAGTCTTTTTGCATTAACCTAAATCAAAGTTTAGAAACCTTGTAGCCCGAAATGCTTTGTGTTCTAGCTTGATAGGAATGTGACATGACTTCCCAAAGACCAAATGAAAAGGTGAAGTCCCAATTAGAGTTTTGAAGGCTGTTCTATATGCCCAAATTGCATTAACCAAATGTGTAGACCAATCTTTGCATGAAGCGTTGACTATCTTTTCCAATATGCTCTTTAATTCTCTATTTAAGATCTCTATTTGACTGCTTGTTTAAGGATGGTATGATGTAGTGACTTTATGCTTTACCCCATACTTTACAAGAAGGCTCTTGAATTGGTGGTTGTAAAAGTAAGAGCTACGATCACTAATTATGGCTCTAGGGGTTCTAAAATGAGTGAATATATTCCTTCAAAGGAACTTAGTGACCACCTTAGCTTCATTAGTTGATGAAGAAATTGCTTCAACCCATTTGGATATGTAATAAACTCTAACCAAGATGTATTTATTTCTATATGAGCTTGGAAACTGACCCATAAAGTCAATTCCCCATACATTGAAAAGCTCAATCTCCATGATGTTTGTAAGTGGCATCTCATTACGTCGGCTTACGTTCACCATCCTTTGACAACGATCACATTTGAGCACAAATTCTTTAGCATCTTTGAAAAGAAAAAATAAAATCCACTTTGGAGCACTTTTGCTACTATCTTAGTTAAGCTTGTATGCCCCCCCACACTTAAATGAATGACAGTGGGTAAGAACTCCTAAGATTTCACTATCTAGAACACATCTCTGTATTAACCCATCTCCACATCTTTTGAATATATAAGGTTCATCCCAAAAGTATTGCTTTACATCCCAAAAGAATTTCTTCTTTTAATAGTAGTCAAGATAAAGGGGAAGGACACCACATGGTGGATAATTCACCAAATCAACATACCATGGAATATTCTCTTGAATTTTCATGAGTTGTTCACCTGGAAGATCATTAAAAATTGGAAGAGAGTCTAAATTTAGAAATTGCTCAAGACAAGAAAGATGATCCGTTACCAAATTTTTAATTCCTTTATGATCTCGAATCTCCAAATCAAATTCTTGTAATAGAAGGATCCAATGAATGAGTCTTGGCTTAGCATCCTTCTTTGCTAGGAGATATTTGAGGGCTAAATGATCAATATAAACAATCACCTTACTTCCAACTAAATAAAAGAGAAATTTATCCATTGCATGCACTACTACTAAGAGCTCTTTTTCAGTTGTTGCATATATGATTTGAGCTTCATCAAGAGTATGACTTATGTAGTATAGCATAAGCTTGCTTGTCTTTACGTTGCCCTAAGATAGTCCCAACAACATAGTCATTTGCATCACACATGATCTCAAATGGAAGGCTCCAATCTGGTGGTTGCAAAACATGTGTTGTGGTTAAAGTTGCTTTTAACCTATGAAAAGCATCAAGATATTTATCATTAAACTCAAAAGGAACATCTTTAGTAAGAAAATTAGTTAAAGGTTTAGCAATTTTGGAGAAGTCTTTTATAAAGCGACAATCAAACCATGCATGACCAAGGAAACTCCTTATCCCTTTGATGACAATAGGTGGTGGAAGTATTTCAATCACTTTAATCTTAGTTTTGTCAACTTTATTTCCATTCTCGGACACGATATGTCCAAGCACCACTCCTTTGGTCACCATAAACTGACACTTCTCCTAATTAAGCACTAGGTTGGTTTCCTTACAACGCTGCAACACCTTAGAAAGGTTATCAAGACATGCATCAAATAAAGAACCATGCACAGAAAAATCATCCATAAAAAGCTCCATAATGTCCTTGACAAAATCAAAAAATATTGACATCATGCATCTTTGAAAAGCTATAGGTGCATTACACAACCCGAAAGGCATTCTTCTATATGCATATGTTCTATAAGGACATGTGAATGTGGTTTTTTCTTGGTCATCAGGATGGATGGGAATTTGAAATAATCCT
Source organism: Mallotus nudiflorus (assembly GCA_947683625.1). NCBI lineage: Eukaryota > Viridiplantae > Streptophyta > Magnoliopsida > Malpighiales > Euphorbiaceae > Mallotus > Mallotus nudiflorus. The sequence continues at coordinate 5,029,776 of CANTUR010000166.1, read as the reverse complement.
GAATAACCATCTAAATAACAAAAGAATGAATGATTTGCAAGCCTTTCTAACAAACATTAGAGGGTAAAGACTCATACCTTATTGATTGCTTTTTGTTTAGTGCAAAATTAGCATTAAGAAAGTGATTAAACATTACAACTTATTTATCAATGTCATCTTCTTTTGCATTATGGACCAAGCAAGCTTCAAGTGGGTCTTGAGTGAGTTATTTTTTAAAAACCCCTTACACGTAGCTTTTAATTTCATCCACATGAAAATGTGATCCCATAGTGGTGGTTTGCCTTGCCATTTTGAAAATGTCATACTCCACCTTGTTATCTCCAATTTCGAGTAAGATTTTTCCTCGTTTGACATTAATTATTGCACCAGCTGTGGCTAGGAATGGACATCCCAAGATTATTAGAGTTAGGTGATCCTCCTCCATCTCCAGGATAATGAAATCACTGAGCACATTATAGTCTCCAACCTTGGTGGGTACATCCTCAAGAATTACATAGGGATAGATGATGGACCTATATACGAGTTGTAGTGACACCGTTATTAGTTGTGGCTCACCAATGTTTAAACACCTACAAAAAGAGAGACACATTATACTCACATTTGCACCTAAATCATAAAAAGATTTACCTATAAACTCATTCCCAATAGTGCATGGGATGGTGATACTCCTTGGGTCCTTAAGCTTTTGTAGGAGCTTATTCTGAATGATAGCACTACATTCCTCATTGATAGGAATAGTTACATGATCTTCCCACTTTCGCTTGTGTGAGATGATGTCCTTTAGAATTTTGGAGTAAGCAGGCATTGTATTGATCATGTCCAAGAGTGGTATGTTGAGCTTGAGTTGTTGGATTGATTTCAAGAACTTCTCAAATTGCTTGTCCAACTTAGATTTTTATTGCCTATGAGGAAAGGGTAGTGGTGGTGTCTTGAGGGGTGTTTCCTTCTTTTCCTTCTTCACTTTAGTCCTTTGTTTCTCTTCTTGAATGACGTGTATAGTTCCTTCTTCTCATCCTTTGGTCTTAACCTCGAGTAATTGCTTTCCACTCCCAAGCATTATTGCCTTTACTTACTCTCTTAGATATTCGGGTTGACTAAGAAGCATACCACCCTTTCTTGAACTAGAGGCTTAAGATGCAATTTGGTTTTCTAACATTTTATTATGAGCAAAAAGTTGGCTCATTTAAGAGATTAGATTTTTTATGGCTTCCTTTTGTTCTTCTTGATCCTCTAAGAATTTCTCCATCATGCTCTTTAGGTTAGGCTTGCTCTCTTGATGTTAGTGGAAAGAACTCTTTTGTTAGAAACCTGGTGGAGGTTACTTGAATCCTTGGTTAGCATTTTAGACTCCCCCATGATTGGACCACGAGAAGTTTAGTTGGTTATGCCATCTCAGATTGTATGTAAGTAGGGGTTTCCTTGGTTCCTTTGAAAGTTATTTAGAGCATTGATTTGCTCTATGGATTGTTCTTAAGAAGCAAGACCTTCTTGGCTCTCAATAGTTGAGTTACCTCTTCCACAAAACTCACAAAAATAAATAGCCATTAGATTTGACACTTTGGTGGTAGCTTCAATTTTCTTAGTGAGCATGTTAATTTTGGCATTAAGAAGATTCCACCCGTCCACCTCATGCAAACCTGTGACTTTCCTTAGGGCATTTCTTTCTCCTTGCCATTGATAGTTATTGGATGCCATTGTCTTAAGAAGATTAAGTCATCTTTGGGTGTCTTGCTCATGAATGAACTTGAGTAGTAGGATCAATGGTAATTCTCATAGGCTCGATGAGTCCTTGATAAAAGGCTTGAATAAGTAGCCATTGTGGAACTCTATGGTAAGGACATTAATGTTGTAAATCCTTGAACCACTCCTATGCTTCATATAAAGATTCACCATGATGTTGGGTGAAACTTGTAATCTCTTGCCTGAATTTCACTATCTTGCCTGGTGGGAAATATTTTCCCAATAATGCCTTTAACAACATGTTCCATGTGGTAATGGACTACGATGTTAAGGAGTGCAACCGCAGTTTAGCCTTATCCCTCAAAGAGAAAGGGAATAACCTCAACTTTATTGCATCCTAACTAACCCTATTCATCTTGAAAGTGTTGCAAATCTCTAAAAACTAGGCTAAATGGGTGTTAGGATCTTCACTTGGGAGACCACCAAATTGGAACTATGAAACCATTTGAATAATTATTGGTTTGATTTCAAAAGTTTAGCTTCAATAGTAGGCCTCACAATATTATTATGTGTATCTCCAGGATTAGGCATTATATACTCTTAAAAAGCATGAATCCTTGATGGTTGTGCCACTTAATCTTCATCCATGTTTTTCTTATCTTTTTTGTGCTTTTCCTTTCATTTTTTCTTGCATGATTTCTCAATTTCAGGGTTGAGCTCTTCTAAGTTTGTTCCTTTAGACCAAGTGTTCATAAACTAGCAAAGCACTTGAAAAATCAAATAGCACAACAAGTAAATATAAAAGAAAAAAAATACTAGTCTAAGAAAATTAAAAATTGAATTAATATCAATATGCCAATCCTCGGCAATGGCACCAAAAACTTATTGCATTCAAAACTCGTAAGTGCACGGATCGTGATTACAGTATAAAGAGTTATCGTTCCCACGAAGACTATATATTGAGTACTAATATTTTTACTTATGTCCTCAGCTAGTAAATTAAATAAAATGATATTGCAAATTTAATATAAATAAAGCAAAAGAATTAAATTGTAATTAAATGATAAAAAGCTTGGAGCCTAGGTTTAGTTTCACTATTCCAGTCCAATTATGAACACATTAACACATAAAAGACATTGACTTCAGTTAAGGGTAATTATTCTAAAATACCTAAAGACTCTATTGAGTTCAATTAAGCATGCAAAGATTAAAGTTCAACCTACTCTTGTGGTTAAGAAATTAATCTAAACTCATTAATTTTTTTAACAATTAATTCACCACTGTAGACCCATGCTTATTGTCATGGTTCCTTGTAGAGCTCGCTTACTCTCGTGGTCGAGTGATCTAAGTCCTATGAGTCTTAAGCTAATAAATTCCGCTAACTCTCATTAGTGAATCTACCCATAAACATACAATCAAGTTGACTAAGAATGAAAATAAACATTAAGTGCAACTCATAGAATTAATTAAAAATAAAATTAAATAAATAAAAAACTTGTGTTCAATCACATCATGGAATAGCTACTCCTAACCTAAACCCTAAAAGAAAATTAGCCAAGCATGGTTATGGCAAAAAAACTTAAACATGATTAAGGATGAACGAAGAAGATTTAATAAAAATAAACTCTTGAATTTCTTACACAAATCTTCTTCAATCTCTGTTTAGCTCTGGTTTGTGGTTACCAATCAATGACCAAAAGATGATTTCTAGCTTCTCATAATCCTCCTTTTATAGAGTTCACCAGGAAAAGAATTTGAAAGCCCTTAAAATTCTCTTCCTTTTTAGGCAATGAAACCACTTTTTATTTGACATGGCCATGTCACATCTTATGTCATATTGTAAATCAATAACCAAAAAAGCACACGACTGGAGACATGGCATGATGAAGGCATGTCGAATTGTCTTCTCTTCTTTTGAACTTGCAAATTGTCATACAGCTTAACTTACAGCTTCATGAAGTCATATCATCTTTCTTTTTCCTATTTTGATTTTTGACATGGCTTATACAAGCCATGTTACATGTTGTGTCACGTTGCATGGGACATGCACACGGCTTGAAGCATGCTATGACATATGTCATGTCATATTGTTTCCTTTTCTTCTAGCTTGGAAAATAACCACACAATTTGGCACATGGTTTGGCATAAGCCATGTCACTTCCATTTTGTTGAATTATTTACCTGACACAATTTGGTAACCATGTTGCATGTTGTGCTTGACATAATTCCTTACTTCCTTTGGATTTCCTTTTTAGACTTAACTACAAAAAGGGGAAAATAAATTAATATTATACAAAAAATCCTTAAAATAAGCTTTAAATAATAAAATCCTAATTAAACACTACCACTAATATATTTCCTATTTAAACTTATATTATACCTAAATTATTCTACTTACTTCTTCAAATTTCTTTAAAAAACAACTCAAAATATATGTAAAAATAACATACATCACATCCTTCTTTAGTTCCCTTGCCCTTCTTCTTTCCACTGGTTGATGATCCAGTCTTGGTCATCTACAAGCCCATTTGAGGAGCCCGATACCCTTTAAAGACCATTGTGGTACTTCGTGTGGTCTCTGAGTTTTTAATTAGCATGACAACTTGTCAAGTTTCCTCTTGTAGGACCTAAGTATAAGCTTGTTTAATTGTGGGAAATGGTTGAATTTGCAGTACATCACTCCAAACCTTGTTTAACTTGTCATCTAATATAAGAAGGTATAGACCCTATCCGCTTGTATATCGTTATTGTAGATTTGGATATCCTCAGAACACTTCAACGGATTTGGTCATTGAAAATCTATCTCCCTCCACAATCCTTAAAGAGTATTGTAATAGGACTCAATGGATCCTCCATATTGTCCCATTTGAGCTACCTACCTTTTTAGCTCATACACTTGGGAAGTGTTTGATCCATCAAAAAAGGTAATAGCAATAGAGTCCTACACCTATTTGGTAATTGGATATCGAATGAAGTTGCCAATTAGAGTTGGTTCCATTGAGTTTATCAGTCATCCTTTTACAAGAGCATTCTCCATTCTCCACTTTCGAAAGGCTGGATATGTTGACTCAGGTTGCGGAGTGTCACCAAGGATGTATCCGAGGTTGCCTTTACCCACTATGTACATCTTCATTACTTGAGACTAAAGAGCATAGTTTTTTCCAACAAGTTTGATACCCATCTGGGTACTTAAGTAATCAGGACTCGAAGTCACTGGGGTCAAGGTTTGGGTCAATGCTTATTGCATTTTCATCATCAGTTCGTCTAGAATAGCAGCAAAAGGCTTCTCTTTATCGCCACCAAGTCTGTCAATTATGCCATTGTTATTGGTTTTTAGAGCCTTAGGATCATCTACCCTGATACAATATCAACAATAAAGAAAAGAATTGAAAGAAAAAGGATCTTGCTATTTTCTTTACAAATGATACACATATATATGTATCTACATAAACCTATTTTTGGAAATACAATCACTAATTTACATAAATCATTCCCTGATTTCTTACCCTAATTTTCTCCTTAATTTTTTCATTTTTAATTCCTAATTATTCAATTCTCAAACATAATCATTATCACAACTAGGAGCAAAAATGTTGTATCAATAATGAGCACTACTACCAACAACTATTGGAATCAATGTGCAAGGGTTGTTCCCACTGCTTAAATGAGGTCTCGGGTTTGAGTCATAGCTACAATGACCCTAGGAGGCTTAATTACTCTTGAAAAGTAATGAAAGATATTGGCTTTTTATGTAGAATAGTGAACTTTGGAATTTATATCAAAATGAACATGACATTCCAACTCCTAGGTTTTCCTTTCCCTCCTTTGCTCTTCAAAGTCCAAAACAAATAGAGTAATGGTTGACTTGTATTGGAAATAAGATAAAAGAAGTTTTAAGAACTCTTAAAGCATAATAGAGTCTTTACTACTACTACTGCTGCTAAAAAGACACTTAAAAATGAAAGACTTTTTGTGTAAAATGGAGGTCAACTAGACCTATCTTTTTTCATTCTTCACTTATGTAGATATAAAGTTATAAAAGAAAGAGACTAAAAACTACTACAACTATTTCACTAAATTTTTTCCTCATTTTCAGCTCCAGCACCTATTATAATTTTTCTAGAATTTTTTATAATAGCAAAAAGGTCACATTCTAACAACTTCACTCAGGAGTCATCAGTTTTGACACTCACTACACACTAAAGTGATTAATACATTTGTTAGCCACATTGGAGTTGTGATCAGTGGAAAGAAGGGTATTGATTGCTCATGGCAGATATAGTGCTAAGCCCACTTCTAGAATAAATACTTGATAAGCTATCATTTGGTTTTATGGATATCTGTTTTCATTTTTTTGAATTCAAAGATGAGGTTTAAAAACTTGAATGTACAATAAGTATAATACAGGTAGTGCTTAAAGATGCAGAAGAGAAACAAGCAACTAGTAAGGCACTTAAAGTATGGCTAAGTGAACTCAAAGACATAGTCTATGATGTAAATGACACGCTTGAAGAGTATCGCATCGGAGGTAATGAGACCACCAGCATCGGGACTTGATACGCGCTACTATTTTCTCCATAAAAGATGGCTCTAAGGTGAAACAGTTTAGGGAAAGATTAGATGGATTAGTAACAGATATGTCAAATGTTAAGCTTGGGTTAAGAGTAGTAAGTGCTAAAAGGGGTGAGAGTGAAAAGCAATGGAGAAGGGAAATTAGGTCCTTTGTTTTTCAATCTGAAGTGTTGGGGAGAGCTGGGGATAAAGAAATGACTATTGAAATCTTGCTGGCCACCTGCCAAAGTAGGAAAATTGATGAAAATTTGTCTATTATTCCTATTATTGGTTTAGGAGGGATTGGTAAGACCACTCTAGCTTAACTAGTGTACAATGATGAGAGAGTGAGTAGGAATTTCAATATGAAGATGTGGGTATCTATTACTGATTTCTTTAATGTTCAGAAGATTATGAAATCAATTTTAGAATTTGCCATTAGAAAAAGGAAAAAATGTGATGTTTTGGATATGGATGTTGTTCAATATCACCTTTAAGATTTATTGTTTAGAAGAAAATTCTGTTATTTTTTTGCAAAATAGTAATCCTACATCGGGAAGAAAAAAAATGGACTTAAGGTTATAAAAAGACACATCCTCCTTTTTAGTTTATCATCCCAAAGTTGCTTCCCCTCATATATTTAGGCAATTGTATTCTTTCTCTCTCTTTTATAATATTTCCTCAAATTAGTAAAATATTATTTTGGTAATGTCCGAGGACGTAGGCATAATTGGCCGAACCACGTTAAATTTTGTTGTTCTCTTTTATGTATATTTAATAGCTATTGTTGAGTATAGTTAGTATAGTTGTTAATTATCATGCTATTAAAATTATTTATCATGGTAAAATTCTGTCTAAGGAGTGTGGTTTTCAATGGGACCATTGTGACCCCATCACTCTTTCTTGGAAATCTACCTTGAGTGATTTTTAGTACAATCGTTTATACTCTAGTCACCTGTGCAATAGTTCTCAAGGTGAATTTGATATTATTGGTGGAAATTAACCCAAATTCCATAATAATTGGTATTAGAGCTCTTGGTTTATTTTAGTATGCTCTGTGGTTGCAGCTTAGGCTGATCTTCCACATTAGGAAAAATTTCGTTAGGCTAATTGGCATTTCGCATTGACAGCTATTAAATAGAATTTTGTATCAAAAATGGTAGACGACACAAAAATATCTAAATCAGTGTCAATAGCTTTTTCTTCTTCAATTTTGACAAGAAATACTGTGACAAATACTACATTTATAGTGGAGATTTTTAATGGCACTAGTCATTTCGACATGTGGCAAAGTGAGGTTCTAGATGCCCTCTTTCAGCAGGGTCTAAACATTGCTATTGAAAGAGAGAAACCAGATGATGTTGAGGAGAAAGAATGGAAGGTGATCAATAGATTGGCATGTGGTACAATTCAATTATGTCTTTCTAAAGAGTGGAAATATGCATTTTCTAAAAAAACTTCTACAAGTAAATTATCAAAGGCACTGGAGGAGAAATTCTTAAAGAAAAGTAATCAGAACAAACTCTACATGAAAAAGAGATTGTTTTGCTTTAATTATGTTCCATGTACCATGATGAATGATCACATCACTAGCTTTAATCAGCTAGTAACTTATTTGATGAATATGGACGTGACTTTTAATGATGAAGATCTGGCTCTGATGTTGGTGGGATCGCTTCCTAATGAGTTTGAGTATCTTGAAACTACTCTACTTTATAGGAAGGTTGTTATGTCTCTAAGTGAAGTAACTGCAACCTTGTATAGTTATGAATTGCAAAAGAAAGAAAAATAAGAAAATAAAAGTGTTGAAGCAAAAGCTCTTATTATTAGAGGCCATTTGCAGAGCCAGAATAAAGGAAGGAGAGGGAGATCTAAGTCAAAGTCCAACTTAATAAAGATCAATGTGCATTTTTTCAAGATAAAGAGCACTGAAAGAAAGATTGTCTCAAGCTAAAGGACAAAGGCAAACCTGGAAAGGGAAATGCTATCTCAAATTCAAATGTAGTTAAGTGTGATGATACAAATTCAAATCTTTCAATTGTTGCTACACCATCAACCAGCTATTCGAGTTCATGGTTGCTAGATTCAACTTATAGTGACCATATGACTCCCAATCAATAATGGTTCTTTGACTTTAAAGAACTAAAGGGTGGAGTATTCTACACAGCAAATAATGCCCCTCTTAACACATATAAGATTGGTTCAATTTTCTTGAGCAATCATGATGGATCAATCAGAACCTTAACAGGTGTTCATTATGTGTCGAATTTGATGAGGAATCTCATTTATGTAGGAACCTTAGAGTAAAAAATTTTTAAAGCAAGGGCGAAAGATGGGATAATAAGAATCATCTCTGGTGCACTTGTGATAATAAAGGGGATTCAAAAAAGAAATAATATGTATTACTTTCTGGGTAGTACAATTATTAGGACAGCAGCAGTGGCAGCTTCTACTAATGATCAAGAGTCAAAAGCAACCAAGTTATGGCATATGCACTTAGGGCATGCTAGAGAAAAATCCTTAAAATTATTAATAGATCAAGGATTATTGAAAGCAGCTCAGGCTTACAAATTGGATTTTTATGAGCATTGCATTAAAGGGAAGAAGATAAGGGTAAAATTTAGAACAGCCATCCATGATACTAAGGGTATTCTGGATTATATTCATTCAGATGTGTGGGGGCCTTCCAAGAATGCTTTATTGGGAGGAAAATACTATTATCTTTCCTTTGTTGATGATTTTTCCTGAAGAGTTTGGGTATATACAATGAAGATGAAGGATAAGGTGCTAGGAATTTTCCTTAAATGGAAAAAGATGGTGGAGACTTAAACAGGCAGAAAAGTCAAACATCTCTGCACAAATAATGGTGGAGAGTTAAAAATGATCCATTTTTGAAAGTTTGTGAAGATGAAGGTATTGTTAAACACTTCATCATTAGATATACACGAAAATAAAATGGGGTGGCAAAGCGAATGAACTGGACATTACTGGAGAAGGTTCAGTGTATATTGTCCAATGCTGGGTTAGGTAAAGAATTTTGGGCTGAGGCTGTAGTATATGTGTAGACGGCGGGGTTTAGTGTGTGTCCAAGATTTTAGCAATTGTGACACTGTTTGAGCTCAAACACACTAACCATTGCCACAAAGACATAGCGTGGAGATGAGGAGTGACCACCTAGGGTAATAACTGGGACAAATCGGAAAGGTGGTACTCGATTCCCTAAAAGAAAGCTAGCAACACAACCAAGAGATTCTGGATACGGAATACCAACTTCTTTCTATCTTGTGTTCATTTAGAATTACTTTATGAATTACTATCTTATTCTCTATTTACATGCAATTTCATATAAACCCTAAAACAATTAACTCCAAGGCAAACTAGTTATGAAATATACAAGTAAATAATGCATTTAATAAATCACATAATCCCTAAGTTAGTCTACTCTACATGGATTTTAAATAAATGAGTTAAATCTACATGTTTTAATTTATACGTGAACCTAAAGACCTAATTCCTTTTAATTTTAATTAAATGAACTTAAGTCTACTTGTTTTAATAAAAAAATGGGCCTAATTCTACAAATTATGGAATATTTAAATTAGTGGACCTAATTCTACATGTTTTAATTAAATGGTGATCTTAAATCTACAAATTATGAAAAAAAAGCTTAAATAAGTGGGCTAAGTCTAAATTAATTAAATTGAGTTACGTGGGCCTATGTCTTATTAACTAAATAGGCCTAAGGATATTTCTAACCTAAAATCTAATTAATTATAGACCTAAAAATATATTTAAATTAGTTATTAAGTGAGATGGGCTAAAAATTACCTAAACTTAAATAAATAAATCAAAGCCTAAAATGGGCTTAAGGCCCCAAAACACATAAAAATAATAAATAAGCCCAAAAACAAATAAAAACACAAAAACGATTAAACAAAAGGTCAAACAACTAATTAAACTAATCCCTTATAAAAAAAACCCTAGTTTTATTAATATGCAACCTAAATTCATCTACTTCCTCCATTGATTTTAAGTAATTATCTAATTAAAAACCTAATCTTACTAAATAATTTAATCAAAATAAACATGCAATCACACACATAATTTCACTACTCCTACTATTGGGGCTATTACATTAATTCATAAAATAGTTAATAAAATAAAAAATAAAGCAATAAATAAAATAAAATAAAAACCCTAGAAACTAAGTCTCTACGAGGCTTTATCCATGGTTTTCCATGGACTTCTCATGAATTCATTCCTCCAACATGATTACCATGCATTTTCCTCCATACTCACCAAAAAAATAAAATTATGATTAATGAATAAATTATAATAATAACTCAAAAGAATAAAAATAATCAATAATATCAAAAAGAAATGAATAAATAATAAAAGAAGATGATGATGATGATGCTTATAAGTGATTTGGGGTACTCCTCAGATTTGTAATTCACCGTTATTGATAAGTTTTTTAATCTTCTTCTTCAAAAATTCTCCAAGGATCTTGAATTAATTGATAAACCAAAAGGAATTTTTGTAGAAAAACAACTCACAAAAAAAAAAAGAATTAAGAAAGCTCTTTTTAAGAATCAACAATGGATAAAAATTGTTTTCATAAATGCATAAAAACCCAAAAGCTTAAAAATATGTTGTTGCCTCCTTTTTTCTTCTCCTTCCCTCTTTTTTTTACTGTCCTCTTTATATAGCAAAAAGAAAACCTAAAACCCTAGCTCAATTCTAATGTGATTCTCATTCCTAAAAATATAGGATTAATATTTAAAATCATATTTAAGAATTTTAGACCGATTAGGATTGAGTTAAAAGCCTAAAAAATCAAAAACAAGGACGGGAGAGTCCAATTCTGATAGGAATTGGTGTAATTTCGACTGGAATTACATAATTCCGATCGAAATTATGTAATTCCAACCGAAATTACATAATTCTAGTTAGAATTATGGATTTTCGACAAGTTTTTTTTAACATTTAATTATAAAAAGACCCCTGAAAGAATTTAAGTTTTGCAATTAGGTCCTAAAAAATATTACAATTTAGTCCTTGAAAACACTAAATCCTTCCCTTAAAAGATGCATTTAAACCCTTGGGATTTTAAAGCTTAAGTATCGAGGACCTATTCATGATATTTTTATCATTGGAATCTTTTATCGCATCCATAACACATCATCCCGAAATTGGGTGTCTACAATATATTTGTCACCTTATCAATTACCTACCATCGACTGCTATTGGTGTTAAAACACCATTGGAGAAATGGTTTGAAAAACTTGCTACAGATTATGATTCCTTATATGTGTTTGGTTCCACTGTATATTACCATGTTAAGGAGTCAAAGTTGGACAAGAGCAAAGAAGGCAATCTTTATAGGGATCACATTTGGTGTGAAAGGTTATCGTCTTTGGTGTCTAGAAATAAAAAAAGTAATCATCAGCAGGGATGTTACCTTTTATGAATCTACTATAGTAAGAAAGGTGACTTCTGAAAAGATAGAGCAGAAAGATGGTACTCCTAAACAGGTGGAGTTTGATGGCAAAAGAGTTATCCTAGCCAATAAAGAAATTAATGATGACTCTCCTATGGTAGAAGAAGAGTCAAATGAAGAAGAGGTTTAGACCCAAGAGCCTCCACAGTAATATGAATCAATTGCACTAAGGAAAGGAAAAAGGACCATTAGACAACCAACTCGCTATGCTGATACAGTCTATTCTGTATCACCAATTGCAATTAATGACGTTCCTACCACTTATAATGAACTAGTCCAAAGTTTAGAACATAAAAAGTGGAGGATCATTGTGAATGAAGAAATGCAATCCCTTCAAAAGAATCAGACATGGAAACTAGCTAGTCTTCCAAAGAGAAAAAAAACAATTGGGTGAAAATGGGTATATGCAAAGAAAGATGGATTTCCTGACAAGGATAATGTTTGCTACAAAGCAAAATTGGTGGCTAAAGGCTATGCACAGATAGAGGGAATTGATTATAATGAAGTATTTTCTCTAGCTGTAAAGCATTCCTCTATCAAAATTTTATTAGCTTTAGTAGCACAGTTTAATTTGGAACTAGTTTCTATGGATGTAAAAATTCCATTTTTACATGGAGACTTGGATGAGGAAATCTATATAACTCAGCCAGATGGATTCAATTTGCTAGTAAAGAAAAGATGGTTTGTAAATTGAAAAAAATCTTTGTATAGATTGAAGCAATCTCTGAGGCAATGGTACAAGCGATTTGATAAGTTTATGATAGGGTAAAAGTACACAAAAAACAAATATAATCATTATGTGTATTTGCACAAGCTACAAGATAAATCCTATATATATCTTCTTTTTTATGTTGATGATATGCTGATAGCTTCCAAGAGTCAAACAGAAATTGAGAAATTAAAGACTTAATTGAACAGGGAGTTTAAGATGAAGGATCTCGGTAAAGCAAAAAAGATTCTCAGCATGGAAATATCTAGAGATAGAAAATTAGGGAGACTTTATTTATCTCAGAAAAAATTATCTAAGGAAAGTACTAAAACTTTTTGGTATGAATAAAAAGTCAAAACCAGTTAGTACACCACTTACTCCTCATTTCAAGCTTAGTGCATCCACATCACCAAAGAATGATGCAGAATGGGAATACATGTCAAAAGTACTGTATGCAAGTACTGTTGGTAGGTTGATGTGTGCAATAGGGTGCACGAGGCCCGATATTTCATAAGCAGTTGCGGTTGTGAGCAAGTATATGCATGATCCTGAAAAGGACCATTAGGAAGCTGTGAAATGGATTATATGGTATATTCTAAACACCATAGATATTGGTTTGGTATTTCAGCAGGATAGGTAAGATGGTAAGTGTGTAATTGGGTATTGTGATTCTGACTATACTGGTGATTTAGACAAGCATCAATCAACTATTGGTTATGTGTTTACTTTTACAAAGGCACCTGTTAGTTGGAAGTCCACCTTACAGTCAACAGTTGCTTTGTCTACTATATGGGTAGAGTATATGGCAGTTACAGAGGCTGTAAAGGTGGCAATTTGGCTTCAAGGGTTGCTTGGTGAACTGGGAATGGAGCAGAAGCACATCAAAGTGCATTGTGATAGTCAGAGTGCTATTCATTTAGTAAAGAACCAAGTTTATCATGCAAGGATGAAGCATATCAATGTTCGATGTCACTTTGTACGGGAGATTCTAGAAGAAGGTGGAGTCACAATCTAGAAGATTCGGACTACTGACAATCCTGTTGATATGATGACAAAAGTAATAACTACGATCAAGTTTAAACATTATTTAGACTTGATTAATATTATTACAAATTGAAAGATGAAATTTCCATACACTACTGAAGGTTGGATTTAAGAGAGAATTGTATGGAATTTGCCAAGATGGAGATTAGTTATTTTTTGGCAAAATAGAAATCCCACATCGAGAAGGAAAAAAAATGAAGGACTTAAAGTTATAACAAGACACCTCCTCCCCCTTAGTTTATCATCCCAAAATTGTTTCATCTCCTATAATTAGGAAATTGTATTCTTTCTCTCTCTTTTGTAATATTTTCTCAAATTAGTAAAATATTATTTTGGTAGTGTCCGAGGACGTAGGCATAATTGGTCGAACCTCGTTAAATTTTGATTTTCTCTTTTATGCCTATTTAATAGCTATTGTTGGGTATAGTTGTTGTTAATTATTGTGCTATTAAAATTACTTGTCTTGGTAAAATTCTATTTAAGGAATGTGGTTTTTAAGTGGGACAATTGCGACCCACCACTCTTTCATAGGAATCTACCTTGGGGTGATTTTTAGTACAATCATTTATACTCTAGTTACTTGTGCAATAGTTCTCAAGTGAATTTGTTATTATTGGGGGAAATTAACTTGAATTCCATAACAAATTCTTTCTTGTGTTAGATGATGTGTGGAATGAAGATGCTGAGGAGTGGGATAAACTTCACATCTTACTTAAGTGTGGGGCTAATGGAAGTAGAGTCATAGTCACCACTCAGAGTGAAAAGGTTACCTTAAAGATAGGTACAATGCCCTCACACCGTTTGGAGGTCTTTGTGATGATGATTGGTGGGAACTATTCAAACAGAGGGCTTTTGCCAATGATCGAGGGGAATATCCAAACTTGCTGCCCATTGGCAAACAGATTATGAAGAAATGGTAGGGTGTGCCTCTGGCTAAAAATTAAGACCTTAGGGAGTTTGATGCGCTTTAAATGCGCTTTAAAAGAAAGCCAGAGGAGTGGTTTTCTATGCAAAACAATGATCTTTGGAATTTTTATGGAATTGAACATGGTATCCTGCCTACTATAAGGTTGAGCTATAGCCATTTGCCACCACAGCTCAAAGCATGCTTTGCGTATTGTTCGCTATTTCCTAAAACCTATATGATCAAGAAGGAGAAGTTAATTCACATGTGGATTGCTAAAGGCTTAATTCAATCAGGTGCTAAGAAATCAGTGGAGACATTGGTAATGATTGTTTCAATGACCTCATGTGGATGTCTTTCTGTCGACATGTGGTAAGGAGCATCAATGGTAATGTGTTGGAATGAAAAATGCTTCCTCTCATTCATGACCTAGCATAACTTATTATGGTCATTTACTAAGAAATATATCCAAAGTTCGACATGCATCTGTGGTTTGTGATTTTAGGCCTCATGTCATTCCAGAAGCATTATTTAAAGCAAAGAATCTGTGAACCCTTTTATTATTGTTCCTTAAAGTTGGCCTCAAAGAATTCCCACAAGATTGGTTTTTGAGATTTAGATGACTGTGAGTCTTAGATGTAAGTGGCAATGGAATAAAAGAAATTCACAACTTTGTTTCCTCCTTGAAATTCCTAAGGTACCTTGACCTCTCAAACACCCTCATAGAAGCATTGCCAGAAACATTATTCAGCCTTCCTAATGTGCAAGTGGTGAATCTTTCAAGTTGCTCTAAATTACTTGAATTGCCAAATAATTTAAAAACACCTGCACTTCGCCATTTGATCCTAAGTAGTTGTGCCAAATTGACTTATTGGACATGCAAACAATTTCCTAAGGGTCTACAAACACTACCAATTTTCGTAGTGAATTTTGATTTGAACCTTTGGCACTTAGGTGGGCTATCACTTAAGGGTGAATTAATCATTAAACATTTAGAAAATGTGAAGCATGCAAGTAGTGCCACATTAGCAAATTTAAAAAGCAAACGGGACTTCATTCATTGGGTTTGTTGTAGGGAAATGACCTTCAGGATGTATGGTTGAGCATTAAGGATATTTATGTCATTGAACAGGTGCTTGAGTTTCTCAAGCCGCATCAAAATCTGAAATGTTTATCTGTAATACGATCTCTTAGAATCTACTTTCCAAAATGGATGGTTGCTTCTGAGCTTCCTAATTTAATGAAAATACTTTTGATCGACTGCAAAAGATGTGAGTATATCCCAACATTAAGGAATTTGCCATTTCTAGAGACTATACATTTGTAAGGGATGCATGGTGTGAAGAATATAGGCAGTGAGTTCTATGGAGTGGACACAAGCAAAAGATTATTCTCATCATTGAAAGAGCTGAGTCTCATAGACTTCCTTCATTTGAAATTCTGATTGAATGCTAATGGGAGAGGAGAATTCCCATCCTTAGTCAGCTTAAAAATCATTAAATGTCCAAATTTGATAAGCATACCATAGTGTCCATCCATTCAAAGTCTTAAATAGTCTTGCATTGTGCAATTGCAAGGAAATGATGCTAAGGTCAGCAATGAACCTATCCTCCCTTTCCAATCTTATTATTGATGTCATTAAGGGACCTTTATTTTTTCTGGTAAACTTGCTTCAGAACAATAGTCATCTTATATCTTTGACAATTAGCTCTTGTCCTAAAATTCAGTTGATCCCTTCAAGTTTAGGAAACCTTTATTCTCTAAAATTTTTAGCAATTCATTGGTGTAATGAGCTCTTGTCTCTGTCGATGGAAATTTAAAATCTTACCTCCTTGGACTCTTTAGAAATTAGTGAATGTCATAGTCTCTCTGCTTTGCCTAAAATTATATGAGGTCTAAAGTCTCTTCGAACTTTGTCCATAGAGAACTGATGTAACATAATGTCTATGCCAATGGGACTGCAAAATCTAAGAGCTCTTGAGCACTTAACAATCATGTACTGTCCAAATCTGGTATCTTTGCCTTCTGCGTGGCAGAAACTTTCTGTCCTGAAGAGCTTGTGCATTCTAAGTTGTCCAGCTCTATCTTCTCTGCTTGAAGAGCTAAAACATATCACAACATTGCGGAGTCTTAAAATACATAGTTGTGATAGGTTGAAAGAGTTGCCTGAATGGATTGACGATTATATGTTTCTTAGGTCTTTAGCAATATCCAATTGTCATAATTGCATCACTTTCGTTTTGTCTGTAGCATGTATCTACACTATAGCATCTATCTATTCAAGATTTTCTAGCTCTTGAAGAGCGATGTAAGAAAGGTGGTCAAGACTGGCCAAAGATAGCTCATATTTCCCAAAAACACATTGGATCACCAGAACTCAGGGAAGAAAATGCTGCCAGTAGCTCATCTCGTCAAAGTTGATACTTCCAATCATATTCTGGGTATGTTATTTCTTTCTCTTTTTTTTAATATATTTAGCAAAAAGGAATATTTCATATGGATATGTGAGATTTACCTAGAATATTTTGTGTATTATATGTGTATAATCGAGTATTTCAAAACAAAAGTTTAATTATTTTACTGAAATTCTTTGAAGCGAGAGTGCTCTTATCTTTCTCTTCAGGTTCTAAATTTATAGCATACCTCTTGATGATCTACAGCATATAGCATTTGCCAATTAGTTCTGCATTGCATACTGCTCCTGGTAGTTCTGCGCTATATTGCATGCAATGGCTTCCTCTCCTTGATTTGTGTTGGTAAAATTAGATAAAGGAAAGAAAATATCTGAGAGAAGAGATATATTAAAATGCAGGCAACTCTCACTGCATTATTTTCATTCTTTTGTTCACGTATTTATACTACAAGAATATATAACAACTTATAACAATATATAATAAATAAACCTTAATTAAGAAGATTTAATTTTGACAAAAATATTCTCCACCACACAACACACGTAATATAGTTTTTTTGTTTTATCAAAATAAAGCTTCACCATACAAATAAAATATATTTAAAATTTTCTAGAACATCTATTGACAGCAAATTGTTACTATCATCATTCCTCCTTGATGTAAGAGTTATTACAAACTCCTAACTTTTCTCTTAAAGCTTCAAACCTTGACTTCTGCAATCCTTTAGCGAAAATGTCAACTAACTGATCCTTAGCATCACAATGCACTAACTGAACCTCCTCTTCTTGCTCTGCCTCTCTAATAGCATGAAATTGAATCTTAATATGCTTAGTTTTTCCATGGAAAATTGGATTTTTTACCATAGAAATAGCTGACTTATTGTCACATAGAATAATTGTTGCTTTGGATTGCTTGAACATTAAATCTTTAAGAATTTTTTCGATCCATAGAACCTAGTTGACAGCAGCTGAGGTAGCAATGTACTCAGCTTCTGTCGTTGACTGATGACGTAGCGGAAGGGCAAAAAATAACAATAGAATATTGTTGAATCGTGCACGACTGCCAATAAATGATCTTCTATAGCGATTTAAACTATAGGCATCAAAATTTCAAGAAATTTTGGAAGAATAAAAGAGAATTCAAATTATCATAAAAAAACTACCGTCCAATAATAATAAGGAAAGATTAAATAGTAAATCCTTAAAAACCCTAAACAAAAATAGGAAAATAAAACATTAAAAAAAAGAAAATAACAAAATTGCCTCTTTAAGGGCCTAAATGATAGAATTTGGTAGAAAAGCGATGGATCTCATAAGCAAAGCTAGTGACTTCGAACCGTTGGCCTGTTTTCATATGAATTAGGCTTTTGAATCACCCAAATCCGATACTTGGAACTTGCCCAAAATTACAAAACTACCACTATTGTAATTTGTCAAATTTGTGCATGAATTGGAGGGCTTGTTCCTCTATGCTACTTGCATCATTATAGACTTCAATATTTAACCCTTTGTTCTTTTATTTTATCTTTTATTTCTATTTTTTTAAGCTTTCGCTACATCAGTTGGTATCAGAGCTGAACTGATCCTTATTAATCATGCTTAGAGAGTATTATGAAGAGAGCTTATTCTATGATACTGATGACGGTGAGGATGAAGATGTGTTTATTGGAGATGAGCCAATATTTGATGAAGAGGATGAGAGCGATGTTGAATATATTAACTTTATTAGCATTGATGAAATTCTTTGCTCTTGTGCTCCTTTAATTTATATTTTGAAGGAATTACAAGTTGATGGTGATGGTGGATCTATGATGTTCTATGCATTTGTGAGTAAATTTGTTTCACAATATTTGGACAAAATTTGAGGATGAATTTTCTCTACCCTTGAGGGAATGATGCAGAGCAACAAGTCTTGAAATGAGTTTGCAAAATAATAGATAGCAAAGAATAATATTATTGTTGTTGTTGTTGTTCTTATTATTGTTCTTATTCTTATTATTATTGTTGTTGTTATTATTATTATTATTATTATTAGGATTTGATTTTTATTTTAATTTAATACTGATTAGAAATTGACTTTTCTATATTGTTAGGGATTTGATTTCCAACCTTAACTAGAATTGTCTTTATTTTTATTTCCTAAATAAAAATTAGGGTTGGTAGTTTTGTGCCACCCTATAAATATGTAAGCCTTAGGACTATGTGAGATAGTTTTGTTGAATTGATAATCATATTTCTATTTTCCTAATTTTTGGTATTCCTTTGTGTGAATCAATGAATCTTGATGCATATATCCTGGTATTTATGCACAAATCAACAGGTTGTAGAAGATTGGAGGGCTTGTTACTCTATGCTGCCTGCATCGACTAAGCTACACTACTTTGTTTTTTTGAACTCCAACAAAACATGCCATAACTAAATGTGAAACAATAGCCTGAAGTGCTCTTCATTTTATCTTAAGATCCTGCCCAGTCACTATCAATGAAACCTATAAGATCGAAGGCGATAGATTGTCTGTAGAAGATCCCAAGATCAATGGTACTCTGAATGTACCTTAAAACCCTTTTAGCAACTTTAAAATGCAATTCTATAGGTGAATGCTTAAATCTTGACAACACACTAGTGGCAAACATAATGTCTGGTCTAGTTCCTCATAAATACAATAAACACCCAACCAAGCTTCTATAGATTGATGAAGCAAAAGGACTAGAACCATCTTCTTTCTTCAACTTTTCTCCTTAGACAGCAAGTGTGCTCACAAACTTGCTATTTTCAATTTCAAACTTCTTAAGAATTTCACCAGCGTACTTCCCTTGAGAAATAAAAATTCCCTTTGAAGTTTGCTTAATCTCCATGCTAAGAAAGTAAAACATCTCTCCAAGATCATTCATCTCAAAAACCTCTTCATCTGCATTTTGAATTGCTCCACAGCATTATCATTACTTCCAATCACTAAAATGTCATCTACATAAATGGAAACTATTAGAATCTCCTGATGTTCATGCTTCACATATAAAGTTGCTTCATTACAGCTTCTAATAAATCCCAGTTTCAATAGATAATCATCAATTCTGGAATACCAAGCTCTTGGTGCATGTTTCAAGCCATAAAGTGCTTTATTTAGCAAAAATACTTTATCAGGCTTATCTTTATTAATGAACCCTTCTGGCTGCTCAATGTAAATCTCCTCTTTTAAAACTCCATTCAAGAAGGCTGACTTTACATCCATCTGAAATACTTTCCATCCTTTATGAGCTAAGATTTTAAAAGCAATCTAATTATGTCAAATCTTGCTATGGGTGCAAATGTCTCAATAAAATCTAATTGTGCTCAATCTTGCTTTATGCTTATTGATGGAGCCATCTGCAATGTACTTGAGCTTGAACACCCATTTTACTCTAATTACATTCTTATTGCAAGGTCTGTCTACAAGCTTCCAAGTTTTATTCTTGTAAATCATCTCAACTCCTCCTCCATAATTGCTCTCCATTCAGGATGCTTCAAAGCTGTGTCAACATCTTGAGGTTCAAACAATGCCACATTGTACTTATTGTATATGTCTTGAAGTGTTCTAGTTACTCTGACTATTATCTCCTCATCTAACCCTTCACCTTCTGAAGTTGCATCTTGTTCTTGTGGAATGTCTCCAAAATTGGAAACGTGTTGAAAGGAGCTTGGTTTATGTTGTTCCTAATTCCAAGCAGCATTTTCAGCAACCATCACACTTTTTCTAACATACACCTGCTAAGTTATAGGATTTAAAATTCTACAACCTTTAGAGGCACTGTTGTACCTAACAAGTACTCTAACTTTAGCTCTTTTATCAAGCTTGCCTCTCTTAGCTTAAGGAACAAGAGAATAATAGAGATTGCTAAAGACTTTGAGATAAGCAACATATGCTTTAACTCCGAACCAAGCCTCATAAGGAGTTTTTTCATTTAGAGCTTTAGTAGGAAGCCTAATTTGTAGATAAACTGCTATATTTACTACTTCTACAATAATTGCTTTGACATTTCCTTCTCAAATAGTAAGCATCTTGACATGTTCATGACTGAACTATTTTTCCTTTCACTCACACCATTTTATTGAGGTGTATAAATGACTATCAATTGATGATAGATGTTTGTCTTCTACAAAAAAACTTCAAATTCATGAGATGTGTATTCTGTGGCATTATCAGACCTTAAAGTCTTTATAAACTTGGCACTGTGATTCTCCACTGCTGCTTTAAATTTTTGAAACATGGTAAACACCGCTGATTTTTGTTGAAGAAAATAAACCCAGCAAAACCTGGTATAATCATCAATAAAGATAAGAAAATATTTGCTTCCACCATGTGAAGCAACACTCATAGGTCCACATACATCTGTATGAACTAGCTGTAACTTCTTATTAGTTCTCCAAGCTTAATTTACAGGAAATGACATCTGACTTAATTTTCCAAATTGACAGACATCACACATAGTAATGTTCTCTTATACATAAGGCATATCAACCACCATGTTTTTACTTTGAAGAAGCTTTATAGAAGAATAACTTGTATGACCAAACCTTTTTTTCCAAAGGACATTTTCATCTACCATTGTTATGAGAGCTTGAATTTTTGTTTGATCCTATTCAAAAGAAAAACTTCTATTTCTCATCTTGATAGAAAAAAGTTCAACACCATCTAGATTAAAAACTTCACACCTTTTGTTTTTGAAAAACAAATTGTAGTTCATATCAAGCAATTGACCAATACTTAGCAGATTGTATGTGATTTCAGGTACAAATAAAACATCAGCAATCAACTTTGTACCTGAACGTGTTTGCACCAACACAGAGCCCTTCCTTTTGACATCAACTAATATGTCATCTCTAATCCTCACTTTGGAATAATAATTCCTATCCAAAGTCTTAAAACTCTGCAATTTTAAAGTCATATGATGTGTGCATCCATTGTCAATGAGCCATTCATTAGGATTCTGAGCTGCTACTAAACATTCTTCAACAACAGTAGCAGTAAACAACTTCTTTTCTTAATCCTAAGTACCTTCATTGACTTGAGCTGGTTATGCTTGAGGCTGTTAGTATTTATTAGTTGGACAGAATCACTCAATGTGTCTAAATATTTACAACCCCTACATTGAACTCCTGGTCTTCTCCAACAATAATCTTCACTATGATTAGTCTTTTTATAATAAGGACAAGGTGGATACTTCGCTCTCCTTCTTCCTCTATTTCCCTACTGATCTTTCTTCTCCTTTCTATTTTTTCCATTAAAACTTCTTTTCCCACTAGACTCAATTTGTAACTTAGAGCTTTAAAAAGCTATAAGAGCCCCTTATGTTGACTTCTCCTCCTCCTTAAAGGCTTTTCTTTGCTTTACAGCTTATAGAGGATTTACAAGCTCAATAAGAGTGAGTATGGATAAGTCCCAAGTATCCTCAAGAAAGGAAATCTTTTCTTCAAACCTCTCTCGCAGAGTCACCATCACCTTCTCTATGATTCTTTTTTCAAATAATTCTTCTCTTATTAGCCTAATCTAGTTTACTACCCTCATGACTCTGTCAATGTAAGCCTTTACATTTTCAGTCTCTTTCATTCTAAGAAGCTCAAATTCCTTTCTCATATTGAAGAGTTGCATTTGTTTTGTTTTATCACTCCCTGAACTCCGTTCTCAAATTATCCTATACTTGCTTAGCAGTTTCACAGGCCATTATTCTTGTAAAAATGGTTTCATCAACTGATGCATAGAGGGTACTCAAAGCTCTAAGTTTTATGGAAACCCTTTCTTCATAAGTCTTTATCTAATTAAAAGTTGGATTTACTGGCAAGTCAATCTCTATTTCTTTTTCCACTGCTTCCCAAAGTAGCAAACCCTTAAGGTAAGCCTGCATTTTAATAAACCAAGCATTATAATTTTCTCCTGTGAAAATAAGAGCTGAGCTTGAAATGCTACTATAACTTGTAGCCATATTTCACATGTTTTTTATTTGTTTGAATGTCTAAGGTTTAATGAAGAGTTTCCTAATTTTTTTTACTCATAACTTCTCAAGGGTCAAAGAAAAAAAAACTTTCTTTGCTCTAATACCAGTTGTTGGTAAAATTAGAGGACGGAAAGAAAATATTTGAGAGAAGAGATATATTAAAATATAGGCAACTCTCACTGCATTATTTTCATTCTTTTGTTCACATATTTATACTATAAGAATATGTAACAACTTCTAATAATATATAACAAATAAACCTTAATTAAGAAAATTTAATTTTGGCAAAACTATTCTCCACCACGCAACACACGTAATCTAGTTTTTTTTGTTTTACCAAAATAAAGCTTCACCATACAAATAAAATATATTTAAAATTTTCTAGAACAGCTCTTGATAATAAATTGTTACTGTCATCAATTTGTGCATGCATGGTTAGCATTCAACAAGGATTCTGTAAATAAAGTAGTGGTCTTTTACATGTTTTGTGCCATTTGTATTTTGCAGTTTGGAGTGACAATATTGTATGGTTGTATGGAAAAAAAATAGACTTACTTTATGCTTTCTTTTTTTTCATTATGAACTAGATGATATGTATTTATTCTATGGGCGCTGATAGATATAGCAAGCCGTTACAGAGTGGCCCGCATTTTTTATTAACTTTTTTAATCAAATTGCCTCCTTGTTTACATAAGGGCAATTTTTTTATTAACTTTTTGGTAATACCCCTCCTCCTATTATTTTAAGCAGCCCGCACTACGGAAAACATTTTCTTTATTCTATTAAAGTTTGTCGACAATGTTGCATAATGTTATATAACATGTCCACATTCTCATGCTATAAGAGCAAGGGCTAAAGGGTGAAGGTTGGACTTTGGATGGATTCAAGGTGACAAGGATAAAGTTCCATTGGTAAAATTTTGGGTAAAAAAAAAGAAAAATTTAGCCTTTGAGCTCAATTTGTAGTGGCAGGTACAGTATTGTTCCATTTTATGTCTTGTAAGATAAATTCGTGTTGTGTCTTTCTTTTTTTACACTGTTTGTTGTGCTTTAGTTCGATTGTTAGCATAGTTGCCTATAACCGGACTAACCAGTCTTACTTCTACAGCTATTTAATCTTGGTCTATTTGTCTAAAAAATTCAAATATTTTCAACTTGCTAAGATTTTAGTTCACTTTTGAAATAATGATAAAAATATTTAAATTTGATAAGTTAATTTTTGGTCAAAATTGAGTGTCTTGTTATTCTAGGTGACACTATTAATGTGAAGCCTGTACCACATCAACTAAATATTTGTATAAAATGACTAAACGTTTTCAACTTTTAGTAATTTTATCTTAAATTTATAATTTTGACATAAATATTTTAATTTTTTTAAATACATTACTGAAAGAGTCATAGAGGAGGATGAATAAGACTATCGAACAATAATAAGAAATTAAAATATTTGAACAAGAATTAAATAGAATCTTGAGAAGGAAAAATGATGAACACAAGAATTTAAGGAGTTCAGATTCTCAACAATCCTATGTCTCTATCTAACTTATCCCCAAGTTAGGATTTTGAATCACCACAATCTATTTTCCTAGATTGATTTTTATAACTTGAGTTTTAGGCTCAACTCAAACCTTACAACTTGAGTTTTCAAGGCTCACTCAAAAACCAATTCGTAAGTGTTTTCAAGGTTCACACTAAAACCGAAATCCCAAGTGTTTTAATGGCTAAACACTTAAACCAATTCCTTTAGAATAAAATCTCACTTCCCATTTTCTTAACCCCAGAAAATAGAAGAATAAGAATATCTATTCTAACGCTCGCCAACTCTCATAAAAGTATACAACAATAAAATGAATTTTGAAAGAGTTTAGAGAGTTTAATTGAATGCTTAAAAGTATAGAATGAATAAACAAGTTTCTTAAAATCAAAATAATCTTTAGAAGTCATATTTATACTTGATCAATTCAATTATAACTGTTGGAAGTAATAATTTCATTCCCAATAAAAATAAAATCCATTTAAATGAAATTTGAATTTTTGAGTTGCATTTTATCATGTCCCGGTCAGGATATCTTCAGTCTTAATCGAGACAAGCATTGAATTGCTGTTAAGAGCCATTGTGTTTGAAATTTTGCTCTGGTCTTGGTTGGGATATCAATGTCCCAATCGAGACTGCCATATCCTGAGCAATGTCCTGATCGGGACATTGGATCGGGATGGGTTCTGCCATTTTTTGAGTTTTATGCAGAAATTCATCTCCCTTAGTCCCGGTCGGGACTATGACAAGAATTGCACTTTTTTGTGCAACATAGTCCTTGTGATGAGTCCAGTCAAAATAGTACTAATGAAGACTTTCTGGAATATTTTTTTGCTATAGTTCATCATTATTTTGACTTTCAAATTACTCTTAACATCTACACACTTGAAGCAAACACATTAGTTGCTCAAAAATTAAGTTTGTTAAGATAAAAAACAAGATTGATAACTTGCTAAGGTCAATAATCTCCCTCTTTTTATTTTGATAAACTTATTTTGATTTTGATAAAAATAATACAAGGTAAAGTGTGTGATAGATAACAATTGTGATAATAATGATGATATCAAATAAAATCAAATATATTTCTTTATTTCTCCCCCTATGAATATGAACATGATAAGAAATATAAATTTTAAATTATTCTCAATGACAAAAATATAAAATATATCATGAGAAAATTATGGCCAAATGTGTTAAAAACATAAAAAGAATGTTTGACAATATGAAGGAAATAATTTCAAACATATATGCATATAATGCATCACAAAAATAGTACATATGGGAAGACCTCACATGACTATATAGAGCTTAGCTAGCTAATTAATCATGTGGCACTTAGCATATTACAATCATAAACACTAAGCATAAATATCACATTGTTTTTTCTCCCTTTATATTAAAGGCTAAAAAATAGAGGAAATAAAAGACCATGAACCAAAACAACAAAAAAAATAAAGATACACAAAATCTTTATGAAATAATATGGCATATAAAAAATATTCAAATAATTTTCTGCCCCTATCTCAATGGAAATAAAAAAAATTGATATTAAGGACACCCTATCACATAGTTATGTCACTAACATAAAAAAATCTTTGTAAAAAAAAATTTCTCTCTTAAAAGAAATTAACTAAATACTCATGCAAACTCAATTATTTCTTTCCCTTTGTCAAAAGCAAAGATCAAAACAATTCCTTAAAAGATTTTATACATGAATAAATTTAAACATGAAATTTGCATAAACACACTAAATAATAAATTAACATAATAAATAAAAAATTGAAAAACTGGAACAAAATCAAATATTTCTCCTCTTTTGTCAAAAATCAAAAAGAAAGAATACTAGAGAAATTTATATTTTAAAGAAAGGAAAATGTCATTAATAAGAAAGAAAAAATACATCCAGTACAAAGATAAAATATGAAAAATAAACTGAGAGTAAACCAAACATAAACAAACATAAAATGAGCCAAAGAACAAACTAGCAGCTAGAGGCTCATATACGAAAAATAAACCAAACATATACTAAAAATAAAAAAAATGAAAAATACAAATAAGATCTATTCTTGAGGAGGGGAATGAATAATGAGTTCTTTTAGGCTTGTCCTTTTTAGAGGGAGGAGCTTGAGAAGACGAAGGAACCTCGCTTGGTTTCTTAGGAGCCATTAAAAGAGAAAATAAGAGTATTTTGAAGAATTTGTAAAGAAAAGAAAAAACTTGTTTGAGATGAAAAAATTAACAAGAATACAGTGGTATTTATAGGCAAGAGATTAAGGTTGGAAATAGTGTAAAATTTGAATCTGAGCTTAATAGGAACCTAAAAAATCATTCCTGATTTTGATTGGAGAGTCAAAAGGTTAAAAGAATTTGAATTCCTAATGTTGTCAGAAGCTATGTCCCGATAGGGACATGCTCCCATCCCGATCGGGACATTAAGTCCCGAGTGATATCCCAATCAGGATATCCGTTTAGGATTAGTTCTGTGTTAAAACACAGAATTAACTGATCATGTCCCAATCGAGACATGATTTGGTCCCGGGCGGGACTGAGGTCTATGCAAGAAAATTTTGAAAAAAGTTTTCAATTAAGTCCTTTCAAATTTAATATGCATGTATTTGAATTAATTGAAGATTTTTGGAAGAAATAAATAAGTGTTTAAAAAAATCATTTTAGGAAGGATATATTTTGCTAAAATTAAAATAATAAATTAATTATTAATTTTTCAAAATAAAAGGAATTAAAAAATATATAGAACAAGTATCATATATAAAAAATAATCATAAAGAAAAACACAAAGGATTATCAAAATCAAGAATCATGTTAAGTTCATGTTTAATGAAATTCAGTCTCTCTTCATTGAGAGGTTTGGTGTAGATATCTTCAAGTTGATTATTTGTATCAACAAAAACAAGTGAGATATCACCAATTTGAACATGATCACACAAAAAATAATGTCGAATGTCTATATGCTTAGTTCTAGAATGTTGAATAGGATTCTTGCTAAGGTTAATGGCACTTGTATTGTTACATTTGATTGGAATATGATCAATTTTTATACTATAGTCCAACAATTATTGTTTTTGTCATAAGACTTGTAAACAACAAAGACTTGCTACAATATTTGTAGCTTCAGTAGTGGACAAAGAAAATGAAACTTGTTTCTTATTAAACCAAGAAACTAAACACTTTCCTAAAAATTGACAAGTTCCAGAAGTACTCTTTCTATCTAGTAAGCTACTAGCAAAGTCTATATCAGAATAACTAATCAAATCAAAGGAAGAACTCATAAGATACCAAAGTCCTAAATGCATTGTACTACAAAGATACTTAAAAATTCTTTTAATAGCATTCAAATAAAACTCTTTAGGACTAGATTAAAATCTAGCACATAAGCAAGTAGCAAACATAATATCAAGTCTACTAGCAATTAAATAAAGAAGTGATATGATCATACTGCTAAATCACTTTTCATCAATCATTTTGCCATTCTCATCCTTGTTGAGTTTAGTTATAGTGCTCATTGGAGTTTTGCTTGTCTTAGCTCCATCCATGTCAAACTTCTTAAGAACATCCCTTGTATATTTGGTTTGATTGATGAAAATCCCATCTTTGCATTGCTTGATTTATAATCCGAGAAGGAATTTTAGTTCTCCCATTATACTCATCTCGAATTCTCCTTGCATTAGCTTAGAAAATTCTTACACAAGCAATGGTTAGTAGCACTGAAAATAATATCATCAACATATATTTGAATAATTAATAAATCATGCTTGGATTTTTTTTATGAAAAGAGTTGTGTCAACTTTTCCTGTAAAAAACCTTTTCTCTAGTAAAAAGTTGCTTAATCTTTCATACTAAGCACTTGGAGCTTGTTTCAATCCATATAATATTTTTTATTTTTTAAAAAAATATGATTTGGAGAATCAAAATTTTCAAAACTCGAAGGTTGATCAATATATACCTCCTCTTTAATGAAACCATTTAGAAATGCACTTTTAACATCCATTTGATAAAGTTTAAAATCCAAGAATGATGCAAATGCAAATAGCATTCTAATAGTTTCTAACCTTGCAACAGGGGCAAAGGTTTCATCATAATAAATACTTTCCTCTTAATTATAACCTTTAGCTACTAGTCTAGCTTTGTTCCTAGTTATGACACCTTGTTCATTCATTTTATTTCTAAACGTTCATTTGTTGCCTATAAGAGGTTGATGTTTAGGTCTAGAAACCAAGGTCCAAACCTTGTTTCTCTCAAATTGATTTAACTCTTCTTGCATAGCAAGGACCCAAAATTCATCACTCAATGCATCATCAATATTTTTGGACTCAATTTGAGAAATAAAGGCTAAATTAATAATAGACTTTAATTGAGATCTAGTAGTTACCCCTTTTGTAATGTCACCTATGATGAGATCTTAAGGATAAGCTTTCTTGAATTGTCAATCCTTTAGAAGTTCATCCTTCAAGGTAGGTTGAGATGTCTCCTCATTATCCTCCTTGTATGGACTTTCAAGTTCCAGAGGCTTACTAGCATTTTCTTCTTGAAAATCCATAATCTTATTGTCACCTACAAGATCATCAACACTATAAACATTCTTTCTAGGATCAAGCGAGTTTGATTCATCGAATACAATATGTATTGATTCTTCAACTACTAGAATTCTCTTATTAAAAACTCTATATGCTTTACTAGAAATAGAGTAGCCTAGGAAAATTCCTTCATTGGCTTTGGAATCAAATTTTCCAAGATTATCCTTGGTGTTTAATATAAAGCACTTGCATTCAAATACTCTTAGATATGAGATTTTAGGTTTTCTATTATTCTATGGCTCATAAGATGTTTTATTCAAAATTGGTCTTTTGAAAACTCAGTTTGAAATGTAACAAAATGTATTAATAGCTTTCGCCCAAAAGTATAAAGGTAAATTATACTCATAAAGCATTGTCCTAGCCATTTCCACAAGAGTTCTATTTTTCCTTTCAACTGCCCTATTTTGTTAAGGAGTTTTAGGAGAAGGAAATGTATGTGAAATACCATTTTCATTTCAAAATTTTTTGAAAAAATCATTCTCAAATTCAATTCCATGATCACTTCTAATAGATGAAATACAAAATCCTTTTTCTTTCTTAACTCTTTTTGAAAAATTCTCAAAAGCTTTAAATGCATCATTGTTATGAGCAAGAAAACAGACCCAAGTAAATCTAAAGTAGTCATCAACCAATACATATGCATAGTGCATTCTACTGAGACTAGCAACTCTAGTTGATTCAAATAAATCCATACATATAAGTTCAAGTGATCTAAAAGTGGACACTACATTTTTTAGCTTAAATGAGGACTTGGGATTTTTTTCCCTTTTGACAAGCATTACAAAGTTTATCCCTAGTGAATTCAAGCTAAGGTAAACCAATCACAAGTTCATGTTTACAAAGATCATTTAAAAGCTCAAAATTTGCATGTTCTAACCTTCTATGTTATGTCTATATGTTATAGGAAATAGACATTAAGCATTTAATATCTTTGTTATTAATCTTATTTAAATTAATAACATAAACATTATGTATTCTTTCACCACTAAAAATTACTTTATTTTCATCAAGACTACTAACAAAACAATTTCTAGGATAGAATGTCTGTAGATGGTGGGGTTTAGTCTGCGTCCAAGATTTTAGCAACTGCGACACTATTTGAGCTCAGGGCTCTAGAAAACACACTAACCACTGTCACAAAGACATGGCATGGAGATGAGGAGTTGCCACCCAGGGTCATAACTGGGACAAATTGAAAAGGTAGTACTCAATTCCCTAAAAGAAAGCTAGCACCACAACCAAGAGATTCTGGGTACGGAATACCAACTTATTTCAGTCTCGTGTTCATTTAGAATTACTTTATGAATTACTAGATTATCCTCTATTTACATGCAATTTTATATAAACCCTTATTCTAGCAATTAACTCCAAGGCAAACTAGTCATGAAAATACAAGTAAATAATGCATTCATTCAAACATATAATTCTTAAGTTAGTCTAATCTACGTTGATTTTAATTAAATGGACTAAATCTACATATTTTTAATAAGTGAACCTAAAGTGCCTAATTCCTTTTAATTTTAATCAAGTGAACCTAAGTCTATTTATTTTAATTCTAAAAAATAGGCCTAAATCTACAAATTATGGACTATTTAAATTAATGGGCCTAATTCTACATGTTTTAATTATAATGTGATCTTAAATTTATAAATTATGAAAAAGGCTTTAATTTAATGGGCTAAGTCTAAATTAATTAAATTAAATTAGGTGGGCCTATGTCTAGTTTACTAAATGGGTCTTAGTTATCTCTAACCTAAAATGTATTTTAATTAATTAAACCTAAAAACTAAATTTAAATGGATTAAAGCCTAATGTGAGCCTAGGGCCCAAAACACATAAAAGCAAATAAACAAGCCCAAAAACAAATAAAACATATCAAAACAGTTAAATTAAATATCAAACAACTAATTAAATTAACTCCTTCTAAAACCCTAATTTTCATTAACATGCAACCTAAATTAGTCTACTCCCATTATTGATTTTAATTAATTACCCAATTGAAACCCTAATTTTACTAACCAATTAATTAAAATAAACAAGCAACCACACACATAATTTCACTATTCCCACTATTGGGGCTATTACAATAATCTATAGAAAATAATAATAAAAATAATTAATACAACCCCAAAAACATAAATTAAATAAAGAAATTAAATAAAAAACCTAAAAACTAAATTTACAATGTCTTATCCATGGCATTCCATGGACTTCTTATGAGTTTAGCCCTCCATAATCACCATAAAAAAGAACAAAAATTATGATTAGTGAATGAATTATAACAATAATAAAACAAAATAAAAAATCAAAAAACCAAAAAAAGAAATAAATAAATCAAATAAAATAAGGAGAAGATGATGTTTATGGATGATTTCAATGTAGTGCTCCTCAGATTTTGTAAAATCATCATTCTTAATAGGTTTTTAATTATTGTTCTTCAAAAATTCTCCAAAAATCTTTAATCAAGCAAAAGAATTTGTGGAGAATAAAATGCTTCTGTTCTTCCCTTTCTTCTCTTCATATTTCCCTTTCTTTCTTTTCTTTTCTTTTCTTTTCTTTTCTTTTCTTTTTCTCTCTTTTCATTTTTTCCTTTTTTTTTTCTTTCTTCTCTTTTTCTTTCCTCTGCTCTCCCTCTCTTTATTTTTTTTGCCTCCCTTCATTTTTTTTTATTTTTTTCCTCCTCCATTTTCAAAGTTAAAACACTCCTTATATAGGGATATGTCTTCAAACCTTAGTTATAAATTGATTCCTAAAAGACTTCTATTTCCTTAAAAATATTATCAAAATAATTTTAGGAGAATTTTGAACCAATTACGACTCAATTTTTTCTGGAAAATTTGAGAACCAGGGTGGAAGAGGTCTAATTCTGATCAAAATTGTGTAATTTCGATCGAAATTAGTATAATTTTGATCGAAATTAATGTAATTCTGACCACTTTTTTTTAACTTTTAATTACATAAAGGTCCTTAAAAGAATTTAAGTTTTGCAATTAGGTTCTTAAAAAGCATTACAATTTAGTCCATGAAAACATTAAATCCTTACTTTAAAAAATGCAATCAAACCCCTAAAGTTTCAAAGTTTAAGTATTGAAGACCTATTCATGACATTTTCATCATTGGAGTCTTTTATCGCATCCATAACTCATCATCCCGAAATTGGGTGTGTACAATGTTACTTTATTTCCTATGTCACATAATTGACTTATACTAAGCAAATTATGTTTAAGACCATGAACAAACAATAAATGATGTATAGATAAGGATTGAGGGTTACCTATTTCTCTAATGCTAATAATATTTCCTTTTGCATTATCTCTGAATATGACATGTCCTCCATCCTTAGCATCAAACTTGTTGAATTGCTCTTTATCTCCTATTATGTGTCTTTAACATCCACTATCTAGATACCACTTATTTTTCGTTCTTATGGATTTCAAGGACACCTACACAAAATAATTTAAGTGTTATTTTGAACCTAAACCTTTCTCGGTCTAGATTGGTTAGTCTTAAGATAATCCAAAGGAGGCAAATTCTTCTGTAGTCTTCTATAGACACACACATTGTTGGTATGTCCTTTGCTCATGCTATATGAACATATAACATTTTCAAATTTGTTTCTCCTAAGATGATATATTTCCCTAGTATGTGAAACATGCCCTTTGTGTTGTGATGGTATGTGTCTCCTATTATTTTGAGTATGATACATGCATTGGCAATGGCAATGTGTATTTTGATAGGTTTGTGCAACATGTTTATGTGCATTGTGTTGTTTAGCATGCCTAATGTGATTGTGTTTAGTGTAGATATAAGCATGTTTGGTTTTAAGTGCTCTATTTTGAGTCTTACCTTTTTATATTATATAAGATTGAGTCTTATAAGACTTCCCTTTAATATTTGACATAAGAGACTTATTAGCTTTGAATGCTTAAGTCTCAATTGGTTTTGAAGTAGATGGAATGAGACTTTAACAAAATTAATGTGTGATGATGAAAAAAGGCATTCCATTTTTATATCCAATTTCATGGGTATCTCCATGAAATTTTTTAGAATCAAGAAGACCATCCAAAGTTTCTTTTCCTCTTTTGAATTTAGCAATGGAATTCTTTAATTCTAAGATCTCATTAAAAAGCTTATGATTTTCATCACTTGCTTTCTTAAGTTGATCTTCTAAGGTATTAAAAGAGTTTGAATTACTAATAAGTTTTTCATTTGATTCAACAAGTTCAATAAAATTATTTTTTAAACTTTCAAATTCTTTGGTTAAGCAAGCTAACTCGTGCTTATAATGCGTCTTCTTAGATAATAAGCTTTTGCATTTAAGCAAAATTTTTGCTCATAATAGAGCTCTCAACATTATCATCATATTAATTATAATCACAATAATCATCATAAGAGGAGTTAGAAGTAGATTGTACCTCTTTTTCATCTTCAAGAGCCATGAAGCAAAGATTGGCCACTTCTTGTTGTTCATCTTCCTCTTTAGATTCAAAGGAGTCATCCCAAGTAGCTTTGAAGGCCTTCTTCTTATCCTTTGCTTCCTTATTCTTAAATTTGAGTTTGGGGCACTCACTTTAGATGTGTCCCAATTTCTTACATTCATAGCAAGTAACTTCTTTAGTTTTCTTTTTGCCATCTCCTTCAAACTTCTTGTTGAAGTCCCTTACTCTTAAGAAATTTTTATTTCTTAAAACTTCTTGAAGTTCCTAGTGAGCATAGCAATATCACCATCTTCGTCACTAAAATATTTAATGCTTTCCTCTTTACTATCTTCTTGAAGAGATTTTAGTATTATGCTCTTTTTCTTCTCTTCCTTCTCTTTTTGCTCTTCACCTCTTTATTTAATTGTAAGCTCATGTGTTAAGAGCTTTCTAATAAGCACATCGATTGAGAAAGTAGAGAAGTCTTGAGCTTTCTTAATTGAAGTGACTCGAGATTCCCAATCCCTCTTAGGTAGGATTCTCAGAATCTTATTGTTCACCTTTTCCTTAGAGAAATATTTTTTGAGTTTCTTAAAGGTTGTGAGGAGAGCATTAAGATAGTTTTTCATCTCCGTGATTGATTCTTGAGGCTTCATTTTGAAAAGTTCATATTCATATATATGAAGTTGAACCTTCTTACTTCTAACTTGCACATTGCCTACATAATGCTTTTCGAAGGTCTCCCACATTCCCTTAGCTGACATGCAATGTTGAAGTTTACCTCCTTCTTCTCTTATCATGGAAGAGACTAGAGTGATCATAGCCTTTTTATTTTTATGATTTTCTTCCTTTTGTTCAATATTTTAATAACTTATTGTAAGAGTAATTACCACACCATCAATGGTAGTTGTAAGTGGTTCCCAACCTTTTAAGACAATGTCCCAAAGTTTGATAGAATCACAATCAAGGTATAGCTCTGTTATGAACTTCCAATAAGGAATACACTACCATCAAAGAATGGTCTAAGTGAAGAAATATTTTATGATTCACTCCATATGATCTTGTATTCTAGCAATTAAGTTCCAAGAATCCAAGCTTTGATACCAATTGAAAGAGTCCTAGAGGGGGATGAATAAGAACTATCGAACAATAATAAGAAATTAAAATATTTGAACAAGAATTAAAGAGAATGTTGAGAAGGACGAATGATGAACACAAGAATTTAAGGAGTTTGGATTCTCAACAATTCTATATCTCCACTTAACTTATCCCTAAGTTAGGATTTTGAATCACCATAATCTATTTCCTAGATTGATTTTTACAACTTGAGTTTTAGGCTCAACTCAAACCTTACAACTTGAGTTTTCAAGACTCACTCAAAAACCAATTCACAAGTGTTTTCAAGGTTCACACTAAAACTAAAATCCCAAGTGTTTTAATGGCTAAACACTTAAACCAATTCCTTTAGAATTGAATCTCACTTCCTGTTTTCTTAACCCTAGAAAATAGAAGAATAAGAATTTTATTCCAACACTCACCAACTCTCACAAGAGTATACAATAATAAAATGAATTTTGAAAGAGTTTAAAGAGCTTAATTGAATACTTGAAAGTATAGAATGAATAAACAAGTTTCTTAAAATCAAAATAATCTTCAAAGGTCATATTTATACTTGAGCAATTCAATAATAGCTGTTGGAAGTAATAATTTTGTTCCCAACAAAAACAAAATCCATTTGAATGAAATTTAGACTTTTGAGCTGCATTTTGTCAAGTCCTAGTCGGGATATCATCAGTCCCCGTCTAGACGAGCACTGACAAGCCATTATAAGAGGTTGTGTTTGAAATTATGCTCTGGTCCTGATTGGGATATTCATGTCCCAATCGAGACTACCATGTCCCGAGTAGTGTCCCGATTGGGACATTAGATCGAGATGGGTTCTATCATTTTTTAAGTTTTATGCAGAAATTGGTCTCCCTTGGTCTTGGTCGGGACTTTTTTTGTCCCGGTCAGGACTATGACAAGAATTGCACTTTTTTTGTACAATTTAGTCCCTGTGATGAGTCCAGTCTAAATAATACTAATGATGACTTTCCGAAATGATTTTTCTTTGAAAGTTCATTATTATTTTGACTTCCAAATTGCTCTTAACTTATACACATTTGAAGCAAACGCATTCATTGCTCAAAATTAAGTTTGTTAAGATCAAAAACAAGATTAATAACTTGCTAAGGTCAACAATTACATTTTATTATTAAATAGGTAATTTTTTATAGTTAATTATAATATTTATATTATCAATTTTTTATAATTTATAAAAATTAAAAAACTATACATCATACTCTTAACACTAAAATACATTAATCTAATTACTAAATAATTTCAAAATAAAATAATATTTACATAATTAATAAATAATATTTAATCTAACTAATAAAATATTTACATAATTTTATATTTTATATTTAAATTATTTATTATTTAATTAT
Organism: Mallotus nudiflorus; assembly: GCA_947683625.1. Lineage (NCBI taxonomy): Eukaryota > Viridiplantae > Streptophyta > Magnoliopsida > Malpighiales > Euphorbiaceae > Mallotus > Mallotus nudiflorus. The sequence continues at coordinate 4,993,974 of CANTUR010000166.1, read as the reverse complement.
AAAATTATAAATGTGCATTATTTATCTAATACTAAAAAAAATACAACAATGTATTAATAAATTGTTTTAAAAATAAAATATTTCACATGATTAATAACTGTAAATGTTAGTAAAATTAAATATATGTATTAATATAGTTATTAATTATGTAAACATTATTTTTTGAAATAATTTAGTAGTTAGATGAATATTATTGTTAAATGTATAATGTATATTTTTAAATTTTTATAAATTATAAAAATAATTGATAATTTAAGTGATATTGTTAGCAACTGAATATTACATATTTAATAATAAAATGCAATGTATTTAAAAACATTTAGATATTTATGTCAAAATTATAAATTCATGTTAAAATTATTATAAATTGGAAACATTTGTCCTTTTATACAAATATTTAGTTGATGTATCTTTTACACTTAATTTTAACTAAAATTAATTTTAAATAATAATTAGAATTAATTCATTAAATTTAAAATTTTTTATAAAAATTTTAAAATTAAACTAAAATTACAAAAATAGAAAAGGTTCGAATGTTTTTTAGACCAATAGCCCTTAAATCTTTTATAGCCTATTTTGGTCAAGCATGTATGTGAATGAAATTTTCTTACTTTCTTCCAAGCACTTTCCTAAGGAAGTTGAACTATGAAACTTTTCAAAGAAAGTGTATGGGATGGTAGCTCTCAATTTTTATAGATCATTATAAGTTTGCTAGTGACTACATAATACTCGAATTCTGTTTTTTCTTGTTCTAACTTCCTTTTGCCTTAACATGGCAGATATAATTTTATCTCCACTTCTACAAGTAGTTCTTGACAAATTTAGCACTCCACTACTAAAAGAGATTGCTAGCAGATGCAGAATAAAAAAGGAGGTGACTAGGATTTGCCATAAGTTACAAGCAATTCAAGCAGTTTTTGAAGATGCAAAGGAGCAGCAGCTTGTTGTGGGTCACTCCTATGTGGAGCCCACAAGTTTGAAAAAGAAAAAAAAGGCAAATGTCAAAATTTCGATGCAACAAAGTTTAACGTAAAAATATGTTAGAACTAGGGCTATAAATAGCCATCCGGATGGTCATTTGTGAGCATGGAGTGAAGGAATCCACGGACACAAGCAAAATAAAAATAAGTGAGTGAGCTGTGTGTTTGAGGTGAAAGCGAAAATATTTTGTTTTGATGAGTGTGAGAGAGTTTTAAGGGTTTGAAAATTTTTCTCAAAAGATGAGTAACAAAATAGTGAGGTAATTATTTTGGAGTGCTTGGAAAACACATTGAGTGCAACTATTTTTGTGAGAACTCTTTTATTGTGTACATCTAGTGTTGATCTAGAGAAGACTTCTTTTGTACCTACTATTTTTATAATGGAAGAAAATATTAGATTTTGTCCCGTGGACATAGCCTAACACTAAGGGTGAACCATGTTAAAATATTGGTGTCATTATTTATATGGCAAGTTTTACTACCTATTTTACTCACTAGTTGGCATGTTTGACCGTCTTTATTTATTTATTTATTTATGCAGTATTTTTGTTTTGTCTCTGAGAATATTACTTTATTGCGCCAACTCTGTTAAATTCCCAACAAGTGGTATCAAAGTTGTTGGTTCTTGTTATGGAGGCATTATTAAATACTGCAACGATAGAGACTAAGACTACCAAGATGGTCTATTTAAGTGGCACGAATTACTATATATGGAGAAACAAAATGAAGGATCTATTATTTGTAATGAAGTTGCATTTACTAGTGTTTGCTATGACAAAATTAATGACAAGACGAATGAAGATTAGGCATTTAAGCATGAGCAAGTGTGTGGCTTCATCCGACAGTTCGTTGAAGATAATGTGTATAACTACATTTCCAATGAAACTCATGCATGAAAGTTAAGGAACAAGCTCAATAAGTTGTATGCTTTCAAGACCGACAATAATAAATTATTTTATCTGACAAAATTAATACAAATAAAATATCGAGAAGGCTTTTCTGTCGTCAATCACTTGAATGATATGCAAGGGATCGTGGATCAGTTGTCTAGTATGGGCATAAACTTTGACAACGAAATTCTTACTCTTATAGTGCTTGCTTCTTTGTTAGAGTCATAAGAGACTCTAAAGATATCTCTTACAAACCCTACACCTAATGGTGTAATAAATATGGAATTTGTCAAGAGTGGTTTTCTGAATGAAGAGATGAGATGCAGATCAAAGGGTGCCTCTTTAACACAATTATATATCCTTATTGTAAGTTCCAAGGGGAGAAGTGAGACTTGAACCTCAAAGCAAAGAAATAAGAGCATAAGAAAGTTAAACAATTATGCCAATATTGAGTGCCATTACTGCAACAAGAAAGGCCACATCAAGAAGTTCTATTGAAAGTTCAAAAAGGACTAGGACAAGAACAAAGGCAAATATATGAGGAAAGATGATAGCAGTAATGATGATAAAGCAAATCTTCTCGGAGAATTCTATTGATTGGCTACCGGAATGGTGATGACCTCCACGTAGTTGAGAGCGAAAGAATTTTTACGAGTCTCTCCTATGTGGAGTCCATAATTTTGAAAAAGAAAAAAAAAAGGCAAATTTTGACATAAAAATATATTAGAACCATGGCTATAAATAACCATTTGGATGGTTAAATAGCCATTTGGATGGTCATTTGCAAGCATGGAGTGAAGGAAGCCATAAGCACAAGCAAAACAAAAATAAGTGAGTGAGGTGTGTGCTTATGAGGTGAAAGCCAAAGCATTTTGTTTTGATGAGTGTGAAAGAGTTTTAAAGGTTTAGAAAATTTTTCTCAAAAAGTGAGCAACAAAATAGTGAGATAATTATTTTGGGGTGTTTGAAAAATATTTTAAGTGTCACTATTTTGATGAGAACTCTTTTATTGTGTAATTTTAGTGTTGATCTAAAAAAAATTCTCTTTTATACCTAATATTTTTATAGTGAAAAAAAATATTAAATTTAATTCCGTGGACGTAACCCAACACTAAAGTTAAACAATGTTAAATTATTTATATAACAGATTTTACCATTTATTTTACTCACCAGTTGACTGATTTGACCATATTTATTTATTTCTACGATATTTTTATTTTATCTTTGAAAATATTATTTCATTATATCAACTATGTTAAATTCCCAACATATCTAACTAGTAGAGCTCTCAATATTTGGTGTTCAAGCTCAAACAAGTTGCTTATGACGTTGAGGATTATCTTGACGAGTTTTCAAATGTATTATTTTTGAAGTTATATTGTATATTTACCCATTATTATAGCAATGTTTTTTTTTTTCCAAATTTACTATTGTTACGGTTTTATTCAATCGTTAACTTAATAAATTATAATTCATTAGATTTTAAATATTGAAAAGTATTATTTATACTGGATGTATTATATTAAATAATAAAATTTAATACATATAATATATTGGTAAAATTTAAAATATATCATTTAAATGTTATTAATTTAATTGATAAAAATAAAATATGTATTTTAAATTCTATTACTGAGTGTATATAAACCATATACATCTAGTGTAAATAAAAATTTCATTATATATATATATATATATATATATATATATAGTTTAGAGAAAAAAATTAAAAAATAATAAAATATACCGTAAAATTTTATTGATCTGAACTTTTTTTTTTTTTTTTGTCTAAAGGTGTGCTGTAATAGCAAATACCATAATTATTTAAAAAATAATTTTTCCTAATTTATTTATAACTCATTAATTATTGACTAAAATTATACTGAAGTGTCATAATATTTATCTTATTTGCTAATTATCATAGTAATATTAACAACATAATTTTAATTATAGAAACTAATAAAAAAACTTTTAAGTTAAAGTTTTAAATATTTTAATTTGAGTTACAAATAAAATGGTTGCCTACTGAGAGAGTTGATATTTACAACTTCCAACGCCTAGGTTTTCTTCTCTTCAAAGGCCAAAACAACAGTATAATGGTTGACTTGACTCAGGAGTCATCGGTTTTGACACTCACTGCACAAACACAATGCAAAAGTGCTGAAGCGATCAAAACATTTGACAGCCAAATTGGAGTTGTGATCGGTGTAGCGAAGAGTGTTGATTGCTCGATGGCAGATATAGTGCTAAGCCCACTTCTAGAATCAATACTTGATAAGCTATCATCTGCGCTTTTAAATAAATGTTTTTGTTCCTTTGATTTCAAAATTGAGGTTCAAAAACTTGAACGCACAATAAGTATAATCCAGGCAGTGCTTGAAGATGCAGAAGAGCAACAAGCAACTAATAAGGCACTCAAAGTATGGCTGAGTGAACTCAAAGACATAGTCTACGATGTAGATGACATGCTTGAAGAGTATCGCATCGAACTTTGTAAGTCCACCGGCATCGGGACTCAGGTACGCACTGCTATTTTCTCCTTAAAAGATGGCTCTAAGGTGAAACAGTTTAGGGAAAGATTAAATGGGCTAGCAGTGGATATGTCCAACTTTAATCTCGGGTTAAGAGTGGTAAGAGCTAAAAGGGGTGAGAGTGAAGAGAGACGGAGAAGGGAAACTGGGTCCTTTGTTTTTCAATCTGAAGTGTTAGGGAGAGATGGGGATAAAGAAATGATTGTTGAAATCTTGCTGGCCACCTGCCAAAGTAGGAAAATTGATGGAAATGTGTCTGTTATTCCTATTGTTGGTTTAGGAGGGATTGGTAAAACCTCTCTAGCTCAACTAGTGTACAATGACGAGAGAGTGACTAGGAATTTTGATATGAAGATGTGGGTATCTGTTAATGATTTCTTTGATGTCCAGAAGATTATGAAATCAATTCTAGGATCTGCTAGTAGAAAAAGGAAAAAATGTGATGTTTTGGATATGGATGGTGTTCAATATCACCTTCAAGATTTATTGTTTGGAAGAAGATTCTTGCTTGTGTTAGATGATGTGTGGAATGAAGATGCTGATGAGTGGGATAAACTTCGCATGTTACTAAAGTGTGGGGCTGATGGAAGTAGAGTCATAGTCACCACTCGGAGTGAAAAGGTTGCCTTGATTGTGGGTACGATGCCCTCTCACCGTTTGGATGGTCTTTCTGATGATGATTGTTGGGAACTGTTCAAACAGAGGGCTTTTGCCAATGATCAAGGGGAATATCCAAACCTGTTGCCCATTAGCAAACAGATAGTGAAGAAATGTTCGGGTGTGCCTCTGGCTGCCAAGACCTTAGGGAGTTTGATGCGCTTCAAAAGAAAGCCAGAGGAGTGGTTATCTGTGCAAAACAATGATCTTTGGAATTTTTATGGAATTGAACATGGTATCCTGCCTGCTCTAAGGTTGAGCTATAGTCATTTGCCACCACAGCTCAAAGCATGCTTTGCATATTGTTCACTGTTTCCTAGAAACTATGTGATCAAGAAGGAGAAGTTAATTCATATGTGGATTGCTGAAGGCTTAATTCAATCAGGTTATACAAAATCAGCAGAGGACATTGGCAATGATTGTTTCAATGACCTCATGTGGATGTCTTTCTTTCGAGATGTGGTAAGAAGCACCAATAGTGATGTGTTGGAATGCAAAATGCATCCTCTCATTCATGACCTTGCACAATATATTGCAGGGGATGAATTTGTTCTTCTGGATCATGGTCATTTACCAAGAAATATATCCAAAGTTCGACATGCATCTGTGGTTTGTGATTTTTGGCCTCATGTCATTCCAGAAGCATTATTTGAAGCAAAGAATCTGCGGACCCTTTTATTATTGTTCCCTAAAGTTGGCCTCAAAGAAGTCCCACACGATTGGTTTTCCAGCTTTAGACGACTGCGAGTCTTAGATGTAAGTGGCAGTGGAATAAAAAAAATTCACAGCTCTGTTTCACTCTTGAAATTCTTAAGGTACCTTGACCTCTCAAACACCCTTGTAGAAGAATTGCCAGAAACATTATTCAGCCTTCCTAATTTGCAAGTGGTGAATCTCTCAGGTTGCTTTAATTTACTAGAATTGCCAAATAATTTAAAAACACCTGCACTTCGCCATTTGATCCTAAGTGGTTGTGCCAAATTGACTCATTGGTCATGCAAACAATTTCCTAGGGGTCTACAAACACTGCCATTTTTCTTAGTGAATTCTGATTTGAGCCTTGAGAGCCTACGTGGCCTATCACTTAAGGGTGAATTAATCATTAAACATTTAGAAAATGTGAAGCGTGCAAGTAGTGCCGCATCAGCAAAGTTAGGAAGCAAACGAGACCTTCATTCATTGGGTCTGTTGTGGGGAAATGACCTTCAGGATGTATGGTTGAGCATTAAGGATGATTGTAATATTAAACAGGTGCTTGAGTTTCTCAAGCCGCATCAAAATCTGAAATGTTTGTCCGTAATACGCTATCCTGGAATCTGCTTTCCCAAATGGATGGTTGCTTCTGAGCTTCCTAATTTAGTGAAAATAGTTTTGATTGACTGCAGAAGATGTGAGTATCTCCCAACATTAGGGAATCTGCCATTTCTAGAGATTATTCATTTGCAGGGGATGCATGGTGTGAAGAATATAGGCAGTGACTTCTATGGAGTGGACACAAGCAGCAGATTATTCTCATCATTGAAAGAGCTGAGTCTCATAGACTTCCCTCGTCTGAAATTCTGGTTTAATGCTAATGGGAGAGGAGAATTCCCTTCCTTAGTCATCTTAAAAATCATTAGATGTCCAACTTTGATAAACATACCATGGTTTCCATCCATTCAAAGTCTTGAATTGTGCAACTGCAATGAAATGATACTAAGGTCAGCAATGAACCTATCCTCCCTTTCCAATCTTGTCATTGATGTCATTAAGGGACCTTTAATATTTCTGGAAAACTTGCTTCAGAACAATAGTCATCTTGTATCTCTAACAATTAGCTCTTGTCCCAAGCTTCAGTTGATCCCTTCAAGCTTAGGAAACCTTTATTCTCTGAAATTCTTGGCAATTCGTTGGTGTAATGAGCTCTTGTCTCTGCCAATGGAAATTCAAAATCTTACCTCCCTGGACTCTTTAGAAATTAGTGAATGCTGTAGTTTCTCTGCTTTGCCTGACAGTATAGGAGGTCTGAAGTCTCTTCGAACTTTGTCCATAGAGAACTGCAGTAATATAATTTCTATGCCAATGGGACTGCAAAAACTAAAAGCTCTTGAGCACTTAACAATCATGTACTGTCCAAATCTGGTATCTTTGCCTTCTGAGTGGCGGAACCTTTCTGTTCTGAAGAGCTTGTACATCCTGAATTGTCCAGCTCTATCATCTCTGCCTGAAGGGCTAAAACATGCCACAACATTGCGAAGTCTTGAGATACATAGTTGTGATGGTTTGAAGGAGTTGCCTGAATGGATTGACAATTATAAGTTTCTTAGGTCGTTGTCAATATCTGATTGTCATAATATTGCATCACTTCCACAAGGTCTGCAGCGTGTATCTACACTCCAGCATCTGTCTATTCAAGATTGTCCAGCTCTTGAAGAACGATGCAAGAAAGGTGGTGAGGACTGGCCAAAGATAGCTCATATTGCCCATACACACATTGGATCACCGGAACTCAGGGAAGAAAATGCTGCCAGCAGCTCATCTCGTCAAAGTTGATTCTTCCAAATGCCATCATGTTCTGGGTATGTTATTTCTTTCTCTTTTTTTTAATATTTGATTTAGCAAAAAGGAATATTTCATAAAGATTTGTGGGATTCACCTGGAACATTTTGCGTATATTGTGTGTATAGTCGAGTACCGATTTGTTAATCAAACTACACCAGAAAATGTTTGTGCTCGTTTTTGATGTTATGGAAATGGATTTACCGTCCTATTTCAAAGCTAAAGTTTAATTATTTTACTCTTTGAAGCGAGTGTGCTCTTATTTTTCTCTGCAGGTTATAAAATTGTAGCATGCCTCTTGATGATCTACAGCTTATAGCATTTGCCAATTAGTTCCGCATTGCATGCTGCTCCTGGTAGTTCTGCGCTACAACCATGCTGCGTGCAATGGCTTCCTCTCCTTCCTTGATTTGTGCACGCATGTTTAGCATTTAGCAAGGATTCTGTAAATAAAGTAGTGGTCTTTTACATGTTTTGTGCCATTTGTATTTTGCAGTTTGAAGTGACAATATTGTATGATTGTAGGGAAAAAAATAGACTTACTCTATGCTTTCTTTCTTTCTGTTTGAACTAGATGATAATTGTTATGTATTTATTCTATTAAAGGTTGTCTGACAATGTTTTTTTTTTAACAACTGGGAGATTATGGAGAAGTGGGGAATTAAATCTATAATCTCCTCTTACAATGTCTATCAATTCAGTCACTAGGCTACAAAGGGAGGATGGATTGTCAACAATGTTGTCCCTTGTTTTCTAACATGTCCATGATTGCATGCTATAAGGTTGACCGGTTTAGTGTTTTTTTTTTTTCTTCACTCTTTTTAAGATGATATATTTTTGTGGGTTTGGACTGCAGATGTGAAGTGAATTATCTCATACTCAACATTGGAGGATAAAGTTCCATTGACAAAATTTTAGGCTGTTTTTTTTTTCAAAAGAAAAATTTAGCCTTTGAGCTTAATTTATAGTAGCAGATACAGTATTCTTCCGTTTTATGTCTTGAGAGTAGCCCATGATAAATCCCCTCATTACTCAAAACGGATAAATTCGTGTTGTCTCTTTTTTTTTTTTTTTTTAGTTAGAATGTTAGTACAGTTGCCTACCTGCTTGTAACCATTGTCCGCTATTTTTCCCTTCAAGTGTTACTTCTGCCATTAGTTAATCTTGGTATATTGGTTTAAAAAATTCAAAATATTTTCGATTTGTTAGAATTTTAACCCATATTTAAAATTTTGATAAAAATATTTAAATATGATAAATTAGTTGCAATTATAACTCGAAGTTTATTTTGATCGAAATTGAGTGTAGAAGCACAGAAAAGTCATACCCTAGGTTGCACTATTGATGTTGAGTCCAATGTCACATCCACATCAACTAAATATTTACATAAAATGACTAAAACTTTACAATTTATAGCAATTTTATTCTAAATTTATAATATTGACTTAAATATCTTAATTTTTCTAAATATATTACATTTTATTATCACTAAAATACATTATTAATAATATCTTAACACTAAAATACATTAATCTAATTACTAGATTATTTCAAAATAAAATAATATTTACATAATTAATAAATAATATTTAATCTAATTAATAAAATGTTTACATAATTTTATATTTAATATTTAAATAATTTATTATTTAAATATAAAATTTTAAATATGCATTATTTATTTAATACTTAAATACAACAATGTATTAATAGATTATTTATAAATAAAGTATTTCACATGATTAATAACCGTAAATGTCAATAAAATTAAATATATGTACTAATATAGTTATTAATTATGTAAACATTATTTTTTTTGAAATAATTTAATTATTAGATTAATGTATTTTAGAGTTAAATGTATAATGTATATTTTTTAATTTTTTAAAATTACAAAAATAATTGATAATTTAAATATTATTGTTAGCTACTAAATATTACATATTTAATAATAAGAATGTAATGTATTTAGAAAAATTAAAATATTTGTTCCAAAATTGTTACAAATAAAAAACTTTGGTCTTTTATACAAATATTTAGTTGATGACAGTAGATCTAATAATACAACCCAAAATGTTATATTGGTACCTCTATACTCAGTTTTAATTAAAATTAATTTTAGATTATAATTACAATTAATTTGAACATTTTTATCAAAAATTTAAAAGTAAACTAAAATTACAAAGGTGGAAAAGGTTTGAATCTTTTTAAACCAATAGCTATTAAATCTTTTATCGTCTCTTAAGTTATCAAAACATCTTGGTCAAGCATGAATGTAACTAAAATGTTTCTTACTTTCTTCCAAGCACTTCCTAAGGAAGCTAAATTATGAAACTTTTCAAAGAGAGTGTATGTGATGGTAGCTCTCAATTTTTATAGATCATCAAGATTCCAAGTTTACTAGTAACTACCTAATACCCAAATTCTGTTTTTTCTTGTTCTAATTTCCTTTTGCCTGAACATGGCAGATATAATCTTATCTCCACTTCTACAAGTAGTTCTTGACAAATTTAGCACTCCACTGCTAGAAAAGATTGCCAACAGATGCGGATTAGAAAGGGAGGTGACCAAGCTTTGCCATAAATTGCGAGCAATTCAAGCAGTTCTTGAAGATGCAGAGGAGTAACAGCTAACTAGTAGCGCTTTCAAGATTTGGTGTTCAGAGCTCAAACAAGTTGCTTATGACGTTGAGGATTTTCTTGATGAGTTTTCATCAGAAGCCCTTCAATCAGGAACCTATAATAGGTTTGTTCAACAGGTACGTGGTTTTTACCCTTCACTGGGACAATTTCTGAATCGCATTGACATGTATCCTAGAATAAAACAGATCAGTGAAACATTGGAAATGTTGATAGAAGATAGGCATTTTCATTTGAGAGAACGAGATGTAGGACCTAGTAGTAGCAGCAGCAGCAGAAACAGAAGAACAAGGCATACTGGGTTTTGCGTAAATGAATCAGAAGTTTATGGGAGAGGAAAGGGTAGAGAGAAGATAGTAAAGGTTTTACTTTCAGCTGACAATAATGATAGGCCTTCAGGTGATATTTCTGTTGTGTCCATTGTTGGTTTAGGTGAAATTGGTAAAACTACACTTGCTCAATTAGCTTTTAATGATGAAAAGGTAACTAGACATTTTGATTTGAAGATGTGGGTATGTATCAATGATGATTTTGATGTGAAAAAAATCTTGAGGTCTATTCTTGAATCTGCTCGAAAGGTTGAGTGTGGTTTCACTCAAATGGACACGCTGCAATTTCAGCTTCAAGAATTATTGATCACGAAGTGATATTTGCTTGTGTTAGACGATGTGTGGAACGAGGATGACAATGAGTGGGACAATCTACGCACATCATTGAGAGGTGGTGTGGAGGGGAGTAGAATCATTGTCACAACTAGGAGCAAAAGGTTGCATCGATAAAGAGCACTACTTGCATTCATTATTTAGAAGGTCTGTCCAATGATGATTGCTGGACTTTGTTCAAGAAACAAGCTTTTGGCCATGATGAACGCAAGCATACAAACCTATTCCCAATTGGTAAGGAAATAGTGAAGAAGTGTGGAGGTGTGCCTTTAGCTGCAAGGACCCTAGGAGGCTTGTTACGCTTGAAAAGAGATGAAAGATATTGGCTTCTTGTGCAGGACAGTGATCTTTGGGATATAGATCAAAATGAGCATGACATTCTGCCTGCCCTAAGGTTGAGCTACAATAATCTGCCATCACATTTAAAAGCATGATTTGCTTATTGCTCAATCTTTCCTAGAAATTACATAATCAAGAAGGAAAAATTAATTTAACTTTGGATAGCAGCAGGTCTGATTCAATTACCTGAAGGAAGGAAAACACTTGAGTTTATTGGAGACGGGTACTTTGATGATTTGGTGTGGATGTGTTTCTTTCAAGGTGTACAGAGAAGTGATAATGGCAGTGTTATTGAATGCAAAATGCATGATCTCATTCATGATCTGGCACAATCTATTGCAGGTAGTGAATAGCATGGATGGAAGAGGAAAGAGTGCCCCAGGATGTCTCCCAAATTCGCCACGCTTCAGTCATCTGTAATTTCAGCTTACAGAAGTTTTGTATGAAGCAAAGAAGTTACGAACCCTCATTTTATTGTTACCGAAAGGAGACCTCGAAGAAGTACCTTCTGATGTGTTTTCAAGTTTCAGATATTTGCGGGTCTTAAATTTAAGTGGTAGTGGCATGAAAAAGCTCAGTGAACCATTCTCATCCTTCATATTTTTGGGGTACCTTGACGTCTATAATACTCATGTTATAAATAAGTTTTTTATTTTTTTATTATAATAAAATCATGAATAAAAAATTAAATTCAACCATAGTAATTAATAAAATAAAAAGAAAAAATAATTTTTTTGATAAATAAAAAATACTTCATTTCTATTAATTTTTAAAAAAATCTTTAGAATAAAAAATAAAAATACTATGTAAAAGTAATAGTTTATTTATTATAATTAAAATTATATAATTAAATAATTTTTAAATGAATAAAAATTTTATTTGACTAAAATCATGAATAAAAAATTAAATTCAACCATTGTAATTAATAAAATAAAATAAAATAATTTTTTGATAAATAAAAAATAATTTTTTCATTTCTATTAATTTTAAAAAATAATTTGAATAGAAAAAATAAAGTTTAATATAAAAGAATGATAAATAGAAAAAAATGAGATTTTTGAAAAAAGAAATTAAATTCAAAATAATTTTTAATAATAGCTATAAAATGAAATTAAAATAAAAAAATGAGATTGAAAGTAAAATATTAATAAATCTATAAGTGAAGGTCAATTAACATGTAAGTGAAAATCAATACATTTGCAAGTAGGTCAATGAATCTGCATTATTTAAGTAATAAACTTACATGTTTTATTTTATAAATTTACATAATTTAAGTAATGAACATATATTATATAACTAAAATAAAAATACAAGTAAAATTTTATTTATTATAATTAATAAAAAAAATTAAATTATTTTTTAATAAATTAAAATTTTATTTTGACTAAAATCATGAATAAAAAACTAAATTCAACCACTGAAATTAATAAAATAAAAAGGAAAAAATAATTACTTTAATAAATAAATAATATTTTTTCATTTTTATCAATTTTGTTAAAAAATAATAAGAATATAAAATTCATTAATATTATGCAGGTTAATTGGCATCAGATATCTTTCTTTTAAAACCCTTACTACTTTGCTACTGGTACAACCTCTTTAATTCTCTTCAATTTTCATTTCATATATATATATATATATATATACACACACACACACAGAAGACATTGGGATACTTCATATCGTCGAAGAGGCATATCACAAAGCACTACTGTTTCAAATAAGCCTTTAAATCTTTTCGATATGTTCAAGGGACTCGCAGTACTGAATGCAAAGGAACTTCTTTAAATCTTCATCATGGAGATACAGAAATGTTTGGTTATAGTGAGCAGGTTGGAGATGTAGCTCAAGAGGGACATGTATTAATCTCTCCATGGAGATGCAAGCATACATGTTAGAGTTGCGACCACATCAGTAAGCACAAGTTGTTGATTTAGTTTATTGCATATTTATGGATGATGGTGGATCGATAATTCAGAAGGGATGCGAAATGAAGATTATGTTCCTTCTCGTTTCCAATCTCAAGCTAATGCTGTTAATCTCATCTCTGGTGCCAAGACTTAACTAATTCCTTTTTTTTCTTTTAAATGTTCACTTAGGTTTTATTTTTTCACTTCTAAAGTATTGTGTAATGTTCTTAATCCGGATTTGGTGGGGGAGTTATCCTTGTAAGAATTATTGTCGCCTCCTTTGTTGGCCTTGTTTCAGCTACTGCGATTGCTCACTATCATCAAAAAAGAGCTAAAGCTTTAAAGTATGATATGGAAACCATCCTGCCACGGATAGTCAATGATACCCCCACACCAGTATCATATTCTAATAAGGATTATAATCCCTAAAAGGGAAGAATGCCTAAAGAGAAAGAATGTTTAAATAAGAAGAAAGCTTGAGAAGAAAGTCTACTTCTCTCCTAAACAGGGCAATCTTTAAAGATTAAGGAATCATATTCCTAAAAGGTTTAAGCAATGCTCCTATAAATGCATCTTATGTCATTTATTTCTTCATTCACTCATCTCCTCATTCTCATCAAGACATTATTCCCTCACCTCATCATACAATCAATCATCTTTTATTCTCTAATCTCTTTTACTTATTCACTTTCTACACAAATATTGACTTTAGCTTTAGATTGTTTATGGGGGAAACCCCACCCCTTTATCAATTCTACTCGTTGATATAGGTTCCACAAGTAAAAAAAGAATTTTAGAGTTATCAAGTGGTGTCATTTGTAGGAAAACCTAGCTTGTTTCATTTTGCTTTAAAATAAAATAGCCAAAGAGCTAGGCATAACCGAATTAAATTCTGAGTTAACATTGCTTGCTGGAACCTCGTTGCACAACTTAACTAGTCAACTCAACCAACTTTTCTCTTTTCTTTAGTCATTTCATGTAAGTAACGTTAGAGTAACGAATGAGGAAAAAAAAAGTTGAGACCCCATGCATGGAACATTGAGTATCGAACATTGATAAATGGGATGTTGCATTTTGAGGAACAATCTAGTACTCTTGAGCTACAAATTTTAATGGCTTCTTAAGTTGTTCCCTTTTACAAGAATTCATCACGAATTATATGGAAACATTCAGATCATCACTTGGTTGGCACAATGTCATCAAACATAAAACAAGGGAGATCTTGAGATGGCTTTTATATTCAAACGCAATATTAAAGGTTGAAGGTTATTTTTACCTAAATTTCCATGCATAAAGTTTGTTATTCTGAGTATATTTAGGTGATGTCTACTAGTACTCTTCAAAGTCAATCCTGAAAATAAAAAAAGAAGACTCAATGTCGATGCATTCATTTGCCCAAGCATCCATCAAACACCAAGTGTCAAGCAATGACTTCATGAGCGATCGGACTCCGAGCAACAAGCAACAAATCCTAAAATAGTCAAATACCCGAGTCTATTATTCTCTTTATAGAATTTCTTGGATCATACTCTTGAGCGCCGAATTTAATATTAGGATGACATAAAGACCATTAAACAGCTACCCATCTTTATTAATTCAGAATATAGCATATCTTAGTTCTTATTTATAAGGATCCAAAAAAGACGAACTACACCACAAAGCACCTGTTGTTTATTTCTTTAGCTAAAATATACAACTTGTTAAAGAAATGTAAGCTCTTTATAAAAGAAACTATGGAAGAAAAAGCTCATCATCGAACGTATTCTGGAAAAATTTCTGCCATTTAATTCAGAAAAAGATCTAACCATCAACACCAATAAATTTTTATAAGTAGTAAGACAACTAGAGAGAGATTCATAGGTTTTGCAAATTGTAGTAAGGATTAAGAGTGCAATGAACTTGCATAAAAATGCAAAGGTACTAACATGGAAAATTGTGAAAGTAAATAAGTGATGGTCAGAATCTTATGCAAGAAAGAGGTAACTCATTGTACATGGTTCAAAAGCCTGGTTATATGAAGGACATTAAAGAATTGGAAAATTCACTTAACAGAATAATAAATAAGTAAGGGCATCTTCTTCTCTTTAATGATAAGAGATCACTAGAAGGAAATCAAGATCGTGAGGTAAAAGATAGAGCAAAGA
This sequence comes from Mallotus nudiflorus, assembly GCA_947683625.1. Taxonomy (NCBI): domain Eukaryota; kingdom Viridiplantae; phylum Streptophyta; class Magnoliopsida; order Malpighiales; family Euphorbiaceae; genus Mallotus; species Mallotus nudiflorus. The sequence goes on along the minus strand of CANTUR010000166.1, from coordinate 4,978,684 downwards.
TATCACGCATAATACAAGTACTTCATCATTAGATCAACCAATGTCTCTTGAGCTAAAGAAAGAAAAAGATATTAATCCTAAAGGGACAAAAATAAAACTCTCAAGCCAACATTGAGATGAAGAATTATTACAAATAAAAGGGTAGGTCAAAGGAGATCAATCATAATAAGAGGAGCAATGCAAAAAATGTGAACCTTACATACTTCGAGTGAGTTGTCATAAAGAGATTATTAAGCATTCAAAAGTCCATTTAAAAATAAACATGTAGTCTGCATCTAAGAACATTTCAAGGAGCCAAGGCCCAAGCCTAATGTTGGAGTTAGTTCTTAAAAATAATGCAACAGTAGGGCAATGGCAAAGCTCAAATTGCAAATCAAACATTAAAGCGTTGGGTATCTGAACATCTACCCAACCAAGGAAGAATTTGTATATAAAAAAAATGCCCCTCATACGTACCAACTTTTTCAAGCATCAAATCTTAAGGACACCAATCACCGTAGCCATCCTTACACATAAATAGCCAAACAAACGTAGAGAAATAGGCATGATCATAAACTTGATTTAATGGAAATAGCAAAAGAATGAGAATGATTCTCGGATTATAAGCAAGCTTTGAACAAGCACCAAAATCATAAATTAAGTTAAGCATTGAATGTTAAGTACCAGATATTGACTCCATGAGTACCCATTAAGCTTTGTACTGTCACGACCCAAAACAGGGGCCATGACCGGCGCTAAGGAACGGGAATTCTTTCAAATCCGGAACCCGTAGCAAGCCTAAAAATAAAATAAATCATGCCATAATAACAGTAACAATATAATATGCAGCGGAAAATAAAAATCATAATATCATAATATTATTCACATCCACTGGATTTAAATCGAAATCTTATCTCATCACATATATATATAGTCTTTTAATACAAATCCAGTTTCAATATAATACAACTCTTTAAAATAAATACATGAAATCCAATACTTTAGTTCACAACTACTGCAGTGTCTAGATAAAATAAATAAGACTCAAGTAGATAATTTACACAAAGATGCCGGGGCGGAAGAAATCCGACGTATTGACCTGCTACTGAGGTCTGAGGATGTTGACTCTCCTGAAAAATAGTCAACGGAGGGGAGTCAGACCTCACTGAGTGAATTACTATAATATATATACATACACACTAAATGATAATGCATACAGTCAATAGTATATATATCTAATATATATATATACAGACAAATACACACAAATACTGTAAAATCATTTATATATTTTTATTGAAAATCACAGTTTATGAAGGATCACATAGAACCCTAGAATATCGCAACCTCGAAAATAGTGTTAGACGACACTCTAGCCATACAGGCTCACTTAATCCAAATATATCCACTTAATCCATTTAGACAATAGACTGGCCCCGAGACACTAAGTCAACCGAGCTCCAGCAGTCTGACTGTCAGTGTGATTGGCCCCGAGACACTTGGTCAACCAAGCTCCAGCAATCACACCCACAAACCACATCTCACATATCAACGATCATAATCAATCAATATCCACAAATAAGTTAGTATTATAGCCTAAATACTATAGGCGTACCGGTACGTACTCGGTCCTAGTGCTGCCCACTAGGTAGCACGTTCTATTGATATCCTTCATTAATAATATAAATCATTCACTCACAATAAATGATGCATGAATTTAAATGAAATAACAATATAAACCATATATATACCGGAAATATATCAAAAGTAAACCAGGTATATTTCGAGTATATATACGTCAAATGCATTCAATCAAATTATAAATTAAGCTGGAAATATATTTAAAAACATTTTAAGTATATTTTATTTACAAAACATGCATATAATTTAATATATACCAAAAATAAACCAAAAATATACTTAATGTAAACTTAAGAAATAATCAAATTATTTATGCATATTTAATCAACATAAAACATGCATTTCTAAATCATGCATCCTAAGCATATATATATAGTATAGTAACTCACCTAATGCGCTCCACGAGACAGGTCCGACAGGCCTGGTCCACTAGCCCTCGGTCTCGGGGAAACTTAACAAGCAATAAATAATCGACATTAGAATAAACCTAACAGAAATCCTAGAATTCGATCTAGAGTATTAAACACAGAATCAGAAATTAGGGTTCGACTGGATATCACGTTTTACGAGAATTCTACCGAAAATCCGACAGAACCTCCCCTGTAAAACGGACATCTCTCTACTCAAAAGAGTAGAGCCGACCCTGCAAAGAAACACACTTCGAAAATAAACACCACATCTCATTCACAACCCCTCGGTCGGACTCCAGACTACAGTCTACCGACCGGGGTCCACAAACACAGAATAATTCAAAAATATCAAAAATATCCTTATAACATAGAAATTCATTTTACAGGTAGAAATTACATAATTAACCTTAAAACACAATAAAAACCGATAAAAACTCATTTTATTAGAAAAACCGTATATTATATATATAATTGAAAATAATTTACGAAAAATAGTTTTAATTAGTTAAAAATACTAAATAATTTGTAGAAATCATTTTTATACCTTAAATAACTATTAAAACCAATTAAATTACATTTTTAGCCAATTTAGGGTAAAATTACCAAAATACCCCTATATATATAAATATACTTAAATTACTTCAAAAATTCACCAAAAATTATACAATTATCCAAAATTAATTTTCTCAAAATATTTATCAATACTATTAATAATTAAACCCAATTATCCAATTAATTTCAAATAAAAACACATTTAACCTAATTTCTCAAAATCACATAAACTTCAATAATTCAAACTAAATACTTAGAAATTCATAAAAATTCTAAATAAATTCCTATAATTCATTTCAACACCCAATTTAACCATAAACTCCAATTTCATAATTTAAATAATTAATTTCCGAAAATTAGAAAATAATATTAAAATATTCAAAAATACCCAAAAATCCAAAAAATCTCCAAAAATTCTACAAAAATTCATAAATGTAGATTGAGCTACTAGGAACAACATTTGTGAATGGAGTTTTCATGAATCATCCAATTCGAAGCTCAAAAAAAATCAAAAACCCTAACATGACCGAAATTGAAAATTCGAAACCTAAGCAAATCTAGACCAATTCAGCTCAAACCAAAGCTAGAATCACACTCACCGGACCTCAAGGAGTCGATGAAGACCGGCGGAGTCAAAAACGGTGGCCGGAGGAGGGAGAAACGGCGATGGATCAACTTTCGGCCAAAAGAGGAAAAATGAAGCTGCCGGCACCGGGGAAGGGAGCTGCTGGCGGCGGGGGACGGCTGGGAACGGCGGTGGCAAGCCGGGAGGCACACCGATGGTAGGTGGCCGGAGTTGCAGCGGGAGGGAAGGGAGAATGGTGGTGGTCGGGCGCGGGAGAAAGAAGAAGGAGAAGAAGAAAAAGAAAAAGAAAGAAAAAGGAAAGAAAAAGAAAAAAGAAAAAAAAAAAGAAAAAAAGAAAAAGAAAAATAAAATAAAATAAAATAATTAAATATTAATAAAATAATAATAAAAAATTAAATTTTAATAATTTAATAATAAATAAAATAATTAAATAATAATAAATAAATAAATAAATAATAAAATATTAGGGTTATATATATTAAACCCTAATTAAATAAATATTCACACACAGGCTTTATTTAATAATTTAAAAATACGCATGAGTTCATGCAAGTCCGAAAATATATTTAAAACAATTAATAATACATTGTTTACGTGAAAATTCCCCCGAAAATGCAAGTCCCGGGAAAATTTTACGTAAAACACTGAAAATAATACACAGTAATTAAAATAGGTTTTAAATACATATTAACTCATAAAAATATCATATAATATACAGAAATTATTGACACTGCATATCCCGGTACAGTGTAAAAATATTTTAAAAACACGGGATATTACATGTACTAAGCACCGAGCTTCATAACACTGAAGCTTAGTAATAATTGAATACCTAAGTCTAACCCTTGTTTGATGAACACTGCATGAAACCTTACAAGATTGAGATTTAGTGTTGATCATTCACTAAGCATCCGAACAACCTGAGTACCATCCATCGAAGCATTAGAAATTCGAGCATCTACTACCAAGCATCAATTTTATAGACACTTAGAATCTAGGTAACGAGTAATTATGAAGAGTCACACATTCACTTCATGAGCATCTCTTGAGTTCTGGCATTATAGGAATATCTAAGGTAACTATGGCGACAACTTCACAAGTATATATTAATAAATTAATATTCGTTTGTAAGAGCTTAGATAGCAAAACAAAAGTAAATGAATGAACCATGAGTTCTGTAGAGAATTCATAAGTTTTCTTTAAATTACTCAGCAATAACTATTCATATCCACAATGAACATAAATAATCATGAATTCAAAGGCGAGACAAGAGTACAGCAGAAGATAAGTTCCTCTAGTTTCTCTTTTAACTATTAATTTTTAATTATTTATTTTTACATTTTATTCTTATAGAATAACTATAGCCTATCACACAAATACGCTTACACATTTATATTTAGATGCTCATCCAATACATGATTATTATATATACATGAATATGTGTCAATTATATTGATACATTTTCTAATGTGTCAAGAACTAACAATTAATTGAGATCAATTGAGATGATCCCATTCTCTCTTTTTTCTATCGTTACAGATTAAATAAATTTATTTACTAGCTATGAGTAACAATGCTACTTTAAGAATTGATCAATCCAAATAATCAAACACTTTGATCATCTCACTTGGCATCAACATTGCACTTATGTGCAAAAATTATCAAATGACATTAGACATATTGTCAAGCAACATTAATGCAAACAAGCACTCAATCATGCTCAGATAATAAATGGCGGCTCCCACTAAAGCTGAATCAAATAATACTTAGACAAATCCTACTCTACAGCAGATCCTTGTTCATGAAAATTTCAAAGAATATCCAACAAAAGAAATTCAAGGACAGAGACAAATATCCACTGCATAGTCATATAAACCAAATCAAAATTCCTAGACATCCTAGCCAGCATCATACAGTATACTCTACTCTAGAAATTGTGCAACCTTGGCCCTTCATAAGAACTACAATGCTCATCTTATGACTTGAATTGAGCAAGCCCAAATTTTAGTCCTTCAAAACCCACATTCTATCATTTTAAAAATCCTCACTAAATTACTATCCCATATTATAGAGCTCAAATTGAAAGGGCTCTGACTCACTACCAAGATCCCAACATCCTTCCTTTTGCGAAAATGCTACAAACAACAATGCTTGGAAAAACCAAACATCAATAGCAATAATGTCCAGGCTCAACATAAATCATTATTCTAATCAGGCAGCTGCCATCAACAGAGTTATTAAAGTTCATGAATCAAGCAACATCTTTCGGCACTCATGTCGTATTTCGAATGCACCAAGAATCTATAGTACTCGGGTCATGCTTATAATGCACTAAGAATCTATAGTACTTAAGTCGCGCTTTTAATGCACTAAAAATCTATGACACTTAAGTCATATGTATAATTTATCAAGAATCTAAATCCAGTGACTGAAGTTGGTACCCTCATGTCGCTTTGATAATACTAAGGTTTGGCACTCGAGTCATGCTTCTAATGCACCGAGCATCAAAAATCTAATCACAACTAGTCACGTTAGGTCATTTCTATAATATTTATGGGTTAACCCCTCACGTCATTTCTATAATACTAAGCATCTTTTATTACAGGTTATGCACATCTAAGTCCAATTGGCACTTCATGATTATAATATTCTGATATTGTATTTCTAAGACTTGGTATACTGAGCATCTCAATAATTAATGATTGAGGATAGCCACCTCAATTCATCTTTCAACACCACATAAGATTTCAAGTAAAGGTTCTTACCTTAGTGCATTAGTCATCTTCGTATGATTCTTGAAAATCCAAAAATCTCGGACATAAATATTCAAAAAAAATTTTGGAAGGGGACTCTTGATACTCCATATCAGTATCCTATTTTAATAAAGGTTATAATCCCTAAAAAGGAAGAATGCCTAAAGTGGAAGAATACTTCAATAAGAAGAAAACTTAATAAGGAAGTCTACTTCTCTCATAAACAAGGCAATCCTGCAAGACTAAGGAATCATATTCCTAAAAGGTTTGAGCAATGCCTTCTCCTATAAATACATCTTATGACATCTCATGTCATTCATTCTTTCATTCACTCATCTCCTTATTCTCATCAAGACATCATTTCATCACCTCATTATACAAGCAATCATCATTTATCCTTTATTTTATTCTACTTATTCACTTTATTATGTTTTCTATATACAAATACTAGCTTAAGCTTCAAAGTATTTATGGGGTAAATCCTGCCCCTTTACCCATTTTACTCGTCAATGCAGGTTCCACAAGTAAAGATACGATTTAGAGTTATTAGTTAGGATAGAATCCAATCGTATTGGAAGCATTGAAAGATTTTCTCATTATGTTGGTGATTACATGAATCCATATATCTCCTTCATTTTTTGACTAAACTTAATTATAACTTAGATATCTTTGAATTTGTTCATCAATTTTTGTGTTGGTAGGTGGGTACAGCAAGGCAATTAGGATTTGCCGATCCAAATGAATGTCCATAGCTATACAAATTAGCATATGATTATTTAAGAAAATTAAAAGATTATGAGGGTAACATATATGAATTTTTTACTAATGAAACTGAGGCTAAATCTTTGTATCTGAAGTTGATAGAAGAATTTGAAAGATGCATTTTTAGTTACTTTGCTTTTAATTGGATTCAAGTTCCCTATATGATCAATCAGGTAAACATATAGTTACAATAAGATTCAAATTATCATTATTAGTGTTTAATTATTATTATTAATCTAATTTTTTAGCCTGAGAAAATGGCAGGTAATGGAAAATGATGAATTAGTGAAAAAGCCTAAGCTTAAAGGCTTTGTAATTACTATAAAAACTTTTAGTTTAGAAGATATTTCCATTAAAAAATGCCATGACCTTCTCACCAAGCTTGATCGTATATTGAAAGAGTATAGATGATCCAAAGTTTTTTATTACGAGATATGAGGGGAAGCATAACTATGAGATGCCTCTTAAAGACTCAAATTCAGCAACATCAGAACCCAAGTCGTAGGCTCCCAGCAATAAGAGCAAGCCATGATCTCAAAAGTTGGAGGAGGTCATTTCTAACTCGATGCTTGTTCTGGCCAAAAAAGTCAGAAGTCAATTCACAAACAGTGGGGGAACCAAATAAAAGGAAGCTATTGTAATTGTAGAGCCAATCGTATGACTGTATATGTTCAATGGCATTATTGTCATATGGAAATCTAGTAAAAGGGGCTCCTTGGAAAACATGGGTTTATGTTTGGTAATTCAGATTACTGGCCGTAATGGATATTTTCCATCACTTATACTCGTACTGCCACCTACTTTTAGCAGGCATTAATTATAATAAGTACAAGTTTAGTTTTCATTTTCATTGCATTTCAAATTATTTTTGGATTGAGCAGTAAAATAAGTGATGACTTGCTTTGAATAATCAATTTGTGTAATATATGCACAATATAGTTCTAGTCTTCATAACCTTCAAAAGCTGGTAACAATTTTTAGAAAATTATATTTGTAATTCTGATGGTTTGTGCTTCATCTATATACACATATATTATTAAACATCATCACTGCCTCTCTAGCTCTAAAGATTTCTAGGATAATCAATAACAAAATAAAGAGCTCTATAATTATTTAGGTAGTCCTATTTGCATTGCCATTCAAGAATCTTCATGTAACTTTTATTCACCAATATATTGGCTTATAAATATGCTCATTGCTTATTGTTTTTAAGTGTAAGGAAAAAATGGGAGTGTGTGAGTTAGTGCACGTGTTATTAGTAGTGCATGTGAGCATGAGTGCATATAAGACAGTGTATGTGAGAAAGCTAGTGAGATAAAGGTGGGTCTATTGTATTGTAGTATTGTGTAAAGGTTATTGGTTAATGTAATAACAATCGAATTATTTTAATTTAGTCCATCCAATAATTTTTTGTGAGCTTAATTAATAAGTGGTATCACAACGGGATGATCAAAAGACCAAAGGAGCTATTTAGTTCGAGATAGTGAAGTGTCCTAAGGGGTTATCTCGTGCATAATTAAGAGATACTGTGAAGTCGGTTGCTTGCTTAGTTAAGAGAAGTCCCAAGTCTCGAGATGGACCTCACAGTGAGCAGTATAAAGAAGTTGAACAATTACAATTATAGCATGTGGTCAACTTATTTGGAGTCATATCTCCAAGGTTAAGATTTATAGGAGGTAATCGATAGAAGCGAGAGTACGCTGCCTCTAAAAGCATATGCAAATTCCTTAAAGAAGTGGAAAGTTAAGGTTGGGAAGGCGATGTTTGTGATCAAGGTATCGATTGAAAAAGAAATGTTAGAATATATCAGGTATACTCTCATACCTAAAGAAGCTTGTGATATTTTAGCCTCATGATTTTTTAAGAGAAATTAGATGAGATTACAAAATTTAGAGATGAAGTTAATATCTGTTAATGTAATATCCCGTGTTTTTAAATATTTTTATACTGCATCGGGATATGCATTGTTAATAGTTCTATTATATAATATTGATATTTTATGAGCTTTTATCTAATTAAAATTGAATTTTTAATTGTTTATTATTATTTTAAGTGCTTTACGTAAAATTTTCCCGGGACTTGCATTTTCGGGGAAATTTTCACGTAAATAATTTATTATTAATTATTTGGAATAGATTTACGAACTTGCATGAACTCATACATATTTTTAAAATACTAGATAACGTGTATATGTGTATTTATTTATTTAATTAGACTTTAATGTATTACCCTAATATTTTATTATTTATTTGTTAGTTTTATTGTTATTTAATTATTTTTATTTATTATTAATTTTTTTAAATATTAAATTATAAGTGTGTGGTGTATATTTAATGTGTGTAATTTAATATTATTGTAATATATAGTATAAAGTATATATATATACATATATACATTTAATATATTAACAAATTATAAAAGTTAGGCTTATTTACCAAATTGTCATCATCCCCTTCTTCTCCCTCCCGACCATCCCCATCACCGTTCTGCCGCCTGCCGTCCCATTTTCTTGCTGTTGGTGTGCCGTCTGGCATGCCACCTCCTTCCTCAGCCTTCCTCGCCGCCTGTTGCAGCCGTTTTCGGCGTCTGAAGGTCGATTTTGGCCGGAGAAGCCGAAAGTGGGAGCAACGTCGTTCACGACGTTTCCGGCCACCGTTTTTGACACCGCTGGTCTCTTTCTTCTCCTTGAGCTCTGGTGAGTGTGATTCCAAGCTTTGTTTCACTTAAAATGGTCTTGATTTGCTTAGGTTTTGATTTTTTGAATTCGGCCTATTAGGGTTCTTGAATTTTTTGAACTTCAATTTGATTGATTCATAAAAAATTCCTTCACAAATGTTGATCCTAGTAGCTTAATCTTCATGTGTGAATTTTTGTAGAATTTTTGGAGATTTTTTTGATTTTTGGGTATTTTTGAATATTTTAATATTATTTTCTAATTTTCGGAAATTAATTAATTAAATTGTGAAATTGTGTTTTATGATAAATATAGGTGTTGAAATGAATTATAGAAATTTATTTGGAATTTTTATGAATTTCTATGTATTTATTTTGAATTATTTAGGTTTATGTAATTTTGGGAAAATTAGGTTAATTGTGTTTTTAATTGAAATTAATTAGTTAATTGAGTTTAATTATTGATATTATTGATAAATATGTTGAGAAAATTAATTTTTGGATAATTATACTATTTTTGGTGAATTTTTGAAGTAATTATAGTATATTTATATATATATGGGGCATTTTGGTAATTTTACATGAAATTGGCTAAAAATGTAATTAAATTGGTTTTAATAGTTATTTAAGGTATAAAAATGATTTCTACAAATTATTTAGTATTTTTAACTAATTAAAACTATTTTTCGTGAATTATTTTCAATTATATATATAATATACGATTTTTCTAATAAAATGAGTTTTTATCGATTTTTAATGTGTTTAAAGGTTAATTATGTAATTTTTACTTATAAAATGAATTTCTATGTTATAAGGGTATTTTTGGTATTTCTGAAATTATTCTGTGATTGTGGACCCCGGTCGGTAGACTGTAGTTTGGAGTCCGACCGAGGGGTTGTGGATGAGTGGTTGAGCCTATGTTTTCGAAGTGTGTTTCTTTGCAGGGTCGGCTCTACTCTTTGAGTAAAGAGATGTCCGTTTTACAAGGGAGGTTCTGCCGAATTTTCGGTAGAATTCTCGTAAAACGTGATGTCCGGTCGAACCCTAATTTCGATTCTTTGTTTAATATTCTAGATCGAGTTCTAGGATTTTCTGTTAGGTTTATTCTGATTCTGTCGTTATTGTTTGTTTAGTTGCGCCGAGACCGAGGCCTAGTGGATCAGGCCCGTCGGACCCATCTCATGGAGCGCACTAAGTGTGAGTTACTATATTATATATATATGTTTAGGGTGCATGATTTAGAAAAATATATTTTATTTTGATTATTTATGCATGAATAATTCAATTATTACCTAAGTTTATTTTTAGTTTATTTTGGTTTATTTCCTGTATATTTTGAATTATATGCATGTTTTGTTAATAAATTATACTTAAAATGTTTTTAAATATATTTCTAGCTTAATTTGTAAATTAATTGAATTTATTTGTCGTATATATACTCGAAATATACCTGGTTTATTTTTGGTATATTTCCAGTATATATATGGTTTATATTGTTATTTTATTTAAATTCATGCATCATTATTTGTGAATGAATGTTTTATATTTATTGATGAAGGATATCAATAGAACGTGCTACCTAGTGGACAGCACTAGGACCAAGTACGTACCGGTACGCATATAGCATTTAGGCTATATTACTAACTATTTGTGGATATTGATTGAATATGATTATTTGATGTGTGAGATATGGTTTGGAGGTGTGATTACTAGAGCTCGGTTGACCAAGTGTCTCGGGGCCAATCACACTGACAGTCAGACTGCTGGAGCTCGGTTGACTTAGTGTCTCGGGGCCAGTCTACTGTCTAAATGGAATAAATGAATATATTTGGAATAAGTGAGCCTGTATGGCTAGAGTGTTGTCTAACATTGTTGAGGTTGCGATATTCTAGGGTTCTATTTGATCCTTCATAAACAGTGATTTTCAATAAATATATAAAATGATTTTATTGCATTTGAGTGTATTTGCCTGTATATATATTTATATATATACTATTGACTGTATGCATTGTCATTTAGTATGCATGTATATTTATTATAGTAATTCACTCAGTGAGGTCTGACTCCCCTCCGTTGACTAAATTTTTTCATGAGAGTCATCTTCTTTAGACCTCAGTAGCAGGCCTATACGCCGAATTTCTTCCGCCCCGGCTTCTTTATGTAAACTGCTTATCTGAGTCTTAAGTTTTATTTTATCTAGACACTGCAGTAGTCATTAAATTATTAAAGAGATGTTGTATTATATTTGAACTGAATTTGTATTAAAAGAGTTTATATATATATGAGATGAGTATTTAATTTAAATCCAGTTGGTGCAAATGTTATTATTATATTTATGATTTTTATTTTCGCTGCATTATATACTGTCATTATTACTATTGCATGTTTTATTTTATTTTTAGGCTTGCTACGGGTTCCGGATTCGAAAGAATTCCCGTTCCCTAGCGTCGGTCATGGCCCCTGTTTTGGGTCGTGACAGTTAAACAATGGGAGATTTCAATTAATCAATATTTTATAAAAGTTAAGTCTTTATGTGAAGAAATTTTAGAATTAGATTTTACATCAAAAATTAGTGAAAATAGGATGAGAAGGATTATTATTTGGAATTAAGCTAGAATATATTACTAATGTGCAAGGTTAGCCTAAACCACCCATATTAAATGAGTTAAAGAATTTATTAACCAATCAAGAGACCTTAGCTAAACAAATGGCTGAAGTTTCTATGAAGAGTGAGATGAATGAAGAAGCATTATTTAGCAAATATATAAGAGGTTGTCTTAGAGATTGCAATTCTAGAAAGTCTAATAGAGATGACAAGACCGATTCAGAGGAAGATAGAAATGAAAGAAGGTGGAAAGGTCAAAGTTGATGTTCAAAGGGAGCTTAACAACGTCGAAACCAAAAAGACACACAAGATAGAAGACTTCACCAACGAGATATGGAATGCTATAATCATGGTAAGAGAGGTCATTATGCTAGAAACTGCCGGTACATAAGAGCTAAAAGAAATGTTGTAGCATTAAAACAACCTTAAGTTAAAAGCAAAGAAGAATAAGACTTCAACACTCATGCATTATGTGCAATTGAAAAGTAAGTAAAGAATTGTTCAAATGAGTTTATGAAGGCATGTAATAGTGAGAACGAATGGGATGTGCTGGCAACATCTGCTATATTATAGTATCTTGAAGAATCCTATGAAAGTGATAAAGAGTGGAATATAACATATTCAAGTTTATTTAAAAGTTCTCCATTAGTGGAAGAAATTCAAGAACCAATTAATATAAGTGATGAAGTTGAAAATATATCTCTAAGTATGGTTATAAAGAAAGAAGATGTTGAAGAAGTTGAATGCAAGGAAGAAAGTGAGATAGTACATAATATGGAGGAGCAACTAAAAGAGAAGCATGAAAGTCACAAAGTAATAAAGAAGCTCTTATGGTCGTCGAATGATAAAGATTTTGAAAATGAAGCTTTGATGCAAAAGGAAGATCAAGAGCAGGAAGTAAATGCAATACAAGAAGAACAAAAGGCAAATCAAAGAGAGAAAGACACTGATGTGGTATTAGATGAAGAAAATATTGAGAAATATTTTAAAAGATATATAAACAATTTCTGGAGCAATAAATGGAGGGACAATACAATGATACAATGTGATTGTCAATGAGCAAAAAGATTAATATACAAGATGAAAAAATAAGGTATAATGATCAAGATAGGTATGGAATTCCAAAAATTAAAGGTATAGAGAGTCAATGTTGAGGGAGAGTATTAAACATGATCATCGCCTCTCTAGCTGTAGAGATTTCTAAGATAATTAACAACAAAATAAAGAGCTCTAGAATTATATAGGTAATCCAATTTGCACCGCCATTCAATAATCTTCATGTAATTTTTATTAACAGACATATTGGCTTATAAATTTAGTCATTGCTTATTGTCTTTAGGTGTAAAGAAAAAAATGGGAGTGTGTGGGTTAGTGCACGTGTTGTTATTAGTGCATGTGAGGCAATGTATGTGAGAAAGCTAGTGCAATAAAGGTGTGGCTCTATTATATTATAGTATTGTGTCAAGTTATTGTTTAAAGTAATAACAACTAAATTATTTCAATTTAGTCCATCCAGTAATATTTTGTGAGCTTAATTAACATATACATACATGTAAATGTGTAGGATTTCGTTCTTTTTTTTTTAATAACAAAGCACTGCAAAGCAGGGAAAAGAACTTAGGAAGCCACTAATCTATAATAGCTAACACCAACCCTATCATGAGTTGACAACTGAATCAGTTCACTAGGTGGCTCCTGCAACGAATGAAGACCCAGCTCCAAGCTTTAAGCAAAATCCACCAGCCAATCAGCACTAGAATTAGATAAACTATAGATGTAGGACAGTTTGACATCTCATTCCCTTCTCAATAGAGCTTGAATGGAAGAGACTAATGGCCTGTGGACATGCACCCCCTCCCCTTGAGCTTTAATGAGCTTAACAGCATACAAACTGTCAGTTTCCACTACCGCTCGCCTGAACCCCATTCGCCAAGCTGCCAAAAGGCCTTCCTAAATGCCCCAAAGTTCAGCAATAGTTAAAAAGCAAAACCTAACCTTGGCAACAAACCCATGTAGCCATCTGCACTCTAAGTCTCAGATAACACCACCAGTAGTTGCAAGACGTAAGCGATTATTGAAGGCTCCATCGGTATTCAACTTGACCCATCCCTCCATCGGAGTTGACCAACCAATCAAACGCTACACCTTTATATTACCTGAGGCACTAAGCTTACTAAAGCTCATAATGGTGTGCGTAATCTCATGAGCCCTGCAGGTGATATCCATTGACTTGCTGCTAAACCACAACTTCTGCTGAAATTAAGCTAAATTCCTCTAGTACTAGAGCGCCTCCATACTGCCACACTGAAGACACAATCCCAACTCAGCCCCTTATCATCAATCTCCCTATTTGCAAGATTGTGATGAATCCACTCTTGAGCCTCCATTTGAAAGAATTGATCATTTCTCTCACGCAATAAATTATTCTATACAACCCTTGCATGCACATAGTCACGTAAGATATGGATCATCGTTTCCCTTCCATCCCCACACCTATCACAACCCAATGTATCTTCTCACCCTCTCTGCATTAGTTAATAGACGGTTCATCGATGCAAGCCACAGGAATTGATGAATATGTTGAGGGCCATTCCAACCCCAAATAAGCCTCTATAATCGTCCATTGCTCTCCAAAGTATCATGAGCTAATAACCCATATGATGACTTGGTAATAAACTGTTCCGAAGGCGATAGCCCCTAATCTGTCTAATCCTTGCCCATAACATCAGTAGGAACCTGTGTAGCTATTTGTAAAATAGCATTATAGGGAAGCAGGTGTGAGAACAATGGCCAATTCCAACTTTGCTACTTATTACCTGCATCGCAAACCAATAAATGCAGGATTAGCTGGGACTTCGCTCCATAGCCCATGCATCAAGCCAAAAATGAGTTTTGTGACCGTTGCCAACCATCCATCTAGTACCTTTGTGAGCGTCAAAGTATAGAGCCGTTTTTAGCTACTAGCCTATATTCCCATCATTCATGTGAATTCTATATTTCTCTCTCAATACTTTTACCTAAAGCTTTTGAGAATTAGAGCATAGCTGCCACCTAACCTTCATAAGTAACGCATTATTTAAGAGTCGAATAGTTTTAAAACTCATGCCACCTTGAGCTTTTGGCTTACACATCGTCTCCCAGCTAGCCTTGTATATTTATTTTATTATTATTATTTTTTAAAGATGTCTCCCATGTTTTATCAACTTAAGAAAGCAAATAGTTGAAGGATCTGCTATCAGAATGCTACTGACAAGTGTGGTGTCAGTAATGCTGGTATCATCAGAATCTCTGAGGCTACTTGTCATAAATTCTGATGCCACGTAGATCTTTTAGTTCTGACATGTCGCAAGAGAAGCAATGCCGCGTGTGTTTCAGCAGGCCATTACAATTTATAATGATGTATATATTATTGATGGGTCCTGAACTAGAGGTGGTGGTAACCAAAGGAGAGGATTTGAGAAATCTTAATAAATTAATTTTTTAGAGTCCCATGAGTAATATTCACGTGGATTAGAAAGCTTATTTCATTCATTTAGGCAGAGGGTGGTAAGATTGGAACAATTTTTTTGGGATAAAAATAGATTTTTTGTGCAAAATAAGTTAATTTGATGGTTAAATAGTTGAATTTTCTTGGTAGGTAGTTGCATAATTAAGCAATGAGCACTCTATTAGTATGATTTTTTTTTGTTATTTTTTGATTGTTAATTTTTGTTACTTATGTTTTTTTAGAGTTGTTATTTTTTGTTGTTTATATTTTTTAATATTATTTTTTATTTTTTTAATATTATTGTTTTTTATTACTTATATTTTTTAATATTGTTATTTTTGTTACTTATAGTTTTTAATTCTTTTTCTTTTTCTTTTTTCAATTCTGTTGCTTTTTATTGTTTTTATTTTTCAATATTATTAGTTTTTATTTTTTTTTATTACTTATATTTTTTTGTGTTATTACTTTTTTTTTTTTAGTTTTTTAATTTTTTTGTTGTTTTTTTATTACTTCTTGTTACATTTTTATTGCTTGTTGCTTTTTTTTTTTTCCGTATTCTTTTATTTTACAAATACACCATAAAAATAAAAATCCTTAATTCTTTGGTGAAATGAGAAAGAAGAAAAATTAGGAACAAATGGCAAGCTAAGCTAATTTGTACATCACATTCACACCTTTTGGGTTTTTAAGTCATGACTGTAAATGAGAAGGCATGAATCATCATCTCTAATGGAGGGGACGATATCATGAACGACTCCAGTAAGAAGCGTCTTCCTAGAAAATCAAACAAGGAGAAGAACGGTGGAGCTGACAATGAAGATGATGATGATGAAGAGTTGGACAATGTAGATGGGTTTTCCGTTAGAGATGCCAGTTCCGTGACTACAGGTGCAATCAAAAGGGATTTTGAGGGTCTGCTTTGCTTCTACGGTTTGATTGGGTGAGGTGGAGATTTTGAGGTTGTTGGCGCCGAGGATTGAGCACAGGTTTTTTGACGGAGAAGAGCTTTTGTGGTGTTCGGAATTACGTAGTCAATTAAAGCATGACAGGCTACGGTTGAGGTGCATTTGTATATACGTAGTCTGAAAAACAAAATTTCCTACCCGTTCCTTTGGGAGGGTGTGACAGTTCGAATTTCACTCCCATCTTTTTACAATATCTTTCTCTAATATTAATATAATATATTAATTTCAGCTGTTTATTTTTAAAAATATTTTTATTTAATGTGATTTTTAATATTATTTTTAATTTTTAATATATTTATGAAAAAGTCTCAAATAATAAAATAATATCATATTATTATTAATTATTAATTTTATTTGTTAAATAATATTATTTTTTATTTTTAACTAATTATTAATTTGGTTGTTATTATTATTAATTTATGTTTTTGATAATAAAAAAATATTATATTATTATTAATTACTAATATTCTTTTTTGCTTGTTAAATCATTTTATTAATTTTGTAACTCAATAAAAAATAATTCCTATTAATTTTTTAATTTATATATTATGTCATTTATTATTTTATTATAAAGCAAAACCCATATTGAGGTCCTAAACTTATCAGCTTTTTAACTTTAGATTCCTAAAAGTTCATTTTATATATTTAAACCCTTAAACTTCAAAAACTTTATAAATTTAAAGTTTTAAATCCTTCTGTCAATTTTTTTATAAAATTATTTGTTTTTGGTCTCTAAAGTTTTATATTTCTAACTTTCATATCATTTTTTTAATTTTTAACACTTATATCACTTTTAAAATATTTTCACTGGTAAAAAATAAATTTACTTATTTTAATTTCTAATATTTTAGATTATTATATACATATTTAAATAATTTTAAATTTTAAAAATAAACAAAAAAATTAATGTTGTTATGCTAAATTTAAAAATATATATAATAATATTATTATTTTTCACAATATTTTAAATTATTGTGAATAAATTTTTATAATATAAATTTTTCTCATGCACCCAAAAAGCATGATTAAAAAAATGAAACTTATGGTAACAGTTATAAAAGTTTGAGTTGGTTGAAAAATATATCACTATTTTTTAGTAATGCACAGATATGCATTAGTATCCACTATTTATAAAAGTTATATTATAAAAAATTATTCACAATAATTTGATTAAAATTTTGAACAAAAAAACTAAAAAATGTATTAAAAATATAAAATTTAAATTTTGAAGAATTATAAAATATGTTTTATCATAATCTCTTTTAATTGTGGTGTTCTATTCCATCATAATATTTTATTTTGAAAAACAGTAGTTTAATTATAATTTTTTTGTTCTTAACATTAACTTATTTATTTAGTTTTAAAATTATTTAAAAATGTATATAAATTTATATTTTTAATTTAAAATATTAGAAATTAAAATAAATAAATAATTTTATTTTTTACCAGTGAAAAATTTTAAAAGTGATATAAGTATTAAAAGGTAAAAAAATTATATGAATATTAGAAATATAAAACTTCAAGAACCAAACGGAAAAAAAATTTTGTTAAAAAATTGATAGAAGGGTTTAAAACTTTAAATCCATGAAGCTCGAGGATCTAAATATACAAAATAAAACTTTAGAAACCTCAAAAGTCGATAAGTTTAGGGACCTCAATAAGGGTTTTGCCTTATTATAATTAGATAACTAAACTTTACTATTATATTGCTAATTTTTTATTTCAATTATTTCTCAACTTGATTAGTAGGGATATGGATTCTACCTCCAAAAGTTCAAGTTCTAGTAACATTTCTTCCACAACAAATAATAATGAAGAAAATAGCCCTTTATGGAAATATGTAAATAAACTTAAGAAAAATTGAGATAGAGAAGGCAATTGGAAATGGATATGTAATTTTTGTGGTGAACAAAAGGAGGGAACATATATTAGGGTGAAAGCTCATCTTTTAAAGCAAACAAGAAAAGGAATTAGTGTTTATAAAAATGTTGCACATGATGATATATCTAAAATGAGAAAAATGGAGAATGAAGTTGCAAATAGAATTCCAGTTTCACAAACGAAACAAGCTCCTTTGCCCACCGCTCCTATTAGTTCTTCTTTTACTTTAATGGATCAAAGTGTTTTAAATGTTTTAAAGATGAAGAAAACTAATAATTCTCTTATTGGTAAAGCATTTGATATACGAACAAGAGTTTGATTATATGTAGAAATTGCTAGAATGTTTTACATTGGGAGTCTATTTGTAACACCCTATAGACACTTAATTTCGGGATGATGAGTTATGGATGCGACAGAAGACTCCAATGGTAAAAATGTCATGGATAAGTCTTCAATATTTGAACTTTAAAACTTTAAGGATCTAATTGCATTTTTTAAAGAAAGAATTTAATGTTTTCATGGACCAAATTGCAATGCTTTTTAAGGATCTAATTGCAAAATTTAAATTCTTTCAAGGACCCTTTTATAATTAAAAGTAAAAAAAGAAAGGAAGAAAGAGGTTGGAATTATATTAATTCCGATCAGAATTGTATAATTCTGATTGGAATTATATTAATTCCTATCAGAATTGTATAATTCTGATTGGAATTATATAATTCTGATCGAAATTACACAATTCCAATTGGAATTAGACCTCTTCCACCTCGGGTTCTAGAATTTTCTAGGATAAATTGAGTCCTAATTGGTCTGAAATTCTCCTAAAATTATTTTGATAATGTTTTAAAGGAAATAAAAGTCTTTTAGGAATCAATTTATAACTAGGGTTTGGAGTTGTATCCCTATATAAGGAGTTGTATCCCTATATAAGGAGTGTTTTGGCTCTGAAAATAGGAGGAAGAAAAAAAAAGAGAAGAGGGGGAGAAAAAAGAAAAAACAAAGGGAAGAGAGGAAAAACAAAAAAGAAAAAACAAAGAAAGGCAAAAAAGAAGAAGAGGAGAACGAAAGAAAAAGAGAGAAAAAAAATATTATTCTCTACAAATTCTTTTTGCTTTATTTATTAATGAAAGATCTTTGAAGAATTTTTGAAGAATAATATTTAAAGTCCTATCAAGAACTATGATTCTATAAATCTGAGGAGCACTTCCTTAAAATCATCCATAAGTATCATCTTTTTCTTCTAATTTTATTTTATTTGATTTCTTTTGATGTTATTGATTTTTAATTTTGTTTTATTATTTTTATTATTTATTCACTTACCATAATTTTTATTCTTTTTTATGGTGATTATGGAGGAAAACACATGATGATCAAATTTAGAGAATCAAATGCATAAGAGGTCCATGGAATGCCATGGATAAAACCTTATAGAAATATAGTTTCTAGGGTTTTTTTTATTATTTTATTTTATTGCTTTATTTTATTTATTTATTTTTGGGGTTTTTTTAATTATTTTTATTATTATTTTCAATAGATTATTGTAATAGCCCTAATAATGGGAATAGTGGAATTATATATGTGATTGCTTGTTTATTTTGATTAATTGGTTAGTAAAATTAGGGTTTTAATTGGGTAATTAATTAAAATTAATGGAGGAAGTGGGTTAATTTAGGTTGCATGTTAATGAAAATTAGGATTTAGAAGGAAATAATTTAATTAGTTGTTTGATCTTTAATTTAATTATTTTAATGTGTTTTATTTGTTTTTGGGCTTGTTTACTTTATTTGTTTATGGGATTGTTTATTTATTTTTATGTGTTTTGTACTTGTTAATTTATTCTTATGTGTTTTGGGCCTTAAACCCATATTAGATTTTAATCCACTTAAATAAATTTAGGTTTTTCAGGTTTAATTAATAAAAATGCATTTTAGGCCCATAATTAAATAGATTTTAGGTTAGAGATAATTTAGGCCTATCTAGTAAATTAGACAGAGGCCCGCTTAATTTAATTAATTTAGACTTAACTCACTTAATTTAAGCCTTTTTCATAACTTATAGATTTAAGATCACCTTAGCATTACAACATTTAGAATTAGGTCCACTAATTTAAATACCTTCATAATTTGTAGATTTAGACCCATATTTAGAATTAAATTAAATAGACTTAGTTCCATTTAATTTAAAATTAAAGGGAATTAGTCTTTAGCTCACGTCTAAATTAAAATATGTAGATTTAGTTGACTTAATTAAAATCCATGTATATTAGACTAACTTAGGGATTATATGTTCTATTGAATGCATTATTTACTTGTATTTTCATGATTAGTTTGCCTTGGAGTTAATTGCTAGAATAAGGGTTTATATGAAATTGCATATAAATAGAGGATAATATAGTAATTCATAAAGTAATTCTAAATGAACACGAGACTAAAAGAAGTTGGTATTCTGTATTCAGAATCTCCTGGTTATGGTGCTAGCTTTCTTTTGAGGAATCGAGTACCACCTTTTTTATTTGTCTCAGTTATTACCTTGGATGGCGACTCCTCATCTCTATGCCATGTCTTTGTGACAGTGGTTAGTGTGTTCTCTAGAGCCCTGAGCTCAAACAATGTCATAGTTGCTAAAATATTAAATAAAATTTTAGTTTCTTTAAAACTTCTTTTGTTTTAGTGATCAATGATATAAATTCTTATCATACTTACTTGTGTAATGTACATCCTAATGGTGATGTGCATTATGATATTGATCGCATCTGCATGTTTGACATAAATTCAATTCAATTAGATTCATTCAGCATAGCACAAACTCAAATTCAAAGAACATTTATATATCACATAATGAAACTTCTAAAGATAGGAAATTTGAGAAAAAAATGAAAAAAAAGAAAAAAAAGAAAAACTAACAGTAAGATAAAAATTAAAGAGAAAAATTTGGACTGGCTGATAACAGGAGTTGTATCATATGATGTAATGAATGTTCTTATTTTTGTCCTAATGAATTATTAAAATTGAATTTTAAATTTCATCTTTATCATACTGCATAAGTATTTAAATAGAAAGACAATACATAATGAAAGCTAAATTATAGCTATGAGATCACTATTTTAGTTATGTTTTCTTTTTTTACCACCCTTTTTGTAATTTTCCTTATAAGCCTAGCATCCTCTTATACCTTGAGAATTTAAGTGTCTCAGTAACTTGCATTGCAAGTCTTATCCTATAACTATCATCAACCATTGCATTAATATCAAGCTTAATATTCAATTCAAGAGTTCTTCAAAGTGCCAATCCAGATCATTTCATCATCAAGAACTCGCTGCAGTCAATTTGACCATTCCTTTACATCTCCAGTGTATGAGATTGTAACTAATAGGGTTAGTAAGTCAAAGGATCAACAACAGCAGTGAATGAACTGGGTTTCTTGCACATGAAAATGAAAAAAGACTACTAGAATAGCATTAATGAATCCAAAATGGAATTGAGGGAAAAATGTAGCTCTTGGGGCAAATTCAGTTTGCATTCGAAGAGTAATGATGGAACACTGAAGTATAAGAGCCAGTACAAAAGATCTCAGTGTAGAAAGAAGTATACAAGTACATCGAGTATCATGCAGCAAAAGTAATGGCAAAAAGAAAAGTTTAACAGTGCATTGATCAATCACAAGCTCCAATGTCAAGCCATGGACCCCACTTGCTAGCCTAGTCATCAGTCCAATTAACTGTATCTGAAGCTCTAACATCAAAAGCACCAATAGCGAAGAATTCAATACTCAAGCCTACATGCTATTAATGATTCACCTCATTCTCATACTCCAAGCTACAATATAGCTCTATTCTAAATAGGAGATCTATTAGGATCATGCATGTCATACATGGCATTCATACACTTGTATACATCTGTTGTGATATACCTACTTTGCATAATAAAATCTTTAAGCCTAGTCAAGATTGTGCAAATACTCTGCTACTAACATTTGAAATTAGTGTTATGAAAGTACAAGAAAGTAGTCAGAGTATTTACGTGTGAAGCATCTGAAAGAGTAAAATAGAAAGAGCAACATTATCAAGAAACCTTATCTTGGCAATCTCAAGAGGCTAGATAGGATGCTCAAGCTCCTCAGATTTAACATCCATCTCCATAGTCTCATCTGGAGCATCATCTGGAATATCTCTCCATAAAAGTTAGACCAGGGTAAGGTATGAAATATGGTGATGAGAAGATCCAACATGTCAGTAATACATTCACCAACCTTAAAAAGGGAAGAAGACACTCAAAACTTAAAATGAATGCTCTCTGAAAATCATTTGATCATGAAATAAGATCTCTAACCCCTGAACCTTTTTTGCAGGAGATATCAAGAAGAGGAATGAAGTACCCTACTATAGCATTAATGGAATGGTAGAAATACAAATACAACCCAAAGTCATAACTTCAATGGTAGAGTATTATGACCTTTCGATCAGAGACAAATCTAAAAGGAAGAATGCAAAAAAAGAATAACATTGCATTTTGAAAAAATTTATTAACTTGTGAATAGACCATACTAACTTATGGTATTTTGTGCAAGGAAGAATAAAAGAGAATGAAGAAGGTGAAAGGAACCGATACGTTAATAAGATTGGGAAAGGCTGCAAATGCTAATCATTTATCAGAAGTATCATCTTATATGACTAACACTCATCAAGATAATAAAGGGAAGTAACAAAACTTTATTCCTTAGATTCTATAATAAATAAACATCTCAATCATAAAATTCATGAATGGAAAGTAAACTCATCCACCTTACGAGATCATGTGCGAAAAGCCTATCTCATGACTTTTAATCACAGTGGCTTTCTTTTATTAGCCTCTTAGAATTCAGATGAGTAGTTAACAGTTTTATGCTGAGAGTTTATAAACTCTAATCAATCTAATGCTTGCTTTACACCCAAACGAAGGGAGGAAAATGCAAAAAAAAAATTTGTGGACATGAAGCATAAATTGCTTGAATTTTAAAGTATCATTTCAGTCTTTCAAATAATAAAAGCATATATAATCTAATCCAATGCTCAGAAATGAGTATGACTAAAAAATCCATTAACGGCGTCCACGCTAAGTAATATGAGAAAGGCAAGGGAATACTAAGAGGAGAATCGAAATAAGAGCAAGCATAATTTACTCCAATGCTTAGAAATGAGTAAGAGTATTAACATGAAACCTCTAGTGGTATCTATGCTGAATAATACAAGAAAGGCAGGGGAATACTAAAAGAGGACCATGCCAAAAATTGCTCTATTTACTCCAATGCTCTATAAGAGTATAAGTATCCAAAGGACCTTTCCCGTGATATCCACGATGAGTAACATGAGAAAGACGAGGGAATTCTCGGATAAGGAAGGAAAGCACAAAAATAACTCAAAGGCTATTTTGATACTTAGAATTCGATCTTTTATGCTCAATTTCCATGAGTTTTATTTAGCAAATTATCCCTAAAATTAGGTGTGGAAGCAAGCTCTTCACTTGGTAAAAGAGTTGTTCTCAGCATAAGATGGTTAATAATGCCTCTGACCTTTGTAAATGGCAAATAAATGACGGTCATAAAAGTCAAAAATAGTGAGATTCATTGAGTGTACACTATCTCGTGAAAAGTGATGAATTTCTGATAAAATTTTTAACACTATAAGGTACTTTTGTGCATTCATCATTATTGAAACTAACTTCAACAAGTTTATAGGAATTGCAAATCCAAAATAAAGTGCACCCAATTTGTAGAGATGGTTGGCATAGCAAAATTGAAATCAATCAGCAAAGAAATTATAATCAATCAACACAACAAATTCAAAGTCAGTCGACATAAAGAATTTAAAGCATTCAACTCAAACAACCAAATTTGTGAGCAATTATGGATTGTAGCATAATCATATAAGATAATTCAGACTATACAACCAAGTGTAGTCGGCATTGTACAATCGAGTGCAATGTATCCTCAATTAAGATTATACGACCAAGTATAATCGGCATCATACAATCGAGTATGATGTTTCTTTCAAAAACAGACTATACGACCGAGTGTAGTCGGCATTGTACGACCGAGTGCATTGTATCTTCAATTAAGATTATACAACCAAGTATAATCGGCATCATATGACCGAGTGTGATGTTTCTTTTCAATTTAGACTATACAACTGAGTGTAGTCGGCATTGTACGATCGAGTGCAATGTATCTTCAATTAAGATTATACAACCGAGTATAATCGGCATCATATGATCAAGTGTGATGTTTCTTTTCAATTCAGACTATACGACCAAGTCTAGTCGTGGCATTGTACGACTAAGTGCAATGTATCTTTAATTAAGATTATATAACCAAGTATAATCAGCATCATACAACCGAGTATGATGTTTCTTTTCAATTCAGACTATACAACCGATTGTAGTCAGCATTGTACAACCAAGTGCAATGTATCTTCAATTAAGATTATACGACCGAGTATAATTGACATCATATGATCGAGTGTGATATTTCTTTTCAATTCAGACTATACGACCAAGTGTAGTCGGCATTGTACGATCGAGTGTAATGTATTTTTAATTAAGATTATACGACCGAGTATAATCAACATCATACGATCGAGTGTGGTGTTTCTTTTCAAAACAGACTATACGACCGAGTGTAGTCGGCATTGTACTACCGAGTGCAATGTATTTTTAACTAAGATTATACAACTGAGTATAATTAGCATCATACGATCGAGTGTCATGTTTCTTTTCAACTCAGACTATACGACCGAGTGTAGTTGGCATTGTACAACTGAGTATAATGTATTTTCAACCAAGATTATACAAATTGGCATCATACAACCGAGTGTGATGTTCCTTTTCAATTTAGACTATACGTCCAAGTATAGTCAGCATTATACAACCAAGTACAATGAGTTCCTTTCACCCAAAACTATACAACCAAGTATAGTCAATATCATACGACCAAGTATGATATGTCATTTCAATGTTGTACATCCTAGTATAGCAAGTTCATAAGCAAAAGCTTCATGAAGCACAGGTAAGTATCCTAACTTTCAATTAAGAAATTGAGTGCTAGTTTACTTTGCCACAACTTGTCAAGAAAACAGCAATAAAAGGGGGCAACTGTAGACACCCAATTTCGGGATGATGAGTTATGGATGCAACAAAAGACTCCAATGCTAAAAATGTCATGAATAGGTCTTCAATATTTGAACTTTAAAACTTCAAGGATTTAATTGTATTTTTCAAAGAAAGGGTTTAATATTTTCATGGACTAAATTGCAATGCTTTTTAGGGATCTAATTGTAAAACTTAAATTTTTTCAATAACCTTTTTGTAATTAAAAGTAAAAAAAAAAGAAGAAAGAGGTCAGAATTATACTAATTTCGATTGGAATTGTATAATTTTGATTAGATTCCAATTGGAATTATGTAATTTCGATCAGAATTATATAATTCCAGTCGGAATTAGACCTCTTCCGCCTCGATTTCTCAAATATTTAAATTTTTCAAGATAAATTGAGGCCTAATTGGTCAGAAATTCTCCTAAAATTATTTTGATAATATTTTTAAGGAAATAAAAGTCTTTTAAAAATCAATTTATAACTAGAGTTTGGAGTTGTATTCCTATATAATGAGTGTTTTGGCTCTGAAAATAGGGGGAAGAAAAAAAAGAGAAGAGGTGGAGAAAAAAGAAAAAACGAAGGGAAGAGAGGCAAAACAAAAAAGTAAAAAAAATAAAGAAAGGAAAAAAAGAAGAAAAGGAGAACAAAAGAAAAGGAGAGAAAAAAAATATTATTCTCTACAAATTCTTTTTGCTTTATTTATTAATGAAAGATCTTTGAAGAATTTTTGAAGAATAATATTTGAAATCCTATCAAGAACTATGATTCTATAAATCTGAGGAGTACTTCTTTAAAATCATCCATAAGTATCATCTTCTTCTTCTAATTTTATTTTATTTGATTTCTTTTGATGTTATTGATTTTTAATTTTGTTTTATTATTTTTATTATTTATTCACTAACCATAATTTTTATTCTTTTTTATGGTGATTATGGAGGAAAACACATGATGATTAAATTTTGAGAATCAAATCCATAAGAGGTCCATGGAATGTCATGAATAAGACCTTGTAGAGATATAGTTTCTAGGGTTTTTTTATTGATTTATTTTATTTATTTATTTTTGGAGTTGTATTAATTATTTTTATTATTATTTTCAATAAATTCTTGTAATAGCCCCAATAGTGGAAAAGTGGAATTATATATATGATTGGTTATTTATTTTGATTAATTGGTTAGTAAAATTAGGGTTTTAATTAGGTAATTAATTAAAATTAATGGAGGAAGTAGGTTAATTTAGGTTGCATATTAATGAAAATTAGGGTTTAGAAGGAAATAATTTAATTAGTTGTTTAATTTTTAATTTAATTGTTTTAATGTGTTTTATTTGTTTTTGGGCTTGTTTACTTTTTTTTTGGATTGTTTATTTATTTTTATGTGTCTTGTGCTTGTTAGTTTATTCTTATATATTTTGGGCCTTAAGCTCATATTAGATTTTAATCCACTTGAATAAATTTAGGTTTTTTAGATTTAATTAATAAAAATACATTTTGGGCCCGTAATTAATTAGATTTTAGGTTAGAGATAACTTAGATCCATCTAGTAAATTAGACAGAGGCCTACTTAATTTAATTAATTTAGACTTAGCCCACTTAATTTAAGCTTTTTTCATAACTCATAGATTTAAGATCACCTTAGCATTACAACATGGAGAATTAGGCCCACTAATTAAATACCTTCATAATTTGTAGATTTAGACCCATTTTTAGAATTAAATTAAATAGACTTAGGTCCATTTAATTTAAAATTAAAGAGAATTAGTCTTTAGCTCACTTGGAAATTAAAATATGTAGATTTAGTTCATTTAATTAAAATCCATGTATATGAAACTAACTTAGGGATTATATATTCTATTGAATGCATTATTTACTTGTATTTTCATTACTAGTTTGCCTTGGAGTTAATTACTAGAGTAAGGGTTTATATAAAATTGCATGTAAATGAGGATAATATAGTAATTCATAAAGTAATTTTAAATGAACAAGAGATTGAAAGAAGTTGGTATTCCGTATCCAAAACCTCCTGATTGTGGTGCTAGCTTTCTTTTAAGGAATCGAGTACCACCTTTTCAATTTGTCTCAGTTATTATCCTGGGTGGCGACTCCTCATCTCCACGCCATGTCTTTGTGACAGTGGTTAGTGTGTTCTTTAGAGCCCTGAGCTCAAACAATGTCATGGTTGCTAAAATCTTAGAATCACGCTAAACCCCACCATCTACACACCTAAACCTGTACATTAAGTATTGTGTTAGTTAGGCTAATGTATCAAGTTGAGCCATAACTTGTACTCGATTAAAGAGCTACAATTTTTGAATTTTAATGGCACTCAAAATAAGTGAAATTATAAAAATAAAAGGGATTAGGAGTAAAAATGGAGCGAAGGGTGAAGACTAAAAAGTTAATGATGAAATAGGCTTAATTAGAACAACTAATTGGACTAGATTTAAATAATTGAAATCTTGAAGGTTTATAAGTAACTTAAGCATTTCATTAAGGGCCAAATAAAGTATTTTACATTTTGACTCATCCTAAAAAGCCCTAGAAACTTCTCTAAGTCATGGCTGGTTACATTCAAGTGTATATGTTTAGAAATAAAGAGAAAAATTAACACTTTCTTATAAGAGAAAAAGAGAGATTACAAAGAGTTTTCAATTCTTCAAGTGGAGCTGAATTTTGAAAGTTGAATTTGGAAGTCTAAAACTATTTTAGGCCAATCATCATTCAAAAGGTCTTTATTTATTCATTTGGTAAGTATTTTAAGTGTTTTTTATTGATTTGGGTTTTGAGTTCCTAATTTTATAGTCTCTATATTTTGATCATAATGTAAGATAGAAAACTCCAAATTAATATTAGTTTGATTATAAGAAAACTTTGAAAAGTCCTCCATAACTTTTTTGTTTTGAGTTGGCCTTTATGATGATCTAACAAAGCTATAATTTTTAATGCTCAATCTATCAAAGTAAATTCACCTAGTTGTGTTCATCCATCAATAAGTCCCTCTATAGTTGTCCAAACAAAGTGAAATTTTTATAGCATGTAGTCGACATATAATTCTAATCTTGTTAAATTTTGGGCTCAAAATTCATTTTCTATAGGTATGAGCAATGTTTCTAATTTTGGCCTGAAAATAGCCCTTTTAGGATTAATGAACTAGGTTTGTAAAATTGAGTTGAATTATATATTTTGTTTATTACTTGGTGACTGTATGATTAGGGCAATGTATAAGATTATTATATTGATGAATTATAAATAAAATTTTATATTTTAGGTGTTAGAAAAGGCAAGGAAAGTATAGGTGTAAGTAAGCAGGTCAGTGAATCGATTAGGGGTATTTTGTAGGCTATTTTAGTGAGTATATGTTCAATTCATTTAACTCTTTTAATATAGCAATAAAATGAGCTTTTTAATGTTATTTCATGAACCTAAATTGATTCATTGGATTTGTTTCAACTCAGCTTATTATTATTTGAAATACATGTTTAATTTTCAAGCTTTTAAATAATAATGGTTTCAAGTGTGCAAGTTAAGTGTATTACTAATATATGCTTCGTTTTGTAACCTGATTTGAAGTCATTTTATTTACTTGGTGATTTAAATAAGTTTATGCTCTACATGGTTTCACTTCTTTGAATTATGATGAAAATTGTTTGATTTTGAATACTTATTGAACCAAAAATGCAATAACATAATTTTGATTGATTATTTGATGAAAATTGCATTTAGTTTTATGAACTACCACCCTATATGAAATGTGTGTATGTGCTAAGGTGATATATGTGCATTTGATATTGTAATGGTTGCTATTGTGTAATAGACAATAGTGCACACTTGATTGCAGGACGATAAATGAAGAAGAATCATTCCGTGCTAATGTAGTCGAAGGGTTAGCCTTCAAGTGCACCTAGAGAGTGAGTTTATGATGGTTTTTATGTTATTACTAGTTTGTGATGCTCATTACAACATTGGTTAATACTAAGGAAAGTTGTGTTGATGTTTTGAAAGAATTTTTATTATGATTTGAAAGCAGGGGTGAACTTGATATTTCATGTGACTTATATTTTGATTATAAATGCTTTAGTTTACTAATTTGACAAGTCCATCATATTTGGTTAAATAAAATGTTTTATGCTTATAATATCTATTCACCGAGTATTTTTGTACTCATTTTTCTCTATTTTTAAAATCTTTTCAGATAGCAAGGCTTGATAGTGGACCCTTAATCCTAAGGAGTTTTGTAAATAGATTATTTAATATTGGCCCAACGATCTTGCCTTGGTACTGCTCTTATATTGGTGGCTATAATATTATATATTTTAAGTTTAAAATTTTATAGATATGTTATTATAAATTATATACTAAACTATTGTTAACTTAATCTTTACTACTATTTTAGTATGAACTCAACTTATATCTATATAAATGTTTATATCTAAAAAAATACAAAATGCTAAGTGTGAAGTTTATTTAATTTTATTAAAGATTATTTAAAGAGGATCGATAAGTAGGTTTTAGTGTCCATCTCAAGCTATATGAGTCGAGATAAGATACTAACAGTCAACCTCGGGCTACAAGAGACGGAGTGTGACACTACCTTTTAAATTGGAAAAAAAAATTATTATATGAGTTCTTATTCATTTGCTGCTAATCATTCATGGGGTGGTTATGTGCCTCCTAATTATAATAAATTAAGGACCATTTTACTTCAACAAAAAAGGCAAATGTAGAGAGATTATTGGAACATATTAGTACCACTTAGTATGAAAAATGTGTCAGCATTGTTAGTGATGGATGGAGTGATCCACAAGAAAGGCCTTTAATTAATTTTATAGTTGCATCTAAATTTGGCCTAATGTTTCTTAAATTTATTGATTGTTTTGGTGAAGTGGAAAATAAGCATTTCATTGCTAATTTGCTAAAAGAGATAATTAATAAGGTTGGCCATGAAAATTTTGTCCAAATAATTATTGATAATGAAAAAAAAATTAAAAGTGCTAGATAAATTATTAAAGGTATGCTTCCTTAAATATAATGGACTTCTTGTGTTATACACACTCTTAATCTTGCTTTGAAGAATATACATGCACTTAAAAATGTGGACAATAATAGAGAAACATATATTGTTTTTGAATGGATCATTGAAGTTCATGGAGATGCTTTGCAAATTAAGAATTTTATAACAAACCACTCAATAAGGTTGGTCATGCTTTGCTTTTGTTGTTGTCATGCTCAAATGATATAAGCTTATCATGTATGCTTTAGAAGCAATGGTTATGAGTGAACAATGGGTACATTATCAAGATGATGGTTATAAAAGCTAAGTTTGTGTGTGAAAAGAAAGTGGACGAGGATTGTTAGGAAAAAATTAATTACATTCTTACTTTTATTGGACCTATTTATGATATGATTAGATTTTGTGACACAAATAAGCCAAGCCTTCATTTAGTGTATGAATTGTGGGATTCTATAAGTGAAAATGTGAAAACAATTATTTATGAGAAAGAAAAAAGGAAATCACATGAGTTTTCTCTTTTCTATGATGAGATCCATACTATTCTCATGGAACGTTGGGCAAAGCACAACACTCTACTTCATTGTTTAGCTCATTTTATTAAAATTAAAGTGAGATCTAATTCTACAAATTTCTTTATGTGTACATGTGTGTGTATACTTATGGTTTTGTCTTTAAGTTTTATAGTGATAAATAGCGTCAAGAAAGGAAAGGTAAATCGTTTTTACATATAGATACAGAAATATCCACAAAAAGAAATAACTGCCTTAAGTGACTATTTCCTAATAAAGATTATTGTATTAGAGTTAATAATGAATATGCAAATTTTTTTTTTTTTTAAAAAAAGGGCCATTTGGAGATCCTAATTGCATTGCTAGTATGTATGATACAAATCCTAAAAATTGGTGGGTTACTTTGGTTCACATACACCTTTACTTCAAAGGTTGACTTTTAGAGTGCTTGGACAACCTACTTCTTTCTTTTGTTGTGAAAGAAATTGGATTCTTTCATTCATCTGTATAGAAGGAATAAATTAAATTTAAAATGTGCAGAGGACTTAGTTTTTATTCATAAATAGCGTGTGGCTTACGCGATGCACAGAAGGGTATTTTTTTAAAAAGACAAATAAAAATAAAGATAGTGAGAGTAAAATAATGAAAATAATATAGAATCTTAAGTATTAAAATAAATATTTTAGTAATGGTGATAGATATAATAACTTTTTATCATAAAAAATAATGGGACATAAATATTTGCAATAATTTAAATGAAATAAATACAAAACTAAGAATTTTTAATTTAATTAAAATAAATAGACATATTTGAACAACTTGTACCATAAAATTAATGAAAAATGAATAGTTGAATGGTTGAAGTAGACGAGCAATATTATATATATTTAAAGGATGAGCAAAGAAAAAACAAAATAAGAGCTTTAATTAAATAAGAGCTAATTAAATAAGATGAGCTATTAAGTGAGGATGAGTGTGTAATCCAAAATTGACCTTTTAAGAAATCATAACAGAAAAGAAAAAAAAGGGTATATTTCCTAAAAATTAGATCCCCGCTCTTCCCATTGATAATTTGCTTCCATATTAAGAATTTCAGCATTACATAATAATTAAAATAGTCAAAGAAAAAGGGAGAAATTTTGAAATCCAGTATATTAATCATACATTCTTTAAAGCATATAATATTTGATACAGTTGAGGGAAGTTCCTATATCTTACATACTCTTTCTAACCAAATCCCGAAAGCAACTGATTTTGGGATAAATTCGCTAGTCACGAAGGCAATTATTCAGTTCATTTGTGGAATAATAAAATGAATCAATCCACGGATTATATATATATATATATATATATATATATATATATATATATATATATTAAACTATTATAATTAATAAAATAAAGGATCACAAAATATAAAATAATGACTCATTAATTATTGTAAATAAATTATTAAAATTAAATTATAAATAGTAAAAATACCAAAATTAAAAATTAAAATAAAAAATAAAAAAATATTACATGACAAAATAAAAAGCTACAACAATTTAATAAAGAAAAATCAAATTTTCAAAATAATTTATCATATTTATTAATGTTGTTGAGACAATTGGAAAGGAAATTGTGCAGTCTTTAATTCACTATATTTTGCCACTAATAATTAAACAAAGTTTAAGATTTAACAAATTGAAGAAATTCAAAAAAGGGAAAATGTGACATAATTTGAGAAATATGAAATTCAAATAATTTCACATTTCAAGTGCTATAAATGTATTAAAATTACCTAAACTTATTTGTCCATTTTGATTTTGATGTCGGTGAGACAATTAGAAAGGAAATTGTGCAGTCTTCAATTCACTATATTTCACCTTTTTTGTCTGTAGTGCAATTTTATGCAATTATGCTTCCTTGAAAGCAACTTTGTTTTTTATTGCTAGGCCACTATTTTAAAAAGAATAAAAGGGCATTGACTTCACTTTAAAATCAAAATGATGTAAATTCATATAACAAGAAAAAATAATAAATTAGTATTATATAGTATTTACTTGAAACTAATGCTCTGTTCAACAAATTCAAGAGATTAATAACGACCTGAGAGTACCTTCTTTTACAACTCCAATGGTGAAAACAACTTCTCCTATTTCTTATTTGTGGTGTAGCATAATAATCTTTCAAGAATAAAAGAATATCAAAAAAAACGAAACCAAAACTCATTAACACCTCATATGACCAAATTAAACACAGTTAAAAAAAAAACTCACCCACCAACCCAGAAACACAAATCCAATAAAAAAAGGGAAAAAACACAACCCCAAAATCACCCAAAAATCAAGAACTAAAAAGTAGAAAGTTTGACACCTACACATTACAATTCTTGATGAATTAAGATCTTTTAAACACAACCTTCTCTTTGTTATTGAGACCTAAACACAACCTTCTCTTTATTAACTCAAAACACTAGAAATATATATAAAGTATATTCTTACATTTGAAATTTTTTTGACCCTTTTAAATTTCAATGAATTGTAAATAAAATTTTGTAAAAGAAAAAATGATTAAAAAAACCTAACCTAGCCTTTTCAACAAGGATAGGAAGATCATCACCAAAGGAAAGATAGAGGCTACTAATGAACTTAAGATCTTAAATTGTTGGATCCTTAATCCAACAATGGGCTTCTATAAGGATAATTATGTATTACAGGCTGTCATATAAGGTGAGCCCATTTAAAAGTGATCATTCAAATTTGGAAAATTTAGGCTTTAATATATCTTAAAGGTACTGGGCCTTTAATGTGTAGAGATTAATAGGTAATTTCTATTTTAATGATGGGTTAAAATAGAAATACCAAAAGATAACTAGAAATTTATCTATATATAGGTGGTCATGGTCCCTAGGTCATACGTATCATTATTTTCTATTCTTTCTAAATCCCATCATTAAAGAGAAACATATAGAAAAAACCTAAAGGTGTTCTCTTAGAAAACGTACTGACCTAGAAGATCAACTGCATGACTCTAAGGGGATTAATCCAAGACAAAGATAATTTTGGTGTATACTTTTATAAATTTAATAATTTAGTGTCAGTACTTTTAAAACTTAGGATTAAATTATGCAACCTATTAAATTATGACAAAATGGTGTACCCAACTGGTTGCTAATAACATGGCATATAAATTCAATTTTTACATGTCTGAGTTGAAAACCCTTTTTGACGTGGATGTACACTAAGCATAGGAAAGTACCAAAAACACCCCGTTCTAATTAAAAAGAGAAAAGAGGATGGAGGAGGGATAATTCCTTGTTTATATGCTCTTTCTTCTACATCATTATCAACTATTGGTTATTCTTCAAACTCAATCTCCCGAGCTTCCTTTGCCATTGTTGTGATTTTCTTATTTTTTTAATCAAATTCCATACCATTGTTACTATGTAAAATAAAAGAACCTAATAACAGCAATCTATCCTTCTTAGTCGTTGCTTCAAGTATAATTCTCATTAGTTCTTCCTTGTCCAGTTTGGGGTTTTTAGCATGCATCATCGGCAGTTCATAAAGTTCTTAAACAACTTCGACTTCACCTTTCTTGGATATATCTTTATCCTTTCTAGCCTTAATCTTTCTCCTCATGATTTCCTTCTCTAATTCTATTAAATTCTCCTCCTTATTTCCAAAGTAAATAACTTTTTCAATGCCCAAATTGCAAAAAAACCACAGAAGATAAATTTCCCAAATCCAGTTACTTCTGGGATTGCTTCAAGCCAAAAAATAACACCATAAATTGATTTTACAAAACCAGAATCCTCACTAGAAACAATAAAATTTGCATTTAAACTATTTCTAGGAATAACATCTTCTCCTCTCTCTATCTCCTTTGTCAAACCCTTTGCATACAAAATTTTGGAATTCATTTCATTTACATCTCCAAATTCTTTCTTGCCAACTTAGCTTCCTTTTAAAATCTCATTCTCATCAAGTAAAACCTGTTTGACCTTCCTTTCTAAATCATGAAAAATAGTGAAAATATAAGTAAAGCCAATGGCCCAAAATGCATTATCTTTATTGTACTGACCGACCCACTTCTCTAACTTACATGACATAACTGACTTGCCTAGGCTTTTTGATTTTCTTTTCCATGCTAAGTCTTCATTAATACTAAACCCATAACTAGAATTGCTCTCTTTTAGACTATTACTATCCATTCTACTAAGTATTATCGGTATTGTGTGCTATAATAGTTGATTTTTGATTCCCAGTAATGGGCTTGCTAATGCTTCCAATTTAAAGCTAAAGTAGGAAAATTTACTATCACTATGGATGGGTAATGGTATATTGTATTGATAGTTGACTGTGATTTTATGGAGATTGAGTGACAATGTGTTTAGAGCTTAAAAAGTTGGGGAAAATGGAAAGAAAACAAGTGATGGTGGCAAGTTGGAAATTTTTTTGTCACTAAGGGCGGAGAATGGCTTGTTGCTTTAGTGAGGATAATGGGTTTTTAGAGCTAAATGTGATTCTACTACGAGTGAGAGATAGTGTGTGTTTAGTGGTTGAGAAAGTGAGGGAAAGTATGAGAGAAAATAAGGATGGTGCGGACCATATGGACTTCTCTTTTCTTTTTTATTATGAAAGCAATGAATCAGCTAATGAAAGCTTGCCACATTATATGCTACTCATATGAACATCCATGTCAACACTAATTTACAAGTTACCTATTATCAACTGGTTGGGTACACCACTTTGTCATAATTTAACAAGTTACACAATTTAATTATAAGTTTTAAAAGTACACACACCAAATTGTTAAATTTATGAAAGTACAGACACCAAAATAGTGTTTATCCTAATATGGATTCAAGTACGCTTCCGCTACTATTGTGTTGTGATTTTATTGATTTAACATGAGATTGGGTTGTAGAGTTTTTAATTTAATTTGAAAATTTTCCTAACAACTAGTATCAGAACCGCTCATATTAAATCATTAGGAATATTTTACTAAATATTTAGAAATTTAATTTTTTGGATATACATAATTTCATTAAATTATATATTAATTTTGGTTGAATGAAATTATGTAATAAGTTTGTTGAAATAAGGCTTGTTAATGATGTGTATATATACTATTTTCTTTTTTGGCAATCGTGCACATGTCCATGGACTATTCATGGATTCAGAATTAATGAAGTGCAAATTTTAGTTCATGCTTGCTTTTGCTTTTGGTTTGTGATACCCCACATGCATATATTCCTGTTTAATTAAAGAACTTTATTTCCTATATAGGTTACTCAGAAAGGGAAGGCAGTCAAATCCATTTAGGGAAAGGTTCCTGCCTCAAGAAGACTCCTAAACAAAGAAGGAATACTCTCATATTTGGTCTAGCATTCCTATCCAAAGAGGAACCCTACTCCTTTCAGGTTTAAGTATCACTATAAATAGGACCCATATCCCTCATTCTCATTCATTTTATTCTCTCATATGCTAGTTGCTCTCATTTTCTCTCTTTAGATTCTCTCTCCATTTTCTAACTTAGGCATTGGAGTGTTTGTAGAGATCCTCCCCACTTCTCACCTTGCTCTTTGTTGATCACCTGCAGGGTTCTAAGCTCAGGAGTTCTGGAAACCAGTTATCAAGTGGCGCCATCTGTGGGAACTCTTAGGAAAAGCCATTCATATATCTGCCAAGTTAAGACATTGACACCATGACTTCCAACCATTGCCAATCTCGACTCCTGAAACTCACATCGACCTCTCAGCACCGATTCCTCCAATCAATCTGTCAACACCTCTCCCAACAGCAGTGCCTCTAGTAACTTTCTAATATGTCAGACCTTCATCCAGAGGTATGCACTTTCCACTTCGAAATACCCAGGGGTGGCCAACTTTGGTCACCAACCTTCCAT
This sequence comes from Mallotus nudiflorus, assembly GCA_947683625.1. Taxonomy (NCBI): domain Eukaryota; kingdom Viridiplantae; phylum Streptophyta; class Magnoliopsida; order Malpighiales; family Euphorbiaceae; genus Mallotus; species Mallotus nudiflorus. The sequence goes on along the minus strand of CANTUR010000166.1, from coordinate 4,941,855 downwards.
GTTATGCCCTATTACAACACCAACATCGATCAATACCTTCCGTACCTTTTCCAAGCCTAACAGATACACCGGCTTTAACTACGCCTAACCTGAACACTATAACCCAAACACTCAACCTCACCCCAACCAACAAGGAAGCAATGATACAAAACATCCAAGTTTAGATAGCCCTAATGCAACAATAATTAAACAACTTAGTTCAAAGAGGCAACCCTGGGTTGGCTCACATGGACAATAACACAACATCTCTAGAGATACCTAAGGAGAATAAGGGGAAGAGTAAAGTTCAGAAGGGGAATCTCATTCAATAATTTCGGTTCTCAATGACTTGAAGCTAACCCAGAGGGTTAAAGAAGTTATACACAAAACCCACACGAGACCAAGGAAAGAAAATGAATGTATTATGGAAGGCAGAATGCCATTCATAAAAAGGATAATCCAGATAAAGATCCCAACCAAGTTCAGAATCCCACAACTAGATCAATATGATGGGACTAAAGATCCCATTAACCACATATCCTCATTTAGAATAAGAATGTTGCTCCAAAATGTGAATGACAAAATCATGTGCAGGGTCTTCCCAAGCACACTCACAAAGAATGCCCAAAAATGGTTTCATCGGCTCCCAAAGAACTCCATCACCTTTTTTTAGGATCTGGCATAAAAGTTATGTACCAGGTTCATCACCAACATTCCCCCTGCCAAAAACATCAATGATCTCTAGATGTACCAGCAGGAGTCCAATAAGTCCCTACGAAGCTACCTCGATCAATTCAATAAGGTAGCCATGCAAATCAAAAACCTTATAAATGAAGTTGTTATAGAAGCTTTGAAAAATGGCACTAGATTCAGAAAGCTCAAAGACAAGACAATGAAGAAGGAACTTGGCACTTTTACGGAAGTAATGGCTATGGAGGTCAAAATGATAAAGATGGATGAAGATAGAAGGATGTAAAGGGAAGAAGAAAAACCACCAACCAAAGAGGAAAGATCAAGATCCAGATGAGCAAGCTTCCCAAAAACAAATTTTAGAAACCCAGTAGAAAGATTTGAGAAGGAAACAGATAGATACACACCTCTAAATACCTCAAGATCTAGAATCCTCATGTGGGTCAGACAAAATGGCATAGGAATTACCCCAGCTAGAAGAATAAGTCCAAGCCAGAGAGCCAGGAAAGATAGGGGACACTATTGCCAGTATCACCAGGAATACGGGGCACGACACCAAGGCTTGTAGAGAACTAAAGAATGCCATAGAAAGATTGGTGCATAATGGTAAACTCAATAATTTCACTAACATATTTAGAGGAATTAGGAATCCGGATGACCATGGGTGAGACAGGTCAAAAGCAAAGAAGGCTGAGAATGAGCCAACTGACGTCATTAACATGATTATTAGAGGAGAAAATGCTAAAAAGAAACCTAAAAGCAGCCATGGAGAAGGGCCAGACTTCAAGAAAAGAGAGATCATATTTGATTCAGAAGATAGGTTTCATGTTCGCCATCCTCACTGTGATGCCTTAGTGGTAAATGCATACATTAATAATTATCCAGTGAAGAGGTTAATGGTTGATAATGGAAGCGTCATCAATGCATTATCTTGGAATGCTTACAAAGCCATGGGAGGCTCCATCACTAACCTGAAAGCCATCCAGAATCCCATTACAAGCTTCTATGGAGGAACCATATACCATACAGCCGATGGGAATTGTAGAGTTAAATCTAGAATTTAGAAATTGGGACGATGAAGAGACAAAAGTCGTTAAAGCTCTATTTAATGTAGTGGATCTCCCACTAGCATACAAAGGCATCATAAAACAACCAACGCTTTACAAAATATATGCAATCACAAGCATTTGACACTTGACTATGAAGATTCCTATTGAGGGTGGAACTCTCACGATCCACGAATATCAACACATGGCTAGACAATGCTACCAGATGGTAATAAAGCCTCAGACAGAAGCCTTCCTCCTAGAACCTTGGGGAGTAGAGAAGCAAGGCGCCGAACCACAACCAGTCGATGACACTGAGACATTACAAATTACTGATAGGAAAATGGTGAAGATCGATAATGAGCTCGACTATGACACCAAGCACGGAATAAGTGAAGTCCTTACTAGGCACTCAAAAGATTTTGCTTCTCAAGCATCTGAAATAACTGGGGTAAATCCCCAAATTGCCTGTCATAGCTTGAACATCAGACTATGAGCAAAGCCAGTGATCCAAAATAAAAGAACCTTTGCATGCAAGAGATAAAAGATAATTACAGAGGAAATAAAGAAGTTGTTAGAAGCTGAGTTTATTAAAGAAGTGACCCACCCAAAATGGGTAGCCAATGTCAAGAAATCAAATGGTAAATATATAATGTATATGGACTATACTAACCTTAATTGAGCATACCCCAAGGACAGCTACCCACTACCTATAAATTGACCAACTAGTAGACTCCACTATCAGCCACGATCTATATAGTTTTATTAATCTAGCGCAAGGATATCACCAGATACTGATGAAGAAGGAAGATCAAGAGAAGACATCCTTCATCACCCACGAAGGTTTTTACTGCTACAAGGTGATGCCCTTCGGACTAAAGAATTTCGGAGCAACATATCAGAGGATAATGAACCATGTACTTAGGGACCAAATTGGGAAAATGTGGAAGTATAAGTGGACGACATTATTATCAAAAGCAAGCATGTAGAGAAACACCTAGTGGACCTAGATCAAGTCCTCCAATTATTGAGGGAGTCCAGGATCAAGCTAAATCCAGAAAAATGCATCTTTAGAGTCAAAGCAAGCAAATTCCTAAGATTCATGACATCCCATAAAGGTATTGAGGCCACCCGAAAAAGATGGACGCCATTCTCAATATGAAAGCTTTAAAGACTATCCATGAGTTACAGAAGCTAAATGGCAGGATCACGGCTTTAGGACATTTCATCTCCTGCTCAGCTAGACGGTGCCTACCACTATTCTGAGCTTTAAAAAACTTCAAGAAATTTATTTGGACTGAAGACTACCAGGAGGCTTTTAAAGATGTTAAAAAATTTCTATCCTCGCCACCTCTACTCAACAGGCCGGTCCCAAAAGAAACGATGTACTTATACCTCTCGATATGTCAAGAATGCATAGCTTCGGTGCTAGTAAGGGAAGAAGAGAACCAGCAAAACTCAGTATACTACGTCAGCAAAATACTTCAAGGGTCTGAGGTTCGGTACCCAACACTAGATAAGCTGGCCATGGCCATTGTCCATGCATCATGGAAGCTCAGACACTACTTCCAAGCTCATCCCATCATTGTCAAATCCCGCTTCCCCTTACGAAAAATTTTTACAAAGGCCTGAGACTTCGGGCATATTTGTTCAATGGTTGATATTACTTGGAGAATTCAACATCAACTATGAGCCCCAGCAATAAGTGAAAACTCAAGCATTAGCGGATTTTGTTCAAGAAATGACACCGAAAGATCTCACCATCACCAAAAGCACCATAATGGAAGCTCTATATGGATGGAGCATACTCCACTTAAGGATCTAGCGCTGGAGTTATCCTTAAAGGACCGTATAAAATTCTCATCCGGTATGCTATTCGAATAGACTACAACGCAACCAATAATGTCACAAAATATAAGGCACTCATCACAAGATTAAAGTTAGCTGTTGAATTTAAAGATAAACACCTCACAATACACTCAGACTCTTAACTAGTAGTAAATTAGGTCAACGAGACATTCCAGATCAAGGATCCAAGCATCACCAGATATGCAGGAAAAGTTATGCAACTCCTGAAGAAAATTGAACAAGACGGTGGACAGTGGGAGATAGTTCAGATACCCAGACACAAAAACTCTTAGGCTAACCTCTTAGCCAAATCAACAACTGAAGACAATTAGGCGTTTAAGGGGATGGAGTTCACCAAAGCACTAACAAGACCTAACACCTAGGACCCAGATATCATGGAAGTACGAAAAGTCTCAGAATAGATGCAACGATAGTCCAATACCTGGAAAATGGAACACTCCTAGAAGATAAACTGAAGTCTTAGAAACTAAAGATGAAGGCAACCCACTACTCTATCCATCATGGGGAGCTCTATAGGAAATCCCTCTCATACCCATGGTCCAAATGTGTATCCCTAGAGGAAAGGAATTACATACTCAGAGAAATCCATGAAGGAATTTGTGGAGCACATCAATCCCACTACACACTAATCAGGAAAGCACTACTTCAAGGATACTACTGTCCCACTATATCTAATGATGCCCAGAAGCTAACTCAAGAATGTCATAAGTGCCAGTAGTTTGCTTATCTTAATCACAAGCCTTCCAACCCTCTACATTCGATCGGCAGCCCTTAGCCCTTCGCCATGTGGGGAATGGACATCCTGGGTCCCTTCCCAGCCTCCACTTTATAGAAAAAGTTATTAATTATGGTCATAGACTATTTCACTAAGTGGGTAGAAGTGGAAGTAGTTTCGACCATTGTAGAAGCTCAGATTCAACACTTCTTTTGGAGAGAAATCATCTGTAGATTTAGCATAGTGCACACCTTGATCACAGACAACAACAAGCAGTTTAATAAGGAGAAGTTTAGAAGGTTCTACTTCAACCTCAAAATAGAGCTTCATTTCACCTTGGTAGCTCACCGCAAATGAACGAGCAAACAAAGGTCACCAACAAAACTATCATGCAAGGGTTAAAGAAAAGACTTAACGAGAAGAAAGGAAACTGGGTTGAAGAACTTAACAACGTGATTTGGGCTTATAAGACCACTCTCAGATCATCCACAGAAGAAATAAAACTCAAGCTAACTTATGGTATAGATGCAGTAATACCAGCAGAAATCAATTCACCAAGTTACAAGGTCAATCGAGACTTGGATCAAAACATCAACAGCATTGACACCCAAATATGTCTAGACCTACTGGAAGAAGTAAGAGAATGGGCATCTGCTGTAGCTAAAGCACATAGGTAGAAGATAGTGCAATATCACCTCTAGAGTAGTCACCCAAAATAGTTTAAGATAGGAGACTGGGTACTCAAAAGGGCGGATATTGGTAAAGGCAACTCCGGCATTAGCAAATTAGGTCCCAATTGGGAAGGTCCCTATCACGTTATAAAGCACACATCTAACGGGGCATATAAAATAAAAGACAGAGAAGGCAAAGAACTACAATAATTTTGGAACTCAGACTGCCTTCGAAAATATTACCAATAAATGTACTTGAAATGATATCACATAAAGTATTTTCATTCATTGAAAAAAATCATATTACAAAAGTCAATTACAAAAAAAAATCTCTAGTCTACTACGTGTACATCCGATGGTTCAAACTTGGAGACGGGAGGGGGAACAACATTGATAGCACTAACAGTCATTGGAAGCTTAGAAGAGGACCCTTCAGCTGATTTAGAAATATTCCTTGCATGAAGTGAAGTGGCTTTGTGCTTGGCATCCTTTTCAGCAGTAATTTTAGCCAAGTCGGTTGACATTATTTGATCTAGGTTAGCTAAGTCCAGCCCTGGATTCTGAGAGAGTAGGATTCTAGTACATTCAGACCTATAGGCCTTAAGAAATCCTCCTACCATACCCTGGTAGGATCTCTTATCATTCTCCCGAGATCTCTCGACCTCAGCTAGCTTTTTCTTTAGATCTGTGATCTGAGAGTCCTGCTCTTCTATCCTCTTAGTTAGTTGAGCTTGACTGTGCTCCAGATCGGCCACCTTTTTTTAGCTCACCTCGACTTCGGATTTAGCCTTTGCATATTTGGTCTAGTAAAGCTCTAGTGTTGCCTTTGCATTATCCAATTTCTTCTCAAAATCAATTATTACTATTCCAACCTCTATCTCCTTCAAACTATATTGGCTCTTAAGATAGAAATACAGGTCCTTCACCAGCAACAAAGCTCGGGTCATCTATAAAAGGAGAAAGTTATGTCATTACCTTGAATATAAGAAAACATAAAAAAGATCAACTCAAAAGTGTTCAACACTTACTTCTAGTGAATGCCCAATCATAGAACTGAACAGCTCCTCCCGACCCTCCTTGGTCAAGCATTGCATATCCGCTGCAACCTCAACAACTTAGCATATTGATCTCGAACCTAGGCGTTCGAGACACTTGGCAGTTTCACTTTGTTCAAGATCCACGCCCTCATGTCTAGACACCTGAAGAGCCTTGGACATTGGATGTATATCTCCTTATCCAGCTCCTTAGCCTCCGAGTCTTAGTTAATCGGCCGGCTTTTTCACCAACCTTCCCTTTTAGATCGTGAAGACTCGGCCACTGCCTTTCCCTTTAGATTGATGGTTGCTTCATCTAGACCATAAGTACTTCAAGATCATAAGAGGGGGAGGAGATCTGTACATCTTTCGGCCTTGCTGGCTCGTCAACTACAAGTCAAATTCCATCTACAAAGGTAAAAAAGTTAGCCATCTATAATTGAAAAGATACAAATAAAAGTTAGAAAGATACCTTTCGATAATCAAAACATACCAGTAGACTGAACATGGTCTAGGTAGACTCTCCACAAGTATCTTCTTGATACGTCTTTAGTTAATCGAGCCTCGGCCAAGCCATTAAGATAAAGTCTCAAAACCATCTCCGTATCATGGTTGGTTAACTTCAGAGGCCATTTCACCCTGTGGCACTTGTCATACCACATTCATCGGACATCTAGGAAGTCTACATGGTGTTTGACGATGAAAAACTTATGCCTCCACTTCTTGTGAAGATTCAAAAGCTTCACAAATAGGCTATGGTTAGGGACAGCCGATAAGAAGAACATCAACTCTCCCTTCTTCCTAGTCAGGCGATACAAATACTGTAAGACATCTAAGTCCGGCTCCCTACCCTCTTTATGCATCAACTGAATGAACCCAATCAAAATTTGATAACTATTGGGGTAAAGCTAATCAGGCGCTATGTTATACTTATTTAGAAAAAATTTTACAAAAGGATCCAACGGGAACTTCAAACCCCTTCCAGTTAGTTAAAATACACTACTAACCTACTGAGATCTAGCATGGGGGTATGGGCTCTAAACTTTCTATCTACGATGTGCAGGGCATAATTAGCGGGAATGCTAAACTGCCTCAGATACCACCCCGGCAACTCCTCATCTATCCTAGAAACAAACAGATCAGAGCTAACATGTTCCCTCAGTACCATGAATCTATCTAAGAAATGAAACAAAAGAGGAATGAAGGAAGGAAGAAAAGGATCACCTAGTTACAGAATAAAGAAGTCACTGTAGGAAAAACTTGGTAACAGTAGCAAAAAAGCAAAGGAGATACCAATAAGATAGTAAAGAGCAAAAATGCATCACATCGAAGAAGTAAGGATACTTATAAAGCTACGGAAGGCTCTAGAATAAACCATTTACTACCTTTATAATTATTTTGTTTCTCCCTACATCATTAAGGGCAGTCTAAAAAATAAGAAAACCCAATAATCGAGTAGTCATCATTATGGCAGCGGAAACATCTCATCTTCTGACACATGAACAGACATAATGGTTACATAATTCAAATTTTAAAAATTGAGGCATGGAGGTGACATAAACATTACCCGTCCTGGGCGCACCACTACCATCTGTTCTTCCACACTCAGCATAGCAAGATTTGACGTCATCTGCTAGCAACTAAAGTTAGCATACTCAGGTCACTCCTATAGTACTGAAGTTCCAAGAATCTATGCCCCCACGCATTAAGTCCAGTAATTGAAACTAGCTCCCTTAAGTCACTTCTATAGTACTAAGGATTAGCATTCAAGCCATATTTACAAGACACCCAGACTATATGACACTTAGGTTATGCTTCTAATGCACCAAGATAAAATCCAGTGACTAAAGCTAGCACCCTCAAGTTGTTTCTATAGTACTGAGGTTCTAAGCATGTAAGCCTTGCGTCTTTATACCGAGCATCTAAGTCTAGTGACTGAAGCTGGCGCCCTCAAGTCGTTTCTATAGTACTGAGGTTCGACACTCGGGCCTCGCTTTTAATGCACCGAGCATCAAAACTCTGGTGATGATTGGTTCCGTCACATTGTCTTCATGCTAACGGGTTAATCCATTACATTTTTTTCATAAATTTTATGCACTCCCAAAGTCCAGCTGGCACTTCCGTGACAGTTTCAATACTCGATATCGAGCTTTATCTTTTCTCGTGGCTGAGGCTGGCCACCTCAGCTTACCCCTCCACATCAAATGTTGTGATTCAAGCAATCTCTTTTTATATAAAAGAATAAATGTTCTATCATTTACAAACTCGGATACGTTGGACATGAATATCCAAATAAACCTGCGGGAGGGACTCTTGATACCCACATGCATATATTCCTATTTAATTAAAGAACTTTGTTTCCTATATAGGTTACTCAAAAAGGGAAGGCAGCCAAATCCATTTAGGGAAAGGTTCCTATCTCAAAAAGACTCCCAAACGAAGAAGGACTACTCTCCTATTTGGTTTAGAATTCCTATCCAAGGAGGAGCCCTACTCCTTTCAGGTTTAAGTATCACTATAAATAGGACCTCATATCCCTAATTCTTATTCATTCTATTCTCTCATATTCTAGTTGCTCTCATTTTCTCACTCTAGATTCTCTCTCTGTTTTCTGACGTAGGCATCAGAGTATTTATGAGGATTCTCCATATCTCTCACCTTGCCCTTTATTTAACTTCTCAAATGATAATAACAGAGTATTTGAAATCATATTATAATCCACTTAAAACATTAAATCCTTTCTCACTTTCAAACTTGTGCAAAATGTAGCCAAGTAAAACACATGCCTTTTTAAACATCAATACAACATTTCACATGTATTAATCATCCCTATAATAAGCATCACAACCCGACCATAACATATAGGCCATCACAAACTCACTCTCTAGGCACACTTGAAGGCTAACCCTTCAACTATATTAGCATGGAACAACCCTTCTCCCTTTAACGTCCTGCAATAAAGTGCCATGTTGTTTATTAAACAATAACAACCAACACAATCTCAAATGTGCATATATCGCCTCAACACATTTACATAACTCATATAGGGTGGTAATACTCAAATCTAAATGTCATTTTTACAAAATAATCAATCAAAACAACATTATCGCATTTATGGTTTAATAAGCATTTAAAATCAACAATATTCATCATATTTCAAAGAAGAGAGAAACCATATAGAGAATAAATCTATTTAAATCACCAAATAAATAAAATGACTTCAAATTAGGTTACAAAATAAAGCATATATTAATAATACATTTAACTTGCACACTTGAAACCATTATTATTTCAAAGCTTAAATACTTCAAGTAGTAACCAAGTTGAATTGAAACATTTATTACACATCATTTCAAATTCACAAAACATCATTAAAAACTCATTTTTTTGCTATTATAAAAATATTTCAAAAGTTTGAACATCAACTCACCAAAACAGCCTATAAACACACAAACCCAGTTGATTGAATTTGCTTAATTTGTACCTGCACTTCCTTGGCCTTTTCCAGCACCTAACAAATACAATTTCATTTATAAATTTTCATGACCCAAAATAGGGGCCATGACCGGCGCTCGGGAACAGGAATTCTTTCGAATTTAGAACCCATAGCAAGCCTAAAAATAAATAAAAACATACAATAATAATAATAATAACATAAATAAGATATTCTGCAGCGGAAATAAAATCACAAATATTAAAATAATAATCCACCAAATGAAATCAAATCGAACAACTCATCTCATATATAAATAAAATTTTAATACAAATTCTAGTTCAAATATTTGAAATACATAACTCACACAAATATAATACTTAAACTCCACAACTGTTTATAACTACTGCAGTGTCTAGATTATAAAATAAAACTCAGATAAGCAGTTTACATAGTGAAGCCGAGGTGGAAGAAATCCGGGGTATAGGTCTGCTACTGAGGTCTGAAGATGATGACTCTCCTAAAAAATAGTCAACGGATGTCATGACCCAAAACAGGGGCCATGACCGGTGCTAGGGAATGGGAATTCTTTCGAATCTGGAACCCATAGCAAGCCTTAAAATAAAATAAAACATGCAATACTAATAATAACAACACAATTAAATAAAATATTATGCAGCGAAATAAAATCATAAATATCAAAATAATATTTCCACCAAATGAAATTAAACCAATATCCTCATCTCATATATAAATAACTTTTTAATACAAATCCAATTCAAATATTTAAAGTACATATCTCATACAAATATAATATAACAATCTCACAATCAACCATAACTACTACAGTGTTTAGATTATAAAATAAAACTCAGATGAGCAGTTTACATAAAGAAGCTGCAGCGGAAGAAATCTGACATACAGGTCTGCTACTGAGGTCTGATGAAGATGACTCTCCTAAAAAAATAGTCAACGGAGGGGAGTCAGACCTCACTGAATGAATTACTATAATATATATATACATGCATACCAAATGACAATGCATACAGTCAATAGTATATATATAATAAGTATATATACAAGCAAATACACGCAGATGCAATAAAATCATTTTATATATTTTTATTGAAAATCACAATTTATGAAGGATCAAATAGAACCCTAGAATATCGCAACCTCAAAATAGTGTTAGACAACACTCTAGCCATACAGGCTCACTTATTCCAATTATATTCACTTATTCCATTTGGACAGTAGACTACCCCCGAGACACTAAGTCAACCGAGCTCCAGTAGTCTGACTGTCAGTGTGATTGGCCTCGAGACACTTGGTCAACCGAGCTCCAGAAATCACACTCCCAAATCATATCTCACACATCAAATAAATCAAATCCAATCAATATCCATAAATGGTTAGTAATATAGCCTAAATGCTATAAGCGTACCGGTACGTACTCGGTCCTAGTGCTGCCCACTAGGTAGCACGTTCTATTGATATCCTTCATTGAAATATTAAACATACATTCATAAAAATAAATGATGCATGAATTTAAATAAAATAGCCACACAAACCATATATATACTAGAAATATACCAAAAGTAAACCAGGTATATTTCGAGTATATATACATTAAATAAATCCAGTTAAATTACAAAATAAACTAGAAATGTATTTGAAAACATTTTAAACATAATTCATTAATAAAACATGTGTATAGTTTAAAAATATACCAAAAATAGACCAAAAATAAACTTAATTATTAATTAAACCATTATGCATATTTGATCCAAATAACACATATATTTCTAAAAGCATGCACCCTATAGCATATATATATAAAATAGCAACTCACAAATTATTGCGCTCCTCGAGATGGGTACGATGGGCCTCGGTCTCGGCGCAAATAAACAAACAGATAACGACAAGAATCATAATAAATCCAACAGGAGTTCTAAAGACTCTATTTAGATTACTAGACACAGAATTAAATCAGAATTCGACCGGACATCACATTTTACGAGAATTCTACCAAAAATCCGGCAGAACCTCCCCTGTAAAACGGACATCTCTCTACTCAAAGAGTAGAGCCGGCCCTGTAAAGAAATACACTTCAAAAATAAACGCAGAACACAACCACAATCCCTCGGTTGGACTCCAAACTACAATTTACCGATCGAGGTCCACAATTCACGGAATAATACAGAATTATCGAAAATACCCTTGTATCATAGAAATACATTTTATAAGTCAAAATTACATAATTAACCCTAAAACACAGTAAAAACCGATAAAAACTCATTTTATTAGAAAAATCATATATTATATATATAATTGAAAATAATTTATGAAAAATAGTTTTAATTAGTTAAAAATACTAAATAATTTGTAGAAATCATTTTTGTACCCTAAATAACTATCAAAACCAATTTAATTACATTTTTAGCCAATTTAGTGTAAAATTACCAAAATACCCCTATATATATAAATATACTAAAATTAATCCAAAAATTCACCAAAAATAGTATAATTGCACAAAATTGATTTTATCAACATATATTTCAATAATATCAATAAATATACTTAATTAACCAATTAATTTCAATTAAACACACAATTAACCCTATTTTATCAAAATTACATAAACTATATAAATTCAAAATAAATACATAAAAATTCACAAAAATTACAAATAAATTTCTATAATTCATTTCAATACCTATATTTATCATAAAATACAATTTCATAATTTAATTAATTAATTTTCAAAAATTAAAAAATATTAATAAAATAATCAAAAATACCCAAAAATCAAAATAAGTTCCAAAAATTCTACAAAAATTCACACATGAAGATTAAGCTACTAGGATCAAAGTTTGTGATGGAATTTTTTCATGAATCAATCAAATTAAAGCTAAAAAAATCGAAAACTCAAGTTGATCGAAATGAAGATCAAGCTCAAACCTCAACAACCACCGGTTTTCCAGCCAAAAGAAGCTTAGAATAAGGACCACCGGAGCTCAGGGAGTCGATGGAGACCGGCGGTGCACGAAATGGTGGCCGGAATCGCAATCGACGATGAAGAGCTTCACACGTTGGCACAGCAAATTCCAGGCGTTCCGGCGAGCTTTCGACGACCTGATCATGTCGGAGAGGAAAAGGAAGGAGGGGGGAGGAGGTTAGCGGCAGCTGGTGGTGGCAAAGGGCAGTCCAGCATGCCAAACCGAGAGGCACGGTGAGGGTAAGGCATCGGGGAAGAAGAAGGAGGAGGGAGGGGCAGTTTGGTAATTTGGCAAAGTTTAATTTTTTTTATTATGTATATATATAATCACACTATATATTATAATAATATAAACTCCCACACACATTAAATATACTCCACACATATATAATTTAATATATTAATAATTTTATACACTCAAAAATAATTAAATAATATTAAAACTAAATAATAAATAATAAAAAATTAGGGTAATTAATTAAACCCTAGTTTAATTTAAATATATAGGCATATATACACTTTATTTTAGCACTTTAAAAATATATATGAGTCATGCAAATTCATGAATTTGTTTAAAATATTTAATATTAAATTATTTACGTATTAATTTCCTCGAAAATAGAATTCTCAAGAAAATTTTACATAAAGCACTTAAATAACATAAAATAATTAAAATCAATTTTAATTAAATAAAAAATTCATAAAATATCATAAATATATATAAAAATTATTAACACTACATATCCCGATGCAGTTTAAAATATCTTAAAAACTCGGGATATTACAACGGAGGGGAGTCAGACCTCAGTAAGTGAATTGTTGTAATATATATACATACATACTAAATGACAATGCACACAGTCAATAGTATATATAATAGATATATATACAAGCATTTACACACAGATGCAGCAAAATCATTTTATGTATTTTCGAAAAATCACTGTTTATGAAGGATCAAATAGAACCCTAGAAAATTGCAACCTCAAACAGTGTTAAACAACACTCTAGTCATACAGGCTCACTTATTCCAAATATATTCACTTGTTCCATTTGGACAGTAGACTGGCCCCGAGACACTAAGTCAACCGAGCTCCAGCAGTCTGACTATTAGTGTGATTGGCCCCAAGACACTTGGTCAACCGATCTCCAGCAATCACACTCCCAAATCATATCTCACATCACATAAATCAAATCAATCCGATCAATATCCACAAATAGGTTAGTAATATAACCTAAATGCTATTAGCGTACCGGTACATACTCGGTCCTAGTGTTGCCCACTAGGTAGCACGTTCTATTGATATCCTTCATTAATATATAAAACATACATTCATAAATAAATGATGCATGAATTTCAATAAAGTAGCAACATAAACCATATATATATTAGAAATATATCAAAAGTAAACCAGGTATATTTCGAGTATATATACATTAAATAAATCCATTATAGTTGCAAAATAAACTAGAAATATTTTTAAAAACATTTAGGTATAAATGTTTAACAAAACATGCATATAATTTAAAATATACCAAAAATAAACCTAAGTAATAAATAAATTGTTTATGCACATTTTACTAAAATAAATCATACATTTCTAAAACATGCACCCTAAAACATATATATATATATATATAATAACAATTCACTGTCACGGATCGTTTGTCGTGACACGCAGGACTGCGCGAGATGCTTGCTAGTTGTGCTTAATGTGGGATGCGGGATAGCGAAAAGGGTGTGAGTACGTGCCGAGCGGCCGTCCGTTCCTTGGATGGGCATGCTGATTAGGCACCACATTGGTCGGGAGCTGTCCCCGCTCCCCTGATGAGCCCATGGGAGGGCAAAACCAGTGAGCATCAGAGATGGAAAAGGCTTAACCTCAGGTATGTGGGAGGTCCGAGGTGCCGCACGGGTGAATGTCCCTGCGCTAAAACTCTGAGCCCGTGACAAATGGTATCAGAGCCGGTTGTGTGCTAGCTGTGAGTTTTTCAAGCGCTCTTTACCACGCTGGCGGGTCGATGTGACGAGCGAGGATGCTCGCACCCAAAAGGAAAGGGGTGTTCACTCCTTGAGATGGGTTCAACGGGCCTGGTCCACTAGACCTTGGTCTCGACGCAACTAAACAAACAAACGACAACAGAAAATCAGAATAAATCTAACGGAAATTTTTAAAAACTCAATCTAGAATACTAGACACAGAATTAGAATCAGAATTCGACTGGACATCACGTTTTACGAGAATTCTATCAAAAATCCGGCAGAACCTCCCTTGTAAAATAAACATCTCTCTACTCAAAGAGTAGAGCCGATCCTGCAAGGAAACACACTTCGAAATAAACACAAGATACAACCACAATCCCTCGGTCGGACTCCAAACTACAATTCACCGACCGAGGTCCATAATTCACAGAATAATTACTGAAATACTGAAAATGCCCTTTAATAATAAAAATACATTTTATCAATCCAAATTACATAACAACCCTAAAACATGTTAAAAATCGATAAAAACTCATTTATTTAGAATAATCGTATATTATATATATAATTTGAAAATAATTTACGAAAAATAGTTTTAATTAGTTAAAAATACTAAATAATTTTTAGAAATCATTTTTATACCTTAAATAACTATTAAAACCAATTTAATTACATTTTTAACCAATTTAGTGTCAAATTACCAAAATACCCCTATATATATATAAATTCACTAAAATTAATCAAAAATTCACCAAAAATAGTTTAATTACTAAAAATTAATTTTCTCAACATATAATTTAATAATAACAATAAATATACTCAATTAACCAATTAATTTCACTAAAACACATAATTAACCTAATTTTCCAAAATTACATAAACTTAAATAAATTCAAAATAAATATATAAAATTCAAATAAATTACAAATAAATTTCTAAAATGCATTTCAACACCTATAATTACCATAAAACACAATTTCATAATTTAATTAATTAATTTTCGAAAATTAGAAAATATTAATAAAATAATCAAAAATTCACAAAAATCAAAATAAATTCCAAAAATTCCAGCATGTATATTAAGCTACTAGGATTAAAGTTTGTGAAGAGAGTTTTCTTAAATAAATCAAATTGAAGCTCAAAAAAATTTGAGAACCCTAAATGGCCGAAATTGTAAAATCAAAACCTAGGGAAATCTAGACCATTTTAAGTGAAACAAAGTTTGGAATTATACTCACCGGAGCTCAAGGAGAAGATAGAGACCAGTGGTGTCGAAAACGGTGGCCGGAATCTGCTTGATCGACGGTGGAGATGAGTTTCGGTTTTCCGGCCAATTTGAGCTTCAAATGGCGCCGAAGAGGGAAGAGAAGGCAGCGGAGCTGGCTGGTGAGGAGTTGGTCAACGGCGGAAGGGCTGGAGGCGCTCTGAACGGAGAAGAAACGGACGGTGAGGGTGAGGGACAATCGAGAAGAAGGGGAGGAAGAAAGGGGCAGAATTGTAATTAAGTTAAACTTTTGTTTTTTGTTATATAATAATGTATATATATATATCCACACTATATATTATAATAATATATAATCCCACACATATTTAATACTCACCACACACATATTTTAATAATATATACACATATAATTAATTAATTAATATTAAAACTAAATAATAAAAAATTAATTTAATTAATTAAACCCTAATTTACTTTAAATAAATATACATATATACATTTTATTTAGCACTTTAAAATTTTGTATGAGTTCATGAAAATTCGTAAAACTAGTTAAAATAATTATTATTAAATTATTTACGTTTTAATTTCTCCGAAAATAACATTTCTGAGAAAATTTTTACGTAAAGAACTTAAAATAATTAAGAAAATTAAAATAACTTAGTAATTATCAAATTCATGAAAATAATCATAAATATATACAAAAATTATTAACACTGCATATCCCGATGTAATTTAAAATTATTTAAAAACTCGGGATATTACATAAATCATCAAATATAATAATCTCACATGTTACTCTAACCATGCAGCCCCTAAATAAAATGCATAAAATGCAATTAAGCTCAATATTACAAACTAGTATCATGGACTCTAAAATAGCTATTTTCATACCAAATTAGAAAAATCGCTCTGACCTATAGAAAATGAATTTTAACCTTAAATTTTAACCAAACCTAGGTTTTTGTGTCTAGTACTTTAATTAAAAATTCACTTCCATTCGATGACCACAAATAAAATTATAGAGGTTGCATTACAAGCAGCTCAATTACTCATATAGATTTAGCAATAAAAAGTACAGGTTTATTAGACTACTATTAAAACATAATTAGATCTTGATCAAAACTAAAAAGTTTTAGAGAACTCTTTCAAGTGTTCTTATAATCAAACCAAACTCCATTTGGAGTTTCTAAGCTCAAGATATACTAAAAGTATCAAAACTAGTTTTAACTCATGAACTCTATAAACCTGGTTCACAGAATCAAAATGGCTGCTCTCAGAGCTAACTTTGAAAAATTGTTGGGACTTATAGAAAAAGAATTTTGAGCTAAAAATTTAACTAGTCTTAGATATATATGTCTAGAACATACTATAAAATTTTGACACCAACTAGACATCTATAAATAGAGTTATATATAACAAATTATAATCAGTTCAAAGAAATTGACAGACTTAGTAATAAAAAATTTTCTCTTATTACCCTAACATAGAGATTAAATCATATCAAGCTCAAAGAGTAAAATTTTAGATAATTCTTCAAAGGTTTTAGATCATCAAATAACACTTAATTTGAAGTTTTCTAGCTCAATATATGATTGAGTTACAGAAACTGATAAACCAGACTTTAAGAACCTGAAATCTATAACTTAAGAATCCTAAATTAAATCAACCAAAACACTAAAATTGTTTATCAAATCAATCACTAAAGTCTTCTAGGATAAAGATTATAGTCTTAATTATACTTTAGATTTTTAATTTCGCTTGAAAAATCAATTTTTATAAGAGGAAATGAATCAGCCTTCTTTTCCCTCTTTTTTTTTTCTTTTCTTTCTTTCTTTCTTTTTTTTCCTATGGCAGCTCCTCATGATATATCCAAAAAAATAATTAAATAATATGTAAAATACTCATTTTGGTCATTAATTAAATGCTTAAGTACCTATAAATCCTCAAACTTTTAATTGTTTAATAAAAGACAATTATTTGCTACAATTGAGTCATTTCCTCTTTAACTATATCTATATATATACTAAATTATACTTAGATTATATATATATATATATATATATATATATATATATATATATATATATATATATATATATATATATATAATGCATAATGAATATAAATGTACTGAGAATTAGAGTGCGGGTGTGACACTATCACTATATATCTTCCATATAATGCCAAATTTCATTTTAGAATAAAACATTACACTTCAAATTCCTGATCTAATTTATTTGGTCTTTAAGTTGGTTAATATATTGCCGATTGGTTTTTTTTTTTCTTTTTTTTTTAGAATATCGGTTGGTTCTTTAAGTGAGTTCATGTAAAATATGTTTCAGTTCTTTTTTTTTTTTTTTGTAAGAATGTTTCAATTCAAATTTACTTAATTTTATTGTTCACTTCATTATTACATTTGAATAAGTTAGTTACTATTTATTTTTTACACAAAATTAATATTTTTCAACTAATAAAATTTAAAAATACCTATGGAACTCATAAAGTGCCACATGACATTAAAAATATAAGGTGGTAAAATTTATGAACTTGATTATTATATATTTTATATAGATAACTTTCAGCTTTTATCAAGAAGCACATATACATATTATGATGAGAAGACAAAAATATGGAATATAGGTGGAGATAATTTTGGAAGAATGAAAGATAAAAGAGTTCTTGAGTTCTCTAACATTTTATTTGATGAACCAAAATTGGAGTCTATATATATATATATATATTTTTTTTTTTTTTTTGAACCAAAGTCTATATTTTTTAACGAAGATTCAAGTCAAAGCACATTGAAAGAAAAAAATACTGAAGTAGAAGAAATATCGTGATATTTTTTTTCCTATTCTAATCTTGGAGTATTAATTATTATTTTTCATTGAACTTGTAGACATTTTTTATTTTAATAAATTTGAATTATCATTTTTTTGTTAGTTGTCATATTTAATAATAATAATATTGAACCAAATTTAAATAATAATTTTTATTTATATATAATAATAATAATAAATTTTGTATATTTATACATGTGCTCTTATAATTTTAATATTTACGCTTTTTTTCACATGTTTATTTTCGTTTTCTGTATCCATTACTGCATTTTTTACATTTCGCTTTTCTGTTTCCGTGCATCGTAGCTCATGGCAGATATAGTGCTAAGCCCACTTCTAGAATCAATACTTGACAAGCTATCATCTGCGTTGTTAGATATATGTTCTCGTTTTTTGGGATTCGAAGATGAGGTTGAAAAACTTCAACGCACAATACGTATAATCCAGGCAGTGCTTGAAGATGCAGAAGAGAAACAAGCAACTAGTAAGGCACTCAAAGCATGGCTGAGTGAACTCAAAGACATAGTCTACGATGTAGATGACATGCTTGAAGAGTATCGCAGCGGAGGTAACGAGACCACCGGCATCGGGACTCGGGTACGCGCTACTATTTTCTCTGTAAAAGATTGCTCTAAGGTGAAACAGTTTAGGGAAAGATTAGATGGGTTAGCGGCGGATATGTCCAACTTTGATCTCGGGTTAAGAGTAGTAAGTGCTAAAAGGGGTGAGAGTGAAGAGAGACGGAGAAGGGAAACTGGGTCCTTTGTTTTTCAATCTGAAGTGTTAGGGAGAGATGGGGATAAAGAAATGATTGTTGAAATCTTGCTGGCCACCTGCCAAAGTAGGAAAATTGATGGAAATGTGTCTGTTATTCCTATTGTTGGTTTAGGAGGGATTGGTAAAACCACTCTAGCTCAACTAGTGTACAATGACGAGACAGTGACTAGGAATTTTGATATGAAGATGTGGGTATCTGTTAATGATTTCTTTGATGTCCAGAAGATTATGAAATCAATTCTAGAATCTGCTACTAGAAAAAGGAAACAATGTGATGTTTTGGATATGGATGGTGTTCAATATCACCTTCAAGATTTATTGTTTGGAAGAAGATTCTTGCTTGTGTTAGATGATGTGTGGAATGAAGATGCTGATGAGTGGGATAAACTTCGCATGTTACTAAAGTGTGGGGCTGATGGAAGTAAAGTCATAGTCACCACTCGGAGTGAAAAGGTTGCCTTGATTGTGGGTACGATGCCCTTTCACCGTTTGGAGGGTCTTTCTGATGATGATTGTTGGGAACTGTTCAAACAGAGGGCTTTTGCCAATGATCAAGGGGAATATCCAAACCTGCTGCCCATTAGCAAACAGATAGTGAAGAAATGTTCGGGTGTGCCTCTGGCTTCCAAGACCTTAGGGAGTTTGATGCGCTTCAAAAGAAAGCCAGAGGAGTGGTTATATGTGCAAAACAATGATCTTTGTGGAATTGAACATGGTATCCTGCCTGCTCTAAGGTTGAGCTATAGTCATTTGCCACCACAGCTCAAAGCATGTTTCGCGTATTGTTCGCTGTTTCCTAGAAACTATGTGATCAAGAAGGAGAAGTTAATTCATCTGTGGATTGCTGAAGGCTTAATTCAGTCAGGTTATACAAAATCAGCTGAGGACATTGGCAATGATTGTTTCAATGACCTCATGTGGATGTCTTTCTTTCGAGATGTGGTAAGAAGCACCAATGGTGATGTGTTGGAATGCAAAATGCATCCTTTCATTCATGACCTTGCACAATATATTGCAGGGGATGAATTTGTTCTTCTGGATCATGGTCATTTACCAAGAAATATACCCAAAGTTAGACATGCATCTGTGGTTTGTGATTTTTGGCCTCATGTCATTCCAGAAGCATTATTTGAAGCAAAGAATCTGCGGACCCTTTTATTATTGTTCCCTCAAGTTGGCCTCAAAGAAGTCCCACACAATTGGTTTTCCAGCTTTAGACGACTGCGAGTCTTAGATGTAAGTGGCAGTGGAATAAAAAAAACTTAACAGCTCTGTTTCCTTCTTGAACTTCTTAAGGTACCTTGACCTCTCAAACACCCTCGTAGAAGGATTGCCAGAAACATTATTCAGCCTTCCTAATTTGCAGGTGTTGAATCTCTCAGGTTGCTCTAATTTACTTGAATTGCCAAATAGATTAAAAACACATGCACTTAGGCATTCAATCTTAAGTGGTTGTGCTAAATTGACTCGCTGGACATGCAAAGAATTTCCCGTTGGTCTACAGACACTGTCACTTTTCTTAGTAAATAGTGATGTGAGCCTTTGGCACCTAGGTATGCTATCACTTAAGGGTGAACTAACCATTAAACATTTAGAAAATGTGAAGCATGCAAGTAATGCTGCAATAGCAAATTTAGGAGGCAAGCCAGACCTTCATTCATTGGGTCTGTTATGGGGAAATGACTTTCAGGATGTACAGTTGAGTATTAAAGATGTTTGTGATATTGAACAGGTGCTTGAGTCTCTCAAGCCGCATCAAAATCTGAATTGTTTGTCTGTTATACGATATCCTGGAATCTGCTTTCCAAAATGGATGGTTGCTTTTGAGCTTCCTAATTTAGTGAAAATAGTTTTGATCAATTGCAGAAGATGTGAGCATCTCCCAACGCTAGGGACTCTGCCATTTGTAGAAATTATTCACTTGCAGGGAATGCATGCTGTGAAGAATATAGGCAGTGAGTTCTATGGAGAAGACACAGGCAGATTGTTCTCATCATTAAAAGAGCTGACTCTCATAGACTTCCCTCATCTGAAATTCTGGTGGAATGCTAATGGAAGAGGAGAATTCCCTTCCTTGGTTAGCTTAAAAATCAATAAATGTCCGAATTTGATTAACATACCGTATTTTCCATCCATTCAAAGTCTTGAATTATGCAACTGCAACGAAATGATACTAAGGTCAGCTGTGAACCTATCCTCCCTTTCCAATCTTGTAATTGATGTCATTACGGGACGTTTGGTTCTTCTGGCAAACTTGCTTCAGAACAATAGACATCTTGTATCTCTAACAATCAGCTCCTGTCCCAAGCTTCAGTTGATCCCTTCAAGCTTAGGAAACCTGGATTCTCTGAAATCCTTGGCAATTCGTTGGTGTGATGAGCTCTTGTCTTTGCCAATGGAAATTCAAAATCTTACCTGCCTAGACTCCTTAGAAATTAGTGAATGTCATAACCTCTCTGCTTTTCCTGAAAGCATACGAGGTCTGAAGTCTCCTGGAACTTTGTCCATAGAGAACTGCAGTAACATAATTTCTATGCCAATGGGACTGCAAAAACTAAAAGCTCTTGACCACTTAACAATCATGTACTGTCCAAATATGGTATCTTTGCCTTCTGAGTGGCAGAACCTTTCTGTTCTGAAGAGCTTGTACATCCTGAATTGTCCAGCTCTGTCATCTCTGCCTGAAGGGTTAAAAGATGCCACAACATTGCGGAGTCTTGAGATACATAGTTGTGATGGTTTGAAGGAGTTGCCTGAATGGATTGGCAATTATAAGTTTCTTAGGTCGTTGTCAATATCTGATTGTCATAATATTGCATCACTTCCACAAGGTCTGCAGCATGTATCTACACTCCAGCATCTGTCTATTCAAGATTGTCCAGCTCTTGAAGAACGATGCCAGAAAGGTGGAGAGGACTGGCCAAAGATAGCTCATATTGCCCATACACACATTGGATCATCGGAACTCAGGGAAGAAAATGCTGCCAGCAGCTCATCTCGTCAAAGTTGATACTTCCAAATGCCATCATGTTCTGGGTATGTTATTTCTTTCTCTTTTTTTGAATATTTGATTTAGCAAAAAGGAATATTTCATAACGATTTGTGGGATTCACCTGGAACATTTTGCGTGTATTGTGTGTATAGTGGAGTACCGATTTGTTAATCAAACTGCACCAGAAAATCTTTCTACTCGTTGTTGATGTTATGGAACTGGATTTAAATCCTTTTTCAAAGCTAAATTTTAATTTTTTCACTGAATTCTTTTAAAGCGAGTGCTCTTATCTTTCTCTGCAGGTGTTAAGTTGTAGCATGCTTCTTAATGATCTGCAGGAGTACCGATGTGATGGAACTACAGCCATGCTGGGTGCAATGGCTTCCTCTTCTTCCTTGATTTGTGCACGCATGATTAGCATTAAGCAAGGATTCTGTAAATAGAGTAGTGGTCTTTTACATGTCTTGTGCCATGTGTATTTTGAAGGGACTATATTGTATGGGAAAAAAAATAGACTTACCATATGCTTTCTTTCTTTCGTTTTGAACCAGATGATATGTATTTATTGTATTAAAGGTTGTCGACAATGTTTTGTAATATGTCCACAATCTCATGCTACAAGAGCACAGGTCCAAGGGTGAAGTTTTTTTTTCAAGGTGACAAGGATAAAGTTATTCTGGGATAGAGTTGTTTTTGTTTTTTTTGTTTTTTTTGGTATAATTTAGCCTTTGAGCTCAATTTATAGTAGCCGATACAGTATTGTTTCAATTTTTTTTTTAGGTTATTGAAGAGGGAGGGAAGTGGGAGGAATTGAGCCGTCCCTTACAAGTAGTGTTAATACTCTACCATTAGACTACAAGGGGTGTTAATACTCTACCCATTTATGTCTTGAGAGAAGCCCACGATAAACCCCCTCAGCACTCAAAAGCGGATAAAAAATGGTGCGCCTTCCAGATAAATTCGGGTTTTGTTTGTTTTTGTTTTTTGTTTTTTTTTTTTTTTTTGACTGTTTGTTGTTTTTAGTTAGAATGTTAGTACGGTTGCCTACGTGCCTGTAACCAGCGTCCACTACTTTTCCCTTCAATTGTTACTTCAGCAGCTATTTAATCTGGGTGTGTTGGGCTAAAAAATCTAAAACATTTTCCACTTTTTAATATTTAAGCACACTTTTAAAAATTTGATAAAAATATTCAAATATGATAAATTAATTATAATTACAGTTCAAAATTGATTTTGGTCAAAATTGAGTAACATGCACTATTGATGTGGAGTTTACTACCACAAAAACTACATAATTGCATAAAATAGCCAAACATATTCAATTTATAATAATTTTATCCCAAATTTATAATTTTAATGTGAATATCTTAATTTTTTTAAATACATTACATTTTATTATTAAATATATCATTTTTTAGCAGTTCACAATAATAATTAAATTATCAATTATTTTTATAATTTATAAAAATTTTAAAAGTATACATTACACATTTAACATTAAAATACATTAATCTAATTATTAAATTATTTCAAAATAAAATAATATTTACATAATTAATAAATGATATTTAATCAAACTAATAAAATATTTACATAATTTTATATTTAAATAATTTATTATTTAAATATAAAATTTTAAATGTGCATTACTTATTTACTATTAAAATACAATAATGTATCAATAAATTATTTAAAAAATAAAATATTTCACTTGATCAATAACTATAAATGTTAATAAAATTAAATATATGTATTGATATAGTTATTAATTATGTAAACATTATTTTTTTGAAATAATTTAATAATTAGATTAATGTATTTTAGTGTTAAATGTATGATATACCTTTTAAAATTTTTATAAATTACAAAAATAATTAATAATTTAAGTATTATTATTAGCTACTAAATATTGCTTATTTAATAATAAAAATGTAATATATTTAGAAAAATTAAAATATTTATGTCAAAATTATTACAATCTAAAACGTTTGGTCTTTTATACAAATATTTAATTAATGTACAATAGTTCTCATTTTAATAATTCAACCTAAGATGCCATATCGGCACCTCTACACTCAGCTTTAATTAAAATTAATTTTAGATTATAATTACAATTAATCTGAACATTTTTATCAAAAATTTAAAAGTAAACTAGGAAAAGGTTTGAATTTTTTTAAACCGATAGCCCTTAAATATTTTATCGTCTCTTAGGCCATCAAAGTATCTTGGTAAAGCATGTATACACTAAAGTGTTTCTTACTTTCTTCCAAGCACTTTCCTAAGGAAGCTAAATTATGAAACTTTTCAAGGAGAGTGTATCGGATGGTAGCTCTCAATTTTTAGAGATCATAAGGATTCTAAGTTTACTAGGGACTACCTAATACCCAAATTCTGTTTTTTCTTGTTCTTACTTCCCTTTGCCTTAACATGGCAGATATAATTTTATCTCCACTTCTACAAGTAGTTCTTGACAAATTTAGCACTCCACTGCTAGAAGAGATAGCCAACAGATGCGGATTAGAAAGGGAGGTTACCAAGCTTTGCCATAAGTTACGAGCAATTCACGCAGTTCTTGAAGATGCAGAGGAGCAACAGCTAACTAGTAGAACTTTCAAGATTTGGTGTTCAGAGCTCAAACAAGTTGCTTATGACGTTGAGGATTTTCTTGATGAGTTTTCATCTGAAGCCGTTCAATCTGGAACCTATAATGGATTTGTTCAACAGGTACGTGGTTTTTACCCTTCACTGGGACAATTTTTGAATCGCATTGACATGTATCCTAGAATAAAACAGATCAGTGAAACATTGGAAATGTTGGTAGAAGATAGGCGTTTTCATTTGAGAGAACGAGATGTAGGACCTAGTAGTAGCAGCAGCAGCAGAAACAGAAGAACAAGGCATACTGGGTTTTGCGTAAATGAATCAGATGTTTATGGGAGAGGAAAGGATAGAGAGAGGATAGTAAATGTTTTACTTTCAGCTGACAATAATGATAGGCCTCCGGGTGATATTTCTGTTGTGTCCATTGTTGGTTTAGGTGGTATTGGTAAAACTACACTCGCTCAATTAGCTTTTAATGATGAAAGGGTAACTAGACATTTTGATTTGAAGATGTGGGTGTGTATCAATGATGATTTTGATGTGAAAAAAATCTTGAGTTCTATTCTTGAATCTGCTCAAAAGGTTGAATGTAATTTCACTCAGATGGATACGCTGCAATTTCGGCTTCAAGAATTATTGATCACGAAGAGATATTTGCTTGTGTTAGACGATGTGTGGAACGAGGATGACAATGAGTGGGATAATCTGCGTACGTCATTGAGAGGTGGTGTGGAGGGGAGTAGAATCATTGTCACAACTAGGAGCAAAAAGGTTGCATCAATAATGAGCACTACTAGCATTCATTATTTAGAAGGTCTGTCCAATGATGATTGCTGGACTTTGTTCAAGAAACAAGCTTTTGGCCATGATGAAGACAAGTATACAAACTTATTCCCAGTTGGTAAGGAAATAGTGAAGAAGTGCGGAGGTGTGCCTTTAGCTGCAAGGACTCTAGGAGGCTTGTTGCGCTTGAAAAGAGATGAAAGATATTGGCTTCTTGTGCAGGATAGTGATCTTTGGGATCTGGATCAACATGAACATGACATTCTACCTGCCCTAAGGTTGAGCTACAATCATTTGCCATCACAATTAAAAGCATGCTTTGCTTATTGCTCAATCTTTCCTAGACATTACATAATCAAGAAGGAAAAATTAATTCAACTTTGGATAGCAGCAGGTCTGATTCAATCACCTGAAGGAAGGAAAACACTTGAGTTTATTGGAGACGGGTTCTTTGATGATTTGGTGTGGATGTGTTTCTTTCAAGGTGCACAGAGAAGTGATAATGGCGGTGTTATTGAATGCAAAATGCATGATCTCATTCATGATCTGGCACAATCTATTGCAGGTAGTGAATATGCATGGATGGAAGCGGAAAGAGTGCCCCAAGATGTCTCCCAAATTCGCCACGCTTCAGTCATCTGTAATTTCAGCTTACAAACAATTCCAGAAGTTTTGTATGAAGCAAAGAAGTTACGAACCCTCATTTTATTGTTACCGAAAGGAGACCTCGGAGAGGTACCTTCTGAAGTGTTTTCAAGTTTCAGATATTTGCGGGTCTTAAATTTAAGTGGTAGTGGCATAAAAAAGCTCAGTCCATCCATCTCATCCTTTGTATTTTTGAGGTACCTCGACATTTCTAATACTCATGTTAGGCTGCTGCCTGAAAGTGTATGCAGCCTTCTCAATTTACAAGTGATGAATCTTTCTGGTTGCTATGATCTCATTGAGTTGCCAAGAGGCATAGCCAATATATCTAAGCTGAGGCATTTGTTCTTAGATGGCTGTGACAGGCTTAGTAAAATACCACCGTTGATTGGAAAACTTGTTTATCTTCGTACTTTGTCAACATTTATTGTGGGAAGGGAAAGAGCTGAAAGCATTAGGCAGCTCGGAAATTTGAACCTTGGAGGGCAGTTGAATATTCTACAGTTGGATAATGTAAGGGAGGCAGCAGATGCAGTAAAAGCTGACTTAATTGGGAAGAGGAACCTTCAGTCACTGTCTCTGTCTTGGATAGATGATTGCAATGGTGTGAGCTGGAACGTTGCTGATGATGGCAGAGCAGAGGAAGTGCTCAACAACCTCCAGCCGCATAAACACCTAAAGAAATTGTCTATAAAAGAGTACAAAGGACTGTGTTTTCCAAGATGGTTGGCTTTTTCTAAACTTGCAAATATTACAGAGCTTGTCTTGATTAACTGCAGAAGATGTGAACATCTCCCTACACTGGGTCAACTGCCCTTCCTCAAGATCCTTTACTTGAAAGGAATGGATGCAGTGAAGAGTATCGGCATTCAGCTCTATGGTCAAACAGTGAAAGCATTCCCATCATTGGAAGAGCTATCCCTTGTAGATTTCCCTAACTTGGAAACTTGGTGGAGCTTTAACAGGACAGAAGACTTTCCTTCTCTTGCCAAATTGATCATCAACAAATGTTTAAAGCTGAGAAATATGCCATATTTCCCATTTCTTCAACATTTGGAGCTACACAACTGTGACAATATGGTACTAGAGTCAGCATCAGGCCTAACCTCACTCACTACCCTTGTCATTAATGAATTTGCAGACTTGGTTTTCATGGAGAACTTGCTTCAAAGCAATACTCTACTTGTGTCTTTAATGATTAGCTCTTGCCCAAAGCTTTGTGCCATCTCTCCCAGTTTAGCGAAGCTCACAAATCTGAAGTCATTGGTGGTTCGTTGGTGCAAGGAACTCCATTCTCTGCCACATGGACTGCAAAATCTCACTTTGTTAGAGTCTTTGGAAATAGTTGAGTGCCATAGTTTTGTCTCTTTGCCTGGGGATATACAAGGTCTGAGATCTCTTCGATCTTTGTCCATTGAGAATTGCAATAGCCTCACATCACTGCCACAGGAGCTTCAATTCCTTACATTCCTCGAGCATCTAACCATCATGTACTGTCCACAACTATCTTCTTTACCAGATGATTTACAACATCTACGTGCCCTTAAAAGTCTGTCCATTTTAAACCTTCCGGAGCTGTCCTCTCTTCCACATGGCCTCCAATATGTCACTACCTTGCAAAATTTGGAAATCCGTGGCTGTCCTAGTCTGCAAGCATTGCCAGAGTGGTTAGCAAATCTTTCCTTGCTCCGATCATTAGCGCTGTCAGAATGTAAAAATTTATTATCTCTGCCTGGAGGACTTCAGCATTTAAGTTCCCTTCAGCATCTGTCTATTCAAGAATGTCCTGTCCTGGAGGAACGCTGCAGAACAGATACTGGCGACGAATGGCCTAAAATAGCTCACATAGCACACATCTACATGGGATCGCATGACCACAGGGGTTCCAATGCTGCAAGCAGCTCAACTCATGGAAACTAATTATATGGTATGTTGTTCAGCTTTTGCAGTTTCACTTGAATCGTTTCTTCCAGTCTAGTTAGCAAATTATACCTTCTATCATTATCTCTTTTTAAGCCTAAACTATGTTGTTTTAAGTAATCAATGTCTAGAGAAGCTGCAGGTGCTAAACTGCTTATTTATTTCTCTTATATTGCGAAATTTTCACCTAGCACATCGCATTGTTTAATGTTCTACCTATTCACCTTTGTTTGCCTAGAACTGATTCCTAACATCTTCCTGGTTGACTGATTCCCTGCAGGAAAAAGCTCATGTTTATTGGCAGAGTTGATGGAACGAAGAACTTAAAATAGTATGTGCATGGCATGATTTGAGCAGCTACATATATAGTAAAATTGGCATTTTCCATGTTCTAGTGGAAAAGAAATTGCAGACTGCAGCCAGGCGTTAGTAGAGAAATGAGCTTTGTAGTGATAGAAAAATATAGCCAAGTAACCTCGCATGCCTTGTGTATTGCAGATTGGCTAATGATGTCATTGATTGCAAATTCTGAATTGAGACTAAATATCCAAAACCAAACTGCAAAAATATACAGTTTGTTGCTGCAAATCCAATCTCTAGTAACTGGATCAACAGCCCCGTAACAAACTTGGTTTAGAGTAATAAAAATGGTGCGTGTTGATGAGACCATAGCCAGCCGATGAACTGCCTTTTATTAGCACAAAACTGAAAAGAGTCTTAGAGGGGGATGAATAGGACTATCAAATAAAAATGAAAAATTAAAATAATTCTTTGCAATAATTAAATGGAAGTTAAGAATGAAGAACATAAAGTTTTAAGGAGTTTGAATTCAACAATAATTTTACGTCTTCACCTAATTTATTCCTAAGATAGGATTTTCAATCACCTAAAATTTTATTCATAAGATTGAGATTACACAAAAGTTTTATGGCTCACTCTTATAACTTTACAACATAAATTTTCAAGATTCGCTCAAAAAAATCAAAATTCAAGTGTTTCAATAGATAATACTTAAACCAATTTCTTTATAAATAAATTTTACTTCCCTTCTAATCTAACCCAAGATTTAAGATAAAGAAAAATTCTAATTATAACACACACTCAACTCTCACAAAAGTTATACAAACAAAGAATTGTTTAAAAGAATTTAAGAGCTCAATGAATGCTTAAGAAAGAATAAATGATAAACAAGTTTCTTAACTTTCATTCAGCTCTACAGGTATTTATACTTAAAAATATAGTTGTTTGAGGTGCAAATGATGTGTCCAACGTCTATATTTTGAATTATTAAAAGTGATGTTGTCAGACAACTATTCATGGATTGAAACAGTGATTGGCTACTCAAGACGTTTGAATTTGCCCACACTTTCTTCACATAAGCTGTAGATATTTGAATTAGATTTCCATATCATTTTGAATCACCTAAATTGGACATTTGTAGCTTAGGATATGTCCAAAATACTAAGAGTTATACAATTTGAAATGCAGAATACTATCAAATGGCTATATCTAAGTTGAAGCCATGATTTTCTCCTGAAAAAATTTGAATTTGCCCATACTTTCTTCATAAAAGTTGTAGATATTTGACTGATCTTTCCATATCATTTTGAATCACCTAAATTGGACTTCTGTAGCTCAGGATATGTCCAAAACACTAAGAGTTGTGCAATTTGAAATACAGAATACTGTCAAACAGCTATACACAAGTTGAAGTCGTGATTTGATCCTGAAGAAATTTTAATTTGTCTATAATTTCTTCATGAAAGTTGTATATATTTAACTTATATTTCTATATGATTTTGAATCACTTTAATTTGACTTATGTAACTCAAGATATGTCCAAAATACTAAGAAATGTGTAATATGAGATGGCAGACGTATATGTGGATTTCGACTCAAAACTTACATACCCAAATGAACTTGGATTTTGACAAATAAGCCCAATTCAGAAAGCTCAAAATGTCTAATTCAAATATGAAGAAGATAACTTTCTCATTATAAAGCTCTAAGGATGTCAAAAGCTTCTTTGAATCTCAAAGGTCCAATCAGCCCAATATAATTATACTTCATTTTAACTTACAATATAGTCCTAACTTATACACACTTAAATAAACAAATTAAATGCTCAAAATTAAGTTTCTTAAAATTAAAATTAAGATTGATTATTGCTAATGTCAACAATCTCCCCCTTTTTGATTTTGACAAACTTATTTTGAGTTTGATTAAAAAATAATACAAAGTAAAGTGTGTGATAATATGTATGATAATAATGATACCAAATGTAATAAAACATATTTCTTTATTTCTCCCCCTACGAATATGAACATGATAAGAAATATAAATTTATAAATTATTCCCCTTGACAAAAAAATATAAACAACATAAAATATAGCAGAAGGAATAAAAACATGGCATTCTTATGACATATGTATTAAAAACATAAAATATGATATCATGATCATTTAAATAAATGTTAGGTAATGTGAGGAAATAATTTCAAACATATATGCATATAGTCCTACTAAAATGCATCACTTCCTATAGGAACAAAGTAAAGATACACCAAATTTTTGTAAAAATATTCATGCCTTATCAAAGATCAAAACAATTCCTAAGAAGATGTTTATGCCTTATCAAAGATAAAAATCATTCCAAAAAAGAAATTATACATGAATTAGCATGTACAAACAAAATAATAAAATGTTATACACATGTATAGTAATGAATAACAAACTCAAATATATTTCTTCTCCTTTGTCAAAAGAAAAAAGAAAAGAGAGAGGTATAAAGGGAAAATGAAAAACAAAGATACTCAAAATCTTTATGAAATCTATGTCATACATAAAGTAAGCAAAATAAGACATTTTATAACATATGATGTCTGACAAAATTAATCATAATGTTAATATGCATGCAAAAATTTAAACAAAATTTCTCCCCCTATATCAAATAAAAATATAATATGTCATTAACATAAACACAATTTTTAAAGGAGTTTTAAAATTAAAAACAAACTAACTACACATGTTAAAAAAGAAAACTAACTAGGTACACACGCAAACTAAAATTATTTCTCCTCTTTTAACAAAATGCAAAAGGAAATTTAAAAAGATAAATCAAATATAAGCTGACGATAAAAAAAAATTAAGATCAAAATTAAAATATTTATCAATTAAAGTAATCAATAAGCACAACATGATTTCACATGAAAACAATTCAACCATCAATTAAACATAAAATCAAGATAAACTAGAACCATCAATCATGTTCATGCTTAATGAAATTTAATCTCTCTTCATTTAGAGGTTTGGTGAAGATATCTGCAAGTTTATTATTTGTATCAATAAATTCAAGTGAGATATCACCAATTTGAACATGATCACGCAAGAAATGATGTTTAATGTCTATATGCTTAGTTCTCGAATGTTGAATGAGATTTTTGCTAAGGTTGATGGCACTTGTATTATCACATTTGATTGGAATGTGATTAAGTTTTACACCATAGTCTAACAACTGTTATTTGTACCACAAAACTTGTGAACAACAAAGACTTGCTACAATATATTCAACTTCAGCAATGGACAAGGCAACCGAAACTTGTTTCTTACTAAACCAAGAAACTAAACATTGTCCTAAAACTTGACAAGTTCTGGAAGTGCTTTTTCTATCTAGTAAACTACTAGTAAAGTCTGCATCAGAATAACTAATCAAATCAAAGGATAAACTCTTAGGATACCAAAGTCCTAAATGCATTGCACTATAAAAATATTTGAAAATTCTTTTGATAGCATTCAAATGAGACTCTCTATGAATTGATTGAAATCTAGTACACAAGCAAGTAGCAAACATAATATTGGGTCTACTAGCAGTTAAATAAAGAAAAGATCCGATCATACCTCTAAATCGCTTTTCATCAACCGGTTTTCCATTTTCATCTTTATTAAGTTTGGTTGTGTTACTCATTAGAGTTTTACTTATCTTAGCTCCATCCATGCCAAACTTCTTAAGAACGTCTCTTGCATACTTTGTTTGATTGATGAAAATTCCATTTTTGCATTGCTTGATTTGTAGTTCAAGAAAGAATTTGAGTTCACCCATTATACTTATCTCAAATTCTCCTTGCATTAAATTGGAGAATTCCTCACACAAGCAATTATTAGTAGCACCGAATATAATGTCATGAACGTATATTTGAACAACTAATAAATCATATTTGGATTTCTTTATAAAAAGAGTTGTGTCAATATTTCCTTTAAAGAAACCTTTCTTTTAAAGAAACCTTTCTCTAGTAAAAAGTCACTCAATCTTTCATACCTTTTGAAAGTTTAAACACATGATTTGGATAGTCAAAATTTTCAAAACCTGGAGGTTGTTCAACATATACCTCCTCTTCAATAAAACCATTTAAAAATGCACTTTTAACATCCATTTGATAAAGTTTAAAATCCATGTATGATGCAAATGCAATTAGTATCCTAATAGCTTCTAATCTTGCAATGTGGGCAAAAGTTTCATCATAATCAATGTCTTCCTCTTGATTATAACCTTTAGCTACTAGTCTAGCTTTGTTCCTAGTTATGACACCTTGTTCATTCATCTTATTTTTAAACACTCATTTAGTGCCTATAATAGGATGATATTTAGGTCTAGGAACCAAAGTCCAAATCTTGTTTCTCTTAAATTGATTTAACTCTTCTTGTATAGCAAGGACCCAAAACTCATTGCAAAAAGCATCATTAATATTTTTGGGTTCAATTTAAGAAATGAAGGCTAAATTAATAATAGACTTTAATTGAGATCTAGTAGTTACCCCTTTGTAGTGTTACCTATAATAAGGTCTTAAGGGTGAGCTTTATTGAATTGTCAATCCTTTGGAAGTTCATCCTTCAAGGTAGGTTGAGATGTCCCCTCATTTTCCTTCTTGCTTAGATCTTTAAGTTCCAAAGGCTTACTAGTATTTTCTTCTTGTATTTCCACAATCTCATTGTCACCTACAAGATCATCAATACTACAAACATCCTTTCTAAGATCAAGTGAGTTTGATTCATCAAATACCACATGCATCGACTCTTCAACTACTAGAGTTCTCTTATTAAAGACCCTATATGCTTTACTAAAAATAAAATAGCCTAGAAAAATTCCTTCATCAGCTTTAGAATTAAATTTTTTAAGATTGTCCTTGGTGTTCAATATAAACCACTTGCATTCAAATACTTTTAGATATAAGATTTTAGGTTCTCTATTATTCCATAACTCATAAAATATTTTATTTAAAATTGGTCTTTTGAAAACTCGATTTGAAATATAACAAGAGGTGTTAACGGCTTCTGCCCAGAAGTATAGAGGTAAATTATACTCATGAAGCTTTGTTCTAGCCATTTCCACAAGAGTTCTATTTTTTCTTTCAACTACCCCATTTTTTTGAGGAGTTCTAGGAGATGAAAATGTATGAGAAATACCATTTTCATTAAAATAGTTTTTAAAAAATTCATTTTCAAATTCAGTTACATGATCACTTCTAATAGAAGAAATATAAAAGCATTTTTCTTTTTTAACTCTTTTTGCAAACTTTTCAAAAGCTTTAAATGCATCATTCTTATGAGCAAAGAAACATACCTATGTAAATCTAAAGTAATCATCAATCAATACATATGCATAGTGCATTCCACCAAGACTAGCAACTCTAGTTGGTCTAAATAAATCCATATATATAAATTTAAGTGGCCTAGAGGTGGACATTACATTTTTTAGCTTAAATGAGGACTTGGATTGTTTTTCCTATTGACAAGCATCATAAGGTTTATCCTTAGTGAATTCAAGCTTAGGTAAACCAATTACAAGTTCATGTTTACAAAGATCATTAAAAAACTCAAAATTTGTATGTCCTAATTTTCTATGCCATGTTTATATGTCATGGGAGATAAACACTAAGTATTTTATGTCTTTGTTATCAATTTTATTCAAATTAATGACATAAATATTGTCTACTTTTCCACTACTAAAAATAATTTTATTTTCATCAAGACAACTAACAAAGAAATTTTTAGGATAAAACTTTATTTCCCATGTCATATAATTGACTTATACTAAGTATATTATGTTTAAGACCATCAACAAATAACACATGATGTATATATAACGATTGAGGATTATGTATTTCTCCAATGCTAATAATTTTTTCTTTTACATTATCTCCGAAAGTAACGTGTCCTCCATCCTTAATATCAAGTTTATTAAATTGTTCTTTGTCTCTTGTTATGTGCCTTGAACATCCATTATCGAGACACCACTTGCTTTTTGTTCTTGTGGATTTCAAGCACATCTACATAATACAATTTAAGTGTTCTTTAACCCAAATCTTTCTTGGTCTAAGTTGGTTAGTTTCAAGATAATCTGTAGGAAGTAAATTCATATGCAGTCTTCTATAGAAGCACACATTGTTAGTATGTCCTTTAATCATGCAATAAGAACATACAATATTTTTGAATTTATTCCTTTTAGAATGAAATGCTTTCCTAGTGTGTGCAACATGCCTTTGGTATTGTGTGTATCTCCTATTATTTTATGTCATTAAGTGAGACATGCATTGACAATGGTGTTGTGAATTTTGATAATTTTATGCAATATGTTTATATGCTTTGTATTGTGTAACATGCTTATTATAATTGTGTCTAATGTACATATAAGCATGTTTGGGTTTAAGTGCTCTAGTTTGAGCCTTACCTCTTTGTGTTAATGAAGGATGAATCTTATGAGACTTTCCTTCGCTATTTAACACATGAGATCTTTTAGCTTTGAAAGCTTGAGTCTCATTTGATTTAGAGGTTGAAGGAGCGGAATCATGTAAAGCTTTTACAAAATTAATATATGATGAAGATGATGAAGACATTACATTCTTATATCCAATTCCATGGGTATCTCCATGAAATTTTTGAGAGTCCAAAAGACTATCTAAAGTTTCTTTGCCTCTCTTAAATTTAGCAATGGAATTCGTTAATTCTAAGACCTCCTTAGAAATCTTATGATTTTCATCATTTGCTTTCTTAAGTTGATCTTCCAAAAAATTAGAAGATTTTACATCACTAACAAGTTTTTCGTTTGATTCAACAAGTTTAACAAAATTAATTTTTAAAATTTATAATTCTTTATTTAAGCTACCTAACTCATGCTTACAATATTTCTTCTTAGATAATAAACTTTTGCATTTAATAAGTAATTTGCTCACAGTAGAGCTCTCATCATCACAATAATTATCACAATCATCAAAGGAAGAATAAGAAGTAGATGGTACCTTTTTTTTCATTTTCAAGGGCCATGAAGCAAAGATTGACCACCTTTTATTGTTCTTCTTCCTCTTTGGATTTGGAGGAATCATCCCAAGTAGTTTTGAATGTCTTCTTCTTATCTTTTGCTCTTTTGTTCTTGAATTTGAGTTTGGGACACTCACTTCTAATATGTCTCGATTTCTTACATTTATAGCAAGTAACCTTATTAGTTTTCTTTTTCCCATCTCCTTCGAAATTCTTATTGAAGTCCCTTATTTTTTAGAACTTTTCTTTCTCAAAAACTTCTTGAAGTTCCCAGTGAGCAAGGTAATGTCACTATCTTCATCACTAGAATCTTGATGCTTTCCTCTTCACTATCTTCTTGAAGAGCTTTTAAAGCAATGCTCCTTTTCTTTTCTTATTTCTCGTCTTGTTCTTCACCTCTTTACTTAATAGTGAGCTCATGTGTTAATAGCTCACCAATGAGCATATCTGTTGATATAGTGGAGAGGTCTTGAGCTTCCTCAATTGAAATAACACGAGATTCCCAATCCTTCTTAAGTAGGATTCTTAGAATCTTGTTGTTTACTTCTTCCCTGGAGAAATGTTTTTCAAGTTTCTTAAGGGTTATGAGGAGAGCATTGAGATGATTTGTCATCTCCGTGATTGATTTATGAGGCTTCATTTTGAAGGGTTCATATTCATACATATAAAGCTGAACCTTCTTACTTCTTACTTAAATGTTGCCTTCATAGTGGTTTTCTAAGGTCTCCCACATTTCTTTGGCTGACATACAATATTGAAGCTTGCCTCCTTCTTCTCTTGTCATTGAAGAGACTAGAGTAATCATAGCCTTTTTATTTTTATGATTTTCTTCCTTTTGATCAATACTCTTTTGGCTTCTTGCAAAAGTAGTTACCACACCATCAATGATAGTTGTAGGTGGTTCCTAACATTTTAGGACAATGTCCCAAAGTTTAATGGAATCATAATCAAGATATAATTCCATTTTAAATTTTCAATGTGGATAGTCACTACCATCAAAGAATGGTCCAAAAGAAGAGATGTTTTGTGATTCACTCCTTATGATCTTGTATTCTTGCACTAAAGTACCTAGAATTCAAGCTCTGATACCACATGAAAAGAGTCCTAAGGCGGGGGTGAATAAGACTATCAAATAAAAATGAGAAAGTAAAAGAATTCTTTATAAGAATTAAATGGAAGTTAAGAAGGAAGAATGAAAAACTCAAAGATTTAAGGAGTTCAGATTCAACAATAATCCTACATCTCCACCTAACTTATCCCTAAGTTAGAATTTTCATTCACCCATAATCTTATTCATAAGATTGAGATTACACAGGAATTTTATAGCTCACTCTTATAACTTTACAACATGAGTTTTCAAGGCTCACTTAAAAAAATCAAAACCCAAGTGTTTCAATGGATAACATTTAAACCAATTCCTTTAGAAATAATTCTCACTTCCCTTCTAATCTAACCCAAGATTTAAGATGAAGAGAAATTTTATTTCTAACACACACCCAACTCTCATAAGAGTTATACAAACAAAAAATTATTTAAAAGAATTTGAGAGCTTAATGAATGCTTAAGAAAGAATGAATGATAAACAAGTTTCTGAAATTTCATTCAGCTCTAGAGGTATTTATACTTAAAAATATAGTTGTTAGAGGTACAAATGATCTATCCAATGTCTATATTTTGAATCATTGAAAGTGATGTTGTCATACAGCTATTCATGGATTAAAACCGTGATTGGCTGCTCAAGACGTTTGAATTTACCCATGCTTTTTCCTTAGAAGCTATAGATATTTAAATTGGGTTTCCATATCATTTTGAATTACCTAAATTTGACATCTTTATCTTAGGATATGTCCAAAATCCTAAGAGCTATGAAATTTGAAATGCAAAATACTATTAGACAGTTATACCCAAGTTAAAGCCATGATTTTCTCCTAAATAAATTTGAATTTTTCCATAATTTCTTCATGAAAGGTGTAGATATTTGACTTATCTTTCCATATTATTTTGAATCACCTAAATTTGACTTATGTAGCTTAGGAAATATCCAAAATACTAAGAGTTATGCAATCTGAAATGCAGAATACTATCAAACAACTATACACAAGTTGAAGCCGTGATTTTCTCCTAAAGAAATTTTAATTTTCCTATACTTTCTTCATAAAAGTTGTAGATATTTGACTTATCTTTCCATATCATTTTGAATCACCTTAATTGGACTTCTATAACTCAAAATATGTCCGAAATACTAAGAGATGTGTAATCTGAGATGGCAAACATATACATGGATTTTGACTCAAAATTTGCATACCCAAATGAATTTGGATTTTGACAAATAAGCCTAATTCAGAAAGCTCAAGATGTCTACTTCAAATATGAAAAAGATAATTTTCTCATTATAAAGCTCTAAGGATGTTAAAAACCTCCTTAAATCTCAAAGGTCCAATCAGTCCAAGATAATTATACTTCATTTTAACTTCCAATACAGCCTTAACTTACACACACTTAAATAAACAAATTAAACACTCAAAATTAAGTTTTTTAAGATCAAAATTAAGATTGATTATTGTTAAGGTGAACAAAAACCTTAACCATTATTAGTCACATTGTATTTGTTAATCACTGGTAGTAATAAATTTGCACATTGTTTTAATGCTAATTGGATGTTACTTAAATTGCAATTAACTTGAATGTATATTAGTGAGTGTATTTTTTAAGGTGTAGGGATGGATCCCTACATTCCAATTATTAATTTACTGATAGAACTAACAAATAAAGTGAAAGTCTAATATATCTATGATAAAATTAAATATTTACATAATAGAGAAAAAAATAATAACCAACTTAACTAAAAAGAAAAGATAATATAGGGAATGGTTTATTTCTATTTCATTTTTTTCATCATTTTTTCTAATTCATACTTAAATGCGCAACATCATGTTTTCAAATTCATTCTTTTTTATTAATATATTTGCACTATTTTAATTATCAATGTTTGTACATGATTATTATAAAATTGGCACCGATCTCTTTGTATTAATAAAAAAAATATTATGAGGATTAGATTGATAGGGAATAGAATTTGATACATATTATATTTAGTTCAATTTCATAAAAAAAATTATTTTATCTAACATTATTTACAAATAAAATT
The DNA here is from genome assembly GCA_947683625.1 of Mallotus nudiflorus. NCBI lineage: Eukaryota > Viridiplantae > Streptophyta > Magnoliopsida > Malpighiales > Euphorbiaceae > Mallotus > Mallotus nudiflorus. The sequence goes on along the minus strand of CANTUR010000166.1, from coordinate 4,903,192 downwards.
ATATGCTTGGTTGTCATAAACAAAAATTACAAAAATGTATTTTATATAAAATAAATATTGTTTTTAAAAAAACTTAATATTTAGCAAAAAAAAATCTATTTCAAATTAAAAGCAACAAATAAAACGAAAAAAATATAAAAATTAAAATTAAATTTATCCTGGTAAAAAAAAAGTTAAATATTTAAAAAGTTCTTGAAAGTAAAAAACAAAAAAAGAATTTTTATGTTTCCTTGTAGCTTGGCTATAACTAAACGAGCAGAATTGTCACGAGCAGTTCATTGTTTGACTCAATAAAAACTTGTACAAGCTCGTATATTAAAGTACATTTAATAAATGAGTCGAACTCAAATTATATAAATTTTGGCACGTGAAGCTCGCAAACAGATTCGAATAAAAGTTCGTGAGTCAACTTATATTTTTAATGTTTAATAATTTGATTTTAGATATATAATATATAAATTTGTATTGTGAAAAATATTTTAGAAACTACTTTATTAGAATAAAATCATAAATTTTATTAAATATAGTATGATTTATTTAGTAAATAAATTATTTTTAATTTTTTAATGTATAATTTTAATTTATAGTTTATATTTTTTAAAATTTATTTAGACTTATTTAAACTCGTGAACATCTATTGGCATAACGAGATCAGCTCGATTATAAACAAATCAAGTTTAAACTAGTCAAAGCTCGACTCGGTTCAATTACACCCCTACTCATAGTTGGGTGGAGTATAGTTTTTTGTGCATTCACAAAACCAATTTGAATCCTAGGACATACTTCATAATTCATAGAGCATTTTCATCTCTCATAAGCTAAAACGTCAACTTCTATTGCGTTTGCAAAAAGATAACGTGGAAAGCCATATTTTCAAGTTTGATGATGTGTCAAAAAAAATTATAAGTATGCGCGATGATGTATCCTTTGCCATGATGTGTCAAAAATGCATAAACAATACTAGTACACTTTATTTGCACTTAAGCATAAAATTGTTATATCATCTATCACATATGTAAAATGAGTGATGTATCATACCATACATTAGCAAGTATAATGACCTATAAGTGACATCCATGCCATATTTGCACATGAGTAGATATGCCATGTGCCATGTCTGAATAAGTAGTGATATATCATGTGTGAGCAAATGACTTGTACTTTGCCACCTAAGCAAAAGAGTGACCTATAAATTGCCACATAAGCATATGAGTTGATGTGTCATGAGCCATAAATACATAACAGATGATGTGTCTTATGCCACGTATGCAAACTAGTTGATGTGTCATGTGCCATGTATAAGAAGGACTATCATGTCATGTGTAAATAAATGACGTGTTCTTTGCCATGTAAGCAAAAGAGTGATGTGTTGTGCCATATAAAGTAAAACAAGTGACTTGTCATACATAAGCAAGTGAAATTCCCTTTTCTCTCATCATGTAAGCAAAAGAAATGACATGTCTTATGCCACTTAAACATGTGAGTTGATGTGTTATACGCCATATATGTAAGATAGATAAGGTATCTCATACCACATTTGTAGATTAGTTGACTTGTCATAAGTCACCTTTGTAAATTGGATGATGTGTTTCATGCCTCGTATGTCTTTCAAATGACGTGTCTCAAGCCATATTTACAAGTTGAATGATGTGTTCATGCCATATTTGCAATCTATTGATGTTTTTCTAGTCACGTATGCAAGTGGGATACGTGGTGTGTGCCACATTTACATTTTTGGTGTCTTTTCAGACAGATGTCTTGGCTCTGCCACGTATGCATTTCATGTAAAATGTCTCATGACACTTATGCAGGTCAGTTGACGTGTTTATGCCATGTCCCCATGTCCTATGAGATGTCTTTTGCCACGTTTGCAGATTAGATAACATATATGCAACAACGTCGGTTGGCGTGTGGACAGGTGATGAGGTGTGAGAAGACCTGGGAGGATGAGATGACGTGGTATTTGGATGGTTGGAGATGAAAAAGAGCAGAATGAGAAAAACGAACACAAACGGCGCACATTAGTCAGGGGAGGTATGCTCATCCGGTTCATCCATAAAGCTGAAAAAACCCAAAACATGGATCCAATATAACCAAAAGCCCTAACTTCCCTGTGCTCTTTGGAAATTACTACGTACGATTTGATTTCATTTACATCAAAACAAACAACAAATATAAGAAAAAGGAAAAAGAAAGTCCCGCTGGGTATTGCTGAAGCTCTGATTCGGATTCTGATTCTGATTCCTATATATAAATCTATAGGCTCATGACGATACCCTCGATTCTGATAAAACCCTCTAATAACTTTTCTTCAAAACCCTAAAAACACTTAGCATCAACTGGATTCCTCTCTTCTCTGCTCTTTGTTTTTTTGTTTTTTTAATTGTCGAGTAATTCGCGATGGCTTGGAGGGAGCAAGCGCTGTCTCTCCTGACGGCGGCCAATAACCATGGTGATTTAGCAGTGAAGCTGTCTTCATTGAAGCAGGCCAAAGACATTTTCTTGTCAGTTGAGCCGTCTTTTGCTGCCGAGCTTTACCCTTACTTGCTACAACTCCAATTTTCGCCAGAGGCTCTCGTCAGAAAAATGCTCCTTCAGTCCGTCTTCTAAACCCTATTGTCTTTCTCTATTTCTCTTTCTTTCTTGTCTCAATTTAGGGTTATTTTTCTTGAATTTCTTTGTCATTTTCGGATAATTCTGCACAATTTTTGAGTTGCTATTCTGTTGCATTACCTCCTGCTTTATTGAATTTTTTTTTTCTTTCAATTTCTTTTTAATTTATTGAAACATGACTCCATTCGCTCCCTGGAATTAACAAATGTGGTGAATTGCATTTGCATGCATGGTTTGAGCTCATGAGCATCGTGAACGTCGGGGCAATGATATGTCCTAATTGCTGCTTCATCTGCCAGGCATATGTTGAGTTTCATTTATTTTTCATCCTCTATGTCTGGCAGGGTAATTGAAGAAATTTGTTTCAAAGCAATGGAGCATTGCTCTGCACTCATGCCTGTCTTATTGGCATTTCTGAAAGATACTGCCCCTGATATTGCAAGGCAGTCTGTTGTTTGTGGCACACAATTATTTTGTGCTGTTCTAGAGGAAATGGCATTACAGGTGTCTTCTCAGTCCCCTGTTTTTAATTTTGGTTTAGTCTCTACTTTCTAATTTAAATTGCGTTTGATCTTTACATGGCTTTATAAAATGTTTTATCACTTTGATCTTGCTTGGCTTTATTCATTGTGAACACATTTCCTCGTTATCCCCCACGTTTTGTTAATTGTAAATGGTGCCCTTCTTTTTTGGTTCCTTACTACTATATCTCTTTAATCTTTTAGTTTCATCGGCGTGGTAAGGTGGAACCATGGCTTGAAGAACTATGGATATGGATGCTTAAGTTCAAGGATACTGTATTTGCAATTGCACTTGAGGTACATTCTATTTGCCCTTTTTTTTTTCTTTTTAAAGAACATGTACCCATATGAGCATTAATGTGTTATCAATCTACATTTTAACAGATCATATGCTAGAAAATTTTTACTTTCTTTTGGTGATAGTGGCTGAAACTATTGGTGACAACACTTCCAACTAACTTGAGAAACATGAATGTCCTGGGTGAAGGACATTTAGTAGTGTTTTCAGATTTATTTTTCACTGAACATTTCAAATATTTTGCTAATCTAGATTTCTTTTTTTTTTTTTTTCTTTCTTAAAACCCAACTGTAGCCTGGTTCTGTTGGGACAAAGTTGCTGTCGCTTAAATTTTTGGAAACGTATGTGTTGCTTTTTACAGCCAATGCCAATGATACTGACAAGTTTGTTGCAGAAGGTACTGCATTCTGACCCTTAAGAATTTAAAAGGTTACCACAGGGTAATTTGATTATTGCATTTCCAGTCCAAGTCTTTTCAGGACTTTAACCTATGTCTTTTTTTTTTTTCATGTTAATTTCTATGCTCACTTGGCTCTATCTATCACAGGAAGCAGACGGTTATTTAATGTCTCATGGCTCGCTGGTGGCCATCCTGTTCTGGATCAAGTTGCACTCATGTCAGATGCTGACAGGACACTTCATATTCTATTGGACTTTTTGCAGTCACCTGGCAATCTTCCTGGTCCATTGATAATTGCAGTTGTAAATTGGTGAGGTTTCAGATACCAATATTTTATTCATCTGTGTATTTATTCACTACTTAGTACTTGTTCCATATATTTAATCAGTTGAGCAATAGCAATCTCTTTATTTTTTCCCCATCTCAGTGTTTCTTAATCGAGCTTTGTATCTTGTCACAGGATTATGGAATCTTAACTATAATGATGATTGAGAAATTGGTTATTAAATTATGTTGCTAAAACAGGAAGGCAAGGTTGAAATGAAAAATAATAAATGTTTTTCAACTTCTTGAAAGTATCTAATTGATTCTATAGATGCCATGCTGTTCTCCTGCTTGGGTCTGAGTCCTTATACAGGAGTTAAAGTTTTGGTTGGTCTGAATTTATGTTTCTCTGGTTTATATTGCCTATCTACTATAGACATTATTGTTTTATCCTTAGCCTCAGATTTTACTTGGGTTTTCACCAACTGCAGAACTCTGCCGTTAAGCACACAATTGATTTTGTATGTGTTGTGTCTCTACTTCTTGTCATATTAGAGCTTAAATTTGGATTTTCCATGTTGATTTTCTTTTGCTTTATATTTCCTAAATATGGAAGAGTTTTTCTTTTTTAATTTTTTTTTTATCTTCTGTTTCCGCAAGTCTAAGAAAACATATTGATATAGGGAGTAAACTGCATGCTGCCTTCAGTTAAACTATCTCAAAAATTTTGGAGGGATAACTGAAGCTTGGAGACAGGTTGTAGTACAAATTCAACTGCTTGTTTTTGGTATCATTGCAGCATGCTGACCAGCTCTATCTTATGAGGAATTGTTGGGCTTGGATACTGCCGCATTGGTGGTTCAGATAATTGGAGTTACAGGACTATTGGCCAGTGATAGGAATGGTCAACTGATGGTAAAATTGTCATCCCAGGTGCTGAGAGAGACTGGGTTGTCAAGCAACGCAGTTTATGTTTTGTAAACTGTTAAGGGGGCTTGTTACGTTACTGTTGTTTGAGATTCTGTATGCACATACAGCTTATGATTACTAAATTGAAATTGTATTATTCTTTTTTTATAGTCGATGCACATTTAATACCTTAAATAATCAAAATTTCTTTTTAACCAGGGATTGCCCTGCTATAAACCTTACCTGATTTGTTTAAATAGTGCTGCATTTTCTTTGTGGAGTTATATCTTTTTTATATTTGCTGCCTTTTAATGAGCAAAAATATCTCAGTCTAATACTTACTGGTTCTACTCTGTTAGGTTGTTATTTACAGAGTCAGATATGAAAATTTATTATCTCAACCTAATAAAATATTATGCTTTCACTTTTTATAGACCTGGGGCTTTGAAATCTTACTGTTATCACATGCTTGTTTCAACAAACCTTGATGCTGAAGGTATTACTGTCTCAGGATGGTTTCCAATTTTAGCAATGGTTTTTAGCCCCACACCAAGTAGTGGTGTGTGCAGAAATAAGGCTTTGAGATAAGTTGTTTTTGCTTCGAAAGTTACGTTGATGGTTTTAGATTTGAGTTCTTCTAGAAACAATGATCTAAGATTGTGAAAGTTCTTGATGCGCATTGATTTATTACTTGTTATAGTTCATTTGGTGGACTAAATGGAAGAAATTTTGTTCAAAACTCTTATCGGATTTAACTAAGAAATTTTATTTCTATCATTATTTTGTTTAAACTTCCTTCAAAATATTCTCATTCTAGTCCATGGTTCAATTTATGAACTTTGTTTTTATCATTCCATTTTATTTCTGATCAGTTATAGTTTATGTAATCATATTTTTACTTCTTCAGCTTTCAAGTTAAAGACAGAAGAATCTTTTTAAATGATGATTTTTTTTTTTTTAGTGTAGTTGAAGCTATAATGGTATGTATGGAATTATATATTTAACCATCAGATGAGGAATTGGAAGATGGCACAATATTTGTATTGTGCAGGTTTTGGACTTGGAAACATATTTTGGGTATTGCATTTGAATATCATTTTCGTAGATACTATGTATGCTGTCATGTTCATTAGCTTGTTGGTTTTCTCGTTGGTTACCACGGTGCTGTGTTTGTATATGGTAACTGAGTTGGCATATTGCATCAATGAATATGCAGAAAGTACATCTAGAAACTAGGACACTAATAAAATTTGATTTGATATCAAGCTAAATTAGTTTACACACGAAAAAAATTGAAGTCATGAAGTAGATGAAGCAATTATAAGCTATTTAAACAGCTAACACAGAGAAATGTGTTATTTTATCAGGAAGACATAATCTTATGGAGCATTAATTTATTATGAAGTATCTAGCTGAAATAAAGTGTGGAAGCAATGTTGCCTACTGAAATCCAAGAATATTGACTGAAATTGACATTAGTGTTCTATTCTTACTATCTATGCTTTTGATGTGTATTAGATGATAAAGAAATGTTGTCTTATTTACTGCTAATAATTATAAAGATCGGATTAATTATAATGCTTCACATGAGTTAGAGGAAGCCCTCCGGTTATGGTACTTGCTTTTATCGTTGTTGTTGTTTTACTTGTTTTTATCATTGTAGTTGTCTTTATAATTTGATTCAAATGTTAAAAAAGTTGATAAGTTTGTGTTGATGATTTGAAACTTGTCAAGATTTTGCTTTCGTTGGTTGGTGTTATGATTGCCATGCACTTGTAATGGATGTTAGTTAGATTGATATTGACTCTTATAGCTGTAACATTTACTTGATGTTAACTAACCTGTAAGAAATGTGGATAAGTATCTTATGCTTTAGTTTTCACCTATGGGTTGGTTACCAGGATCTGATTTTGCTAGTGCTGCTAGATTTTGGCACAGTTTTGAGGATTGGTGATATAGAGTTTGACATGCTTTTGATAATGTTGATGCATATTATGTGTTGTTTGATAGTCATGTTCTATTTTCAGTTTTTGGCTTTTCCCTAGTTTTCCCTTTCTTTGATTTTCCATTGTTTGGTCATGAATTTTAACTGCTTTCCAAATCTGTCAATTGCTTTTCAAATCTTTGAATGGACTGTGTGCACTGTATGGTCAGGTGTACAACTGTTTATTTAGTTAACAAGTATCAAATGTCTAGTGTGTTGGTTCTGGTATGTAGATTGATTAGGAGGACTGGTCCCATTTGCTATCTTATTTTTTCTTGTATGAAATTAGCAGAAAGGCCCATTTTTATTGGATGTAGCAGATGTATTCGTTTTATTTCTTTGAAGATGGTATGACAAACCTTGATAATTATCAATAGAAATAGAATTTTGAAGTTTATCTCATTTAAATCTTTAACTAGTTTCTTGGTCGAGAGGTTCTCCTGCAAAAATTGGCTATTCAACAAGAAGAGAATATATCAATTTTGCATTTTTATGCAACTGTGATTTTATCCCTACAAATTGGAACAATGTTGAGAACCCTAAACTATTTTGACCAATATCATTGGGGGTGAACTGTCAGATGTTTGCTCTTGGGCAGTCAAGTAATGGTGTACCTGTATTATGGCTGGTGGTGCCTTTAGAGTTGTTGAGATTGATACAACATATTTGCTTTAGTTGTGATGCACCAGTGTATGTGGAGTATGTATGTGCCCTGCCCTTTTCTTGGGATGTCAATGTACTTGGCAGATGCTATACTATTTCATTAATTGTTCGAGTCTTAGTATGTAGGCGATTTCAATGAATTTGCTTCTTGTTTAGAGAAACAAAGCCATTTTTTGTTCTCTAGCTTCTATGTCACATTTGTGTACTGTATTGCTGAAAAATAGGAGTGCAGTAAATTATGACTTATGTCTGAAGCAGTTAGAGGCTGTGCTACTGTGTTGAGGGATGTTATCATGTGGCCAGCTGATTGGGTCACATCAGCAAAGATTATACCTAGTGAAAATAGTACTGACTTAAGAGTGAAATTTAAATTTGTATATTTTTACTTTCATTTCAAAATTGCATGTCTTCTTTAGCATATAAGAAGGCATGCTATACAGACTTCAATGCATCTAATTTTATCTTCACATTTGAAGGACTTGCTTCCAGGGAACCTTGTATTAGATAATTTTGAGGGATGCTATTATTGAAGTGTTGATTGTCGAATCATGTCTGCCAGGTTGTAGTAGAGTATCTTGCTTGGAATTTTAAGAAATTTTGCAAGATATATTAAGCAATGGGTTCGGGAGATCAGGAATTAGTTAAAAGGTGTGGGTTATACTGGTTTAAGATGGTTGTCAATGCCATCTCATTTCTCTTATTTGTACGTGTTCCATATTTTTTTGGTGAAACTCTTGTTATGAAAATCCATGTCAAGGTGGTCTTGGAACATGCAAAATGAGTCAGAAATTCAGCATTATCTCATTTTGCATTTGCCTAAAGATTTGTTTCTTTTGATCCTTTTTTTCTTTCCTCAAACCCATAACTCTTCAATTATCTGTTCCTCTTAAATCATGTGCGTCTCTTCAATTTTTTTGCCAATGTATTTTCAGTATGTCAAATTGTTCTCTTTCCAATAAATAGATATGTTTCTCTCAACCCCTTCTTTGGTTTTGCACAAACCTTGTGAACTAAAATGGCTCTATTTTTTTTTTCAACATATTTGATTTCATATTGGTCTTATGTTTTGTTCTTCTCCCTGATAGATCTCAATTACCTTGCAAAAATGTGATTGTTATCATTAATTTGTTATTCTAGTCTAATAACATACTTATCTATTTGACAGTCTTGCAGCTATAGCAAGGAAGAGGCCTCTCAACTTTGGTACAATTCTTTCTGCATTGCTTGATTTTAATCCAAATTCAGAGACAGTGAAAGGATGTCATACTGTTAGTGTCCAGTATTCATTGAGAACTGCCTTTCTGGGATTCCTGCGATGTCTTCATCCTACCATCTTTGAGGTGAGGCTACACCATAATATTTGTATATGACATATATTGATATCTGCTACACCATGAATGGGTCAGATTTCTGCCTGTTGAAAAATTTAAATTAGCATTTGCTGTTTATATGGCAGTAAAATGCGCACTATCTGGCTCAATTTTGCTGGGCAACCTGAAATCTTTGTAATGAGTACCTCCAAAAGGAAATCAGTATTGAGCTAAGTAGAAGTTTATGATAAAAAATTATAGGTTATCTGTTGCAGTTCTGTCAGCATGTAATAGGAGAACCATTATGTGCCAACATGAAGATTTTGTCACAAATCTTTTCTTCACCTGCACTTGAATGTGCATCAAGTCCTTTTATTTTTCCAAGTAATTGAACAATTTGATTTTAGGTGAAGAGGTCCCTAAAAGCCCAAAGGGTGACACAAAGTTGTGTTACCATGATTTATTTAAGACAGTTGTTTTACTGGAGGAAATAATAACTGATGCATTAGTGCATTGATACAATGTAATAGCTCCTTTATTCTAGTTTCCTGACAAATTCAGATTTGTTTTGGTTTCCCCTTTAGGCAAGAGATCGATTGATTAGAGCTCTACGTGCTATGAATGCCGGGGAAGCTGCCGATCAAGTTATCCGTCAAGTTGATAAAATGATTAAAAACAATGAGCGTGCTTCACGTGAAGGCAGGGTCAGCAGGGTAATTATTTTGTTGAATTATATCACAATAATTTCTTCTATTTCTTTACTGTCATTGGCTCATTGCTGTCTTTTTTTGGAGCTTTAATTGTCATTGAGATTACATTCTGTTTTCTAGGATGATCAACCATCAAGTCAACCTTCAATTTCAACTGATCAATTAAGAAAAAGATCAGTGCCTCTTGATCATGAAGAGCTTGCTAATGGTCATGAGGTGTCAGCTAAGCGAGTTCGTTATGGTTCTACTATGTCATCATCCATGCAAATAAATGATTCTGAAGAGGATTCTGTACCTGTCAATGGAGTATGTTCCAACGCTCCTTTATTAAATAGTGATTTGACCCCTGCAGAACAAATGATAGCCATGATTGGTGCATTGCTTGCTGAAGGAGAGAGGGGTGCTGAATCACTCGAAATTCTTATTTCAAATATTCACCCTGATCTGCTAGCTGACATTGTAATCACTAACATGAAGCATTTGCCTAAGAATCCCCCACCTCTGACAAGGGTTGGGAATGTGCCAGTAACTCGTCAAACTGCTTCTCTAAGCAGTGTTGTTGTGTCACCACCTGCTTCAACAAATTCTGCTTCTCCAGTTGTCACTGCCCCAGTACCTTTTGCTGCAGCAGTTGCTAACAGTTTGCCATCGACTGATGCATCCGCTGTCAATAATTTACCTGCTGATTCTAAACGTGATCCAAGAAGGGTAATGTACACATGCTTGTGAAGTAGTTTACCTCCTTTTGTTTATTTATAGTTTAGTATATCTTGTCAATTTTTCCAGGATCCACGTCGCCTGGATCCACGGCGTTTGGCAACGCATATTGGAGGATCATCTGTATCTGTTGCAGATGATACTGGTGCTACAGAACCTGAATTTGACAGTTCAGTTTCCTTAAGTAAGCCTATTTCAGCTCCAGCTGTGACATCTGCTGAGAACCCTCCTGCACTTCTGATGTCAAACAGAGAAAGTGATGATAACACTCTAGAAAGTCCATTGGTGCCTGATACTGATCAAGTAAGTTCGAAAGAGGAGGTTTTTAGTAAACCTGAGGAAATTGTCCCCATTTTAGAAGTCAAGGCTTCTTCAGATCAAGCTCTTTCTCCTTTTCACACAGTTGATGAGGATTCTATTGCTTCAAAGTTGTCAGACATTGAACTGGCAAATGAGGATGACAAATCATCTTTAATGGACCTTGATCAAAATTCTCCTACTGTTTCAAACTCGTCTATTCCTGAAGAAACCTGTCAGGATTTACCACAGCTTCCATTATTTATTGAACTAACTGAAGAACAGCAGAGAAATGTGAGAAACTTGGCGGTTGAACGAATTATCGAATCCTACAACAAGCATCTACCTGGGACCGATTGCAGTCTGACACGCATAGCATTGCTTGCTCGATTGGTTGCTCAGGTAGAGGCAACATGGTTTCTGATTGTGGAACTCTTTTTGAAAATATCCTTCTCTGATCGGTTGATGCTTTACTGTAGTTTATCATTCTTTTGAATCTTGTCAAGTGCGAATTGGTTTTATTTTTGTTATACCCAACTTTGTTGTGTATACTGTAATGAGCTGTCATACAATAATATAATTCTGTAAGAAATAATTGTTGTGTTATGGCATGAATTTTCTGTTGCTTAGCTATTGCTTCTTATTAACTTCATTAGAAAGAAAACTGAAAGACTGGTTTGTGTAGCCTTAGTACTTGGTAGCCTACAAGATAGTGCAGACAGAAGCTAAGCTAAGAGAAAAGTTAGGACAAGTGTAGGAAGTAAGTGAATGGCAACACCTAATTTTAACTTGACAGAAGCATTCTTATAGGGAAGTTATAGAATGTTCAAAATCATAAAAATCCTAAGGGTTTCTTGGCAACCACACACAGAAATAAAATAATTCATTCTACTGAGATGCAAATAAAGATGCTGCTGTCTTTGGCCGTAAACAAAGATGCAACTCTTTCTGCTTATGTGGAGTGATCAATTAAGATATGTAACTAGATTATACATTGCTTTGGACATCACCTTTCACTTTTTTGTTGGAAGAATATGACTTTAATTTGGTCTCAGTAGAACTTCACCTGTTAAATCCATGAAACTTCACTCCTGTTTCTGGTTCAGTTTGATGTTAGTGCAATCAACTGATGCTTTATGGTTATATTGTTCAGCATGTAGTGAACAACATAATAGGTTACTGAAAAATCTGAGATCTGAAGGTTTTACTATCTTTGAGGATTTTTTTTATTTATACCTGCTTGCAGCTGCATTTGCCAATTATGCAGTTTTTGTTTGTTTTAGATTGATGGAGATGATGACATAGTCGTGATGCTACAGAAACATATTGTTGTGGATTACCGGCTGCAAAAGGTATATTCTTTTTATCTGTTGTATCTGGAACTTTGGGTATTTCTCTGGAATTGATGTAAATATATTGTCAGTTATGTTGAGATGACTTCTTTGGAATTTATCCATAGTCCTAACCACTACTGGAGATCAGATATTGTCACATGTCCTCTTAGGCTTAAAATAATGTACTTTTAAGCTGTGAGCTTGAATTAGTGTTTCTATGCTACTTCTTTGGGGGGGCATTGAACAAAGAAATATGAGTTTTTTGTTCATTTCTTTTGATTTAAGTTTTTGTGATCTAACTTTTTCTTCTTTTTTATCAGGGCCATGAGCTTGTAATGCATATCTTGTACCATCTGCATTCTCTTATGATTCTTGATTCACCTGGTAGTTCCTCGTATGCTTCTGCTGTGTATGAGAAATTCCTGTTGCTAGTGGTAGGTACCCTTTCAGATGGTTCAATGTTATATCTTTCTTGTGAGAATTAGATTCTCATGACACTTTTAATGTAGGCAAAATCTCTGTTAGATGCCTTTCCAGCTTCAGACAAATCCTTCAGTAGGCTTCTTGGTGAAGTTCCACTATTGCCAGAGTCAGCCTTGAAATTATTAGATGATCTCTGCTGTAGTCTGGTTTTGGATTTCCATGGAAAAGATGTTAACGATGGTGAGCGTGTCACTCAAGGCCTTGGTGCTGTGTGGGGTTTGATTCTAGGTCGTCCTAATAATCGGCATGCATGCTTAGAAATAGCTTTGAAGGTAAGCCAATCATGTGAAATCCCATACTGCTAAACAGATTAGGATTTTTATGTTTTGATTCTCATATGTTAAATGCCCCTCTCTAGATATGGTATGTTAGTTGCATGCTGACACTTCTAGGAAATTATTAATTGTTTGACTGATGAAAGCAACAACAAAAATAGTGATAGCATATTTTTTCTGTTAAACTTTGCCTGATTTTGGTTTATATGATAGTGACTTTACTGAGTCTAAAAGGAGGTTTCTCAGTGAATTATGTATTTGTAATCAAAGCATAGAGGGGTGAAGCCTACATGAAATTATCATACTGTTCAGGAATGTATGAAGTACATACATATAGGTTTACAAATTTCAATTCTTATCAATGAGTTTCTATCCTGATGGCAGTGTGCTGTTCACTCACAAGATGACATTCGAGCAAAAGCTATCCGGCTGGTATGGATTCTTTTGCTCATCAAAACTCTGAAGTCTTGCTATTTTCTTCACAAACTTTTGGTTCGGCTTGACATTCGAAAATTAATTCAGTTTCTTCCGCATAGGGGAGAGCTGTATTTCATGTCTTATATACCAGTAGTCCTTAAACTTCTCTCTGTTCTGGACAGGTTGCAAACAAACTCTATCAAATAGGCTACATAGCAGAGAAAATTGAGCAATTTGCAACAAAGATGTTGATGTCCGCTGTAGATCAGCAAGTATCAGACACAGAGCCCTCACAATCAGGGTCCATGGACCAAAGAGAAGGGGAGGTATTTGCTGTGCATTTTTTTTTGACATCCTTCTCCTTGTATGTCATTTCTGCCAAGTTTTTAATATCTTAATTGTACATGAGGAGGAAGACTGCCACAAGTTCTGGTTGTGTATATCCCCTATTATATGATACTGGCTGCTATTAACAATGGAAGGCTTCTCCTCCTATATAGGAGGCATATAGCATTCAGTTAGGCCCCCTGTCAATTCATAATCGTAGTCTTCTGCAGTTAAAACTTATCCAACTATGGCTGTTTGCACCCATGACATTTTGGAACAATGAATAATAATAATAATAACAATAATACATTTGCAAAGTTGCAAGAAAACAATCTGCCATTTCTTTAACCAAACTGTTAATAGAAATAATCATATTGATTTCAAAAGGTGTACTAATACTATTGGTATTGACTTTAAACATGGAAACTTGGAAAATTAGTCTTCAACTGACAAATTTTTTATTACTGATCCTTTCCTCTCCCCTGTGGAAAACTTCTCTAGGTTGGAAGCCAAGAGACATTAGTCAGTGGCTCTCAAGTCTCAGATACTGGACATTCTGAAAATAACATGCAGAATGCACAACTAGCAGTCCAAAATATGTCAACAATGTCATTGTCAGAAGCTCAACGACTAATATCTTTATTTTTTGCATTATGTACACAGGTTTGTCTGTTTTTCAACATTATCAAGAAATTCAAAATTTAAGGCAAATTTAGCATTTTCTGCTTGTACTATTAAAGAAGATACTGACATAGTTTCTCTCCTTCCAGAAACCTAGTCTTCTTCAACTTGTTTTTGATACATATGGGCGAGCTCCAAGATCTGTAAAGCAGGTTGCTATTCATATATTGCGATATGTTACAACTGTAATATTTGATAACAGATTTGGTGTACACATAATAGGAGGTCTTTCCATATAGGTCACTTGCCAAATGTTTGAAAGCTTAAGTTTGCCTTTATTAATATTATTCTAAGTGGCAACCCCAATTATGCATCAGTAAGAAATGCTCATAGAACGATGCCGGCTAAACCAGTTCAACCATAGTTCACGCCCTGCGTGTAGCATGAATGGGGTTAGACTTATTATTCATTTGATACGCTGCTGTTGGCCATCATTCAGGTTGGTATGAGTTGGTATTTAGACCAGTCAAATCTGCTAAAGAGTAGGCAGATGCAAGTGTATAATTTGATCTCGTAGTCCATTACTTCAGGTCACATGCCTAGATTCTAGTTATGTATGCTGAATGGATTGTTGCATATGATCAAAATCTAGTCAGAGTTATGCCTCCCTTACCACGATCCACAGGATTTCTGTTTTTCTTTCTTGGGGTAGATGTAATTTTGTGCCTTGTTACCCCTCCTCTGCAAAACAATCTCTCCAGCTCTTTTTTTTTCATCTTTTTATTACTGAGATAGTAAATGTAATTGCTTCTATTGTTCCTTGACTCTTCAATTTTAACTTGGCTTTTGGAATGCAGGCTGTTCATCGCCATATTCCTATACTTATAAGGGCTCTAGGGTCAGCTTGTTCTGACCTGCTTCGTATAATATCTGATCCACCAGAAGGATGTGAAAATCTTCTGATGCTGGTAGTTTCCTTTTCTGCATCATCATGAAATCTGTTTCAACCTTGGAATTCTATTGCACTCTGATTTTCTATTCATGAATGATGCTGAAGTTTTTTTTTTTTTTTTTTTTTGCAAGGTGCTGCAAAGATTGACTCAAGAGACGACACCTTCTGCTGATCTAATTGCCACTGTTAAACATTTATTTGAAAATAAGTTAAAGGTACGCTTAATAATCATGGTTTTATTGAACTTTTTTTTTTTTTCAAATAATTGTCATCTTGGTCATAATATGGCTTATTATTCTCTTGCAGGATGCTACCATACTGATTCCAATTTTATCTTCACTGTCCAAGAATGAGGTCTGCTTCACTATTTGTTTCTTATTTTTCTTTTACTTAATTTCCAATTTCTGGTACAGTGTGAATGTTTCATTTAATGGTAGCATCTTTAGAAGCTATGGGCAGGCAGAAGTGATTAAATGTACAAATATTTAAGCAGTGCAAACTAAAAATTATATGACCTTGGGCTTTTATGAATCTTAACTCAAGTGGAATCATCTTTTTCCTCCTTTCCCTTTGAGAGTGAGATAGGAGTTCTATTGTATCTAAATCAGAGATTGCTGACAAACACATCCTGATTTTGGGCTGTCTTCAGTTGTGGAGGACAATTCTAATTCTTGTAATTCTGTAAAAGAACTTTCATAAGACTTGCAAATTATAGTCCATTAAGGTCCGTAAAAAAATGCCACTAAGTATTTAGGTTTGGCATTGGAATATATTCTTGACCTAGACACCACATGATAGAATTGGAGAATTATAACATCAGAATGTGATGATGGAGCTTAAGTTATATGGATACTGTATGTTCCATCCTCTTAACTTTTTTTATGCCATTTGGAATCCACATAGATGAAATGTATTTGGAAGTTACATTTGTTCGTTTCTTGGACATGGCAGTAAAAATAATCTCTCGAGTGTAATTTTTGCAACTTTCATGCATTGAAATACTGCCTTTGCTGATAGTTTGTTCTGTTGATTTTAGAATTTGTAGTTGGATTTTGATCATTTAATGATCACAGGTGTTACCTATTTTCCCTCGGTTAGTTGGTCTTCCATTAGAAAAGTTTCAGATGGCACTTGCTCACATTTTACAGGTATGATGATTTATACATTTTTTTTCCTTTTAACCATGCAGCATTGTATCACATTTTATTTGGCCTTGTATACAAGCTATTGGTGAGAGATTGGTTTTACTGTTTTGGTCATGCTGTTCTTTTGATTTCCGGGCACTTGTGCATTTACTTGGGGTTATTTTGTCTTTGTGAGGATAAATGATAATAAGCTTTTTAAACAGGACATTTCCTCAGCTTACAAGCTGGTGATGTGAATTTCTATATGTTATAGGAGGCATGCTAAATTTAAATAATATGGGATAGCTAAAACTTCTTTTAATCATTAAATTTGACTAATATTGACCTTTATGTTGGGGGGCCAAATCATCATTCAACACAGTTGTCAAGTCTTGATTAAAGGATTTTGATAAATCATCAACTTAAGGAATTTGGTTGAAAATTAAGAAAAATATAAACAATTTGCTTGACCTTTTCATCCTCATGAAGAAACCTAGCTAAAGTAGGAATGCTTTTCCTTGTTTTTTGGCTAAACTTGTGATTACTTATTATGCTCTTCCTTTATAATTATGTTTTCCTTGCAAAGGATATAAGAGTTTATAGCTTGCTTATGGCAGGGTTCAGCTCATACTGGTCCAGCTTTAACTCCTGCAGAAGTGTTAGTTGCCATACATGACATCAGTCCTGAGAAAGATGGCCTTGCACTCAAACAGGCATGCATTTTTGTGTTTATATATAGTTTTTTCTACATATAACCTTAGTTTTCTACTCGGAAGACTCTGACAATCATTAAATTTATTTTTGTTAATTTTCATACCATTGGCATTATACATGGACAGTTCTATACCTTAGTCTTATGTTTGAACATGTTGATGGTGTTGTCATTAATTACAATTTTGAGATGTAAAGAATTTGATGCCTGGTTAGCAGGATGGGCTTTGCAGAAGTTAGAACTTTTCTAGGCACCAGCTTCTTGTTTGTGGTTAAAAATCACCTACCTCAGCCATTCATACTGAGTTGTCTTTAGTTGCTAACCATAGGTGGACTAATTTTGCTTGGGTTCTTCCTTTATTTAATAGTTGGCCAAGAAAAATTTTTAAGTGGAGTTTAGCATAGATTTTTGCAAATGTGCACTGCCGAGTGATTTTCAGGGCATATTTTGGAGGAGATTTGATTTTTTTGTATAACTTCACTTCACTTATCTGGTTCGTAACTTTTTGGGATTTTTGTAAATGTCCCTTTTTCCTTCTTTAATTATTCAACTCTTGATGCATGCTAATCAGTGGTCAGGGTTGCTGAACCAGAAAAGTCGATGTTCTGTTTCACTTTGGGCCTTCAGTTGGCTACTCCTTTAGTTTTATTTGCTCCACACCTGCAGTAGTGTTTGAATGTTTCTATTCAATGTATTCAGATAACAGATGCCTGCTCAGCTTGTTTTGAGCAACGCACAGTATTCACACAGCAGGTTTTGGCAAAGGCCCTTAATCAGATGGTGCGTGAATCTTGATAAAAATGCCTATGGACAATATTCAGGTCAACAGTTGTACTAACTATTTATATTTTCAGGTTGATCAAACTCCTTTGCCTCTACTCTTTATGAGAACAGTTATTCAGGCGATTGATGCATTTCCTACTCTGGTAACTATTTTAGTTAATTTCTAAATTCGTTTAAAGTTGTGTTCATATTTTAGCTTATGGATGTCTTTTTTTACCTAGGTTGGCATCTCCTTGGTGCATTTTTAATCAATGTTTTAACTTTTCCATTGGAAAAAAATGACCTACCATCTAATGGCAATAAGGCCATTTATGGCCTGAAATAGTCAGTGTTATGGTAGGTTATACAGGTCCTAAGAAGATTTTTCACCTAAGTTTCAGTTTCACCACTAAATAAATTGTGCAATAGTTTAGATTCTTAGTAGACCTAATACCTCCCTGGCATGATTTTCTTGTGACACAGATTAAATTATTCACAACTCTATTGCATCTCTTATAGTCATTTACAGGTTTTCTCCTAGTAGGTTTCATTTTGTCTGATAATTGTTTATGGTTTGTTTTTTTTTTTAATGAAAGTAATTACTGCTGCATATGATATTCACTATGTTGTGGAATGATGTGGAAAATTGAAGTATAGTCATGATAATCGTTTCTCATGCTGATCACCAGGTTGATTTTGTTATGGAGATACTCTCCAAACTTGTGAAAAGACAGGTATTCTGGCTTGATAGAACTTTATTTCTTTTGAAATCTTAGAAACAAGTTTGAATATTATGCTTGCTCTTTTATTTTTTGCTTATAACACTTTTATCTCTGGTGCATATTTGGCATTCAGGTCTGGAAAATGCCAAAGCTGTGGGTTGGGTTCTTGAAATGTGTGTCTCAAACACAGCCCCATTCTTTCAATGTATTACTACAGGTATTACATGATGTATTGTCCAGGAGAAATTTCTCTTGTAAATTTTCCCTCACCTATGTATTCTGAAATTATTTTTATTATTGTTTTTCTGCTTGCAGTTACCATCTCAACTGCTTGAAAGTGCTATGAGCAAGCACCCTAATCTCAGAGATCCATTGGCTGCTTATGCAAACCAACCAAGTGTCAAGACGTCATTGCCTAGGTAAAGTTACAATGGAGCTGATCTACCAGTTTTGCTCCTGAAAGATCCACTGGGAAATTTATTTATATTATTTGGTGGTTTTAGAGGGCTGTGATGTCTTCTGTATGATAACTATTTTTATAATGAACCAGGCAATTTACAACCTTAAGAAGTGAATACATTTTCAAGTCTTACTATTTGTCTTTTAAGAGGAGTTTGGTTGCTGAAGTGAATTATGGATTATTAGCATATCGGTGGAGGGACTTGGTTGCCCAAATTGCTTAGTGCATGCTACTGTTAGGATTTGTGTGCCTACTATAAGCCAGAGATGGAAACTCTAAACTTAAATCGTATATTGTTCCTGTGACCCAAGATAGTAGACTACTTTTTACATAGTTCACATGATCTATTTGTTGTAAAATGCACCTCTGGCTCTTGAAAAATTATTCAGCCTCCATGGAAATATTCTGTGAACAAAATGGCTCACCAGGGTCTTTTTTTTAGGCCTTATTTTAAGAATAGCTTACCCATATCTTGTATAATAGTATTTAAATTTTGAAGTTTTAATGAAGTTCCTAGATCAGGTTTAGTTTGTGCTTGCGGATTTTAAATCCCCCTTTTCTCTTCATACGCTAGTTAGATTGCATACTCTTGTGATGGTAGCACTCCTTTTTTTAGTGTTAATTTATTGCACTGCATCTTGCAGATCAACGCTAGCAGTTCTTGGTCTTCTCAATGATTCACAAACACAGCAACCACTTGTCACCTCTTTACACAATTCAGACAAAAGTTCCTCAATTCATGGAGCAAATCTTACTTCATAATCTACTTTTATAAGAATTAGAATCTTGCCAAATTGTATAGCAGGCATCGTAGAAGATCATTCCAGATTTTGATCCTCATCTGAGGTTCCACTTGCCAGAAACGGGAAGAATTGTCTGCTTTCAGTGGAAGAGCAAATGCATATTTTGACTTCTTGAGTGAAAACTGGAAGTGGATGAGTTGAAGTCCATCCGAAGTTGCTATTTCAGTGAAGAAATTATCTTCAAAGAATCCCAATCCTCCCCTCTTCTGGCTGTCCTAATAGTGTACTATATCTGTAAACTCTTTAATTCATGTTCCAAGTTCTTAATGTAATTAATTCCTTGAAATTTTGATCTTCAGTTACAGCCCTATGATGGGCATTTTTTTTCATGGTAAGTGCACAGTTGGTCAGCGTGCAGATAAAGTCACCAACTGTGCCGTGGCTCGGTTTTAGGGGATTTACAGATGTGGTTCCTACTATTAGATCATGGACTGTAATTTGAAGGATGACTGTCAAGCTGCCGTTTGTGTCAACATAATGGCAACGTCCTTTTTATGATTACAAGGACTGACTTGTTCTGGACGATGACAATAAAAATATTACACCGTTTTTGAAACCATTCCATTGAATGGACAATGTGTTGTGTTTTTCTTAGAAGTGTGATATAACAATTGCAATGCACTGAATCTCAAAGCCAACTTGCAGAATTGGGACGGGTCAGGCGTCGCTCTTCGGAATGCTTTGCATTCTGCATGTAATCATTTTCAAACTTCAATAGCATACATTTCATTGGATTAAAACAGGAATGTTAGATTTTGGATGACTAAGTTTGCCGTCTCTTGCAAATTGAAACCATTTTACCCTTTTACTGCGGTACTCATCTACATAATTTAAAAAATAGTCGACGCATGACGAATTTTCAAGCCAACCAAAAGCGACCCTGGAGAACGGAAAAATGAAAAAAAAAAATCTGGTTAAAAATGCTGCGCTGAAATGAACGGTTGCACATAGCATGCGACTGAGGAATGGTTGGCTGACTATAGCCGCCACTAGCCAGCATATAATTAAACACCAAATACTATGGACGCTAGTATTTAGTTTAGCTTTCGCCTTACTAAGAGCCAAAAGCTCCAAAGCTGTCTTCCATGGACGCAATCAATATTATCTGTACTGACAAAAATGTATTATCAATCCAGTTACAAATACCAAGGAACAAGGAAAATGCCAAGAGTAGAGGATATCAAGTGGGAGATTTAAACCAGTTGCTCAACAGCTTGCTCTTTTCCTGATCAGATGAGAGAAACCTATACTCACAATACAATGAATGAATAAGAGGCAAGGGTCGCCCTACACAGTACAAACATCTTTCATTTTAGGGGGGCTAGGTAAAATTGCCAAAACTTAAACAATTAAATCCCCCACAATGCGTCAAACAAAAATTTACAACAAAAACAGGACTTTCGTTTCTCTGAAAGAATATCATGTTGGGAAAATTCCACAAATATAAAGAAAAAAAATCCTTTGTTTCTTTGTCAAAGGCTGCTGAGAATCTTTTAAAGCTGGTATGCTTACTGTTGATAGCAGCCAATGTAGCAACAATATGCTCTAATACAGACAGCCACCCCCACGGAGCAAAGGCACATAACTGTTTAACGGGTAAAATAAAAGAGTTAGAACGTTCTTTTTGCACAAAAAATTAACATATATCTCCTATAGTTACAAACAGGTACTCATTTAAGGCTGCCATTTGTAGGACTAACACTTCTCTTTATTGTTTCTACTTGTTCTTTTAAAAGGTTAAACTAATATAATCCAAATATTAACTTTCAACAAGGACCAATCTCCGAATGGTATAGGGTTGAAACTTTGGATCATCAAAATTTTGTAAAGGAAATCTAGTATATTTGGAATCAAACCTGTATTGGGATCATCGCATCAAAATTGCAATGTTGCCAACTCCATCATTGAACAGGAAGAATGACATCAAGGTTCTTCTGAAACAGCCATCCTCTTGGATATACAAGTTTATGGGCACCCACATGAAGATGCCAATTCAGTACCTTTGAACAGCCAGGAGGAATACCTTCCATTTGAGTTTCATCTTCCACCACTTGCTCTATGAATGTAGTCTCCTGTGGCAAAGTACAATATCAGTATGCATGTCAGATGGATGCATGAAAGAAACTGCAATTATATAATACATACTTGGAAACCCTCCTTCACTGTGTCTAACTGTCGAATTGGACTTAAAGAGGGCCATCGCCGCCTCTTTGGGTCCCACAAAATAGTGCTGTTGAAAGCAAATCCTGACATATCAACATGAAACCTTCGAAGCCTTTTGCTTTTCTCATTGGTATGCCATCCAATTACCTGAGTTCCATTGCATACTGGACCTTCCAAAATCGCTTTGTTTTTGCTTTGTGCAAGCATTGCAACAGGCCAAGTTCCAAACCGACTATAAAACAAGTGTAGAAATATCAGGAATTACCTACAGATGCATAAAGAAGGAAGAACTAAGACCTAAAATAATTGAGTTTTAATGTTTAAGAGACATAAACATATGTTCCACTTTATCAAGTCATTTACGCAACCTCCAATAGCCCAACAATTTTTACACAACTAGGGAATCATAAAGAGCTAAAAACCTACAAAGCAACTATTATCCACAAGAAAGAACACTGGGGAGGCAGCTTCTTTAATGAAATACAATGAAATTCAACATATGCTGGTTTACAACTAATATCCAATCAAAGAAACAGCTATTTACTTATCTATGTTACTTTAGCTTAAAACAACCGACACAAAACATAATCCACAAGTTACAGAGACACTACCAAATAATTCCAATATAAGATTGTAATACAGCACAATGATACAATACAAGCATACATATGGAATTTAACCGAAATTAAAGCTAAAAAATTCACCTAATTTCTCTCAAGCTTTCGAACAACGCAATCGAATAGACATTATCATCATCAGCAAAGTAAGCAATCCCGTCGAGCTTGTGCCTCTCTATGTGCTCCAAGGCCACATTCCGCTGATAAACTCCTCTATCCTTAACATTAGTCAAATTCTTGTCACACACCAAGTGCCTATACATCACCCCAGTTTTTCTCAACAGGTCTGCCGTCTCCAGCGACGCCGTATTCATTTCCACAACAATCCATAACAATGGAGGCTGCACTAGCCTCAGAACCTGCCCTAATCTATTCAAAAAATAAGCCTGATAAGCGCGATTGTATGTCGGTGTAATCACGATTAATTGCTTTCTAGGAATGTAATCAAATCTCGAAACGTAGTTTTGATCGGCGACGCCTAAACTAATGGCGTTTAGAGAAAAATCGTCGTGTTTAATGCTGCGATTATCGTCGTCGTCTAATTGAACATTGACATGAGATGGCTTGATCTCGAAAGAGAAATCATGGTTGCGGACATCATTATCCACGTGGCCAAACAAGAACATCCCTAGAAAAAACCCTAAAATGAAGAAAATTGAGCATCTGTAAAAAGATCTGCGAAAACGGTGCCGTTTATGGAGGAAAACAGCAGCGAGGAATTTGTGGAGAGGGAAGAAAGCATTGGAATTGAAGCAAGAAGAAGAAGAAGAGTTTTTAATTCCATTGTTAGTGAAAAATCTCTGAGAAGGAGAAGGAGATGACTGCGGAGAGCTTGTAGCCGCAACGCTGCCATTTTGATATGTACGGTCGTGGTACGCCGGTGATAGCGTTCGACGAATAGATGCCATTGTGTGGTTGGACTGAAACTACATGATCCAATCAAAAAAAAAAATTCAGGTGAAGAAGAAGAAGATAACCCTAAAATACCAAATGGAAGCGGAGCTGAGCAGTGGCATTAAGTTTAAGATCTCTCTGTAAAAGTAGTTGAATTCTGTGTGATTTTACCGCGGAGAGGAGAGGAAGGTTTGCGAGTTGGTGATACGCGCCAGCTGGATAATGCTGCGGGTACGCGCCATTAACCGACGACCACGTGCCCACTTGTTGATGAAAGAGCACGCGTCTTTAATCATTTGGTAATTAGAATTTAGTTGCTTAAAGAGAGTATATTATTGCTCATGATAATAATCATTGATCTACTCCTCTTTCCCTTTGTGCGCCAATAATTAATGGCAACGAGCGAAGTGTCTCCTTGCTCGATGAAGCTGATGCATGCCACTTGGAGTAGCTGGGTAATCAGGAAGTGTGTTACTGTTTATTTTTGTGTTTCTGGGCCTTCCTTGTTTCGACAAGTAAATTCAAGGACACATCTTCTACAATACAGGGCATTATGATGATAATAAATGGCGATGGCACGAACCTCAGAAAAAGATCTCAGGGTTCAGTAATACTGACCTAATTGTTCACTAGTTATCAACAACTGCTGTAAGTC
Source organism: Mallotus nudiflorus (assembly GCA_947683625.1). Lineage (NCBI taxonomy): Eukaryota > Viridiplantae > Streptophyta > Magnoliopsida > Malpighiales > Euphorbiaceae > Mallotus > Mallotus nudiflorus. Next base: position 4,879,185 of record CANTUR010000166.1, on the reverse strand, counting down.
ACTTCCAACAACCACCTAATGGAAGATTGTAATCAGCAAAATATGGTCTGTTGCTGTGTGGTAAAATCATGTGGAACACAACTATGTATATCTACAGTCTAGTACAATCTCTATGATGTTATGTGCAATTCTGGTCTGAATCACAGGAATTACAGGCTGTTTGTACAAAGTGGTTGTGGTGAGGCCCCGAGATGTCACCGGTTCCAACCCTGCGGCACCCACTAAGGTTTGACTTTGTATTTTATCGGTGGAATCTACTTGTGCGGTATCCCACCCTAGATAGTAGATATGTCTCCCTTTCCTCTGGCATTAACAAATCACTAGTCATGATTTCATGGGTATTAACAAGTGACTAATAAAAAAAAAATGGTTGTACTGATAAAAACAGAAACTATTGACAAGAATTACTACGAGAAGAGTATCCCATGATCATAATAAGATCAAAGAATGAGTAAGTGCAGCAGATGACTATCGTCAAGGGGTTGAACCATTTAGCCTACACCAGTGAAACATCCCCAGCAGGTATACATCTCTTTATAAGCTCTGCCCAAGACTCATTAGTCTTGTTGATGACCATCAAAGCATATTCCTGCCATTTTATGTGGATGATTAAACCTCTTTTGAGTCAAGGAAAAAACTAAATAAATAAACTACCATTGCCATAAACTTTTCATTGCTGTTGGCAAAATAAATGAAATTGAAAAAGCACGAAGGAATGCAGATATATGTGTCTGTATATATATGTATGTGCTAGCCAACTTGGTTAAGGACATGACACATCCACCAGTCAAAACTACCTTTCTTGCTGCCTTGTTGCCAAGACTGAATTTGTTTGCAGGTTTTCCGTCTGGAATTTTATAATCCCTAAACCAATCCCTCTTTGCGATAAGAGTACCCTGTCCCAGTTGTTATTCAACTGAAATGTCAACTCATTTGGTTTAAAACATAAAATAGTTCAAGTCTAAGAAGATAAAGACAGAAATCAAGAAGCGGGTTTAAGATACGAGAATTGTTTAATAAGTGCAATCTGGCCATTACAAGACATGACAATAAATGGCGAAAATTCTTAATAAATTTCTTTTTATGCTCAAGGAGCCTTCACAATTCTCATATTCTGCACTTTGGAAAGTTCTTAAAACAAAACATAACATTGTCAGGTGACTTCATTGTTTTAGCTGAGTCAAAAACTTGAGTCCTATTTCATGGTGTTCGGTGATAGCAGAGGGTTTGACGACTTGATAATTTCAAATTTTTGTTCACTTAAAAAGAATAGCATATATAGCCTGTTGTTGGAATCTTTTGAGGGCTGAACAATCTATCTGACATATAATCGGCAAACCAATACAAAAGAAAAGACTTCAGACGCAGGCAAACTATAACCAGACCATGGCATTTTGATTGTGAATTGTCTCCACACTTTTTGCAGAACATCGTAAAACTGTTCTGAGATACAGAAATAGTATATAGTAAAAGCATTGAAGAATTATTAGCATTTTCCTACATTCTAAATGAGCAATGCTAATTGCCTTGAATAGCGATCATAGAGTGATACCAGCATAGTGTCATTGGAAATTTATCATGGCATAAATTTTTTGTTTCAAAGTATGTAAAAACATAATAAATTATGAGTAGATGAATTAATATACATGAAACAATAACAAAGTAGATAATCAGGTGAGCAGAATATACCGGAAAATGCTTTTCAACATCATTCACAAATGAAGCTTTTCGGTCATACAAAGAAATTGCAACTATTTTCCAATCAAATTCCCCTTCATCAATTATAGCTAAAAGCAGCTAGTGGTTTGACCTTCAGAATCTAGCCAATCTCTCCCTGTCTTTCTCCTATCTCACCCACATCAACTGAAAATCAAAGAAATTAGAGAACATCTTAAAATTCCTTTAATACGCAATGCAACAACATTAATGTTGAGTCACCTATGTGTATGTATTAACATTGTATATAAGTATTACCCGGATCATTATCTCCTAAAGCACCATCAAGTTCACTATTGTCAAAAGATGGATCTTCCCAAGTTTGAGGAAACAATTCATAGTTCCAATTTATGTTGTAGCCGAACAAAGACTGAAACTTTTTAAGAATACTATCTTCTATATGCGAAACATGTAAAAAGAACAAACAAACACTTACGGGTAGTAAGGAAGTTTTCCTTTCTTAGTATCTTGCTTAATTGGAGTAAATGGCTTATTGGTAGCAACCTCCATTTCAGCACTTGTATCTTTAGGTATCTCCACAACAAAATTGAATATTCCATCACCCAAATACAATGGCACATCATGCCAAGGCGATATCTGCAGTGTTGAAACAAAAAGGTCAGCAAAAACCCATTAACATTTTGATCAAGTATTTGAAAAAGGAAAGATTTTTTTGCCAGAATGATCCACGAGAAAGAGCCTTTAATCAAGGGTGCCAGGATGGCCCTCCTCTTTGATTTGGAGTTGCATTGCATCAGCATATAGTAAAATGGGCCAAAAACCATACAAGCATGAGGGCCATTTTCCTTGTTTTAGAGGGGAAATTTCATCATGTACCATTCAACCCATTTAATTTCCTTCATGACAGGCTTTTTTTTTCTTTCATTACTTTCATTTTTTTTAATAAAAATGGGACATTTTTTAAAACCTTACTTCATTTTTGGTATTCGGCGTATTTTTTTCTTTTTTTTTTTATAATTCTTTTTTTTATCTATTTATTATTTTTAATCATTTTTTAATTTAAATTGATTGTATATTTTTTAATTTAAATTGATTGTATGTATTTATTTAATTTTTATATTTTAAATAATTTAATTTTATATTCTAAATAATAATTTTTTTATTATGACACTTACTATTATTTAGAACATAAAAATTAAGCTAATTAAATAAAAAATTACCCATAATTTTCAATAATTATTTTATTCATAATTATTAAGAATTTAAAAATTAAACTAATTAAAGTAAAAATTACACATAGTATTTAATAATTATTTTTTCAATAACAATAGAAAAAAATTATGAAAAATATCAAATAAATTATTATTTTTTTATTTATATTAATAAAAGTAAAAATTATATTTATGATCTTAATTTTATTATTAATGATGAAAAAACTAAAAAAAAACAAAAATCAACAGCTGCAAAATTTTGTTGTTTTTTTTGGTTTTAGTTAATTTTTATTATTTTTATTGTTTTTGTTGTTTCTCTTTATTTATATTTCTTAATTTTTGTTAAAAATAAAAAAATAACAATAAAAATTATGAGATATATAAAAAATTATTATTTTTATCATTAATACTAATAAAAGTAAAAAATTTATTTATGACCTTAATTTTGTTATTAATAATAAAAAAATAATTTTAAAAATAGTAAAAAATCAACAAAAATCAACAAAAATAAATAGAAATAAACAACAATCAACAACATAAATTTTTGTTGATTTTTTATTATTTTTTTTTTGTTTTAGTTGTTGTTTTTAGTTTTTGTTGTTGTTTCGGTTTGTTTATTTTTTTATTTTTTCAGATTTTTTTTATGTTACAAATACATTATAAGGATTGTAAAATTGTTACATATTGATGATCAATAAGTATCAAATATTTAAAAAAAAAAAAAAAGAAGTTGATAGACATTTTAATAAACAAGTTAAAGTAAAAAAAATGAAATCCTTATTTTTTAGAAATATAAAAGTAGAAAATTTTATTTATTTATTGTTGTTGCAACAGTTGAAGATATTTATTATTTGGTTTAACAACAATTGAATATGTTTAATTCTTAATTATTCATTTGAAAAAAAAAGGTTTTAAGAGAAAAAAATATATAGTAAAATAAGTTGAGAATAAAATGAAGACAGTAACTTTAAAAAAATATTGAGTAAAAAAAAGTTGAGAAAAAAAATGAAGACATTAGAAAAAAAAAGTTAAAAAAAATTAAATATAGTACTATAAAAATAGAAAAAAAATGTTGAGCAAAAAAACATTTAGAAAAAATAGATGAAAACAGTAAAAAATATTGAGAAAAAATAAATGAAAACAATATAAAGAAAAAAATTGTTAAAAAAAATAAACAAAATATTAAAAAAAGTATAAAGTAAAAAAAGAGAGTTGAAAAAAATCAGTAAAAAGGAAAAAATGTTGGAAAAAAAAAAGATAACCCTAAAAATAAAAAGTGACAAGAGAAATAGATTATATTTGAAAGAATTAATTTTGTAAAAACATTTTTGAAAGTTTTTACTGTTAATAATTTTTTGAAATTTTTTTTTTGATTGTTGGCGCGTTTATGTAAAAACCCCTATTTTAGAACCAATGGAAGTTTTGTACGAAATGGAACCTAATCAAAATAAGTTCATTGGCAATGGGCATATGATAATTACTTCAAATGAATAAAGAAAAATATTTACCTATTGTAAAATGTCTTTATAGATGATGATTAATTGATATATATATACCTATTAAATGTTGAGAGATTTTTGCCACTTTTATATTATTATCTAAATCAAATTTGATTAGTTAAAATTTAGTGACTCTAAATATTAATGGTAGATAAATAAAAATAATTATGGGAAAAAGCTTCTTTTGTGGCATAAAATAGTGTTAGATTAAATTTGTGACCAAAATCCAATAATAAAATTTATCCTCAAGTTCAAAAATATATATATTAAATGATTATAATAGATAATTACTTAATATATAAATATAAAATATTTAATTGCTTTATTATTAGATAAATTTGAATAAAAAAATTATCTTAAAAGTTTGTTATATTCACCTGAATTTTCAATCTAGATTCATGCTTTGTTTGTTTGTAAAAAATATTTTTTTCCGAAAATATTTTCTTTTATTTTCTATTGTTTGGATTATTTACGTAAAATAAATCAAAAGAAAATAATTTACTAGTTGTGGATACTGTCAGTTTGATCGGCTTGCAACAAAAGTCTGATGATGAGAAAATTTGAGTTTTGAATGCAAGGGAAGCCTGAGACTTCTCTAAAATCGACTTGAAAAGTCCAAAACACTAAGTCAAGCCTAAGCCCATTGCCTTTTGGTCCAAAAGGCCTTGACCTGGCCTAGGCAAAGAGGCAATCGCCTCAACGAAAAGGCATCGCCTTTTCACCCTGGGCATCGATAATGCAACGCCTTATTAAAGAGGCGGTGCCTCTTCACACCCACCCTCTACAACATTAAATATTATTAATGGCAGTGGTTAGAGGCTCACCCACCCTGTGTTGAAGAGTTGGTTATTTTTGGATGTAAAAGAAAGGGAAAAAGCAGGAAAAGAGCCTAGGGAATGAAAAAAGGTAAGGGGAGAGGGTGAGAATGGTTTTTTGGAAAATTAAAAAAAGGGAGAGGGTGAGACTCTTTAAAAGGGAATGTGGGGGCATGAGAGAGGGAGGAGGAAGGTTAGTAATTTGGAGGGGCAACTTGAAAAGAAAAAAAGGTCTAAAAAAAAAAGAAAAAAAGAAACAAAGAGAAAAAAAGAAGAACAGAGAGAAAGAAAAAAAAAAGAAAAAGGTGAAAGGAAGAATAAGAAGAGGAAAAGACTTGGAAGCCTAGAAGACTTGACTCCCTTCAGAAGAGGAAGGACTCTTCCTGCATTCAAAGTCACTAACTTATCAACCAAGCTCCAAGAGCCTAATTAGGAGCATTAAGCACGTCAAAGTCAGTAAGCTTTCCCCTTCTTAAGCTTTAAATCCTTTATTTTCATTAAAAATATTTATTATTACTCTTATGTTTGGATTTTTGAATTTTATTGCTTATTTAAAGTAATATGTGAAGCATGATTGCATGAGATACTGAATATTGATTGTTGATACTTGTATATTTGCATTTGTTTCTTATTTAGTTGCATAATCATCAAGTTTCTTAGGATTTAAGAAATGTAGATTGTTTTTGCCTCTGTTGAGGAGGCGACGTCTCTTCATAGAGGCGTTGCCCCTTGACCAACATTCTGTTTGTTGTTGTCTTGATTTTCAACTATTATCTTGCATATTTTGGTATGATTTCCTTGTCTAATTTGTTATATTTTTTTTATTTCATGCATGATCGCCACGTTTGATCAAGATTGTTTTTATGTTATATTATTGTGTTATTTAATGGACTATTTATGAGTTTTTTTAATTTTATTTTTATGAATATTATTTGTTCATGATTTATAAATATTATTGTTGTTTGTGAAATAGAACTAACTCGTATTTGTTGTAGGAATTATTTGGTGATTTTTAAATCACTGGATGATTGTTTTATTTATCATTTTTAGATAGTTTTAATTTGTATAATTAATTAGTTTATTTTTGGTTTATTTTTGATTTGTGTATGGTTTATTTTCAGTATTTTTACGTTTATTTACACCAAAAGTTGTAATTCTTAATCCCTCTCCCCTTTTATTTGGAATGTATGGTTGTAAATTATTATTACTTATTTTATTTATCCTTTTATGATTAAATGTCGGGAATATAAGCATGAAATGAGACTAATGTGCAAACTTAAGATAAAATCTAAAATTAGGAACCAATCGCGATCAACATGTTAATAAGGAAATAATTTAATAATCAAAGATAATAAAATATGAAACATACACGGAGGCCAGCCATAAGGTGGGTGGGCATTCCAAAAGCCCATACCCAGTTTCTAAACCCGATCTCTGATGACGGCTTCTAAGAACCTCCATGGAATCCAATTATTATACAGTGTCTCGACTTTTATCCGGGTGGCGACTCCATCTCCATTTTAGGCCCCAAGCCCACTATGTATTTTCTAATAAGCCTTGAGCTCACACGAAGTCATGGTCGTTAACACTTGGGTACTTAACCAAAACCGCCGCCTATAGTGGCGATTCCACTGGGGAATAGAAAAAATGATTCCAAGTGTTTTGTAATTTATCATCTTTGATTATTTCTTCATTTCCTTTGCAAATTTTGCATTCACTATACATTTCCACACAATGCACTCCAAGTCCCAAATAAACTGACAATAATCTCTGCTTTACTGCCTGTGTTTCATTTAAACCTTGTGGTGAAGTATTTGATTATTGTCACTCACAGCATGTATCTATCCGCGTCGTACGAACCCTTGAGTGGGGAGACGTAATGGATGTATATAGCTATAGGAGCCAAAGCTCATTACCCAAGACTCAGCTCATGTAATGACCTAGCAATTTCCATTAGAATTTTTCCAAATGCATATGTGCCATATGGTAATCCTTTAAATAAGGCCCAAGTCCATTATAAATAAATCTTGACAAGATGGGCCTCTCATGCCTATTGTTAGCTCATTTCAAAAGGATTTTGACAAGTGGGCCTTTGATATCATTCTTTGCCCGTTAAAATGGACTTCGGAATTATTTAGAGAAATTACCACTTGTATGTATCATCTTGAGAGTTGTCTTGCATCCATCGATTTTATTATCCCCCGTTGTTAATCAAAACCCAAAATAAAAATTCTAGGACAAGAAACTCACCATGAACAAGTGTGTGGGAGAAATAAGGGTGGAAATACCATTTGTGAGCCTTTTGTCCTTTGATACGTGCATATATGTTTTTTTCCTTTTTACCAATAGGCTTGCATTTCATGCATACTCATCATGCATGTTTCTGACCCTTAATGATTACAGATATAGATCCACAATAATCTACCAGTTAAAAGCGATTTGACATTGGCCACCTGATTATAATTCTTAAATAGACTAAGATGGCATAATTTGATGCTAAAGCCTTTAAGGAATAGTTGAAAGCTAAAATGTCCAAACAAACCAGGATGATTCTGAGAGAAATTATGGGGGAAATGATGGGTATAGCTATAAGGGAACCACCAATACCTCAGCCACTAGCGCCTCAACCACTGGTACCTCAACCTCAACCATTTGATTTAAATGTCGAGGATCCTAAAAGGCAAGAGGTAGAGGATGATCAGCATACAGTATTAGCAGAACCTGTTATCCATCAGAAAGAAAATGCCTCAAGAAATGTAGAAAAGCCAGATTGGGCTAAATACCTTGTCAAGTCTATGACTCAAATGTAGTTAATGATGAAGGAAAAAGGGGATCAATGACCCAATAAGCTATTCCGAGCTGACCCTAGAAAAGGATGATGATCCCTTACCATGGAAGTTCAAATTCCCTAACATAAAGAAGTTCACTGGCACAGAGGATCCCCACCTCTATTTAAATTAGTATGTGACCCATATGAAGACAATTGAACTGACTAAAGCAAAGATAGTGAAAAAATTCCCTCTATCTCTGGAAGGAGCACCCATCAGATGGTATTATCCTTTAGAATCCCATGTTTAGGTTGATTGGGAGGAATTATATGTTGCATTTATTTAGCAGTATAGTCTCAACATTCATATAGAGGCTTCTTTGAGAGACTTAAAGAATGTAAAGCAAGAGTCCAATAAATCCTCTGTGGATTATTTAATTAGGTAGAGAGCAAAATTAGCATAAATAAAGCAATGACATGCCGAATCTAATCAACTGGTAATAGCTATGGAAGGTTATGTGCTCCCTCTCTCTAAGAAGTTAAGGGATTTAGGGATTCAAAACTTTGAGGAGTTATAAAGGTTTAGAGTACAAAAAGAATCAGACTTTGCGCAAGAAAAGAAGTTCTTTAATGGAAGATCTATAAATAAAAAAGGGTTTGGATCTGGTAGCGGAGTCAGGCCAAGCAGTAACACATAGATAAACACAGTTAAACAGTCCTGAAGATTTTTAATTTAGGTAGACCCCTCTCTAAAGTTTTGAAAAAACTAATTGAGAATAACCTTTTACAACCCTTACCTAAATGACCTCCTTTCCCAAATGCCGACCCAAAGATATACTATAAATACCATCAGAACATTGAGCATGATATAAAAGGCTGCACTCGCCTAAAACACGAGATTCAAGATTTGATTAATTTAGGCAAAATATCTGACCCAAAAACTACAAAACCAAACACCCAAAATAACCCTTTACCAACTATCAAAATGTACCGCCACAAAATCCCAGTATCCTGATGATCAACACGAGTCTAACAGAGGAACAAGTCATTAATTCCTTTGTTGATGTTGTACCTACACTACTAAAACCATAACCAAAAGACCTGAATTTGAGATAGTAGTCCATTGAGTCTCGTGTAAATGTGTTTGATATTTGGAGTTTCGATGATGAAGAGGGGGGAGCAATTGATTTATGGAAGAACAATGAGAGGAAAATAACACAATCTACTAAGAAATCGAATGAGGGGGAGAAAGAGGTGAAAAATGTTGAGGCAAAGAAAGAGGGAAGTGGTTCAAAAGAGGGATTAGAGAAAGATGAGAAAGCTGAGGAGATTATTGAGACAAAAAAAGATAAGAAAACTCTTGCCAATATTTAGGAGCTGCTTATAAACTCCCGAACTCATCAAGAAGCATTGGTTATGGCTCTTAATCACAAGAAGATAACTTCAATGCACACTCCAGACCAAATGATGGATTCGCTAACTAAAATCCCTCAGGGGGCAATTGTTTTCACAGATGGTGACTTGCCCTTAGAAGAAAGGGATCACAACAAAGCCTTGTTCATTAAGGCCGAAATGAAAGGCAAATTGACGTGTTGTGTTATGGTCGATAATGGGTGAGCCATTAATGTATACCCTCTGAAGATTATACCAAATCTAGGCTTGACAGTAGCTAATTTGAAGCCCTCCGATGTAGTCATCAAGGCTTATGATGATACGAAAAGGCCAATAAAGGGAACTTTCTGAGCTTTAGTCAAGACTAGACCCATTAAAGTTTGGGTTAACCTCCATATGATAGATATTCTTGACACCTTCACTATTCTTCTAGGAAGACCATGGTTCCATCCTTTGGGGGGAGTGTTGTATATTGTTCATCAAAAGATTAAGTTTCCACATAAGGGAAGCGTGGTTACTAAAATGGCCGAAACGAAAGCTGTATTTACTACATTGAAATTAGCTCCCACTGAAATCTCGAACAGCCCAAGTTTTTAAGTCTGCATGATTTATAAAGATGAGCTAAACCAAAAAATTGTAAGTATGATGAAAAGTATGTGGTTCATGCATGGGATGGGATTAGGGAGGAATCAACAGGGCCCACCAGAATTAATTAAACCTAAAATACTAATCTTAAAGCATGGGGTAGGATATCTAGAGGAAGATGAGTTTGATGAAGAGGAAGAGGCTAAGGGTAAGTCTAAGAAGAACAAAATTAGGACTAAGCCGAAGAAGAAGACACTCTAGGAAACATTTATAGAGGAAGGTACCAATTACCTCTACTAAGGAGCTCTTAAGCCTTTGATGATCACTGAAAAGCTAGTCCCCGGTGTCAAGACCTAAACCAAGGGCCATGACCGACACTAGGGAACAGGAATTCTTTCGAATCTGAAACCCGTAGCAAGCCTTAAAAGAAAAATATGAAATAATATAAAATAAATATACACCATAAATTAAATGATAAATCAATATAATAAAAATAATCTCTAACATATCATAAAATCAAATATAATACACTATTCAGAGAAAGGTCTCTGAATTTAAAATCACATACAATAAATATAAATACAACTCACTACTGATACAAAATATGATTACTGCAGTTTTCTAGAGTACAATAAAAAAAATTAAGTAGATAATTTACATAAAAGAGCCGGGACGGAAGAAATCCGGCAGATGAGTCTACTGCTGAGGTTTGAAGAAGAAGACTCTCCTGTAAAAATGTCAACTAAGGGGAGTTAGACCTCACTGAGTAAATTGTTATATATATATACATGCATTTCCTATATGTCAAATGCAATTAGTCATCAGTATATATAATAAATATATATATAGGCATATACACACAAATGCTGAAAATCACTTTATATATATAAATACTGAAAAATATAAGTTTATAAAGGATCAAATAGAACCCTATTTAATTGCAACTTTAATCAACCATAACATCACTCTAGTCATACAGGCTCACTTAATTCCAAACAAATTCACTTAATCCATATGGACAGTAGACTGACCCCGAGACACTTGATCAACCGAGCTCCAGCAGTCACACTATCAATCATATCACATCTCAATCAAATCAATCATATCATCTCAATCATATCATAATTTACTACAAGTAATCCTCATTTAACTTTAAATCTATTGCACTTGTATGTACACAGTCCTAGTGCTGCCCACTAGGTAGCACATTCTATCGATATCCTTCATTTAAAATAAACATTCATACAGGAAAATCATGAATGCATAATGTCATTCATAATAACCAAATAAACCATATATATACCAAAAATATACCTAAAATAAACTAAGTATATTTCAAGTATATATATGTAAATTAAATTCAAATAAATCATGAAATATACTAAAAATAAACCATTAATATACTTAAAAATAATTTAATATAAATTAGTAATATAACAGGCATTTACTTAGGAATATACCTAAAATATACTAAAAATATACCTACAGTATACTAATCTTTAATAAAACAATTATGAATTAACATACATTTAAAACATGTATTTTTCTAAAACATGTAACTTAAGTGCGATGTATATATAAAATAATAATTCACAGGTTTGCACTCCACGAGACTGGTTTAACGTTCCCAATCCACTAGGCCGCAATTTCGAAGCAACTAAACAAATAAAATAATAACAAAAATCAGGATAAATCTAACTTAAACCTCTAAAGAGACTCGATCTAAGAATATGAAAATCAGACAGAAACAAAATTGATCCGATGTCATGTTTTATGAGAATTCTATCAAAAATTCGGTAGAACCTCCTCTATAAAATGAACATCTCTCTACTAAAAAGTAAAGTCGGTCCTATAAGAAAAACACACTTTGAATACTAGAATTCACACAACCCTCGATTGGGATCCCGAACTATACAATTTCCCCAACCGAGGTCCACAATTCACCAAAATTCCAGATAATAAAATAAATACATTAAAAATAAATAAATTCCATAAATATTCTCAAAATAGAAAAAAAATAGCATATTTAACATTAAAAACATCAAAAATAATTATTTTCTCAATAATTACGTAAAAATTCCGAAAATAATAATATAATATTATTAAAAATCACATTTCTCGATAATTCAATATTAATTAATAAAAATTCACTTTATATATTCAAATAACTAAAATAGCCTAAATACATATTAAAAATTACTAAAAACCCATTTTATTACCAAAATAATATATAATATATTATTTGAAAATAATTTTCAAAAATTAGTATTAATTAGCTAAAAATAGTAAATAATTTGTAAAAATCAATTTAATACCCTAAATAATTATAAAATCAACTAAAACATAATATTTAACTATAATCTTAATAAAATTATGTATTTAAACCCTATAATACAAAAATACACATAATATACTAATATTACTTAAAAATTCTGTAAAAATTATATAAATGCATAAAAATTATTTTCTCAACATATATATTACTAATATTAACTAAAACACATTATTAAACAATAATTTCAACAAAAATTGAAATATAACCTAATTTTCTAATATTGACATAAACTAAAAATATTTATAAAAATTACATAAAAATCACAAAAATTATAATCTCAACACTAAAATTAATAATAACCCATAAAAATACTAAATCAATAAATTTTATAATTAAATAAATTAATTTATGAAAATTAATTAAATAATAATAAAATATTAAAAAATTCACAAAAATTAAAATATATTCCAAAAATTCAAAAAAAAAATATATTCATGGAGATTAAGCTACTAGAATCAACATTTGCAAAGGAAGTTGTCTGAATCAACCAAAATCAACCTAAAAAAATCGAAAACCCTAAAAACTCAAAACCAAAACTCAAGTAAAACACATAAATGAATGAATTTAAGCTTGAAAGGAGCTTCGATTCATGCTCACCGGAGCTGGGGGAGTCAAATGGCACCAGAAACGTGAAGAATGGTGGCTAGACGAATGAGAAACGATGATGAGCTTAACTTGCTGTTACTGCCATTTTCAGTTACTCCGGTGACGCTCCGACGTGCAGGCGATGACAGGAAGATGGGGAAGGAGGTAGTGGCTAGCCGGAAGAGAGGGTGGCACACCGATGGTCTTAGATCGGGATAGAGCGGGGAGGGAAGGTGACGGTCACTATGTGAGCGTGAATGTATGTATATGTTGTTGTGTTTGTTTGTTAAATGTGTTTGAATGTATATATGTTTTATATATATTTTAATAATAACTATATAATATAATAATATAACTTTATGTAAAAAGAATATCCACTACACAAAAAGATAAAAATATCTAATATTTATATATACACACATATATATATAACACACAAATAATAATAAACACACACACACACACATTATAATAAACCCTAATATATATATATATAATACATAAAATAACAATACAAATAATAATATAATTTAATAACAAAATTGAATAATGAAATTTAATTAAACATTAATAGAAATAATAATGTTAAAATAACCATGCAAATTTAACGACCAAAAATAATATTTTCATGTAGAAAATTTAATTAAACATAAAATAATAACAATTAATCACAAATAACGAAAATAAATCAATAAAATTTTTAAATCTTATTAATACTGTATATCTCAATATAAAATAAAATAATTTAAAAATTAGGGTTATTACACCCAGGTTCGAAATCTTCGTTGAATATATGGATAGGATTGGAGAATCTATTGTTAAAGAGCCTATGGTTGAAGAGCTGGTACTAACTTCGGAATCAGAGGGGGACATTCTGGCAGTGGAGCTGAAAGATGTTGTTGACCAAGAAGAGGAATTCAACTTCAAAGCCTTTGTCCTTGATTCTATTATGGATGTTTTCTATGATGAAATTGACTTTACTCTTTCTAATTTTTTTGAGACTTATGACATTTTTCTTTATAAAGTTAATATGATGAAATCTGATTATGCTTACTTGTGCGATGTGTTTCCTTATGGTTATGTTGTGTGTGATGATCATTTCATGCATATGTTTGACATTAATTCAATATAAATTGAATCATTTAATCTAGACACAAGCAATAACCCTAGAAATATACTTATTGCTTCTGACTTAACTCCTAATGAGAGAGAAAAAATGAAAGAAACTCTAAAAAGAAGACAAAGTATTTGCTTGGGACTATAAGAATATGCCTAGGATTGATAAAAAGATTACGGAACATAGGATTCCCACGTATTCTCACATCACATTAATAAAGCAGAAGAAGAGAAGGTTAAGGCCAGAATGGGCTCTCTTAGTTAAAGAAGAAGTAGAAAAATAACTAAAAATAAAGTTTCTATAAGTGGTAGATGACACCTAGTGCCTAGCTAACATAGTCACGGTTCCCAAGAAAGATGGTAAAGTCAGGATGTGTGTGGACTATAGGGACTTGAATAAGGCTTGTCCAAAGGATGATTTTCCTCTACCATACATTAACACCTTAGTCAATAATGTAGCTTCTAGCACCATGTACTCCTTTATGGATGGCTTCTCAGGATATAATCAGATCATGATGGCAGTAATCAACAAGTTAAAGACTTCTTTCACCACTGAGCAGGGTGTTTATTATTACACAATTATGTCATTCGGGTTAAAAAATGCAGGGGCTACTTACTAAAGAATGGCTACTACATTGTTACATGACCTAATCCATAAAGAGATAGAAGTATATGTAGATGACATGATGGTGATATCTCTTATGAGAGAAGGGCATTTTAAAGCCTTAGAAAAATTCTTGGCAAGAGCTGAAAGGTATAACCTCAGACTAAATACAAAGAAATGTGTTTTTGAGGTGACGTCTAGGAAACTATTGGGACACACTGTCAGTCAGAAAGGCATAGAGGTGGATCCGGACAAAGTTAAAATGATCAGAGAGATGCCTGCACCGAAGAATAAGAAAGAAGTTAGAGGTTTATAGGAAGACTATAGTACATCAACAGGTTGATATCCAAGCTGACGACTATTTATGAATCGATATTCAAACTCTTAAAAAAGAATCAGCCGATCATCTGGGATGACAAATGTCAGCAGGGCTTTGAAACTATTAAGCAGTATTTAATGAATCCTCCAGTTTTACAACCTCCTAGACCAGGGAAGCCCTTAATTCTTTACCTAGCAATAGAAAAAGATGTGATTGGTGCAATATTAGCTCAATAAGGAGTAGGGAGAGTAGAGCATGTTGTATTTTATATAAGTAAGAAGCTTCTAACCTATAAAGCCAATTACAGTCTAGTAGAAAAAACCTATTTGGCTGTAATTTAGGCAATAAAGAAGCTATAAAATTACTTCTAATCCTACAGAATTCAGGCAATTTCTAAGCACGATCATCTCAGATATCTTCAGCAGACTCCATCATTGACAGGGAAATTAGCCAGATGGTAAGTTCTACTTACTGAATTTGATATAAATTATGTGGCTAAAAAGGTAATAAAAGGGAGAGCTATAGCAGACTTCTTGGCCCATAATCCGGTAGATTATGGACAAGAATGGGAGTTAGAATTCCCAGATGAACATTTGGGGGCACTAGAAATTCAGACATGGAAAATGTACTTTAACGGAGCAGTGAATAGCAAAGGGGCAGGTATTGGTGCAATTTTAGTCTCGCCATAAGGAGAAGTAATTTCGATGGCAAAGAGGCTAGAATTCGAGGTCATTAATATCAAGTTGAATATGAAGCCTGCATTTTTTGTCTGAAAAAACTTAAGAATGCAGGAGCAAAAGAGGTGATAGTGTATGGGGATTTGATGCTAATAGTTAAACATATCTCAAAGGAGTGAGAAGTAAGGGAAGATAAACTAAGGCCATATTGGGATTATTTAGCCATGATCCTATTATCTTTTGCACAGTACAGATTCATAAACTTACCCTGGGAAGAGAATTAGATGGCAAATGCGTTAGCTACTCTAACTTCATCATGGGAAGGAGACAAGCTGGCAAAAATAAAGCCTCTTATCTTAGTAAAGTCCCAGATTCCTTGCTATAAGGAAATAAGAATAATGACGATCAACCCAATAAGAAGCCTTGGTTTTATGATCTACAGCAGTATCTGAAGATGGGACAATTCCCTAAGGAAACTGATAAAAAAGAAATAATGTCGTTGAGGATGTTATCTCGACAGTTCATTAGTTATAACAAGATATTGTACAAAAGGATGTCGGTTGGAGTGCACCTGAGATGCGTTGATGAAGGTGAAGCAAAGAAAATCATAGAGGCAGTTCATGAGGGTGTATGTGGGCCACATATGAATAGGACAGTCCTCACTAAAAAGATAACTCGTCAAGGGTACTTTGGCTAACTATAGAGGCAGATTGCTTGAAATATGTAAAGAAATGCCACAACTGCCAAGTGTATAGTGATGTAAGCCACCTGCCTTCTAAGGAACTACAAGGATTGACCTCTCCTTAGCCATTTACAGTCTGGGAAATTGACATTATCAGAGAGATAAGGCTGAAGGCATCCAATGGTATCATTACATTATCATGGCATTTGACTATTTCTTTAAATGGGTAGAAGCTTAATCATTCATAACTATAAGGGCGAAACAAATAGCCAAGTTTATAGAGAAGAATAAAATTTACCAGTATGGGTTGCCTCATCATGTCATCGGTTATAATGGTGTTTAGTTTAGGGAAAAAACAACCACCCTATTGGAAGAATATAAAATTAAGCATCATATATCATCCCCTTATAGACCACAAGCGAACGGAGCTGTAGAAGCAACAAACAAGAATGTAAAAAGAGTCTTGGCTAAGATATTAGAAAATTATAAAGACTGGGCAAATTACCTACAATTTGCATTATGGGGATATAAAACTACTGCCAGAACATTAATAGGAGCCACTTTGTATTCCTTGGTATATAGGTATGAAGTTGTGTTGCCAGTTAAGGTTGAAATCCAGTCATTAAAGGTTCTCCTAGAATCTAAAATCCCTGAGTATCAGTGGGTAGAAAGTCGATTGGCACAACTGACGTTGTTGGATGAAAAGAGGATAAAGGCCATGTATCACTCTCAGTTGTACCAGAAAAAGATAGCCTAGGCTTATAACAAGAAGATTAATTCAGGCAAGATAAAAAAGGGTGACCTGGTCTTAAAGCTCACTAGGCCAATCATGACTGATCCACAAGGGAAGTTTAAGCTAAACTAGGAAGGTCTCTACTAAGTGAAGAAGCTATTTTCTAAAGAGGTTGCTTTTATGTCTGACTTAGAGGGAAATAATTCAGAGAGTCAATCAATATGGACAAGCTCAAGAAATACTTTCTGTAAAGTCTCGCTAAGGAGAAAACCTCAAAAGAGGCTACCTAGGCAAAAGTTAAAGACAAAAAAAGGGAAAAAGTAAAAGTCCTGCTGGATTGAAAACCTTAAAAGGTGGTCCAGGCAAAAGAAAAGGACATGTAAAAGGAGAGAGAGAGATTAAGAAAATAGTTAGTTGAAAAACTTGCAAGGGCAAGCTAATTAATGACAGGAGATATATAAGAAGAGAAATTGTATAGTCGTGTTGTGCTTAAATAAATGGAATAGATTGCCTTTATTATTATAAACGTTGCATTAAATGCTTATTACACATTGTCTAGCTCAAAAAGGAAATCTCATCAAGTAAGAAAGTACATGAAAAGACTAAATTTTATAAACTAATTTAATATCGCTTACTTCTCTTTTGACTTCCCTGGGCACTCAATGCCTATAATGCCATTGTCCTTCTGTTTCTTATAAATTCATCATTTTCCACGTGTTGTAGTTGAATCCATGCGTTGTATTGGTCATTAGTAGATTGATCTCCACTGTAGTCAATGAACCTTTGGATGATTCTACGAGGCCAAGTAGCAACCAAGTTGTCTGTAAAGTTTTAAAAAAGAGGCCCTGGTTCAAACTCATGCACTAGTTCCATAATTAGCTATTTCTGCCCATATTGCCTGCAAAGCCTAGTCAAATTGTAGAATGTGGCAAAATGGAGGCTAGCCATGGGAACATAGTAAGTATAGGATTGAAGGGTCATATGTTGCAGTCTCCACTATAGGCATATCCCCTAAATCAGAGTATCGGGGAACGTGGACAACCAGTTGTGAGTATCTTCTGGGACAAGCTGAAGTCTTCTGGTATGACAATGTTTGGCCTTATAGTGAGTAATGTCTCTAGGTGGTTCAAACAACCTCAGTTTCTCTTGTAACCAAGCCTACAGAAATGACAAATGGGTAAGAATGATGGAAAGCAGAAGATAATAAAAGGAAGAAAGGACTCGCCTATAGTAGAAAAGGACTCTTAGAGAATCGCCTGGTCTTAAAGAAGTTGTCAAGCCCGATGATAGTCTCCACCAGAATAACAGGAAAAGGATTCAGTCCACTCTCCACTTGGTCTAGAACATGAAGGATCTTTGGGTCATAGATGCTATAAGGGGAGACTAATAAGAATTGAATATACAGGCAAAGTGCTATCATTCGAATCTAGGGAACCTCATTACTATCTACAACCACTACAGTTTCCATAAAAGGGTTCATCAGGATTTCATTGCTGAAAATGTGGTAAAGAGAGGACTGAGGGGGCATGTTGAACAACCTTGCCATTTGATATTGAATGGTGTGCAAATCCAGGGTTGCAATTTAAGGAATGACAATCTGTCAAGCGAAATCTATTTAGGAGCCTAAGATAGCTCTAAATTCCTTTGGTATGAGGCAAATATCCACTGTATTGAATTGAAAAACATGTCTTTAGGGATCCCAAAAATGAACAATAATGTGGAGAAATGAGAAATTGATCCTCCTAGCATGCAGAGATCGAAAGGCGAATAGGTAACATGACTCTATTCTAGCCCATAATTCACTATCCAGACTTTTCAGAATCGGTTGTAGCTATTTCAAGCTTCTCTCAGTTATGGTTGGGGGTTAGAATGCTATCTAGGAGAGGAGAATAAAGGGAAGTGGCAAGATAGAGACATTAGAGATTTTTAAGAATATTTAGGAGGGTTTTTATAGCTGCAAGATAGACTTGTAGAGGCGATCACCTCTGCATTCAGGCAATGCCTCTATACGAAGAGGTGAATTATCCATCGCCTTTTCACATAGAGGCGATGCTCCTATGACAAGCAAAGTGGATCTTCATATCACTGGAAATTATTTGGGTTGTACATGTAAAGTCAAAACAAAATGTTTCAGAAATAAAAATGCCTCCATTCATGTAGAATTTCATAAAAAAATGAATTAAGTTTAAAAGTCATAATCCCCATCCATACAATGCAAAATATAAAGGAGTACAAAATAAAGATCAATTCAGACAATAAGAAGGTGACAGTGTAAAGCCTCAAATGTTTCTAAATAGAATGCCTTTATGCTAGCAAAAATCTTTAGACGGTCCTCTCTATTCATCACTCACAAACTCATCGGCCTTCTCTTCAGCTAGCTCATCCACAGGCTCATTAGTCGGCTCATCTGTAGAAGCATCAGTAGGGTCAGTCCCATCATCATTGCTGCTATCCTTAAACTACTCATTAGTTGCCCCCTCCTCCTCCTCGCCCTCAACTTAAAGAGCGATAAGTTAGCATTCAAAGGCAGTAATTCTAACTTGACTGGCCTTATTTCGATGTTGTCAAAGCACGATAAAAGGTAAAAAATCATTAAAGCATGCATACACATAGAAATAAAGGCATATTTTGTGTTTACCTTCCATTGTTGCGTCACCTATATTAGGAAGTCCCTATGGGCCTCGATCATATGGTACATGTACTCTCCCTGATCTTGAGGTATCTGTTTCATTGTTAAAATTAGAACTAACAATGTGTTAAAATACTTGAGAATGTGCTTTTGAAATAAGGAAACTTACATAGGTAGTAGCCTCTAAGAAGAATGCTGGCTCCAGGGTCATATCCAATGTCAGAAACTAATGAGAGAGCTTACTAGAAGGCACCCAGCCACTACCTAGGATCAAGAACTGGAAGGATCCACAGAGGAGGGCACCCTAAAAGAAGAACCCTCACCACTAGGGGTCTAGGACAAGGAGCAGGTGCCTTAGTAGCTGCCTAAAAGATGAAAGACAAGTTAGGGAACAACATCTATAAGTAAATATAAAATAAGTGAAATAAAACATTGCATGCTCACTTGAAGTGCAAGTACAAGAAGAGGCACCTGTTGTAGAAGATTTGCCTATGCAAAGTCCATGTAATAGGACTTTCTCCACTCGCAATAGTCTGCAACATCCTCTCTCTATAAGGAGTGATCAAGCTTGTCTCCCTCTAACTCATATGCTTAGAAGATATGTCAAAGAGGAGCAAGAGGTGAATGCCTCACTCAAGCAATTGTCCGCCACCAATTTATCCTCTCCCTGAGGAACCACACCCTACAATCAGGGCCTCTAAGCAAAACCCTCTTCCTAGATAGAGTGATAGAGCGAATCATAGCCTGTGTCCACCCGTCTGAGGGCCCTATAACTCCAAACATAGTTGCACGAATAAATAAGTAAGTGGATGAATCTGATTAATAAATTTATTGCTAATTCCAGTTATATTTATAGGTACTTACCTCATTGTAAGTGAGCATGTTCAGTCACTCACAGTGGATATGAACACGAGCCACAGGCCTCCTCCAAGCTCGGTTGGGACCCACCTCACCATCGCAAGGAAGGGGGTATTACAGACCTTGGTAATCCCTATTATCAACTCTAGCTCTAGAGCCTAATCCTGCAAAAGAAGTAAAGGGTCATTAGTGAAATCAGATAGCAATAGTTGGGATGGAGTATAAAGGGAAAAGAGAAAGGAAAATACCAGTATGGCATGCCAGAAATTGCAGAGTTGCCTAGCTCCATGTACAAGCTCATCCATGCTCCTATAAAGATAAGCTAAGGCACAACTGCCCCAATCATAGGTCGCCACCAAATCTAGATCCCTCAAAGGCATAAAAAAGCTCAAGTCCATGAAGCTGGATGTATTGGTGAAGAGCGCAGTGCCCAACAGATAAACGAGGAAGCGCACACCACCTGGTCGATTTGTAGGGGTGTAGTGGTCGCCTTAACTCTAGCGCAGGAGTAGAAGACCCTAATCAACTCGAGCTTTACTGTGTGGGTCCCCTTCATATTTGGGACCATTCTAAGCAGATGCTTAATGAAAGCGAGATATTCAGGAGATAACTAATAGAGGTTGGCATTGAAAAGAACATAATCCCCAACATAAACGATTCTAGTAATTGCGATAAAAGCCACTGGGTCCAGGGTGAACTCCCCAAAGGAAAGATGAAATGTACGGGTAGTGTCAAACTACCTCTCCATCAAAGCATGCAAGGGTTGGTAATTTGTATGACCCTATTAAGTTGGGAGTGCTAGGATAAAGTCAAAGAAGCCTATATCTTGAATCTAAGTTTGCATGGCCTCAAAAAGCTCATCATACAAGATATGCACACCGCTAAAGTTCCCAACACCCTTAAAGGTCTGGGCATCAAGCTGAGAGAGTAAAACAAGGAATAGAATTGTCATTTTGTGCAATAAAAATTCAAATTTTTTACTGAATCCTATCACTGAGATGAACGCCTCTGTTGAAGAGGCAATCACCTCAAAGATGAGGCATCACAACCAAATTAAAAGAGAAGATCGCCTCATTAAAGAGGCAATCACCTCATCGAATAGACAATTGCCTCATCAAAAAGGCGACTCCTCTTCATGTTGGTAATTTGGTAGTGTGATTCAAAATTTTAATTTTTAATCAATAAAGTTCAATTTCTTTCGATTAAATTGATAAATATACGTCTATGAATAGTAACCCAATGCTATTTGATGATATTGGCAAGAAAAATTAAAGAAATTGGTTACTAACCTCTTCGATAATCAGGCTGTAAATATGGGATCACACGTTCGTGAATAGAGGGTCTCGTCTCTAATACTGAGCCCAAAACTCCAAGAGGGATGCACTGTAGGTGCCATTGGGTCCCACATAAGCAAATCTAGGGTCTGTGCAGCGTCCATGTCAAAAAATATAGAGAATGAGAGGAAAAGAGAAAGGAGAGAAAGAGGAAAATAAGAGAGAATTCAAAAAGTAAAAGTGACCCTTAAAAAGGAAAAGTGAGAATTTATATGATTAGGGCAAGAGAGAAAAACTAAAAGAAAAGAATATAAAGAGAAAAAGGTGAGGCCCACTTAGTGAAATAAAGCATAGAATGGCCCATGGCCTGCAAAAAAAAATCCGAATCGATATGTGGATGAGAATTTTTGCGTCACTAGGTATATCCCAGAATTAATTTTTGAATAAGAATATTTTGATTGAAAGCATTAGGAAGAACAAGCGTCTTATCATATTTGAATCCTCGAAGAGCCAAAAAAACAAGCGTCTAGTCAGGTTTGAATCTCTGAAGTGCATGAAAGAATAAGCATTTGGTCGGGTTTGAATCCTCGAAGTGTGCATCTCAGGAGGTGTCTAGTTGGGTTTGAATTCCCAAAGTGCATTCTTCTTTTACTAAGTAATTCTCGGACCAGGATAACCCAGGTTTTACGCCAAACTATATTAAGTAACTGATTGGGCCAGGAAAATCGAAGGAACATGGTTACGTTTCATCTCTTTCTACTGAGTGGAGACTGGGCCATGCTCAAGATTCATGCCAAACTATAATGAGTAACTGATTAGGCCAGAAAAACCCGAGGAACACTGTTATGTTTCATCTATTTTTACTAAATGGAGACTGGGCCATGCTCAAGATTCATGCCAGTGTCACGACCCAAAACAGGGGGCCATGACTAGCGCTAGGGAATGGGAATGGGAATGGCCCATGGCTTGCAAAAAAAAATCCAAATTGATCTGTGGATGAGAATTTTTGCATCACTAGGTATATCCCAGAATTAATTTTTGAATAAGAATATTTTGATTGAAAGCATCAGGAAGAACAAGCATCTCGTTATATTTGAATCCTCAAAGAGCGTAAAAGAACAAGCGTCTAGTCATGTTTGAATCTCCGAAGTGCACGAAAGAACAAGCATTTGGTCGGGTTTGAGTCCTCGAAGTGTGCATCTCAGGAGGTGTCTAGTTGGGTTTGAATTCTCGAAGTGCATTCTTCTTTTACTACGTAATTCTCGGACCAGGACAACCCAGGTTTTACGCCAAACTATAATGAGTAACTGATTGAGCCAGGAAACCGGAGGAACATGGTTACGTTTCATCTCTTTCTACTGAGTGGAGACTGGGCCATGCTCAAGATTCATGCCAAACTATAATGAGTAACTGATTAGGCCAGGAAAACCCAAGGAACATGGTTATGTTTCATCTATTTTTACTAAGTGGAGACTGGGCCATGCTCAAGATTCACGCCAAACTTGTCACGACCCAAAATAGGGGGCCATGACTGGCGCTAGGTAACGGGAATTCTTTTAAATCCGGAACTCGTAGCAAGCCTTAAAAATAAAAACATACAATATAATAAAATAAATAAAATATTTATGCAATGGAAATTAAATCTCGAATATAAAATAATTTCTCACTTCCTTTAATAACATAAATCACATCTCATATATAATTAAATCATTAAGTACAAATTTCAGTGTAACACTCTGAGTTTAAAATCTCATACAAGTATAATAACAAATACAACCCACAACAGATTTAAATACAACCACTACTGCAATGTCTAGAGTACAAAATAAAATTCAAGTAAGTGATTTACATAATAAAGCCGGAGTGGAAGAAATCCGGCAGACATGTTTACTACTGAGGTTTGAAGATGAAGACTCTCCTGAAAAATATAAACAGAAGGGAGTCAGACCTCACTGAGTGAATTATTATAATATATATACATGCATAACTAAGTGACAAATGTAATCACTCAAAGGTATATATAATAAATACATATACAGGCAAATACACACAGATGCAAAGAAAATCAATTTATAATGAAAACCATCAGTTTATGAAGGATAAAATAGAACTCTATATTTTCACAACCTCAAATATCAACAAAACTCACTTAAGCCATATAGGCCCACTTAGTTCCAAATAATTCACTTAGTCCAATTGGACAGTAGACTGGCCCTGAGACACTAAGTCAACCGAGCTCCAACAGTCTGACTATCAGTGTGATTGGCCTCAAGACACTTGGTCAACTAAGCTCCAGCAATCACACAATCACATCAATCTCAATCAAATCAATCAACAAGTCATAATCTACCAATAGGTTAGTAATTTCACCTAAAATCTATTGTTGTACCGATACGTACTGCGTCATAGTGCTGCCCACTAAAAAGCACGTTCTATCGATATTCTTCATTTTAATATAAAACATACATTCAAGAAAATAAAGGATGCATAATGGTATTTAAAATAAACAAATATACCATATATATACCAGAAATATACTAAGTATATTTCAGGTATATATACGTATAATCAACTTAAATAAAACACAAAACATATTAAATTCAACCAATAATATATTTATAAACAAACCATATTTAATTGAAAAAGGAAAACATGCATTTATTTCATAATATACCAAAATATACTTAAACATTCAAATAGGCAATTATGTAAAAATTTATATTTAAAACATAGAAAACTAAATCATGCAACCTAAGCAATGCATATACATTATAATAACTCACAGTTGTGCGCTCCTCGAGATGGGTCCGACGAGCCTGGTCCACTAAGCTTCAGTCTCAACGCAACTAACAAATAAATAAATAACACAAAATTAGAATAAATCTAACTTAATTTCTAGAAACTCGATCTAGAATTCTAGACACAGACAAAGAATAGGAATTTGACCGAATGTTACGTTTTACGAGAATTTTACTGAAAATTCGGTAGAACCTCCTCTGTAAAACGAACATCTTTCTACTTAAAAAGTAGAGCCGGTCAAGTAAAAAAACACACTTCGAAATAGATTTAATAACATATTCACACAACCCTGGGTTGGGATCCCAAACTGCAAATTCCACCGACCGAGATCCTCAATTCACAAGAAAATACACAGAATATATTAAAATTCCATAAATACTGAAAATGCCCTTTAAATACCAAAATATAGCAAATTAAATATTTAAACACTAAAAATAATTATTTCATCGATATTTACTTAAAAATCCTAATATTAATATAATATTATTAAAAATCGATAATTCTCGATAAATTTAAAAATATTAATAGATATTCATTTTATAAATCCAAATTACTTTATTAGTCCAAAAAACATACTAAAAATTACTAAAAACCCATTTATTTACAAAAATAGTATATTATATATAATTTGAAAATAATTTTTGAAAAATAGTTTTAATTAGTTAAAAATAGTAAGTAATTTGTAAAAATCATTTTTATACCTCAAATAATTATTAAAACCAATTAAACTTAATATTTAACTAAAATTACTACCAAATTACCAAAATACCCCTAGTATATAAAAATTCAAATAATAAACTAAAAATACTCAAAAATTCACTAAAAATTATATAAATACTCTAAAATTATTTTCTCAACATATAATTGAATAAAATCAACAATTATACTCGATTAACCAATTAATTTTAACAAAATACATATATAACCTATATTTCCAAAATTGACATAAACTAAAAATAATTATAAAAATTACACAAAATAAAAAAAATTATAAATTAAATTCTAAAATTAATATTAACCACCAATAACACCAAAAATCACAATTTCATAATTTATTTAATTAATTTACGAAAATAATAACATAATAATAAAATAATAAAAAATTCACAAAAATCAAATTAAATTCCAAAAATTACAAAAAAAAATTCCAGAGTGTAGATTAAGCTAAGGGAAACATAATTTGTAAAGGAATTAAGTTTGAATCTTAAAGAACGAAGTTCAAAAAAATAAAAAAGCATAAATGGCCGAAAATGGAATCAAGCTCAAAACCTTACCAAATCAAGTTTTCAAGCTACAAGAAGCTTGAAATTGACTTCTATAGAGTTATAGGAGTTCAACGGCACCGGAATCATCGAGTTTGGTTGCCGGAAAGTTGGTGAACGGAGGAGAGGGTGGTTTCGGCCAAAAATGGCTTCCTCAAGTTGTTGCGGGCGCTGGAGGGGATGACAGGGGTGGCAGAGCTGCTGGAGGAAGAGGTGGCACTCCAGGAGGCACTCTGAATGGAGGGGAACAGAGTTGCAGCGATGAGGGGATAGGACGAGATGGTTTCGAGAAAGAAAGGGAGAAGGGGTGTTTCTTTTCTCTTACATATTTTAAATGCACACACTTATATATATACACCATATATATAAGTGTGCATTTAAAACATGTGGTGTGTGTTTTTAGTATATATTATATAGTATTAAACTATATTATAAAGTTATAATATATAAATAAATAAATAAATAAATATATATATATATATATATATACATACATAAAATAATAATAATGCATGAAACAATGTAATTTAGTAAGATAAAATAACATTAAACATAAAATATTATTTTCCAAGAATATAAGTTTTGGGATAATTTTTACGTAGAAAACTATAAATTAACATAAAATAACGTTAATTATTCATAAAATAATTCAATAATCAAATATATTTTTCAAATTTATTAACACTGCATATCTCGATTTAAAATAAAATCATTTAAAAACTCGGGTTATAACAAAACTATAATGAGTAACTGATCGGGCCAAGAAAACCTAAGGAACATGGTTATGTTTCATCTCTTCTACTAAATGACTTCTCGAGCCAGGAAAACTTAGAAATCACACCAAATTTATAATGAGTAGCTGATCGAGTTAGCTTAACCCGAGGATTACGACTACGTTTCTCTTCTGTCTCTACCGAGTGAAGATTGGGCCATGCTAGAAATTCACAAAAAAATTATTAATGAATGACTGATTGGGTCAGGAAAACCCAAGGATCACAGTCATATTTTGAAGATGAAGTTCGACCTTTTGGGTTTGAATTCTTAAGGCTGACGGCCAGAGCAAAGCTCGCAGGTCAGGTATGTCGTTCTTACTTTTTATTATTTGATATGCATGTTTCTTTTTCAAAAAGTTATTTTCAAAAAATTCAATTTTTCAAAAAACTAAGGGGGTAAACTATGGACACTATCAGTTTGATCAGCTCGCAACAAAAGCTCGATGATGAGAAAATTCAAGTTTTAAATGCAAGGGAAGCTCGAGACTTCTCTAAAATTGACTCAAAAGTCCAAAACACTAAGTCAAGCCTAAGCCCATCAACTCTTGGCCCAAAAGGCCTTGACCTAGCCTAGGCAAAGAGGCGATCACCTTAATGAAGAGGCGTCGCCTCTTCACCCTGGGCATTGATGAGGTAACGCCTCATTGAAGAGGTGACACTTCATTGAAGAGGCGACGTCTCTTCACACCCACCCTCTATAGCATTAAATGTCATTAATGGCAATGGTTGGAGGCTCACCTACTGAAGAGTTCATCATTTTTGGATGTAAAAGAAAGGGAAGAAGTGGAGAAAAGAGCCTGGGGAATGAAAAAAGGTAAGGGGAGAGGGTGAGAATGGTTTTTTAGGAAATTAAAAAAAGGGAGAGGGTGAGAAGCTTTAAAAGGGAATGTGGGGGCATGAGAGAGGGAGGAGGAAGGTTAGTAATTTAAAGGGGCAGCCTGAAAAGAAAAAAGGTCTAAAAAAAAAGAAAAAAAGAAACAGAGAGAAAAAAGGAAGAAAAGAGAGAAAGAAAAAAAAGAAAAATGAGAAAGGAAGAATAAGAAGAGGAAAAGACTTGGAAGCCTAGAAGACTTTACTCCCTTGAGAAGATGAAGGACTCTTCTTGCATTCAAAGCCGCTAACTTATCAACCAAGCTCTAAGGGCCTAGCTAGGAGCATCAAGCACGTCCAAGTTAGTAAGCTTTCCCCTTCTTAAGCTTTAAATCCTTTGTTTTCATTAAAAATATTGATTTAATACTCTTGTGTTTGCATTTTTGAGTTTTATTGCTTATTTAAAGAAAGATGTGTAGCATGATTGTAAAAGATACTGAATATTGATTGTTGATACTTTTATATTTGCGTCTGTTTCTTATTTAGTTGCATGATCATCAAGTTTCTTAGGATTTAAGAAATGTAGATTGTTCCTACCGCTGTTGAGGAGGCGACGTCTCTTTATAGAGGCGTCACCTTTTTGTGATGAGGCGACGCCTCTTTAAAGAGGCGTCACCCCGTAACCAGCATTTTGCTTGTTGCTGTCTTGATTTTCAACTATTATCTTGCATATTTTGGTATGATTTCCTTGTCTAATTTGTTATATTTTTTTATTTCATGCATGATCGCCACATTTAATCAATATTGTTTCTATGTTGTATTATTGTGTTATTTAATGGACTATTTATGAGTTATTTTATTTTATTTTTATGAATATTATTTGTTCATGATTTGTAAATATTATTATTGTTTGTGAAATAGAATTAACTCGTATTTATTGTAGGAATTATTTAGTGATTTTAATTGTAATACCCTACATACATATATATAATTATTTTAATATAAAGGGACACATTTTTCTCGAGAAGTACTAGTAATAGTTAATTTGCATTATATTAAAGTATAAATTTTTTTTAAACATTATATTTTAGGTTAAATATTAATTTAAATGTGCATATTAATTCACATGTGTATATAATATAGTATAAGGTATAATTATATACATGTGTATATATATGTATACGTTTTCATGTAGTATATGGTTGCATACAAAAACATAAATATATATATATATATATACATAGGTACAATATTATACTTGAATATACATTGTGTATATATATATATATATGTATATTTATATATGATATATATATATATATAGTATATATGTATATAGTCATAATGTAGTATAATAAGTATAGTATATAAATATATATATACGTATATATATGTATACATTAGCTTATAATATAGTATATATATGTATATATATATATAAGTATATATATATTTTGGAGAGGAAGAAGACAGAACCGAGCTCCCTCCTCCCCACCCTCGCGAAACCTTCGACCACCACCATCACTGCGCCTCCCCCACCTCCAGCCGCCATCTGCTACTCCCTCTTCCTTCTCCCTTGCCTCCGGCTACCTGCAGAGCCGCCGGAAG
Source organism: Mallotus nudiflorus (assembly GCA_947683625.1). Taxonomy (NCBI): domain Eukaryota; kingdom Viridiplantae; phylum Streptophyta; class Magnoliopsida; order Malpighiales; family Euphorbiaceae; genus Mallotus; species Mallotus nudiflorus. The sequence continues at coordinate 4,850,175 of CANTUR010000166.1, read as the reverse complement.
CTGCTGGAAAGGAGAAGCCGAGAGTTTTGCTCTAAACTCACCCAAGCTTCGTCCGGCCACCATTTTCCTCCATTCCGGTGCCAATCTCCTCCCCTTGCACCGGTGAGGCTCAATCTAAACTTTGTTTAAGCTTTGATCATGAATTGATTGAGTTTTGGTTGATTTTCAGTTTGTGAACTCTAGGGTTTTGAAATTTTTTTAACTTAATCTAGCTTGATTCATGCAAACTCCCTTTACAAATGTGATTCCTAGTAGCTCAATCTACCTCTAGGAATTTTTGTATAATTTTTGGAATTTATTTTGATTTTTGGTGAATTTTGGATATTTAAATAATATTTTAGGAATTTTCGGGAATTAATTATAAAAATAGCAAATAATAATGATAATTGACATTTTGGTGTTATTAAGTGTTGAGATTAATTTTAGGGTAAGGTAGATAATTTTAAGAAGATTATACAATTTTTTAGGAATTTTTATACCTTATGTCAAAATTAAATAATTAGGCTAATTTTTGAAATTTTGGTTAAAAAGGTTATGAAATTTGATAAATGAGGTTATTAGTGAATAATATAAATTTCAGGACTCAAACTATAATTTTTGAGATTTTTATACTATTTTTATAAATATATTTGAGTTTATGCCAAAAATTTGATTTTTAGTAAATAATACTTTTGGGAAAAATATTGTTGGTTGATTAAATATTCTTTTATATAATATTGGGAGGAATTATCTTGAGAAAAAATTAGTTTTAGATGATTGGATAATTTTAAGGAAAATTTTGTATATATATATAGCATTATGTAATTTATATATATACTAGGGGTAAAAATGTAATTTTACACTAAATATGATAAATATATATTTTAATTAGTTTTATTAGTATTTAAAGGGTTTAGATAAATTTTATAAATTAATTGATATAATTTCATAAGTAGTGTAAAATTTTAAATGTCCAATTTTCAATATATATATATATATTCATATAATATATTACAAAGGTTTTCATTTGGATAATAATTATAATTATACTATTAGTAATGGAAAACAAATTTAATTGTTTAATTTTGAATAATTGAGATTTTACACAATTTTATTTATTTTAGTATGTGTGTAAATGGAGAAATAAATATTATTAATTTTGATACTTTTTGAGTTGTGATCTCGATTGGGGCAAATTGTAGTCTTGGGAGCCCGACTCGAGTGTGAATGGTTGTGTATTTTGGAAGTGCATTTTCTATGCAGGTCTGGCTCTACCTTTAGTAGAGAAATGTCCGTTTTACAGAGGAGACTCTACCGAAATTTCGGTAGATTTTCTCGTAAAACGTGATATCCGTAAAAAAATTCCTACCGTTAGTTAAGTTAACTCCTGTCTGTTGAGTCTCGTCCGATTTTCATCGAGTCAGTCTGGAATTTTATTATTTTGTTGATTCCTGATTTCGATTCCTTAGTCATGTTTTAAAAAGTCGATTCATTATTTTTCTTTTAGAGCATATCGGAGCAGAAGCTGTGAGACCAAGGCAGACGCGTGGTCGTCAGCCTTCACATTCATCCTGTAAGTCGATAAAATGATCTGTGCGTGTGTTTATTTAAAGAATGCATGCGCTCGTATTTCTATTATATTGATTATACGATTTATTTAATTTAATGCTATTATTTATGATTTAAATGCATTTTATTTATTCAAAATCGATTTGAGAAATTTTGGTAGAACGGGCTACCTGGTGGGCCTCACCAGGACTATGTGCACATGGTAGAGATTGAGAGATGGATCCGAAAATTGTATGATTGATGAATGTTAAACTGGGACGGGTGCCTCGGTAGAAGCCTTTGCTCTCGGGGACCGCCAATGATTGGAAAGTCAGTAATGGACTGGGATGGGTGCCTCGGTTGATGCCTTAGCTCTCGGGGACCGCCAAATCCATATATTTGGATTAAGTGAATGACTACGGCTTGGTGCCTCGGTTGATGCCCTTGCTCTCGGGGACTGGTAGTCTAGTTGGAATAAGTGGGCCCGGGTGGTCATTTATACTTTGGGTTTAGGGTTCTACCGAGATTTTTCAAAAGCTATACTCATATATTATAAATTATTTTCACTATAAACATATATAGTTTTAAAAAAAAAAAAGGTTTTCAACCGTACAGCTCTTTTATTGACTTACTCAGTGAGGTCTGATTCCCCTCAATTTATTTTTTTCAGGAGCTTGGGAGTTCGACCTCAGACTACCTCCATGCCGGGTTTCTTCTTCACCGGCTATTCTATGTAGGTCATTGTAAGCTGTACTGTGTATGAATCTAGGTTGCTGCAGTAGTATATGTATTAAAGATTTGTATGGTTTAATCATAATTATGTAACCTATTTATGTAAACCACGCTTATGTATGAGATTAAATTTGATTTATAATATGAGATGTTGAAACACATTATTATTTAAGTGGTTGAATTTGTGTATTCTGAGAAAAATCAGTTTGATAATGTGTTCTGTTTTCAAGTAAAGTTTAATATATGAATGGTTTTATTTTCTTTTTTTTCCTTTAGGCTTACTACGGGTTTCGGGGGCCTTATGCTTACCCATTCCCTAGTGCCGGTCACGTGCCCTCGGGTTCGGGTCGTGACATTAATCACTGGATGATTGATTGATTTATTTATCATTTTTATAGAGTTTTAATTTGTATTATTAATTAGTTTATTTTTGGTTTATGTATGGTTTATTTTCAGTATTTTTACATTTATTTACACCAAAAGTTGTAATCTTTAATCCCTCTCCCCTTTTATTTGGAATAAATGGTTGTAAATTATTATTATTATTGATTTTATTTATCCATTTGTGATTGAATGTTGGGAATATAAGCATGAAATGGGACTAATGTGCAAACTTGGGATAAAATCAAAAATTGGGAACCAATCGCGATCAGTATGTTAATAAGGAAATAATTTAATAATCAAAGACAATAAAATACGAAACACACATGGAGGACAGCCACAAGGTTAGGTGGGCATTCCAAAAGTTCATACCTAGTTTTTGAACTTGACCTCTAATGATGGCTTTTGGGAACTTTCGTAGAATCTATTTGTTGTACAGTGTATCCCGACTTTTATCTGGGTGGTAACTCCATCTCCATTTTGGGCCCCAAGCCTACTATGTATTTCCTAGTGAGCCTTGAGCACATACAGTGTCGTGGTCACCAACACTTAGGCGCACAACTAAAATCGTTGCCTCTTCATGTTGTCAATTTAGCAGTGTGATTCAAAATTTTAATTTTTAATCAATAAAATTCAATTTATTTCGGTTAAATTGATAAATATGCGTCTATAAATAGTAACCCAATGCTATTTGATGATATTCTCAGGAAAAATTAAAGAAATTGGTTACTAACCTCTTCAACAGCCAGGCCACAAATATGGGATCGTACGTCCGCAAATAGGGGGATCTAAGCTCCAATACTGAGCTCGAAACTCCAACAGAGATGCACCGTAGGTGCCACTGGGTCCCACATGGGCAAATCTGGGGTCCGTGCGGTGTCTATGTCGAAAAATATGGAGAATGAGAGGAAAAGAGAAAGGAGAGAAAGAGGAATATGAGAGAGAATTCAAGAAGTGAAAAGTGACCCTTAGAAAGGAAAAGTGAGAATTTATATGATTAGGGTGGGAGAGAAAAATTGAAAGAAAAGAATATAAGGAGCAGAAGGTGAGGCCCACTTAGTGAAATAAAGCATAGAATGACCCATGGCCTGCAAAAAAAAAATTGAATCGATATGTGGATGAGAATTTTTGCATCACTAGGTATATCCTAGAATTAATTTTTGAATAAGAATATTTTAATCGAAAGCATCAGGAAAAACAAGTGTCTAGTCGGGTTTGAATCCCCAAAGTGCACAGAAGAACAAGTGCCTAGTCGAGTTTGAATCCCCGAAGTGCACATCTTAGGAGGTGTCTAGTCGGGTTTAAATTCCCGAAGTGCATTCTTCTTTTACTAAGTAATTCTCAAACCAGGACAACCCGAGTTTTACGCCAAACTATAATGAATAACTAATCGGGCCAAGAAAACTGAAGGAACATGGTTACGTTTTATCTCTTTTTACTGAGTGAAGACTAGGTCATGCTCAAGATTCATGCCAAACTATAATGAGTAACTGAGTAAGCCAGGAAAACCCGAGGAACATGGTTATGTTTCATCTATTTTTATTGAGTGGAGATTGGACCATGCTCAAGATTCACGCCAAACTATAATGAGTAACTGATCAGGCCAGGAAAACCCAAATAACACGGTTATGTTTCATATCTTATACTGAGTGACTTCTCAAGTCAAGAAAACTTAAGAATCATGCCAAATTTATAATGAGTAGCTGATCGAGTTAGCTTAACCCGAGGATTACGGCTACATTTCTCTTCTGTCTTTACTAAGTAAAGATTAGGGCATGCTAGAAATTCATGACGAAATTATTAATGAATGACTGATTGGGCTAGGAAAACCCAAGGATCATGATCACATTTTGAAGATGAAGTTCGACCTCTTGGGTTTGAATTCCTGAGGTTGACGGCCTGAGCAAAGCTCACAGGTCAGGTATGTCATTCTTACTTTTTATTATTTGATGTGCATGTTGCTTTTTTGAAAAGTTATTTTCAAAAAATTCAATTTTTCAAAAAACCAAGGGAGTAAACTATGGACACTATCAGTTTGATCAGCCTACAACAAAAGCTCGATAATGAGAAAGTTCAAGTTTTAAATGTAAAGGAAGCCCAAGACTTCTCTAAAATCGACTTGAAAGCCTAAAACACTAAGTCAAGCCTAAGCTCATCGCCTCTTGGCCCAAAAGGCCTTGACCTGGCCCAGGCAAAGAGGCGATCACCTCAATGAAGAGGCGTTGCCTCTTCACCCTAGGCATTGATAAGGCAACGCCTCATTGAAGAGGTGACGCCTCTTCACACCCACCTTCTGCAGCATTAAATGTCATTAATGGCAGTGGTTAGAGGCTCACTTACTGAAGAGTTCATCATTTTTGGATGCAAAAGAAAGGGAAAAAGTAGGGAAAAGAGCCTGGGGAATGAAAAAAGGTAAAGGGAGAGGGTGAGAATGGTTTTTTGGGAAATTGAAAAAGGGGAGAGGGTAAGAGGCTTTAAAAGGGAATATGGGGGCATAAGAGAGGGAGGAGGAAGGTTAGTAATTTGAAGGGGCAACCTAAAAAGAAAAAAAGGTCTCGAAAAAAAAGAAAAAAGAAACAAATAGAAAAAAAGAAGAAAAGAGAGAAAGAAAAAAAAAGAAAAAGGTGAAAGGAAGAATAAGAAGAGGAAAAGACTTGGAAGCCTAAAAGTGTCACGACCCAAAACAGGGGCCATGACCGGCGCTAGGGAACAGGAATTCTTTCGAATCCGGAACCCGTAGCAAGCCTAAAAATAAAATAAATCATGCAATAACAATAACCATAATAATATGCAGCGGAAAATAAAAATCATAATATTATCCATATCAACTGGATTTAAATAAAAATCTCATCACATAGATATATATAATCTTTAATACAATCCAGTTTCAACATAATATATCTCCTCATAAAACAAAATACATGAAATCCAATACTTTAATTCATAACTACTGCAGTGTCTAGATAAAATAAATAAGACTCAAGTAGACAGTTTACATAAAGAAGCCGGGGCGGAAGAAATCCGACGTATCGACCTGCTACTGAGGTCTGAGGAAGTTGACTCTCCTGAAAAATAGTCAACGGAGGGGAGTCAGACCTCACTGAGTGAATTACTATAATATATATACATACACACTAAGTGATAATGCATACAGTCAACAATATATATATATCTAATATATATATACAGACAAATACACACAAAAATGCAGAAAAATCATTTTTATATATTTTACTGAAAAATCCCAGTTTATGAAGGATCACATAGAACCCTAGAATATCGCAACCTCAGAAAATAGTGTTAAACAACACTCTAGCCATACAGGCTCACTTATACCAAATATATCCACTTAATCCATTTGGACAGTAGACTGGCCCCGAGACACTAAGTCAACCGAGCTCTAGCAGTCTAACTGCCAGTGTGATTGGCCCCGAGACACTTGGTCAACCGAGCTCCAGCAATCACACCCCAAACCACATCTCACATATCAATAATCATAATCAAATCAATATCCACAAATAGTTAGTAATATAGCCTAAAGCTATAGGCGTACCGGTACGTACTCGGTCCTAGTGCTGCCCACTAGGTAGCACGTTCTATTGATATCCTTCATTAATAAATAATAAAACATTCATTCACAAATACATGATGCATGAATTTAAATAAATCAACAATATAAACCATATATATACTGGAAATATACCAAACATAAACCAGGTATATTTTGAGTATATATATGTCAAATATATCCAATCAAATCATGAATTAAACTAAAAATATATTTAAAAACATTTTAAATATATTTTATTTACAAAACATGTATATAATTTATTATATACCAAAAAAATATACTTGAATATAAATCACATTATTTATGCATATTCAGTCAAAATAAAACATGCATTTTTCTAAATCATGCATCCTAAGCATATATATATAATATAGTAACTCACCTAATGCGCTCCACGAGATAGGTCTGACGGGCCTGGTCCACTAGCCCTCGGTCTCGGCGCAACTAAACAAGCAATAAATAACCGACATTAGAATAAACCTAATAGAAATCCTAGAATTCAATCTAGAGTATTAAAATACGGAAACAGAATTAGGGTTCGACTGGACATCACGTTTTACGAGAATTCTACCGAAAATCCGGCAGAACCTCCCCTGTAAAACGGACATCTCTCTACTCAAAAGAGTAGAGCCGACCCTGCAAAGAAACACACTTCGAAAAACAAGCTCAACACAATCAAAATCCCACGGTCGGACTCCAAACTACAGTCCACCGACCGGGGTCCACAAACACAGAATAATATTCCAGATATACCGAAAATATCCTTAAATCACAGAAATACATTTTATAAATAAAAATTACATAATTGACCTTGAAACACTATAAAAACCAATTAAAACTCATTTTATTAGAAAAACCGTATATTATATATATAATTGAAAATAATTCCCGAAAAATAGTTTTAATTAGTTAAAAATACTAAATAATTTGTAGAAATCATTTTTATACCTTAAATAAATATTAAAACCAATTAAATTACATTTTTAGACAATTTAGGGTAAAATTACCAAAATACCCCTATATATATAAATATACTTAAATTACTTCAAAAATTCACCAAAAATCATACAATTATCCAAAATTAATTTTCTCAACATATTTATCAATAATATCAATATTTAAACTCAATTAACCAATTAAATTCAATTTAAAACACAATTAACCTAATTTTCCAAAATCACCTAAACTTCAATAATTAAAAATAAATACTTAGAAATTCATAAAAATTCCAAATAAATTCCTATAATTCATTTCAACACCCAATTCAACCATAAACTCCAATTTCATAATTTAAATAATTAATTTCCGAAAATTAGAAAATAATATTAAAATATTCAAAAATACCCAAAAATCCAAAAAATCTCCAAAAATTCTACAAAAATTCACACATGAAGATTAAGCTACTAGGAACAACATTTGTGAAGGAAGTTTCCATGAATCAATCAATTCGAAGCTCAAAAAAATCGAAAACCCTAATAGACCGAAATTTACAAATCGAAAACTAAGAAATTCTAGACCATTTTAGCTCAAACCAAAGCTAGAATAACACTCACTGGAGCTCAAGGAGAAGAAAGAGACCGGCGGTGTCGAAAACGGTGGCCGGAGGAGGGAGAAACGGTGGTAGCTCGACTTTCGGCCTCTAAAGCTAATTCCGGCCAAAACTCGTCGGGAAAGGGGCTGCTGGCGGCGGGGAACGGCTGGAGGCGACGGTGGCAAGCCGAGAGGCACACCGGCGGTGAAGGAACGGCAGTTGCAGCGGTGAGGGATGGTGGTCGGGCGTCGGGCGTGGGAAAGAAGAAGAAGAAGGAGTCGGGGGCAAATGTGTAATTTGGCAAATTCTTTTGATTTTTAATGTATATATGTATATATATATACTTTATACTTTATATTAAAATAATATTAAATTACACACATCAAATATACACCACACACATTAAAATATTAATATTTTAATAATTTATACCAAATAAAATTAATTAAATAACAATTAAAACAATTAAATACTTAATAAAATATTAGGGAATTAATAAACCCTAATTAAATAAATATACACACACAGACTTTATTTAATAATTTAAAAATATGTATGAGTTCATGCAAGTCCGTAAATACATTTAAAATAATTAATAATACATTGTTTACGTGAAAATTTCCCCGAAAATGCAAGTCCCGGGAAAATTTTACGTGAAACACTGAAAATAATATACAGTAATTAAAATAGGTCTAAAATACATATTAACTCATAAAAATATCATATAAAATACAGAAATTATTAACTCTGCATATCCCGGTACTGTGTAAAAATATTTTAAAAACACGGGATATTTCTTGACTCCCTTGAGAAGAGGAAGGACTCTTCTTGCATTCAAAGCCGTTAATTTATCAACCAAGCTCTGAGGACCTAGTTAGGAGCATCAAGCACATCCAAGTTAGTAATCTTTCCCCTTCTTAAGCTTTAAATCCTTTGTTTTCATTAAAAATATTGATATAGTACTGTTGTGTTTGCATTTTTGAGTTTTATTGCTTATTTAAAGAAAGATGTGTAACATGATTGTATGAGATACTGAATATTGATTGTTGATACTTGTATATTTATGTTTGTTTCTTATTTAGTTGCATGATCATCGAGTTTCTTAGGATTTAAGAAATGTAGATTATTCCTACCTCTGTTGAGGAGGCGACGTCTCTTCATAGAGGTGTCGCCTTTTCGTGAAGAGGCATCGCCTTTTTATAATGAGGTGACTAGATGTCGCCTCCTGGTCAGGAGGTGACGCCTTTTTTAAGAGGTGTCACCCTTTAACCAGCATTTTGCTTGTTGCTGTCTTGATTTTCAACTATTATCTTGCATATTTTGGTATGATTTTCAACTATTATCTTTGTCTAATTTGTTATGTTTCTTGATTTCATGCATGATCGCCACATTTGATCAATATTATTTCTATGTTATATTATTATGTTATTTAATGGACTATTTATGAGTTTTTTTAATTTTATTTTTGTGAATATTATTTGTTTATGATTTGTAAATATTATTGTTGTTTGTAAAATAGAACTAACTCATATTTGTTGCAGAAATTATTTAGTGATTTTTAATCACTAGATGATTACTTTATTTATCATTGTTAGAGAGTTTTAATTTGTATAATTAATTAGTTTATTTTCGATTTATTTTTAGTTTATGTATGGTTTATTTTTAGTATTTTTACATTTATTTACACCAAAAGTTGTAATCATTAATCCCTCTCCCCTTTTATTTGGAATGAATTGTTGTAAATTATTATTATTGGTTTTATTTATCCATTTGTGATTGAATATCGGGAATATAAGCATGAAATGGGATTAATATGCAAACTTGGGATAAAATCTAAAATTGGGAACCAATCGCGATCAACATGTTAATAAGGAAATAATTTAATAATCAAAGATAATAAAATATGAAAGAGTTCTAGAAGGGGGGTGAATAGGACTATCGAACAATAATGGAATATTAAAGGAATTCTTTGCAAGAATTAAGTAAGAGTTGAGAAGGAAGAATGAATGAACACAAAAATTTAAGGAGTTTGGATTCAATAATAATCCTACATCTCCACCTAACTTATCCCCAAGTTAGGATTTTTTAATCACCCACAATCTTATTCATAATATTGAGAATCCACAAGAGTTTTATGGCTCACTCTTACAACCTTACAACTTGAGTTTTCAAGGCTCACTCAAAAACCAAATTACAAGTGTTTTCAAGGCTCACACTAAGACTAAATTCCCAAGTGTTTTAATGGCTAAACACCTAAACCAATTCCTTTAGAATAGAATCTCACTTCCTTTTTTCTAAACCCAGAAAATAGAAGAATAAGAATGTCTATTCTAATCACTCACCAACTCTCATAGGAGTTATACATAAAGAATTTGTTTAAAAGAATGTTTTAGAGCTCAATTGAATGTTTAAGAAAATAATGAATGATAAACAAGTTTTCTTAACCTTTCAATTGAATTCTAAGTTGTGTTTATATAGAAAAAGACTCAAAAATGTAGTTTTTGGATGTATCAATCATGTCTCCAACGTTTAGAATTGATAACGTTTAGAATTGATTTTGAATCAATTCTTGAACTTTTGGCAGCTCAAGGGCTGCTTACGAGTGCCTCATGAGTGAACAGTGCTCGTGAGGGGTGAAATTATAGCCGTTGCATTCAAAAATTCCCATTGGAATTTTGTCAGGGGTCTGATCACGAGCAGTTCATGAGCCACCAGCTCGTGAGGAGTGCTTGTGAGAGGTGCTGCCAATATTTGGCAAAAATGTGCTTTAAAGGCTGCATTGAAGGACAGCTTGTGACCACTTCGAAAGATGCTCATGAACGGAACTGAAGAAGATCTATTCAATCAAAATGTTCTTCATAAAAGTTGTAGATAATTGTATTATATTTCCATAAAACTTTGAATCACATCAATTGGACATCTTTAGCTCAAGATATTACTGAAATACCAAGAGCTGTGCAAACTGAAATGCAAGCTGCATATGCTGACTTCAACTGAAGATTTTCATACCCAAATGAACTTGGATTTTGATAAGCAAGCTCAATCTGGAAAGCTTAAGATGTCTAATTCAAAAGTGAAGAAGCTCATTTTCTCATTTAAGAGCTCTAAATAAATCAAAAGCCTTCTTCAATCTCAGAGGTTCAATCAGCCTGAAAAGTCACTATTCATCCAAAAGTGTATATGCTTGGTATATGTTTGGTATATAATTCCCTACACACTTAATTGAAATTATTAGTATAAAAATTATTTGTCAAAGTCTAAAATTAGGAATTTGATCATGTAAATGGTCAACAAAATATGAAACACACACAAAGGCCAATCATAAGATTAGGTGGATATTTCAAAAGTTTATACCCAGTTTCTGAACCCAATTTTTAATGATGACTTCTGGGAACTTCCATAGAATCCATTTGTTGTACAGTGTGTCCCGATTTTTATCCGGATGGCGACTCCATCTCCATTTTAGGTCCCAAGCCCACTGTATATTTCCTAGTGAACCTTGAACTCACATAGTATCGTGGTCACCAATACTTGGGCGCACAACTAAAACCGCGGCCTACACCAGTTAAAGGAAAATTACTTCAAAACAAAGGGAAAATGATTCGTCATTTTAAGAATGGAAAAATATTTTCCAATACATTCTCTTCTCATTTATTGTCTTCCTTTTTATTTTTCAATATTTTCTCTTCTCATTTATTATTTTTTTAATATTGCAACTACATATAGAAAAATATTTTCTAAAGACAATATTTTCTGTAAACAAATGGAGTAACAATCTATTGTCACATATTCAATTTTTAATACCCATATACATGTGAAAATATGGTCTTAAACTCAATTTGATTAAAGAGCACAAAATATAGGGCATTAACATCGAATGCCCTATATTTTCTATAATTTATACGCATCATTTATTTTCAAAAAATTACTAGCGTGCCTTTTTTTCTTTTCCGTCAACTCCATTCCTTCTCCTTTCTCCTTCTCCGACCTTCTTCTTCCTCCTCATCGACCATCATCATCTTTTACCTTCTTTCCCTGCATTTTTTTCTCTTCCAATTCCTTTTTCTTTTTCTTTCCATCATCATCTTACCAAAGCCAAAGCCTAAGTCTGTTATCATCTTCTTCTCTACATTTCAATCTTTTTTGGGTTTTTTTTCTTTACTTCACATCAACAAAAAGCTGATTAAAATTTGATTCATTCAAAATCTTAGGTACTCTTCTTCGCTCACCTGATGTAGCTCAACATATTCCTTTTATTATTGTCTTTTTTTCAAACCCTAGATGGATTCTTCAATTTTGAATTGAATCGAAGCTTGGTTTTTTGGCATATAGCTGGACCGAAAACTTGACAGGCAACGCCGCGTCCGAAGAAAGGGTAGAGCTGGGCGACCGCAGCTTTTGCGGTGAGCCATTGCAAAGTATTGGCCCTTCTGCACTCTGTGTGTTTTGTGGAGTGTCGTTTGGTGTCTGGGAAAGGTCATCTTTGCTGTATTCTGAGTTTTTTTTCCCCCTATTTTGCTAATTTTCATGCGCAATGCAACGCACCGAACAACACTGCTACTGCCAATGGAATTTAGATGAGATGGCCCCGTCTCTTCACTTGTCGTTTTTGTGATATGATACATGAGTTATATTATTATTATTATGTTCTTTAATTCCTTACCGTTGAATCTTAAATAAACCCAACAATATCAGGTGATTTTGTGTGTTCTTTTTCTTGTTGGAAATTGGGTCTAATAATTTCTCAAAAATCATATCACATGTAAGTAATTTTAGATTTGTATGTTAAAAAAATATTTATGTAATTTAAAAATATATATGATAAGAATTTTTCATGTGTTAAAGGGGGAATCCAATTTTTCTTTTTAAAAAAAATTGATAGTTCATTTGAGCATTTTGATCTTTAATCATTGGATGGCGGGCACATAGGTATTTTCACATTAAGAATGAAATTGATTTGTGACTGATGTTGCTTTTAAAAAAAATTAACCTAATGATATTCAAAAATAAAACTTTCAGTATAAAATTTTTCCCTACAAAAATTCAATAAAAATTTACATTAATGATCCTTCTATAGAGTATATTTTTAAATATTATTTTTATATGATACAATTAAAATAATATATTTTTTAAATATTATTTATATTTGAAATTCAAAATAGTATATGAAACTTAAAATAGTATTGAAAATTCAAAATAGTATCTGAAAATTAAAAATAATATTTCAAACTCCTAAATACAATATATTTTTTAAATATTATTTGTAGATGATATTATTAAAAATAGTATATTTTCTGAATATTATTTGTATTTGAAGCTCAAAATAATATTTAAAACTCAAAACAATATCAAAAAATTAAAAATAATATCTCAAACTCATAAATATAGTAAATTTTTTTAATATTATTCATATATGATACAATAAAAAATAATATATTTTTTAAATATTATTCGTATTAGAAACTCAAAATAGTATATGAAAATTAAAAATGACATCTTAAACTCATAAATACAGTAATAAATTTCAAAAATAATTGTATTCAATTCAATTAATTTGAATTCAAGTGCCCATCTTTTTACAAATGCATGAAAGTTGAAATATTTTTCATTTATTTCTATTTTATTATTTGTATATTTTAGTTTATTTTCCATGTATAAAATAAATAAAATAATATCAGCCTAATATATATATAAATATACAAATTTAAATTTCAAAATATTTTCCTAGGATATTTGAAATTTTAATTATTTATTAAAACTAATATGAGTTCTATAATTTAAATATATTAACTACAACCTCTAAAATAGAGTATGCTGCATATATATATATATATAAAACCACCTAATAAAGTTTAAAAAAAATAGAAAAATAGAAAAAGAAGTGCAACAGGCATAAAGAAAAAAAAAGGGCACATATGAAAAAGAAAAAGGGTATACTTGTAATTAATCTAAAATATAGGGTAAATCAATGTAAATAAGTTAGGAAATGAGCTCAAAACTGTAAATTTCTCAAAAAATTACATTATGGGTGTAAACTGCGTCCTCTTGAAATTGTGCAAGGCCCAAACTGATGGTACATAGGCTTGCTGCTGTTGGGCTACACTTTGCACAGAAGGCCTTTCAAAAGACACAAATTGAATTCAGTGGCAAGTCTTTTCTTGAGCAAGAAATGAAGGAAAGAAAGGAACAATGCCGTATGCACACACCCATACGTAGACGTAGCGGCCGCTATATAAACATTGCACAGCGGGCTAAAAAACGACACGAAATTTTGTTTAGTAATTTTACGGCCCCTACAAATAATTTTTTCGATATATATAAGATGGTCCACCTTACATAGCTCCATAGGCATTACTGATGAGCACGTGGTGGGCTTGTTGTGTTTGATGATTTTGCATATACGTATGTAGGGTGAAACATTTCCATCAATTAGTGTAGTAAGTAATGCTATCCATCTTTCACATGGAATTTTTTTCCTTTTCGCTACTTTGAATGGACCTTGTCTAATTATACTATTTGCTGCTGCATCGTCATTGTGCCATTACTCAGCCCTACAATAAGTTGTAGGGTGTTTTTTTCCCCCTTCATCAATACCTTATCTGTACTTAGTTACAACCATGATATTGTTACTTCAAACTTCAAACTTCTTTTGAGATAAAGGCTACCCCATTTCCCTCTTTAGCCTGCCTGTCCTCTGCTAATTAGTCGAATTATAAGCTACAAAGAGAAGCTCCTATAATATGCTACATTATTTGAAGAGAATATCTATATAATGTCAAGTGAAAAAAATCATGCACCTTATGTACAATTATTGAATCACTATTACAATGTGGGCGTGTACATATGTTAAATAATTCTTGGTTAGCATATGCATATCAATCAACTTTTTCTTGATGATAGTTCTGCTTCCCTTAAACAAGTTGACAGAGTTCCAATTGGAACTTAATTTAATTCACGAAATAAAAATTATTTTATTATTATGGTCATACTTCTAGTCCTTGAAAACTTCTGTAGTCTTCTTTGACCAAAAAAAAACTTCTAGTCCATAGAGCTAATTATTAATAAGGATGTGATGGAAGGCTATTCTAAGCAGCATCTTTAAAACTTTAGGTGACCATTTCCATCACTTCTTGTTATTCAATGATTTAAAGGAGTGGCAGCAGTCTCATTGTGTGCAGTTCGTCTGTTGATGGGTATCTCTATCCGTTTTGCTTATGCGATTACGCATTCTTAATTTGGCCACAAATATCAAATTCCAGACTTTATGGCCGGTTATTGTCACAAATCAACTCGCCTATCATTTGCATTTTCCTGTTTGACTGGTCAGCTAATCAGCTTGCCTTTTCTGATTTCGAAAAAAAATTGGATTTGAAATCTTAACTCCTAATTCCCCTTTAAAATCAACAAACATAAATTTCACATAGCAAAATTCAATTCATGCGCCTTGGGATATTTTTGAAATGGCAATGATGCACGTCGTGAGTTGCAACGTAACAAAATTTTTAACGGATAAAAAACGGTTTTAGCCCCCTTTACACTTGTTATTAATTTTTTTTTTAAAATTTAATTAATTTTTTAATCTAAAATCTAAATTGTATACAAATGAACCCGTTATGTAAGAATTTAAATATCCGTAATTTATAATATATTTTTTAAAAATCTAAAACCTAAATTATATATGGGTGAATATATCGTACAAAGATTTAAACACTTGTAATCTGTAATTTTTTTTAATCTAAAACCTAATTTCATACAAGTGAACCCGTCATACAAAAATTTAAATGCCCATAACTTATAAAACACTCGAGTGAACCCATCATACAATAATTTAAATACTCGTAATTTATAAATTTTTTTTTTAAAAATCTAAAACTTAAATTACACACGAATGAACCCATCATGTAAGAATTTAAACACCCGTAATTTGTAATTTTTTTTAAAATCTAAAACCTAATTGCAAACGGGTGAACCCGTAACACCCATAACTTGTAAAAAAAATTTTAATAATCAAATGAAAAAAAAAATAAAGCAAAGGCCATAATAGTAAAGTGTCGCTAGTTGCAACGCACTTTAGCGTCACAACTAGCGACACTTATCTTTTTCCTTATTGAAAAAGATTGACTACTTGATATTTATTATTTATTGACTTGGTATTTGATGTTGAATAGCTTTACAAATAGATTTAGTATGTTTAGTTCATATATAACATGTATCTTATAAGTAAATACCACTTATATTTTCAAGTTAACATCTTTTTATTGATTTCTGTGGTTGTAGTCATCATATATTTTTCTAGCTCTCCTAAACAAGTTGGAGAAACTTATTAAATTGGAAATCCTAATTATTCAATGTTGTAAACATTTGAAATTCTTGTGTTTATACTTGTTAAGGAATTAATTAGCATACTATTACTAGTTGTTATGTCTTATCACTAAGTTGATTTTTGTACTTAGTCTTTTAGTCATTTTTCACTTCTTATTTTCTAGTTGTACAACCCTTATATATTTGTACCAAGATATATCACATTAATACATGAAAGACTTCTTCTTCTTAATTGTGTGTTTTGATATGGTATAAGAGCTTTAATGGCTACCAACATGAATACTCAATTAATTCCAACTTCCTCCTCTACTACTTCTACTCCTACCATAACTCAATTAAATTTCTCTATCAAACTCAATGCCAAAAATTATTTATCATGAAAAACTCAACTTTTACCACTTTTAAATTCTTAAGATCTTACAGGCTCTATAGATGGTTCAAAACTTACCCCATCGATCACAGTTATGAACACTGATAACCCACCTACTCCCATTCCTAATCCCGAATATCAACAATGGCTTAAAAGGGATCAAATGCTGCTTTTTTGGATTTTATCCTTTATCATTGAAGAGAATTTTCCCTTTGTCATTAATGTTTCTTCTTCTTTTCAAGCATGGCAGGTTCTTGTAAATGTCTTCACAGCTATTTCACAAAACTGTTAACTTCAGCTCCATATCAAATTACAGGAGCTCAAATAGAATGATCTCTCTATTAGTTAGTATCTTATAAAGGCCAAATCACTTATTGATGAACTTGCTGCAACCAATTGCCCTTTTTTGCTTGTCGAATTTAATGCTATCATTTTTCTAAATTTTTGGTTTGCATTTTATGGCGTAATTATAGCTCTTAACATGCATCCGGATCCAATTACTTTCAATGAGTTAAATAATTAGTTAGCTGCCTATGAGATTCTTCTCAAAATTCATGAGGATCTTCCTATTACTCATATTGCTTACAAATCCTCATTTAATTCTACTCCATGACCACCTCTGTTGCCCACTCCTTTGGCATCTTCTGCTCCACATGGTTTTTCTAATCAGTCTTCTTCACCATGACTATGGTGGCTTGGAGGTCATCGCGGTCGCTTCCCATCTGGATGCTAGATATGCAGACTATAAACCATACAGCAAATGTGTGTAGAAAATGCTATCAGCCTCCTTAATCTGGTGCTAGTTTATTCACTTTTACTTATCCATCTCAAGCTTACATGGCTAACTTTCAGCCTTCCACTGCTTACACATCGCCACCTCCACAGTCCTAGATTACAAACACAGGTGCTTCTACCTATATTACTTCTTATTTTGAGGCACTTCACTTGCCACAGTTTTATGATGGTACTGATAAGCTTCTAATTAGCAATGGTCGAGGTCTCCCTATACACAATACTGGTACTGTTACTCTCTCTTGTCACTCACATGATTTTCTTCTTCCTCGTACATTGCATGTTCCAATAATTTTTAAACCTTTTCTTTCAATTTAGAAGTTTAGCCAAGATAATAATGTTTAGCGTCCATGAACATGGTCTGTACCATTTTTTAAATCTTTAAGCGTTTATTATTAAGGCTCCTTCTTTTGCTTAGTGGCATGCTAAGCTAGGTCATCCCCATCGTCAAGCCACTACTTCTTTATTAAAGCAACATGATCTCTCTTTTCATGGCAAATTGACTGGTGCTTCATGTGAAGCTTATTTATTTGGGAAATAACACAAAATATCTCTGTCTTCAATGATTCATCATATTTGTAGGCCATTTGAGATTGTGTACTCTGATGTTTAAGGTCTAACCGATGTTATGTCTAATTTTGGTTTCAAGTACTTTGTGTTATTTATGGACGATTTTAGTTGATTCACTTAGATATTTTTCTTAAAGAATAAAAGTGATGTTTCCTTTATTTTTCATCATTTTGTTTCTTTTATTGAAAGACAATTTTAGTGTTCAATTAAAGCTTTACACTTAGACTTTGGTGGAGAATTTCAAAAACTATCTTCATCTTTTATAGAAAAAGGCATTGTTCATTGCCTCACTTATCCTTTAACACATGACCAAAACGGTGTTGCTAAGCGTAAAATTTGGCATATTATTGATACCAAACTCATATTACTTGCTCCTAGTTTTTTATCTTTCAAGTACTGGTCGTATGCTTTTGATAATGTCGTTTTACTCATTAATGGCATGTCATCTCAAATGCTCCATAATGACTCATCATTTCATATGTTATTTGGCTTTCATTTGAATTATCAAGATTTAATAGTCTTTGGTATTGCAAGATATCCATTATTAAGGCCTTATAATTGTCATAAGTTTTCATTATACACTAGTTAGTGCATTAATCTTGGCCCTTTGTCATCACATCTTGGCTTTTGATGTTTGGATCCCAAAACCAGAGGAATCTATCTTGCTCACCATGTCCATTTTAATTAATGTCTATTTCCTTACAAAAATGCCTCTTCCTCCACCTCACCTTTAATGTCTCATGATAACACCACTCCTTGGCTTCAGGTAATATCTTTCCCTCCTACTTCAATACTAACTCCTCTCTCTTTTACTACTTCCCTTCTCACACTTTATCCACTCCTATCTTTTCACTAGAAATTTTATAATCTCCAACCTCTTTCAGCCTCGTGTCCTCATCCTCTCCAACCACTTTTGCATTTGATTCATCCTTTGTTGGCTTACTACTGGTTATTGATATTTCTCACTACAATCCGTAAATTCTCACTCAAATAGCCCTATCGTCCCCATCCTGCTCCACTTCCCCTGTCCACATCCATCCAATGTCTCTCCACCCCACTACCATATCTTGTCATTATACTTTATTTAATCACCCAACCCTTAAAACAAAATCAACCATTAAAATTAAACCTCGTTCACATACTGAAGCCAAGCATTCTCAACAGTGGTATGATGCTATAAAGTTTGAATATGACACCTTTCAGTAAATAAATACTTGGCAGATTGTTCCACAACCTTCTCATCAACTACTTATCGAATACAAGTGGATTTTCAAAATTAAAAGGAATACAAACAACTCCATTTCTAGATATAAAGCCCGCCTTATTGCTAAGGGCTATAATAAATAATGTGGTGTGGATTTTCATGACACTTTTAGTCCTGTTGTTAAAGCTACAACAATATGCTTACTTCTCTCACTTGCTTCCATGCATGATTGGCCTCTTAAATAAATAGACATGTCTAATGCATTTTTACATGGCTATCTCTCTGAGCACATTTTTATGAAATAATCCTCAGGTTTTAAGGACTCCTCATATCCTAATTTTGTATGTTTACTTCAGCGCTCACTCTATGAGTTGCGTTAAATAGCTCGCACCTAGTTTCAAAGGATAAACTCTTTTTTATCTACTCTTGGTTTCATTAATTTTAAAGCTTATTATTCGCTATTCGTTCTTTGAAAATACCAATAGCTTATCATGTTACTCATCTATGTTAATGATATAATCCTTACTAGATCATCATCAAATGTCATTACTTAAGTCTTACCAACTCTCCAAGCTGAATTTCCCATTAAAGATGTTGGTGACTTAAATTTCTTTCTTGGTGTTAAAGTTCATCATACCTCTCATTGAATCTCTATTAATTAGTGCAAATATCTTTAAGATCTTTTATCCAGAGCTAGTTTACAACATGCCAATGGTTGTTTAACACCCATGATGACCTACCAATCACTCACTAAGCATTCTAGTGCTACTTTTTCCAATCCGAAATTGTATAGACAATTAATTGGGGCCCTATAATATTCAATGTTCACTTATCCTGATATTGCATTTCTAGTTAATTGGCTTTGCCAATTTATACACACTCCTACTGAAGCTCATTGGGCAACCTTGAAACATCCTCTAAGGTACCTTAAAATACACTCAATCACTCTCTGTTCTTTGATTTTAAGTCTACCATACATCTTCAGAGCTTTTCTAATAATGATTGGGGTGGATGCCTTGATAATTGAAGGTCCACTAGTGGCTATGCTATTTATTTAAGTTTAATCTTATTTCTTGGAGTGCTAAGAAATAAACTACTGGTGCTCGATCATCTTTTGAAAGTGAGCACAATGCAGTTGCTAACACTACCGCTGAATTGCTTTGGCTTAAATCACTTCTTGCTGAAATGAGTTTAAATTGTTATCAACTTATTGTGATTTGGTGTGATAATGTTGAAGCAATCTACATAAGTTCCAACCCTGTATTTCACTTTATTTATGAGCAATTTCAGCATGGTGTCATTCAAGTTTGGTTCATCTCCAACAAAGATCAAATTGACGACATTTTCACCAAGCCTTTAGGAGCTCAGTTATTTTCCTTCTCTGCTTCAAAGTTACGTTTGATTCCCTTGCTGCCATCAGCTTACAAAGAGTGTTAAGGAATTAATTAGCATATTGTTGCTAGTTGTTATATCTTATCACTAAGTTGAATTTTGTACTTAGTCTTTTAGCCATTTTCCACTTCTTATTTTCCAGTTCTACAACCCTTATATATTTGTACGAAGACATATCACGTTAATACATGAAAGACTTCTTCTTCTCCACCGTGTGTTTTGATAATAATTGCTTTACCTGTAGAACCTTTAAGAATTAGCTTTCATCATTTGAAAATTAAAATATTTATATAATAAATAAATTAAATTAATTGTTGATTTTTAATTTTTTGCTTTTAAACCAGACTCCTATATATAGGAAATTGAGCTAGCTAGCTAATGTCAATGTTCATGATCAATAATATTGGCTTCCAAAGACGCAAATTTGGACTTGTATGGCCACCAAACGAAGTGGGGTTAGTCGCAATTGGCCTACAAGCATGCATTTGTAGCATAGTACTCATTGGTGAGATCCAATTTTCATCAAGTTAACGGGTCAAGGGGCTATAGCCGTTGTACATTACATGAAGAAGACAAAGAGGATTGTCATTATCCTTTAGAGAATCATTTTGTCGTCAATCATCCATGTATCTGGCTATAACATATATCATTTGTGTCCATAGCTAGCCTATATATATATATATATATATATATATATATAGCATTGCACTTTCAACGAGTTGTATTATTCACTAACATGGCATTGAATTCATGCCATGGAATTTTGGCAAGAAGTAAAGATTAATCAATACCAATCGGTACGTTTTATTTGTTTATTTATTTTATTAAAAATTTAACAAATTAAAAATTAAAAATTGCAAGTAAAAACGACTTTTTATTTTATAAAACATCTATTCAAAAAAAGAGATATTCTTTGTTATCTTATATATGTTTGTCTGTACATAATGAAGACTAAATGTACCTTTGACTATCACTCTTTAAAAATTGAAAACTCCACTAAGAAAAAAGACTTGTGTGCATAAAAATATTTCCATTGAATTCAAGAATTCTATAGAGTTAATCGCAATTCTTGGACTCCCTTTTCAACAACTCTTCCTTTTCCCTTTATGCTCTTATTGCTTGGGTGCTCCAACTCCATTAATC
This sequence comes from Mallotus nudiflorus, assembly GCA_947683625.1. NCBI lineage: Eukaryota > Viridiplantae > Streptophyta > Magnoliopsida > Malpighiales > Euphorbiaceae > Mallotus > Mallotus nudiflorus. Next base: position 4,828,640 of record CANTUR010000166.1, on the reverse strand, counting down.
ATATTCTTCAATTCAAAGAATATTGAAAGGGAAATGATGATGAGTTGATGAAGACCAACTAAGCCAGCATATGTCTACACATATTTATATTCATACATGTGTAGTCAAACCCACAGAGAAGAAACAATGGGAAAATGGGTCAAACATTATAAACAAAACAAGAAAAAAAAAAAAGTCAAACACCACTATAAAGAATATAAGAGAGAAGAGTTTGTGATCTTTTAAATACATTATTTCTTCTCCCCTTCAATTAATTCTTCTATTTTAATTACTTCAAAGGAAAGATACTTTACTTTCCAATCAAGAATGCATCCACAACCTTTTTTAACTCTATCATCCACGTGTGTTGCACAATACAAAAGGACTAATACTACTTTTCTTTTATTGCCTTTTCTAATTAACTAATGTGTTTATCTATAATTATATTTTTGTTGTTTTGTTTGGGGAGGTTAGTGGGGAAACAAAGCGTGGCTAATCTTCGATCATCAAGGGTGGTTTTATCATGCCTTTTCACATTGACTTCTTTTCTTTTCTTTAAATTAAGGAAAAGTAAATTAGAAAAAAAAAAAAAAGAGATTGACTTTTGATTAATAGTAAATAAATCATATATAAGTATTATATGTTGGGTGAGTGTTAATAACACGATAAAAATAATAATTAGGAGGGTCAATAACTAGCCAGCTATCTTTCTCAATATCAAGAGTTTGTTTTAATCATTTCAAATAGAGGTCGGTTCTAATCTTACAAAAAGAACCTAATAATTAATTAGTGGAAACAATTAAATCGACAAATAGGTAACAAAAAGACAAGGATTAGTCTTTTATTTTAGTTTTGATTATCTTAATATGCTAAACTTACTAATTCAACATCATGCAACAAATTAATGAAAGAAAAATATGATAGCATCTGGGTACTTGTAAATTTAGTTTGACCACGATTTAAGTTTGATGTTTAAATTAGTAATCCTGTAGTAAAATATATGACAATAACTACTGCATAAGTGTACTTTTCCTCCATTTGAGCAAAGATCTGGATACTTGTAAATTTAATTAGTTTGACGATTTAAAGTTTGATGTTTAAATTAGCAATCCTACACTAAAAATGTATGATAATTACTACTGCACAAGTGTAGTTTTCCTCCATTTGAGCAAAGATTTTTGTTGAAATAATCCTCTCGACACTCCACTTGTATGAAAATCAAGTTCACACAGATGAGAGTAGTAGTTGTTTCAATTCCTCCACTGTGGTACCCGCCAATGCCATGCCCCCACTAGCTAGATGAAGCTCAGCATAAAGCTACAGAACGTGTCGGTCCCTTAGTGCATATGCGATTGACAAACAATAAAATTTGTGTAAATGGTCCAACAAATTGCACCATGCAGCGGCAACAACAACTTCTTCATCTTCTTCATGACAATCCATAGGCCAGGGAGGAAGAAGGGGACCCTTTTATACATATATATCTATTATAAAGAAAAGAAAGCTTACGGCACTGACTGGCTACGACTCTGTGTGGATATGTCCTTGTAGCTGTGACCATATTCATGCCACACGATTGGCATCTTTGAATATTAATGTGCACACTCATAATACGATAATATTCTATATACTTTTATAAATTATCCAATTTCCGTCTCTGCCTAAAAGAAAGTTTGTGTACGTACGTATATATACAATTTTCTTCACTCGGTCAGCACGGAATGCTAGTTACCATCACTGCCATGCAACAGCAAGAAATATATTCCACATCTAAACACTTCCACTTTCACTATACTTATCTGTAGTATGTGGCCCCTTCTTGTGTACTACCTTTTGATCAAGTATCATCTCTCATGTTCATGTAAGATATGTAGGTAGGTGGTTAATGATAATAAAACTAATGGCCTCAACTAATTAATATATATATATAGATTAAATTTTCAGATTAAATGGTTTTCTAACAGCAAAAATAAATAAGAATAAAATAAAATAAATGAATCTGTCGTGATAATAAATATATTTTCTTCGATCATCAAAACCCATAAAATTGAGATTAATTTAATTAAAAGAAAACATTTTAAAACACATATTATAATAAATCTAATTTATCGATTAATATTTTTGTAGTACAATGGCATAAAGTACTTATAAGTATATGAATTAGTAAGATTTAACTCTTATACCGTTTCTTATTCTTTTCATAATTTAAAAATATATATATAGATTAAATAATTTCTATCAGCTTGCATATAACTAAAACTTAAGTTACCATACATTCTTATTCAATTCCCACACTTGAAATCAAAATTCTCAACATATATTGTACGTGCAAAATATCTTTTTATTGATGTTGAAGTTTGACAATTCAGCTAACTCCAATTATAGAGAATCAAGAATATATATATATATATATATATACACATACACACTCAAATCCATTATCTAAGTTTCCACACTGCATGCATGTGTGTATAATGGAGTGCAGGATCCATATGTAACGCAATGCATGTACAGATACATCAAGTTTCCAGGAGAGGCAATGGCTGCGGAATCCATGGATCGTACAATGCACTAACAGGACAATAACTTTAGGCCGCGGAAAAGCTTTATTTTCATGAGGAAAATTAACATCACTGTGCTGAGGCATCAATGTGGGATCCATTCCATTATTGTCGGTTAAGTAAATAAATAAAATTTATTTATTTATTTATTTATTTATTTATAAACCGTAGAAAAGAGTGGCTTTTGGCAATTATGGAAGGAATCAAATAAAAATGAAATGGGGTTTGCCTTTTGGCCAAGATGTCCTCAGGCACCTGTTATATATGGTAAAACGTTGTAGTGGGCACAGCCTCTCCTTTTCACTCGGGTATGAAGATAAAGGACACTTATAAATAATTCTCTTTTCTGTAAGGATGGGTGGGTATTTTTTATTTTTTATTTTTATTTTTTTTGAAAAAGAAAAATATATAGACAATAATTTCTTTATAATTATATTTTAAAATTAAAATAATTTTATTACTATAAATTGGTTATAGTTTAATAGAAGTGATGTCATAAAAAATTGTTACGATTGGTATAAAAATAAGGTATGATAAAATAATTAATAATATACACGTTAAATTAAGATATATATTTTTAAAATGTGTATTTTTTAAAATAATACATATATATAATGTTATTAATATACAAAATAATTTTAAAAATTGAAAGTTTTAATTTAAATTTATTTAAAATCAAAATTATTTTTATATAGAATATATTCCTATTTAAACATTCTACTATATAGAGTGGAAAAAAAGAAGCCTTAATCCCAGTGTTAGGTACATGATTAGAGAATTGTTTATTATATTGTATTAATTAATTCGTTACTCCAGAATTCTTTATCAAAACTAGTAAAAGCAATTAAATCTTTTAAATTATTGTTGTCGCATGTTTGTTCCTTTTCATGGTGTTTCTTAATTTTGGCATATTTATTTGGTTGCATCAAGCCAAGCGAACCACTATTTTCTACCAATGGGGAGAAATGGGGCGGCTTGATCGTGAAAGACGTGTTTATGTTTGTTTTTGTTTTATTTATCAATGAAGAAAATGGGTTCTTTGTGGGCACATATACATATAAAAAAATTTGATATTGGGTAGACTACTAAGTTAAGAAAAAGTTTAATTAATTATAGCTTAAGATGCTAGACACATGTCCTATTATCATCGACTATTTATCGAACATAGTAATGGAAATTTCAAAATCATTAATTCATGGCACCTGGCATGAATTTATTCGATTGAAAGTTAATAATTTGATGTGTTGGAAAAAAATGGATTTTGATGGAATGTATCCAATAGTAGAAAGAATCCGTTTACTGAAATTTAATTTATTGATATTAAATTCGTTTGAAAAAACAGAAGACTATACATAGATAACATTTAATTAATTTTATTTATACCTCAAGAAAATGATTGTGTGTGTCATATGATTCATATATAAGTATTATTTAAATACTGAATGAAATTGAGTCATATTGTAAGTAAAATTTTCAACCGTAGAAAAAATAAATAACATATTGAAATCACTTGATAAAGGAGTGTTTTTTTTTTTAATTAACGTTAGTAGTGTACACAATGACATTAAAATAGTTGTTAAAATAATTTTTATCATTTTTACAGTTTTACCAACCGAATTGCAGTAGTAAAAGTAGAGTTAGTAATAAAATAATACCATGAATATACCCAATGAAAGCCAGTGATGAGTTGAAAATTTGGAAAATACCAACAAACTAGTACCTAAAAGAACTGAACAGAAATGGAATATATCAAGAATGATTAAGTACTGATCACCTGGATTAATATTAATGATGAATTGTTGGAATATATACAAGAGAAGGAGCTGAAAAGTGAGAATTAGGAAGCATAGGACTACAAGCTTATATATCAATATAGGCGAAGGGGAGGGGCCCAATCAAATCTGGCGCTAAAGAAAAATCATTTTTATGAAAAAAATGATTTATTTTTATGAAAAAATTGATTAAAAAAAATTGATTGGCTACAGTGAGGCGAGTGAAAGGGCTAAAGTACTGCTTTTGGATTTATTTATTTATTAAAAATTGATTAAAAAAAATTGATTGGCTACAGTGAGGCGAGTGAAAGGGCTACAGTACTGCTTTTGGATTTATTTATTTTTATGAAAAAATTGATTAAAAAAAATGCAGACATTTTAGTAGGACCTTGTTATAGTACAGAATTAATATTGAAAGGAACGAAGTTGTCCTGTTTGAATGGGGACTTGAAGGGGGCTCCCCATTTACGCAAACTTACTGCGGTACACCAGTACCAATGTGCACGAACCCTGACCAAAACTGTCTCTTAACTTTCAACTTGCATTACATATTATAGCAGCTATTGCTATTGCTTGCTGTGGCATCTCATCTTCTAAATTTATTATTACTCTATACAATATTTGGATGTAAGTTATGTGTTTGTCTCTCCTTGCAAGCAAATCAAGTGATAAAAAATGTAAATATTTTATTGAGGAAGTCAATAATCTAACCTTTCATCCTCTGTTTCTTTCTTTTTATGATGTTAAAATTTAGCGATTTAGTATAGTCATTCACCCATCATCATCAGCATCAGCATAAGCATTATCACCCATTATCATCCTTAGCTCATTCAACGTTATCAACCCTACCCAGACCAGCTTATTTAATTGCATGGCTATATAATTAATTAAAAAGAAAAGGTATTGGAATTAGGGTTAGCATGCATATTTTTGTTGGCATTATGCGTTTGAATATTGAGTTCATGGCATTATTACTAGTTGAAAATAATACTGGGAAAAGAGAGAGATTTTTTTACACGTATATACATATAAAAGTAAATGTACACAAATGGAAGTCATAGTCGTAGTGAGTTCACCCATGTTCGCGGTTGAAATTTCTTCTGAAAATGAATATACAAGGAGATGGTGCTCTAGTAAATGCTGATGCCACACCACACATTACAACGACAGTTCCTTGCCACAATTACAAATGGTTATGGAGTTATACAAGGATAGATAGAGATATGGAGACAAATATATATATAAATTGACAAGAAGAAGCTGAAAGAAAGTAAGAAAGAGAAGTGACTTGTAGCATTATAGATATATATATATATATATATATATATATTTATATACTATGAGCAAAAAAAAAATTACTAACAAAAAAATATACACGGTCTAACGTGTACCACTCAGAAACAACAATTGGGATGGCCCATCCCCATGTTATCTTACCCTTTTTTCTGTGTATATATTTCTGTATGTGTATACATATAATACAAAAGGTATATATATGTATTGTAATTGTATGTTTAGGTTTACATGTGTGCATGCTTGGGTAGATTTATAGTTTAAAAATTTTTAAATCGGTACAAATTTGGCAAAAATTTGCGATTTAGAATATGTATTATAAAATAAGCATTTGGTGATTAAAGTATATATTATTTTTTTTAAGATACATTCAACTACTGGTTCAATATTGTAAAAGAACAAAATGTGTTGAAGGTGAGTTCAGTATTGTAAAAGAGAAAATGTGACATGGTGGGTGTGAGAGTACTGTAGAAGGGGAAAATGGAGGTGGTGGGGGAGGTGGGTAACTGAGTAATGCAGAGGCATTGGTAGTAATTTTGTCATCTGAGAAGTAGACAGAGGCAATAATAGCTGGATTTTGTTTCTGCAATCTGAAGCAGGGGCCCCCCCTCCATCCAAGGCCCTCTTCTTCATTAGTAGATACTTCTCTTACTCCTGCTTCTGTGCTCCTGCTACCCATTATCATCATCATTCTTTACTGTTTTCCTTTGTCCACTACTACGTACACATCTCATTTTGTGCGTTTCTTGTATTGTTTTCTTTTTACCTCTACATTTATTTTGCATTCATTTCTTACTGATCATAATTCAATTACTTAAAATTATTTTGTTAATTCATTTTTGTATATTGTGGTTTTTCCTTTTTTGAATTTTATGTACTTGCGGCTGCAACCATTGATAATGTAATAATTAATTGTATAAATGTGCATCTGAAAGTTACTTGCACTAACTAGTTAGAGATAATCCATAGTAAGGCACTACCAAGTTTGTTAAATTTGTGTCTTGAATTTTTGACTTATAATTTAAGTGCATTTATGATATATTTGATAGTTAAAGTCAGAAAACGTCATATTCAAAAGAATTTGAGTTGTGTTTTAAATTAAACTATTACTTCCTTTATTGAAATTGAATCATTAATTATAGAACCATATGTATATGCATTAGGTGTGCAGTGTGTCTCTGGTAGTGATATCTTATGAAAGATATGTTAATCTCCTTGACGGAGAAAGATTATTGGGTGAGTTTATTTGGGTATAATTAGATTTAAGGGATGAGTGTTGATCTCCACGTCGTTTTCTTGTACTCTTGAATTCATATAATAAATTTGTTGTCTCATTTATCCATAGACATAAATTTACACCGAACCGCGTTAAATTGATTTGTTTTATGTATGTTTTCTATTGTTGCCACGTTTGTTTACTTTCTCAAATAATTTATTATCTTTATACACGACCACAACTTTAAATTTCCTAGTAAGCTTGTATGTAATTAAAATAATTAAAAATTAAATTTGAATTTTATATATAAAAAAATAAGTATTAAAAAGATTTATTTTTTCTATGGGTTCATTCGACTTTTTTAATTATAGATTTATCAATTTAAACTTTAAAATAATCAGATTTATATAATTTTTTTTTTATTATAGGTTTATTAATTCAAATTTTAAAATAATTGGCTAACGTAATTATCATACTTCAAAATCAAATGCAAAATAATTAATAAATAATTATATATATGTTGTCTCGCTAGGTGATATAATGACGATACTGTAAATTAAGGATAAGCATGTTTGGACGCACTGAAATATTCTAGTGATTAATTAGTTAATCCTGTCATGAATCAGAAAATGCCACTACATTGATCGAAATGTGATTTTAAAAGGTTAATGGAATTGATGAAATATTTTTTTGTATAATTCTAATTTAAGCAGATAAGGGAAAAAAATGACATACAAATACAATGTGTTTTTGTCTATTTATTTTGGTCATGAAAGGTTAAATGTATGTGTAATGTCAAAACTTTTTTTTTTTTTTTTTTTTGGAAGATAACGTCCAAAACTATTTGAATATTGAATTGGTGGACTAAAAAGGCAAAAGTGAGAATTAGGTAAATGAGAAAAGTAAAGAAGAAAAATATTTATATGTGCCAAGAGTATATTTTCACTTTTATTACTTGACTTTTTTATTTGTACAAAACAAAAAGCTTGAGTTAAAAAATAACACTCTTTCATAAAATATGACAATTTTATAAAAGCATTTTAATTATATAATTCAAATATACACGCACTTCACAATTAATATGAGATCTCAAAAAATCAATTCACTCTGCAATTTCTATCAATATGAGACACCACATCATATGTGTTGTAAAATGCATTTTTTTTAATTGTACAAAATACATATTGATGCATACTAGATTACTCTACAATTCATGGAGTGTTTGAATTTTAATAAAAGGGGTAAACTGCGAATCAGTGCTTCAAAAGCTTCTAATTTTTTACACCAGTAGAGTTACAAGCTCATAATATATCAAATCGAAACTTATTCAGAAATCTATATCTCTAGTGCCCATTACAAGCCATTTTTTAGCCCAAATTCAACTATTTAAAACTTCATTTTGGGTTTAAAGTTTTATGACCTTTTTTTTTTTTCATTTTCGAATTTTGTTTGGTCTTTTGATTCTTTTCTTTTAGGGTTTTGTCATTAGTACTATTTAGTCATTATGTTCTATTTGAGAAACTTTTGATTATTTTTAATAAAAAATCCTATTTCCTAATTTTCATTATTCGATTAAATTAACGAAATTGATATCTATTTTCTAGTTTTTTCGAATCAACAAGTTATAGAAGGTCGGATTTCTAATATTCTTGTTAAATCAATAGATTTTTAACAGTTATCCCATTAATTATAGCTTCCGCACATATATATTGGAAATAAAATATACTTCCTCACAAAATTGTGCCAATTTTATACATATATGTTAATGTATATAATTCCAATACACACACAATGCATAACCAATATAAAATGTCGAAAGACCTTTATTACTTAACTGTTAGATAAATATTAATACATCTTTCAAAATAAGTAATTAAAATTTATATCAATTATCAATAATATATATTAATTATTATTTTTACAATATGCACGGATTTAATATATATGTTCAATTAAAAATACACAGAATATAAATAAAATTTACCCATGCACATATAGCCTTGTGTATATATTTACATGTAAAGTGAGGGATATCGAAAGCAATGTCAATTTAAGAAGTGCAACTCTTAATGCAAAGTCTTTAAAAAAGAATGCAGTTCCATCAAAAGAAGAATCCATTGTAATTTTGTATGTAAAGGGAAGGTTGCTTAAATTAAAAGATCACCATTACTTTATTCCACACTCACTGTGGGGAAAAGAAATATTTTTAAAAAATTAAAAAAAAAAAGAGAGAAACACAAAAAGAAAGAAGTTGTGTGCATATATGTTATTTATAGCTATTATTAAAATTATTGAGAGGTTCATAATTTTTATTAATAAAAAATTAAATAAATTAAATACAAGGTAGCTCTCTTAAAATTGAAAAAATAATTTTTAAAATAAATAATTTAAATCCATACTTCATAAGATAATTAAAAAGAAGTGAATCAATAAACGGTGAAATCAACTATTATTACTTAGTAATGTTTCAAATTGAAATAGGTAAATTTCAATAGATTCTAAATAGCGTTGGTTTAAAGGAAGGGAAGAAAAAAAAACAAAAAGTGGTTAATAAAACACTCCTTGTTAGGATGAAGAGAATAGTATTAAGGAAGAGTAGGAGGGGAATAGGGAGTATGTAATATCTAGGCTACCAAATAAGGAGATGGATTGATTAAGATGGAGAGAAAAAGAGAGGTTTAGGGCAATGTTTATAAGATATTATGTTAATTTTCCATTTTAGGTAGTCAAGGTTTTGCCTGATAGGGAAAGGAACAATAAGAAAGATAGCTTTAAAAACAACCGACAGCTTAACCCTTTTTTCTTCTTCATTTTTTTGCTCTTTTTGCTCTCAATATGCCAATATTTGTAAAGTCTAAATGTCTACTCTATTCTACAAGCTAGTGTTATATATATATATATTAATACAAAACACAGAAAATTCAAAAAAAAAAAAAAGCCCAAAAAAAAAGATAAGAAGAGGGTTATTATGTTATTATACAATACAAGAAGTAGAAGAAAATAGCTAAAGGGAACTCCAATAAGTAAAAATTCACATCAGCTCCTCAAGAGTGGGGCAAAAATGGTGGGGAAATTGAGTGGAACTCCAATCAATGCACAGTTCTTGTTTTAGTAGATATCAGAGGGTCTGATTCAAGTGAAGTTGACTTCACAAGCTCATCATCAATGCACAATATCTCTTCAAGATTAGCCTTATTCTTGTTGATCTTGATCATGTTATTGTAATTACTATCACCACCTTCCTTGGTACTACTAATTATCATCTCTGGTTTTGGTGGTGAAGCTATTGGTAATATTGATGTGTTATTGATATTCGTTTCAGAAGTTTGTGTGAGCTGTCTTGCTCTCTCTGCTTGAACCAGCCAGTCTGTTCTGCATAGCACAAATAGCATGAGCATAGCGCATGAGGCTTGAGCTGCAAGCAACCCAGTCCATAACCCTGCAAATCCCATTTTTGCTACGAACCCCATCAAGATTCCTACTGGCATACCAACCAAGTAAAACGATCCTAAATTGATATTGGCACCAATAGAAGGCCTAGCACTTCCTCTTAGCACTCCACATCCCGCTGTTTGTGGGCAATTTCCCAGCTCGCATAATCCAGCAATTGGCAATGCTACTGCTGTCAGCTCAAGAATCTCAGCATCGTTTGTGAAAAATCTTCCCCACTGATGCCTCATCAATGTTGTGAACAGCATAGCCAAGAGGCCTAAACCAACTGCACAACAAAGTGAAACAATCATGGAAATTCGGGCTTTCGCAGGCCGGTTAGCCCCCAGCTCATTTCCAACTCTAGTAGAGACACCGAAACTTAGAGATGATGGGAATACATAGACTAAAGAAGTTGTCTGGATAAGTATACCCATTGAAGCTATGGAAGCTTTTGGATTAACGAGAAGACCGCATAGCAGTATCATAAGCTCATACCACCACCACTCGAGACAGACAGAAACACAAGTGGGAACAGCTAGAGCAAGCAAAGAAGACCATCCTCTAAGACAGTCCATGCTTGGAGAAACCCATGAATCTTTAGATACACCAGAGAAGTAAACAAAGGAAATGAGCAAGAGAAAAAGATTAAGGTTAGTCCAAACCATGGCTATGGCGACTCCTGCAACACCCAATTTGAAATGGACGACGAGGAGGAAATTTAAAGGAACATGGAGAAGAACAGAGATAGCTGAGCAACAAGTTAATGGTAATGTAATACTTTGAGTTCTGAGATAGACTCGAAGTGGGTGAAGAAGAGAAAGAAACAAAAGGTCAGGAATAGAATAAAGAATGAAAGTATGAGCCATTGAAGATATTTCTTGGTCTTGACCACACCATAAAAGGATTCTTTTCATATTTAACCACATGAAGGAGATAGGAACAGAAGTGGAAAGAAGAAGAAGAACAGTTCTTTGAAGAGTCAAGCCAAGAAGCTTCATTTGTTTAGCACCATAAGCTTGTCCACAAATCGGCTCCATTCCCATAGCCAGTCCAGATATAACAGAGTAACCAGTGATATTAGCGAAACCGATGGAGAGAGAGCCACCAGCAAGCTCAAGCTCACCAAGATAACCAAGAAAAATCATAGAGATCATGGCTCTCGAATACAGAATAAGACCTGTGATTGCTGTTGGGCCTGAGATCTTCCCTATAGCTTTGATTTCTTGGAAAACCTGAATGCAAAAAAAAAATAATAAAAAATAATTACTTAAAGAAAGAAGATGAAGAGAAAAAAAAAAAAAAAAAAAAAAGAAATGAGTGCTACACTCATTATGAAAAAATTTATGTCCATTGAGTAGAGTCTTGGCTTATATATAAACAGTCATTATTGATGGGTGCTTTGGTTTTTTTTTTTTTTTTTTTACCTCTGAAGGAGTAGGCCATCTATGTAGTTCCTCTTCAACATCATGAGGATAAAGATCCATACTTTTGTTGTTGGGTATAGAGAAGCAGGTTTTCTTGGGACAAAGAATTGAGGATGGAGAAGATGGTTTTGGGTTGCACATATCCAGCAAATATGATAAATCTTTTCAGGATTTAAAAAAAAAATTCTTTAAAGAAAAACAAAAAAAAATAGAAGAAAAATTGCTTTAATGAGGATGAAAAATATAAATATATATAGATATAGATATTTGAAAAAGAACTGTTATCTAGTGTGAGTTTTGTGATTGATGAGTTCTGAATATGGATAGTTGGAGGGAGAGGCAAAGAGGGGAAGTGGCTATATATACTTGAAGTAACTGGGTCCTACTGTTTAGATTCCAAGAAACGTGTCAAGATTTTGGAGAAAATGCTGCAAGTAAAAAGGGCAACTCAAACAAAAATGCATGAGCTAGCGTTGATACATAAGGAGAAGAAGAAGAAGAGAAGGTGGGGGTCGGTCCTCTTCTCCTCTTCTCGTTTTAGCCTAAAAATAGGCACTAATAAAGCTCCCATCTCTCTTTCACTATCGCTAAACTCTGAGGTTAGTATAGGCTTCATATAAAACTCTTACTGCTTTGTTGCTTTGCACGCAGCAGCCAGCAGAAGCAGCATGCTTTAGGTCTTATCTTTAACATAGTTGATTAATTGATGGATATTAATTTTTTTTTACCGCCCTGCAATTCTTCTCCATGAACATTTGTTTTTGTTTGGTAAAATGATAATGGTTGGTGGTGGAAGGGTTAATTAATAATACCCCCATTAACTTTCATTTTGGATAACGCTTATTAATTAATTAAAAACCCTAAAACCCCTGTTTTATTAGGGTTTTTATAAAAAATTTTTTATATATATATATAATTATTAAAAAAAAGTAATTATCTTGGATTGATGACAAGTGGGATTGAGTTGGATGGAAGAAACAAATTCGCCTACTTGTGAAATGACAGGAGCATAATGGTATATTTGCTGTTTTTTTTAGGAGAATGGCTGTTATTCTTTTGCGAGCAAAAGAAAATTGTTTGCATGTTCAATGGCAGGTTCATTCCATGCATGACAAAAACACATAAATTTTTTTTTTTCTTTTTTTTTTCCACAGCCCATGTGATAAAATCTTCACCAAGCCATGATCTTTGTTTGTCCGCAAACCCATTAACACAAAACATGAAAACATCCATTGACTATATTGCTCCCAATTTCAGAGATGACAGCACTGTGTTACTTCTGTTCTTAAGGTCCCATCTGTTTCTTTTTCTTACCTTTGATCTTCCTGCTGTTGGGCTTTAGGAGTTACATAACGGGGATTGAAGGAAAAAGGGACACATAATTTGATTATATAATAAATTAAATTACTTAATGGTGGAGTTTCTCTTCAGAAAGTGGTAAAGAAATGGCTAAGATAAATGGAGAAAGCTTTAAGATTCTTATATCCTCCAAGGATAGTATTTTTTGATCTGATAAACTGACCGTGCATCAACTTGACTGATGTTTTAGGCTAAAATTTGTAAGGGCCATTGGTGATGTTTCTTGAACTCTTTTTTAGCACAGTTCATAATCAAGACTCGGGCAAGATTATGCAAACGATCGAAGATCATGCTATGTATGCGTGCAACTGGAGCTGAAGGTAACAAGACAAATTAAGGAGGAGGCAGGGGGGTGTCTGATGAGACGGGTGTTATTGAATTAAAAGTGTCAAATTTAGTGAATCTTTTTAATGGGTACTTTATATAATTAATGATTCAAAAAAAAATGCTATTATATATAAAATAAACAACAAAAAGTGTGATTAAAATTAAAAAGGTTATCTTCAGGGTTATTGTGGAGGTAGGTGTTTTGTCAAGAAAGGGACCACCAGAGGGGGCTCTGTGTGTGTGTTAATGGTGGGTGTGGGGGGTGACAGTAAATGGCCGTATGGAGAACCGGCAGATGGAAGAAGGGGGAACACTGAGAGACAATTACGTGCTGCAATTGTAACCATTTACTTTGTACCCCTTTTTTCACAACAGAGATGACTGTGTCTCTCTGTAGGAAGAGAGCCTTGGCTGTTTCTGCATTCTGTAAAGCCAACAGAAGAAGCAGCAGCCCTACCATCATCACCTTGCAAAAACTAAAACAACAGTTCAAAAAACTCTTTATTTGTTTGTTTTATTTATTTCTTTATTTTTATACAGTCTCTGAGCAGCATCTTCGAAAGAAAGAATTCAGTTGTCCTTCGTGTGAATGTGCAAAATATTTGCTACTCTGAAGTCCATACCGATCCATGTCAGATTCCATGTGTCTCCAGTTCAATAAGTTTCTGTAGCTGAGAGGTACGTGTCATGAAATGGAACCGATAGACAAAAATTAGTGTGAAGAGAAAAATGAAGCATATAATCTAACAATACAATAAAACGATATGTGTATATATAATTAAATTAAGGATGGAAAGAGAAATATTGAAATTAGCAAAATCCTAATTGGGAAGTGGGGTTCAATAAAAATGTAGATCCCACCAGATTGTAGCAGGAGAAAATGACGAGTTTTAGGATCACATGGCCATTGCAATGGTACTGTCAATCAGAAAATTATTTTACGTCAAGTTGTTGTAGTAGTGGAGTTTACAGAGCGGGAATTTTCTTGGCATAATAATATATAATCAACTAAATCCAATGCCAGATGCAAGTTTCAATGGAGGAAAAGGATATGCAATAGCGACAAGACAATTTTCAGGATTTGACATTAACGAAAAAGAAAAGAAAAGAAGAGGATTATATACTTCTCTAGAAACCACAACAAAAAAAAAAATTCATCAGATTCCATCCTCCCCTTGCTGCCTCTTTCTTTTCCTGAAAAAGGTTGATGCTTAAATTTCAGAACTAGGTCACTAGTAGGTGATACCAGGACATCTCATCTCTCTCTATAAACCACACATGTCAACATGCTTGTGAGTTTGTAGCTGGATTCGACTTGTCTACTAAAATGCATGCTTCCTGCCTCATCTCTTTGCATAGGTAAGCTACAATGTCCCCATGATCGATTGATTATATATTCCCAAGTTCTTTTCCCAATATTTCTGACAAGCAAAATTAAGTACCCATTCTAGAGACCAAAGGCCATAACCTTGAATCTTTACTATTATTGTACGAAGAGCAATTGAACCCCTAATAATGATATTCTGCTGGTTTGGCATGGCATATAGAATTTCTTTAATCGCTTCTGCCATGTCTTCATTCAAGATTGAACGATAAAACTCAGCCTCAGCAGCTCCAACAATTTGCATCGCAGGCCACCCTTTTTAAATGATTCTCAAAAGGCCCTTCAATAGATAGCTCATGGGCGCATTGAAAGCAAAACAGGCTTTCATAGATACTGATAAGTGCAATAAACACAAGAATTTATTCCAATGTTCAGACACAAGCAATTGAAAATAAAATACATAAATACATGCATTGCTTTTTTAATACAAATCATAATGGAGACCTTCCATAAAAATCAATGGAGCTTTTTGAAAAATTAAAGCATAAAAGACTTGTCTCCATCAAGGTTTCCATCAGCACAACTCACATACTGACGGCCACCAAGCACAGTTCACTACAATCATACACCCCAAATTCACGCACAAAAAAATTGCTAGAGATTCCAATGCATCAAGCCTGGACCACCAATGGGCAAACAAACAATTTCTAATCTTTTTTTTTTTTTTTTTTTTTTGGTATGTTTCTCTCCTGAGGAATAAATCCAATCAGCAGCAACTTATCTTGTTGGTAAGGAAGTAGTCTTGGGAGTAATCCAGAGCTTCACTTTTCAATGGCAGCAGATAGCTTTATTTTCATTAGAATAAATTCTTCCATCGACTTAAACTAATGGTCTTGCTTATCATTCACCAGTGTCTATGACATTCATCTCACACTGTACGAGTTTCTGTTATGTGTAACCAGTGTTACATATAGCTTGTGTTGTACCTTTTCTAATCTATGTAGGGTGTATTGCAAGCAGAAGCCTTATGCCTTGAATCTGGGCTATTTGTACTACTTTTAACTACAGCTGACTGAAGCCCCTCAGAATTTTTAATAAGTTCCCAAAGCTTCAAAAAGTTCAATGATATTTCACACTTTCTAGAAACTCAGGCTCACATTTTCGAAGAGGAAAGCAACTTCTGCTAGTCAGTGCAAATACTGATGAAACTGCAACCCAATCTTCCACTAGTTTGCAGAACAGAATAAAAGGAGAAAATTTCACAAAAGGAAATATCAGAAGTTAATACATTTATACATCAGCAGACTGATAAACATTTTTCATACTTGATCAATAGAATGCCACCTGCAAAAATAAGCACAAAGCAATACCTCAAGGGAGGACCCTGGGCTTCTGAGGGCTAGATCTAGGAATACCCAAGATGGCAATGAGTCCAGCGGAAAGTGCTGCTAGTGCTCCAACTGCAAAGGCTGGTGAGTTTCCACCTCCAAATAGCTGATCCCATGGGCCACTTCCAAGGGATACAATCACCTGTTTTTAACACACATTAAATACCAAGATCACTTAAACAATTAACACATGAATAAACTGTTATCCAATGGATTTCTATTCACATAAAATTATGACCCTGGGTGATACACAGTTTATTAGCCTAAGATTAAGAATCAAGGGTATGAAATAAATTGGAGCACAATTTAAGAGGGGTTAATGATAGGTATTGCACAAAACTTCCATAAGCTGATTTATTAACTGTCATCTAAGTTTGATCAGATTGAAATATTTTGAATGATAAGAAAACAAAAAAAAATCAAAAACATTTATTGACCATGGTGTTTAGTATAGGCTTTGCTTTAGTTTGAACACAATAAAATTTCCATGTTCATTTTGTCCTTTCATGCATCAGTTTCTTCAAACTAGCTCATATATGCCTCTAATGCACAGATAAAAATAAGCAGACGATAACAATTCAAGCAGGGTTTGAATTAACCAGTGTGTTCAAGTTTCCATTTCTATAAGCAAAACATTAAAAATGAACTTTCACAACATTCTAAAGTTTGACGAAGAAACTAGCAATGACAATTTTATGGTGCCTAATGATAAGATGAAGTATGTACAGTTGATAGAGGACACCTGTTTTCTTTAAATGAACTGAAATTGGATGAGGTTCATTAATGCAATAGAATGGACTCAGAAAGATAAATACTGCCTTCATTGTGGCAGGAGTCATTTTATGACTGTGCAATTAAAAAATTAGATAATTAAGAAATTAAAATACTTCTATAACTGTGCAATAATATCGGTATAATTTCATAAGAACTCCATTTTATGTGGAAAAGTAGTTTATTAGCCAAGCTCTATACTAGTCAAGCTAATTAAGAAATTAAAAATGAATTCATATGAAATGATGTTTTACAAAAGGCATATTATTTTCAATTGCAACTCCTACTGAACAAATCTATAAGCATATGAAGTATTTTTATTGTGATCTCAAAATCAGCTTAATTGTCCAACAGAAATATCTTATCTTTTCTACAATATGTTTGCTTGTAGAGTAATTATCCTTTAGTATGACAGTCTCATAAATAGCACGTGCAATTAGTTTTTGGTTAGTTTCAATAAAATCATATAAAGAAGCCATTTCTCCGATTCTTCAAATCTTATGAAATATGATAAATTCGAGCTTGCTAGGGATTTACATTTTGAATGCCAACATAATATGCTCAAATTATTTATGGATTTGAATAAGAGGAAAATCATTTGCTTATGCTTCCTACAATGTTCTGATAGGATCATATTTCAGAAATGCACAAATTGTGAGAAAAAACTGGGCTCAAAGGCAGGTTTAAAATAACTTTGCACTGAATCCCCCTTGTGGATTGAAAATGTTAATTGCTATTGACAACACTATCGTTTAGGTGCCCAACTATAGGATCTACTCCAGGTTGTCATGTTGCAGAAAACAAAGAACAAATAACAGGGAGCCCAACTATAGGATCTACTCCAGGTGTCATGTTGCAGAAAACAAAGAATAAATAACAGGGAAAAGGTTCCATAATCCTTATACGCCTGTTAATGCACAAATCAAACTAATAACCACATATCATGTAAATAGCACAATGCAACCAAAGCCATAAATAAAAGGGCAACCATATGAAGGCAAAGGAAGACAACACTATGGTCCTACATATTGTTCGAAATCTAATGGATATTATGGGTCAACAATGACTCCAGAAGAAAATTCAATATCATGAACATGAAGATTCTAAACAATCAACCTCATTGATTTCTGTGGAGGAATATGTTCACCATATACCTGCCTCCTTGCATGCAATTGAACATGACTTCTAAATTTTAACATTCCATAAATCTCAACTTGATGTAACTTTTGGCATAATAAATGGATACATGGCACTAAAACCTAAATTTCACCTTCCACCAACTCCTTCAGCTAAGCCAACATGGCTGAAAAACTCTCAACTTAAATTGCGTGTTCCCTCATGATACAAGTGAAAGTCACTAGTTACATGCTTGTTAGTTAACAATGTATTTCATAAGTAGCATGGTGACAAAACCAAAATCTTGCACTACATTCATGATCACTAATGAGCATGTATCACCAGTTCACAACTACACTATCAAGATATTGCACTCCTGTTTTCTACTGTTGTTTTCTTATTTCTGAAACACAGAAGAATTATCATTTTTGTTTGATTGAGCAAATGTAGTGTATATTGCACAGGAAAATTACAAGGAAATCATATATACAAATTCACAAAGGAACATGTAAGGGCAAAAGGTAACCTGGGGGATCACAATTGCCAAATTTAGGACACCCATTGATAAACCTGTGAGAAAAAACCTATCAGCACAAGAAGGTAAAATGCCAAAGAACGCAGAGAGAAAAAAAAACAAAAAAGCAATTCCCCATCTCACCTTGACCAAGACCCAATGGCTCAATACGTGAAGAAATCAATGCATAGGGAACGCTGTAGGTGATCTGCAATAAAAGAATTTAAGATGAGTTTTATTTGACAAACATGCCACTGAGAAAATACTTGAACACAGATGGAATCACAATCCACAACTCATCACCTCCTTTCTCTACGGAACATGATCAAAACCCATTTATATTTTATGGCTATCCTATCTGACATATTCCAATGCCAAATAAAAGCAGTGAGTCCTAGTTTTTTCTTTTAATTTCAAGGGCTGCCTTGGAAGCAGCAGCACTTAAGGCATCAAACTACAAGAAGCCATACTTTACAGCGTCAGCTAAGAGGGATCAACAATATTACAAAAAATTCCTTCAAAGACATGACCAATAGAATGCAGAGGCCAGCAACATACTTCATTATACAAGGTCCACCAAAATTTTAAGCTTAAACTTCCTTCTTTTCTTTGCTAATTCTTGAACAATAAAACTACATTCCTAGAGAATGTTTATCAGAATACGACATAGGCTGGAACTGATATAAAGTTAACAACTTACTGATAATGGAAAACCAAGAACTGCAAAAATCAATATTGCCGCAATTACAATACCACTTGGTGGTAGATCATGACCTAAGTAGCCTATATGATTCGCCACATAGGAGGTTATAAGCATTGCAAGAAAGCAAAGGGCCATAAGGATGTTTGAAATTCCCCAAATGAAACCAGCTCCCCACTTCCTGCAGAGCTTCTCCATGAGCAAGGATGTTATTCCAAGAGTAACTGAATTCAACATAAGTGCAAATGCTCCCATTCTAACTCCAATATTATAATATTGTCCTTCATTTGGTTCACCACCATAGATTTCTCGGCCCATCCAATCGGTATCAAAGAGAAGAAAAGGAAACCAGCCAATCCAATTGAGAGCAGTAACTAATAATATTGTCCACACGGGCCATGGAAAATATCTGAATGTCCCAAACAACTCCCAGAGGAAAGCCTCTTCTGCATGACCCGACTGTTCTGAGACTTCTTCAGTAATGAGTGTTGATCTGTCAGACAAACCTACTGACGACTGTTTGGTTGCCATGATGCTTACATACGTGGTAATTAACATAACAACAATGTCAATATAGAAAGCAGACTTGAGATTGGCACAGTCGATGTTGCAAGCAGAGGTAACAGTAAACGGGAAAACCTTAAACCAATTACTGAATGATCCAGTGGCATACCCAAAAACATTACCAACAGCCATGTATAGCGAGAAATAAGCATTTGCCACTCGAGTCCTGCGATGATCCTTTCCTAACATGACAGAAAATTGCCAAAACCAATTATTAAATTTTTGCTGACTTTTACTGGTTCGATTCTTTTATTGTGTGATAAGATGACATGAGTGCATTGGTGATTCACAAAAGAAGAAAACATGATCAGTGTTCAGTATTAATTCTAACAGACTTGGGTTCCCCAAAGCTACTGTGCAATACTGACATGTATCCTTTATAAGTTTAGCCACGTAACCTTCCAGCTAACTTGGCAAAACAAAGTTTTCTGAGGGAAGAAAACCTTTTCAAAGTACTTGCAGCACAAAACAGTCGCATAATGCAGTCAGCAAGTAAAATACTAAACAAATATACTTGGCTGGAGTGTGTATGTATATATTGTCATGCCCTCACAAACTATGCTCAATGCTGAAACTTGATGAACTAACTACAATGCAGGACTTAGATAGCTAGCTAGCCAGAAAGCTACCAGCTCATCCATATGGTTAACAAGTCATGTTGTATAAATATATATATTCGGAAAATAATTTGTAACTACATCAGATTCAAATGTCAGATGTTATTCCTGAAAAAATGAAAGTAAATTTAGCCTCACTACGTAATTGGCAATTAAGAATCTAGATGACCATAACTATGCCAAACCCATCAAGACAATGCATGATGGCGACCCAAGTTTGGCAATTGCACAACAACCAGTCACGACCCCACCAACCACCCAAAACTCCAAATACAAATAAAAACATCACATCTATAATCAACTTTTAAGGACATAATAGTCTATTTAATTTACATAATTTCCTCTCCTTTTCAGCCTAGCAGACAACCAGTTCCGCAATAATACCATCTTAAACAAAGTTAAAGTAGGCATCAATAATTACTAAACATCTCTTTTTTTTTGACAGAATATCTTTATTTTTAAAATAAAGAAAAATAACAATAATACCAATAATAATTCAACAAATAAATGATTATGATTTTAGTAAGGGTTTCATTTTGATCATAATGCGCGCAGCAAATAACGTAGAAATTTAGAATTAAATTAAACTACAATTTTTTTAAATTTAATTTAATTACCAGTAAGATCAGCAAGAAGAGCTCTGCAAGGACCTTGAGTCATGTTATTAGCGACATCAAGAATCCAAAACCCTAGCACAAACACCGCAATAGCTCTCGGTCTAGTGTCACCTCTGTCACCTAACAACCCTCCGATATCGGCGGAGTGACCGATGATCAAAACCGAAAGACAAATCAATCCAGCTCCGGCAAAAATGAACGGTTTACGGCGACCAAACCTACTGGTGCAACGATCACTCATGTGTCCCACTAAAGGCTGCACTACCAGGCCAGATAATGGCCCGCAAAGCCATATGATACTGGCCCACGCGTGCGGTATTCCCAGCTCTTGAACGTAAGGTGTCAACAGAGAAAGCTGTAAAGCCCATCCGAATTGTATGCCACCGGCGATTGACGTCACGCGTAGAAGTAACCGTAACGGAACTCTTTTTACCACCGCAGGTGGTCGAGACGCCGCTGCTGACGACGGCGGTCGTGTCCTGGCTCTACTATGCTCCGCCTGCGGAATTGCCATAAAAAAACACGCGCGCGCACGCGGTCAGGCAACACGACCAGAAGCTATATATGTATGCCTTGCAATAAACTACTTCTGTTTCTGCGACTTTTTTTTTTTTTTTTTTGGTGCGCGCGCCTTTTTTTTTTTTTTTTCTCTCTGCGCTCTGCTTTTGAGAAACGGCGAATGGAAGAAATGAGGAGGCAGTGAAGTTGGCGGTTCGGATGGTTGTTGAAATTATCTAAACGCCCTTATTTGTTAACGGATATTAAGGACAAAACCTCGACCGGATAAAAATTGGCAAAGCGAAGAAAGGGTGTGAGTGGAAAATGCTGGATAAGTTGAGGGCAAATGTTGGATAGAATTTTTTTTTTTTTTTTTTTTTGAAGGGTTTGGAGTTTGTTTCCGGGATCAATTGCAAACAAGTTTGCCTTTAAATTGACGTTTGGAATACATAGATTCTAAAAAATTTAAAGGACAATAATGCCCATCGAAATATATAAATGGCATGGGTATTTATGTAATGTTAATACTATTTCTTTTTTTTTTTGGAAGTTATGTTAATATTATTTCTAACTAGAGAGGTTTGGCATATTCAGCATGAAAAATTATAAAAATAATGTTTGAATTTTATTTTTTTTAACTTTTATATTTAAACGTTTTTTTGTTCAAATAACTATTTTAATTTAAAACAAATTTTATTGTATTTTTTTCATTTGTGAAATAAATTCCAGTATTATCGGAACGAAAATAGACAATTAGTTATTAAATGTTAGAAGTTAGTATATTTTGAAAATGTATAGTACATCTGTAAGGAGCTGTAGTTATATAGATTTGTCATTGTGCCCCATATATTTTTATTTTGTCAAAATACCATCTCAATTTATTTATAATCTATTATATAAGCACATATACTTTCATGAATGCTATTTTACCTCCTATACTTGTAAGAATTTATCACTTTGTCACTATTTATATGCTGACATGTCATACTCTATGTCTTGTCGATGGTGCAAACATGTGTCTATATAATAGATTATAAACAAATTGAGGTGTTAACTAGAAGTATAAAGAGTAAATGACATAAGTAACTACAAATGTAATATATTATTTTGAAAATTATTTTTTAAGTCATCGTTGTAGAGTGCAATCTCACATGTCTAAATATTGAAGAGAGAAATTGAACACATATCCTCTTAATAAAACTTTTGCCATTTAATTATATTATTATTAATTGGCATAATATATATGCAACTCCCTATATTTGGCATAGTCAGTCAATTTAATAGCTCAACTTATAGTTTTATCATTTCAACACTTAAACTTGTAAAAAATGCACTATTCTAATAAAATAAGATATCTGTCACCTTATATACTTATCACTTTTTGTTAGTTTGACACATCTATTTTGTAGTTTTGATCGGTTAAACTCTTATAATATGGTTTTATATTGATTCATTATTACATGTCACATGTGTTAGTAAGGTTTAAAAATTACATTTAAGGTAAATTCATGTGTTAAAATGACAACAATAAATAGAAGTATCAAACTGATAGAGACTGCATACGTACTTTGCCTTATTAATTTAATATAAATTAGCAAAAATAAATACCATACTGTTAATTATTAAATATAACATTTTAAATGCATATATTTTTTTATAATTTTAAATGTGTGTTTGGTTCAAATGAATTTCATAAAATTTTATAGAATTCATTTGCAAATTTAAGTGAGTGTGTTTGGTTTTAAATAAAAATTTTATAAAATTTATTTTCAATTGTAACTTTTTAATTTTGTGAAATTACTTAGCACTAAATCCATTTTTATTGATAAAATGTGTTTGGTTCAAATTGAAAAGAGTTATAGAAGGGGTGAATAAGACTATCAAATAAAATTGAGAAATTAAAAGAATTCTCTGTAAGAATTGGATGAAAGTTTAGAAGGAAGAATGAATAACACAAAGATTTAAAAAGTTCGGATTTAACAATAATTCTACATCTCCACCTAACTTATCTCCAAGTTAGAATTTTCAATCACCCACAATCTTATTCACAAGACTAAGATTACACAAGAGTTTTATAGCTCACTCTTACAACCTTACAACATGAGTTTTCAAGACTCACTCAAAAAAACAAATTCCAAGTGTTTCAATGGACAACACTTAAACCAATTTCTTTATAAATAAATTTCACTTCCCTTCTAATCTACCCCAAGATTTAAGATGAAGAGAAATTCTATTTCTAACACATAACCAACTCTCACAATATTTATACAAACAAAGAATTATTTAAGAGAATTTGAAAGCTTAATTGAAAGTTTAAGAAAGAATGAATGATAATAAGTTTTCTTAATTTTCATTCAGCTCTTGAGGTATTTATATAGACAAACACTAAAAAATATAGTTGTTAGAGGTGCAAATAATGTGTTCAACATCTATATTTTGAATTCAATGTTTATAACTTTGAATTATTTAAGGTGATGCTGTCAGACAGCTATGCATGGATTGAAACCCGTAATTGGCTATTGAAGACATTTGATTTTGCCCATACTTTCTTCATAAAATTTGTAGATATTTGACTTAGCTTTATATATTATTTTAAGTCACCTCAATTGAACTTTTGTAGCTTAAGATATATCCAAAATACTAAGAGCTATGCAATTTAAAATGCAAACTACTATCAGACCACTATGCACAAGTTGAACTCATGATTTTATATTGAAGATGTTTGAATTTGCCCAAAATTTTTTCATCAAAGTTGTAGATATTTGACTTATCTTTCCATATCAATTTGAATCACCTCAATTAGACATCTTTAGCTCAAGATATGTCCAAAATACCTAAAATGTAGACTATTATCAAACAACTATGCATAAGTTGAAGCTGTGATTTTATATTGAAGGCGTTTGAATTTGCCCACACTTTCTTCATAAAAGTTGTAGATATTTGACTTAGATTTCCATATCATTTTTTAATCACCTCAATTGGGCTTCTGTAGCTCAAGATATGTCTAAAATACTAAGAGCTGTGCAATCTAAAATGACAGTTGTATACTTTAATTTTGACTTAATATTTGCATACCCAAATGAACTTAGATTTTGACAAGCAAACCCAACAGAAAGCTTAAGATGTCTATTTCAAATGTGAAGAAGATAATTTTCTCATTATAAAGCTCTAAGGATATCAAAAGCCTCATTAAATCTCAAAGGTCGAATTAGCCCAAGATAATCATATTTCATTTTAACTTCCAATGGAGTCCTAACTTATACACATTTAAAAAAATAAATTAACTGCACAAAATTAAGTTTGTTGAGATCAAAATTAATATTGATTATTGCTAAGGTTAAAATAAATGAATTTGCATTCATTTGCAAAGGAAATCTATTTAAAATTTATTTAAAAATAAAATAATTTTTTTAATGAAATTAAATCAAATAAGAGGTAAACTTTTTAATTTATGAATTTTATATTGTGGGAATGCTGATTAAGCAAAAATAGAACTCGTCATTAGACAATATAATTTACACATTAAAAAGAGATAAATGGAAAGTTGAAAATGTCTTGAATGCCACCCTTATTTTTCACTTTTTAGTTTCTTTTATTTCTAAAAAACAAAATCTATGATCATAAGTAATTGTTTTTTTTTTTTAATGTTTGTTTATGATGATACACCAATATTTCATATCAATTAGAAGATGAGAGGTCTGAGTTCTTATAAGTTTACGTTTCTCTTCTCTCCCGAGAGGCACTATTTTTATTAAAGGATAAAATAATGTGATTTGTAGGGTTCTCAATCTAAAATGAACAATACATCACAAGCAGACCTATCATGTGAAAATATTTGGGTCGAGCATCATTAGTGGCACCGTTTATAGAAACAAGGCAATGTCTTCTACCGAAACCCCTTATCCAAAGGGCTTTGATGATGCACCAATATCTCACATTGGTTAAAAGATGAGGTGTTTGAGTCCTTATAAGCTCAAGTCTCCACTCCCTCCTATGAGACACCTAAAGGATAAAAATTGTGCGGTTTGTGGGGTCTCTAAGATAAAGCAGATAATACGTTGTGAGTGGGTTTATCCTACCATTTAAAAGAATTTGAATTGGATATTATCAGTTTTGGATTGAAGATGTATTTTAATAGTCAAATGAACATAAACTAAAGAAAATGAAAAATCGGAATAACAAACAATTGTTAAGGGTGGCAATAGAATACAAACCTACCCGAATATATGTTATTATGACTATTTTCAAACAATATATAAATAACTATTTTATTTTTAATTTGATTAATTATAGTTTCCTAATATTTAAAAAATAAATATAAGTCACCAATTTAATAAACTATATTATTCAATTTGATTGGGTTAATTTTTTTTTAAGCCACCAACATTTAAAATCTACTAAATTTTTACTAGTCCAATTCAATTCAAGTAGAACTAAAAAGGTGATAAAAGTCTTTCAACAACTAATTAAACACAATTATATACATCATGCTTTGAGCGTGAAACATAATTTAAGTAAGAACGGCTATTTTCCAATTGATCTCAACTGTTTTTGGTTGGTTTAATTGATTATTTATTAACTTTATTTTGTAATCCATTAATATCTTGTGAAGCTCTAGTTATAATATGAAAAATTAAAATATTTTAAAAAATAAATTTATATCTAAAATTAAAGGAGAAATAATGCAATTTAGTAAAATGATGTCGGTAACGAGATCTTATCAAAACTTTATAGTATCGATAAATTTTTATCCTATCTCAATGAATTTTATCATAAATATCAATAATTATCATGCATAGTTTTCTTCTCTTTCTCCTTATCCATAATAAGCTCATAGTTCTCTAATATGTACTTCGGATTTTATTAATAAAAATATTGATTTGATATATACTTTTACATTGATAAGATCCAAAATACATATCCAACTAGAAAAAAATTAAAAAAAATTGACATGTCAACATCCATGTTATCATCGGCGACTGGAATGTATCATTAGATAGTTTTATGAGATTCATGAGAAATGTTGGAACATTTTATGATTAAATGAAAGTTTGATATTTTACTGGAATGTCACGACCCAAAACAAGGGTCATAACCAATGCTAGGGAACGAGAATTCTTTTTAATCCGGAACCCATAGCAAGCCTAAAATAAAATAAAATATGCAATAGTAATAATAATAACACAATTAAATAAAATATTATGCAGCGGAATAAAATCATAAATGTCAAAATAATAATTTCGTCAAACAAAATTAAATCGAATTCTCATATCATATATAAATAAATCATTTAATACAAGTTTCAGTTCAAATTCTTAAAATACATAACTCACACAAATATAATACATAAAATCCATAATTTATCTATAACTACTGCAGTGTCTAGATTATAGAATAAAACTCAAGACTCAGATAAACAGTTTACATAAAGAAGCCGGAGCGAAAGAAATCCAGCGTACAGGCCTGCTACTGAGGTCTGAGGAAGAAGACTCTCCTGAAAAATGGTCAACAGAGGGGAGTCAGACCTCACTGAGTGAATTACTATAATATATATACATGCATACTAAATGTCAATGCACACAGTCAAAAGTATATATATAATATGTATATATATACAAGCAAATACACACGAATGCAATAAAATCATTTTATATATATTTATTGAAAATCACTGTTTATGAAGGATCAAATAGAACCCTAGAATATCACAACCTCAAAACAGTGTTAGACAACACTCTAGCCATACAGGCTCACTTATTCCAATATATTCACTTGTTCCATTTGGACAGTAGACTGGCCCTGAGACACTAAGTCAATCGAGCTCCAGTAGTCTGACTGTCAGTGTGATTGGCCCCGAGACACTTGGTCAATCGAGCTCCAGCAATCACACTCCCAAATCATATCTCACACATCAAATAATCAAATTCAATCAATATCCACAAATGGTTAGTAATATAGCCTAAATGCTATAAGCGTACCGGTACGTACTCGGTCCTAGTGCTGCCCACTAGGTAGCACGTTCTATCGATATCCTTCATTAAAATATAAAACATACATTCATAAAAATAAATGATGAATGAATTTAAATATAAATAGCAACATAAACCATATATATATTTACTAGAAATATACCAGAAGTAAACCAGGTATATTTCGAGTATATATATGCCAAAGAAAACCATATAGATTACGAAATAAACTAGAAATATATTCAAAAATATTTTAAACCTAATTTATTAGCAAAACATGCATATAATTTAAAATATACCGAAAATATACTAAAGATAAACCAAAATAAACTAAAAATAAACTTAAGTAATAATTGAATTATTTATGCATAATTAATCAAAATAAAACATATATTTCTAAATCATGCACCCTAAAACATATATATATAGAATAGTAACTCACACTTAGTGCGCTCCTCGAGATGGGTCCGATGGGCCTGGTCCACTAGGCCTCGGTCTCGACGTAACTAAACAAACAATAATAACAGACATCAGAATAAACCTAACAGAAAATCCTAGAAACTCGATCTAGAATATTAGACATAGAATCAGAATTAGGGTTCGACCAGACATCACGTTTTATGAGAATTCTACCAAAAATCCGGCAGAACCTCCCCTGTAAAATGGATATCTCTCTACTCAAATAGTAGAGCCGGCCCTGCAAAGAAACCTACTTCGAAAAATATACACAGAAACACATCCACAACCCCTCGATCGGACTCTAAACTACAGTCTACCGACCGGGGTCCACAATTCACAAGACAATACAGAAATACCGAAAATACCCTTATATCACAAAAATACATTTAATAAGTATAAATTACGTAATTAACCTTAAAACACAGTAAAACCCGATAAAACTCATTTATTTAGAAAAATCGTATATTATATTATATAATTGAAAATAATTCACGAAAAATAGTTTTAATTACTCAAAAATATTAAATAATTTTTAGAAATCATTTTTATACCTTAAATAACTATTAAAACCAATTTAATTACATTTTTAGCCAATTTAGGGTAAAATTACCAAAATACCCCTATATATATAAATATACTAAAATTACTCCAAAAATTCACCAAAAATAATATAATTGCACAAAATTAATTTTATTAACATATTTATAAATAATATCAATAATTAAACTCAATTAAATAATTAATTTCAATTAAAAACACAATTAACCCTATTTTTCCAAAATTACATAAACTAATTAAATTCAAAATAAATACATAAAAATTCCAAATAAATTTCTATAATTCATTTCAACACCTATATTTATCATAAAACACAATTTCATAATTTAATTAATTAATTTTCGAAAATTAGAAAATAATAATAAAATATTTAAAAATACCCAAAAATCAAAATAATTCCCAAAAATTCCACAAAAATTCACACATGTAGATTAAGCTAAGGGTAACAACATTTTTGAAGGAATTTTTCATGAATCAATCAATTCAAAGTTCAAAAAAATTAAGAACCCTAAAATGGCCAAATTACCAAAATCGAAACCTAAGCAAATCAAGACCATTTAAAGTGAAACAAAGCTTGGAATCACACTCACCAGAGCTCAAGGAGAAGAAAGTGACTGGCGGTGTCAAAAATGGTGGCCGGAGTCACCGTGAACGACGGTGAGAATGAATTCGATTTCTCCGGTGATATCAAGCTCCTCCAACGCCAGAAATGAGCTCTGCAGGGAGGAAGGAGGTGGCACACCGATGGTGAGAAAACGGGATGGCAGGCGGTGGAACGGTGATGGAAGCGATCGGGAGTGAGGGAGGAGGATGGATGGCAATTTCGTAAATATATCAACTTTATTTTTTTGTTTAATATTAAATGTATATATATATATATATATATATATATACTTTACACTATATATTAAAATAATATAAACTCATACACATTAAATATATACCACACACATATAAATTAATATTTTAAAATTTAATACACCTAAAAATAATTAAATAATATTAAAACTAATTAATAAATAATAAAATATTAGGGTAATTAATTAAACCCTAGTTAAATAAATAAATACACATATATACGTTATTTAGTACTTTAAAAATATATATGAGTTCATGCAAGTCCGTAAAATTGTTTAAAATAATTAATAATAAATAATTTACGTGTCAATTTTTCTGAAAATGCAAGTTCCGGAAAAATTTCACGTAAAGTGCTTAAAATAATATAACAATTAAAATCAATTTTAATTAAATAGCAACTCATGAAATATCATAAATATGTACCAAAAATTATTAACACTACATATCCCAATGCAGTATTAAAATATTTAAAAATACGGGATATTACATGGAAACTAGTGAAAAAGTTAGGTACCGTAAGTGTAATTAACTCTCAGCTGATATGAGGACATGTCAGTATTCACATCATCACTTATGATTGGAACATGTTAGTAAATATTTTTGTAGGATTCATAACAAATGTTAAAAAGTTTTAAGTAATAAAATAAATTTAGGTATTTTAATAAAAATTAGTAAAAAATGCGGGTATCATGTGTGTATGGAACCCAGCAATTTTACCTTTCATTAAATAGTCCTATAAATAGTATTTATTGTTACGGGGTGAAGTGCATATTTTTTGAAATATAAGGATAAAAATGTCAAATATGATAAACTTCAAGGGTATGAATATAATTTTCCCTTTTCTTTCCATGCGTAGAAGAGACACGTAGGTTGTTGCGGTGTAGAATCTTTGGCCACAATGGATAATGGGGAGGTTCAGGTGTCCTAGGTCGGCCGAACTTTTTAGCTACGAGCCACTGGGACAATAGACATTGCTTTTATTTTTGCTTTATTTAAATCATAAAAGTAAAAAAAAAGTGTCTCTTAGAGTCGAGAGATATAATGGTGTTAAATCCACTCGTAAACTAGTCGAGATCCATTTGAAAAAATTTAAAATCAAACTTGATTATTACAAATTCGAGCTTGAATTCAAATTACTTAATTAGGTTATTAAGTCTTTGTAAGTATGTAATTTAATAGGTTTATAAATTTAATTGAGTCTAATTACATTTGTGTATATTTATTATTTTATTTTTTATTTTAATATAATTATAAATATATTGTATTGAACCAAGTTGAAATTGAACTCAAATCAAATTTAAATAATTTAAAATTTTATTTAATTAATCGAATTGAGTTAAGTCGAATTGGAGTATATAAATTACTTAATCAATTGAGCTTGAACTTCAGAAAGTAAAGCTTGATAAGTTCAAGTTGAGTTCGAATTTCAAGTTCAAAAATTAAGTCGAGCTCAAACTTGGTAATGTGTTGATTAAATTTAAGTTTGATTCGGTTCGATTATACCCTTAATATCTCATATAAGTAGTTCAAATAATAAAAAATACATATATTTAAATGATGAAAATAAAACTTGAACATTTATTCCTCCTTACTTTTTTACTTATTCTTCATTTTGTGATGGAGAATTAATAATATCAACTAGCTAAATAAATATATAAATAAAAATAGTGCAATTGTATATTTTATTAAAAATTTATTTTGTAATATTTAGTTCAACTTTAAATTAATGACTATAGTTAGCAGTTGGTTTTATATGTTAAAATAATCCTTGGGTGCAATTGTAGTATTTTGTAATCTTTTGTTTATGTAATTATTATAGATTTATAAATTTATTTTTTATTAACTAACTAATTACACACTTAAATTGAGTCTATTACATTTTTAATTTTAATTTGTTAATTTTTAAATATTTTAGAAGTGCCAAAAAATATATGAAATAAAAAATTAAGTATTTGATAAATCAAAATAAAATTTTAAATATACAATTAAATTAACAAGAACAAATTTAGATTTATAAATACATATTTAGCTTTTTACTTTTAACTGTAGATTCTTTTACTATGACATTAAAAGTGAATTCTCACTAATTTAATTCGGTTGATAAACTTATAAAAACAATAAAAAAATTTTAACGATCAATTTACTATAAGTATATAAATTATAATTGGAACTTACATTAAAACAGTTTCGGTCATGTTTTAAAAAAAAAAAAATCGGTCAATTGATTTAATGTCTGTTAGTTTTAAATATAGATTTTTAGTGCCTTGCAATTCCATTGGTTGCTTGGTTT
This sequence comes from Mallotus nudiflorus, assembly GCA_947683625.1. Classification (NCBI taxonomy): domain Eukaryota; kingdom Viridiplantae; phylum Streptophyta; class Magnoliopsida; order Malpighiales; family Euphorbiaceae; genus Mallotus; species Mallotus nudiflorus. The sequence continues at coordinate 4,797,034 of CANTUR010000166.1, read as the reverse complement.
GCTTAGGTTGTTTGTTTTTGTCATTGATAGTTTCCATATGTCAATGTTATTGATGACAAATGATATCATGGCCCAGACGAAAAAGTAGATGCTTCCTTATTGTTTGATTATCATTTCAAGCAAAAAAAATCTAGAAATTACTTGTATATTTAATTTATGAGTTGTAAACGTAGTCTTTGTATTATAGCATATAGAGTAAATGAAAAAAACATTTAACACATAAGTAGGATGGACAATTTATAACACGACTCATTTAAACAACACGATACAATACAAATTTAAATAAATTTGGATTTAATATAAATATGTCCGGATTATAAATAGGTTAATTTATTTAAAATATAAATAAAATCATGTTTAAACGGGTTAAATATGTTTAACCTGTTTAAATTCGTATTGACACGATTGGTAAATAGATTACATGATTAACTTAAAATACATTTAAACACTTATTAACCTCTTTCTATATATATATATAATAAAATTATATATTTTTAGTACAAATTAGTATTGTTAATTATATTAATAATATATTGCATTGTATATCCATAATAAAATTATGCATTTTTAAACTTTAGTGTAAATCAATATTATCAATTACGTATTGTATTAATAATATACGGTTTGACATATATACAATTTTAATATTATTTGTGGTGTATGAGTTTAAAATTTGAACATTCTGAATTTAGATACATAAACTTAAATTATGTAGTATTTAGTTTATTTTTATTCTATTTTGTAATTTATATGTTAAATGTGTCTAAATATGTCATTAATCGTGTTTTAAACCCATTTAACATGTTTAGACCTATTTAAATTAAACGGATTATGCAGATTGTATCGTATAATTTGTTTAATAAACATGTCGTATTTAGGTTTATAGTTTTGACATGTTTAATTAAATCGATCGTATTCGAATTAGGCATAATTATATTATATACGTGTCCCCACACGATCCTTTTATGACCAATCAACACGAATTGTCGATTTTACACCTAAGTTCGTATATTTTAAATAATGGAGAATAAATAAAAAAAAGTAAAATTAATTAAAATTTAATAAACTTTAAATATTAATACTTTAAAAAAATATAATACCAATTTACTTAAAACTTATTGAATTTTGGTCAAACAGTAATTCTAAATTATTTTATTTAAATTTCTCCAACAATTTTTTTTTTCATTAGATTTTTGCATTTGAAAAATAATATACAGTATAAAAGAGCTAATAGTGAGTTTTCTTATAAAAATTTTAATATTGTAGTATATTTTATATCAATCAATCAATATACCATTATTTAATTTATTAAATTATATTTTAAAAAGTATAAAGTTTAACAGTAGGAGTAAAATATTTCAATTCAAACAATACTATTTGATATGATTAAATATAATATAATTTCAATAAAACAATATTTAATCAATTTATACCTCTAAATTTGTCAAACTCAAAACATTTTTTTATTAAAATTTTACTTTGCATTTTATTTATTTATTATTATTAGCAGCAGTAAAAAGATACACCGAATAGATCTTCAAAAGGAGATTCTTTAACGGCTCCATCACTACACAACAAAAATCTTTAATGAGTATGAGACGATTTTTATGATTAGGTTTAGACTTGGACTTACGTTTGTCTTGGTTTTTTTCCTCTATAAATAGTATATTATAGATTTAATGAGGTAATCCATAATTATTTTTTTTTGGCAAAACATGCATTGCACAAAAAAATTAATAATAATTAAAAAATAGAAAACAAAATGGCAAAAAAAAAAATCAATGATATGATTGTATTTATAATTAACAGTAAATTTGGTGTAAATGAATTTGATAAAATTTATTTACAATTTTAAATGATATATATTTGGTGTAAATAAATATGTTGTAAAAGTGATTTATAATTTATAATTTTTAAGTTTGTGAAATTAACTATAATTATATCAAATTCTAATAAAATGGTTCACAACTTTTAAATTTATATTTTTAAAATGAATAAATTATTTTTTCATTATTTTTATTTTTAAAAATATCTTTTTATATAAAGGGGTTTTTTTATCAAAATTAAAAATTAACTTAAATTATAGATTTATACCATATACAACATAAAAAAATATAAAATTATTTTTAATTATTTTTTAAAATTAAATATATTTTATTAATAAAAATTTATTTATAAATCAAATAATTTTTTTTGGTAAAATTGAATCAAATATAAAATAAGAGATAAAATTATAAATCCATCATTATTTAATAAATATAAAAAAAATTTAGTAACCATATAGATTTCGACTAATTTTAATTTTGTAAGAAGATAAAAAAATTTTCATGTAAATTATGAATAACTAATTTTATATTTCTAACATAGGGCAAATTTTACTTGTACTCTTCAAAATACAACAGAAATTTTCTATTTTCAGAAGGTATACACGTATCCCAATGTGTGAATGGAATCAAATTAGAAACAGAAATAAAAAATTAAAGGAAAAAAGACAAGTAGCCATCTTTATGTAAAAGTGGATTACAGAGTGATAAATGAATCCTACTTATACTTTGCGCATGCTATAGAAATATTCTCTTTTTGGATTGTATATGAAAGCAAATTTCTGGAGGGTATACGGATTTTCGGCGGATGGAAGCCAAGGAGTAGGAGGGATCTCCCCATCTGTCAAATTTTGGATTGTTATATCCTAAAGCTTTGTTCACGTTACAATATAAACTTATAGCTATTCCACGTGCAAAATAGAAAAAGTGTACATTTTTTATTTTGTACATCAACTGCAGAGTTAATAAATTTATAGGTAAAAATTAATGAGTTTACAATATATTCATCTCTTTTTACTTACATATTCATTAATCTTCATTTAAAAATTTATTAATTTTCTTCTATAAATTCATATCCATTTACGTTAAAACCCAAAGCATTAAAAATAAAAAAATTAATTACACAATTTCTAACTCAATTTATCATTATTATCCATTTACAGAGACAATAATAAGCATACAGAAGTCAAAAATACTATTCAAATCAACTTGATTATACAATTCATAATTGAAAAGAAAGAAAAATAAAAATCCAATCTATGACCTTTTCTACCCATCACTACAATCTTCTGTCAAAAGAAGAAGTGTGATGATGATTTTAATTATGTGAAAGAGAAAAAAAATGCAAAGAGAGTGCATTAGATCAGAGGTTAAATTTTGTGTTAAATTTTGTTTTAATTACTTAATTTCTCTTTATACTTGTAGTAATTAATAGATTAATTGATTAAAACAATAAAGTTCATTGATCTTCATTTGTATGTTCATGAGAATTAATGAATTTTCATGTCAAAATCAATTAGTCTACTGTAAATTTATTGACTTTTGCCTACATGTTCAAATGAACATGCAAGTTAAGATCAATGAATTTTGCAGTAGGTTCACTAACCTTGACTTGCAGATTTACAAACTTTCACCTACAGATTCACAGACATTCACTACAGATTCACATTCAATTTAATCTTTATTTAATAGCACATAAACTTTCAAGCAATAACACATAAATCTTTCCATTACAACTAATAAAATTATATGCACAAAACTAAACAAATACAACAAAATCAATAAAAATCAAATGTAAAAAAATACAAAAAAAAAAGAAGAAGAAGCAGTTGTGTACACTAGATACTTTACTCTCAGAAAGTTTGTGTAATGACTCTTGTTTTAAATTATTAAAATACATTTTGAGATTTGCAGTGTTAATAAAATTTAAAATTCTATTCATATATTATTATTATTTGTGATTAATATTCTCTATTTTACATAAATATATTTTCTTATGTAAAATAATTTAATAGAAGTTTAATTATTTAAAAACATTAAAGATATTATCGTTATTTTATTATTATTATTATTAGTGTTACTATCATGCATGTATGTTATTATTATTATTATTGTTATTATTATTATTATTATGTGTTAGGTGCATGTATGTCCATGTGACATATATATATATATATATATATATATATATATAAAAAGAAGTTAAGTTACAGAATAAAAAAAAATATTGGGACAAAGACATCCCTTCTCCCCTGTCTCTTTCTTTTTCCTTCTTTCTCCCATAACCACCATTATGCATTCCCATTCTCCACCGTCGGACCGCCTCTCACCGCCGCCACCCACCGCCATTCCTTCCCCCTTCTTTCCTCCTTGCCTTCTGCCACCTAAGGACTGTCGGACCGCCACCTAGAAGTGCAGAAATGGCAGCAACAGTAGGAGAAGCTCCACACTGGCGTTCTCATTTCCGGCCACCTCAGCTTGCACTGTCGATTTCTTTCAACTCCCTGAGCTCCGGTGATAATGATTCTAAGCTCCTTTCTAGCTCAATCCTCCTAGTTTATGAGTTATTTCAAGTTTTTGTTTATGTGATTTTAGTTTATTTTTTTTAGATAGTTATTGATTTATTTGTGGAATTTTGTTTTTGAATTATTGTTCTTGGTAGCTCAATCTTGCTAAAAATATATTTTTTAATTTTTTTGAGTTAGTTTGAATTTATGGGTATTTTGATTATTTTAATATTAACTATTGAATTTTTTTTAATTAGGTTAATTAATTATTTTGAATAAAAATTTGATCAATTTAGTGTTAGTATATTATGTTATTAATTTTAGTATTAAAAAAATAATTTTTGATATATTATATAATTTTTAGAAATATTTTTGTATTATGGAAATGTTGGAATTCTATGTTAGGTATGTATTTTGTTGATAATACTGTTAAATAATATGTTTTAAGTAATGTTGGAATAATTTATGGTGACAAAATTATTTTTGTGGTTTTATATAAATTTTTTAGGAAATTATGTAGTTTTATGTGATTTTTGGAAATATAGGTTAATTGTGGGTTTTTGTGGAAATTGTAGTTAAATAATATATTTTATATGATTTTATAGGGTATTAAAATGTTTTTTATAAATTATTTACTATTTTTATTAATTATTACTAATTTTTGAAAAAATTATCTTTAAATAATATATTATTTACTATTTTGGTGATCAAATGGATTTTTAATTACTTTCATTATATAATTAAGTTATTTGAATATATAAAAGTGAATTTTTACTATTTTATATTAAATTATTAAAAATTTTGATTTTTTTAATATTATATTACTATTTGGGATTTTTGTTTAATAATTGTGAAAATAGTGGTATTTGGTGTTTTATTGCTTAAATATATTATATTTTGGTATTTTGAGGATATTTATGGAATTTATTGATTTTTTATATATTTATTATATTAAATGTATTTTTGGTGAATTTGTGAACTTCAGTTGGGAATTGTGCAGTTCGAGATCTTAATCGGAGGTGTTGATTATTTTGTATTGGAAGTGTGTGTTTTTTTACAGAATCAGCTCTACTTTTTAGTAAAGAGATGTCCGTTTTATTTATGAGGTTTTGTCGAATTTTCAATAGAATTCTTATAAAATGTGATGTCGGGTCAATCCTAAGTTTCTGCGTTTTTGTCCGAGTTTCGTATTCCTAGATTGAGTCTTCTTTAGAAGTATAAGTTAGAAATTTATTCTGATTTGTTATTATTATATATTTTTTAGTTGTGATGAGACTGAAGCCTATGGGACAGGACCAGTCGAGCCAAGCTCGTGGAACGCAGCATTGTGAGTTATTATCTTATATATACATCGCATATAGGATGCATGATTTAGAATATTCATGTTTTAATATGTATTTATTCATGAATTGTTTTATTAAATGTTTTTGTATATGTTAGGTATATTTTTAGTATATTTTTGATATATTTCAAAATAAATGCATGTTATATTTTTGATATATACTCAAAATGTTTTTAGTATATTCTTGGTTTTTATTTGATATATTTATGGTTGATTTTGAATTTATTTAGCATATATATACTTGAAATATACTTAGTATATTTTTGATAAATGTATGGTTTATTTCACTGCTATGAATGTTATTATGTTTAAATATGCATCATTTATTTTTCCATATGTATATTGAATTTTATTTGAAGGATATCAATAGAACGTGCTACCTAGTGGGCAGCACTAGAACTGTGTACGTACCGGTCAGATAGATTTAGGGTTGAGTTGTGAATCATTTAAGGTGATATATGATTGGTTGATTTTGAGATTTGATATGATTTAATGGTGTGGTTACTGGAGCTCGGTTGACCTAGTGTCTCAGGGCTAATCACGCTGATAGTTAAACTACTGAAACTCGGTTGACTTAGTGTCTCGGGGCTAGTCTACTGTCCATAATGGAATAAGTGAATTAATTTGGAATTAAGTGATCCTGTATGGCTAGAGAGATATTATTGATTGAGGTTGCGATTAAATAGGGTTCTATTTGATACTTCACTAAAATAAATGTTTGCTAGCATTTATTATATAAAATGATTTTAGTATATGTGTGAAATGCCTGTATATATTTATTATATATACTGATTGTCATAACCTAAAATAGAAGGCCATGATTGGCGCTAGGGAACGGGAATTCTTTCGAATCCGGAACTCATAGCAAGCCTTAAAAATAAAAGCATGCAATAATAATAAAATAAATAAAATATCTTGCTTAAAATTTCACAAGTAATAATGTAATTCATCAATCGGTTTAATAACACAAACTTATCTCATATATATAAAATCTTTTAATAAAAATTCTTGTTTCAATTCTTTAAAATACAAATCTCAAACATATATAATACATACTACCCACTAAAACAACTACTGCAGTGTCTAAAAAACAAAATAAAATAAAGTAAGCAGTTTACATAATAAAGTCAGGGCAGAAGAAATCCGACGTAAGGGTCTGCTACTATGGTCTGAGGACGAAGACTCTCCTGAAAAATAATCAACGAAGGGGAGTCAGACCTCACTGAGTGAATTGTTATAATATATATACATGCATAACTAAATGAAAAATGCACACATTCAATAGTATATATAATAAATATATATACAGACAAATACACACGGATGCAACAAAATCATTTTATATAACTCTGAAAAATAATAACTATTTATGAAGGATCAAATAGAACCATAAATGATCGCAACCTCAAATAGTGTTAGACAACACTCTAGCCATACAGGCTCACTTATTTCAAATAAATTAACTTATTCCATTTGGATAATGGACTGGCCCCGAGACACTAAGTCAACCGAGCTCCAGCAGTCTGACTGTCAGTGTGATTGGCCCCGAGACACTTGGTCAACCGAGCTCCAACAATCACACTCTCAAATCACATCTCACATCAAACAATTCAATCCGATCAATATCCATAAATAGGTTAGTAATTTAACCTAAATTCTATCGCCGTATCGGTACGTACTTGGTCCTAGTGTTGCCCACTAGATAACACGTTCTATTGATATCCTTCATTTAAAAATAAAACCATACATTCATAAAATAAATGATGCATGACATTAATTAAAATGACAATATAAACCATATATATACTAGAAATATATCAAAAATAAACCAAGTATATTTCGAGTATATATACGTCAAATAAATTCAATTTAATTATAAAATAAACCAAAAATAAACTATACATATACTTAAAAACATTTTAAGTATAATTCAATAATAAAACATGCATTTAATTTAAAATAAACCTAAGCAATTATTAAACCATTTATGCATATTTCATAAAATTCAAACATACATTTTTAAAACATGGAATCCTAAAACACGTATATATAAAATAACAACTCACAGTTATGCGCTCCTCGAGATGGGTTCGATGGGCCTGGTCCACTAGGCCTCGATCTCGGTACAACTAAACAAACAAACGGACACCATGAAATCATAATAAATCTAACGAAATTCTAGAGACTCGATCTAGAATTGGACACAGAATAGGAATAGGGATTTGACCAGATGTCATGTTTTATGAGAATTCTACCAAAAATTCAGCAGAACCTCCCCTATAAAATGGACATCTCTCTACTCATAAAGTAGAGTTTGTCCTGTAAGAAAACACACTTTGAGTATAAACAGTCACACAACCCCTCGGTCAGACTTACAAACTACAATTCTACCGACCGAGGTTCACAATTCATGAAATAAACACATAACACATTTAAATTTCAAAAATACCGAATATACCCTTTAATAATCAAAATATAGCAAATTAGATATTTAAAACACTGAAAATAATTATTTTATCGATAATTACAATAAAACCCTAATTTTAATAAAATATTATTAAAAATCAATAATTCTCAATAAATTCATAAATATTACTCAAAATTCATTTTATAAATCCAAATTACATAATTAGTCCAAAAAAATATTAAAAACTCATTTATTTACAAAAATAGTATATTATATATATTTTGAAAATTTTTTTTGAAAAATAGTTTTAATGAGTTAAAAATGCTGAATAATTTGTAAAAATCATTTTTATACCTCAAATAATTATTTAAAACCAATTTAACTTAATATTCAATCAAATTACCAAAATACCCCTAGTTAAATATAATTTCACATAATATACTATAATTACTCAAAAATTAACTAAAAATTATACAATTGCTCAAAAAATTAATTTCTCAACCTATAATTCAATAAAATCAATAATTATACTCAATTAATCCATTAATTTTAACAAAATTCTCAATTAACCTAATTTTCTAAAAATCACCTAAACTAAATAAATTCATAATAATTATACAAAAATTATAAATTAAATTCTAAAAGTCATTTTAACCCCTATAAACACCATAAATCATAATTTCATAATTTATTTAATTAATTTACGAAAATTAGAAAATATTAAAAAAATAATCAAAAATTCACAAAAATCAAAATAAATTCCAAAAATTCCACAAAAATTACAAGATGTAGATTGAGCTACTAGAATCAATCTTTGTGAAGGAACTAAGCTTGAATCATTAGAATCGAAGTTCAAAAAAATTAAGAACTCAAAGTGGCCGAAAATGAAAATTGATTACCAAGGAAAATCTAGACCAAATCAAGTGAAACCAAGCTTAGAAATGCACTCACCAGAGCTCAAGGAAGAGATAGAGATCGGTGGCATCTAATTTGGTGGCCGGAAAAGGGTTGAACGACGTTAAGCTAGATTTTGGCTTCCTCGGATTTCCACGGCCAAAACTTGCTGGAAAAGGAAGCTACAGGCGGCGAAGGAAGCTTGGAGAAGGTGGTGGTATGGCGGATGGCACACCAACAGTAAGGGGAGAGGTTAACAGTGGCGGAGATGGGGGTGGGGGCGTCAGGCGTGAGGTTGAAAAAGAGGGTGGCAAATTTTGTAATTTTGGTAAACTTATATATTTATATATATATATATAACTCTATTAACTTATAATATTATAATATATTAATATTATATTCAAAAATAATTTTACACCACATGTTAAAAATCAAGCTAATATCTATATACATATACATATATATAACACATATTAATTTAATAAAACTATATAATATATACTTAATTAAAAATAAACCCTAAAATGCTAAATATGTGTATATATGCATGTATACGTGTATATATTAATATGATAATTAAAATCATGCATGGACTCATGCAAATACATAAAATCGACTAACATAATTAATAAATATTTATTTAGGTTTTAATTTTTCCTAAAATAAAATTCGCGAAACAATTTTACGTAAGAAATTTAAAATAATTAAAAATAACTTTAATAAATAACAAACTAATTAAATAATCAAATATATTTATCAAAATTATTAACACTGTATATCCCGATACAGTTTAAAATTATTTAAAATCTCGGGATATTACACTGATGATTGATTGCATATGACATTAGGAGATGCATGTATATATAATATAATAATTCACTAAGTGAGGTCTGACTCCCCTCAGTTGTTGATTTTTCAAGAGATTCTTCTTCCTCATACCTCAGTAATAAGCCCATCCACTGGACTTCTTCAGCCTCTGCTAGTCTATGTAAATTACTTACCTGATTTCTATTGTACTCTTAAAAATTACAATAGTAGTTGTAGTTTGTATTTGTTGTGTTGTTTTAGTATCAAAAACCTTTCTCTGAATATTATGTGCAAATATTTTTATTTTATGATATAACATAAGTATTTTATTTTATATCGATGTAAGATTTTAATTATGGTATATTTTATTTATTTATTTATTGCATACTTTTATTTTCTAAGGCTTGCAACGAGTTCAAAAGAATTTTCGTTCCCTTGCAACGGGTTCAAAAGAATTTTCGTTCCTTAGCGTAGGTCATGACTTCCAGTTTGGGTTGTGACAGTTTATGACTCAAGGATGGTGAACTCATAATTAGAGCATATGTACCTTTTAATAGCTTGTGCATGCTAAAAAAAGAATATATGGGCATTGCACACTGTCACGACCTAAAGCAAGAGTCATGATTGGAGCTAAAGAATGAGAATTCTTTTGAATCTGGAACAAATAGCAAGTCTTAAAAATAAAAAGCATGCAAAAGTAAATAAAAATACACTAGAATATAATTTTAAGTCGATATAAAAATAAATACTTAATGTCATATCATAAAGAAAAAATATTTCCATACAACATTAGGAGAAAGGTCTCATAGTAAAATAACATTCTACATATACAAAGCACTATTACTGCTGTTTTCTAAAATATAACAAAGTTCAGATAAATAATTTACATAATCCAATCGGAGCTGAAGAAGTCCAGCGTAGAGGTCTACTACTGAGGTCTGATGATGGGGAATCTCTTGAAAAAATATATTGAGGGGAGTCAGACCTCATTGAGTGAATTATTATAATATATATACATGCAATCTAAGTCATATACAGTTAGGCATTAATATATATATATACATATACATGTACATAGGCATTTCACGCAGATGCTAAAAATCATTTTATATAAATAGTAGATGCATAAGATTATTTTAATTGAAGGATTGGAGTAGAACCCCAATAATTCGTAACCTCGATCATAAAAATCAATAGCCAACGGACTTACTAAAAAATCCAAATATTTATTTATCCAATTTAAGGTAGTAGACTAGCCTCGAGTACACTAGGTCAACCGAGGTTCCACAATCTCATTATCAGCATGACTGGCCTTGAGTACACTCGGTCAACCAAGGATCCACAGTCAGCCTTTCCCAAAACCAATATTTCAATAGTAATATCAGATTCTCAACCTAATTCTATTGTGTTGTCGTGCAACAGTCCTAGCATAGCCCACTAAGTAGCATTTCTACTGCTATCCTTCAAATCATTCTTATAATTATTAAAAATAGTAAAATGCATAATTAAAATACATGTGACATTCATTTAAAAAGGATATACCACTTGTATACTAAAAGTATACCAAAAATATACTAAATGCATATGTTGAATATATGAAAAATATACTGAATATATATACTAAAACATGCTAACGTATATATGTCATATATATACAAATTATATACTAAAAACAAACTAAGTAAAATGTCGCATATACCAAAAATGTACCTAAAGTACACTAGAAATATACTTCTTCATTTAATAAAATAATTCATATTTAAACATAAATAAAAACATGGATTCTCAAAAGCATGTATTCTATATGCAATATATATATAGAATAATAACTTACAAGTTTGTGCTACTCGAGACTGGCTCAACAGACCCGGTCTGATAGACTTCGATCTCGGTATAGTTAGAAAATATATAATAATAATAAAAAATCATAATAAATTTCTAAATTATACTTCTAAAGGAGACTCGATCTAGGAATCCAAAACTTAGACAAAACACATAAATTCAGAATTGATCTGATGTCACGTGTTACGATAATTCTATCAAAAATTCGACAAAACCTCCTCAGTAAAACGGACATCTCTCTACAGACAGTAGAGTCGATCCTGCAAGAAAAACACACTTCTAATAACACAAACTCAACACCTTGGGTTGGGACCCCAAACTGCACAAATTCTCAATCGAGGTTCACAATTTACCAAAAATACAAATAAAATAATAAATATATTAAAAATCATTAAATTCCATAAAATACCAATATATAATATATTTAAACATTAAAACACTAAATACAATCATTTTCACAACAATTAAATAAAATCTCAATTAATAGTTTAATATTAATAAAAATCCAATTTTTCCATAATTCCACATAAAATAGTAAATTCACTTTTCTATACTCATATAGCTTAAATAGCTAAAATATATATTAAAAGTAATTAAAAATCCATTTAATCACCAATATAGTAAATAATATATTTGTCACGACCCAAACCGGGAGTTACGACAAGTGCTAGGGAACGAGAATTCTTTCGAATATGAAACTTGTAGCAAGCCTTAAAAATAAAAGCACATGCAGTAAATAAATAAAAAGTACGACTGAATTAAAATTTTTCAAAATATATATGAATATAAATACTCAATATCCTTTTATAAATAAAGATGTTCATACAATATACTGGATACAAAGTATTAAGAATAAAACAATACTCTTATGATACAATAACACTACTACTGCAGTTTCTAGAATACAAATCAAAGTTTCAAAATAAATTTTACACAATCTAACCGAGGTGGAAGAACACCGGCAAAGAGCAATACTACTAAGGTTTGACAATACAAGATCCCCTAAAAAAATAATTGAGGGGGTCAGACCTTACTGAGTGAATTATTATAATATATATACATGCAATCTAAACCATATACAACCAGGCATCTGTATATATATATATATATATATATATATATATATATACATATACACGCATTTCACGTAAATATCAAACTCTGCTTTTATATATATAATAAATGCAGAAAACATTTATTTTAATATTTGAATGATCAAATAAAGCCTATTTAATTGCAACCTCAATCAATAATAACTCTCTATCCATACAGACTTACTTAATTCCAAATCAATTCACTTATTCCATTATGGACAGTAGACTGCTTCGAGACGCTAAGTCAACCTAGCTCTAACAGTTTGACTATCAGTGTGATTGGTCCCGAGACACTGGGTCAACTGAGGTCCTGCAATCACACTACTCAATCACATCAATTTCAATAAATAATCAAGCAAATGTCACCTCAAATAAGTTAGTAAATCAACCCTAAAATCTATCGTATCGGTACGTACTCGGTCTTAGTGTTGTCCATTAGGTAGCACGTTTTATTGATATTCTTCAATTAAAATTAAACATACATAGGGAAAAATAAATAATGCATAATAACCTCCATAATAGCAAAATAAACCATATATATATATATATATACCAAAAATATACCTAAAATAAACTAAGTATATTTCAAGTATATATATGTCAAATAAATTCAAATCAACCATAAACTATACCAAATATAAACCAATAATATAAGTATAAATGAAAAATATAACATGCATTTATTTTGAAATATATAAAAAATATACTAAAAATATACCTAATTATATAACATACATATATTAATATAAACCCTAAATATACCAAAGATACACTAAATGTATATTAAAAACCTACAAACATATGTATCGAAATATACTAAAAACAAACCGAAAATATATTAAATCATGTTATAAATTAAATCACTTTTAAAACATATCATGAAAATGAAAAATCTTAAGTCATGCATCATACATGCAATGCATATATGTATAGTATAATAACTCACAAGTTTGTGCTCCCAAAGATTTATTCGATGGGTCCGATCCACCAGGCCTCGGTCTCGGCGCAACTAAACAATTAAATAATAACAGAATTAGAATAATTCTAACTAAATGTTCTAAGAATTTCTAAAAGACTCTAACAGAGGATTGGAAACTCAGACTGACACAGAATTTCAGGATTGACCCGATGTCACGTTTTACTAGAATTCTACCTAAAATTTGGTAAAGCTTTCTCTGTAAAATGGACATCTCTCTACTAAAAAGTAGAGCCGAACCCGTAAGAAAAACACACTTCTAGAAATAGAATATTCAACACCTTCGGTTGGGACCCCGAACTGTACAATTCTCTCAACCGAAATCCATAATTCACCAAAAAAATCAAATAATATAATAAATATATTAAAAATCAATAAATGCCATAAATGTTCTCAAAATATCAAAATATAGCATATTTAAGCATTAAAACACTAAATATAATTATTTCACAATAATTAAATAAAAATCCCAAAATAATAATATAATATTATTAAAAATCAAATTTCTCAATAATTCACTATAAATTAGTAAAAATCACTTTTATATATTCAAATAACTCAAGTAGCCTAAATATATATTGAAAGTAATTAAAAACCCATTTAATTACCAATTTAGTAAATAATATATTATTTGAAAATAATTTTCAAAAATTAGTATTAATTAGTTTTAAAATAGTAAATAATTTATAAAAATCATTTTATTACCTTAAATAATTATAAAACCATTTAAAACATAATATATAACTATAATTTTAACAAAATTACACAATTACCCTATTAAATCAAAATACACATAATACTAAATAATTTCCTCAAAAATTATATAAAATCATTAAAATTATTTTACCAACATATAATATACTAATATTATCTAAGACATATATTTAACCAATAATTTCAACAAAAATACATATTTAACCTAATTATCCAATATTTACATAAATTAAAAATATTACTAAAAATTACATAATATTCTCAAAAATTATTTTCTCAACACCAAAATTAATATCAACCTATAATAGGACCAAATCAACCAATTTTATAATGAAATAAATTAATTTATGAAAATTTAATAAATAATAATAAAATAATAAAAATTCACCAAAATTCAAATAAATTCCAAAAATTCAAACAAAAATATTGTCATGAAGATTAAGTTACTGGAATCAACATTTGCTAAGGGAGTTTTCGAGAATCAACCCAAAAAAAATAAAAACCCTAAAAGCTCAAAACTGAAAATCAACTAAAACTCACAAACGATCAAGTTAGAGCTAAAACCAAGCTCGGGATCAACCTCCTCAGAGCTTAAGGAATCAAACGGTACTGAAAAAGCTAGCTTTTGTTGTCTGTAATGCCTTCAGTGACCACCAATGTAGCTGCTATCGTTGTTGTTTCTGTAAGCTCCGGTAAGCTGCTGCCTGATAGATGGCGATGGGGAAGATGGGGAAGAAGGAGGAGGAAGATGGTGGCAGTCCAACGAAGGATCGGGAGGCACAATAGCGAGAGAAGATCGAGACGTTCGGGAAGGGAAGGAGTTTCTGTAATTTTTTTTTTGTTTCATCGATTTTTTGTTTATATATACATATATATGTTAAAACTTTATATTATAATAATAACACTTTAGTTTAAATCAACCTCCACCACACAAATTTCCATATATATATACACACACACACATATATATATAGACACACACATGCTAACAATAATATACACATAATATAAAATTAACAACAACTAATAATAATATTAACAATACTAATGAAATAATTTAATAATAATAAAAATAATGTGAATTACTAAAACAATAATAGACATAATAATGCACTAAAATTAATATTATTAAAATAATACTATCCGAAATAATAAATATCAATAATGCAAATTAACTGTTTAAAATAATAAGTTTCTAAAATAAAATATTTACATAAAAAATATAATTTAACATAAAAATAGTAATTATTAATCACAAATAATAAAATAAATAAGTATAACTTTTAAATTTATTAACACTACATATCTTAATTTATATTAAAATAATTTTAAAAATACGGGTTATTACAATCTCCCCTCCTTATAGGAATTCGCTCTCAAATTCAAAGAAAATAATAATTACAAGAATCAATGAGGAAAGAGATAAGGGTAAAAAGCTCGTATCTTAGCTTCAGTCTCCCAGGTATGCTATTCTATGTTATTGCTTCGCCATAACACCTTGACCATCGGAATCTGGTTTGAATGCAACTGTCGAACTTGATAATTAAATATCGCGATTGGTTCCTTCATGAACTTTAGATCTTCGTTCACTTCTATATTATCAGGCTGCAACACATACGAAGGGTTTGAAATACTCTTTCTCAGCATCGAGATATGGAACACTAAATACACTTGAGACAAACTCAGAGACAAAGCCAACCGATATGTAACTGTGTCCATTCTCTCCAGAATCTCGAACGGTCCAACTATCTTGGTGCTAGCTTACCCTTCCTACCAAATCTCATCATACCTTTCATTAGAGACACCTTCAGAAATACATAGTCTCCTACCTGGAACTCTATATCTCTACGTCTCGAATCCACATAGCTCCTCTGTCTGCTAACTATGGTCTCTAATCTCCTCTTAATTATAGCAAACTTCTATGTAGCATCCTGAACCATCTCAGGTCCAATCAATGCTCTCTCCCCAATCTCATCCCAACTTAGAGGGGATCTACACTTCTTTCATATAAGGCCTCATATGGTGTCATCCTAATACTGCTATGGTAGCTGTTATTATATACAAACTCCACAAGTGGCAAATGATCATCCCAGATACCTCCGAGATCTAAAATATACATCCTTATCATATCTTTTAGTGTCTGGATCATCCTCTTAGATTGATAATTTATCAGAGGGTGAAAAGCAGTTCTGAAATCTAGCCTGGTGCCTATCACTTCCTACAACTTATGCAAAAAATGAGAGGTAAACACGGAACCTCTGTCAAACACAATGGACATAGATACTCCATGAAGGCACACAATATGCTTAACATATAGCTTTACTAACCTAGCTATAGAATAAATGGCTTTCACAAGCATGAAATGAATAGACTTGGTCAACTTGTCCATGATCACCCAGATGAAATCGTATCCATTCTTAGAATGAGGTAAACCAACCATAAAATCCATAGCAATCCTTTCCCACTTCCACTTAAGAATAGGAAGAGGTTGAAGCTTCTTAGAAGGCTTCTGATGTTTAACTTTCACTTGCTGACACGTCAAACACTTAGCAACATAATCAACTACATCCTTCTTCAGTCCATCCCACCAGTATAAATCTATGATACTATGGTACGTCTCAGTGACACCTGGATGTATGTTGTAAGCTGTAGAATATGCTTCCTCAAGGATCTCTTATCTCAAATCATCCACATCAGGAATGCACAATCTACCACTGGTCCATAAAATACCTTCATCATCTAGTGTAAAATCAGTGAACTTCTCTGCATGAACATTCTCTGAAAGCTCTTTTAGAATAGTATCTCAACTATGAGCTACCTTAATCCTATTTCTCAATATAAATTGAACCTTGAATTGAGCTAACAATCCACCTGATCTGCTTATCTTCATCATCAAACCTTGATTCATTAACTGATGCAACTCTTGGATCAATGGTCTTCTCTCCATACTAATGTGAGCAAGACTACTTGAGGACTTCCTACTCAAGGCATTTGCTACCATATTAATCTTACCTGGATGATAAAGGATCTCACAATCATAGTCCTTCAATAGTTCCAACCATCTCCTCTACCTCAGATTCATATCTCTCTGCTGAAAAATGTACTTAAGACTTTTATGATCTGTAAAAATCTCACAAGTCACCCCGTATAGATAATGTCTCCAGATCTTGAGAGTAAATATCATTGTAGCCATCTTTAGGTCGTGCGTAGGATAATTCTGTTCATGCTTCTTTAATTGCCTCAAAGCATAAGCTATCACCCTACCATTTTACATCAACACACAACCTAGGCCAACTCTAGAGGCATCACAATACACTATGAACTTATCTTCTCCATTAAGCAAAGCCAAAGTTAGAGTTGTGGTCAATTTCTCCTTTAGCAATTGGAAACTATTCTCACAAGCATCTGACCACTCAAACTTCACATTCTTCTGAGTCAAGCGAGTCATAGGAGTTATAATTCTGGAAAAATCCTATACAACCCTCCTATAATACCCAACTAAACCCAAAAAACTTTGAATCTTCATAACTATAGTCGGTCTAGGCCACTCAAACATTACCTCAATCTTCTATGGATCAAACTGGATACCATCTTTAGACACCACATGTCCAAGGAATGCAACACTCTCCAACTAGAAATCACACTTCGAGAATTTAGCATAAAGCTGATGTTCTCTCAGTGTCTATAGTATTGTCTGTAAGTGATAGATGTGTTCTTCTATACTCTTTGAATACACCAGTACATCATCAATGAAGACTACTACAAACTAATCCATATATGGTCTGAATACCCTATTCATCATATCCATGAAAGTTGCTAGTGCATTAGTCAACCTAAATGACATAACCAGAAACTTATAGTGGCCATAACGATGTGGAATGCCATTTTAGGAACATCGACTTCACCAATCCGCAACTGATGTGTAATATCCCGAATTTTTAAATATTTTTATACTGCATCGGGATATGCAGTGTTAATAATTTTTGTATATATATTTATGATATTTTATGAGTTTGTTGTTTGTTTAAAGCTAATTTTAATTATTTTATATTATTTTAAGTACTTTACGTAAAATTTTCCCGGAAATTATATTTTCGGGGAAATTGACACGTAAATAAATTAATACTATTTATTTTGACTAGTTTTATGAATTTGCATGAACTCATATATAATTTTAAAGTGCTAAAATAAAATGTATATATGTGTATTTATTTAAATTAATTAGAGCTTAATTAATTTCCTTAATTTTATTATTTAATTTTTGTATTAATTAATTTTAAGTTTATAAATTATTAAACATATTAAAATATGTGTGTGGTGTATATTTAATGTGTGTGAAATTTTATATTATTATAATACATAGTGTAAATATATATATATATATATATATATATATACATATATACATAATTTTTTTATCAAAAAATCAAAACTTCCATTTATTTACAATTTTGCCCCTCCTTCATCTTCTTCCTCCCAAAACGTTTTCTTCTATTTCCAGCCACTTTCAAGCTGGTTTTCTTTCTATTACTATACCTCTCAGCCTTCCTCTTCCACCTCCAGCCATTTTCACCACCTAAAACACTCTTTTCCGGTGAGTTTTGGCCGGATTTTCTTCAAAGAGCCAAAAATCAACTTAACTCCGACCAAGTACTTTCCGGCCACCAAATTTGATGCCGTCGGTCTCTATCTTCTCCTTGAGCTCTTGTGAGTGTGATTCCAAGCTTTGTTTCACTTGATTTGATCTAGAATTGCTTAGGTTTTAATTTCTTCAAATCAGCCATTTTGGGTTTCGAATTTTTTTTAGCTTCAATTTGATTGATTCATGAAAACTTCCTTCACAAACTTTGTTCCTGGAAGCTTAATATACATGCTGTAATTTTTTTAGAATTTTTTGAATTTATTTTAATTTTTGTGAATTTTTGATTATTTGATTATTATTTTCTAATTTTTGAAAATTAATTTATTAAATTATGAAATTATGTTTTATGGTTATTATAGGAGTTTAAATGAATTATAGAAATTTATTTTTAATTTTTGTGAATTTTTATGTATTTATTTGGAATTTATTAAGTTTAGGTAATTTTGAAAAATAGGATTAATTATGTGTTTAATTGAAATAAATTGGTAAATTGAGTATATTTATTGATATTATTGAATTATATGTTGAGAAATTAATTTTTGAGTAATTATATAATTTTTGGTGAATTTTTGAACATTTATAGTGAATATATATATATAGGGGTATTTTGGTAATTTTACACTAAATTGGTTAAAAATGTAATTAAATTGGTTTTAATAGTTATTTAGGGTATAAAAATGATTTCTGCAAATTTTTAGTATTTTTAACTAATTAAAACTATTTTTCGTAAATTATTTTCAAATTATATATAATATACTATTTTTCTAAATAAATGGTTTTTTATTGATTTTTAGTATGTTTTAGGGTTAATTACGTAATTTGGATTTATAAAATGTATTTTTATTATATAAGGGCATTTTTGGTATTTTATAAATATTCTGTGAATTGTGAACCTCGGTCGATGAATTGTAGTTTGGAGTCCGACCGAGGGATTTTGATTGTAATCCTGTGTTTATTCCGAAGTGTATTTCTTTGCAGGATCGGCTCTACTCTTTGAGTAGAGAGATGTCCGTTTTACAGGGGAGGTTCTGCCAGATTTTTGGTAGAATTCTCGTAAAACGTGATGTCCGATCAAATTCCTATTCTAAAGCTGTGTCTAAAATTCTAGATCGAGTCTTTAGAATTTTTGTTAAATTTATTCTGATTTCATGTTGTCATTTGTTTGTCTAGTAGCGCCGAGATCGAGGCCCAATAGATCAGGCCCGTCAAGTTTGTCTCATGGAGCGCTAACATGTGAGTTATTATACTGTATATATATGCACTGCATATAGGGTGCATTATTTAGAATTTTTCATTTTCATTGTATGTTTTAAAAAATGATTTAAATTATAATATTTTTGGTATATCTAGGGTTGCATTCTTATATATATGCATATTAAATAATTATGCATGTTAGTTTGATATATGCACATTAAACAATTAGGTTTAGGTTTAATACATTTGAGTAATATACACATGTTTTTAAAATGTACACTTAGACATAATTATTTTATTAAATGATTAGTATACTTTAGGTATAGTTTCAGTAGATTTTAGGTTTATTCTTAAATAATTGCATGTTAAATTATAAACCTACACTTAAATTATTTTTAAGTTTATTTTTGGTATATTTTTTATTTATTTCCGAATAAATAAATGTTTTATTATTAAATTAAACCTAACACATTAGTGGTATATTTAGGGTTTATTTTTGATATATGCATGCTAGATAATTAGGTTTATTTTTAGTATATTTGTGAATATATGTTAAACACAAACATGTATTTAAATGAATATTTATACATAAATGGTTTATTAAATGATTTGAGTACTTAGGGTATATCTTTTGCATATTTAAGTATATTTTTAAGATAATGCATGTTATATTATTGTTACTCATTTAAATTGTTTTTAACTATATTAATGATTTATCTTTAGTTTATTTCATATTTTATTTGACTATATATATATATATACCTGAAATATACTGGGTATATTTTAGGTATATTTTTGGTATATATATATATGGTTGGTTTTACTATTATGAATATTGTTCTACATTAATTATTTTTCGAATGAATGATTTATTCGAAGTGAAGGATATCAATAGAACGTGCTTCCTAGTGGGCAGCACTAGGACCGTGTACGTACCGGTACGATAGATAAGGATTGAGTGAGAGTTAAAATTGGGTGATTATAATTGATTTAATTGATTTGACTAAGATTAATGGTATGTTAGATAGTGTGATTGCTGGAGCTCGGTTGACTAAGTATCTCGGGGCCAATCACACTGACAGTCAGACTGCTGGAGCTCGGTTGACTTAGTGTCTCGGGGCCAGTCTATTGTCCATAAGTGAATTGAATGATCAATTAGGTTGATTGAGATGTGAGGTGATGGATAGTGTGATTGCTGGAGCTCGATTGACCAAGTGTCTCGGGGCCAATCACACTGACAGTCAGACTGTTGGAGCTCGGTTGACTTAGTGTCTCGGGGCCAGTCTACTGTCCATAAGTGAATTGAATGATCTATTAGGTTGATTGAGATGTGAGGTGATGGATAGTGTGATTGCTGGAGCTCGGTTAACCAAGTGTCTCGGGGCCAATCACACTGACAGCCAGACTGCTGGAGCTCGGTCGACTTAGTGTCTCGGGGCCAGTCTGCTGTCCAAATTGGAATAAGTGTTCTATTTGGAATCAAGTGAGCCTGTATGGCTAGAGTGATGATGGGATTTTTTGAGGTTGTTATTATTTAGGGTTCTATGGATCCTTCATGAATTAAAATAAACGTTTTCTACATTTAGTATATTTATAAAAGCAAAGTTTGGCATTCGTGTGAAATGTGTGTATATGCATATATATATAAGAATGCCTGATTGTTATGGTTTAGTTTGCATGTATATATAGTATAATAATTCACTCAGTGAGGTCTGACCCCCCTCAATTATTTTTTTTCAGGAGATTCCATATCGTCAGACCTTAGTTGTAGAGTTCCTCACCGGTGTTCTTCAGTCCCGGCTATTTTATGCAAATGTATATTCTGAACTTTGAATTGTATTCTAGAAACTGCAGTAGTAGTGTCATTATATTGGAAGTGTATTAGTTTGTTTGGATATTAAATACTCTGAGAATTTGTATTTGAACATTGTACGAATATGTATTCATTTATAAAAGGATTTGGAGTATTTATTTTATATATTGATTCAGAAAAATTTTAATTTGGTCGTACTTTTATATAATTATTGTATGATTTTATTTTCTAAGGCTTGCTACGGGTTTCGGATTTAAAAGAATTCCCGTTCCCTAGCGTCGGTCATGACTCCTAGTTTGGGTCGTGACATGATGGTAGCTCGACCTCAAGTGAATATTGGAAAAGAACTGTGCACCTTAAAGTTGATCAAACAAATCATCTATCCTCGAGAGAGGATACTTGTTCTTCACTATTACATTATTCAGTTTTTTGTAATCAATGCACAGTCTAAGTGTATCGTCCTTCCTCTTCACAAATAGGATTAGTGCACCCCAAGGAGAAACACTAGATCTGATAAAACCCTTGTCTAACAGATTTTGTAATTGCTCCTTCAACTCTACAAGAGCCATTCTGTAGGGCTACAACAAAATAGGAGCTATATCAAGAACCACATTGATATAAAATTCAATCTTTTTGTGAGGTGGTAAACCTGGCTACTCATCAAGAAAAACATCAGAAAACTTACAGGCAACAGGAATATCTGTGAGTGACAACTTCTCCACCGAAGTATCCTTGACTAGAGCCAAGTTTTCCCTAACAACCTTTCCTCAACATCTTCCTAACAATGATAACGGAGCTAAGATTCAGAGGTGTAGAACTCTTATCACCCATAAATTTAAATTCTTCATCAAGAATTTTGAAAATCACCTCTTTACTTCGATAATCAACCACTGCATGGTGCTGAAACAACCAATCCATTCTCCATATCTCATTAAGATCAATTGCACCTAAAAGACTGAATTCATGAATAACTCTCTGAATTTTAGTTCTCAACTCGAATGCCAATATATATATTGAACTTAATCCTGCAATATACAGTTCTATCAGTCTCCTCTTATACTGTATCACGTCTACAACATCACGTGACAAATTAAAGAGTTTATAGGTATTTTTCTCAAATAACCGCTCTTCTCTTACTCTATGCAATAATTGTCACAGGTAATTATCCCTCCTTGAAGATGGATGGAAGTATCTTAAAACTCACTCTTTAGACTATAATCATGTGCTACAGTCGGAACTGATAACTTCGCCATTAAAGAGTACTAAGTTGATTTATTTTCATTAGACATCTTCCAATTCCTTCACTAAAGCATATTCCAAACAATTATCATGCTTGATTAAATGCTATCAGCTCTCATTAACCCTGGTTGTCCTAGCCACAAATGCTGCAAATTCGAGTTCAAAGGATTGCTTGTACCTCTTATAGTAACCACTTTCGCCTTCGAGTTACAGTTGCCTCTGACCTACCTCAATACAAGATAGGTGTAGTAAGGTTGAAACTATAACCATAACCTTAACTCGGAAAGACTGCTTATCGATATTGTCTCTGTAGAAGAAGCAATTTGCATTCACCTCGCTGAAAAGACATGGAAATTAACAAGATTCAAAATATAGAATATACGTAGAATTGACATATCTTGAGTTCTTTGTTGAAATAGAGATTGCATCTACTGTACAACCAAAGGTATCAACACTACACCCTATGAAACTGTAATAACCCATATTTTTAAATTCATTTACTTTAAAATGAGATATGTAGTATTAATAAATTCAAAAGTTATATTTGATTATTTGATTATTTTATGGTTAATATTTATTATTCTATGTTTAATTGTAATTTTCTACATAAATATTTTATTTTAAAACTTATTATTTTGGACATTTAATTTTCATTATTTATAATTATTATTTTGGATAGAACTATTTTAATAATATTTAATTTAGAGCATTATTAATTCTATTATTGTTTTATCAAATTCTATTATTTATTTTATTAGAATTATCATTATTATTAAGTGTTATTTTATGTGAGTATATTTTTATGTGGTGGAGATTTTTTTACATAAAGTATTATTATTATAATATAAAGTTTTATTAATATATATATATATATACACACACACACACATGCAATAATGAGCACATACATGCATGCATACCCATATACTAAAACACCAAACACACACAACATAACATAAAGAAAAAAACGCAAGAAACAAAAAATGTGAACCAAAGCAAGAAACTAACAGAAGCTTTCCCCTTTCGCCATCCCGGTCACCAACATCCATTGTACCTCCATCACTTTCAGCCACCGTTTCTCTGGCTTCCGGTCTCTATTGACTCTTTAGACTATGGTGAGCATGACTCCAGGCTTAGTTTAAGCTCTAAACATCCATTTCTTGAGTTTTGTTGAATTTTAATTTTTGAATTATAGGGTTTTTGAATTTTTTTAACTTGATATAGCTTGAATCTTGCAAACTCCCTTTACAAATGTGATTCCTAGTAGCTTAATCTACCTCTACGAATTTTTTTTATTTTTGGAATTTATTTTAATTTTTGTGAATTTTTTAATATTTTATTATTATTTTATTAATTTTCATAAATTAATTATTAAATTTATAAATTTGGTATATTTGGAGTTATTATTAATTTTTATTAATTTTAGAGTTGAGATTATAATTTTTGTGATTTTTATGTAATTTTTATAATTATTTTTATATTATGTCAATATTGGATAATTAGGTTTAAGTTGGATTTTTGTTGAAATTATTGTTCAAATATGTGTTTTAGTTAATATTAGAAATATATATGTTGAGAAAATAATTTTCATGCATTTATATAATTTTTATAGAATTTTTGAGTAATATTAGTATATTATGTGTATTTTTGTATTATAAGGGTAAATGTGTAATTTTTTTGTTAATTATAGCCAAATATCATATTTTAGTTGAGTTTTATAATTATTTATGGTATTAAAATGATTTTTACAAATTAATTACTATTTTTAACTAATTAATACTAATTTTTGAAAATTATTTTCAAATAATATATTATATATTATTTTGGTAATAAAATGGGGTTTTATAACTTTTTGTTATATATTTGTGTTAATTAAGTTATTTGGATTTATAAAATGAATTATTATTATTATTTGTGTAATTATCGAGAAAATTAGATTTTAATAATATTATATTATTATCTCAAGATTTTTACGTAAGTATTGAGGAAATAATTATTTTTGGTGTTTTAATGTTAAATATGTTATATTTTGATATTTTGAGGATATCTATGGAATTTATTAATTTTTAATCTGTTTATTGTGCTATTTGGATTTTTGGTGAATTGTGGACCTCGGTTGGGGAATTGTGTAACTCGGGATCCCAACCGAGGGTTGTGTAAATTATGGGATTAGAAGTGTATTTTTCTTACATAATCGACTCTATTTTTTAGTAAAAATATGTTCATTTTATAGAGGAGGTTCTGACGAATTTTTGATAGAATTCTCATAAAACGTGACATCGGGTCAATCCTAATTCTGTGCCAGTCTGTGTTTTGTAATCTTAGATCAAATTTCTAGAAGTTAAGTTAGATTTATTCTTATTCTGTAATTATTTTATTTGTTTAGTTGTGTCGAGACTGAGGCTTAGTGGACTGAGCCCGTCAAATCAGTCTCGAGCAGCGCACACTTGTGAGTTGTTATTTTATATATACATTGCATTTATAATGCATGTTTTAGCATATATTCATGTTTTTAATTGAGTTTAATCATAAATTATTTTATTAAATGTTTAGTATACCTTAGGTATATTTTAGGTATATTTCTAAATAAATACATGTTATTTTTATTGATTTTTACTTGCATGATTATAGTATACTACTGGTTTATTTTTGGTATATTTTATGATTAATTTGAATTCATCTGACATATATATACTCAAAATATACTTAATTTATTTTAGGTATATTTTTGGTATATATATGGTTTATTTTACTATTATGAATGTCATTCTATATTATTTATTTTTCGAATGTATGATTTATTTTAAATGAAGGATATTGATAGAATGTGCTATTTAGTGGGCAGCACTAGGACCGAGTACATACCGGTGCGATAGATTGTAGGGTTGAATTACTAACTTTTTTATGGAAATTATGGTTTGATTGATATGACTGATATGTGATGTGATTGATGGTGTGATTGCTGGAGCTCGGTTGATCAAGTGTCTCGAGGCCAATCACACTGACAGTCAGACTACTGGAGCTCGGTTTACTTAGTGTCTTGGGGCCAGTATACTGTCCATATGGAATAAGTGAATTTATTTGGAATTAAGTGAGCCTGTATGGCTAGAGTGATGTTATTATTGATTGAGGTTGCGATTTAATAGGGTTCTATTTGATCCTTCATAATATGATGCTTTTTAGTGTTATATATAAAGTGATTTTCAGCATCTATATGTATATGTCTATATATATTTATTATATATACTGATGACTAATTGCATTTGACATATAGTAGATGCATGTATATATATTATAACAATTCACTCAGTGAGGTCTGACTCCTCTCAGTTGACATTTTTATAAGAGAATCTTATTCTTCAGACCTCAACAATAGACCTACTCACTGAACTTCTTCCTCCTCGACTCTTTTATGTAAATTATCTACTTAATCATTTTTATATTATACTTTAGAAAACTACAGTAGTCATATTTTATATTAGTAGTGAGTTATATTTTATATTCATTGTATGTGATTTTAATTCAGATGATTTATCTGAGTATTGTACTAATATATTTCATGATATAATATGAAAGAGTTTATTTTATTATATTGGTTTATGATTTTTAATTGTGGTGCATATTTTATTATTATTATGGCATGTTTTTATTTTAAGGTTTGCTATAGGTTCTGGATTTGAAAGAATTCTCGTTCCCCAGCGTTGGTCATGGCCCCTGGTTTGGGTCGTGATAGGAACTCTTATTGCATGAGCAATATCATCTCAACACTGAGCCACAGGCTCCTCATTCTGTTGTTTCCACTGTCTATGACAATTATCTGGCCTTCTAAATCCATCTTTACCCCTATGCCTAACGGGCTGCATAAGGGGTAGAACCTCATGCTTAAAAGACTTCTTGTCATCGATCTCATCAACCGATGGAGCGACTCATGCTCACGACATCTAGAAAAGAACAAAAACAAAATAAGTAATTCAAACAATTATAAACAACAACAGACACCCTAACGGTTACGTGGAATTCCTAAAGCAAGGAAAACTTTTCAAAGACATAATTGAACCTAATTTAACTGTAGTAGTTCCAAAGAAAAAATGACTCGATAACCTAGGTCACAACACTAAACCTAGGCTTTGATACCAACTTTGTCATGACCCAAACCGGGAGTCATGACCAGTGCTAGGGAACGAGAATTCTTTCGAATCTGGAACTCGTAGCAAGCCTTAAAAATAAAAGCACATGCAGTAAATAAATAAAAAGTATGAATGAATTAAAATTTTTCAAATTATATATGAATATAAATACTCAATATCTTTTCATAAATAAAAGATATTCATACAATATATTGGATACAAAGTATCAAGAATAAAACAATACTCTTATGATATAATAACACTACTACTGCAATTTCTAGAATACAAATCAAAGTTTAAATATAAATTTTACATGATCTAGCCAAGGCAGAAGAACACCGACAAAAAGCAATATTACTAAGGTCTGACAATACAAGATTTCCTGAAAAAAAATAATTGAGGGGGGTCAAACCTCATTAAGTGAATTATTATAATATATATATATATATATATATATATATATATATATATATATATATATATATATGCAATCTAAACCATATACAACCAGGCATCTGTATATATATATACATATACATGCATTTCATGCAAATGTCAAACTTTGCTTTATATATATAATAAATGTAGAAAATGTTTATTTTAATATTTGAGGATCAAATAGTACCTATTTAATCACAATGTCAATCAATAATAACTCTCTAGCCATACAGGCTCACTTAATTCCAAATCAATTCACTTATTCCATTATGGACAATAGATTGGCCCCGAGACACTAAATCAATCGAGCTTCAGCAGTTTGACTGTCAGTGTGATTGACCCTGAGACACTAGGTCAACCGAGCTCCCGTAATCACACCAATTTCAATAAATAATCAATCAAATGTCACCTCAAATAAGTTAGTAAATCAACCCTAAAATCTATTGCATTGGTACATACTCAGTCCTAGTGCTGCCTACTAGGTAGCACGTTCTATTGATATCCTTCAATTAAAATTAAACATACGTAGGAAAAATAAATAATGCATAATAACATCCATAATAGCAAAATAAACCATATATATATATATATATATATATAGATAAAATATACCTAAAATAAACTAATTATATTTCAAGTGTATATATATCAAATAAATTCAAATCAACCATAAACTATACCAAATATAAACCAATAATATACTAAATAAATATTTTAAGTATAAATAAAAAATATAACATCCATTTATTTTGAAATATATAAAAAATATACTAAAAATATACCTAATTATATAACATGCATATACCAACATAAACCCTAAATATACCAAAGATACACTAAATGTATATTGAAAACATGCAAACATATATATCGAAATATATTAAAAATAAATTGAAAATATATCAAATCATGTTATAAAATAAATCACTTTTAAAACATATAATGAAAATGAAAAATCCTAAGTCATGCATCTTAAATGTAATGCATATATATATAATATAATAACTCACAAGTTTGCACTCTCAAAGATTGGTTCAACAGGCCCGGTCCACTAGGTCTCGGTCTCGGCACAATTAAATAATAAAATAATAAAAGAATTAGAATAATTCTAACTGAATGTTCTAAGAATTTCTAAAAGACTCTAACGAAGGATTGGAAACTCAGATAAATATAGAATTTCAGGATCAACCCAATGTCACATTTTATAAAAATTCTACCAAAAATTCGACAAAGTTTTTTTTGTAAAATGGACATCTCTCTACTAAAAAGTAGAGCCGATCCCGCAAGAAAAACACACTTCTAGAAAATAGAATATTCAACACCTTCGGTTGGGACCCTGAACTGCACAATTCTCCCAACTGAAATCTACAATTCACCAAAAAAATTAAATAATATAATAAATATATTAAAAATCAATAAATGCCATAAATATTCTCAAAATATCAAAATATAGCATATTTAAATATTAAAACACTAAATATAATTATTTCACAATAATTAAATAAAAATCCCAAAATAATAATATAATATTATTAAAAATCAAATTTCTCAATAATTCACTATAAATTAGTAAAAATCACTTTTATATATTCAAATAACTCAAATTGCCTAAATATATATTAAAAGTAATTAAAAACCCCTTTAATTACCAATTTAGTAAATAATATATTATTTAAAAATAATTTTCAAAAATTAGTATTAATTAGTTTAAAAATAGTAAATAATTTATAAAAATCATTTATTACCTTAAATAATTATAAAACCATTTAAAACATAATATATAACTATAATTTTAACAAAATTACACAATTACCCTATTAAATCAAAATACACATAATACTAAATAATTTCCTCAAAAATTATATAAAATCATTAAAATTCTTTTACCAACATATAATATACTAATATTATCTAAAACATATATTTAACAATAATTCCAACAAAAATACATATTTAACCTAATTATCCAATATTTACATAAACTAAAAATATTACTAAAAATTAGATAATATTCTCAAAAATTATTTTCTCGACACTAAAATTAATATCAACCTATAACAACACCAAATCAACCAATTTTATAATTAAATAAATTAATTTATAAAAATTTAATAAATAATAAAAAATTCAACAAAATTCAAATAAATTCCAAAAATTTAGAAAAAAAAATTCATGAAGATTAAGCTACTAGAATCAACATTTGTTAAGGAAGTTTTCAAAAATCAACCAAAAATCAACCCAAAAAAATAAAAACAATCAAAGCTCAAAACTGAAAATCAACTAAAACTCACAAACGATCAAGTTATAGCTAAAACCAAGCTCAGGATCAACCTCCTTGGAGCTTAAGGAATCGAACGGCACCGAAAAAGTTAGCTTCCACTGTATGCAATGCCTCCGGTGACCACCATCGCAGTTGTTGTCGTTGTTGTTTTCGCAAGCTCTTGCGCGCTGCTGCCTGACAAACGGTGATGGGAAAGATGGGGAAGAAGGAGGAGGAAGATGGTGGTGGTCCAGCGAAGGATCGGGAGACACAGTAACAAGAGAAGATCGAGATGTGTGGGAAGGGAAGAAGTTTCTGTAATTTTTTTTTTGTTTCATCGATTTTTTGTATATATATACATGTATATATTAAAAATTTATATTATAATAATAATACTTTAGTTTAAATCAACCTCCACCACACAAATATCCACACACACACACACATATATATATAAACACACACATGCTAACAATAATATACACATTATACAAAATTAACGACAAATAATAATAATATTAATAATACTAATGAAATAATTTAATAATAATACAAATAATGTGAATTACTAAAACAACAATAGATATAATAATGCATTAAAATTAATATTATTAAAATAATACTATCTGAAATAATAAATATCAATAATGCGAATTAAATGTTTAAAATAATAAGTTTCTAAAATAAAATATTTACGTAGAAAATATAATTTAAAATAAAAATAGCATTTATTAATCACATATAATAAAATAAATAAATATAATTTTTAAATTTATTAACATTGCATAACTTAATTTATATTAAAATAATTTAAAAAAAAAGGGTTATTACAATATTATTTGAAAATAATTTTCAAAAATTAGTATTAATTAGTTAAAAATAGTAAATAATTTATAAAAATCATTTTAATACCCTATATGATTCTAAAATCATTTAAAACATATTATTTAACTATAATTTCCACAAATTACACAATTAAACTATATATACCAAATTCACATAATATAAAAATATTCTCAAAAATTATATAAATTCACTAAAAATTATTAACTCAAATTAATAACACTAATTTAACTAAATTTTTCATTAAAACTAATTAATTAACATAATTATCAAAAATTCAATATTTAATATTAAAATAATAAAAAATTACCATAATTAAAATTAATTCAAAAAAATAAACAAAAATTATTTTTGAGAAGCTAAAGTTGCCAAGATCAACATTTCTTAAGGCAAGGATTCATAAATCAATCAATATCAAGTTCAAAAAAATTAAAAACCCTAAAACACATAAAATAAAAATTGAAGATAACTCAAAATTAAAGGGATTTAAGCTCGAATGGAGCGTGGAAATGAACTCATCGAGATTTGGTGGTTCAAACAAGATTGGTACGATGCAAAATAGTGGTCAGAATCGAAGTCGCCGTTGAGAAGCTCCTCCCTATTGTTGCTGCTATTTTCGGTGGTTTTGGTGGCTACGAACACGTCCCAGCGTGACGAAAGGGAAGGAGGAGGTGAGGGGAGTCGACGGTGGCTGGTGGTGGTTGTGGCAGCTTCGGTGTGCAGACAGAGTCTCGGGAAGAAAAAGAAGAAGAATAATAAGAAGAAAAAAAAAAAAAGAAGGGAGAGAGAAATAGATTTGACCCATTTTTTATCTTTTTTTTTTTTTAATTATGAAAAGATTAAGATGCCCCTCAAACCAATTAATAATAATAATAATAATAATAATAATAATGAATTTAATGCATTTAAGTAATAAAATCTTTAAAATAAATTATTTTATGTAAAAAAAATTCTTATAATAGAATAAATAAATAATATTTATAAATAATAATAATATATAAATAAAATTTAAAATTTGTTAACACTGTATATTTTAAAATAGTTTAATATTATTTAAAATACAGGTCATTACACACGCATCGTTAAATGTATAACTCGTCTCCTAGTTATTTATTTATAAAGAGTTTCAAAATTATGTGAAAAGAAGAAAAATAATGAGAGCAAGAAGATGTAGAGATTAATAAATAAAAAATTAAAGTGAGAGGAAAAAAGAATACACCTAAAAAAAAGAAAAAAAAAAGCATAAAAGAAAAAAAAAAACACGAGCGCAAGAAAAAAAACGCTAGCTTAAATGAGTTACATATAACATCATGATTAGGGGCCCATAATATAATTTAGGTCAAATTTTATGCGGAAACAATTTGTGGGTAGTACAGATGGGACTGTTGGACATGCACAGCAATAGCAATGAAGAATTTATTTGGGTTGGGTCAGTACTACAGAATGGAAGAACCAAAACTGGTCCATAATTGGGCCTAACTTTTTTTTATTTTTCAAGTTAACCAAAGGAAAAAGATTTTGTTACAAACCCGATTGCGAATGCGCCAACCTTGGTAGAAAAATTTAGCATGTGCAGATTCAGCTATTCACCCCAGGACTGGATAAAGTGCAACATCAATGCTGCAGTCTTCAAAGTGCAAAATAGGCTGGAATTCGTTTGTATCATCAGCGATTCAAGAGGCAGCTTCGTAGCAGCGAAATGTTGGAGCTTGTCAAATGGATTCTCAGCTTACTGAAGCTGTAAGCTTCAGAGAGGCCTCAAGATTGGCATGTGTTATAAATTAATTTCCTATAAAAAGAAATAGCTTGGCATGTCAGCTGTACAAGTGCTGCGCTCACTGTTTCTTGAGTTTGGGAAGGCGAATGAATGAGCCATCAGCAACAATGAAGGAGGGAACTGCCGCGTCGGGTCAGTGTCGGTACTGATAACACTTATGGATTCTCTACTAGCAGAACTTTGCACCGCCATTGCACCACAAAAAGTAAGGCATTAGCACAGGTCCCATGTGCAAAAGTCACTTGTTTTAACCACATTCACCAATAATTGACAACCTTACTGAGGAAGCAAATAAATCGAAGAATTTAAAACAATAGCCGACTTCTCTCTTTGGAACGAAGCAACTTCGATCCCAAAATAGTTCAAAAACCGACATTAATTATAATTCCATATATATATAAATGTCGTTTTTAGTTTTTCACATGTCAAGCTGCTCCGTGGTCTCTCATTGTCATGGTAAGTCTAAGTGAACATTTTGAGAGCTTCTTTAATGGCTGGTTCGATCAGCAAGAAACTCTGCTGCAGTAGCTACGACTCTCACTTGCACGAGAAACTGCAGAAAACACGGTGCTGCATAAGAACTTGATTGACTTAGTGTTGTCTCACTACAGGCTATACTACGAAGAGAAATTGAATGCTTACAGAGAAGACGCATTCATTTTCTTGAATCCTCACTACAGGCTGAGTTCTTTCGAAAGAACTCTGCTTTGTCTGGGAGACTTCAACCCATCAGTTATTTTCAGGCTAATTAACAGGTCCGTAAGGGACTTATCCCATGAACAGAATGAAAGAATGGAGCGAATCAAAGCTGAGACCAGGATGGAAGAGAGAGCATTGACGGAAAGAATGGCGAGAATTCAAGAAAGCCTGGCGTCGCCGCCGATTTTGAACTTGGCGAGGCGGTTCATGGATAGAGAAGTGTCGGAGATGGATGCAGCAGTGGAGGTGTTAAAGGCAGCGATGCTGGCGGTGTTGGAGAGTGCTGATGCGCTTAGAGGATCCACAGCAATTAATGTGGTGGCAGTTTTGAGTCCAATTGAGGCAGTTAGGTTTTAGCGGCAGCAAGCTACGAATGAGGAGATGGGGTCAAAGAAGAGATGCGCAGAGGAATAATAACAACGGGCAATGATAGATGTCGCAATAATAGCGTCACGGAAGCTAATGAAAAAAACTCTCTAATTGGCATTTACTTGAGCTTTTAATTATATTAATAACTGTTGTTGTCATTTTGTAGCCGCTTTCAATTTGGTGTTGCTTGGTAGAGCCTCGAATTTTAATAAAAGGGTGATTTCTTTGAGAAGGCCCAAATGTTCAAATTTCGTTTCATTTGGCAATGAGAACCCAAATTGTAGGCTCAAAAGCTTTACAATTTGGATTCAGATGTAGTCCTAGGACCTGGTCTGCAAAGGAAGGGGCTAATTGGGCTACGTATCCAATGGGCTAACTAGTGCACATTGGAGAAGTAGCTCACATTACTATAGCCCTTGGTTCACCAAATGTCAACCTACACATAATTAATTTTAGATGCAGCGAAGAGTGCAATTGAGCCAAGTTAAGTTAAATTTTAACTAACTTCTACTCGGTATTTTTACTATTATGAATTTACTTGAATCAATGTTGGTTGTGGATTCACTCGTCAAGCTAGGCAATTTTTATAGCATACATCGGGCAAAATAGAATACCAGATCTAATGTTTCTAATTTTTGTTGACTTAATGTTGATTATCAATTTACTTCAATTTAAATCATAATTTAATTAAATCCAAATATAATTTATAATTCATAATATTCATCAAAAAGTTAAAAATTAAAAAAATTATAGTTTTGTTTTAATAATTAAACTTAAATAAATATTTTATATCTGATATAAGAAAAAAAAATTCAATTTTAAAATATTAATACATTAAATTACCATTATTCTCCTTTTATAGTTAAGTGACTCAGGTTATAGATATATATTGTAATGTAAAGTTATGAGTTTGATCTCTCTCCCCCATTAACCTCCTATTCGTTAAAAAAAAAATAATAATTAATTAATGGTTGAGATTGTAAACTGTCAATCATGTTCATATTGAACATGATAGGAAAACCATTAGATTAGTCGGTTGCCAAGGAGCTTAAATATCATGCAAAATACAAGACACAAAACTTAGTCAAATGTGCTGTAAAAAGAGCAATAGATCGTGGCTCATTAATTTATTGGGTAATCAAGACGGATCATGGAAAGTTTACTTTAAAGTAAGAATGTTTGATTGAAAAATTAAATTTGAATTGCATCATGGAATTTATAAAATGTCTACAGTTTTAGGCTGCTGGCCAAAAGAAAGCATATGGCACTTGTGTGTATATATCCTACTGGAGACAA
Source organism: Mallotus nudiflorus (assembly GCA_947683625.1). Taxonomy (NCBI): domain Eukaryota; kingdom Viridiplantae; phylum Streptophyta; class Magnoliopsida; order Malpighiales; family Euphorbiaceae; genus Mallotus; species Mallotus nudiflorus. The sequence continues at coordinate 4,761,931 of CANTUR010000166.1, read as the reverse complement.
ATTTTCTCAAATTTTCTATGGGCACTGAAAGAGCTGAATTCACAAAAAGAAGGCCAAATTAAATCAACTTTTTAAAAGAAGGAAAAAAGACCTATAATCTCTGAGTCACTTGGATAATAAATCCAAAGCCTCTCAATTATTATAGCTAGACAGTAGAATATTAGAACAAAGAAAAATTTAAAGCGTGGGTTGGAAAAAAGGGCACAAAGATTAGGCGGTCAAAGTTGCTTTGATATGGTGGGGCTCTATCTAGTGAATGGGTGTGCCATTAAAACAAAATATTACTCTTAACTGTGGGTGGTGACCTGTGACACATCCTGCACTTCAACATCAATTTGGGTCACTGTTAAAAAAAAAAGAAAAAAAGAAAAAATAGGCCATGGTCAATGGCTAGGAACCGCAATCAAATCTTGCATCCATAATCAACACTTCAAATCAAAATTTTTGGTTCTTCTAGATAGAAAATTTTATGCTCTATATAAACTAATATTATAGTAATAATAAATATACTAATATTAGATAATATATAATAAATTATAAGACAGATAAGAGAGATAGATATAATATATAAATATATCGTGTGAACCGGTTGTAATATCCTGTTGTTAAAAAAAAAAGCTAGGAAGCACATCTGCATTTTTCACTTCAGTGCCCATCAGCTTGCATTTAAATATAAGCTGTGGGTTGTCTGGTCAAATGTTATTTCATATGATTGAATATAAAAATTCTTAACATAGATAATCTTTGAGACACTTCACATTTTTATATTTTTTTCCAATTCCTTTTTTCTTTATCTTATCAGGGGAGGAGGGAGGCAAAAATTGAATTTTTAAATTATTAATATTGTGAAAGAAATTATACCACTAAATTACTTAATTTTTAGTAGTAATTTTGAATTTTATATATTATCTTTCTTTATAATAATACAATCAAATGTAAAATTACTTTTGTAAGGATATATATATATATATACACTAATAAATACAAAATTAAAAAAATTAAAAATGAAGAAAAATAAAAGGAAAACTATGAAGAATCTTCTTGGAAGAGTGGGAAGTGTGAAAGAATAGACTTAAAATTCATGTGTAATGAGTAGTGGATCACAAATGTTGATGTTTCTCTTCCAAAGGACAAAGGCTAAATTATTGGTTGGACCTCCTTTTAGTGATTATCTTTGTATCTGGTGCTCATTTCCTTTTACTTAAATATGTGTTTTCCTCCTTTTTCCTTTTTATATTGGCTGGAAGTTGTTGGATATGCAATTGTATATCCTTATTCGCATTTTTATATGGGGAAAATTATTATATATGTTCATTAAGGGCGGCATACCCTCACAAATTGTTAATTTAATCTTGTCTTTATCTAATAGAATTTTAGATTTTTTTTTCATAGTGAATAAATTTCTGATTTTCAATTGCAAATATTCTTGCATGCTATGGAAGACAAGAGATGCACAATTTTTAATTAATTTTCTACAAATTACGACAATTCTTTTATTTTTTTAATTTAATTCATTATATTTTAAGTATGTACCTATTGGAAATTTCGATTTTTTTTTATGGGGAATAAATTTCTGATTTTCAATTCCAAATATTCTTGCATGGGATAGAAGACAAGAGATGCACAAATTTTAATTAATTTTCTACAAATTAAGACAATTTTCTTTTTTTTTTAAACAAATTGATTCGTTATATTTTAAGTATGTACGACTTCTATTTTTAGTTGGTGATCTATAAAAAATTTTAAAACTACATATAATTAATAATATAATTTACATAAAAATAGCATGACGCTATATTCGATAAAAAAATAAATTCTTTAATTTTTATAATAATTTTAGAATAATAATGATGTTGCATGGCAACAATATGTAGTAGAAAAAAAATTAATTTTTTAATTTATTTTCCACTTTCACTTTTATAGGAGAAAAAATTAAAATTTTTAATTTATTTTCCACTTCCACTCTTATAACCCTTTTCTAGAATTCATCAAAATGGTGAGATACAAAAGAAAGTTTTGGGGGGCATGATAGTATTGTTCAAAACAAACCCTGCGAAAACAATGGAAAATGATCGATATATACCTATTGCTATGATATATATCATCTGTCTCATTTGCAAATTTAATTTAGAAGAAAATGCATATAAGCAAAATTTAATTTTTTTCGTTTTTTTGACACATATATGCAAAACTCACTCCCAGTAGTTTCTCTTGGACCTATTTTAGATTAATTAAGCCGTCCAGTCACTCATGTCTCTCTCTTTCTATATATATATATATATAGTTGATCTTCAAACGATTCTTTTTTTTTTTTTTGAATCATTAGAGTTGAAGTGAATTAATTTTTACCACAAACGATGAGAGCAAAAGAGATTAAAATTTAAACTCTACTTTTTATTATTTAAATATTCACACATTTTATTATTTGAATTATTTATAGGAGACCAAATGATTTCACTTAATTAATGACAATAATAAAACCAAAAACATATATGTATATATATAATATGAATTTTTAATAAAAAAAAAACCTATAATGTTATGAGATTTATGCCTACATGCGATTGTTAATTTTTATATATCTATATCTAGTAATGCAAAAAGAATGTTATTAGCTAAAAAGGCTATAATATTAAAGTACTAATTACAACTAATTAAATATTTTTTTATAGTCCAGTGGTTCAGATAATTATCATTATAAGATGAGATCATGAGTTTAATTTATAATTAATTTTTTTTTAATAATTAGAAATCAAGTAAAAGTAAATGATTAAATTCATAATCTCACTTTTTAATATTTATCATATGAACCTATAGACTATAAAAGGAGGACATAACTAATATAAGCTTAAACAATAGCTAAAACGGAAAAACATCTTCAACCAAAATATTTGTGACTTTTGTCTCGAAGAAGAAAAAGAGGATGAGGACGAAGTTTAATCAGATAGTGAGCCTAACATTGACAACATGCAGACAGCGAGGAAAAAATGTACAGAAAAGCCAAATCGCAAGCTGCTTTTAAAAAGAAAATTTTCTCCTTAGTTATTTTTACGATCAACATGCTTGTCACTAATTTCTGCCATAAAGAAAATGCTTAATTAAGACATCATTACAAACACAAAAGCTGTGGGTATCAATTTGCCAAAACAACCGATCAAAATCGTTAACATCAGTTTTTTTTTTTTCAATCAAAAATATGTATATCTATTGATTCGATTTAGATAAAATTATAAAAAAAATAAAATAATTTTAATAATTAATTTAATATAAATATATTTATCATAATTTTTAAAAATACTACAATTTTTTAAAAAGTATTGTAAATCAATTTTTTTTGAAAAATATTATAATAAATTTATTTTATAGACTAATCAAATCACGTCATAGCTTTATTCTTTTTTAGCTTTATATATATATATATATATATAGCCATAATATTATTATAGAAACATTAAAGAAAATGTTTCATATTAGAAAATTGATGTAATCTCAAATTTTTAAATAATTTATTGTATTAAAATTTTAAAAATTTATACAAACATCAAAATTTAAGAGTTTAAAATATTAAGCTGCGATTTTAATTTGAATTAATGCAAAATATAAAATGTAGGATTACTAAACATATATAAATATATATATATATATAGCCGTACGATGACAAAGAAGAGGCTACTTTCAGCTTGGAAATATTGTCGTTCAAAGGCTTCATCTCTTTCATATAAAGACATCCGTGTCACCTCTCATTGTCCTTACCCCCCACAACGAGTTCTCGGTTCATTTACATCCCTAATGTCATTTTCATCCCTCTCATCGAAATAAATTTTAGATCCATACATGAGCCTACATATATGTCAGCTTTTATATTGAGTGGTGTGGTGATAATCTAATCTTCACACGGCTCCTCAGCCTGCAACCTATTTTTTTTTTCTAAAGCAGAAATAAAAATTCATTACTGTAAACCAGAGCACAATGTCACGACTCGCGAAGTCTGTCCCGCCCCAAGGCTTGTGGTGCACGCGCACGGACGAGAAAACTCGGCCAAGGCAAGCCAAAGAGGGCTGCTTGCCATCAAGGCCATGACAAGCGCCTAGGAAAATGTCAGAAGCCTCTAGAACATGGTAGAGGGCTACTTGAGTTGCCAAACTCGAGGAAAAAATACCTAGGCTAAGGAAGGAGCCCATGAGCATGTGGGAAGGCTCTAGAAAGCTGCAGAAAAATAGTAAGGCTGCATACTGCCAGCCATGCCAAGGAGGCCATCCGGAAACTTCTATCAAGGAGCAAGGGTGCCAGCCTTCCGGAAAGTTCCCATGCCTCCAATGCTTGCTGCCCATACTAGGCCATGCGGCCAACATCTAGAAGCTTCCCTTCCCTTTGTACACAACAAGAAGCTTCTAGGAAAATCATTGTACATATGCTGTTTGTAGAAATGTCTAGAAGAAATAATTGTAGCCACACATTGAGGAGGTGGAGAACCTATATAAAGGCCACTCCTCCCATTTGTAAATGATGATGAGAATTTGTGAAGAAATCTAATAAAGCCTCACACTTACTCTCATTCAAGTGCTGCCTAATTTACGACCCAAACCTCTCTTTTCTCACTTGCTCACTCAAATTCCGCTGCGTTCCAACTCTCAGGCTTACTTAGTTCTACTTCTCTAGCAAGTGTGACTAAGTGCCGTGCGTCTTAGCTGACCTCCAACGTTGAGCACGTGACAGGTGGTATCAGAGCACGGTTTAATCCTTGGTATCACTGGTTGGAGACCCGAGCAAATGGCAAGCGAGGAAGTTAACGTTGCTGCCAGCATTGAGGAGTAACAAACTCGTGGGCACGAGGAGATACGCTCACAGCCCAAACGGGGCAAATCCAAGGCTCCAACGAGAGAGCCAATCGAAACTCGAGTGGCTAGCTTAGAGAACAGCCTAGCCAATGTTGCTGCGACCGTCGGTGAACTCAGCGACCAAGTGGATAATCTAATCCACGAAAATGCCGAGATCACCAGGGCTGCCAAGACTATGATTGCGGAGCTTGGCCAAGCCTTTAAGGGGGAACTACACTCCCTGACCCAAGAATTTGTTGACCTACGCAAGACTCTTCTAAGTGACGTGCAGGTGCTTCATAGGGAAATTGAAGACATCCGTCGAGGCAGTCCACCCTCGACAAATGCTACCTCAACAAGCGCTTCGATCCCACATGGCTTAAAGGTACCAAAACCAGCCATGTATAGCGGTGCACGCAATGCCACTATGGTGGAAAATTTCTTATTCGGCCTGGAACAATATTTTGAGGCGATGAACGTCACAGATGACTTCTCAAGGATCAACAATGCTGCCATTTTCCTTAGGGATGCCGCCCAACTATGGTGGAGGCGTAAACACACCGAAAGGGAGAAGGGGCTTTGTGTGATCAATACTTGGGAGCAGTTCAAGGCTGAACTTCGTAAGCAATTTGTGCCCCATAATGCTAATGACGAGGTGCTGAGCAAACTTCGACGATTGAGGCAACTTGGTAGCATTTCGGACTATGTCAAGGAGTTCACCACCTTGATGCTTGAAGCCACTGAACTGTCCGATCAATAACTCCTCTTTAACTTTAAGGATGGGCTAAAGGATTGGGCAAAAATAGAGCTTGATCGAAGGAATGTCAAGACCCTTGATGAAGCAATTGCTGCTGCCGAGTCCATTTGCGACTATACTGCCCATGGCAAGGGAAGGCAACCTAACTTTAACGGAAGTGGGGGAGATAAGGAGGCCTCTTCAGATGATGAAGAGCATCCTGGGCACGGACACAAGGACTTGAGGCACAAGGAGACCCAACACCAAAAATTCCATAATGGAAGCTCCAAACAAAACAAAGGTCCATCATCCAAGAGTGCTGCTACCAAGCCACCAAGCCCATGTGTTCTCTGCGATGGGCCATATTGGACGCGAAATTGTCCAAACAAACAGGCCATCAATGCCATTGCGGCAGAATTTAAAAAGACTCAGTCCCAAGGGGAACCATAAGCCTCCATAGGTTCCTTGCAACTTGTGGACAATTCAACGCAAGATGGCGGAAACCTTGATTCGATGAACTTCCTCCCTAACACACAGCCCATGGGAGTGAAAAATCAAGGAAGCCGAATGTCTGTCAAGGCCATAATTAAAGGAGCCACGGTGTCAGCCATGCTGGACACGGGCGCTGATGGTGTTTATATGGCAAAGGAATTGGCCAATGAGATCGGCCTGCCATACACTAAAACCCATGCCTATGCCGAATGTGTGGGATCCAAGTTTGCCATCGTGGGCAAAGCATACAAGGTGAGGATCCGTATCGGCGAGTGGGAAGGCAAGACTGACATCCTCATTGCTTCCATCGACAAGAAGCAAGTATACTTGGGAATTGGCTTTCTACATGCTGCGAAGGCCATTATAATTCCATATGAGAACGCCCTATACTTCGCACGAAAGGATGGGGCAATACAAGTGCCCGTCGAGGCGGAGCCAAGTGATACATGTGGGCTCTTTGACATTCGACTTTTGAAGGCACGAAGTGGGAAGGCGCCAAAGGTTACGCCAAGAACAACCAGCAACGGTGTGCGAGGAACCTCCCAAGCACACCAACGCCCCAAAGCACCAAGCTCAAAGCGCAACGAGGATGTTGCGAGCTCAAGTGGGGGAGGGTGTCACGACCCGCGAAGTCTGTCCCGCCCCAAGGCCTGTGGTGCATGCGCACGGGTGAGAAAACTCGGCCAAGGCAAGCCAAAGAGGGCTGCTTGCCACCAAGGCCATGACAAGCGCCTAGGAAAATGTCGGAAGCCTCTAGAACATGGTAGAGGGCTGCTTGAGTTGCCAAACTCGAGGGAAAAATAGCTAGGCCAAGGAAGGAGCCCAAGAGCATGTGGGAAGGCTCTAGAAGGCTCTAGAAAGCTGTAGAAAAATAGCAAGGCTGCATACTGCCAGCCATGCCAAGGAGGCCATCCGGAAACTTCTATCAAGGAGCAAGGGTGTCAGCCTTCCGGAAAGTTCCCATGCCTCCAATGCTTGCTGCCCATACTAGGCCATGCGGCCAGCATTTAGAAGCTTCCCTTCCCTTTGTACACAGCAAGAAGCTTCTAGGAAAATCATTGTACATATGCTGTTTGTAGAAATGTCTAGAAGAAATAATTGTAGCCACACATTGAGGAGGTGGAGAACCTATATAAAGGCCACTCCTCCCATTTGTAAATGATGATGAGAATTTGTGAAGAAATCTAATAAAGCCTCACACTTACTCTCATTCAAGTGTTGTCTAATTTACGACCCAAACCTCTCTTTTCTCACTTGCTCACTCAAATTCCGCTGCGTTCCAACTCTCAGGCTTACTTAGTTCTATTTCTCTAGCAAGTGTGACTAAGTGCCGCGCGTCTTAACTGACCTCCAACGCTGAGCACGTGACAACAAGACATCAATAACAAGAGAAGGGGCTCTACTAGCCACTCCTTAGAATCAGATAAAAAAATAGCTGCTCAGGCTAAATAATGAGCAACCTGACCGTCTAACAAAGAAATTTCATTAATAAGAGATTTGTAGTCCACAATAATGTTGTCAGACAAAAATCTATCCTCTGATCATAATATTAAATTATATGTTTTAAGGCAATCATTTAAAAAAAATTATTTTCCCAAAAAAGAAAAAATAGTGTACCTAATACCTAATCAATGAAATGATTATTTAAAATGAAAAAATTTGTATGCTGGGTTCAGAGTCTGCCGACTAATTAAAACTAATTATAATTCGATGAATTGGGACATAAATTAAAATGCAGTCCAGCTAAGGTAGTTGTGTCTGTGATTCACGTGGGAATAAGCTTAACACAGATGATAGAATTGAAAAGAATAACTGTACTTAAATGCAAATGCCAACCGTAGTTGTAGTACCCTTTTACACTTCTTTTAACCAATTAATCAAAGTGGTCCTTTGATTAATTTTTATGTATTAAATTTACCACGCATAATTGCAAATTCTCATAATTTCCATTTTTTTAATGGAAAAATTATGTAATCAAATTATTAATCATATAATTAAAAATATTTTTTTTAATTAACTACAGTAAAATTTAATTTTTATATCTTACAATTTGAAGATTCTCACCATCTTCTTTGTTTCTTTCAATTTGGTATGATTTCCGATTTGTCTTTATGGCATAGATTATCCATCGCAATCATCCTTACGTGTCTCTAATTATAAGATTTTTTCTTTTTTTTATAGCTATTTTCTTTTCTTTCTAAACCTACATTGCTACACCGACCGAGCCTTATTTTTCTACCTTTTAATCTTTTTGATAAATTATTTTAGTTTTGTATCCTAATAATTTAAATAATGAATATATGAGGTTTCAAGTTATGAATTTAATTCTCTTTTGCTTTAATCTCTCAACTGTTTAAATTTTTTTTGATAAATTAAATTTTATATAAATAAAGTTATAATTGATATCTTATCCTAAAAAATAAACATAACATACAAATTTTTATTTATTCTAAATATATTATTAATTTTATGATTAAGCTTACAATTTATAATATATGTACTTATTAGATAAATATAAAATATTCAAAGTATACATTACATACCAACAAATTTTTTTTTTGAACATAAACATACCAACAATTAATTGTAATACTCTCATATCTAAGATTAAATAGTTTAGTGATATTGCAGGCGGCAATATTTAGTGCATGTCTAAGTATTTGGTAACTGCGACACTGTATGAGTTCGAAGTCCATTAGAAAATATAGAATAGGCTTAAATTCCAAATTGGAGAAGGTGTTGTTACTTAGATAAAAATTGAAACACACTGTACAGCAACTGAATTTCACGAAAATTTTCATAAGCCGTCATCGAAGAACAAGTTCGAAAACTAGATATAGGCTTTTAGAATGTCCACCAAACCTTATAGTTGGCATCCATTTGTATTTTGTATTTTATTACTTTTAATTACTCAATTACTTTTTAATTAACATGCAAATTACAATTGTTTCCATTCAATATTCAAGTTTTACAATTAAATTCAAGTTTGCACATTAATCCAATTTCATGCTTATTAAGGGTGATTCATGACATTATCACAATAATATAAACTATTCATTAAAAATAAAGATAAATAAATTAATAAGTGCTTATGCATAGAAATGGGGGGAGGAGAATATATTACAACCTTTTTTATCATGCAAAATGGAGTAGAATAAATAAAAAATAAACCAAAAATAAACTGAAAGTAAACAAACATTAAACTATGCGTAAATGTGAATAAAAGACCAAGAGGACCATGAGTTAAACTTGGATGATCAAGATCACTCCAATTCTTTGTGACGAACAAAATATTAGCTCCTAAAACATGTAAAATCCTACAACCATCAAGTCAATTTATAAATCAAGTCAATACAAATAGAGATTGCAAATATTTGAGTATTAACCCCAAACAAAATAGTAAAAATGATCATGTAAAGAAAACTAGACGTACAAAAGTAATGAAATTTCTAAAAAATTATAATCATGCATAATTTACAAGGAATATCAAACAAGGTCGTGCGAGACCTTGTTAGAGTGGGGATTGCCTAATGTTAGTAGGGCAATGAAGAGGCGTCGCTTGATCAACAAGCACAAGTGACACTTAAAAACAATAAACTTCTATTTAAAGCAAGCATCAACTAATGTAAATGAACAAGACTCACAACTACACTTAAAAACTTAATGGATCATGTTAAGGACATGGCATGACATAGACAATGAACACAAGAAAAATGAATAAACAAGCAAATAAGTATGAGGTTATGCAAATATATAACTTTAACATTAAGGAGAAAGAAAAATTATTACTGAAATATAAGCTCTTCCAAAAATAGTTGGCCCTCATAATTGGGTGTGGATATTAAACTTCACTTGAATACAAGACTTTCACCTTCTTCCTTTAAAAGAAGTGATCTTTTTTAGCTTAATCCCTTATTTCATTACTCAAGAATGTTTTTCCTTCTCCTTCCAGAGCTCTCACCTCTCTTCTCCTGAAACTTCCTTCTTTTTCTCAAAAATTGATCCTCTCCCCCCCTTTCTCTCTCTTCTTCCCCCCTTTCATCCCATACCTAACCCATCCCCCTCCTTTTTACCCTCATCACTACACTTTTTAGCTCTCTCATTCTCCAAAAAATTCTCTCCTCATGCAAAGGATTGAGTTTCAATTGAAGGTGGGCCTGCTAAGTTAGCCACCATTGATGTCCCTACATTTAATTTAAAGGTAAGTGGCTATTGTAGAGGCGGCGCTATGCGATAAGGTGATTATCTCAGCAACCTTTGCCATAGAGGCGATCGCCTCTTTAAACCGGCCTTGTATTGTGCCTAATGGGTCGAAACAGATTGGGCTAGCTTTATGAGTTTGGGCTTGGATTTTATGATTTTAAGCTCTTAAATCCACTTTCAAGAAGGTTTTAGGCTTATTTCTCACATTTAAGTTTTGTACTTTTCATCATTAGGCTCCATTATGGGCCAATCAAATTGAGCATCCACAATTTGGCCCCTGATAACTCCGAATTGATATTTGGCTTCTGGAACCTGCATGGACAAGGAGAACGGGTAAAGGGACGAGGTTTCCCCCATAAACACTCTGAAACTTAAGTCAGTAACGGTGTGAGAAAAAATATAATAAAGCGAATATGCATAATAGAATAGAGAATAAAGAGTGATTGCTTGTATAATGAGGTGATGAAATGATGTAATGATATCTTGGTGATGTTGTATGATGAGAATGGGGAGATGAGAATGAGAATGAGAATAGAGTGAATGACATGAGATGTCGTGAGATGTATTTATAGCAGAAGATATTACTCGAACCTCTTAGGAATATGATTCCTTAGTCTTGTAGGATTGTCTTGTTTAAGAGAGAATAAAACTTCCTTTGTAGAGTAATCTTCCTAATATGGGATATCATATTATAATAAGAGTTACATTCCCCCAAAGAGGATGATTACTTGAATAAAAAGAAAGCTTAATAAGGAAGTCTATTTCAATTAGAAATAATATTCTATAAAGGAAGTCTTCTTTTCTCTTAAATAAGGTAATCCTACAAAGCTAAGAAATCATATTCTTAAGAGGTTTGAGCAATATCTTCTGCTATGAATACATCTTATGTCATTGATTCTATTCTCATTCTCATCTCCCCATTCTCATCATACAATATCACAAAGACATCATTACATCATTCTATCACTTCATCATATAAGTAATCACTCTTTATTCTCTATTCTATTTTGTCTATTCGCTTTATTATATTTTTTCCTCATATTGTTACTGACTTAAGTTTCAAAGTGTTTATAGGGGAAACCCCGCCTCTTTATCTGTTCTCCTTGTCAATGCAAATTCCACAAGTAAAATATCAATTCGGAGTTATCACCCCCTATCACAGACCGATCGAACTAGGTGTCAATAAATATATCTTTTTCAAAATATACAGATTAAAGGTTTGGTCCTTACTTCCATCCTTTCTGATTCAAATACAAATAATAAGATAATACTCTTGAATGACTTGTCTATTATTTGATTTTATTGATATGAATAACAAATATTTTTGATGGTTTATTTTATTGTACTCACTTTTATCTATTAGGAGGTAGTATAACTTAATATTATTGATATTAATTAATAAATATATATTATTTTTTATTTTGAAACAAGTGAGATAAAAAATTATTTATCACAAGTCAGAGGTTAAAAATTATTACCCTTATCAATTTTTAAAAGGAAAAGGAAAATTGCTTAATGGTGAATATATATATATATATATTTTTTTTTTTTCTCTCGACAAGAGATAAAAAACTTTCTATTTTGTTGGGGATGGATAGCAACTTTTTTTTTTTGAGCAACAGGAATGGATAGCAGCTTTCTGTCATTCTTTTCGTGCCTTAGGCCTTTAAAATCCCTAAAGTGCTCAGCCATACATGTTTAGAAGTGCTCCATGAACATCACGTAATCGGTCTTTTCACCAAATTGGATTTTTTTTTTCCTGAACTAATCATATTGATGTATACGATAAAATATTTCATGAATTGTTTCACATGTTTGATTTTGATTGGAAAATAGAGATTAACCAATTAAATTATTACACATATTTATCAATGAAAGATACTTTTTACTATTTTAGATGCATATTACCTTTATCTTCAATAGTATTTATTATATATAAATATATTAGACTAGAAACAAAACATCATTCTTTATAAAATTATGATAATTTTATAAAAGTGTATCAATTCATATTATCTAAATACATAGAAACCATTATCAAATTTTGAAGAATCAACCAACTTTTCAGTTTTCATTAACTATTACTCTATGAGAAAATGCAAAATCCCATTTAATTGTTATTTTTATACAATCAATAAAATGACAATTTTTTTTATCAATTTTACCTTTATTATTATTAATCCAAAGTAACTAATGCTCAATATTAAATTTTTTAGTCTTTCAAAAACTAAAGGTATTTGAGTTTTTTAACTCATTTTTTCCTAAATTTAAGACTAATTAATTATTTTTTAATTCAAGTGAAACTCCCTAAAATAATAGATTAAAAAGGAACGGAGGAAATGTTTATTTAACAATTGAATTAAATATAATGCATTTATAAATTATACTAATAGACAAAATTTTATTCATTAATTTTTTTTTTCTGCTAAAATCTGTATGTCATTTGATATGATAATTACAAGGCACGAATTAAATTAACTTAACTTTAATCATATTTTTGTTTCATGAAATGCAAAAAGGATCGATGCAACAACCATCTTAACTTTAATTCTTCTTTTTTCCAACTTTTTGTTTGCACCCATCCTTTTCTTTTCTGTTTTCTTTTTCCAGGCCATCTTTTAGTGTTGGAAGAACTTTAGTGGCAAAAAAATGATTTCGCATGCACAGCCACATAACCCTTCTCCTCATCATCAGATATTTTTTCGTTTCTGATTCAAAAAAAAAAAAAAACAAAGATATTATTTCGTTTCATGTACTATAAATTTGCGTATCAAGCTTCAAAGCCTTGATTTTTATATGTAAAAAAAAGCAACTAATATTCTTATACCTAATAATCAAATATGTTTGCATAAATAATAGTAATAATAATAATTATTATTTGGTAGGAGCAACGTCGAACCGTTTTAATTTTGCATATAACCCAAAAGGAAACTTTACGTTTGAATTATCTTCCATCCCTTTTTTTTAAAAAAAAAAAGTATTATAAATAAAAAACTTATTTTAATTTTTCATTCATTATTATTTTTATACCTAGTGACTTCTACACATAAATATTTTGCATTTAATTTAAATAGATACTTTGATATTATTTTATTGTAAGAATTAATTATTTTTACTTAAAAATATGCATTAAATAGAAAGTTATTAATTAATTAGACAAATTATTATTATTTTTTAAAAGCTAAAATAATTTATAATTTTTCAAAAATTAAGTAGTCTAATATTATAATTTACTTTAAGATATTAATAAGTCCACATGATCTTTATTTATTTCACCTCTCCGTTTCACAAAAAGTAATTTCGAATTTGATAAAAATATAATTAATAATTTTAGGATGGCAAAACATAAAATTTATTGATAAAATTACAAAATATTTATCTTTTTAAATGGATGAAAAAAAATATATTTTTTTTTGAAAATAATAGCAAAATTTATTGTAGAGAAGCACACGGTTGGCCTCGGGATTACCGACTCAGAAGTAATAATCAGATGCAAATGTTCAAAACGACAAACAAACTCATCATTAAGTCCCAAAATCAACCCATTTTGGAGTATTAAAATCAACCTATTACCATCAAAAGCTTCAGTAAGGAGCGTGTAAGTCACTCTGTCGACCTTTTTCTAGAAGGTAATGAACCCCACATCCAATGAATCGCATCTTCTTGCAAAATACGGATTTTGTCATTGCTTCGGGGAAGTGAATCCCACGCGCACAATTTGATTTTTTTTTTTTTAATTTTCATTTTACTTTTGCACTTGTATGGGTCCGTCTGGTTGCGTCGAAGATAACCACGTGCTTGATCATCTGGCGAAGCAGATTTAAAAAAGTCAGCTGCGGCGGCTTGACTCCACCTAGCTAGTAGCTACCTTTTAATTAATTAATTAATTATATATATAGATATACTATTCCCTTTTTTTTTTTATTTCCAATTTAATTTCGTTGATGACTTTCTCAGTCCACCCAAAGGACAAAATAGAAATTAATGGACAAAAATATCAATTTATGTTACCATCGTCCTGTCTGAGAATGTCAAATTATTATGACTTTATGTAGAGGGCTGGAATGTGTAACTTCTATTAATGGATGATAGATTTAAATTTTTTACAAGAATGATCTAAATAAACATTAGAAACTATTATATGTTTGAATTTATTGAAAGCTATAACCCCTTGTTATTTAATGATTAAAATGTCACAGAATATTTAAGTTAAAATTTCTTTTTTTTTTTCTAATTGTGAACACTTTTAATTTAATCAGCCCGTAATAAAAATCAGATAATGAAAAAGTACGAGTTTGGAATGTTTCGGATGTCCGAAACTTTTATAAAATAGATTCGAAAGTCTAAAACACCAAATCCAAGTCCAAAACACTAAACTCAAGCCCAAACAACAAGTCAAACCCAGACCCATCACCTCTTAGCCCATTAGGCCTAGACTTGACTTGGGTGAAGAGGCAATCGCCTTAATAAAGAGGCGTCGCCTCTTCACCCTAGGCATCAATGAGGCACCCACCCTCTACAGTATTGAATGATATTAATGGTAGTAGTTGAAGGCTCAGCTGCTTTGGGTTTGGACATTTTCAGACGAAAAAAAGAAAGGGAAAAGAACAAGGAAAAAAAGAAAAGAGCCTAAGGAATGAGAAAAAAAGCACGGGAGGGTAAAAGTGAGTTTTTAGGGAAATAGGGAAAAGAAAAGGGGGGTGAGGCTTAAAAAGAAAAGAGAGGAAAGAGAAAAAAGGGCTTTTGGAGGGGAGAACGTTTCTGGACCTAAAAAAAAGAAAAGAATAGAGAAAAGATAGAAAAGAAAGAAAAAGAGAGGAAGAAAGGAGGGAGCTTTTGAACCAAAAGGATTTCATTTCTTGAGAAAAAGGAAGGTTTCTTTTGCATTACAAGCACCCAAGTTAATCAACCAAGTTTTGATAGTTTAGTTAGGAGCATCAACTTGTCCTAATTAGTGAGAACCCTTTGTCTTTAAGCTTTGAGTTCTTCATTCTATTAAAAGCTTTGATTGATTACCCTTTTTCTTGTTTTCTTGAATTTTATCACTCATTTAAAGTCATATGCGAAGCATGATTGCATGAAATATTAAGTATTGATTGTTGATCTTAGTATATTTGTACCTGTTTTAGTTTACTTGCATGAACATTTGAGTTTCTTAGAGTTTAAGAAATGTAGCTTGTTTTTGTCTCTGTTGAAGAGGCACTATTCATAGAGGCATCGCCCCTTCGTGTCAAGGTGATTTATCAAGAGGCGATGGCTCTTTGAAGAGGCATCGCTGCCTAATCAGAACCTGTATATTTATGTTTTGATTTTTATGATTATTTTGTATATTTTGCATGATTTCTATATTTGTCTTATTATATATTTTGATTTTATGCATGATTACTATGTTTTTTAACATTGTTGTTGCATAATGATAGTTGTAGTTTTTATGGATTATTTTGTGTTTGTATTTCTATCTCCTATGAATGTTATTTGTTAATTATTTTCTAAATAATATTGATGTCTTGTGAGATGGGATTAACACGTATTTATTTTATGGATTATTTGGTGATTTTTAATCACTAAATAAATGTTTCATTAATTAGTTATTGAGAGGTTTTATTTGTATAATTAACTATTTTACTTTTGGTTTATGTATTGTTTCCTTTCCATTTATTTTACATTTATTTGCACCAAATGTTGTAATCTCTAATCCTTTCCCCCATTCATTTAGAATGTATGGTTGTAAATTATTATTATTTATTTTATTTGTAATATATGCCGGGCTATAAACATGAAATGAGACAAATATGCAAATTTGGACTAAAATATAAAATTGGAAATGATTGCAATCCATGCTAAAATAAAGAAATAATTTAATAATCAAAGGTAATAAAATACGAAACACATACGGAGGCTAACCGTAAGGTTGGGTGGGCATTCCAAAAGCCCATACCTAGTTTTTGAACTCGATCTCTGACGATGGCTTCTGAGAACCTCCGTGGAATTCAGTTATTATACAGTGTATCTCGGCTTTTTATCTGGGTGGCGACTCCATATCCATTTTGAGCCCCAAGCCCATTTTGTATTTCCTAGTGGGCCCTGAGCTCATACAGTGCCGTGGTGCCCAAACACTTAGGTGCACGCCTGACCTCGTCGCTTATAGTGGCGACTTCACTGTGGATAGAGAAACTTATTCCAAGTGTTTCGTAATTCATCATCTTTGATTATTTCTTTATTTCCTTTGCAAATTTTGCATTCACTACACGTTTCCACATAATGTGCACTCTAAGTCCCAAATAAATCAACAATAGCCTTTACTTTATTGCCTGTGTTTCACTCAAACCTGGTGGTAGAGTATTTGATTATTGTCACTCATAGCACGTACTTATCAATGTTGCATGGACCCTTAAGTAGGGAGACATAATGAAGGTATATAGTTGTGGGAGTTAAAGCTTATTACCCAAGACTCAGCTCATGTAATGACCTAACAATTTCCATTAGAAATTTTCCCAAATGTATGTGTTTTATGCCATATGGTAGTTCTTTAAATAAGGCCCAAGCCTATTATTAATAAACCTTGCCAAGATGGGCCTCTCATGCCTATTTTTAACCCATTTCAAATGGATCTTAACAAGGTGGGATGTTGATATCATTCTTGGTCCATTAAAATGGACTTCGGAATTATTTAAAGAAATTACCATTTGTTTATACCATCTTGAGAGTTATCTTACATCCGTCAGTTTTATTATCCTCTATTGATAATTAAAATATAAAACAACAATTCTAGGGTAAAGAACTCACTAATGAACACGTGTGTGGGAGAAAAAGGGTGGAGATATTATTTGAGAGCCTTTTTTATTTTTCTAATACATGTATATATGTTAATTCATGTCTTTTAATTTTTAGTAAATATGCATCTTATGCATATATGCTATGCATATTTTTGATCCTCGGTGATTGTAAATATAGATCCATAGCAAACTTCCAATTAGAGGTGATCTGACACCGGCCATCTGGTTAGGATTTCTAGAGAAACTGAGATAATAAAGTTTAATGTTAAGGCTTTTGAGGATAAGTTGAAAGCAGAGATAGTCGATCAGATCCAGGCAATTATGAGAGAAATGATGGCCAAAATAAGGGTACTAGTTAGACAAAAACCACTAGTACTTTAACTATTAGTACCTCAGCCATAACCATTTGATCTGGATGCTAAAGATTCTGAAAGTCAGGAAAGAGAGGATGATCAGGAAATTTTGATAGCGAAGCCTATAGTCAGATAAAACATGATTACGGAGTCTTAAATGTAGAAAAACCTAATTGGGCTAAAAATCTGACCAAGACTATGACTTAAATGTAGTTAATGATGAAAGAAAAGGGGATAGATGCCTCGATAAGCTTCTCTGATTTAATTATGGATAAAGATGATGACCCCCTACCCCGAAAGTTTAAATTCCTTGATATGAAGATATTTACTGGCATATAATATCCTTATCTATATTTAAAGCAGTAAGTGACCCACATGAAGACAACTGAATTGACTAAGACATAAATTATAAAATAATTTCCTCTATCTCTAGAAGGAGCACCCATCAGATGGTATTATGCTTTAGAATCCCATATCCAAACTGACTAAGAGGGATTATGTGCTGCATTTATTAAGCAGTATAGTCTTAACATTTAGATAGAGGAATCTTTGAGAGATCTACAGAATGTAATGTAAAAATTCAACCAGTCTTTCATAGATTATTTGATAAGGTTGAGAGCGAAGCTAGCATGGATGAAGCACCGGCCTACAAAATCTAATCAGCTAGTAATAATAATAGAAGGGTGCATACTCCTGCTCTCTAAATACTTGAAGGACTAGGGAATTCAGAATTTTAAGGAGTTGTATAGGTTTGGGGTGCAGTAAGAATCTGATTTGGCACAAGAGAAAAAGTTCTTCAGTGGAGAATCTATAAATAGAGAAGGGATGGGATCTAGCAGTGGAATCAGGATGAGTAGTAATATACAAATCAATAATATCAGACAATCCCGAAGGTTTTTTAACTTGGGAAGACCTCTCTCCAAAGTCTTAGAGAAGCTGATTGAAAATAATTTATTACAACCCTTGCCTAAAAGACCTCATTTCACAAATGCTGACCTAAAATTATACTGTAAATACCACTAAAACATCGGACATGACACTGATAAATGTACTCGTTTGAAACACAAGGTTCAAGATTTAATTGATTCAGGTAAAATAACCCACCCTAAAACTAGAAAACTAAACACCTAAAATAAGCCTCTACCTAACTACCGAAATGTCCCACCACCCAATCCATGCATCCCGATGATCAACATCAGCTTAGCAGAGGAATAAGTTCTTAATTCCTTTGTTAATGCCATACCCACACCACCAAAATCACAACCAAAAGACTTAAACCTAAACCATCAGTCTGTAGAGCTCCGTGTGAATGTATTT
The DNA here is from genome assembly GCA_947683625.1 of Mallotus nudiflorus. Classification (NCBI taxonomy): domain Eukaryota; kingdom Viridiplantae; phylum Streptophyta; class Magnoliopsida; order Malpighiales; family Euphorbiaceae; genus Mallotus; species Mallotus nudiflorus. Next base: position 4,743,237 of record CANTUR010000166.1, on the reverse strand, counting down.
AATATCTAGAGTTTCGATGATGAAAAAAGGGGAGCAATTGATTTGTGGAAGAATAATGAAGGAAAGATAACCCGATTAGTTGAGAAACTGGAGAAGGAAAAGAGAGAAGTGAAAAATGTTGAGCCAGGAAAAGAGAAGGTTGATTCAAAAGAAGAACCAAAGAAATATGAGGAAACTAAGGAAGTTATTGAGACCAAAAGAGATGAGAAAACTCTTGCTAATATTTGGGAGCTGCTTATGAACTCCTGAGCCCATTGGGAAACACTATTTATGGCCCTTGATTATAAGAAAATTCTGTCAATGCACACTCCCAAGTAAATGGTGGACTCATTGATAGAAAGCCCTCATAGGAAAATTTTGTTTATAAATGATGACCTACCCTTAGAAGGAAGGGACTATAGCAAAGCCTTATTCATTAAGGCTGAAGTAAAAGAGAAATTAACTTATTGTGTTATGGTTACTAATAGATCTGCCATCAATGTGTGCCTTTTAAAGATCTTACCAAAGTTGAGACTGACAGTAGCTGATTTAAAGCCATCTGATGTGGTAATTAAGGCTAATGATGATACGAAAAGGCTAGTTGAGGAAACTTTCAAAGCTCTAGTCAAAACTAGACCTATCAAAGTTTAGGTTAACATACATGTTATTAATATTCCAGTCACCTTTGCCATTCTTCTAGGGAGGCCATGGTTTTATTCTCTTAGGGGAGTGCCTTTAACTATTCATCAAAAGATTAAGTTTTTGCATGAGGGAAGAGTGGTCACTATAATGGCAGACACTGAGGCTGTTGTTATTACTTTAAAGTTAACTCCCATTAAAATCTTAGACAGTTTGAGTTTTAAAGTTTTCATAATCTATGAAGATGAGCTAAATCTGAAAATTATGAGTATGATGAAGAGCATGCAATTTATGCATGGAATGGGATTGAGGAAGAATCAATAAGGCCAACCTGAGTTTGTTAAACTTAAAGTGTCGATCTTAAAGCACGGGGTAGGGTATCTAGAAGCAGATAAGTCTGATAAAGAGGAAAAAGCTAAAAGAAAGTCGAGGAAGAATAAAGCTAAGGTTAAGCTGAAGAAGAATAAGACACTTTGGAAAATCTTTGTGGAAGAAAGCGCTAACTACCCCTACCAAAGAGCTCTTGAGCCTTTGATGATTGCTGAGGAGTTGGTCCTCGAGTTTGAAATCTTCACTGAGCAGGTGAATAAGATAAAAGAATCTATTATGGAGGAGTCGATAGTGGAAGAACTAGTGCTGATTCTAGAATCGGATGGGGAAATTCCTATGATGGAGCTAAAGGATGCAGCTGACCAAGAAAAGGAATTCAACTTCAAATCTTTTGTTCTTAATTCTATTATGGATGTTTTTTGTAATGACCTTGACATTTCTCTTTCTAATTTGTTTGAAAATGATGACATTTTCTTTTTCAAAGTTAATGCAATAAGGTCTGATTATGCTTACTTGTGCGATCTTTTTCCTCATAGTTATTCTATATGTGATGACCATTTCATACATATGTTTGACATTAATTCAGTGCAAACTGAATCATTTAACTTAGGCACAATGATAACCCTAAGAATATACTTATTGCTTTTGACTTAACTCTTGATGAGAGAGAAAAAATGAAAGAAACCTTAAAAAAAAGATAGAAAGTATTTGGTTAGGGTTATGAGGATATGCCTGGAATTGATAGAGGGATTGCAGAGCATAAGATCCCCACGTATTCTGATGTCGCACTGATCAAATAGAAGAAGAGAATATTAAGGTCAAAATAGGCTCTCTTGATCAAAGAAGAAATAAAAAAGCAGCTAAAAACAAAGTTCTTGGAAGTGGTAGATGACACTCAATGGCTAGCCAATATAGTTATGGTTCCTAAGAAGGATGAGAGAGTTAGGATGTGTGTAGAGTATATAGATTTGAACAAGGCCTGTCCAAAGGATGACTTTCCCTTACCGTATATTGACACTTTAGTCGATAGCGCAGCTTCAAGTGCTATGTACTCCTTTATGGATGGCTTCTCAGGATATAACTAGATTATGATGGCCGTGATCAATAAACTGAAGACTTCTTTCACCACTGAATGGGGCATCTATTATTACACATTCATGCCATTCGAATTGAAGAACGCAGGGGCTACTTATCAAAGGATGACTACCACATTACTACATGACATGATTCATACGGAGATAGAGGTGTATGTGGATGTCACGACCCAAACCAGGGGCCATGACCGGCGCTAGGGAATGAGAATTCTTTCGAATCCGGAACCCATAGCAAGCCATAAAAATAAAAACATGCAATAAATAAAAATGCATCATAATTTAAATCTCAAATCCATATGATAAAAATAATCTCCTCATATCATAAAATAAAATATTTAAGTACAACATTCAGAGATAGGCCTCTCTGAATTAAAATTCAACATACATAAATGCACAGTACAACTCCCGATTGATACAAATATAACTACTGCAGTTTCTAGAGTACCATATAAAACTAAGTGAATGATTTATATAATAGAACCGGGGCAGAAGAAATTCGGCGGATAAGCCTACTACTTAGGTCTGAAGAAAAAGACTCTCCTGTAAAAAAATCAACTGAGGGGAGTCAAACCTCACTGAGTGAATTGTTATAATATATATACACGCATCTCCTATATGTCAAATGCAACCAATCATATGTATATAATGAATATATATGCAAGTAATTCACACGGATGCTGAAAATCACTTCATTTCATGATACTGAAAAAAATTATAAGTTTTGAATGATCAAATAGAACCCTAAATGATTGCAACCTCAATTAACAATAGAAATCACTCTAGCCATACTGGCTCACTTAATTCCAAATAAATTTATTTAATCCATTTGGATAGTAGATTGGCATCGAGACACTAAGTCGACTGAGCTCCAACAGTCTACCTATCAGTGTGATTGGCTCCGAGACACTAGGTCAACCGAGCTCCAGCAATCACACCCTCAATCACATTAATCTCAATCATATCAATCATGTCATATTTTCCTCAAATGAGTTAGTAATTTAACCCTACGATCTATCGCATCGGTACGTACTCGGTCCTAGTGCTGTCCACTAGTTAGCGCATTCTATCGATATTCTTCATTTTAAAAATAAACCATTCAATTGAAAATAAATAATGTAAAATGACATTCAAAATGATAGAATATACCATAGACCTAAAATAAACTAAGTATATTTCGAGTATATATATGTCAGATAAGTTCAAATCAATCATACAATATACTAAAATAAACCATTAATATACTAAAACATGCTAGGTATATTTATTGAAGATAAAACATGCATGTATTTAGAAATATATTAAAAATATACTAAAAATATACCTAAAGTATACTAATCATTTATAAAAGCAATTTATGAATAAATTCAATTAAAACATGTATTTCTAAAACATGCAATCTAAATGCAATGTATATATAAAATAACAACTCACAGGTGTGCGCTCCTTGAGATGGGTACGACGGGCCTGGTCCACTAGACCTCGGTCTCGGCGCAACTAAACAAAAAAAAAAATAATCACGAAAAATCAGAATAAATTTCTAACTTAAACTTCTAGAGACTCGATCTAGAATTATAAAATACAGATTGACACAGAATTGATATTTGACTCAATGTCACGTTTTACGAGAATTTTATCAAAAATTCGGCAGAACCTCCTCTGTAAAATGAATATATCTCTACTAAAAAATAGAGCCGGTTCTGCAAGAAAAATATACTTCAAATATAAAAATTTACACAACCCTCAGTTGGGATCCCGAACTACGAAATTCTCCAACCGAGGTCCAAAATTCACCAAAATTCAAATAATAAAATAAATATACTGAAAATCAAATATTTACACAAATATCTTCAAAATAGCAAAATATTACGTATTTAACATTGAAACACCAAAAATAATTATTTTCTCAATAATTAATTAAAATCCTAAATAATAATATAATATTATTAAAAATTCATTTTTTTTCCAATAATTACACAAATATTAATAGAAAATTATTTTATAAATCCAAATAATTTAATTAACGCAATAATATAACAAAAAGTTATAAAAATCCATTTTATTACCAAAATAATTTATAATATCTTATTTGAAAACAATTTTCGAAAAATTAGTTTTAATTAGTTAAAAATAGTAAATAATTTGTAAAAAAAATTATTTTTGTACCTCAAATAATATTAAAACCAATTAAACATAATATTTAACTAAAATTATCACAAAATTACAAAATTAACCCTAATATTCAAAAATACACATTATATACTAATATTACTAAAAAATTTAATAAAAATTATGTAAATACATAAAAATTATTTTCTCAACATATATCTCATTATTATCAACAAAAACATATAATTAACCAATAATTTCTACCAAAATATATATTTAACCTAATTTTTCAAAATTGACATAAACTAAAAATAATTATAAAAATTACATAAAAATCACAAAAATTATAAACTCAACTGTAAAATTAATAATAATTAATAATAACACCAAAAATTACAAATTTATAATTTGAATAATTAATTTACAAAAATTAATAAAATAATACTAAAATATTCAAAAATTCACAAAAATCAAAATAAATTCTAAAAATCAAACAAAAATTCATAGAGGTAGATTAAGCTACTAGGAATCACATTTGTAAAGGAATTTTGTGTGAATCATCCATTAACAACCCTAAAAAAATTTGAAACCCTAATGTACTATAAATTGAAAATCACACAACACCCATTCAAATGAGGTTTTAAGCTAAAAGGAAGCTTGGATTCACACTTAGCGGTGCCTAAGGAAGAGAATGGGACCGGCGGTGAGGAAAACGGTGGGCAAAAAAGTGATCGACAGCAAGAAGCTTAACTCACTGTCACTGCAACTTCAGGCGATCCGGCGAGCTTCTGACAATCGGACAACGTCAAGGAGGAATAGGGAAGAAGGAGGTGACCGAATGGAGGAGAGGGAGGTGCAGTGAGAGTTGAAGATCGGGTCACACGAATGGAAGAAGAGGAAGGAAGTTTCTATAAAAAAAAATGGGACATGAATATTATTTTGTGTTTCTTTTGTTAAGTTTCTATAAATGTATATATGTATATATATGCTTTGTGTGTGTGTTGGTTTTTAATGCATGCATGTATATGTATATATATTATATTAATAAAATATTATAATATAATAATAATACTTTACCATAAATCAATCTCAACCACTCAATATACATACATACATATATATACACACACACACACACACACACACACACACATATATATAAACACACATACATTAACATATATACATAAAATAACAATATATAATAGAAATACTAATAAAAAAATTAATGTAATTTATCTAAAAATATAATATTAAAATAATAATGCACATAACTAAATATTATTAAAATAATACTATCCAAAATAATAATTATAAATAATGCAAATTAAATGTTCAAAATAATAAATTTAAAAATAAAATATTTATGTAGAAAATTATAATTAAACATAAAATAATGAATATTAACCACAAAATAATAAAATAATTAAAGTTAACTTTTAAAATTTATTAACACTGCAAATCTCATTTTAAAATAAAATAGTTTAAAAATATGGGTCATTACAGTGGATGACATGATGGTAAAGTCTTTAACCAGAAAAGGACACTTCGAAGCTCTAGAAAAGTTCCTGGCAAGAGTTGAAAAGTAGAACCTCAAATTAAATCTGAAGAAATATGTGTTCAAGGTAATGTCTGGGAAACAATTGGGATATATTATCAACCAAAAAGGCATAGAGGTGGATCCAGACAAAGTTAGAGCAATAAGAGAAATGCCTACATCAAAAAATGAGAAAGAAATTAGAAAATTCATTGGATGATTGTAATACATCAGAAGGTTCATTGCCAAGTTGACTACCATATGTGAGCTGATCTTTAAGCTCTTGAAGAAGAATCAGCCAGTCATCTAGGATGGCAAATGTCAGTAAGGTTTTGAAACTGTTAAGAATTATTTAATTAATCCTCTAGTCTTACAACCATCGAGATCGAGTAAGCCTTTAATTCTTTATTTGACAATAGAGAAAGATGCAATTGGCACGATGCTATCTCAGGAAGAGAAGGAAAAGTTGAGCATGCCATATATTATTTGAGTAAAAAGCTTCTACCATATAAAGCTAATTACAGTATAGTAGAAAGAACTTGTTTGATTGTAATTTAGGCAACAAAAAAGCTTCGACATTACTTCCAGTCTTACAGAATCTAGACGGTCTCTAAGCATGATCCTCTTAGATATCTCCAGTAGACTCTATCATTAAAAGGGAAATTGACTAGATGGTTAGTCCTACTTACCGAGTTTGATATAGACTATATGGCGAAGAAGGTGATAAAAGGGAGAGCTGTAGCAGACTTTTTGGCTTAGAATCTAATAGATGATCGATAAGAATAAGAGTTAGAATTCTCGGATGAGCACCTGGGAGCAATAGAGATCCAGATATAAAAATGTACTTTGATAGGGTAGTCAATAGTAGAGGAGCAGGCATTAATGTGATATTAGTTTTGCCGGAAGGAGAAATGATTCCGATGGCAAAGAGATTGGAATTTGAAGTCACCAATAATCAATCTGAATATAAAGCCTATATCTTTGGATAAAAGCACTCAGGAATGTGGGGGCAGAAAAGGTTACAGTGTATAGAGATTCAATGCTGGTAGTGAAATATATCTCTAGAGAATAGGAAGTAAGAGAAGATAAACTGAGACTGTACTGGAATTATTCAATTATAATTCTATTATCTTTCAGCCAATGCAGATTCATGCACTTGCCATGAGAAGATAATCAAATGACAAATGGTTTGGCTACTGTATCTTTGACATAGGAAGGAGGAAAACAGGCAAAAATAAAGCCTTTAATTCTGATAAAGTCCCAAACTCCCTACTACAAGGAAATCAAAATAATGCCAATTGACCCCATAAAAAAGTATTGGTTTCATAATCTGTAGCAGTATCTCAAGATGAGGCGACTTCATAATGATGCTGATAGAAAAGAAAGAATATCACTAAAGATGCTATCTTGGTAGTTCATAAGTCATAATGGGATGCTATACAAGAGAATGCCAATCAGAGTGTGCTTGAGATATATTGATAAGGACGAGGTATAAAAAATCATGGAAGCAGTTCATGAGATGTGTGTGGGTTGCATATAAATGGAATAGTCCTCGTTAAGAAGATAACTCGTCAGGGGTATTTGTGGTTAACCATAGAAGCAGATTGTGTGAAATGTAAAGAAATATCATGACCGCTAAGTGTATGGTGATGTGAGCCATTTGCCTTCTATAGAACTTCAGGGATTAACTTCTCCATGGCCCTTCACCATCTGGGGAATTATATCATTGGGGAGATAAGGCCAAAAGCATCCAACAATCATCATTATATTATAGTAGCAATTGACTACTTTTCTAAATGGGTTGATGCATAATCATTCATGACTGTTTAAGTGAATCATATGGCAAGGTTCATAGAAAAGAATATAGTTTGCAGATATAGGTTGCCTCTTTATGTCATTACTAATAATGGTGTTAAATTCAGAGCAGAAATGACCACATTGTTGGAGAAATATAAGATTGAACATCGTAGATCTTCTCATTATAGACCACAAGCGAATGGAGTAGTAGAAGTAGTGAACAGTAACTTAAAGAGAATCCTAGCCAAGATACTGAAGTACTATAAAGATTGGGCAAGCTACCTGTAGTTCACATTATAGGGATATAGGACTACTACCAGAACATCGACAAGAGCTATTCTGTATTCTTTGATGTATGGATGTGAAGCTGCATTACTTTTTGAGGTTGAGATTCAATTATTAAAGGTTCTTCTAGAGTCTCAAATCCCTGAGTATTAATGGGTTGTAAGCAGATTGACAGAGCTAACGTTGCTAGATGAAAAGAGAATGAAAGCCATGTATCACTCTCAATTGTATCGAAAAAGGATAGCCTGGGCTTATAATAAGAAGATTAAGCTAGGTAAAATAAAAAAGGATGACTTGGTCTTGAAACTCACTAGGCTAATCATGACTAATCCACGGGGAAAATTTAAGCCAAACTGGGAAGTTTCATATTAAGTAAATAAGCTATTTTCCAAGGGTGTTGCTATTCTGTCTGATTTATAATGGAATGAATTCAGAGAGCCCATCAACCTGGATAAGCTTAAGAAATAATTTTTATGATGTCTCGCTAGGGAAAAAATCTTAAAAGAGGATGCCTAAGCAAAAGCTAGAGACAGAAAAATAAAAAAGTAAAAAGTCCTGTTGGATTGAAAATATGAAAGGGCGGTTCAGGCAAAAGTAAAGGACATGTAAAGGGAGAGTGAGGGAGAGAAAAATAGTTAATTGAAAAACTTAAATGGGTAAGCCAATTAACGACAAGAGATATATAAGAAGAAAAAATTTAGAGTCTCCTTGTGCTTAGATTAAATGGAATGGATTGCCTTTATTATTGTTGATCACTACATTAAATGCTTATTACACACTATTTAACTAGAAAGGGAATTCCATCCAATAAAAAGTAAATAAATATTGAATTTCATAAATAAATTTTTCCTGCTTCTCTTTTGAATATCCTGGGCACTCGATGCCTATAAAGCCTTTGTTCATTTATTTCTTGTAAATTCATCCTTATTTGTTTATTGTAACTGAATTTATGCCCTGTACTGGTCATCAGTAGATTGATCTTTGTCGTAGTTAATGAACCACTGAATGATTTTATGAGGCCAAGTAGCAATTAGATTATCTAGAAAATTTTGAGAATGGGGCCCTGGCTTAAATTTATGCACTAGATCAATGATTCGTTATTTCTGCCCGTATTGCTTACAAAGCCGAGCAGGATTGTAGAAAGTGGTGAAGTAAAGACCGGTTAGAGGGACACAATAGGTGTAGGACTGAACAGTCACATACTGTAATCTCCACTATAGACACATGCACTGAATTATAATGTCAAGGAATGTGGACAACCATCTCTGAATATCCTTTAGAATGGGGTGAAGTCTTCTAGTATAACAATGCTTGGCCCTATAGTGCACGATGTCTTTGGGATGTTTAAGCAATCTTAGCTTTTCTTATAACCAAGCCTGCAGGAATAATGAGTGGGTAAAAATGATAAAAATGCATGAAAGGACAAAAGAGAAAAGAAGCTCACCTCCAATAGAAAAGGGACTCTTAGAGAATCATTTGGTCTCAGAGAAATTATCAAGACTAATGATGGTTTCTACTAGAATAAGAGGGAAACAGTTCAGGCCAACTTCCACTTAGTCCAGAATGTGAAGAATCTTTGGGTCACAGTTACCAAAAGGGGAAACCAGTAGAAACTGAGCATATAGACAAAGGGAGATCATCCAAGGCCAGTAAACCTATATAGTCATAACAATTTCAAAAAAAGGGCTCTTCAGAACTTTATTACCAAATACATGGCGAAGAATACTAAAAGGACATATTAAATAGCCTAGCCATTTAATATTAGATAGTGTGAAAATCTAGAGTTTTAATTAAGAGAATTGCGATCTGATGAGTAGAATCCATTTGAGAGCTCAAAATAGCTTTAAATTCCTCTGGCAAGGGGCAGAACTCCATTGTGTTGAACCGAAAGACATATTTTTATGGATCCCAAAATTGAGCAAGAATATGAAGAAATGGGAAGTTAATCTTCCTAGCATGCAGAGATTGGAAGACAGAAAGGTAAAATGATTCTAATCTAGCATAAGATCTACCATCCATACTTTTCAGAATCGGTTGTAGTTGTTTTATGCTTTTTTTAGTCATATCGAAGGGGTACGGTGCTGCCAAAACAGGAGGAATGAGTAGAATTCGTGTGAATTAGAAATTAAGGATTATGGGGAAGATTTGGAGGATTTTTATAGTTGTCAAATTGAACTTATAGAGGCAATCGCCTCTACGATCAAGCAATGCCCTTTAAACAGGTGGAACTAATCTTTATGTTACTGCAAAATGGTTTAATTATACATGCAAAATCATAAAAAAAGCTGTTCAGTAATAAAAAAATTTGGTAATTGATTTAGAATTTTATCAAAATTGGAATTTAAATTGGAATATATGAAAATGCTAAAGTAAAAGCTAGTTTATATAGTAATAGAGCAATAGTGCAAAGCATTAAATATTTCCTCAGTCAAAATAATCCTATGTTAACAGATTATCTCGGGTGGCCCCTCTACTCATCATCCCCAAATTCATCAGCTCCATCATTATTGTTGTTATCCTTGGCCTGCACGTCGGCTGGCTCTTGCTCAAGGGTGGTGATGTTGGCTTGACTAGCCTTATCTCAGTCCTGTTAAGACATGACAAAAAGTAAGAATTATGAAAGCATACATACATGTATAAATAAGGTCTAGTTTCTTTTACTTTCCACTACTGTGTCATCTGCATCAAGAAGTCCCGATGGGCCGTGATCACCCGATACATATACTCTTCCTGCTCTTAAGGTATTTGCACAATTAATATATTGTTAGAACTAACTATGCGTTAAGTCAAACGTAAGAACAGAACCTTGAGAAAAAGGAACTCACATGAGTAGCGACCTTTGGAAGGAATGCTAGCTCCAAGGTCATGTCTAGTGTCAAGAATTGATGAGTGAGTTCACTTAAAGGCACCCAGCATCGGGTCAGTAGGTCGGGAGTGGCGACAAGCCTACCAGCTACCACCTGGGATTGTGAGCTTGAAGGATCCATAATAGGTGGTGCACCAAAAGAAGAACCCTCGCTGTTGGGTATGATCCGAGGATGTTGATGAGGCCTATCCTGTGCGGTAGGCCTAGGACAAAAGGCTAGTGCCCTAACGGGTGTTTAAAATTATGATTAAATAAGGAAACAATATCCATGAGCATGAATGTAAAATATATGTGTTTAATAAAATTGCATGCTGACCTGAAGTGCAGGTGCAAGTAGAGGCACCCTCTATATGAGATAAGCTTGGGTGAAATCAACGTAGTAAGACTTCCTTTCACAATAATTAGCAATATCATCTCCTACTAAGGCTTAGTCAAGCTCATTTCCCTTTAACTCGTGTGCACAGAAAATGTGTTGGGGAGGAGCAAATGGTGGTCGTCTCACTCGAGCACCCATCCACCACTGGTGGAATCTCTCACTGAGATACTAGACTTTGCAGTCAATCCCTTAAAGTAATAGCTTTTCCAAGATAGTGGAATCAAATGGATCATGGCCTTCGACCATCTAGCCTAGGGACCCTACAAGTTCAAGCATAACTACAAGAATAAATAGGTAAGTAAATGAATTTGATTAATAAATGCGTTGCTAATTATAATTATGTTTGCAAGTACTTACCTCGTCATGCGTGAGAGTGTTAAGTCGATTATGATGGATGTGTACATGAGCAACTGGCCTCCGCTAAGCACGACTCGGGCACCATCTCACTATGGTAGGGAAAGGGGTGTTGATAACATGAGTAATCCTTATTATCAGCTCCAGCTCTAGGGCCTAATCCTACAAAAGAGAAGAAGAATTGTTAGTAAATTCTAATAATAGTAGTTAGGGAGGAACCTAAGAGTAAAAGAGAAAAAAGGGAAGTACTAGAATGGCATGTTAAAAACCACAAAACTGCCTAGCTCTACGCACTAGCTCGTTCATACTCCTATATAGATAAGCTAAGGCACAGTTGCCCCAGTCATATATGGCTACCAGATCTAGATCTCTTAGGGGCATAAAAAAGCTCAAGTTTATGGAACTCGTTGTATCTATAAATAGAGTGGTGCCAAGTAAGTAGACCAGAAATGCACACTGCCTAATCGATCTGTCGAGGTGTTACAGTCACCTTAACTTTGGCACAGGTGTATAGGCTTTAGATGGAATTAAGCTTCACCGTGTGGATCCTTTTCATGTTTGGGACCATGCTAAGCAGACGCTATATGAAAGCAAGATGGCCTGGAGACAGTTGGTGGAGACTAGCATCAAAATGGATCAAATACCCTGCATAAGCTATATCAATGACTATAGCGAAAGCCACCACATTAAGTGTAAACTCCCCAAATAAAAGGTGGAACATATGGGTAGTGTCGGATCAGCACATGAAAAGGTTGGTAGTCCATGTGCCCCTTGTAATATCCCGTGTTTTTAAAAATATTTTTACACTGTACCGGGATATGCAGTGTCAATAATTTTGACTGTATATACGATATTTTTATGAGTTGATATGTATTTTAAACCTATTTTAATTACTGTCTATTATTTTCAGTATTTTACGTAAAATTCTCCCGGGACTTTCATTTTCGGGGAAATTTTCACGTAAACAATGTATTATTAATTATTTTAAATGTATTTACGGGTTTGCATGAACTTATACATATTTTTAAATTATTAAATAAAGCTTGTGTGTGTATATTTATTTAATTAGGGTTTATTATTACCCTAATATTTTATTATTTATTTATTATTATTTGATTATTTTATTTATTATTAAATTATTAAAATTTATTATTTATTAATATTTAATTATTTTAATTTATTTTATTTTATTTCTTTTTTTTTTTCTTTCTTTTCCTTTTTCTTTCTTTTTCTTTTTCTTTTTCCTTCCTTTTCTTTCTTTTTCTTTTTCTTCTTCTTCTTCTTCTTCTTCCCGTGGGTGCCGCCGGACCACCATTTCTTCCCACCGTCGTTTCTCCCTCATCCGGCCACCGTTTTCGACACCGCCGGTCTCTATCTTCTCCTTGAGCTCCGGTGAGTGTTATTCTAGCTTTGGTTTGAGCTAAAACGGTCTAGAATTGCTTAGGTTTTGTGTTGAATATTTCGGCCACTTTTGGTTTTCGATTTTTTTGAGCTTCAATTTGGATGATTCATGGAAAATTCCTTCACAAATGTTGTTCCTGGTAGCTTAATCTTCATGTATGAATTTTTGTAGAATTTTTGGAGATTGTTTGGATTTTTGGGTATTTTTGAATATTTTAATATTATTTTCGAATTTTCGGAAATTAATTATTTAAATTATGAAATTGGAGTTTATGGTTGAATTAGGTGTTGAAATGAATTATAGAAATTTATTTGGAATTTTTATGAATTTCTAAGTATTTATTTTTAATTATTGAAGTTTATGTGATTTTGTAAAATTAAGTTAATTGTGTTTTAAATTGAATTTAATTGGTTAATTGAGTTTAATTATTGATATTATTGATAAATATGTTGAGAAAATTAATTTTGGATAATTGTATGATTTTTGGTGAATTTTTGAAGTAATTTAGGTATATATATATATAGGGGTATTTTGGTAATTTTACCCTAAATTGTCTAAAAATGTAATTTAATTGGTTTTAATATTTATTTAAGGTATAAAAATGATTTCTACAAATTATTTAGTATTTTTAACTAATTAAAACTATTTTTCGGGAATTATTTTCAATTATATATATAATATACGGTTTTTCTAATAAAATGAATTTTAATCGATTTTTACAGTGTTTCAAGGTTTATTATGTAATTTCTACCTATGAAATGTATTTTTATGATTTAAGGATATTTTTGGTATATTTGAATATATATTCTGTGTTTGTGGACCCCGGTCGACAGATTGTAGTCTGGAGTCCGACCGAGGGGTTGTGATTGATTGTGGTGTTTATTTTTGAAGTGTATTTTCTTTGCAGGGTCGGCTCTACTCTTTTGAGTAGAGAGATGTCCGTTTTACAGGGGAGGTTCTGCCGGATTTCCGGTAGAATTCTCGTAAAACGTGATGTTCAGTCGAACCTTAATTCTGTTTCCGTATTTTAATACTCTAGATTTAATTCTAGGATTTCTGTTAGGGTTATTCTGATGTCGATTAATTATTTCTTGTTTAGTTGCGCCGAGACCGAGGGTTAGTGGACCAGGCCCGTCGGACCTGTCTCGTGGAGCGCATTAGGTGAGTTACTATATTATATATATATGCTTAGGATGCATGATTTAGAAAATGCATGTTTTATTTTGACTAAATATGCATAAATAACATGATTTATATTCAAGTATATTTTTGGTATATAATAAATTATATACATGTTTTATTAATAAAATATATTTAAAATGTTTTTAAATATATTTTAGTTTAATTCATGATTTGATTGAATTTATTTGACGTATATATACTCAAAATATACCTGGTTTATGTTTGGTATATTTTCGGTATATATATGGTTTATATTGTTGATTTATTTAAATTCATGCATCATGTATTTGTGAATGAATGTTTTATTATTTATTACTGAAGGATATCAATAGAACGTGCTACCTAGTGGGCAGCACTAGGACCGAGTACGTACCGGTACGCCTATAGTATTTAGGCTTTATTACTGACTATTTGTGGATATCGATTTGATTATGATTATTGATATATGTGAGATGTGGTTTGGGTGTGATTGCTGGAGCTCGGTTGACCAAGTGTCTCGGGGCCAATCACACTGGCAGACTGCTGGAGCTCGGTTGACTTAGTGTCTCGGGGCCAGTCTACTGTCCATATGGATTAAGTGGATATATTTGGAATTAGTGAGCCTGTATGGCTAGAGTGTTGTTTAACACTATTTTTCTGAGGTTGCGATATTCTAGGGTTCTATGTGATCCTTCATAAAAGTTGATTTTCAGACAAAATATATAAAATGATTTTTCTGCATCTGTATGAATTTGCCTGTATATATACATATTACTCATATACTGTTGACTGTATGCATTATCACTTAGAGTGTATGTATATATATTATAGTAATTCACTCAGTGAGGTCTGACTCCCCTCCGTTGACTATTTTTCAGGAGAGTCAACTTCCTCAGACCTCAGTAGCAGGTCGATACGCCGGATTTCTTCCGCCCCGGCTTCTTTATGTAAATTGTCTACTTGAGTCTTATTTATTTTATCTAGACACTGCAGTAGTTGTAAATTAAAGTATTGGATTTCATGTATTTTATTTTTAAAGAGATGTATTATAGTAAAACTGGATTTGTATAAAGATTATACATTTATGAGATTATATATGCGATGTGATGAGTTTTGAATTAAATCCAGTTGATATGGATGATCTTGTAATATTTATGATTTTATTTTCCGCTGCATATTATATTTTTATGGTTGTTATTGTATATTTATTTTTTTTTTTAGGCTTGCTACGGGTTCCGGATTCGAAAGAATTCCCGTTCCCTAGCGCCGATCATGGCCCCTGTTTTGGGTCGTGACACCCCTGTTGTGCTGGGAGTGCTAAGATGAAGTTGGAAAACCTTACGTCCTGAATACGAGTCTATACCATGTCTGTGAGTTCGTCATACCAGATACACGCGCCACTAAAGTTTCCAGCACCCTTGAGGGTGTGAGCATTGAGCTACAGGAGGAAAATAGGGAGTGAAATTATTATTTTTTGCAAATGAATTCAATTTTACTCAAACCTCTATTAAAAAGGCGAACGCCTCAAGTATAGAGGCGATCGCTTCATCAAAGAGGTGACACCTCTTCTTGTCAGGGATCTACCAGTGTAACTTAAAATTTTTTATTTCACTCAATAAAATTTAATTTTCTTTCAATTAAATTGATAAATATATGTTCATTAACAGTAACCTGATGTTATTTGACCTTATTTATAGGAAAAATTAAAGAAATCAAGTATTAACCTCTCCTGTGGCCAATTTGCAAATATGGGATCGTACATTCATAAAAAGGGGGTCTCATCTCCGAAAATGAGGCCAAAACTCCATGAAGGGTGTACTACAGGTGTTACTGGGTCTTATGATGGCAAATCCAGGGTCTGTGTGGCATTTATGACAATAAAATGTCAGAAGAATAAAAGAGAAGAAAAAAGAAATTTAGGAAAGAAATTAAAAGAGAATTTAAAAAGCAAAAGGTGAAAGTGACTTTTGAAAAAGAAAGCAAGAATTTATATATTGAGGGAAAAAAAGGGGAAGACTGGAAGAAAAGAAAAGATAGAGGATGAAGCCCGTTTGATAAAAAAGAACACAAGTTGGCCCATGGCCCACCAGAAGTATTTTCCAAAAAAAAGAAAGAAAAAAATGGAAAATTTTTACTTCATTACGTGGATGTACCCTGAAATCAATGTTTGAAAATTAAAAATATACTAATCGAAGCATCAATAAAAAGAAGAATTTGGTAAGGTTTGAATCCCTGAAGTTTGCAGAAGTAGAAGCGTCTGGTCAAGTTTGAATCCTCAAAGTGCGCACAAAAGCAAGCGTTTAATTGAGTTTGAATCCTTGAAGTGTGTGAAAGAAGAAGCATTTAGTCGGGTTTGAATCCCTGAAGTGCGCATTGCAGGAGGTGTCTAGTCGGGTTTGAATCCCCAAAGTGCATTATCTTTTACTGAATGAAGATTAGGCCATGCTCGAGATTCATTAAAAATTATATTAAGTGATTGATCAGGCCATGCTCAACGAATAGAGTTACATTTTATCTTTTTCTACTGAGTGAAGATTGGGTCATGCTCGAGATTCATGACAAACTATAATGAGTGACTGATCGGGCCATGCTCGAGGAATACGGTTACGTTTTATCTTTTTTTACTGAGTGGGGCTATGCTCGAGGTTCATGACAAACTATAATGAGTAACTGATCAGGCCATGCTCAAGGAATACAATTACATTTCATCTTTTTCTACTGAGTGAAGATTGGGCCATGCTTTATATTCATGACAAACTATAATGAGTAACTGATTGGACCATGCTCAAGGAACACAGTTACATTTTATCTTTTTTTACTGAGTAAAGATTAGGCCATGCTTGAGATTCATGACAAACTATAATGAGTAACTGATCGGGCCATGCTTGAGGAACACAGTTACGTTTCATCTTTTTCCACTAAGTGAAGATTGGGCCATGCTTGAGATTCACAACAAACTATAATGAGTAATTGATCAGGCCATGCTCAAGGAACATGGTTACATTTCATCTTTTTCTACTGAGTGAAGATTGGGCCATGTTCGAGATTCATGAAAAATTTATAATGAGTAACTAATCGAGTTAGCTTAACCCAATGATTACGGCTACATTTCTCTTCTATCTCTACTAAGTAAAGATTGGGCCATGCTTGAGATTCATGATAAATTTATAATGAGTGGCTGATTGGGCCAAAAAAATTTGAGAATCACGGTCACATTTCAAGATTAAAGTTTGACCTTTTGGGTTTGAATTCTTGAGACTGACGACCCGAGTGA
Source organism: Mallotus nudiflorus (assembly GCA_947683625.1). NCBI lineage: Eukaryota > Viridiplantae > Streptophyta > Magnoliopsida > Malpighiales > Euphorbiaceae > Mallotus > Mallotus nudiflorus. The sequence goes on along the minus strand of CANTUR010000166.1, from coordinate 4,726,037 downwards.
ACCTCAGAGGTCAAGTACATCATTCTTATCCTTTACTATTGTATGTGCATGTTGCTTTTTTAAAAAATTGATTTCCAGAAAATTTAATTTTTGGACAAACCAAGGGGGTAAACTATGGACACCTTTAATTTGATCATCCCATAAAAAAAGCCTGATGATGAGAAAGTATAAGTTTATAATGCAATGAAAGCCTAAAACTCTCTAAAATAGACTCAAAAACCCAAAGCACCAAATCCAAGCCTAAAATACTAAAATCAAGCCTAAACAACAAGCTAAAGCCTAGACCCATCACTTTAATGAAAAGGCATTGCCTCTTCACCCTGGGCATTGGTGAGGCGACACCTCATCAAAGAGTCAGCGCCTCTTCACACCCACCCTCTGCATTATTAAATAGTAGTAGTTAGAGGCTCTCATACTTTGGGTTTGGACATTTTCAGACGTAAAAGAAAGGAAAAAAATAAGGAAAAGAAGAAAAGAGCCTAGGGAATGAGAAAAAAATATAGGGAGGATGAGAGTGAGTTTTGAGGAAATGGGGAAAACAAAAGGAGGGTGAGGCTTAAAGAGGAAAGAGAAAAGAGGACTTTTGGGGACTTTTTTGGAGGGGAGAACATTTATGGACCTGAAAAAAGAGAAAAATAGAGAAAAGAAAGAAAAGAAAGAAAAAGAGAGGAAGAAGCGAGGGAACTTTTGAACCAAAAGGATTTCATTTCTTAAGAAGAAAGAAGGTTTCTTTTGCATTCCAAGCACCCAAGTTAATCAACTAAGCTCTAAGGGCATAATTAGGAGCATCAGATTGTCCTAATCAGTGAGACCCTTGTCTTTAAGCTTTGAGTTCTTCATTCTATTAAAAGCTTTTATTGATTACCTTTTTACTTGTTTTCTTGAATTTTATCGCTCATTTAAAGTCATATGCGAAGCATGATTGCATTAAATATTGAGTATTGATTGTTGATCTTAGTATATTGTACCTGTTTTGGTTTACTTGCATGAACATTTAAGTTTCTTAGGGTTTAAGAAATGTAGCTTGTTTTTGTATTTGTTGAAGAGGTGACGCCTCTTCATAGAGGCGTCGCCCCTTTGTGTCGAGGCAATTTGTCAGGAGGTGATGCCTCTTTGAAGAGGTGTCGCTGCCTGATCAGAACCTCTATATGAAGAGGCGTCGCCCTTTGTGTCGAGGCAATTTGTCAAGAGGTGATGCCTCTTTAAAGAGGTGTCGCTGCCTGATCAGAACCTCTATATTTCTGTTTTGATTTTTATGATTATTTTGTATATTTTGCATGATTTCCATGCTTATCTTATTATATATTTTGATTTTATGCATGATTACTATGTTATTTAACATTGTTGTTGCATGATGATTGTTGTGGATTATTTTGTATTTGTATTTCTATTTCCTATCAATGTTATTTGTTGATTATTTTGTAAATAATGTTGTTTTTTTGTGAGATGGGATTAACAAGTATTTATTGCAGAGATTATTTGGTGATTTTTAATCACTAATTAAATGTTTCATTAATTAGTTCTCGAGAGGTTTTATTTGTACAATTAACTAGTTTAATTTTTGTTTATTTTTGGTTTATGTATGGTTTACTTTCCGTTTATTTTACATTTATTTATGCCAAATGTTGTAATCTCTAATCCTTTCCCCCATTCATTTAGAATGTATGGTTGTAAATTATTATTATTTGTAATATATGTCGAGCTATAAACATGAAATGAGACTAATGTGCAAATTTAGACTAAAATATAAAATTGAAAACGATTGCAGTCCATGTTAAAATAAGAAAATAATTTAATAATAAAAGGTAATAAAATACGAAAACACATGGAGGCCAATCGTAAGGTTGGATGGACATTCTAAAAATCCATACTTAATTTCTGAATCTGATATCTGATGACTGTTTATGGGAACCTCTATGGAATCTAATTATTGTACATTATGTCCTGACTTTTATCCGGTGGCGACTCCATCTCCATTTTGACTCCTAAATCCATTTTGTATATCCTAATGGGCTTTAAATTCACACAGTGCTGTGATTGTCAAATATTTGGATATGCGCCTGACCTCGCCACCTACACTAATAGTGGTAAAAAAAGAATTTAATGGAAGCCAAATGTTGCTTGAAGCTGAATGAATTAAAGATAATAATTTTAGGAGTTAAAATTTTAAGTTCTTAAAAAAATTTTGAGTAAAAATTTTATATATTTAATTTCAATAATTATATAAATTCTAATTATTTTAAAATTTAAATTAGATAAATTTTATATAAAAAAATAAATTTTTGATATTTTATATATATAAAATTCGAATTTAAAATTATATTTAACTAAATTTAAATTATTCATTATCTATACCAATAAAATATTGATAAACTACAAATGATATTTTACATCCATAATTTATTATAAAAAAATTAAACATTTGCTATTAATTGATAGATAACCTAAATTACTTGACTAAATTACAGAGAAGTTACTTAGTCAACGCAAAAAAAAAAAAAAAGGTTATTTATTGATTTATTGTTGTTGTATGTACCATTCTATTTCTAGGAATGCAAAGTCATTTTACTTTGAAAATTCAATGACCCCGTTCTTCCTGGCTGCTTCTTCTTTACCTTCACCTGCATTGATTAAATTAATGGTGGGGGCCATTACCTCGAACAACTTTTTGTTTCTGGAAGTGTTAGAAAATGCCACCATCTTCAACCACATAATTGGTTCAACAGTTGGTCATCTATTGGTCTTCAGTTCGCTTCCCAAAACTTTCCACTTCATTTCCATTCATAAGGCTAATTTTCATTCACTCCACTCAACTTTTGATCCACCTATTATAGTACTTATTTTTTAGATTGTAATTTAAAACCTACCAATTTTTTATTTAAGTTTTAATAAAGTGTTTAGATTGAATTTTCAACTGATAAGGATAATGTTGTGTTAAATAGTGGCTGATGTGGATAAAAAAGTTTCATAAGGGGTGTTAATTGAATGTTACTGGAATTATTATGGATGGTATTAAACAATGGACTCCGGTGCATGACGTAAGTAGGTATTTCAATTTGCAAGGGATAAATTTTTAGAAAAAATTACCATATTACTCTAATGTTAATTAAAATTTAACTTTTAAAAATTTTTATTTTTTAAAATTTTTTAACAATTTAATTAAATAATATAATTTAAAATCTAAAATAAATTTGGTGAAACTGTTATATAATTATTTAAACACATATAATTTATAACTAATTTATTTATAAAATATTAAGATATAGTTCCAACCTACTGTTTATATCATAAGTCACCACGTAAACCATTATCCTTAAATGATATAATTACTATATCGACAGGTTGAGCTAAAAACAACCGTACCCTACCGTTACAACAGAAACGTGGATACTCTAAGTAAGGAAAAAGTTATCTAAGCAAGCAATAAAAAAGCACCATATGAACACAGTAACTAAGATCAATTGCCAATAGTGAGCACCTGCCCGCCCTCCCCCATAGTTAAAAATGCTTCGCGTTTTCACACTTCTTCATTTCTACGTTGGAAGATCCAATTTCTAAAAGCAATACCATAACCTTCTCTTCTTTTCTCTTCTTCCAATTCACCGGCCGCCATGTCACCGGCCGATTCTTCTTCTTTGTTTTTTCTCTGTTTTCTCTGCCTCTTCTCTGTAATCAAATCCGACGAACTTCAAATCCTACTCAACCTTAAAACCACACTTCAACACTCAAAAACTAGTGTATTCGATTCTTGGGTTTCAACTAATTCCATCTGTAATTTCACTGGAATTACCTGTTCTTCTGATCATTCAGTCAAAGAAATCGAACTTTCCAATCGGAACTTATCTGGGGTTCTTCACCTTGATTCAATATGCAGTCTTCAATCTCTAGATAAGCTTTCGCTCGGATTCAATTCTTTTTCTGGTAGAGTTACAGCTGACTTGAATAATTGTTCAAATTTGCAGTATCTTGACCTTGGAAACAATCTTTTTAGCAGTCCATTTCCAGATATTTCTGCTTTGAGTCAATTGCAGCATCTTTTCTTGAACAAAAGTGGATTCTCTGGTGTTTTTCCCTGGAAATCATTGGAAAATATAACAAGGCTGGTAACTCTAAGCGTCGGGGACAATCCTTTCGATCCAACTCCATTTCCAACTGGGATTGTCAAGCTAACCAAGTTGAATTGGCTTTACTTATCAAATTGCGGCATCAGTGGCACGATTCCTCAAGATATTGGAAATCTTTCCGAATTGATAAACTTTGAAGTTTCTGATAGTAATCTATCCGGTGAGATTCCTTCACAAATAGGATTGCTCAAGAATCTATGGCAGCTGGAGCTTTACAACAACAGCTTGACTGGTAAATTACCAGTTGGGATTGGAAACCTCACGAAACTTGAGAAATTTGATGCCTCCATGAACTCCTTAGAAGGCGATTTATCTGAATTGAGATTCTTGACTAATCTTGTAAGTTTGCAGCTGTTCTATAACGAGCTTTCGGGTGAAATTCCGGCGGAGTTTGGCCAGTTCAAGAGGTTGGTGAATCTTTCTTTGTATGGCAACAAGTTAACCGGTCCCCTCCCTCAAGAGCTTGGTTCTTGGGCTCAATTTGATTTCATCGATGTGTCTGAGAATTACTTGACGGGTCCAATTCCACCGGATATGTGCAAGCAACGGACTATGAATGAACTTCTCGTGCTCCAAAACAATCTGACTGGCGAAATTCCGGCTAGTTATGCAGGTTGCAAGACGCTGAAGAGGTTCAGGGTTAGTCAGAACAAGCTTTCTGGCACTGTTCCCGCTGGAATATGGGGACTGCCTAATGTGGCCATCATTGATATCGAAGAAAATCAATTTGAAGGTCCCGTGACGCCTGATATTGGGAATGCTAAAGCTCTTGGACAGCTTTTCTTGGCAAATAACCGCTTGTCGGGTGAATTACCAGAGGAGATTTCACAAGCTACATCTTTGGACTCGATAAAATTGAACGACAATCAATTTTCGGGCAAGATTCCGGAGAAAATTGGAGCGCTTAAGCACCTGAGCAGCTTTCATTTGCAGAACAATATGTTCTCTGGTCCAATACCACACTCATTAGGCTCTTGTGATTCTCTTACTGATTTAAACATAGCTCATAATTCACTTTCTGGTGCAATCCCATCTTCATTGGGATCTCTACCAACTCTAAATTATTTGAATTTGTCAGAGAATCAACTTCAAGGCCGAATTCCAGAGAGCTTGTCTTCTTTGAGGCTAAGCCTTCTTGATCTGTCTCACAACAGATTAACTGGTCGCATACCTCAATCTCTATCCATTGAAGCTTACAATGGGAGTTTTGCCGGAAATTCTGGCCTTTGCAGCCAAACAGTGAGCACATTCAAGCGATGCAAGCCTGAATCTGGGATGTCCAAAGACGTCCGTACACTCATAAGTTGCTTTGCTATTGGTGCAGCGATCTTGATTATGTCTCTTGTATACTTCTTGCATATGAAGAAGAAAGTAAAGGATCATAACCGTTCATTGAAGGAAGAATCCTGGGATGTCAAGCCCTTCCACGTGTTGACATTCAGCGAGGATGAGATTCTTGATTCCATTAAAGAAGAGAATTTAATAGGAAAAGGAGGGTCAGGAAATGTGTATAGAGTATCAGTTGGCAATGGTAAAGAACTTGCTGTGAAACATATTTGGAATACTGATTCTGGTGGCCGAAAAAAGAGCTGGAGCACGACACCGATGCTTGCTAAAAGGGGAGAGAAATCAAAAGAATTCGACGCAGAAGTGCAGACCTTGAGCTCAATAAGGCATGTAAATGTAGTGAAGCTGTATTGCAGCATCACTAGTGAGGATTCGAGCCTTTTGGTTTACGAGTACATGCCTAACGGAAGCTTATGGGATCGGCTGCATACTTCAAAGAAGATGGAGCTTGATTGGGAAACAAGGTATGAGATTGCAGTGGGAGCAGCTAAGGGACTTGAGTATCTGCATCACGGATGCGATAAACCGGTAATTCATAGGGATGTGAAGTCTAGTAACATTTTGTTGGATGAGTTCTTGAAGCCTCGGATTGCTGATTTTGGACTGGCCAAGATTGTTCAAGCCAATAGTGGCAAAGACTCTACACAAGTTATTGCTGGCACTCATGGTTACATAGCTCCTGGTAAGTGAAATATGTTGTTAATTTAGCATGTAACGTTACATTACAGTCCTTGAGATGACATTAAATCACTGGCTAATCAATGCTTCTTTGATTGTGCAGAATATGGGTACACGTACAAGGTCAATGAGAAGAGTGATGTGTACAGCTTTGGGGTGGTATTAATGGAGCTGGTGAGCGGAAAAAGGCCGATAGAGCCAGAATATGGAGACAACAAAGACATAGTGGATTGGGTCTCCAGCAACTTGAAGACCAAAGAGAGAGTGCTCAGTATAGTAGACTCCAGAGTTCCTGAAGTTTTCCAGGAAGATGCTATCAAGGTTCTGAGAATTGCGATTCTGTGCACTGCAAGACTTCCAACACTAAGACCCACCATGAGAAGTGTAGTTCAAATGCTAGAAGATGCAGCACCATGTAAGCTGGTGGGAATTGTCATTAGTAAAGATGGTGCTAGCAAGAAAAAGCAAGTGACAGATGAGGAGTAAGATCAATCCTCTATGTCATAATTTCCAAAAAAAAAAAAAAAAAAAAAAATGGAAGTTGTACTAATGGTGTAACATATTAGAGTTAAGATATATAGCTTGTAACATATTAGCTGAAGTGCGCAATTTTTGTTTTTGTTAGTTAAGAACATGCAAAAATCCAATAAAATTGATGTGCTTTTTTGGATATCAATCACAGCTTATTTTATAATCATAAAATATATTTGATATTATATAATAATAATTGATGAGGAAGACAAAAGTTGGGTGTGCTTGAGTGGAACAAAAGCATATGGTTGACCAACAGAAATGGGATGAAGAGGGTTTTGTGGATTAATCAACAAATACTTAGAAGCCAAGTTCATTTCTTGCTCTGTTTATTTTATTCATGAGATATTGACTAAGCTTTTTACTTCCACAATGTCATATGCCCACACCTAGCCCCATACATGAACCCAAGTCCCATTTATTATATCTTATACAATTTTTTCCCCTAAAACACTACACAATAATTGATTTGAGGGATGTGACAACTATTTTTTAATTGTTCATTGTAGAAAAGAAAAAAGCGAGAGCGAGAAATTTAACATTTTGTTTATGTTGAATTGTTAGAAGATGTTCTATATAAGATTTTCATAATAGTTAATTATTATTATCAAATTTAGCAGTCAAATAATAAAAACTTGTTTAATAATATTAGAAGACTATGGATTCAATTACTGGTTTCTTCTGTAGAGGTGAATAATTTTAGCAGCATTGGCGTGATTAGTATTAAACAAAAGGCTGGATTTTCAGGAATTCTTGGTTCCATACATGCATTGCTTGGTTACAACAGACATATGTTCCACATTGGAGATCCACCATTCACACATTCAAAGTATGTGATTCCTGTTTTACCCAACATTTTTTTGTTTTGTTAGGTGCAGTACAGGACATTGAAGCCCATTAAAGGGAAATGTGATGTGAGAAAGAAGAAAAGTTTTAGTTAAAAAAAAAAAAAAAAAAGAAGAAGAGTTTTAATTTTTTGGCTACAAATATTAATTGAGTCTAGCCCATATGTATGTACAAACATAGCCCCCAATTCACACTTCATTGAGATTCAGCCCAAATATATACATTGAACAAATACATTTGTCTAAAAAAAAAAAAAAAATAATGATTTTCAATTCAGTATAAAAATAAAATCCGTGTCCTTGATTTATCCCAAAATTTGAAGTACAAGATATGAAATATATATCATTTATCTGTTTAGAAAATTTAAGAACTTCAATAGTTAAGAGGCTTTTTTTTTTTTCAATTGATACACAGAAAAATAATACAACTGCTTCATTTTTGTTAATAATAACCATATTATAATGATAGCTTTGATATGATTCTCAAAAGGGTTAATGTGCAAATTATACATTAATAAATGTTCTATATGCTTAAAATGTTGGACATATTAAAAAGCATGAAAAGTTTAGCTTGGAGCATTAATTTTGGGCTAAACCTATATCGATTCGTGCAGTCTATACATCAATAAACTCAAGTATAAAAACTTTGATGAATTTTTGAGTTATTTTCTATTTTAAAATCAATAAAGAATATTCTAAAAGATTTGAGAAGATTTAAGGATGTTTCAAGTCAAAGTCAACAAGTTAAAGTTAAGGAGTCAATAAGTCAACGTCAATAAGTCAACATCTTACATGACATGCGACATGACATGCTTCAAAACTTAGTTGTCATGAGTTATCAATTTGACTTTTCAATACTTAGTTGTCATGAGTTATCAATTTGACTTTTTAATATTTAGTTGTCATTAATTGTCATTAGTTGTCATATTTTTTAAGAAATCCTATTTAGTTAAGAATTTTCCTTTATAGGAATCTTTAAAAATAAGTAAAAAAACCTATTCCTTCAAGAATTTACATGCCTATATAAAGGCCATAGCAATGTAGCACAAATTTAGAACAAGTTTTATCAGTTAAATTTCAATTCTTGTGAGATTAAAATCCTTCTTTTTTGTTCTTAAAAGAACTTTAGTGAATTTATCAAGTGAAGGCTTGGAATATTCAAATCTAGTTTAATTTAGACTTAAAATTGGCTTTGTTAATCTTAGATTTATATTAAATAACCTTTAATTCTTTAAAATTAGGGTTTTTAAGTACAGGTTATTTAAAGGTTTTGTTGTGGATTAGAGTTTCTTTTTGCTTGATTTATGAACTATCTTTTGCAAGGTTATCAAGATTGAATATAGGTTTGGTATAAGTTAACCACATTCATATCATTTGGTATCATAGCTTTGACTCATTAATCAAATACGTATCTTTACTTTTCTTTGTTGTTTGCATTTAATCCAAAAAAAATCATTATTTCTTATTTCATTAGTTTTTGTGTCTTATTTAATATGAATTCATTTTCTTTGTGATTTGTCACAACCCAAAACAGGGGCCATGATCGGCGCTAAGGAACGGGAATTCTTTCGAATCCGGAACCCGTAGCAAGCCTAAAAATAAAATAAAAACATGCAATAATAATAACATAAATAGAATATTTTGCAGCGGAAATAAATTTCATAAATATAATAAATATAATCCACCAACTCATTTAAATAAACAAACTCATCTCATATATATATAATCTTTTAATACAAATTTCAGTTTAAATCTTTAAAATACATATCTCACATAAACATAATACATAAATCTCACAACTGACTACAACTACTGTAGTGTCTAGATTATAAAATAAAATCAAATGAGTAGTTTACATAGTGAAGCTGGGGCAGAAAAAATCCGGTGTAAAGGTCTGCTACTGAGGTCTAAAGACGAAGACTCTCCTGAAAAATAATCAACGGAGGGGAGTCAGACCTCATTGAGTGAATTGTTATAATATATATACAGGCATAACTAAATGACAATGCACACATTCAATAGTATATATAATAAATATATATACAGGCAAACACACAGATGCAGCAAAATCATTTTATATAAATACTGAAAATAATATCCGATTATGAAGGATCAATAGAACCCTAGAAAATCGTAACCTTAAATAGTGTTAAACAACACTCTAGTCATATAGGCTCACTTATTCCAAATAAATTCACTTGTTCCATTTGGACAGTAGACTGGCCCCGAGACACTAAGTCAACCGAGCTCCAGCAGTTTGACTGTCAGTGTGATTGGCCCCGAGACACTTGGTCGACCGAGCTCCAGCAATCACACTCTCAAATCACATCTCACATCATATAAATCAACCCAATCAATATTCACAAATAGGTTAGTAATATAACCTAAAATCTATCGTCGTACCGGTACGTACTCGGTCCTAGTGCTGCTCACTAGGTAGCACGTTCTATTGATATCCTTCATTTAAAAATAAATTCATACATTCATGAAATAAATGATATATGACTTTAATTAAAATGGCAACATAAACCATATATATACTAGAAATATACCAAAAATAAACCAGGTATATTTTAAGTATATATACGTCGAATAAATTCAATTTAATTATAAAATAAACTATAAATATACATAAAAACATTTTAAGAATAATTCATTAATAAAACATGCATATAATTTAAAATATACCAAAAATATACCAAAAAAAAACCTAAGCAATAATTAACCCATTTATGCATAATTTATAAAATAAATCATACATTTCTAAAACATGCAATCCTAATACAAGTATATATAAAATAACAACTCACTTTTATTGCGCTCCTTGAGACGGGTCTGACGGGCCTGGTCCACTAGGCTTTGGACTTGGCGTAACTAAACAAACAAATGACAATACGGAATTAGAATGAATCTATTGAAATCCCTAGAGACTCGATCTAAGAATATTGGACATAAAATCAGAACAGGAATTTGATCGGATATCACGTTTTACAAGAATACTACCGAAAATCCGGCAGAACCTTCCCTGTAAAATGGACATCTCTCTACTCAAAGAGTAGAGTCGGTCCTACAAAGAAACACACTTCAAAAATATACAGCCACACAACCCCTCAATCGGACTCCCAAACTACAATTCTACCGACCGAGGTTCACAATTCACGAGATAATTACAGAGCACATTTAAAATGCCAAAAATACCAAAAATACCCTTTAATACTCAAAATATAACAAATTAGAAATTCAAACGCTAAAAATAATTATTTTACCGATAAATACATAAAAATCCCAATTTTAATAAAATATTATTAAAAATTTGATAATTCTCAATAAATTCATAAATATTAGTCAAAATAAATTTTATAAATCCAAATTACATAATTAGCCCTAAAACATATTAAAAATTGATAAAAACTCATTTATTTAGAAAAATAGTATATTATATATAATTTGAAAATAATTTACGAAAAATAGTTTTAATTAGTTAAAAATACTAAATAATTTGTAGAAATCATTTTTATACTTCAAATAAATATTAAAACCAATTTAATTATATTTTTAGCCAATTTAGTATCAAATTACCAAAATACCCCTAGTTATATATAATTCACTATAATTATTCAAAAATTCACCAAAAATAGTATAATTACTCAAAAATTAATTTCTCAACATATAATTCAATAATATCAATAATTATACTCAATTAATCAATTAATTTCAATAAAATACATAATTAACCTAATTTTCTAAAAATCACATAAACTAAATAAATTCACAATAATTATATAAAAATCATAAAAATTACAAATAAATTTATAAAATGCATTTTAAAACCTATAAACACCATAAATCGTAATTTCATAATTTAATTAATTAATTTAAGAAAATTAGAAAATATTAATAAAATAATAAAAAATTCACAAAAATCAAAAGAATTCCCAAAAATTCTAAAAAAATTACCACATGTATATTGAGTGACTAGGATCAATGTTTGTGAAGCAAGTTTTCCTGAATCATTGAAATTGAAGCTCAAAAAATTCAAGAACTCAAAGTGGCTGAAATTGAAAATTCAAAACCTAGGGAAATCTAGACCAAATCAAGTGAAACCAATCTTAGAAATGCACTCAATGGAGCTCAAGGAAGAGATAGAGACCATTGGCACTCCAAATGGTGGCTGGAATCGGGCTGATCGGTGTTAGGATGGATTTTTAGCTTCTTGAGGAAAATTCGGCCAAAACTCGCTCGAAATGGAAGCTAAGGGCGGCGGGATGGGCTGGAGATGGAGGAGGAGGGCGGAGAGGCACACCAATGGAAAGAAAATGGCGTGACAGTGGCCAGAATGCGTGAGGATCAATCGGGGAAGAAGGAGGAGGATCGGGTGGTAGTTTCGTAATTATAGCAAACTTTATATTAGGTATATATATTATATGTATATATGTATATATATATCTATATTTTATATTATTTTAATATATAAATATTATACCCAAATTAATATACACTACACACTCAAATAATAATATATATATACATATATACATATATATACACATTTAATTATTATTAAAACTATATAATATAATATGATTTAATTAAAATAAACCCTAATTCTATTTAAATGTGCATATATGCATGCATATGTATATATTTTTATTCGACACTTAAAAATTATGCATGAACTCATGCAAATTCATAAAATCGTCTAAAATAATTAATATTTTTTTATTTACGTTTTAATTTTCCCGAAAATAGAACTCTCAAAAAAATTTTATGTAAAAGACTTAAACATAATTAAAAATGACTTTAATAAATAACAAACTAATTAAATAATCATAAATATAATTTAAAATTATTAACACTGCATATCTCGATGCAGTTTAAAATTATTTAAAAACTCGGGATATTACATGATCATAGAGTTCAAATTCATTTTTATTTGTTATATTGAGTCAATTTCATTCTTTTTTCATATTTCAATCTATTTATAGTCTTTAAACAAACAAATAAAAAAAATTCATTTCCACTCTTGTTGTTTTGCATCTTAAGAGCCTTGTTTATCATAAATATATATCAATTTGAGTTTGTTCTTAATTTGGCCGTTGTAAGCACCCAATTTTAGGATGCAATTGTGCACAATTGCGACGTAAGCCCCTATGATGAAATTCATTCAAAAATTAAAGTTAGTTGTCGATTTTCTAGACTTTAAGGACTAAATTGCAATGTTTTTTAGGGGTTGATTGCAAATAAGTCAATTTTTCAGGGGTCTTTTGATAATTAAAAGTTAAAAAAAAAATTTAGGATCGGCATTTAAAATGCCGATCGACATTGGTGTAATGCTGATCGGCATTACAATGCCGGTCAGCATTGCACAATACCGACACGTTAAAATACAGTTTTTTTTTTAATTTTTTCATGTATTTTTATTGATTTTTCAGCGTTTTGATTGGTTAAAAATTCAAATTTTATCTTTACAATTATTTGATAAGGTTGTTTAAACGCAAAAGGTTTTTGAAATCAAAGAAAAACAAACGCTATCTGATTAGATAGGTCTGTTCCTCCTTTGGAGGAAGTTCAGTACGCGCAGACTCTGCATTTAAAAGCAGAGTCTGCATGTGTGCGTGAGGAGAAAGGCTTGGCTGGGGGACTTTTTTTCTTCTGGTTTTTGAGAGGATTTTTTTGCGAGGCACATGAAGACATAGTGAGAAAAAAAGAGAGACTGCGAGCATAAAACCCTAATTTTCGATACTGAAATTTCCAAAGGCAATAGTCTAGAATCAACAATATCTTAATTTTAACGGTGATAATCCAATCTGAGGGGCTCAAAAAGAGGCATTTGCACAACATCTAAATCTCTAGTGTTATTTTTCTATTTCTTTTATTACTTTTTTTATTATTTTTTGTTTATGATTTTCTTTTATTTTGGTTATTATTTTGATTATTTAATTTCATTGCTAATTTGCTTATTTTTTTTGTTTTGATGTCCTTATGTGGATTGAGGAGGAGGATACCACATGTGTTTAATTGAACAAAAGATCCATTGAATGTCATAGATGAACCTGTATTATTTTTTCAATAGTTCTTAGGATTTTTTTTATTTTTAATTTTTGGTATTCTGTGTAGTTATTTTAATTTCTAGGTATATAATCATTTAATTTTAATTTTGTACGTAGTTTGTAATAGCCCCAGTAGTGGGAATAGTGAAAATTTTCATTTTCTGTATTTTAAAATTGATTAGTAATTAGGTTCAATTAGGTAAAAAAAAATCAATTAAAATCAATGGTGTCAGTAACTTAAATTAGGGTTTGCATGTAATTAATTTAGGATTTTTTTAGAAAATCACTGTAATGTTTGTTTGATCTATTTTTTGTGTTTTATTTATTTTGGGCTTGTTTTTTTTATGTTTTTATGTTTTTGGGCCTCAAGCCCACATTTAGGTCTAACCCACCAAATAAATAGGCTTAAAAATGATTTAGGACTTTAAATAACTAAAATTAACTTAGGCCCATTAGGTTAATTAGATTTTAGGCCCACTTAGTTAATTAAAACTTGTTTAGACTTAGCTCAGCCTACTTAAATTTATTTCTTTTAAAATAAATAGACCTAGGCCCACATTTCACTTAAAATAAAATCAAGTTAGACTTAGACCCACTAATTTAATTTTTCTTTAAAATTGAATAGACTTAAGCTCATATCTTAGAAAGACTAAAAAATAGATTTAGGCTCATTAATTAATAAATGTAGGCCCACTTTTATTCTATTTCACTTGTAAATAAAATGTAGATTTAGCTAACTTTTTTTAATAAAATTAACATAGTTTAAACTTAGGGAAAACGTGATCTTGAGTGCATTTTTTACTTGTAATTTTATTGACTTGTTGCCTTTTTGGGTAGATGGATGTTAATTAGGGTTTAATAAAATTGCATGTAGTTAGAGGATGAAATAATCATTTATAAAATTATTCTAAATGAACACGAGACTAAGAGAAGTTAGTATTTCGTATCCAGAATCTCCTGGTTGTGGTGTTAATTTTCTTTTAGAGAATCGAGTACCACCAATCAAATTGTCCCAGTTATTACCCTGGGTGGCGACTCCTCATCTCCACGCCATGTCTTTGTGATAGTGGTTAGTATGTTCTCTAAGGCCCTGAGCCTAAACAGTGTTGTGGTTGCTAAAATTTTAGACGCGCGCTAAATCCCGCCGTCTACAGCCGTCTTAGCATATATTTTATATATATATAAAAGAAAAAAAAAAGAAAAAAAAGTGTTTTAAAGTGTGATAAAAAATTGAATTGATCAAAGTTGAATTCAATTCGGCCTATAACCATTCAAATTTGTTGTTTTGATTCTAAATTCCATATCTTTCCTTATTTCAATTTGAATATTCTACTCTTCTTTTTAAGTTTCTTTTAGGGTAGTTTAAAAACTTATTCCAAATTTTTTTTCCGTTTTATTTGGATATTGTCTTTGTTTATTGCATTTTCTTTAGCTCTTATAGTCAAATTTGAGTTTAATTTGCTTTTTTTGTTTTGTATTGAGTTTAATTTGATAATTAGTAACTTATGTTCAATAAAAACTATAAGAAAGGAATTTGAGAAAGGGTAGAGAAGGTGTAAAACCGTAAGCGCACGACGTCGCCAAGTAGTATAAAAAATATCGATCCCACAAGGACTTATTCTAATCACTTATTAACCTAATTCTTTATTGTCTAAGACTTTTGAATATGGAATTTTGCAAGAAAATTAAATAGCAATTAAATAAATATATAAATAAAAATAAATTCTAAAAGTGAATGAATAAATAATTAGTGAATGCAATGGTTAGGAATTGAATCTTTTCACAATCCTTAGTTAACCTTAATTAATGAATCTACTAGTTTTGCAAATCCCAGGTAATTCTAATTTATTCATTAATCTCTCTCAAGTATCAACCAATTTTAATTCATAACCTTCAAATAAGAACATTAAATCCCAATTCTCATTGTGAACTCAATCCCCTGAATCAAATTATAAATTTATTCACCTACACTCGATTAGAATTTAATTAACTTATGATATCTCTACCTATAAGCAATTTAAATCTATATTTATAGTTCCATTAAGATTTTTATCCTCAACCTAAAACCCTAATTGTAAATATACTAATGGTGATCAAGCATCAACATATAATAAGCATAATAAATATAGTTTGCAAGAACTAATAACTTATTAATTAAAAGAAAAACTAATTCATGTTAAATCATCAATCCCTAACCAACATGAATTGAGCCTAACATTTTGGAGAAATATCTAATAAAATTCTCAAAAAAACCCATAGAAATTATAAGAATAAAGAAGGAGAGAAGAAAATAAAAACTAGAATTGTGTTTTTTAATCTTGGCTCTTGATAGCTCTTAAGCTTCTCCCAATTTTTCTTACACTTTCAGGTATTGATTTCTTCCAAAAATCATCTCCAATTGATAGGTAAGTGATCCCTTAAAATTTTCCAAGAGTCCTCCTTAAATAGGGAGTATTTGATTGCCAAAATCTTTCTAAATTGACCGGCCTATGACAACAACGTTTTTGCTGCTGTCTTAGCCAAGATTTATCAAATTTTCCTCCTCTGTGCTGCTGTTGTTGTAGCAACTAACCATAGCCCCCTCTTTTACATTACAAATTCGTCCATGCATCTTCAGTGCGATAGTAACTCATAGTAGCCCCTAAATTTAAGTTGAACACCCTTTAATCATCCTAAAAGAGCCTCAATTCACCTACAAAAACAAAGAAACAAAATAAATATAAAACTAAAATTATAAATTTAATTAAAACACAAAAAATACATAATAACCACACTAAAAAAATTTAAATAAAAATGCAATTCCCATACAAATAGAAGTCTCAATTTGTGGACTTTTCATGAGCTCATCTCCTATAGAGGGTGCCTCTACCTGCACTTGCACCTCAAGTAAGCATGTAATCCTATTAAACATATTATTTCACATTTATGCTTGTGGATACCATTTCTTGACTTAATTTTCATTCTTAGGCACTAGCTAAGGCACCAACCCCTCGTCTCAGGCCTATTGCACAGGAGAGACCCCATCAGCATCCTCGCATTGTGCTTAGTGGTGAGGGTACTATAAACGGTGGGGTTTAGCGCGCGCCCAAGATCTTAGCAACTGCGACACTGTTTGAGCTAAGGACTTTAAAGAACACACTAACCATTATCACATAGATATGATGTGAAGATGAGGAGTCACCACCTAGGGTAATAACTGGGACAAATTGAAAAATGGTGGTACTTGATACCCTAATAAAAAGCCAGCACTACAACTAGGAGATTCTGGGTACCGAATACTAACTTCTTTCAGTCTTGTGTTCTTTTAGAATTACTTTATGAATTACTATTTTATCTTTTATTTACATGCAATTTCATATAAACCCTAAAAAAATAATCAACTCTAGACAAACTAGTCATGAAATATACAAGTAAACAATGCATTCATCATAATCCCTAGGTTAGTCTAATCTACATTGATTTTAATTAAATGAGCTAAATCTACATATTTTAATTTACAGGTGAGCCTAAAGACTAATGGGCCTAATTCCTTTTAATTAAATGATCCTAAGTCTATTTATTTTAATTCTAAAAATGGGCCTAAATTTACAAATTATGAAGTGTTTAATTTAGTGAGCCTAATTCTATATGTTTTAATTCTAAAGTGATCTTAAATCTAGAAATTATGAAAAAGCTTAAATTAAATGGGCTAAGTCTAAATTAATTAAATTAAGTTAGGTGGGCCTATGTCTAATTAACTAAATGGGCCTAAGTTATCTCTACCCTAAATCTAATTAATTATGGGCCTAAAGATGCATTTTCATCATTGGAGTCCTTTGTCGCATCCATATTTTATTATCCCAAAATTGGGTGTTTACAGTTGCCCACTGTTGTCATTGTTTGCTTGGCAAATTATGGCAAATCAAATAAACACACAATTCCTTTTGAAAAAAGTTCGAGGACTCACCTGTGCTCCTTGAGGTTTTGGTGGTCGGTTCATGATAAATACTTGTGTTGCCATACAACACTAGGCATAATCTCAAAATATTTGAGGAAACACTAGACTCAGACGTATAACGTTGATTCGGATGGATACATCACACTCGATCATATGATATTGGCTACACTTAGTCGTTTAGTCTAAATTGAATTGATACATTACACTCGGTCGTACAATGTCAATTATACTCGGATGTATAGTTTGATTTGAAATGACACATTGCACTCGGTCGTACAATGTCAACTATACTCGAATGTATAGTCTGATGGAAAGATACATTGCACTTGGTCGTACAATGTCGACTACACTCGATCGTATAGTTTGATTTGAAAGATACATTGCACTCGGTCGTACAATGTCGACTATACTCGGTCATATAGTCTGATTGGAAGGATACGTTGTACTCATTCATACAATGTGGGCTATACTCGATCGTATAGTCTGAGTGGAAAGATACATTATAATCAGTCGTACAATATTGACTACACTTAATCGTATAGTCTGAATGGAATGATACATTGCACTTAGTTGTAGAATGTCGACTACACTCGATCGTATAGTTTGAATGGAAAGATACATTGTACTTCAGTCGTATAATACTGACTACACTCGATCGTATAGTCTGAATGGAATGATACATTGCACTCGGTCATACAATGTCAACTATACTCGGTCGTACAGTCTTATTTGTTTTATGTTGACAATTTAATAATTCAAGGAATTATCAAATCATGTAGCTTTGCAATTCAGGACTAAATTGAAAGAAAAGCTTTGGACTTAAATGCAAATGAAGTTAAGGGACTAAAATGGATGTTTGCTACTTTAATATATACCTTGCATTTTGCCGATTCCTTTCCTCATTTCCCATCTCTTTCATTCTTTTTTTTTCTCTTGATTTTGAAATCTTACTTCTTCAATTATTCTTTCATCTGATCTCCAATCTGGAATCTGTCTGATCCTATGGTTCACCCAGGACGCAGACTACGTGGAAGCAATTTGAGGCAATCAGATCTAGTCATATCTCAATTGCATTTTCCTTAAAATAGTTTGGGGCTCAATGAAAGGGAAGAGGTGCTCCCTTTGACTTGCTTTGTCATGACCCAAACCAGGAGTCATGACCGATGCTAGGGAATGGGAATTCTTTCGAATCCGGAACCCGTAGCAAGCCTTAAAAATAAAAGCACACACAATAAATAAATAAAAAGTATGACTGAATTAAAATTTTTCAAATTATATATGAATATAAATACTCAATATCCTTTCATAAATAAAAGGTGTTTATACAATACTGGATACAAAGTATCAAGCATAAAATAATACTCTTCTGATACAATAACACTACTATTGCAATTTCTAGAATACAAATCAGAGTTTAAATATAAATTTTTACATAATCTAACTGGAGCGGAAGAACATCGGCGAAGAGCAATACTACTAAGGTCTGATAATACAATATCTCCTGAAAAAAAATAATTGAGAGGGGTCAGACCTCACTGAGTGAATTATTATAATATATATACATGCAATCTAAACCATAAATAGTCAGGCATTCTTATATATATACATATACACGCACTTCACACAAATGTTAAACTCTGCCTTTATATATAATAAATGTAGAAAATGTTTATTTTAATATTTGAAGGATCAAATAGAACCCTATTTAATCATAACCTCAATCAATAACAACTCTATAGCTATGTAGGCTCACTTAATTCCAAATCAATTCACTTATTCCATTAAAGACAGTAGACTAGCCCCGAGACACTAAGTCAACTGAGCTCCAGCAGTCTGACTGTCAGTGTGATTGGCCACGAGACACTAGGTCAATCGAGCTCCCGTAATCACACTACTTAATCTCATCAATCTCAATAAATTATCAATCAAATGTCACCTCAAATAAGTTAGTAAATCAATCCTAAATTATATTGCATCGGTACGTACTCGGTCCTAGTGCTACCCACTAGGTAGCACGTTCTATTGATATCCCTCATTTAAAAATAAACATTCATATGGGAAAATAAATAATGCATATAACGATCATATTAACAAAATAAACCATATATATACTAGAAATATACTTACAATAAACTAAATATATTTCAAGTATATATATGCTAAATAAATTCAAAATTAACCACAAAATATGCCAAATATATACCAAAGATATACTAAATGTCTATTGAAAATATGCAAACATATATATCAAAATATACTAAAAATAAACCGAAAATATACCAAATCATATTATAAATTAAATCACTTTTAAGACATATAATGAAAATGAAAAGTCATGCATCCTATATGCAATGCATATATATATATAGTATAATAATTCACTGATTTGTGCTCCACGAGATAGACTTAGTCCGATAGGTCTCAGTCTCGGCGCAACTAGAAAAATAAAATAATGATAATAGTCAAAATAAACTTTTAACTCTACGCTTTTAGGATTACTATAGAAAGACTTAGTCAAAATTCCAAAACTAGACTCAAACTGGTTGTCACGTTTTAGAAGAAATCTATCAAAAATTTGGCGGAGTCTCTTTTGTAAAACGAACGTCTCCTTACAAAAGTAGGGCCGATCCTGCATAGAAAATAAATTTCTAAAATCACAAAGCGCAACACCTCTGATTGAGACCCTAAACTCCACAAATCCCCAACCGAGGTTCACAAATCACAAACCAACAATATTAAACAGTAAAATAATAAAAATCATCAAAAATCCATAAAAGTGTTTAAAAACCTTTATTTTCCAACTAAAACATAAAATTCTAATTTTTAAATAATATTTGGTAATAGAATTCATAAATGGAATAAAATTCCCATTTTACAATTAAATTAACATAAATTGCAAATAGTATTTAAAATCACAATTTAACATCATAGAAATAATAAATACATTTATTATTTACATATTATTCGAAAATTATCACAAATTAACTAATAAAATCTCAAATATTATATAATATTAATAAAAATTAAATTTTACAATTATTCAATATAACATAATAGAATTCACATTTAATTACTTAAATAGTTTAATTATATAATAAAATTGGTTTAAAACCCATTTTATCACAAAAATAATAAATAATATATTATTTGAAAAATAATTTTCAATAATTAGTATTTATTAGTTAAAAATAGTAAATCATTTGTAAAAATCATTTTAATACCTTAAATAATTCTAAAACCATTTAAAACATATTATTTAACTATAATTTTCACAAAATTACACAATTAACCCAATAGTTCAAAATACACATAATATATATAATATTCCACAAAAATTATATAAAATCATAAAAATTATTTTATCAACAAATAATATTCTAATATTATCTAAAAAATATAATTATAAACATTAATTTCAATAAAAACTAAACTCTAACATAATTTTCCAATATTTACATAATATAAAAATATTTCTAAAAATTACATAAAATTCTCAACACTAAAATTAATAAAATATATAATAACACTAATTTAATTAAATCCATAATTAAAATAATTAATTAACGAAAATTTATTTTTAATTATTAAAATTTTCAAAAATTAACCAAAAATCAAATAAACTCAGAAAAATAAACTAAAAATATGTGTGAGTAGATTAAGATGCATAGATCGATATTTAAAAAAGAATTTATCAAGAATCAACCAAACTCAAGATTAAAAAAAAAGAAAATGAAAATGGACATTAACTAAAAATCAAGAAAAAACCCAATAAATGAAGAATTAGAGTTAAAACCAAAGCTAGATTCAAGTTCACTGGAGCTAGAGGAGTCGATAGACACCGAAAATGCTCAAAGTAGTGGTCAGAAGAGGAAGAGGCAGCAGTGAGCGGAGGAGGGATGGGTGTATTGTGGTGGTTTGCGTTTTTTTACAATGTGTGCTTGTGTCTGTGTTTAGATGTTTATGTGTGTGTATGTGTTTATGGGTATATGTTTGTGTGTATATGTGCACGTGAATGTGTGTGTTTGTGTATGTGTATATGTGTATGTATATGTGTTGATTTGTGTGCATAAATGAATAGATACATTATAGTATTATTAAAAACATGTGGTCAAAATATAACTTAGTCAACATATATATAAAATACACTCTATATAATATATAATATACACACACACATATATACAATTATACACACATATTTAACCATATATATACACATATAAATAATTACACAAAGCCTATTAATTTATCACAATAATACATAAAATAATCTTGAAAAATAATGATAATAATGATAAAAATAAACAATATTTATGGAATAATTAAATAATAAAAATTAGTACTCAAAATCATGTCAATTAATAAAATAATATTAGTACTTAAAAATAATATCATTAAAATAATACTTTTCAAAAATAACATTAATAGTATAAACCCTAATATTTAAATTAATAACTTCTAAAATACATATTTACATAAAATATATACTTCAACATAAAATGACAATTAATAATCACAAATAATGAAAATAAATAAATGAAAATTTCAAATTTTATTAACACTGCATATCTCAAATAATATATAATAATTTAAAAACACAAGTCATAACATGCTTGCACCTTCACAGATGCTCAAAGGTTGGCAATGAGGTAAATTTCTCTCCTGTCTTTAACTCTGCAAAAATATATTTCTGTTAATACATTAAAATTTTTATGCATGCAATTATAGAACATCTCTTATACAAATTAGATAAAATTACATGAAATTGTCAATTTTGAAATAATATTTTGCAAAATTGGTTTTAACATGTCAGAGGACTAATAGAATTTAGTCTGATTTCTAAATTTTCGGTCAGAAATCTGAATTTTGGATCAAAATTTTGGGATTTTCAATCAGAAATTTGGAAATACCAATCGAAAATCTAGAAATCCGATTAGAATTCTGGATTTCCGATTGGAAATCCAATTTTTCGATCTCTTTTTTTTTTTTTTTTTTTTAAAGATGAGAATAAATAAAAATCAAAAGTTAATAAACAAAAATCAAGAGTTAGTAAGGAAGGTAATCTTATCATTTTATGAATTTTATTTAGAAACCACTGAAATTCTCAAGTTGCTTCACTTGGCTCGAGAACTCTTTCATGATTTATAGGGAGAGATAGTACAACACATCTGGGCATTTGGCTTCTGACATTTCATTACTGCTCTACCGACTGCTCGAGGTAGGTAAGACCGCTATTCCCTTTTTGCTCTTATTAAGAGATGGATGGATACTACTCATACCTTCCACACGTGAGTGGGTGAGCTAACTATTTCTCCCATGAGCTTCTCTGTCATCATTGGGATCACCTTTGGGGGTACCCCGGTTCTTTTTGATATCCATTACTGCACTCTTTCTGAGGATACTAGGAGTTATTATGTTCGTGACTTGCTCGGGTTTGTTCCGATATGGAAGAATCAGAAGAACATGCTTCTTTCTTCTCTTGTTTAGGGTTTTTAGAGATTGCCCACTACTACACCTCACCAAATTCTTCAAAAGGCGAGATGCTTCTTATTGATACTACTAGGCACTACCCTCTTTTGTGAGACTGGTTATGAGGTTAGCATTGCACTTCTTGGTCCTCTTTAGGATCTTGTTAGAGTAGTTACTTTTGATTAGGGATCCGCAACTCTTGCCTATCTATACTATAGACTGGATACTTTTTATAGAGGTGCTGTGATGATGTGTGGCTTATGCCATGTTTTACATGTACTCCTCCTTTATGTCTTCTACTCCTTTTTAATTTTTGCTCTTTTACAGCTCTTTTTCATTTCAACTTATCTTTTCCTTTTCAGATATGGGGCATTGAGATTGGGATGATCCGAGGCTTTAATATTATTACCTTTGATAAGAGCCTTCTGTTGATGCAGAGATGAGATTCTTCTTGTTTTGCTAGTATCAAGTATGACTTACAGACTTATTGAGACTAGTTGAACTCTTTAGAGTGGGACTTGGTAAGATAAATTTAACTATTAGCATATGATCAATTATAAAACTTAAATAAAATTTATTCAAATGAATTTTTAGGTCAGATCAGATTAGTTGGCTGGCACTGAAGACATCCAATGATATAGTTTCATGACTGCTGCTGTGAGGCTTGAGACTATGAGGATCTTGCTTCCTAGTTATAGTTTCTAGATGTGGTATCTAGGTGAGCGTGTTTATCATTGGCATATGGGACCTTTTAGGAGATGTGTTCCTTCTTCTATTCCCTCTTATATACTGAGGAGTTAAAGCTTAACTGATCTTGAGCTCAGAGCAACTCTTGAGGAATATAATGCTTCGACACTGCTCGAGCGTTCTTACTACTATCAGGAGTATATTCAAGAGAATTTCCTAAAGCAGGTTCCTATAGATCCACCTGAGGTATGCTTTCCATCACTATTCCTCCTTATCACTGTCTTACTTCATTCTCCTTTGTCACTGCGGATGACATTTATTTTCTATATAGGTTGAAGATGCTACTGATATTACTATGGAGGAGGAGATTGAGGGTGACATTGAGAGGACTGAGCAAGAGGTTGAGCCTACTTAGTATAGCGGAGCTGCTCAAGGTAATATTTCCTCGAGTACCATTCTGGGCAATATTCCCCTACTTGATAGGTCTATGGAATATTGGCCTGCAGTGCAGACTCCTATTGAGCAGCATATGTACCTTGATATGATTCAAATTCGTAGCTTTTCTCCTCCTAATGCTTCACATGTAAGTGTATTTTTACATCCCAATCCTGCATAAATTGACACTTGTCACTGAATTAGTATATGTCATTCTACAGATCCCTCAGACATAGGCAGATTATCTATATGGACTCGCCCCATCCCAAAGATTATTTACTATGCAGATCACAGATAGTCGAAGGGTTAGTATTTACAACAATATGCAAATGTATGCATGTTATGCATGATTTTAACTATTCTTAATATGACAGAGTTATGCTGGAGATCTGGAGCGTGAGAATAAGAGACTTCGCAGATAACTTACTGGTCTTGGCTTTGACAATCATGATGCTGAGACTTTTATACCCCCAGATCAAAGTGATGATCCTGCTAGAGGATGGAGTCCTTGGCCAGACAGTGGAGCTCAGGATGACTGATCTTTCATTTTTAGGACTTGTGCTTTCATGACTGTATTTTCCTTCCTCCCTGTGAACTATTCTCCCTTTTCTGAATGGATTACAACTTTTGTTTTGGATCAAACCCTAAAATTTAATGAACCCCTTTTTTCTATCTAAGCTGCCCTTTTAGGTTTTGATTTCTAATTTGAGTTCAATCCGCGCACGTAAAATCCTAATCCTATCTAGATTAAACCTTTATGTCTCTATAAATAACTTGTCAAAGGGTAGTCACCCATTCTTGTCTTTTATTTGCTTTATCATGACAAAAGTCACCTTAATTTGATGAAGAGGTTTCTCAAAAACCTTAATGGGGATAACTAGAACAAATTGCTGCCCTATCATGTCAAATCTTTGAAATCCCTTCAGTATTTAAAGATAGACCATGATTTTCTTCATGTTGTTGCCACCTTCTAGGACATCAAAGACCATGTATTTAGATTCAATGGACAAGAGCTATGTCCATTAATTGAGGAGTTTGCTACTATCCTTGGTTATTCTTTGGACTTGACTATTGTGATTGCTCTTCCTGATCTTGAGGTGCAATTTCCCGATAGATTAATGACATTCTTTGATATGCCCCCAAGTGACATCTACATCTATGCACATAACCTTGGGACTATCAATTTTTCTTCTCTGATCACTTTTTGTGGGACTACGGAGAAGAACAATATGGCCTGGATTAGGATTATCTTTTTTTACTTGTATGCCCAGTTTCCACTAGTGGCTTCTTATGGAGATGATGACACTAGTATTGTCTGTATCCTGGAACAAATAGAAGTTAGGGCTCACCCTGTGCTTGTCATACTCGCTGAAACTATCATTGGGTTAGATAATTTCAGGGTTCAAAATCGACTCTCAGGCAGTTTGCTTCTCCTTCAGGTATACAACCTTTTTTTTTTTTTTGCCTAAGCTGCCCTTTCAGGTTTTCAACTTAGCTCTTTTTTTTAGATTTGGCTATAGGAGAAATTGAGTCTACTTAATCCCCCCTCCAATGCCTTGATTTATCAACCTCATTATTTACAGTCTCATTCGTTGAAGGTGAAGGACAAGCGTACTATAGGCCAATGGATTGATTGGATGAAAGGCATTGTTGACACTGAGATTACATGGATCTTTCCTTGATGGAAGTTAAAGTTTGTGACCATCAACCTATATGACCACTGTGTTCCTGTTATTGGGTTACACTTTTGACCTTCTTTTCCCCGTTATGCCTTTGCTGCTAGTACAGTTGTCCATAATTTATTGTGATTGTTATACCTAGATTTGAAGGCTTCCCTCTGAGGCAGGATTTCTTGGACAAAATGAAGAACCTGTGGCCTTGTAGAGCATTAGAGTGGAACCTGCATTTAGATGTTGATATGACTACTGATGACAATTACAAGGCTTGGGTTATCATGTAAGCTAGAGAACCACTAGGATTTTCTGAGTAAAAAATGACTTAAGTATTGCTAGATGAGTCATAAAAGAAGAAACAAAAAAAAAATAGTATAGTGATCTCATAAGCCTAGTCTTTTAGGCTCTCATGTTTTGTTTTTCCTTTAAGTCTTTATGCTTTGTAATAAAGATAAAATATGCAATATTCAAACAAAAATTTCATTTCAATTTTATTCATTAATTAGGGCCAAAATGAGTACATTTATTACATCACATGACATAACTCCTATTATCAGCTTGTCCTTTTAGATTTTCTAACTAAACATTTTTCTCTCACTTTTATTATCTTAATTTCTGTCTGACTAGCTCTTTGTGAGTTTTCTGATTAGTGGGATCACTTCTTTTACCTTATTCCCTAATTTTTGCTTGCCAGCCCTTTGCGGGTTTTCTGAATAGCGAGAATGTCCTAATTTTTTATCTAACTAGCCTTTTCAGGTTTACTAGCCAGCAGACCTTTTTTTTTAAAGGTAGCATTTCTTGAGGCGATCCAGGTTGATTGGCTTAGTGAAATCATTCCCCACAAGATAAAAAGGAGGTACTCAGAGCAATCTTTTTGCGTTTTCACCATTTTAGAGAGGATTCTCTTTATATTCTTATTAGCTGCTTCAACTGCTCCATTAGCTTGAGGTCGATAAGGTGAGGATTTATGATGCTCGATCTTGTATTTCTGCAACAATTCAGTTGTCTCTACATGAAACTGAACACCATTGTTTGTCATAATGTGATATGGGATCCCATACCTACAAATGAGATTCTTCTTAATGAATCTTGCCATATGTCTAGCTTTTAAAGTACTAAAATATTCTGTTTTTGTTCATCTAGAGAAATATTCAATCACCACCACCACATATTTATGCCCATTTGAAGCAGTTGGTCTTATCTCCCCTATGATATCTATCCTTCATGCTGCAAAGGGCCACAAAGATGTTAGGTTGTTTAGCACCATAGGGGGAAGATGGTTGAGGTTCCCATGTCTGGCATTCATGATATTGTCTTACTATCTAGGTACAGTATTTTTCCATTCTCATCCAATAGTGCCCTATCAAATTATTTTCTTCATTAGAATCATCCCATTTATATGAGATCCACAAACCCTTGCATGAATTTCTCTCATCGCCTATTCTGCTTCATCCTTCTTGAGACATCTCAGCTGTATTCCATCCGACATTCTTCTATATAATACCCCATCATGACTTGTACAATGACGTGCAAGAACACGAAGGGCATATCACTCCTTAGAAGTTGCCTCATCTGGGTATTTCCTTTCCTTAATGAATCTCTAGATGTCATAAAACCATGACTTTTCTTCAGGACCTATCTGAATGCCCATAACTGATTATTTACTATAACACGGAGCTTTCATTTTCATTATCATGAAAGGCTTCATCATCAACCCCATCGGTTTATCCCACATTGAAGAGAGCGTCGCCAAAGCATCTACCATTTGATTTTCATCTCTCGGTAAATGCATGAAGAGACATTTAGTGAAATTCCTCATTAGCTTCTTTAAATAATAGATGTAAGGCTTCAACCTCTTTTCTTTTACTCCCCATTCCTTATTAGCCTGGCTAATGACTAATATGGAATCTCTATAAACCAATAGGTCTTTAGCTCCCACTTTTAGTACTACTTCTAGCCCATAGATGCATGCCTCATACTCAACCATATTGTTCGTGACCTTGAAATCTAATTTCATAGCCATTGGGATGGTTTCTCCTCTTGGTGTGACAAGAATTACTCCTAGCCCTGCTCCTCTATTATTCATAGCCCCATCAAAATAAAGCTTCCATTCGTGTCACTATATTACTGCTAAGTATTCATATGAAACTCTAAATTCCACTACTTATTTCCGTTAACTACATTTTGTGCTAGGAATTTTGCCACTGCTCTTCCTTTGATTACCTTAGAATTGACATACTTAATATCAAACTTAGTTTGAAGTAGTAACCATCGTAACATCTTTCCAGTTAAGGCTGGTGCCTGAAACAAATACCTCAAAGGATATATCTTTAAAATGACTTGTACTTTATAAGATTGGAAATAATGCCTTATCTTCCTTGTGGCCCATATTATAATCAAACATGTCTTCTCCATAAAATCATACTTCTCTTCATATGGTAAGAACTTCTTACTAAGGTAATACACTGTGTACTCCACCCCTTATAGTCCTTCTTATGCTAGCATTGCCCCCATTGCTTTTTTCTCTAAAGCCAAATATAAGATTAAGGGTTTATCTTGTCTTGGTGGCCTTAACACAGGCGAATTAGTAAGGTATTCTTTAATCTTATCAAAGGCTTTTTGGAATTCTTCATTCCATTCCACAAGCTGATTCTTCCTTAAGAGCTTGAGATTAAGATTGCAAACCATGGTGATTTTTACAATAAACCTGTTAATGTACTACAATTTTTTGATACATACTCATACTTCCTTTTTAGACTTGGTGCTGCCATCTTTTGAATGGCTTTAATCTTATATGGATCAACTTCTATTCCCCAATTGCTGACTATGTGCCCCAACAACTTTCCCAAAATGACCCCAAAGATACATTTCTTCGGATTAAGCCTCAGATTGTATCTTTATATTCTTGCCAAAAACTTGTCTAAAGCCTCAAAATGTCCTTCCCTGGTTCCTAACTTGACCATCATATGGTCAACATACACTTTCATTTTTTTGTGCATCATATCATGGAATAAAGCTGTTGCTGCCCTTTGATAGGTTGCTCCTGCATTCTTTAATCCAAATGGCATTATTTTTTAGCAGTATGTTCCTAATTCTATGATAAAAGCAGTCTTGATTTTGTCTATAACTGCCATCATTATCTTATTATACCTTGAGAACCCATCCATGAAAGAGTACATTGCACTGGATGTTGTGCTGCCGATAATTACATCAATATGGGGTAAAGAAAAATCATCCTTCGGGCATGCTTTATTCAGATCCCTAAAATTTACACACATTTGAGCTCTCCTATCTTTTTTAGGAATAGGTACTATGTTTGCCAACCATTGAGGATATTCTACCACTTATAGGAAATTGGCCTAGATTTGCTTAACGATTTCTTCCCTTATCTTTTATGCCCATTCTAGTCTTAACCTATGAAGTTTTTGCTTAACAGGTTTAACCTCTAGATATATCAGAATGTGATGCTCTGTAATTTCTCTATCTAGACCTGGCATGTCTTCATAGGACCAAGTGAATACTACCTTTCTTCTTATTAATATTCTCTCTAATTTTTCCCTCTCTTCAAGAGTTAAATCATATGATATAGAAATGTGTTTTGGTTGTTCATTTGTGCCCATATTTAATGAATCTAATTAAATAGAATTAATGTCAAATATGCATGAACGATCATTATTAAAGTGAATAAGACCATCAGAATTAATATCACACAAGTAAGCAAAACCAAAATTTATATCATTGATCACTGGAAAAATAGCATTTTTGTCCTTAAACAGACTGAACATTATTACATCAGTTTCTTCATAAAAAAACATCATTAAAATTATTATTAATAATGCTAGCTAAATCCTGTGGTTCTTTGTCAGGTGGTAGACAGAGCAGCTTTTCAACGGCCTCAATCCCCATCTTCTTAGCAAATTTCTTCATCACCTTGTCTTTGTTGTCTTGCACCAAACCTTTAACTATCTATTTCTTAAAGATCTCAAACCTAGGAACATTCACTCCAGCTATTTGGACAGGCTCCTTTTCACCCAGGTAAAACTTCTCTTTTCTTAGATAAAGTTATCCTGTAGCGGTCCTACATTCCTTAAGAAGTTACTTTTGTTAAGAATCCTTCTTCTAGCTCCTTTATTGCCAAGCCCAACTCTTGTATAGCCCAATCCTTTGGTATCATTTTGTCCTTTGAAATCCAGGAACTCTGGATTTCCTTGCTCATTCTTTCCTAGTCTTTGTCCGGGTCGATAATTCATCTTCTTGATCATGCTCATAACCCTTGGATCCATCCTAATTCCATAAAAACTCATGGCTATTTGGAAACTAGGAGGGGTGACTACCTGCTTTTGACCATCTATAACTGCAGACATAGTCTTGCCCACACTAGCATGTAAAGTCACAACTTCTCTATTGAATAGGAATTTCACCTTTTAATGCACAGTTAAAGGCACTCCTCCCAAAGTTTGATACCAGGGCCAACCTAAAAGCAAAGTGTAGGTGATAGGGATATCTAACACAGTGAACTCCACCATTGCCTCTATAGGTTCGGTCTTATAAGAGCCATAAACGTTCCTTCTACATTCCTTGTGCTGTCATTGTAAGTTATGATTACAAGGTAAGATTTCGTTAAATCCTCCACCTTCACCCCTAGATTATGCAGAATCTGTAGTGGGCAAACATTAATTGCAGACCCATCATCCACCATCACATAATTAGTCTTCTTCCCTCTGACTTCGGCTGGGATGAACAAAGCTTTATTATGATTCCTCCCTTCCACAGGTAAATCCTCATTTGAAAAGGTGATAACCCCATGCTTCTTCTCAGTAACCTTAGCCACCATTGCTTTAAGGGTTGCAGTAGTGTCAATGTTCATCTTGGCTAGAGCTTTAACCAGAGCCTTTATGTGGCTACTTGAGTGCATCAAAAGCTCCCAAATACTCACTTTTGCCTTCTTAAGCTATTCAAAGATTAAGTCGTCATTATGTTCATCTGAGTCTTCTCTTTCAGTAACCTCTTCCCTCTCTGTGGTATTCTTTATTAGTTTATAACCCTTACCACTTCTAGTGACATGACTAACTTCTGGATTATCAATCCATACATTGTAGCCTTCCGTGCCTTCTTCATCAGAGTTATACCAAATGTCTATAACCCCAATAGTCTGCTCTTTCTTTCCATCTTTCCATACTTCAACCATATATTTCTCTCTCTTATTAGCATCTTCTTATCATCAAATTCGTCACCCTATCCTGTAGGCATGATAAACTTAATGGGTATATCGAAAGAAGGTGGTCTGGAATAACACACCTTGTAGTTGAATTTGCTTGAAGGTTTTCCCAATAAGTCTTCTATCCTTCCCTCATCTTTAGGGGCATTAAGGGGTTTCTCATTAGTTTTAAGGTTTAGATCCTTAAAGGTGTTAAGCACTTCTTCCTCATTAACTCCTGAGTTGATAATCATGGTGGTTAGGGGTGGCATGTTTCGGTAATTTGGGAAAAGGTTATTTTTGGTGTTTGGGTTTGGATTGGATTTCTCAGGGTCTGTGATTTTTCCAGAGTCTATAAGGTTTTGAATTTCATGTTTAAGGCGTATGCAAGAGTCAGTGAAATGACCAGCAGCTTGGTGAAATTTACAGTAACTGTTTAGGTCAAACCTAGGAAGATTTGAGTTTGGTGGTCTAGAGGGGGTTAAAGGTTTAAGGAGGCCTTTTTAGATCAATCAGTCCAGGAATTTGGATAAGGGCTGGTTGAAATTTAAGAATTTCTTAGGTTGTTGAATAGCATGGACTCCTACAACCCGACTAGCATTTCCTTGCTGTATGCCCCCAGTTGGATAATTTCTTACTCTGGTGCTTCTAGTGACCTTATTCTTCTCACTTTCAATCTTTTCAGCTTGTAACCCATCATCATAAAGGTCTACAAAAATTTTAGGGTTCATCATTTGTAACCTCTCAACCAAATTTGATGACACATTTCAGACTATCATTCTAACTTGATCCATTTCAGCCGTCTTATTCTTCATTAATCCCGCCTTATTTATGAACCTGGTCAGAAAATCTGAGAATGATTCATTAGGCTTATGCTTGGTCAATTCTAGATCCCTGATGGACACTTCGAGCCTGGTATTGTAGTCATATTATTTTAGAAAAGTGGAACATAGTTCCCTCTAGTCCGCTCAGATAGATTTCTCCAACCTATGATACCAATTGATAGCCATACCCTCCAATGATAGCACAAACAACTTTGTAACCATAGATAAAAGAGCCTTAGTGGTGCTCATGGTAGTTGTGTATTCACTAAGGTGGATCCTCAGGTCTCCAGTACCGTCAAACTTCTGTAGTTGTGGCATCTTGAATTTGTCAAGCAACTTGTCCTCCTCAAATTGAATCACATCATCAAAGTCAAATGAGTATCCAATGCCCCTGTCCTCTCATAAAATCCTCCATCTTAGACATCTTCTGAGTCAGTGCTTTCATTTGCTTGGATTCCAGCTCTTGAACTTGCACAAGTGATTCCCTTTTCACTTTTTTAATCATGTAACTCTCGACATCCTCCAACTTCATTTCCACAGCAAGCATGTTCCTAGCAGCATTGTCATTGTTAGTAGGTGGTGTACCCACAACAGGTGGATTGGCTATAATGGGAGGTGTAGCAGCAGCAGGTGGTGGCATCAACCTAGCCAGAGCTTGTATTAACTCATCTTGTATCATTGCTCTCATGTCATCCATTAATGCTCCTTTAACATCCTCTAGGGTATAGTTTCCTCCCTCTTATTGTTCTGTTTCTTTGGATTGTTTAGGCTATACAACTTCTAGGTAGAGTGGATTGATGGGACTCCTTTCTAGTCTGCTAAGGATCTCTTTCGCAATTGATTGCGGACTCAAATTAGTTCTCACTAGTCTACCACCTTTTTTACTCCAAACAAAGGAAGACCTAGATGAATCTATAATGGCTGAAAAATAAATTATTAGAATGATGCATGTATGCATGATGCACATGCTATGTAACAAGTAACAAGTAGTAATTAAGTCAAGAAAAAAGTCAAGTATATACATGCTTCCAACTTTATTCCTCTTACATACGTTTTCAATGGCGAGTCTCTTTTCCTAGGATTTTTTGTCTTGGCCTTAATATCAATGGGGGATATAAATAATTGACACGCATGTCATATCTCTCAAAATAGTAAAGCATAGAAATAATATTTCTAGGTATAAAAGCATAGCCCAATCTTTATTAGTCCTGATGGGCTTCTAAAGTATAGGTTTGGGCCTTTATAGATAGAAATACCTTATGGTGACATTCACAAGCAATTTAGGTAATCCTAAGGGAAATAACTGGGCCATTATATGTGGTTAAATCTGGTAGAAAAGGTCAAGGTTCCCTAAGCAAGATGCCCTCCTTTAAGACTTAAGTTACAGGCCAAGGTCAGAGGGGCTTGGCATCCTTTGCAAACTTGAGAGAGGACTACCCCCCTTTAGGACTTAGGTTATAGACTCTGGTTAGATGAGCCCAGTAATCTCTCTTGAACCAAGCTAAGAGTAATGGTTAGCCAATTTACAATCCTATAAAGTTAGTGGAATCATAGAACCATAAACCAACGCCATTGGTTACTAGGGACATGCATAATGAATGCAAGAATAAAATAATAATCAATAAAATAATTCTAAAGAACACAAATAGAATCAGTATCTCTTATCCCTAATAGAGTCACCACTACAGATAACGAGGTTTAGCACACGCCTAAGATCTTAGCAACTGTGACACTATTTGAGCTTAGGGCTTTAGAGAACACACTAACCACTATCACATAGACATGGCATGGAGGTGAGGAGTTGCCACCCAGGGTAATAACTGGGACAAATAAAAAAATGGTGGTACTCGATTCCCTAAAAGAAAGTCAGCACCACAACTAGGAGATTCTAGGTATGGAATACTAACTTCTTTCAATCTTGTGTTCTTTTAGAATTGCTTTATGAATTACTATTTTATCCTTTATTTACATGCAATTTCATATAAACCCTAAAAAAATAATCAACTTTAGGAAAACTAGTCATGAAATATACAAGTAAACAATGCATTCATCATAATCCCTAGATTAGTTTAATCTATATTGATTTTAATTAAATGAGCTAAATCTACATATTTTAATTTACAGATGATCCTAAAGACTAATGGGCCTAATTCTTTTTAATTAAATGATTCTAAGTCTATTTATTTTAATTTTAAAAATGGGCCTAAATCTATAAATTATGAAATATTTAATTTAGTGGGCCTAATTCTACATGTTTTAATTCTAAAGTGATCTTAAATCTAGAAATTATGGAAAAGCTTAAATTAAATGGGCTAAGTGTAAATTAACTAAATTAAGTTAGATGAGTCTATATCTAAATAATTAAATGGGCCTAAGTTATCTCTACCCTAAATCTAATTAATTATGGACCTAAAGATGCATTTTCATCATTGGAGTCCTTTGTCATATTCACATTTTATTATCTCAAAATCAGGTGTTTACAGGTACCTCCTCTAGCGTGCTACCTGTTAGGGGGCCTTCTAGTTCTGAAATAATATTATAGCTGGTAGGCTCGCTGCCACTCCTGACTTGTTGACCCGCTGTTGGGTGCCTTTGGGTGAGCTCTCTTGTCAGTTCTTGATGCTAGACAGAAGCTTGGAGCTAGAGTTCTTATTGGAGGCCACTACACGTGTGAGTTCCCTTCTTTCGAAGTCCTGTTTTCAAATTTAACTTAAAACATGATTAATTCTAATAATATATTAATTGTGTAGGTACCTTAAGATTAGGGAGAGTATATGTATAAGGTGATTGAGGCCCATCGGGACTTCCTAATGTAGATGACATAGCAATGGAAGGTAATAACTATGCCTTATTTCTATATGTATGCATGCTCTCATGATTTCTTACCTCTTATTTCATTTTGACAATACTGAGATGAGGCTAGTTAGGCCAAAATTACTACTCTTGAGTGTTAGCTTGCTGCTTTCCAAGTCAAGGGTGATGAGGAGGAGGATGACACGAGTGATGATGAAGAGGAGGAGATAGTTAATGAGCATGCTGAGGATAGTAGCGATGACAATGAAGCCTAGAGATGATGAGTAGAGGGATACCTTAGTGGCTTGCTAGTATAGGGTCATTTTGATTGGAGACACTTTTGTTGCTTTACACTGTTGCTCTGTTACTGCATGAATTAACCTTTTTACCTTAGTCTTTTCATACTTTGCATCGGATGAATGATGCAACAATTAAATCTAAATTTTGGTAGAACTTTGAATCAATCGAGGAATTTTTATCATTAAAATGCTCTTCTCCTGAATTTGCATGTACTATACAATCATTTTATAGCAAAATAAGGATATGTTTCAACTGTTGGAGAGGCGTCACCTCTTCATAGAGGCATCACCTCTTTATAAAGAGGCAATCGAGAGTCAAATCTCTTAACATAACTAAAAGAAGTTTAAAATAACTCTAGCCAATTCTGAAAAGCTTGGATAGTGGATTATGGGCTAGATAGGAGCCATTTCATCTGTCCATTTTCTAATCTCTGCATGCTAGGAAGATTAATTTCTTATTTCTCCATGTTCTTGCTTAATTTTGGGATCCTAAAAAACATGTCTTCAGATTCAATACAGTAAAGTTATACCCCTTGCCAGAGGAATTTGAAGCTATTTTGGGCTCTCAAATGGATTCTGCTTGTCAGATTTCAATTCCTTCGGTTGAAGCCCCGGATTTACACTCCATCCAATACTAAATGGCTAGACTATTCAACCTTTCCCCTTAGTCTTCTCTTCGCCATAGATTTAGTAATAAGGTTCTGATGAGCTCTTTTCTCGAAAGAGGTTTACTGGCCTTGGATGATTGCTCTTTGCTTATATGCTCAATTTTTACTAGTTTCCTTTTTTAGTAATTATAACCCAAAGCTTCTTCGCATTTTGGACAAAGTGAAAGTTGGCCTAAATCCTTTGCCTCTTATCTTGGCAGAGACCATCATTGGGCTCAACTATTTTTCTAAAACTAGGTAATTCTCAGGGACTCCCCTTTTACTGGAGGTAAGTTTCTTTCCTCTTTCCACTTACTATTCGTATCATTTTTACCTATTCATTCTTCCCACATGCATGGTTTCATGAAAAGCTAAGGTTGCTCAAACCTCCTAAAGACATTGAATATTATAAGGCCAAACACTGTCATACCAAGAGACTTTATCCTATCCCAGAGGATGTTCAAAGCTGGTTGTCCATATTTCCTATCACTTTGATTCAGTGGATGTGCCCATGGTGGAGGTTACAACATGTGACCATTCGATCGTATACCTATTGCATTCCACTAGCCGGTCTCCATTTTGCTACTTTCTACAATCTTGCTCAGCTTTGCAGGCAATATGGATAGAAATAACTAATTGTAGAGCTAGTGCATGAATTTGAGCCAGGGCCCCTTTCTCAGAATTTTTTTGACAACCTGGTCACCACTTGGCCTCGAAAAATCATTCAGAGGTTCATTGACTATAATGGAGATCAGTCGATTGATGACCACTACAAGGCTTGGATTTAATTACAATAGACAGAAGGATGAATTTATAAGAAATAAAAGAACAAGGGCATTGTAGGCATTGAGTGCTCAAGGTGTTCAAAAGAAAAGCAAGCATCACTAGTTTATTAAATTTAGTCTTTTTATTGGATGAAATTTCCTTTTTAGTTAAATAGTGTATAATAAGCATTTAATGTAATGTTCAACATTAATAAAGGCAATAAATTCCATTTAATTAATGCACAAAGTGACTATACATCTTGCTTCTTATATATCTCTTATCATTAATTGGTTTGCCTTTGTAAGTTTTCTAACTAAGTATTTTCTCTTTCTCTTTTCTTTTATATGTCCTTTACTTTTGCCTAGACCGCCCTTTCAGGTTTTCAATCTAGTAGGACTTTTTATTTTTTTATTTTATTGTCTCTAAGTTTTGCTTAGGCAGCCTCTTTTGAGGTTTTCTCCCTAGCGAGACTTTACATAAAGTATTTCTTAACCTTATTTAGGTTAATAGGCTCTTTAAAATTATTTCCTTTTAAATAAGATAGAATAGCCTCGCCCTTAAAAAATAATTTCTTCACTTGATACAGACCTTCTTAGTTCAGTTTGAACATTCCTCACAGATCAATCATGATGGACTTAGTGAGCTTTTAACCCATTGATACTTAAGAATTTTAGATTCTATGAGAACCCTTAATGATTGAATCTCAACCTCAACTGGCAACACAACTTCATATCCATACACTAGAGAATATAAAGTAGCTCCCATTGATGTTCTGGTAGTGGTCCTATATCCCCATAATTCAAACTATAGGTAGCTTGTCAATCTTTGTAGTTCTCCAGTATTTAGGATCATCTTCACATTCTTATTTGTTGCTTTTACTACTCCATTTGCCTATAGTCTGTAAGGAGAGGATCTACGATGTTCAATCTTATATTCCTCCAACAAAGTAATTGTTTCTGCCCTAAACTGAATACCATTATCAGTGATGATGTGATGAGGCAACCCATATCTATATATTATATTTTTTTCTATGAACCTTGCCATCTATTTTGCTCCAACAATCATGAACAATTCTACTTCAACCCACTTAGAGAAGTAGTCAATTGCTACTATAATATAGCAATGACCATTAGATGTCTTTGGCTTTATCTCTCCAATGATATTAATTCCCTAAACTGTGAATGGCCAATGAGAGGTCAATCCTTAAATTTCCATAGAAAGCAAATGGCTTACATCACCATGCACTTGGCAATTATGGCATGTCTTTACATATTTCACATAATATGACTCCATAGCATCCAGAAATACCCTTGACGAGCTATTTTCTTAGCAAGGACTGTTTTGTTCATATGTGGTATGCATACACCCTCATGAACTACTTCCATAATTTTTCGGGCCTCATATTCATCAACACATCTTAAATGCACTCCAGTTGGCATCCTCTTGTATAATATCTCATTATAACTGATGAATTATTAAGATAGCATCCTCAATGATATTCTTTCTTTTCTATCAGTATTGTTAGGAAATTATCCTGTTTCCAAATATTGTTGTAGATCATAAAACTAAGGCTTTTCAATAGAGTCGATCGACATTATTTTGATTTCTTCATAGCAGGTAGTACGGGACTTAATTTCTGCTTGCTTTCCTTCTTCCCATATTAAAGCTAGAGTAGCCAAAGCATCTACTATCTTATTCTCTTCCTATAGCAAGTGCATGAATCTGTATTGGGTGAAAGATAATAGAATCATGGCTGAGCAGTCTCAGTACAGTCTCAACCTATCTTTTCTTACTTCCCATTTATTAGAAATTTATTTCACTACCA
Organism: Mallotus nudiflorus; assembly: GCA_947683625.1. Taxonomy (NCBI): domain Eukaryota; kingdom Viridiplantae; phylum Streptophyta; class Magnoliopsida; order Malpighiales; family Euphorbiaceae; genus Mallotus; species Mallotus nudiflorus. Next base: position 4,687,911 of record CANTUR010000166.1, on the reverse strand, counting down.
GCATCAAGTCTTCATATACTGTAACCTCTTTTACCCCCACATTCCTTAGTGTTTTCAGACCAAAGATGTAGGCTTTATATTCAGCTTGATTATTAGTGACTTCAAATTCTAATCTCTTTTCCATCAGAATTATTTCTCCTTTTGGCAAGACCAAAATTACACCAATGTCTGCTCCTCTATTATTGACTGCTCCATCAAAATCCATTTTCCATATTTGGATCTTTATTGCCCCCAGGTGCTTATCCGAGAATTCTAACTCCCATTCTTGACCATCATATATCAGATTCTGAGCCAAGAAGTCTGTTATAGCTCTCCTTTTTATCACCTTCTTTGCAACATAGTATATGTCAAATTCGATAAGTAGGATCAACCATCTAGCTAATTTCCTTATAAGAGAGGGAGTTTGTTGTATTTGAGGATCATGCTCAGAGATCTCTTGAATTCTATAAAATTGAAAGTAATACCAGAGCTTCTTTGTTGCCTAAATTACAACCAAGCAAGTTCTCTTTACTAGACTATAATTGAATTCATAGGGTAGAAGCTTTTTACTCAAATGATACACAACATGCTCAACTCTTCCTTCTCCTTCCTGAGCTAGCATTGTACCAATCGCATCCTTCTCTAATGCCAAGTAAAGAATTAAAGGCTTACCTGGCCTTTGTAGTTGTAAGACTAGAGGATTCATCAAATAATTCTTAATAGTTTCAAAACCTTGTTGACATTTATCATCCCAAATGATCGGCTGATTCTTCTTTAAGAGCTTAAAGATTGGCTCACAAATGGTGGTCAACTTGGCTATGAACCTACTGATGTATTCTAATCGTTTGATGAACCCTCTACCTCTTTCTCATTTTTTAGTGCAGGCATTTCTCTGTTCACTCTCACTTTATTCAGATCCACCTCTATGCCTTTATGGCTAATAATATACCCTAGTAGCTTTTTGGAGGTTACCCCAAAAACATATTTCTTTGGATTCAACCTGAGGTTATACTGATGTATTACAACTGTCCAATGAACCCTCTAACCTCTTTCTCATTTTTTGGTGCAAGCATTTCTTTGATCACTCTCACTTTATCCAAATCCACCTCTATGCCTCTCTGGCTAATAATATGCCTCAGTAGCTTTTCAAAGGTTACCCCAAAAATACATTTCCTCGGATTTAACCAGAGGTTGTACTTTTCAACTCTTGCCAAGAACTTGTCTAGGGCCTCGAATTTCCCTTCTCTAGTTGGAGACTTGACCATAATGTCATCCACGTACACCTCTATCTCTTTATGGACCATATCATACAACAAAGTTGTAGCCATCCTTTGATAAGTAGCTCCTGCATTTTTCAACCTAAATGGCATGATTGTATAATAATAAACACCCCATTCAATGATGAAAGAAGTTTTCAACTTGTTAATCACTGTCATCATAATCTGATTGTATCCTGAGAAGCCATCCATAAAGGAGTATATAGCACTGGAAGTTATACTATTGACTAAATTGTCAATATATGATAAAGGAAAATCATCTTTTGGACAAGCCTTATTCAGATCCCTATAGTCTATGCACATTCTGACTCTCCCATCCTTCTTAATAACCAAAACTATATTGGCTAGCCACTAGGTGTCATCTACCACTTCCAAGAACTTTACTTTCAACTATTTTTCCACTTCTTTGTTAATAAAAAGAGCTCATTCTGGTCTTAATCTTCTCTTCTTATATTTTATCAGTGTGACATAAGAATATATGGGGATCCTATACTCAGCAATCTCACTATCAATCCAGGCATATTCTTTTAGCCCCAAGCAAATACTTTTTGTTTTCTTCTTAATATTTCTTTCATTTTTCCTATTTCATTAGGAGTTAAGTCATAAGCAATTAACATATTTTTAGTGTTAGTATAGATGTGCCCTAGTGCCATTTCTTATAATATAAATGACATTGTACTTTTATCCTTATGGCAATATAATATTCATTTAGAAGTGTTTGTTTATTTAAGTGTTTACCCTTTAACATATTGTTAAATGACTTTATTATCAAGTGTTGATAATATGAATGATAAATTCATTTAGTACGTATATTATAAAATGTTCATGGTCATTGGATTAATAAATGGGTCGTATTAATCCGTAGACTATCACCTTTGTCTATTTTTCTTGATCAATATATAATATCAATAGTGGGAGGTAGTGAGTCTCATGCTACTTGATATGAGATATCAGAATAGACATTTGGACACTCATGTGATGGGTGGATCGAATAGTGACATAAGATAAGTGGTTATATGGAAATTCACTTTAGTCAACAATCACTATCTTGGACATAATGGGCATATGGTCCTTTGACTTGAGGTGACACGGTCATCCACATATGGTTGATTAGAGTTTGTTACCGCTTATATACTTGTGCTAGCCACGTATGGGTATATGGCGTGTGGTAGCTCTAATTGGTTCTATGTAGGGATGAGTGATCGGCCAAGATGGAATTCATTACCTAGAGTGAATCAGGATAAGATCTTATGTTATCTAAGTTGTTCTTGATGAAAAATTACCTAGCCAGGTCAAACATGACTTAACCGAAAAGAGTTTCAGTGCTAGAAAGTGTTTCTAGTAGAAGTCATGATTTATCGAGAATTGAACTAAAGATGAGGCCATATGATTGAAGCAATTGGAATTTGACTGACCATGACTCTAGCCAATGTCAGGATCTTAAAATGAAGGTACATTAAGTGCACGGTAATTATGTTTTATGGTTCTTGTGAATCTACGGATAACATTCATTTCCAATTGGGTAGTCATGATATCTATGCTGGGGGTCACTCACGACTTATGGAAACTAAATATGATTAATTAGGATTTTCATATTTAGCTTGGAAAGAGTTTCCAATAATATTAAGAGTTAACATTATGTTTTTCCATTACCATTTGGACTTGAACCTAGTAAGTCACACACATAAGAGTAGCACCGATAAGGATATTTATTAATTTGATTATTAATTAAAGTGTTTAATTAATTAATTAAATTAATTAAATTGGATTTTCACTTGTACAAGGATCTAGCATATCCCAAAATTTAATTCAAAGGTTAGGACTATTAAATATTAATTTGGACTTAATTTAATATATGATATTAAGTTTAAGGACCAAATTGATATTTGCCACCAATATTAGTTTAGATATGGACCATGAGATGGGCCATGTATATATAGTTTAATGGATGATGCATGGGCTTGGACAATTAGGTGTATTATTAATATAGGCCTTCTTTAAGTGTTAAATAAAGCCTATAAGACTAATTAGTGGATGTTGTAGAGATGGGCTCATTTAAGAGTTAAATGAGCCTAAAGCCCACTTACTAAAGGAGGTGCCATATAAGCATGACCATGTGATAATAATGCTTGCATGGTGGCCACCTAAGCATAGCTTTACATACAATGTGATTGCATGGTTGACAACATGGAGATGTGTCATCAGCATGCACCTTAAGTTAGTGGCCAATCTCTACATGCATGAGTTAGCTTATTTTACGTGAGTAAGCTTATTTTACACTCAAAGTGAAAAAGTAAGCACATGCATGAGATTGCTTATCCTACACTCAAGCTTGAGTTAGTAGAGAATCTCTACACATGCTAATTAGTCTCTTACATACACACGCCATATTAGTGGATATTCTCTACATTTAACAATTGACTTACCACTTACATTGGAGAGAAAAAAACACTAAAAGAAAAATAAGAGTTGACTCTTCTTCTTCATCTTTCTTCTAAGTGTTATGAGTGTGTCAGTAAGAGATATAAGAGTTGTGTTTCTTCATAAGTCCATTGTCATAATCCTTTATACAAGAGTTGTGCAAGAGAATTCCTACATCATCCAAGTAAGGAAAGGAACTCTAGCAAGCTTTCGGAACTATCAAGGAGGAGCTTATGGGTAGAGGCCCATTAAAGCTTGGAGTCATTTCGGTGCTACTTGTGTGTTTCAAGCTAGAGGCTTCACACTTAGGGAGTTAGGAGCTTGTAGATTTACATAAACCATTTCCTAAAGCCCATCAAGTTTCCTACCAACATTTGGAGTTTATAAGTGTTACTAAACTCTAGATATAGGTCTCTTTCCATGCTTTGTGTTTTGGTTGTTTTATGATTCTTTGATTTATGTTATTTATTAAGCATGAAAGTTATTAGTTGTGTAAATTCAATGTGTTATGATCTTGGTGGTTTTGGAATACTTGCCTTCATGTAAGGATTACACACTAGGAAAAATTTTTGAAATTTATCCTAATCGGTTTCGTGCTCACACCATCCTTCCACTCATATTCTGGTGTGTGTAATCGATTCCTTCAAGTGGTATCAAAGCCAAAATCACATAATTTACATGTTAATTGTTATAATAATTACAAGAGTTGTGATTATGCTTGTTGTTAGTTGCAAGAGTTATGACTAAATATGCTTAAAAAATGTAAAATTACTATTCATGTATTGTTCAAAATTATTGTTCATGTTACTGTTCAAAAATTACTATTCATGTATTGTTCAATTTTTTTTATAGACAACATATTTTATTTTTATTTTTATTATTTGTTTGATTTTGCAAATAAATGATTATATATGCAAGAGTTGTATTTTATTAAATATTTGCTTATCATACATGCAAGGAATGATCATGGGCTTAGTTTACATCTTCTAGTTTGTAATAATAATTAATTTTATTATTATTATTTTTATGTAATTAAATGTAGATTACGTAGATTTAGGATGTAATATTTGCCTTGGTATGCCAAGGATTGAATGTAAATTACAAGAGTTGTAATTTGGACTTGAAGTTTTATTCAAGATGGTTGCCCATTCAACCTTTGGTGGCATAAATCATGGTCCATAGAGATGGTGACAAAGGAGTTCATGACTTGAAGGCTTTTCTTGGGCTAGGCCCATTTGTAACATATTTTAAGAGTTAGAATAGGCTTAAGAAAGGCCCATGATCACTCTTTATTTGTGCATCCATTTTGCATGTTCTATGTATATATGTGATATATATATTGTAACATGCTATATGCATATGTGATATGTATATATGAATAGATGTCATGCCATGTATGTATGAGATATATACAATTGAGATTGGCTAATGTGCAAAGTGAGACCTTAATAATTAAAGACCCGAAAATCATCCAAATTAAATTTAGGTCTAGGCTCTCCATTGGAGTAATAACTTACATGGTTTTGGGCTTGTGTATATCGGCTATGGACACATAGGGTGTACATAAGGCCCAAGAGATTCATGTAGTGTTATTGTTAAGCATGAGATGATGTGGGTGTATAGATACACTATAAACCAAGAATGGAAAATAAAAGTCCCTAAGGTTTGTAGTGTTCAAATCCATACATGTCACTGATCCAATGGTGTGGACCTAACTAATGCCAAAGGTCAAGAATGGCAATGTGTACCTGAGGCCCATAACATTAGAAGCTGAATTGATGGAAGCTCACATGAGATGTGATGGATAAGAGTTGTCCACTTAATGAGAACTATTATTCCAAGAATGGCAATGTGTACCTGAGGAATATTAGTGGCCCATTAAGAATTCCATCACCCACTAAAAATCCATCCAATAAGGGATTTTCATTTCCTACTTTGGAAGTGTAGGATTTACCAAGTTAGTGGGAGGCCATTGTGATTAAAGACCAAATCAAATGGTAAAATAACAATGTCATATAACTAATTAATCTTGTTACCTTTTGTAGAAACTTGATAATATGAGATCATCAAACCCACTCGCGATTATACTCGACTAACATAGGCTCACGGGCCCTAATTTCATAGATTGGCTAAGGAATTTAAAAGTTGTTTTATCTTTTAAAAAGATGCTTTATGTATTAGAACAATGCCCACTCGGACCACTTCTCCAAAATTCTTCCCAAGAGGAGCAAATCACTCTTGATAAATGGAAAGATGATGATATACAAGCACATTGCATCATAGGGGCTTCCATAAGCACTGAAATCCATCGGCAACATGAGAAGTACACTAGTGCAAAGGAAATCCTACTTCACCTACAAGAGTTGTTTGGTGAGCAAAGTAGGACCGCTAGATATGAGATATCTAAGTGGCTTTTCCATGCTAGGATGAGGGAGGGCGAGGAAGTGGGAGCCCATGTGAACTCCATGATTAGATCAATGGAGGAGCTAGAAAGTCTAGATTTCACAATGGACTTCCACCTCCAAGTGGATTTGATCCTTCAATCCCTTCCCAAATCTTTTGGGCAAACCATTGCCAACTTCCATATGAATAAGATAGAGTGCACTCTTGCAGAGCTTTTGAACATGCTCGTAATGGCCTAAAAAACTATCTTAGAGAGTAAAGGGAAAGAGGTTGCACTTATTACCATTTCTAGTGGGACTAAGAAGAAAGGCAATAAGAAAAAGAAAGGCAAGACAAGTGTTGTTAAGCCCATGGGTGGCATAGCCAAGAATAAGGGCAAGACCATTATGAGGGAAGATCAAGGTAAGGGAAAGTGTTTCCATTGCCAAGGTGAAGGAAATTAGAAAAGGAATTGTCTTAAGTTCCTTGAGTCTCTTAAGATAAAAGGAAAGGGAAAACAAGGAGAAGGTGAGACTTTCTTTAGTTTATTAGCTTCTAAATGTTGTAAGAGCTCATCTAATGCATGGTATTAGATACCGGTGCAAGTTCTCACATTTGTTTATCCTTGCAGGATCTAGCAAATGAGAGAAGGTTGAGGCCCAATAAAGTGACCCTAAAGCTAGGAAATGGAGCAAGTTTTGCGACTAAGGCTAGAGGATCAACTTTAATTGATTTATATAATCATATTTTGTTATTGGATGATGTATTGTATGTGCCTAATGCCTATAAAAACATTATCTCTATTTCTAGTTTAACTAGAAAGGGTTATGAATTCCACTTTTGTAGAGATGTATATAAGATTCATTTTGGAAATGAATTGGTTGGCATGGGTTATTTAATACATGGTTTATATTATATTGATAATATGTCCAGTAACAATGAGCCTCAGACTAATGTGAGTGATATGAATGCAATGCTAATTAAAAATGCCTTTAACTCCAAATATCTGTGGCACGTGAGATTATGTCACATTGCGGAGGATAGGATCACGAAGTTAGAAAGGATAGGAATCTTGAGTAATCTTGAATCTGCATCTGATTTAGCTTGTGAGGCTTGTCTTTAAGGCAAGATGAATATATCACCATTTATTAGACAAATGGCAAGAGCCAAAGATGTGTTGGAATTCATACATAGTGATGTATGTGGACCATTTAGTGTAATGGTTAGAGGTGGTTTCTACTACTTTATAACCTTTATAGATAATCTATTAATGTATGGGCATTTATTTCTTATAAAGAACGAAAGTGAATCCTTTGACAAAAGTTTAAGGAGTTCAAAGCCCAAGTAGAAAACCAAACGGGGAAAGTATTAAGACTCTAATATCGGATCGAGGAGGTGAATACTTGAGTATCGAGTTCATTGAGTTCCTTAAGGAAGCATTGCATCACAACTCACACCTCCTGGAACACCTCAATTAAATGGTGTGTCCAGGAGGTGAAATCGTACTTTATTGGATATGGTATGTTCTATGATAAGCTACATCGATCTCCCTATATCACTTTAGGGTTTTGCACTCCAAACGGCCTCCTACATCCTTAATCGAGTTCCATTCAAGTCCATTTCTGCCACACCATATGAGATATGGAATGGTAAGGATCCAAGTCTTAAACATGTTAAGATTTGGGGGTGCCCAGCTTTTATTAAAAAGCTAAAATCAAATAAGTTGGATGTAAAATCAATTAAAGGAAGGTTTATTCGATATCCTAAAGAAAACTTAGGATATTGCTTTTATCTTCCTACTAAACAAGTTGTTATTGTAAGCAGAGGTGATATATTCCTTGAGAAATAGTTTCTTAAGTGTCACGACCCAAAACAGGGGCCATGACTGGCGCTAGGGAACGGGAATTCTTTTGAATCCAGAACCCGTAGCAAGCCTAAAATAAAATAAAACATGCAATAGAAATAATAACAACACATTTAAGTAAAATATTATGCAGCGGAATAAAATCATAAATATAAAAATAATAATCCACCATGGAATTTAAATCAAATTCTCATCTCATATATAAATAAATAAACTCTTTTAATACAAATCCAGTTCAAATTCTTAAAATAAATAACTCTTACAAATATAATACAACAATCTCACAGTTAACCATAACTACTGCAGTGTCTAGATCATAAAATAAAACTCAAGTGAGCAGTTTACATAAAGAAGTCGGGACGAAAGAAATCCGACGTACAGGCCTGCTACTGAGGTCTGAAGATGATGACTCTCTTGAAAAATAGTCAACGGAGGGAAGTCAGACCTCACTGAGTGAATTACTATAATATATATACATGCATACTAAATGCCAATGCACACAGTCAAAAGTATATATAATATGTATGTATACAAGCAACTACACACAAATGTAATAAAAATCATTTTATATGTTTTTATTGAAAATCACAGTTTATGAAGGATCGAATAGAACCCTAGAAAATCGGAACCTCAAAACAGTGTTAGACAACACTCTAGCCATACAGGCTCACTTATTCCAATATAATCACTTGATCCATTTGGACAGTAGACTGACCCCGAGACACTGAGTCAACCGAGCTCCAGCAGTCTGACTGTCAGTGTGATTGGTCCCGAGATACTTGGTCAACCGCGCTCCAGCAATCACACTCCCAAATCATATCACACATTAGATAAATCAAATCCAATCAATATCCACAAATGGTTAGTAGTATAGCCTAAATGCTATAAGCGTACCGGTACATACTCGGTCCTAGTGCTGCCCACTAAGTAGCACGTTCTATTGATATCCTTCATTGAAATATAAAGCATACATTCATAAAAATAAATGATGCATGAATTTAAATATAATAGCAACAATAACCATATATATACTAGAAATATACCAAAAGTAAACCAGGTATATTTTGAGTATATATACGTTAAATAAATCCAGTTAAATTACAAAATAAACTAGAAATGTATTTGAAAACATTTTAAACATAGTTCACTAATAAAACATGCATATAGTTTAAAATATACCAATAATAAACCAAAAATAAACCAAAAGTAAACTAAAAATAAACTTAAATACTAATTGAATTATTTATGCATAATTAATCGAAATAAAACATACAATTCTAAATCATGCACCTTAAAGCATATATATATAGAATAGTAACTCACAATTAGTGCGCTCCTCGAGATGGGTCCGACGAGCCTGGTCCACTAGGCCTCGGTCTCAGTGCAACTAAACAAACAATAATAACAGACATCAAAATAAACCTAACAGAAAATCCTAGAAACTCGATCTAGAATATTAGTCACAGAATCAGAATTAGGGTTCGACCGGACATCACGTTTTACGAGAATTCTACCAAAAATTCGACGGAACCTCCCATGTAAAATGGACATCTCTCTACTCAAAGAGTAGAGCCGGCCCTGCAAAGAAACATACTTCGAAAAAATAAACACAAAACACAACCAAAATCCCTCAGTCGAACTCCAAACTACAAATCACCGACCGAGGTCCACAATTCACAAAACAATATAAAAATACCAAAAATACCCTTATATCATAGAAATATATTTAATAAGTAGAAATTACGTAATTAATCCTAAAACACAGTAAAAACCGATAAAACTCATTTATTTAGAAAAATCGTATATTATATATATAATTTGAAAATAATTCACGAAAAATAGTTTTAATTAATTAAAAATACTAAATAATTTGTAGAAATCATTTTTATACCTTAAATAACTATTAAAACCAATTTAATTATATTTTTAGTCAATTTAGAGTAAAATTACCAAAATACCCCTATATATATAAATATATTAAAATTACTCCTAAAATTCACCAAAAATAATATAATTGCACAAAATTAAGTTTCTCAACATATTTATCAATAATATCAATAATTAAACTCAATTAACTAAGTAATTTCAATTAAAAACATAATTAACCCTATTTTCTCAAAATTACATAAATTAATTAAATTCAAAATAAATACATAAAAATTCATAAAAATTCCAAATAAATTTCTATAATTCATTTCAAAACCTATATTTATCATAAAACACAATTTCATAATTTATTTAATTAATTTTTGAAAATTAGAAAATAATAATAAAATATTCAAAAATCAAAATAATTTTCAAAAATTCACACATGTAGATTAAGCTAAGGGGAACAACATTTGTTAAGGAATTTTTCATGAATCATAAAGAAAAGCTAAAAAAAAAATTCAAAAATTCAATATGGCCGAAATTGAAAAATCGAGAAACAGAAAAATTGAGGGAGTTAGAGCTCAAACCGAAGCTTGAATCAAGATCACTGAAGCTTGAGGAGCTCAAGGACACCAAAAACGTGAAGAATAATGGCCGGAGGAGGAAGAACGGCGTGAAGCTTGAGTTTCAGCAACTCAATCTATTTCTGGCCAAACTCGACGGGAAAGGAAGCTGTTGGCGGCGGGGAATGGCTGAGGACGAAGGTGGCACGCCGAGAGGCACTCTGAATGGTGACGAATGGAAGTTACAGGCAGTGAAGGTGACGGTCGCGTCCGGAGAAGAAGAAGAGGAGGGAGGGGCACGGATATAAATAAGGTAAAGTTTAATAAATTTGTATATATATATATACTTTATATTATTTTAATATAAAATATTGTATGGAAAATAAATATTCACCACACACATAATTTAATATATTAAGTAATTTATACACTAAAAATAATTAAATAATATTAAAACTAATTAATAAATAATAAAAATACTAGGGTAATTAATTAAACCCTAATTAAATAAATACACATATATATTTTATTTAGTACTTTTAAAAATATATATGAGCTCATGCAAATATGGAAATCTATTTAAAATAATTAGTAATAAATAATCTACGGGTCAATTTCCTCGGAAATGCAAGTCCCGGGAAAATTTTACGTAAAGTGCTTAAAATAACATAAAATAAATAAAATAAATTTTAATTAAATAACAACTCATGAAATATCATAAATATATATATATAAATTATTAACACTGCATATCCCGATGCAGTATTAAAATATTTAAAAAAACACGGGATATTACATTAAGGAAAGTGGCAAAGGAAGGAAGATAATTTTAGATGAGGAATCATCTAAGGAAGCCTAACAAATTGATTTAATGGACATTGATAAACCCAATGAGCCTACTCCAGTTGAGAATGTCATCATACTGACTCTTAAAAGGTCTAATAGGGTATCTCATCCTCCGAAGAGATACGGTTTTCTTCATGATGTGCAAGAGTTGCATGTTCATAAAGAGAATATTCATGATGATTATCCTACTACATATGAAGAAGCTTTATATGATAAAGATTCTTCAAGATGGCTTGAGGTGATAAGAACTGAAATGGATTCCATGTATGCAAACCAAGTCTGGACACTTGTTGATCCTCCTGAGGGTTTTGTACCTATTGGGTGTAAATGGATCTTCAAGAGAAAGATTGGTGCAGACGGGAAGGTAGAGACCTATAAAGCTAGGCTTATAGCGAAAGGGTTTTGCTAAAGGCAAGGGGTTGACTATGAGGAGAACTTCTCACAGTAGCTATACTTAAATCCATTCGAATTCTTCTTGTGATAGCCGCACACTATGATTATGAGGTTTGGCAAATGGATGTCAAGACTGCCTTCCTTAATGGCCATGTTGAGGAAGACATTTTCATGGAGCAACCTAAGGGTTTTGAATATAAGGAAAGCTCAAAGTGTGCAAGCTTAATAGATTGATATATGGTCTAAAGCAAGCTTCAAGGAGTTGGAATCATCATTTTGATGAGGCTATCCGTTCTTATAGTTTCATTAAGAATGAGGATGAGCCATGTGTTTACAAGAAGGTTAGTGGGAGTCAGCTTACTTTCCTAGTCTTGTATATGGATGATATTCTTCTCATTAGTAATGATGTTGGTATGATGACCTTAATGAAAGTATGGTTTTCTAAAACCTTCTTGATGAAAGACTTAGGGGAAGCTACCTATATTCTCAGGATTCGAGTCTATAGAGATAGATAAAAGAGAATGATAGGTTTATCCCAATGTCTTTACTTGGAAAAAGTGCTGAAGAGGTTTAACATGCTTGATTCCAAGAGGGGATTTTTACCTTTTAGGCATGGTATCCACCTATCCAAGGAGATGTTGCCCAAGACACCCAAGGACATGGCGAAAATGGCCAAGGTTCCTTATGCTTCAGCTCTAGGAATGTATGCTATGTTGTGTACTAGGCCGGACATGCTTATACTATTAGTGTGACTAGTAGGTTTCAATCTAACCCAGGCTTGGAGCATTGGGTGGTAGTTAAGGCTATCCTTAAGTACTTAAGAAGGATTAAGGATTTAGTCTTGACTTATGAAGGAGGTGACTTACAGCTTACAGGTTTCACAGACACTGATTTTCAGTTAAATGTGGATGATAGAAAGTTTATCTCTAGGTTTGTCTTTACTTATAATGGAGGTGCAGTGAGCTGGAAGAGTTTCAAGCAAAGTATCATTATTAATTCCACTACAGAGGCCGAGTATATAGCCGCATCGAATGCTACTAAGGAAGCTATTTGGTTTCAAAATTTTATCACCGAACTAGGAGTTGTTCCTTCCATTGAGTCAGCAGTTCCTCTCTTTTGCGGTAACAATGAAGCCATTACTTTGGCAAAAGAACCGAAGTCTCACCAGAAATCCAAACATATAAAAAGGTGCTATCATATTATCAGAGTACTTATTGGAAAGGGCAATGCGCTTGTGTAAAAGGTAGCTTTAGCTAATAATGTGGTTGATCCACTGACTAAGGCGCTTATTCAGCTATAGTTAGACCATCCTCTTAAGAAGATGGGCCTTAGATATTGTAGTGAATGGAGCTAGTACAAGTGGGAGATTGTTACTATAGATGTGCCCTAGTGCCATTTCTTGTAATATAAATGACATTGTACTTTTATCCCTATGGCAATATAATATTCATTTAGATAAAGTGTTTATTTATTTAAGTGTTTACCCTTTAACATATTATTAAATGACTTTATTATCAAGTGTTGATAATATGAATGATAAATTCATTTAGTACGTATGTTATAAAATGTTCATAGTCATTGGATTAATAAATGGGTCATATTAATTCATAGACTATCACCTCTATCTATTTTCCTTGATCGGTATATGATATCGATAGTGGGAGGTAGTGAGTCTCATGCTACTTGATATTAGATATCAGAATACACATTTGGATACTCATGTGATGGGTGGATCGAACAGTGACGTAAGATAAGTGGTTGTGTGGAAATTCACTTTAGTCAATAATCACTATCTTGGACATAATGGTGCATATGGTCCTTTAACTTGAGGTGAGACAGTCATCCACATATGGTTGATTAGAGTTTGTTACCACTTACATACTTGTGCTAGCCACGTATAGGTATATGGTGTGTGGTGGCTCTAGTCGGTTCTATGTAGGGATGAGTGATCGACCAAGATGGAATTCATTACCTTAAGTGAACCATGATAAGATCCTATGCTATCTAAGTTATTCTCGATGAATGATTACCTGGCCAGGTCAAACATGACTTACCCAAAAAGAGTTTCGATGCTAGAAAGTGTTTCTAATAGAAGTCATGTTTTATCGAGAATTAAACTGAAGATGAGGCCATATGATTAAGGCAATTAGAGTTTGACTAACCATGACTCTAGCCAATGTTGGGATCTTAAAATGAAGGGACATTGAGTGCACGGTAATTATGTTCTATGGTTCTTGTGAATCTACGGATAGCATTCATTTCCAATTAGGTAGTCGTGACATCTATACTGGGGGTCACTCATGACTTATGGAAACTAAATGTGATTAATTAGGATTTTCACATTTAGCTTGGAAAGAGTTTCCAATAATATTAAAAGTTAATATTATTTATTTCCATTACCATTTGGACTTGAACTTAGTAAGTCACACACATAAGAGTAGCACCGATAATGATATTTGTTAATTTGATTATTAATTAAAATGTTTAATTAATTAATTAAATTAATTGATTTGGATTTTTGCTTGTGCGGGTATCTAGCATATCCTAAAATCTAATTCAAAGGTTAGGACTATTAAATATTAATTTGGACTTAATTTAATATATGATATTAAGTTTAAGGACCAAATTGATATTTGCCACCAATATTAGTTTGGATATGGACCATGAGATGGACCATGTATATATAGTTTAATGGATGATGCATGGGCTTGGACAATTAGGTGTATTATTAATATAGGCCTTCTTTAAGTGTTAAATAAAGCCTATAAGACTAATTAGTGGATGTTGTAGAGATGGGCTTATTTAAGAGTTAAATAAGCCTAAAGCCCACTTACTAAAGGAGGTGCCACATAAGCATGACCATATGATGATCATGCTTGCATGGTGGCCACCTAAGCATAACTTTACATGCAATGTGATTGCATGGTTGACAATATGGAGATGTGTCATAAGCATGCACTTTAAGTTAGTGGTCAATCTCTACATGCATGAGTTAGCTTATTTTACACTCAAAGTGAAAAAGTAAGCACATGCATGAGATTGCTTATCCTACACTCAAGCTTAAGTCAATAGAGAGACTCTACACATGTTAATTAGTCTCTTACATACACACGCCATGTTAGTGGATATTCTCTACACTTAACAATTTACTTACCACTTACATTAGAGAGAAAAAACACTAAGAGAAAAATAAGAGTTGAGTCTTCTTCTTCATCTTTCTTCTAAGTGTTGTGAGTGTGAGTAAGAGATACAAGAGTTGTGTTTCTTCATAAGTCCATTGTCATCATCCTTTATACAAGAGTTGTGCAAGAGAAGTCTTATATCATCCAAGCAAGGAAAGGAACTCTAGCAAGCTTTTGGATCACTATCAAGGAGTAGCTTATAGGTAGAGGTACATCAAATCTTGGAGTCATTTTGGTGCTACTTGTGTGTTTCAAGCTAGAGGCTTCACACTTAGGATGCTAGGAGCTTGTAGATTTGCATCAACTATTTCCTAAAGCCTATCGAGCATCCTACTAACATTTTGTAAGTGTTACAAAACTCTAGATATAAGTCTCTTGCCATGCTTTGTGTTTTGGTTATTTTATGATTCTTTGATTTATGTTGTCTATTAAGCATGCAAGTTATTAGTTGTGTAAATTAAATGTGTTGTGATCTTGGTGGTTTTGGAATACTTGCCTTCATGCAAGGATTACACACTAGGAAAAAATTTTGAAATTTATCCTAACCGGTTTTATGCTCACACCACGCTTTTGCTCATATTTTGGTATGTGTAATTGATTCCTTCATTTAGGATCATCACATGTGCCTAGATTAAATGATTCAATTTACGCTGAATTAATGTCAAACATATGCATGAATGATCATCATAAACAGAATAACCATTAGGAAAAACATCGCACAAATAAGTAAAGTCGGACCTTATCGTATTAACTTTAGAAAAGAAAATGTCATCATTTTCAAATAAGTTAGAAAGAGAAATTTCAAGGTCATCATAGAAAATATCCATTATTATAACCCAACATTTTAAATTATTAAATTTAATTTGGGATATGCAGTGTTAATAATATTTTAAATTTTTATATATTATAATTATCATGTGTAATTTAATTTTAGTGTGTATATAATTATTTATTTATTTATTAGTATTGTTATTGTTATTGTTATTGTTGTGAATAGTATTAATTTATTTTATTTTAAATATTTTATTATGTAGAGGAATTAAATTGGAAGTGAGTATTATTTAAAAGTATTATTGTTAGTACTATTATTATTATTATTATTATTATTATTATTGTTATTATTATTATTATTATTATTATTATTATTATTATTATTATTATTATTATTATTATTATTATTATATGTGTGGGAATTTTCATTTTTTCCTATTTTTTAAAAACAAACAGGACCTATATTTTTTTTGGGTTTTCTCTCTCCCCTCCTTTCTTTTTTTTCTTTTCCTTTTTTCTTTTTATTCTTCTTCCTTCCTTCCTATGCGATTTGCAAACCTACCATGTGCCTCTGCGAGCTGCCACAGACCACCACCCAAGCTCCATCTCCTTCTTCCTTCACCTTCCCACCATCGTCCGCCTGCCTTTCCTCCCCATTTCCAGCACGATACAGTGTAGGCAGCAGCAGCTTGCAGGATTTGCCAGCGACATTTCCAGCATTTTCAGCTCGTGTTGCTAGACTCAATCAACTCCTCTTGCAAGCTTGTTTTCAGCTTGGTTCAAGCTAGAAACGTCCGGTAATCTATATATCTTCAAGTTTTAGTTTAGATCAACTTTGGTTTTTCAAATTTTTGAGCTTGATTTCCTATGATTCAGGCTTGATGCCTTTAGAAATGTTGTTTTGTGAAGCTTAAGCAATTCAAATATATTTTTGTTTAATTTTTCTGATTTATTTTGATTTTTAGGTGTTTTGGTTTCCGGCAAGTCACTATTCCAATAACTCTTGCCGGAAAACTTTTATATTTTTAATAAATTTTTTAGATTATTTGGATTATAGTTTGTGAAGGAAGTATATAGAAATTGTAATCCGATTATTTATTACGAATTTTCAAAGGTTTATGTAAAAAATTAATATAAATTAGCAAATTTGGTGTTTTAATTGAAATTATTGTTAATTAGTATGTTTTGAATAATTTTGGAATAATAAATAGTATTAAAATAATTTTTACAAATTATTTACTATTTTTAACTAATTAATAATAATTTCCGGAAATATATTCAAATAATAATTTTATTTATTGTTTTTGTGATTAAATGAATTTTTAACTATTTTTATTACATATTTGAACTATTTAAATAATTATTTGTGAATTTTACTATTTAATTTCAAATAATTGAAAAAAATGGATTTTTATTAATATTATATAAATTATTTGAGATTTATTAACTAATTTGAAAAATAATTATTTTTTAGGTATTTCTTATTTAAATAACTCGAATTGATGTATTTTATTGATTTTTATGGATTTTAATGATTTTAATATATTATTATTAAATTGTTGGTTGTTGTGTATTTTGGTTCTCAGTTAGGCGAATTGTGAAGTTCGGGGACCCAACCCGAGAAGTTGTGCATTTATGATATTTGAAGTGTGTTTGCTTGCAGGATCGGCTCTATTTTTTGTAGAGAGACGTATGTTTTACAGAGGAGACTTTACCAAATTTTTTATAGAATTCTCGTAAAACTTGACGTCGGGTCAATCTTGAGTTTTTGAATTGTGGTCGAGTCGCATCCTAGATCGAGTCACTCTTTAGAATTTTGAGAAGTATAAATTAGGTATTCAATTCTAATATATGATTATTCACTTATTTTCTATAATCGCACCGAGACTGATACCTACTGGACCAGGCCAGTCTACTCGATTTAGAGGAGCACACAACTGTGAGTTATTATTTTGTATATGTATTGCGTGTAGAATACATAATTATGAGCATCCATGTTTTCATAATTTATTTAAACATGAATTATTTTACCAAATGATTATGTATATGTTGGTATACTTTTGGTATATATGTGACATAAATGCTTAGTATATTTTTAGTATATATTCGGTATATTTTTTGTATACAATTGGTATATATTCCATATATGCTTGGTATATTTTTGGTATATAAATGGTATATTTCTTAAAAATTGATGCTATCAAGTTTAAATTATGCATTTTAATATTTTAAATAAGTATACGATTTATTTGAAGGATAGCAATAGAGTGTGCTACCTAGTGGGCTGCACTAGGACTGTGTACGTACCAGTGCGTTAGATTTTAGGGTTGAAATTATTTAATATGAGACTTGATTATTCGATTATTGAGAATTGTAGTGAGAGAGTAGTGTGATTATGGGAGCTTGGTTGACCTAGTATCTTGAGGCCAATCATACTAATAGTGAGACTACGAGACCTCAGTTAACTCAACGTCTCGAGGCCAGTCTATTGTCCAAAAATGGAAAAAAGAATTATTTTGGAATTAAGTAAGCATGTTGGCTAGTGAGACTTAATGATTGAGGTTGCATAATATTTTAGGGTTCTACTTCACTCAAATAAATTTTTCTGAATTTATTATTATATAAAAATGGATTTTGGCATCTGTGTGAAATGCATGTATATGTATACTATTATACTAATTTTTTACTGTTTATGACTTTAGGTTGCATATATATATATTATAATAATTCACTCAATGAGGTCTAACTCCTCTCAATATTTTTTTTACAGGATCTTCTTCTTCTTCAGACCTCCCCCATAATAATATTCGCTGGACTCTTTCCTCCTCAACTGATTTATGTAAATATTGAACTATTGTTGTTTTCTTGTATTTTAGTAATCATTGCAGTAGTAGTGTTATTGTATTGTAGCATGTTGTATTATTAGAAATCTTGTACCTGAATATTGTTTGAAGATATTTTTATTATGTTATAAAATAAAGATTTGCTTTTATACTAAATAAAGTTTTAATTTTGGCATATTTTTATATTATTATTGTATGTGTTTTTATTTTTAAGGCTTGCTATGGGTTCTGGATTTAAAAAAATTCCTGTTCCTTAGCGCCAGTCATGACTCCTCGGTTTGGGTCGTGATAAAGTTGGTATCAGAGCCCTAGGTTATTAGTGTTGTGGACTTAGGTTATCAAAGTCATGTTTTTTTTTGAAATTATTGTAGTAAATTAGGTTTAATCATGTCTTTGATAAGTCTTTGTTGCTTTTAGAATTCTGTGTAACCATTAGGGTGTCTGTTTGTTGTTTGTTATTGTCCATTTTATCTAAATCTCATTAGTTTTATCTTTTCAAAATGAGGAGGCGAGTGCGTGTTGCTCCATTAGTCATTGAGGTCGAGGATGATGAGCCCTTTCAGGATGAGGTTTTACCTTCAGAGCCACTAACCAGGTGTAGAGGTAGACCTCAATGAGCGACAGGTCACTGTAGGTAGAAAGGGCTACAGGATGAGGAACCTGTAAAGCTAGAGTTCGAGGAAGCTGCTTACCTCCAACCACACTACAGATGTGGCCTGTTTATCAACAGGGTATGTCTGACCCTGAGGCAACGTTGTTCTATTCCAAAATCAACAGGATATCATTTAATAAGACTATAGATCCTTTGGATTTTCTGTATACTATTGAGATGAGGACTCGGACTACTCATACCGAGTATCAGTGGATCATGACAGTTGAGCTGTCTGGTGAGGAACCAACCCTAGATTGGTTCGTTCAGGTCATCAAGCTGCACATAACGACACTTACCTAGGCTCAGTTTTGAGAAAAATTCATGAGACATTTTTATCCAAAGCCTATGTGGATGAGTTACAGACTTTAGCTGACGAGTATTACCAAAGGTGACATATCAGTAAAAGACTATACCAGAGAATTCCTCAGACTGGGTCGGTATGCAGAGGACCTGATGATAGATCAGTGTTTCGCAGTTACAACATACGTTACTGGATTGGGTTCTACATTCGCTAGAATGCCTACTGTAGGCCTTACTCTTGAGTCTGTGATAGAGTTAGCCAAGGAGATAAAGCTCAGACTGGTTAGGCAAGGGGTTATGCCTAATTATTATCAGTACAGACAGGAGGATTATAGAGTACTAAGTACACCACTTTTTGCATTGGCTCTAGCAGTCCTCAGAGAGGATCCTATCAGTGAAGCCAGAGACCTTAACAGAGAGTCCATAGAAGTAGCAGACATGGTCGTGGTGGACCGCATAGACCTATCAAATTCGATTATAGAGCTACCAGTAGTAGCAGTGGTCAGAGTTTGCGTTATGGCAACACAAGATTAGCAGCCAGTGCTTGTCAAATGTATGGGAGAGTCCATCAGGGACCATGCTACATGACTCCTAAAGCTTTTTTTCGATATGGACAAATAGGACATTTTTCCAAAGGGTGTCCATATTCTAGCTATCAGCGGTAATTTTGCAGTAGTCTATTTCTAGTTCAGTTCCAGCTCTTTATCAGTTGCCTCCAGCTCAGTATTCGAGTACGACACAGATTGTTGCCCAGTAGGGGCATGGTAGAGGTAGTAGAGGAGGTGTCAGGGGTTTTGGTCAAGCTTCCACCAGCTAGTAGGGAGGTCAAGGTCAGGCCAAAGTTTTCACCCTCACTCAGTAGGATGCTCAGGCATCCAACGCCGTTGTTTTCACCCTCACTTAGTAGGATCCTAGAGTTTTGATTAATCCAGGTGCCACACATTCTTTTATGTCCCCTATTTTTACTTTGAAGTCATGTTGGCAAGCTTCAAGGATGGCATTTCCTTTATCTGTCACCACTCCTCTAAGCGATTCATTAGACATCGACATGGTTCTTTCTGGTTGTCTGCTGTTAGTTAGAGGTAAAGAATTGCCAGTGGAATTGGTGTTGTTGAATATAATGGAGTTTGATGTGATCCTTGGTATGGATTGGTTATGTCAGCACTATGCCATTATGGATTGTCGGAGTAAAGAGGTGATTTTTAGAATTTCGGATGAAGAAGAGTTTAAGTTTATGGGTGATAAGAGTTCTGCACTTCAGAATCTCATTTCCACTATTACGGCTAGGAAGATGTTAAGGAAAGGCTGTCAGGGATACTTGGCACTAGTCAAGGATACTTCAATGGAGAAGTTATCTCTCACAGATGTTTTAATTGCTTGTGAGTTTCCTGACATTTTTCCTGAGGAGTTACCAAGTTTACCACCTCATTGAGAGATCAAATTCTATATAGATATGGTCCCAGGTACAACTCCTATTTTGATGTCGCCCTATAGAATGGTTCCTGCAGAGTTAAAGGAATTAAAAGAGCAATTGCAAGACTTATTGGATAAAAGTTTCATTATACCCAGTGTTTCTCCTTGGGGTGCACCAGTCCTATTTATGAAGAAGAAGAATGGTACACTGAGATTGTGCATTGATTACTGAGAGCTTAATAAGGTGACAATGAAGAATAAGTATCCTCTTCTGAGGATAGATGATCTGTTTGATCAACTTCAAGGTGCATAGTTTTTTTCCAAGGTTGACATAAGGTTGGGTTATCATAAGGTTGTGGATCAGTGAAGTCAATGTTCCTAAAACGGCATTCCACACTGGAAACGGTCACTATAAGTTTATGATGATGTCTTTCGGGTTGACTAATGCACCAGCTACTTTTTTGGATTTAATGAATAGGGTATTCAGACTGTTTATGGATCAGTTTATGGTAGTCTTCATTGATGATATACTATTGTATTCAAAGAGTGTGGAAAAGCACATATATCACTTGAGGATAGTACTACAGACACCGAGAGAACATTAGCTTTATGCTAAATTCTCAAAGTGTGACTTCTGGTTAAAGAGTGTTGCATTCCTTGGACACATGGTGTCTAAAGATGGTATTCAAGTTGATTCACAGAAGATTAAGGCAGTGTCTGAGTGGCCCAGACCGACATCAATCACAGAGATTCAAAGTTTCTTGGGTTTGGCTGGGTATGATAGGAGGTTTATATAGGATTTCTTAAGAATTGTAGCTCCTATGACTTGCCTAACTCATAAGAATGTGAAGTTTGTCTAGTCAGATGCTTATGAGAATAGTTTTCAGTTACTGAAGGAGAAGTTGACCCCAGCTCTAGTTTTGACTTTACCTAATGGAGTAGACAAGTTCACTGTGTATTGTGATGCCTCCAAAGTCAGCCTAGGTTATGTGTTGATGCAGAATGGTAGGGTGATAGCTTATGCTTCGAGGTAATTGAAAAAGCATGAATATAATTATCCTACTCATGACCTATAGGTGGCTGCAGTGATCTTTGCTCTTAAGATTTAGAGACATTATTTGTACCGGGTGACTTATGAGATTTTCACAAATCACAAAAGCCTAAAGTACATTTTCTAGAAGAGAGATCTGAATTTCAGGTAGAGAAGATGGTTAGAACTCCTAAAGGATTATGACTGCGATATTCTTTATTATCCAGGCAAGGCTAATGTGATAACAAATACCTTGAATAGGAAGTCCTCGGATAGTCTTACTCACATTAGTGTGGAGAGGAGACCTTTGATCCAAGAGTTGCATGAGTTAGTGGATCAAGGTTTGATGATGAAGATTAGCAGATCATGTGGATTACTAGCTCAGTTCAGAGTCATATCAGTATTAAGAGATAGGAGTAAGGTAGCTTAGGGCTAAGATCCTATTCTAGCAGAGCTTAAAGAGAATGTTCATGCAGGGAAGTTCACTGATTTTACACTTGATGATGAAGGCATTTTATGGATCAGTGGTAGATTATATGTTCCTGATGTGGATAATTTGAGAGAGGAGATCCTTAAAGAAGCACATTTTACAACTTATAGTGTACATCCAGGTGTTACTAAGATGTACCACAGCATTCGAGATTTGTACTAGTGGGATGGATTAAAGAAGGATGTAGCCAATTATATTTCCAAGTGATTAACATGTCAGCAGGTGAAAGCTGAGCATTAAAAGCCTTCTGGGAAGCTTCAGTCTCTTCCTATTCCTAAGTTGAAATGAGAGAGAGTTACTATGGATTTTGTGGTAGGGCTACCTTGTTTGAAGGATGGATACGATTCCATCTGGGTAATTATGGATAGGTTAACCAAATAAGCTCACTTCTTACCAGTTAAAAACACTTATTTTGTAGCTAAGTTCGCTAAGTTGTATGTTAAGCATATTGTGTGCCTTCCTAGAGTGCCTGTTTTCATTATATTTGATTAAGGTTCCGTGTTTACCTCTCTATTTTGGTAGAAGTTGCAGGAAGCAATGGGCACTAGGCTTGATTTCAATACTACTTTTCACCTTCAAATAGATGGTTAATCTAAGAGGACAATCCAGACACTTGAGAATATGTTGAGAATATGTGTATTGGATCTTGAAGGTAGCTGGGATGATCATTTGCCACTAGTAGAGTTTGTATGTAATAATAGCTACCATAGCAGTATTGAGATGGTACCATATAAGGCTCTGTATGGAAGAAAAGTGTAGATCCCCTTTGTGTTGGGATGAGATTAGAAAGAGAGTGTTGACTAGACCTGAGATTATTCAGGGTGCAGCTGAGAAGGTTACTGTGATCAGAAGAAGATTAGAAACCGCAGCTAATAGATAGAAGAGCTATACGGATCCGAAGCACAGAGATGTGGAGTTTCAGGTTGGAGACTATGTGTTTCTGAAGGTATCACTGATGAAGGGCACGATGAGATTTGGTAATAAGGGAAAATTAGCATTAAGATATATTAGATCGTTTGAGATTCTGGAAAGAGTGGGCATAGTTGCTTATCGGTTGGCTTTGCCTCCAAATCTATCTCAACTGCATCCAATATTCCATATATCAATGCTGAGGAAGTATATTTCAGACCATTCGCACGTGTTGCAGCCTGAGAGTATGGAAGTAAATGAAGACCTAATGTACAAGGAAGAGCTAATGTACGAGGAAGAGCTAGTCATGATAATGGACAATCAAGTTCATCAGTTGCGTTCGAAGCAGATTTCGATGGTTAAGGTGTTGTGGAGGAGCAACAATGTGGAGTAGCACACATGTGAGACTGAGGTTGAGATGCGAGTAGCCTACCCTTACCTCTTTCCTCGATGAATTCCTATTTTCTGTACTTTTATTTGAAAATTCAAAAATGAATTTTTGTAAAAGGGGAAGATTGTTATAACCCGATATTTTAAATTATTAAATTTAATTTAGGATATACAGTGTTAATAATATTTTAAATTTTTATATATTATAATTATTGTGTGTAATTTAATTTTAGTGTGTATATGATTATTTATTTATTTATTAATATTATTATTGTTATTGTTATGAATAGTATTAATTTATTTTATTTTAAATATTTTATTATGTAGAGGAATTAATTTGGAAGTGAGTATTATTTAAAAGTATTATTATTAGTATTATTATTATTATTACTATGGTTATTATTATTATTATTATTATTATTATTATTATTATTATTATTATTATTATTAAATGTGTGGGAATTTTTGTCATTTCCTTTTTAAAAAAAAAAATAGACATATATTTTTTTTAGGTTTTCTCTCTCCCCTCCTTTCTTTTTTCTTTTCTTTTCCTTTTTTTTTTCTTCTTCTTCTTCCTTCCTGCGCGATTTGCAGGCCCACCATGTGCCTCCGTCAGCCGCAAACCACCACCCAAGCTCTACCTCCCTCTTCCTTCACCTTCTTGCTGTCATCTGCCTGCCTTTCCTCCCCATTTTTGACACGATATAGTGTAGGCATCAGCAGCTTGCAAGATTCACCGATAATGATTCCGGCAGTTTCAGCTCGCATTGTTGGGCTCAATTGACTCCTCTTATTATGAGCAAACTTGTTTTTAGCTCGGTTCAAGCTAGAAACATTCGGTAATCTATATCTCTTCAAGTTTTAGTTTGAGTCAACTTTTGTTTTTCAATTTTTTGAGCTTGATTTCCTATGATTTAGGCTTGATACCTTTTAGAAATGTTGTTGTGTGAAGCTTAAGCTATTCAAATATAATTTTGTTTAATTTTTCTGATTTATTTTGACTTTTTGGTGTTTTGGTTTTTGGCGAGTCACTATTCCAATGATCCTCACTGGAAAACTTTGATATTTTAAATAAATTGTTTAGATTATTTTGATTATAGTTTGTGAAGGAAGTATATGAAAATTATGATCCGATTATTTATTATGAATTTTCAAAGGTTTATGTAAAAAATAAATTTTTGGAAAAATTAATATAAATTAATAAATTTGGTGTTTTAATTGAAATAATTGTTAATTAGTATGTTTTGAATAAATTTGGAATTATAAATAGTATTAAAATAATTTTTACGAATTATTTACTATTTTTAACTAATTAATAATAATTTCTAGAAATATATTAAAATAATAATTTTATTTATTATTTTTGTGATTAAATGAATTTTTAACTATTTTTATTACATATTTGAACTATTTAAATAATTACTTGTGAATTTTACTATTTAATTTCAAATAATTGAAAAAAAGGATTTTTATTAATATTATATAAATTATTTGAGATTTATTAACTAATTTGAAAATAATTAGTTTTTAGGTATTTATTATTTAAATAACTCGAATTGATGTATTTTATTGATTTTTATGGATTTTAATGATTTTTAATAAATTATTATTAAATTGTTAGTTGTTATGTATTTTGGTTCTCAATTGGGCGAATTATGAAGTTTAAGGGCTCAACCGGAGAAGTTGTGCACTTGTGATATTTGAAATGTGTTTGCTTGCAGGATTGATTCTACTTTTAGTAGAGAGACATCTGTTTTACATAGAAGACTCTGTCAAATTTTCAGTTGAATTCTTATAAAATATAATGTCGGATCGATCTTGAGTTTTTGAATTATGGTCAAGTCGTATACTAAATCGAGTCACTCTTTAGAATTCCTAGAAGTATAAAATTAGGTATTCGATTCTAATATATGATTATTCGCTTATTTTCTATAGTTGCGTCGAGACCGAGACCTACTGTACCAGGCCAATCTATTTTGTTTTAAGGAGTGCACAACTGTGAGTTATTATTTTATAAATGCATTGCATATAGAATACATAATTATGAGCACCTACATTTTCATAATGTATTTAAACATGAATTATTTTACCAAATGATTTTGTATATGTTGGTATACTTTTGGTATATATTTGGTATATATGTGACATATATGCTTAGTATATTTTTAGTATATTTTTGGTATATACTTAGCATATATATTTGGTATAAGTTTGGTATACAATTGGTATATATTCCGTATATGCTTGGTATATGAGTGGTATATTTCTTAAAAATGGATGCTATCATGTTTAAATTATGCATTTTATTATTTTAAATAAGTATACGATTTATATGAAGGATAATAGTATAACGTGTTACCTAGTGGGCTGCACTAGAACTGTGTACGTACCAGTGCATTAGATTTTAGGGTTGAAATCATTTGATGTGAGATTTGATTATTCGATTATTGAGAATTATGATAAGAGAGTAGTATGATTGTGAGAGCTCGGTTGACTTAGTGTCTCGGGGCCAATCACACTGACAGTGAGACTACGGGAGCTCGATTGACTTAATGTCTCAGGGCAATCTACTGTCCAAAAATGGAAAAGAGAATTATTTTAGAATTAAATAAGCATGTTGGCTAGTGAAACTTAATAATTGAGGTTGTGTAATATTTTACGGTTCTACTTTGATCCTTCACTCAAATAAATTTTTCTGCATTTATTATTATATAAAAGTGGATTTTAGCATCTATGTGAAATGCATGTATATGTATATTATTGTACTGATGCTTGATTGTATATGACTTTAAGTTGTATGTATATATATTATAATAGTTCACTCAGTGAGGTCTGACTCCCCTCAGTATTTTTTTTACAGGATCTTCTTCTTCTTCTTCTTCTTCTTCTTTAGACCTCCCCCGTAGTACTATTCACCGAAATCTTTCCTCCTCGGCTAATTTGTGTAAATACTGAACTTTTATTTTCTTGTATTTTAGTAATCACTGCAGTAGTGGTGTTATTGTATTGTAGCATGTTGTATTACTAGAAATCTTGCGCCCGAATATTGTATGAAGATATTTTTATTATGTTATAAAATAAAGATTTGCTTTTATATTAAATAAAATTCTAATTCTGAATATTTTTATACTATTATTGTGTATGTTTTTAATTTTAAGGATTGTTACGGGTTCCGGATTCAAAAGAATTCCCATTCCCTAGCGCCGGTCATGATTCCCCAGTTTGGGTCATGACATCTATAATGGAATCAAGAACATAGGATTCAAAGTTGAACTCCTTTTCCTAGTCAGCAACATCCTTCAGCTCCATTGTAGGAATGTCCTCTTCTGATTCTAGAGTCAGTACCAATTCCTCCACTATCGACTCCTTAATAACAACTTTATTTATCCCAATCACATGTACAAAAATTTCAAACACGAGGATCAATTTCTCAACAATCATCAAAGGCTTAAGAGTTCCTCTGTAGGGGTAGTTAGCACTTTCCTCCACAAATGTTTCCCACAATGTCTTCTTCTTCAGCTTAGCTCTGGCTTTGTTCTCCCTAGACTTTTCTTTAGCTTTATCCTTTTCTTCATAGACATCTGCCTCTGGATACCCTATCCCGTGCTTCAAGATTGGCACTTTAGGTTCAACAAACTCAGGCGGGCCCTATTGATTCTTCCCCAATCCCATTCTAAGCATAAATTGCATGTTCTTCATCATGCTCACAATTCTTCAATTCAACTCATCTTTATAGATCATGAAAACCTCAAAACTTATACTAACTAGAATTTTATTGGGAGTTAACTTTAAAGCAACAACAACAACTTCAGTTTCTACCTTTATAGTGACTATCCTTCCCTCATATGAAAATTTGATCTATTGATGAACAGTAGATGGCACTCCCCATAGAGGATGAAACCATGGTCTCCTTAGAAGAATAGTAAAGGTAACTAGAATATCTATCATATGTAAGTTGACCCAAACTTCAATAGGTCCAGTCTTGACCAAAGCTCTGAAAGTTCCCTCAACTGGCCTTTTCGTATCTTCAGAGGCCTTAATGACTATATTATATGGCTTTAGATCAGCTATTGCCAACCCCAACTTTGGCAAGATTTTCAAAGGGCACATATTGATGGCAGATCCATTATCCACCATTACGCAACAAGTTATTTTCCTTTTCACCTTGGCCTTTATGAATAAGGCTTTATTGTGGTCTCTACCTTCCAAGGGCAAGTCATTATCTGTAAACACAATTGCCCCTAGAGGGTTTCTATCAATAAATCTACCATTTGTTCTACAGTGTGCGTTGAAAGGATCTTCTTATGATCAAGGGCCATAACTAGTGCTTCCCGATGGGCTCGAGAGTTCATAAGTAGCTCCCAAACATTGGCGAAAGTTTTCTCATCTCTTTTGGTCTCAACAGTTTCCTTATTCTGCTTTTCTTCCTCTGGTTCTTTCTTTGAGTCGACTCTCTCTTCTTCTGGTTCAGTATTTTTTACTTCCTCTCTCTTCTTGAGCTCCTCAACTAATTAGGATGTCTTCTATTCATTAGTTTCCCATAGATCAATTGCTTCCCCTTCTTCATCATTAAAACTCCAAACGTCTAGAACATTCACATGAAGCTCCACAAACTACTAGTTCAAGTTCAGGTTAATTAATATTAATTATTAATATTTTACTAATTAACAATATTTTATTAATATAATTATATTAAATTTATATTAAATTATTTAATATAATAATTAATATAACAAATTATTTAATACAATAATAATATTTTACTTTTTATTAAAATTAAAATTAAAATTAAATGACTATAAGTAAATTTTAATTAATTAAAATAAAAATAATTAATTAATTAATTAATATTAATTAAATTAAATTAAATTAATATTATATAAATAAGTATTAATTAAATAAATATTAAAATTTTCTTTTAAAGGCATATTTTTAAAGGTATATAAAGGTATATGCGTGAAATACAATTTAATTTACTAAAGAAATTATATTTCATTTTCTTCAAATACTATAACTATATCAATCACAACCTCATCTTAATCTTAAAAGGTATGTCTTATATTTTCTAATTTTTTCTTTTATAATACTTCAAGAGCTAATGAAACTATTTTAGTAAAATTAAAATGTCTCAATTCTCGGGCGATTGCACCAAAAATTCGAGTTGGTTGTGGTTTTAGTGGTGTGGATATGGCATCAACAAAGGAATTAAGGACTTGTTCCTCTATTAAACCAGTATTGATCATCGGGATGCGTGAATTTGGTGATGGCACATTGCAATAGTTAGGCAAAGGGTTATTTTGGGTGTTTGGTTTTCTGGTTTGAGAGTCAATTATCTTGCTTGAATTAATTAAATCTTGAACCTCATATTTCAGGAGAGTGCAATCTTCAGTATCATATCTAATATTTTAATGGTATTTGCAATACAATTTTAGGTCGGTATTTATAAAAAAATGCCTTTAAGGTAAGGGTCACAATAGGTTATTTTCAATCAGCTTTTCTAGGATTTTGGAGAGAGGTTTAGAGACCCTTTAGGGTTGTATAACAACATTGATCTATATATTACTGCTCAGCCCAATCCCACTGTTGGACTCAATTCCTTCTCTACCTGTAGATCTTTCATTAAAGAGCTTCTTTTCTGGTACCGAATCGAATTCCTTCTACACCCCAAACCTATAAAATTCCTCAAAGTTTTGAATTTCTAAATCTTTCAATTTTTTAGAGGGGGGAAGTATACATCTTTCTATCACTATCACTAGCTGATTAGATTTTACGAGTCGGTGCTTCATCCGTGCCAATTTTGCTCTCCACCTGATCAAGTAATCAGCAAAAAACTCGTTGAATTTTTGAATTTTTACTCTACATTCTGTAGGTCTTTAAAGATGCTTCCATTTGAATGTTGAGACTATACTACTTTATAAATGAAACATATAATCCCTCCCAGTCAACTTGGATATGGGATTCTAAAGCATAATACCATCTGATGGTTGTTCCTTCCAGAGACATAGGAAATTGCTTCACAATCTTTGCCTTGGTCAAACCGATCGTCTTTATGTGAGTCACATACTGCTTCAGATGTAGATGGGGATCCTCAGTGCTAGTAAATTTCTTTATGTCAGGGAATTTAAACTTCTGGGGTAGAGGGTTGTCATTTTTATCTAAACTCAAATTAAAGTAGCATCGGAGCATTTATCCTTTTCTCTTCCATCATTAACTGCATTTGAGCCATAATCTTAGTCACATTTTTATCCCAATCAGAATTTTTCACATTTTTTGTAGTGTCTGTATTCATATTCTATCTGGCTACAGGCTCTGCCACTAAAGTTTCTTGATCATCCTCTTTTTCTCATCTTTTAGAGCCTTCAGCATATAAATCAAATGGTTATGGCTAAGGTGCTAGTGGTTCCTATCTGACTAGTCCCCTCATTTTAGCCATAATTGCCCAGGTCCGTTCAACCATTTTAGTTTTCAACTGTTCTTTGAAGGCCTCAGAATCAAATCCTGTCATTACTACTTCCCTAGAGATCCTAATCAAACGACCAGTGTATCATTTCCAACTATAAAACTGTTGTGAATCTATATTTGCAATCACCATGAATTAAAAATAGGCATGATGTGTATGCATGAGATGTAAATTTAATTAAATAGGAAGTAAACACATGCTCTATTTACACATAACAACAAAAAATAAGACATAAAGCTCTTAAACAGTATCTCCACCCTTATTTCTCCTACACACATGTTCACTGGTGAGTTCCTTATCCTAGAATTTGTTATTTTGGGTTTTAATTATCAACAGGGGATAATAAGATTTACGGATGCAAGATAACTCTCAATACGGTACAAACAAGTAGTAATTTCTTCAAATAATTCCAAAGTCCATTTTAATGGGCCAAGAATGACATCAAAGGCCCACCTTGTCAATATCCATTTGTAATGGGCTAAAATAGGCATGAGAGGCCCATCTTGTCAGGTTTGTTTATAATGGGCTTAGGCCTTATTTAAAGAATTACCATATGGCATTAAACACATGCATTTAAGGAAAATTCTAATGGAAATTGCTAAGACATTACATGAGCTAGGTCTTGAAAAATAAGCTTCGGCTCTCATAGCTATATACTTCCATTACGTCTCCCCACTCAAGGGTCCGTGTTATGCAGATAAGTATGTGCTATGAGTGACAATAATTAAATAGTCCACTACCAGGTTTGAGTGAAACACGGGTAGTAAAATAAAGACCATTGTCGTTTTATTTAGGACTTAGTGTGCACATTATATGGAAACATGTAGTGAATGCAAGAATTTGCAAAGGAAATAAGGAAATAATCAAAGATGATAAATTACAAACACTTGGAATTAGTTTCTCTACTCCTTAGTGGAGTCACCACTATGAGCAGCGGGGTTAATCCTGCACCTAAGTGTTTGGCAATCATGGCACTATATGAGCTCAAGGCCCACTAAAAAATACAAAATGGATTTGGGGCCTAAAATGAAGATAGAGTTGCCATCCGGATAAAAGCCGAGACACATTGTATAATAACTGGATTCCACGGAGGTTCCCAGAAGCATTAAAGATCGAGTTCAAAAACTGGGTATGGGCTTTTAGAATGCTCACCCAACCTTGTGGTTGGTCTCCGTGTGTGTTTTGCATTTTATTACCTTTGGTTATTAAATTATTTCCTTATTCTAATATGGATTGCAAGCATTTCCAATTTTATATTTTAGTTCGAGTTTGCACATTAGTCTCATTTTCATGCTTATAGCCTGACATTCAATATAAATAAAACAAATAATAATAATTTACAACCATACATTCCAAATGAATAAAGGAAAGGATTAGGGATTACAATACTTTGATTAAAGAAACGTAAAATAAATAGAAAATTGTAATATCCCGTGTTTTTAAATATTTTAATACTGCATTGGGATATGCGGTGTTAATAATTTTATATATAATAATATCGATATTTTATGAGTTTTTTATTTAATCAAAAATAATTTTTATTGTTTTATAATATTTTAAGTATTTTACGTAAAATTTTCCCGAGAATTCTAATTTCGGGGAAATTAACATGTAAATAATTTAATATTAATTATTTTAAATAGAATTATGAATTTGCATGAATCCATGCATTATTTTAATGGCTATATTAAAACATATATATGTATATACATGCACATACATTCATATATTTAATAATTTTAGGGTTTATTATTATTATTTGATTATGAATATAATATATAGTTTATTATTAATGTGTGACATGCATGTATATGTATATGTATATTTTATTATATTTAATAATTGTGGTGCACAATTATTTGAGATATGATATTATAATTAAAGTTAAAAGTTATATATATATATATATATATATATATATATATATATATATATATATATATATATATATATATATATATATATATATATTTATTTATTTATTTATTTATTTATTTATTTTGTAAAAATTACATGAATTGCCCCTCCTTCTTCTTCCTCCCGATCCCTTCCTCTCACCCTCGCCGTCCATTTCTCCTCCGACCAGACCGCCTCCAGCCTTCCACCGTCGACCACCTCCTCGCCAGCAAGCTCCGCCGTCTCTGTTATCTTCTTCGACGCCGATCAAGCCCATTTCCACCATTTTTGGCCGAAACTCAAGCTTCCACCGTTCTTCCTCCTCCGACCACCATTCTTCGCATTTTCGGTGTCCTTGAGCTCCTTAAGCTTCTGTGATCTTGATTCCAGCTTCGGTTTGAGCTCTAACTTCCTCAATTTTTCTGTTTCTCAATTTTTCAATTTCAGCCATAATTGATTTTTGAATTTTTTTTTTGAGCTTTTCTTTGTGATTCATGAAAAATTTCTTAACAAATGTTGATCCTTGTAGTTTACTCTTCATGTGTGAATTTTTGTAGAATTTTTGTAAATTATTTTGATTTTTGGGTATTTTTAAATATTTTATTATTATTTTCTAATTTTTGAAAATTAATTAAATAAATTATGAAATTATTTTTTATGGTAATTATAGGTGTTGAAATGGATTATAGAAATTTATTTGGAATTTTTGTGAATTTCTACGTATTTATTTTGAATTTAATTAGTTTATGTAATTTTGAGAAAATAGGGTTAATTGTGTTTTTAATTCAAATTAATTGGTTAATTAAGTTTATTTAGTGATATTATTGAAAAATATGTTGATAAACTCAATTTTGTGAAATTATATTATTTTTGGTGAATTTTTGAATGAATTTTAGTATATTTATATATATAGGGGTATTTTGGTAATTTTACCCTAAATTGGCTAAAAATGTAATTAAATTGATTTTAATAGTTATTTAGGGTATAAAAATGATTTCTACAAATTATTTAGTATTTTTAACTAATTGAAACTATTTTTCATGAATTATTTTCAAATTATATATATAATATACGATTTTTCTAAATAAATGAGTTTTATCGATTTTTAATGTGTTTAAGGGTTAATTATGTAATTTCTACTTATAAAATGTAGTTTTAGTATATAAGGGCATTTTTGGTATTTTATAAATACTCTATGAATTGTGGACCTCGGTCGGTGAACTTTAGCTTAGAGTCCAACCGAGGGGTTGTGATTGTGATTCTGTGTCTATTTTTCGAAGTGTATTTCTTTACAGGGCCGGCTCTACTCTTTGAGTAGAGAGATGTCCATTTTACAGGGGAGGCTCTGTCGAATTTTTGATAGAATTCTCGTAAAACGTGATGTCCAGTCAAATTCTGATTTAATTCTATGTCTAGTAATCTAGATCGAGTCTTTAGATCTTCTGTTAGATTTATTCTAATTCCTGTCGTTATCTGTTTGATTAGTTGCGCCGAGATCGAGGCCTAGTGGACCAGGCCCATCGGACCCATCTCGAGCAGCGCACTAATTATGAGTTACTATTCTATATATATATGCTTTAGGGTGCATGATTTAGAAATGTATGTTTTATTTTGATTAATTATGCATAAATAATTCAATTGGTACTTAAGTTTATTTTTAGTTTACTTTTGGTTTATTTTTGGTTTATTATTGGTATATTTTAAACTATATGCATGTTTTATTAACGAATTCTATTTAAAATGTTTTCAAATACATTTCTAGTTTATTTTGTAATTTAATTGGATTTATGTAACATATATATACTCGAAATATACCTGTTTTACTTTTGGTATATTTCTAGTATATATATGGTTATTGTTGCTATTATATTTAAATTCATGCATCATTATTTTTATGAATGTATGCTTTATATTTCAATGAAGGATATCAATAGAACGTGCTACCTAGTGGACAGCACTAGGACCGAGTACGTACCGGTACGCTGATAGCATTTAGGCTATATTACTAACCATTTATGGATATTGATTGGATATGATTATTTGATGTGTGATATGATTTGGGAGTGTGATTGTTGGAGCTCGGTTGACCTAGTGTCTCGGGGCCAATCACACTGACAGTCAGACTGCTGGAGCTCGGTTGACTTAGTGTCTCAGGGCCAATCTACTGTCCAAATGGATCAAGTGATTATATTGGAATAAGTGAGCCTGTATGGCTAGAGTGTTGTCTAACACTGTTTGAGGTTGCAATTTTCTAGGGTTCTATTCGATCCTTCATAAACTGTGATTTTAAATAAAAATATATAAAATGATTTTTATTGCATTTGTGTGTATTTGCTTGTATACATACATATTATATATACTTTTGACTGTGTGCATTGGCATTTAGTATGCATGTATATATATTATAGTAATTCACTCAGTGAGGTCTGACTCCCCTCCATTGACTATTTTTCAGGAGAGTCATCTTCATCAGACCTCAGTAGCAGGCTTGTATGCCGGATTTCTTCCGCCCTGGCTTTATTATGTAAACTACTCACTTGAGTTTTATTTTATAATCTAGACACTGCAGTAGTCATAAAATTGTTAAAAGATATAGTATTATATTTGTATGAGATATGTACTTTAAATATTTGAACTCGATTTGTATTAAAAGAGTTTATTTATACATGAGATAAGGATTTGATTTAATTTCATTTGGTGGAAATATTATTTTGATATTTATGATTTTATTCCGCTGCACAATATTTTACTCAATTGTGTTATTATTATTACTATTGCATGTTTTATTTTATTTTTAGGCTTGCTACGGGTTCCGGATTCGAAAGAATTCCCATTCCCTAACACCGGTCATGGCCCCTGTTTTGGGTTGTGACAAAAATAAACTAATTAATTATACAAATAAAACCTCTCAAGAACTTATTAATAGGCTAACTATTTGATGATTAAAAATCACCAAACAACCCCTACAATAAGCATAAATTAGTCATTTCTCATAAATAATAATATGATCTACAAAATGATCAACAAATAATATTTGTTGGAAACGAAAATAAAATCACAAAAATGATCCACAACTAACATAATAATATTATACAATAATAATATTAAACAACATAGTACTCATGTATAAAATCAAGATATATAATAAGATAAACATAGGAATCGTGCAAAATATACAAAACAAGCATTAAAAACTAAAGCAGAATTGCAGGATCCTGATAAAGCGATGATGCCTCTTCAAAGAGGTATCACCTCCTGACCAGGAGGCAATATTAGATCACCACAATAAGAAAGGGCAATTCCTCTATGAAGAAACGTCACCTCTTTAACATACCCTGCAGTAGACAACATTTCTTAACTTCTAAAAAACTTCAGAATCAAGATAAACAAGTAAAGACTAATATAAATACATAAAGATCAATAACCAATACTTAACTTTTCACATACTCATGCCTCTATATAACCTTACACAAGTAATAAAACTCAAGAGAACAAGCAAGAGAGCAATAAATCAAAAGCTTTTAATGAAATAAAGAACTTAAAGCTTGAAAATAGGGATTCTCACTGGTTTGGATGAGTTGATGCTCCTAACTAAGCCCTCAGAGCTTTGTTTATTGATTTAAATGTAAGAGAATCCTCTTCCTTCTTAAGAAAATCAAGTCTTTTAGCTCCAAGATCTCCTTTTTCTTCTTCTTCTTCTTCCTCCTTTTTTTCTTTGTTTTTTTCTCTATTTTCATACCAAAAGTCCAGCAGCCAGCCCTCATACCAAAATCCTATTCCCGTTACCTAAACTCTTCCTTTTAAGCCTCTTTCCCTTTTTGCCATTTTCAATTCCCAAGAAACTTACTCTCACCCTTTCCCCCTCCTTTACATCATTCCCCAAGCTTCTCTCTCTTTTTCCTACCCTTTTTTTCTTTCTTTTATGTCCAAAAATGCCCCAAATCAAAGGCAAGTGGGCCTCAACTGCTGCAATTAATGACATTTAATGTTGTAAAGGATGGGTGTAAAGAGGCGCTACCTCTTTGATGAGGCATCGCCTCACCGATGTCCAAGATGAAGAGGTGATGCCTTTTCATTGAGGCGATCGCCTCTTCACCCAAGCCAGGTATGGGCCTTTGGGCCAAAAGACAATGGGCTTGGGCTTGAATTTAGTGTTTGTAATATCCCGTGTTTTTAAAATATTTTTACACTGTACCGGGATATGCAGTGTTAATAATTTCTGTAAATTATATGATATTTTTATGAGTTGTTATGTATTTAAAATCCATTTTAATTATTGTGTATTATTTACAATCCTTTACGTAAAATTTTCCCGGGACTTGCATTTTCGGGGAAATTTTCACGTAAATAATTTATTATTAATTATTTTAAATATATTTTCGGACTTGCATGAACTCATACATATTTTTAAAATACTAAATAAAGCCTATGTGTGCAATATTTATTTAATTAGGGTTTAATTAATATTACCCTAATATTTTATTATTTGTTTATTAATTTATTGTTATTTAATTATTTTTATTTATTATTATATTTTAAAATATTAAATTTTATGTGTGTGGTGTATATTTAATGTGTGTAATTTAATATTATTTTATTATATAGTATAAAGTATATATATATATACATATAATATATCAAAAAATCAAGTTTTTGGAAAATACCATTTTGCCCCCGACTTCTCTCTTCTCCCTCCCGATCGTTTCTTCGCCGTCCGACACCTGTAACTGCCAATTTCTCACCTTTGATGTGCCGTCCGGTGTGCCACCACCTTCTCCAGCCTTCCTCGCCGCCTGTAGCAACGGATTCCGGCACCTGGAAGTCGGTTTTGGCCGGAGAAGCCGAACTTCTCTTCACCGTCGATCACGATGATTCCGGCCATCATTTTTGACACCGCCAGTCTCTTTTTTCTCCTTGAGCTCCAGTGAGTGTGATTCTAGCTTTGGTTTGAGCTGAAATGGTCTAGAATTGCTTAGGTTTCGATTTTTCCAATTCGGCCATATTAGGGTTTTTGATTTTTTTGAGCTTTGAATTGATTGATTCATGAAAACTCCCTTCAAAAATGTTGATCCTAGTAGCTTAATATACATGTATGAATTTTTTTGGAATTTTTGGAGACTTTTTGGATTTTTGGGTATTTTTGAATATTTTAATATTATTTTCTAATTTTCGGAAATTAATTATTTACAATATGAAATTGTGTTTTATGGTTAAATTAGGTGTTTAAATGAATTATAGGAATTTATTTGGAATTTTTATGAATTTCTAAGTATTTATTTTGAATTATTGAAGTTTATGTAATTTTGGGAAATTAGGGTTAATTATGTTTTTAATTGAATTTAATTGGGTAATTGAGTTTAATTATTGATATTATTGATAAATATGTTGAGAAAATTAATTTTGGATAATTTTATAATTTTTGGTGAATTTTTGAAGTAATTATAGTATATTTATATATATAGGGGTATTTTGGTAATTTTACACAAAATTAGTTAAAAATGTAATTTAATTGGTTTTAATAGTTATTTAAGGTATAAAAATGATTTCTATAAATTATTTGGTATTTTTAACTAATTAAAACTATTTTTCGTGAATTATTTTCAATTATATATATAAAATACGGTTTTTCTAATAAAATGAGTTTTTATCGGTTTTTATTGTGTTTTAAGGTTAATTATGTAATTTCTACTTATAAAATGAATTTCTATGTTGTAAGGATATTTTTGGTATTTTCGGAATTATTCTGTGTTTGTGGACCCCGGTCGGTAGACTGTAGTCTGGAGTCCGACCGAGGGGTTGTGGTTGAGTGTTGAGCTTGTTTTTCGAAGTGTGTTTCCTTGAAGGGTCGGCTCTACTCTTTGAGTAGAGAGATGTCCGTTTTACAGGGGAGGTTCTGTCGAATTTTTGGTAGAATTCTCGTAAAACGTGATATCCGGTCAAACCCTAATTCTGTTTTTGCGTTTAATACTCTAGATCGAATTCTAGAATTTCTGTTAGGTTTATTCTGATGTCGGTTATTTATTGTTTATTTAGTTGCACCGAGACCGAGGGCTAATGGACCAGGCCCGTCGGACCCGTCTCGTGGAGCGCACTAGGGTGAGTTACTATATTATATATATATGCTTAGGATGCATGATTTAGAAATGCATGTTTTATGTTGATTAAATATGCATAAATAATTTGATTATTTCTTAAGTTTATATTTAGTTTATTTTGGTTTATTTTTGGTATATAATAAATTGTATACATGTTTTGTTAATAAAATATTTTTAAAATATTTTTAAATATATTTCTAATTTAATTTATAATTTGATTGGATTTATTTGACGTATATATACTCGAAATATACCTGGTTTACTTTTGGTATATTTCCAGTATATATATGGTTTATATTGTTATTTTATTTAAATTCATGCATCATTTATTTATGAATGAATGTTTTATATTTATTAGTGAAGGAGATCAATAGAACGTGCTACCTAGTGGGCAGCACTAGGACCGAGTACGTACCGGTACGCCTATAGTATTTAGGCTATATTACTAACTTATCTACGGATATTGATTGAATGTGATTATTGATATGTGTGAGATATGGTTTGGGTGTGATTGCTGGAGCTCGGTTGACCAAGTGTCTCAGGGCCAATCACACTGGCAGTCAGACTGCTAGAGCTCGGTTGACTTAGTGTCTCGGGGCCAGTCTACTGTCTAAATGGATTAAGTGGATATATTTGGAATAAGTGAGCCTGTATGGCTAGAGTGTTGTCTAACACTATTTTCGAGGTTGCGATATTCTAGGGTTCTATGTGATCCTTCATAAAAGATGATTTTCAATAAAATATATATATATAATGATTTTATTGCATCTGTGTGTATTTTCCTGTATATATACATATTAGATATATACTGTTGACTGTATGCATTATCATTTAGTGTATATGTATATATATTATAGTAATTCACTCAGTGAGGTCTGACTCCCCTCCGTTGACTATTTTTCAAGAGAGTCAACATCTTCAGACCTCAGTAGCAGGTCGATACGCCGGATTTCTTCCGCCCCGACTTCTTTATGTAAACTGCTTACTTGAGTCTTATTTTTATAATCTAGACACTGCAGTAGTTGTAAATTAAATTGTGAGATATTATGTATTTTATTTATGCGAGATGCATTTTAAGAATTTGGACTGGATTGTATTAAAAAGATTTTATATATGCGATGAGTTGAGATATAAATTAAATCCAGTGATGGAAATGTTATTATTATATTTATGATTTTCATTTCCGCTGCATTATATATTGCTACTATTATTGCATGTTTTATTTTATTTTTAGGCTTACTATGAGTTCCGGATTCGAAAGAATTCCCGTTCCCTAGCGCCGGTCATGGCCCCTGTTTTGGGTCGTGACAAAGTTGGTATCAGAGCGGAGTTCTGTGTCAGGGCTTAGTTATGTGAGTTGTGGCCCTAGTTTTCAAAGTTTTATTTTCTGTTGAACTACTGTAGTGTATTAGGTTCGAGTATGTCTTGATGAGTATTCCTTGCTGTAGTTTTCAGCGTTATTCCTCCGTTGTCTATTTTTTCTGAATCTTTCCGTTTGTCTTTTCAGTATGAGGAGGCGAGCGCGTGTCGCTCCATCGGTCGTTAAGGCCGAGGATGATGAGTCTTTTCAGGATGAGGTTTTACCTCCTGAGCAGCCAGTTAGACGTAGAGGTCGTGGCAGAGGTAGACCTCGAGGAGCGGCAGGTCACCGTAGGCAGAGAGAGTTACAGGATGAGGAGCCTGTAGAGCCTGAGT
The DNA here is from genome assembly GCA_947683625.1 of Mallotus nudiflorus. Classification (NCBI taxonomy): domain Eukaryota; kingdom Viridiplantae; phylum Streptophyta; class Magnoliopsida; order Malpighiales; family Euphorbiaceae; genus Mallotus; species Mallotus nudiflorus. The sequence goes on along the minus strand of CANTUR010000166.1, from coordinate 4,648,191 downwards.
TTGATGTTCCTGTTCCTCCAGTTGTTCAGCCTGTTCAGCCTGCCTATCAGCAGGGTATGTCTGACCCTGAGGCAACTTTGTTCTATGCCCGAGTTGGCAGGATTGCGTTTGATGGTACTTCCGATCCATTAGATTTTCTGCATGTGATTGAGACTAGGACTCGGACTGCTCATACCAAGTACCAGCGGATTATGATCGTTGAGTTGTCTGTCGAGGGACCAGCCTTAGATTGGTTCATTCAGATGATCCAGCCTTACATGATGACGATGACCTGGGCTCAGTTTCGTGAGCGATTCATGAGGAGATTTTGTCCAGAGACTCTTCGTTTGAGCTATCATCTTTGTTTGACCAGTATTTCTCGTGGAGATCAATCTGTAGAGGAGTATACCCGAGAGTTTCTTCGTCTGGGTAGATATGCTGAGGATCTGATGCGAGATCAGTATTTTACGGTCACTACGTATATCACTGGTTTGGGTTCTGCTTTTGTTAGTATGCCTACAACAGGTCTTACTCTCGAGTTTATGATTGAGTTGGCTAAGGAGATTGAGTTGAGGCTAGTTAGGCAGGGAGCGAGGCCTGATTATTACCAGCTAGGAGTTCAGTCGAGTGGATTACAGGCTACTCCGTATTCTAGTTTTCATGTTGGATCGAGTAGTCAGCAGCGAGTTCTGACTCAGCAGAGTCAGAGACAGCAGCAGCGAGTGCATCGGAGCAGTAGACATGGCCATGGAGGTCAACGTAGATCATTCAGATTTGGGTCAGGTGCTTCGAGCAGCAGCAGTAGTCGTAGTTCTGGATCAGCGGCCAGTGTTTATCAAACTTATGGTAGAGTCCATCAGGGACCGTGTTATCTGACACCACTGACATGCTTCAGATGCGGGCAGACAGGACATTTTGCCAGATCGTGTCCTTACTCTGGGTATCAGCAGTAGTAGATTCCGCGATTCCCACAGCAGTCGATTGCTAGTCCTGCACCCGTGCCATTTCAGTTACCACCAGTTCGGCATCAGAGTTCCACTCAGTTTGTTCCATAGCAGAGTCGTGGTAGAGGTACTAGAGGAGGTGCCAGAGGTGTTGGTCAGGCTTCTACCAGTCAGCAGGGAGGTCGAGGTCAGGCCAGAGTCTTTCATCTCACTCAGCAGGATGCTCAGGCATCTAATGCAGTCGTGGCAGGTATTGTTTTTGTTTGTTACCTGAATGCATGGGTTTTGTTTGATCCGGGTGCCACGCAATCGTTTGTTTCTCCTGTTTTTTCTTCTAAATCTTATTGGCAATCTTCGAGGATGGCTTTTCCTTTGTTCGTTGCCACTCCTCTAAGTGATTCCTTGGACGCCGATATTGTTCTTTCTGGTTGTTCAGTTCTCGTGGGAGATATAGAATTACCCGCTGATTTGATTTTGTTGGATGTGATGGAGTTTAATGTTATTTTGGGAATGGATTGGTTATCTCAACACTATGCCGTGGTAGATTGCAGGAATAAAGAGGTGACTTTCAGAATTCCTGGTGAAGAAGATTTTAAGTTTGTTGGTGATAGGAGTTCAGCACCTCAGAATCTCATTTCTGCCATTATGGCTAGGAAGTTATTGAGGAAAGGTTGTCAGGGATATTTGGCATTGGTCAGGGATATGTCAGTGGAGAAGTTGTCACTCACAGATGTTCCTGTTGCTTGTGAGTTTCCTGATGTTTTTCCCGAGGAGTTGCCAGGTTTACCACCTCATAGAGAGATTGAGTTCTGTATAGATATGGTTCCAGGTACTACTCCTATATCTATGCCACCCTATAGAATGGCTCTTGCAAAGTTGAAAGAGTTGAAGGAGCAGTTGCAAGAGTTGTTGGATAAAGGCTTCATTAGACCTAGTGTTTCTCCTTGGGGTGCACCAGTCCTATTTGTGAAGAAGAAGGATGGTACCCTGAGACTGTGCATTGACTATAGAGAGTTGAATAAGGTGACAGTGAAGAACAAGTATCCTCTCCCGAGGATAGATGACTTGTTTGATCAGCTACAGGGTGCACAGTTCTTTTCTAAGGTTGACTTGAGGTCGGGTTATCATCAGTTGCGGATCAGTGAAGTTGATATTCCTAAGACAGCGTTCCGCACACGATATGGCCATTATGAGTTTCTGGTGATGTCTTTTGGTTTGACTAATGCACCAGCAGCTTTTATGGACCTGATGAATAGGGTATTCAGACCATATGTGCATCAGTTTGTGGTAGTCTTCATTGATGATATACTGGTTTATTCAAGGAGTATGGAAGAGCATGTATATCACTTGAGGATTGTACTACAGACACTAAGAGATCATCAGCTTTATGCTAAATTCTCAAAGTGTGATTTTTGGATGGAGAGTGTTTCTTTTCTTGGACACGTAGTGTCTAAAGAAGGTATTCAGGTTGATCCACAGAAGATTGAGGCAGTGTCTGAGTGGCCTAGACCTACTTCTGTCATAGAGATTCGAAGTTTTCTGGGTTTAGCTGGGTATTATAGGCGGTTTGTGCAGGATTTTTCCAGAATTGTAGCTCCTATGACTCGCTTGACTCAGAAGAACGTTAGATTCGAGTGGTCAGAAGCTTGTGAGAATAGTTTTCAGTTGCTGAAGGAGAAGTTGACCACAGCGCCAGTGTTAGCTTTGCCTAATAATGTGGATAAGTTCATAATTTACTGTGATGCCTCTAGAATTGGTTTTGGTTGTGTGTTGATGCAGAATGGAAGGGTGATAGCCTATGCTTCGAGGCAGTTGAAGAAGCATGAGCAGAACTATCCTACACATGATCTTGAGATGGCTGCAGTGATCTTTGCTTTAAAGATTTGGAGACATTATTTGTACGGGGTGACTTGTGAGATATTTACTAATCACAAGAGCCTTAAGTACATTTTCCAGCAGCGAGATCTGAATCTGAGGCAGAGGAGATGGTTGGAATTTTTGAAGGATTATGACTGTGAGATCTTATATCATCCGGGTAAAGCTAATGTGGTAGCAGATGCCTTGAGTAAGAAGTCCTCAGGTAGTCTTGCTCACATCAGTGTTGAGAGGAGACCATTGATCCAGGAGTTGCATTTGTTGGTGGATGAAGGTCTGATGATGAAGATCAGTAGATCAGGTGGACTGCTAGCTCAGTTTAAAGTACGATCTGTACTGAGGGATAGGATAGGATTAAAGCAGCTCAGAGCTGAGATCCTATTCTAGAAGAGCTTGCAGAGAATGTCAGAGTAGGGAAGTTCACTGATTTCACACTTGATGATGATGGTGTGTTATGGATCAGTGGTAGATTATGCGTTCCTGATGTGGATGACTTGAGAGAAGAGATCCTAGAGGAAGTACATTCTACAGCCTACAGCGTACATCCAGGTGTCACTAACATGTACCACAGTATCAGAGATATATACTGGTGGGATGGATTGAAGAAGGATGTCGCTGATTATGTTGCTAAGTGTATGACGTATCAGCAAGTGAAAGCCGAACATCAGAAGCCTTTTGGGAAGCTTCAGCCTCTTCCTATTCTCGAGTGGAAGTGGGAAAGGATAGCTATGGATTTTGTGGTAGGTTTACCTCGTTCGAAGGATGGATACGACTCCATCTGGGTAATCGTAGATAGGTTGACGAAGTCTGCACATTTCTTGCCTGTGAAAGCCACTTATTCAGTTGCTAGATTGGCGAAGTTGTATGTGAAGCATATCGTATGCCTTCATGGAGTACCTGTGTCCATTGTGTCAGATAGAGGTTCGGTGTTTACTTCTCATTTTTGGCAGAAGTTGCAAGAAGCGATGGGCACTAGGTTGGATTTCAGTACTGCTTTCCATCCTCAAACAGATGGTCAGTCTGAGAGGACGATCCAGACACTGGAAGATATATTGAGGATGTGTGTCCTGGATTTGGGAGGTAGCTGGGATGATCATTTGCCACTCGTTGAGTTTGCATATAATAACAGCTACCATAGCAGTATTGGTATATCACCGTATGAGGCTTTGTATGGAAGGAAGTGTAGATCCCCTTTGAGTTGGGATGAGATTGGTGAGAGAGCTTTAACTGGACCTGAGATGGTTCAGGATGCTACAGAGAAAGTCACCGTGATTAAGCGAAGATTAGAGACCGCAGTTAGTAGGCAGAAGAGTTATGCGGATCCTAGGAGCAGAGATGTGGAGTTTCAGGTTGGAGATTTCATTTTTCTGAAAGTATCTCTGATGAAGGGTGTTATGAGATTTGGCAGGAAGGGTAAGTTAGCACCGAGATATATTGGACCGTTTGAGATTCTGGAGAGAGTTGGCACTGTAGCATATCGGTTGGATTTGCTTCCGAGTATGTCACAAGTGCATCCAGTATTTCATATCTCGATGTTGAGGAAGTATATCTCAGACCCTTCACACGTGTTGCAACCTGATAGTGTAGAAGTGAGTGAAGATTTGACGTTTGTGGAAGAACCTGTGGCGATCGTTGATTTTCAAGTTCGACAGTTGCGATCGAAACAGATTCCGATGGTCAAGGTTCTGTGGCGTAGCGACAGAGTCGAGGAGCATACGTGGGAGACTGAAGCTGAGATGCGAGCTTCTTACCCGTATCTCTTTCCTTCCTGATTCTGTAATCTTTTCTTTTTGGAATTCGGGGACGAATTCTTGTAAGGGGGGAAAACTGTAATATCCCGTGTTTTTAAAATATTTTTACACTGTACCGGGATATGTAGTGTTAATAATTTCTGTATATTATATGATATTTTTATGAGTTGTTATGTATTTAAAACCTATTTTAATTATTGTGTATTATTTACAGTCCTTTACGTAAAATTTTCCCGGGACTTGCATTTTCGGAAAAATTTTCACGTAAATAATTTATTATTAATTATTTTAAATATATTTTCGGACTTGCATGAACTCATACATATTTTTAAAATACTAAATAAACCCTATGTGTGCAATATTTATTTAATTAGGGTTTAATTAATATTACCCTAATATTTTATTATTTGTTTATTAATTTATTGTTATTTAATTATTTTTATTTATTATTATATTTTAAAATATTAAATTTTATGTGTGTGGTGTATATTTAATGTGTGTAATTTAATATTATTTTATTATATAGTATAAATTATATATATATATACATATAATATATCAAAAAATCAAGTTTTTGGAAAATTACCATTTTGCCCCCGACTTCTCTCTTCTCCCTCCCAATCGTTTCCTCGCCGTCCGACGCCTGTAACTGCCAATTTCTCACCGTTGGTGTGCCGTCCGGTGTGCCACCACCTTCTCCAGCCTTCCTCACTGCCTGTAGCAGCAGATTCCGGCACCTGGAAGTCGGTTTTGGCCGGAGAAGCCGAACTTCTCTTCACCGTCGATCACGACGATTCCGGCCACCATTTTCGACACCGCCAGTCTCTTTTTTCTCCTTGAGCTCCAATGAGTGTGATTCTAGCTTTGGTTTGAGCTGAAATGGTCTAGAATTGCTTAGGTTTCAATTTTTCCAATTCGGCCATATTAGGGTTTTTGATTTTTTTGAGCTTTTAATTGATTTATTCACAAAAACTCCCTTCACAAATGTTGATCCTAGTATCTTAATATACATGTATGAATTTTTTTGGAATTTTTGGAGATTTTTTGGATTTTTGGGTATTTTTGAATATTTTAATATTATTTTCTAATTTTCGGAAATTAATTATTTAAATTATGAAATTGTGTTTTATGGTTAAATTAGGTGTTGAAATGAATTATAGGAATTTATTTGGAATTTTTATGAATTTCTAAGTATTTATTTTGAATTATTGAAGTTTATGTAATTTTGGGAAATTAGGGTTAATTATGTTTTTCATTGAATTTAATTGGGTAATTGAGTTTAATTATTGATATTATTGATAAATATGTTGAGAAAATTAATTTTGGTGAATTTTTGAAGTAATTATAGTATATTTATATATATAGGGGTATTTTGGTAATTTTACATAAAATTGGTTAAAAATGTAATTTAATTGGTTTTAATAGTTATTTAAGGTATAAAAATGATTTCTATAAATTATTTGGTATTTTTAACTAATTAAAACTATTTTTCGTGAATTATTTTCAATTATATATATAAAATACGATTTTTCTAATAAAATGAGTTTTTATCGGTTTTTATTGTGTTTTAAGGTTAATTATGTAATTTCTACTTATAAAATGAATTTCTATGTTGTAAGGATATTTTTGGTATTTTCGAAATTATTCTGTGTTTGTGGACCTCGGTCGGTAAACTGTAGTCTGGAGTCCGACCGAGGGGTTGTGGTTGAGTGTTGAGCTTGTTTTTCGAAGTGTGTTTCCTTGCAGGGTCGGCTCTACTCTTTGAGTAGAGAGATGTCCATTTTACAGGGGAGGTTCTGTCGAATTTTTGGTAGAATTCTCGTAAAACGTGATATCCGGTCGAACCCTAATTCTGTTTCTGTGTTTAATACTCTAGATCGAATTCTAGGATTTCTGTTAGGTTTATTCTGATGTCGGTTATTTATTGCTTGTTTAGTTACGCCGAGACCGAGGGCTAGTGGACCAGGCCCGTCGGATCCGTCTCGTGGAGCGCATTAGGGTGAGTTACTATACTATATATATATGCTTAGGATGCATGATTTAGAAATGCATGTTTTATGTTGATTAAATATGCATAAATAATTTGATTATTTCTTAAGTTTATATTTAGTTTATTTTGGTTTATTTTTAGTATATAATAAATTGTATACATGTTTTGTTAATAAAATATATTTAAAATATTTTTAAATATATTTCTAATTTAATTTATAATTTGATTGGATTTATTTGACGTATATATACTCGAAATATACCTGGTTTACTTTTGGTATATTTTCAGTATATATATGGTTTATATTGTTATTTTATTTAAATTCATGCATCATTTATTTGTGAATGAATGTTTTATATTTATTAATGAAGGAGATCAATAGAACGTGCTACCTAGTGGGCAGCACTAGGACCGAGTACGTACCGGTACGCCTATAGTATTTAGGCTATATTACTAACTTATCTGTGGATATTGATTGAATGTGATTATTGATATGTGTGAGATATGGTTTGGGTATGATTGCTGGCTCGGTTGACCAAGTGTCTCGGGGCCAATCACATTGGCAGTCAGACTGCTGGAGCTCGATTGACTTAGTGTCTCGGGGCCAGTCTACTGTCTAAATGGGTTAAGTGGATATATTTGGAATAAGTGAGCCTGTATGGCTAGAGTGTTGTCTAACACTGTTTTCGAGGTTACGATATTCTAGGGTTCTATGTGATCCTTCATAAAAGATGATTTTCAATAAAATATATATATAAAATGATTTTATTGCATCTGTGTGTATTTGCCTGTATATATACATATTAGATATATACTGTTGACTGTATGCATTATCATTTAGTGTGTATGTATATATATTATAGTAATTCACTCAGTGAGGTCTGACTCCCCTCCGTTGACTATTTTTCAGGAGAGTCAACATCTTCAGACCTCAGTAGCAGGTCGATACGCCGGATTTCTTTCGCCCCGGCTTCTTTATGTAAACTGCTTACTTGAGTCTTATTTTTATAATCTAAACACTGCAGTAGTTATAAATTAAACTATGAGATATTATGTATTTTATTTATGCGAGATGCATTTTAAGAATTTGGACTGGATTGTATTAAAAAGATTTTATATATGCGATGAGTTGAGATTTAAATTAAATCCAGTTGATGGAAATGTTATTATTATATTTATGATTTTCATTTCCGCTGCATTATATATTGCTACTATTATTGCATGTTTTATTTTATTTTTAGGCTTGTTACGGGTTCCGGATTCGAAAGAATTCCCATTCCCTAGCGTCGGTCATGGCCCCTGTTTTGGGTCGTGACAGTGTTTGGGCTTGAATTTGATGTTTGGGCTTTTGAGTCTATTTTAGAGAGGTTTCGAGCTTCCCTTGCATTCAAAACTCATACTTTCTTATCATCGAACTTTCATTGTGGGCCAATCAAACTAAAGGCATCCATGATAATAATGCAACTTTTATGGTAATTAATGATTTAGAGTCTTGTCCTTTTTTTTAATTCTAAATTTTTATGAGTTCAATTGTTTTGGAAAAGCTTGGCCCCTAAATAATAGTGATTAATGATTTAGAGTCTTATGCTTTCTTGATGTTGCTTTATTACTTTATGTAAAGTAAAATAGGAAAAGCAATATTAATATTTGAATGCATTTTTTCTTTAAGATTGCATGCATTTTGAGATGGTATGTAGTAATAGTTTAGTAACTTATTTGTTTTTCTGTTTGATTTTTTCTTGAAATTGGTCTAAAGATATATATGAAAAAAATGGTTTTTATTATTTATTTAATAAATTTTGGAAGTCCATAATCATGTTATTTTTATTTATTTGATGAATTTTGTGCATTTTTTATTAGACTGCTTGCCTTGATTCATGCATCTTTACTTCTTCAACATGCTTTGTTATGTGTGCTACCTATTTTACTACATCTGCATCCTTGGTTGTGGCAATGATGAAGTTTCCACCTTGTTCCTGATTTTTTTAAATTTTAGATCACTAGTATTGTATTTATTTGGGGGGCACTTCATTGCAGCCAATAATGTGGTGTCATGTCTTAAATGAATTAAAACATTTATTCTGAGTCACAGCCAATTGTAATTTTTTTTCTTGCTTGCTGTATTGGCCATTCTTTTTAAATCTGAGCCTCAATCATTTTTTATGTTTCATTACATAAAAGATCTTTTTGTTTTTTAGTGAATATTTTACAAGAGTAAAACCTAGAATGTGATTTTTAATGTTACCTAGGTTCAAACATACAAATTCTTTTTAGACATATGATACTGTGGAGAATTTTAAATGAGAAAATGATAGTTATTTTTTATGTATATCTTATATAATTAAACTATAATATTAGAAGTATATATAAATTATTTATTATGTTGTAAATGAATGCAAAAAAAACTTAGAATTTTAGCATTTTAGAGCCCAAATAGGTAGTAAATTAAGAATGAGTTGGGCTCTCATATTTTGTAACTTTGGGCTTAAGCCTTAAACTTATAAGTATATTTACTTGTCTTTGGTCATAGAGATCATTAAATTTAGGTCCACAGCCCAGTTGCCCAATCCAATCGACTTACCTAACCTTTACCCAATAATTTTCTTACCATTTCGGCTTTGGGTCAATCACCATTTCCACTAATCTAATACCTGATCAGATTTTATTATTTGCCCCTGAACCCGACCCAACCCGTTTGATGCACACCCCTAGTCATAAGTTGTCAATATGACTTTTCAATGTTTAGTTGTCATATTTTTTAAGAAATCTTATTTAGTTAAAGATTTTTCTTTACAGGAGTCTTTAGGAATAAGTAAGAAAACCTATTAAGAATTATAATGTTTAGATGCCTATATAAAGGCCATAGCAATATAGCACAAATTTAGAACAAGTTTTATCAATTAAATTTCAATTCTTGTGAGGTTAAAGTCCTTCTCTTTTGCTCTTAAAAGAACTTCAGTAAATTTATCAAGTGAAGGCTTGGTACATTCAAACCTAGTTTAATTTAGATTTAAAATTGACTTTATTAATCTTAGGTTTATATTAAACAACCTTTAATTATTTACAATTAAGGTTCTTAAGTACAGGTTATTTAAGGGTCTTATTGGGGATTAGATGTAACGCCCACCTAATGCATTTGCATTTATTTGCATAACATGTATATCATATAGACATGGAAAATTGCATGTAATATATGTAGTATTAATTTCAATGTTAAATAGGAAAAGATTATATATATTTACAATTAAATCCATAATAAGAATTAGAAAGTTAAAGGTTTAAATTGGTTAATCGCAAAATAAAGGGGCTTAAATTAGTTTAGTTATTATTGTTGTTGTTGTTATTATTATTATTATTATTATTATTATTATTATTATTATTATTATTATTATTATTATTATTATTATAAAAAATAAAAGGAGTTGTATGTGGCTTTTAAGGAGTGAAGGAAGGGAGACAATCCTTATCTTCCTTCATCTTCGTCTTCTTCTTCTTAAAAAGAAAAGAGCTAAATTTTCAAAGTAAACTAAAGATTTAGAAATTTATTCCATACCATAATCTTCATCTTTAAAAGCCTTAGATTTTTATTTGGTAAGTAATTTTAAATATTTTTTGTTGAATTAAGTTAGGGTTTATAAGATGCAAAATTCGAGTTCTACGGATCTGATTTTTCAGTCATATTGTTTTAATCATATCTTGAGTTAAAAAGCTTTAAATTAAGTGGTCTTTGATGATTTGAAAACTTTGAAGAGTTATCTAAAATTATTCCTCCTTTGGCTTCATCTGATTCAGACTCTTTATTAGTGTAATATAAGAAAATATTTTATTACTCAATTTCCATTGCTAGTCTGAGTAAGGTGGATTATTTCATATATTTCTTCCTTATACAACTCCAATTAAAGCAAAATCAATTTTAAATTACTCTAAACACACAGGGTTAATAATTTGAAAAGTTTCATTTTAAGATATATTGTATAGAATTATTTGTGAATTTTTAAATTCACTATATTAAAACTTTTATAGTTGGCAACTTCAAAAGTTTAGATAATTTAGTGATGTTATCATGCTAGATAAGGCTCTATTATTTTTGAATATTTAAAAATAAGTGAAATATAATCTATTTCAACAAAACCAAATGGAAATGAAGTTTTCATACAAGTAAATACAAGCAAAGAGAATGAAGCAATAAAGGTACGTGAATAACTCAATGTTCTATGAGAAAATAACACTTAAAATAAATAATTATAAATTTATTTGTTAAGCTGGGTGGTTAAGAGGAAATTATGTGTTATAATTGATAGATGATAGTTTTTTATTATTGTGTTGATGGTTGATTATTTTTTAGATGAGATTGTACATATGAAAGAGGTTGTAATTATTAATAATGGTTGCTGAATTTGGGTGTCATATTTATGTGAGAATAAAATAGTTGTTGAAGCTATAGCAAGAGTTTTATAACTCCAAATGAGGTTTTGTTTGATCCCATAAAAACTTGGAGATGTTACTTACAAAATTGATAGAAATAGAGAAAACTTAATTTTGTTGTCTTGATGGTCAATTTGAGCAATACTTTTTATAGCTTAGTCTTTTTCTTATAGAATGACCACGGTGGATTGTTTTTAATGTTTCTCCTTCTATACATATCCAATTGATGTGAAATCAGCTGAAAATTAATTTAAACTTATAATGGCATTGATTTGGAAAATATGACTTTGATATTCATAATGTGAAATTTTTAGAGTATTTTTGAATTTACACTATCGAATCTGCCATATTGAAATATGGTATATGTTTTGTATATATTGAGTATATTATTGTTCTTATGTATTATGAGAATGTTAATTGTTTAATAAAGTGGTATGTGATGTATATTTAAATATAAGAAATATGGTTGGATGAGTATGAGGATGCAATGTTACTTGTGAATGAGGTAAATATTGTGTGCGTTAAGGAATCCCCTTGAAATGTCATAACAAGGCTAAAGAAATATTTAGTACCAAATTATGGTGGGTTGTGTGCATATGGCGATCTATGAATAATTGAGAAGAATATGTGATTTTATATATATAATTCACAAATTCATTGTTGTCCAAAAGAAAATACTATGATATTATGACTATGTATATATTATAAATTTATAGTTAAATAACTGCATAGTTAAATATTTAATGGATCAATTCTTGATAATATTACATGATTGAATGTGTTATTTTTTATAGGATATTATTTTATTTATTTTATGAGTTGCAAAATCACTCCTTTGCATTATTTTTCAAGACTAAAATAACTGTAGTCTGTCTTAAAGAAACATTTGCATCAATTACACTAGCATTGTATCAGGTGAGTCAGCAGGAGGTTGTTTTCAATTTTATAGAATGTAACATGCTTAGTAAATTTTCATATTTTGTAATAAGGTCAGTGTATTGTATATAAATAACATAAGGAAAAATGTGAATTGCTTGACGTTGTGAGCCTTTGTGGTGTGTGCTATGTGTTATTTATATAATTAGTCTTGTATATATGTTGACTCATGAACGAAAATTTGATTTTAATGGATAAATTGTTTATTAGTCGCATGCATACAATGTATGTTTGACATCATTAACATGTGTCACATTAAGTAATATCAGAGCATGATTTAAAATCCCTTAGAATAAAAATGTGAATTGTATATACATGTTAAGAATTCATATAGACATTAAGAATTAAAACTTATAGACATTAAGAATTAAAACTAAGTGTTCGTATTTTGGATAGGATGAGTAGAGAGGGTCTGAGAGAGAATCCCACTGACCTAAGTAAGTCTGAGTCTGTGCATAAAGTTAAGCATGTAAATGCACTACCACAACTAACCCAGGAATTACCACTAGTAATGCAACAATTTCTTAAGACTTTACAGCAAATAATGCAACTAATGCTATAAACAGGTAATCAGGTAGCCAACCAGCCAGTTCAACAGCTAATAATGCAACCAATGGCAGAAGTTAGAGAAACAAAGGCTAGATACAAAACTTATGATAGACTAAGAAAACAAGGGGCTATAGAATTTGAGGGGACCACTGATCTAGAGGTAGCAGAGGAATGGTTACGGGAAACAGACAAGGTGTTGGATATCCTAAATTGCACACTAGAGCAAAAGCTTAAATATGTTGTATCATTATTGAGAAAATCAGCTTTAGATTGGTGGGATCTGATCCCAGGAAGTAGAAACAGACCTATGACTTTGACTTAGGATGACTTCCTTAGAGAATTTACAAATAAATACACACCATCAATGTATAGAGATCAAAAGAAAATGGAGTTTCTGAACTTAGAATAGGAAAACATGACAGTATCAGAATATGAGATGCAATTCTCTCGGTTGTCAAATTATGCATTAGAAAAAGTGGCTACAGATGATACAAAATATAGACGATTTAAAAAAGGGTTAAGGATGGATATTCGAGAAAAAATTTCCTTGAAACCACCAAGTTACAGTGCTTTATTAGAGGCTACATTGAGAGTGGAAGAATGTTTAACTGAGAAGGATACAATGTATGTCTGACATCCTTAACATGTGTCACATTAGAGTTTTTTTTTATTTGATTTATAAACGATCGTTGATAAGGTTATCAAAATTGAATACGAATTTGGTACAAATTAACCACATTCATATCAAGCTTGTTTCCGAAAAAAACATTAATCAAATTACTTGTTGGTTAGATTTCAAGGGCTTAATGATTAATCACCTTATTCCTCTATCCACAAAAGAACTGCAAAATAAAATCAATAATACCCTTCTGACTATAAGCAATATATCATATAGTGACATCCATGTTGAAAACCAATAATAAATAATGTTACCCTAATTATTTACAAAATTTTATTTTATTTTCCCACTTTGGTTACGCTCTCTTTAAAAAAATTAGGTATCATCACCAACACTTTGATGAAATAATTAATGACACTATAGCTTATGGCTTCCCTAAATAACCTTACTTAATCATACATATGAGTGTGTGCTAAATTGCCAAATGAATGAAGGGTGAATAATGACACTACTTAGTGAATTTAGATAGTATTTTATTTAATACAATAATGATTATGAATTGACTCTACAAAGCAAACACATCCACATATATATTTTACCCTATGAAAAGAATAAAAATAAAAAATTAAAGAAGATTGACTTAAAAAGCATGCATCCTTATTCTAGTTGTACCACTTCAAATAAATAAAAGATAATGATGAAATTTGTTAAATTAAAGAGAATAATAATGTGCTGGGATGCGGCATGCTGCAGCATGAAATCTTCTTACAAGAAGAATAGCGACAGAGCATTAGCCATCGCTAAAATTTGTTTAAAATTAATGTTCATTTTGGTGATTATATAATTTAAACAATGATACCAGCAATTTTAGTTTAAGGTAAATAAAAATAAATTTTATAAATTAATAATAAAAATATTTAAAATTTATAATACTCTCAAAAAGAAATAATTATTTAATTATTTCTCCACTCAGATTTATTTTGAAATGGGAAATTGCTATTTAACCCATTTGAAGAAAATCGTTGTCAATTTTCGTACCAAAAACCAATGCAAATTATTACCAATATTTCTTATTAATTTTTGGTTGGCTCTGAAATTGCTATCCTGCGCCCAATTGATTCAGGCGCATGTTAGCCACTCCAAAGGACAATGTCGGTAAAGGCAAAAAAGCGAAAGCAGCTTATAAGGAATTGCCATATCAGAAATGAGCAAATTCCTTAGATGCCAAAAATAAGAGCCTTTTTTAGGAGCGGGGTGAGCATCTTTGCTTTGCGTTTTTCATCATTGACAACAGATTCCCATTAATCAAACAGATGGGTAAGCCCAACCCACCAGCCCCCTTTTGTATTTTTATTTATTTTTTTCTTGCCTAAGCTGTGATTTTTAATTTCATGGGCGAACCATATCTCATTTCATATAAATGTAGATTCAGATTCTATCATGGCAAATTTAGTGCCAATTTCACAATTCATATCACATGAACATGATCTATCAATTTTTTCCACCCTTCTCCATACAAGAGGAAATGCTGAGTCTCATCTAGGCATCATATATGCCACTAGAGCAATAAGAACAAATATTTCCAATTGAACTCTTAAGTTCTAGCCAAGTACAAACATGTCTTGAAGTGTCAAAGACTAAACAGTACCTACTGAAATCAAATCTTTTAGCAAAACTCTGTTCCTTGTGTACTTTTGATAAGCTCCAAAAAGAGACAGGTGCTTTGCAGCTTTTTACTGTACTCCATGGAACAAAACACATTACTGTACTCTTCATGTACCTTGTCTTAATCTCTACATCAATTAAACAATTATTAGGAATATGATCCACTGTACTTTGAGGGACATTCCTCAACACTATCATATAATCATAGAATACAATTCCCACTTTGTATTGCCTAACCTGATCAAGAATTTTTTATAATATTCCCCTTTTACCAACAAACTTGAGGGAAAAAATAGTAAATCCACAAAAGTTAATATGAAATTAAACACATAATGCGTTGATCTAAGAGGGCCTGGACTAAAAAAGTTTAGATCAGCGGTATACTGTTGTGTATCATCAAATTTTATTAATACTTATATTGTTTTGGCCAAATAGTCAAGTCTTTAAGGATATTGAAGAGAAATATGATATAAAATTTTCTATTTCCTCCCCTTCGCTCTAGTTTGTAATGGCAAAAAAAAAGTCTATTAATCGAGCTAGAATCGTTTTATAGTAGGGAAAATAACATTAAATCATTGAGCAATAAAGAAAAAAATCGTGAAGAACTATGATTATCAACCTAAATATGTCAGCAGTCAGTACTTAATTTTGGCTAAACAAGAAGTGATAAAAAAAATAGGTTATTTTCCTGTTACATAATCCCTTTAAAGACGGACAAAATTTGATAGACAGATTAGCGTTAAGCTAAGATTGGATAGAACTGAATCAAAAAACCGAAAAAAATTAATAAAAAATAGAATACAGCATAAATAATAAAAAAATTAGCTTCTTTTGCACTGATAGTGAAAATAGAATACCAGCATAATACACATTGACATGCTAAAACAAAATAAGTTCCTCTCAGTAAGCATCATATGAGGGACATACTAGCTACGAATACGTGCAAGATAACCTGATGGTCAAAAGGCTAAAAACTTTGAGCTCTGGCCGTCCAAGAGATAGAGATTGATCACAAGCGAGGTCCTAGTCACAACACGAGCACGCGGTGATCAGGAAGAGATGCAGCAGTTTATTCAGAACATCTTATCAGGATAAAGGACTTGCACAAATGTTATTCTCTACATAAGTTAGTGGGGTATAAACGTAAAGCTTCTTTATGCAAAGATATGCATAACTCTCTTTATTTCTCTCTCAATACTACAGCATGAGCCCCCTTTTCATCAACAAGACTTGCACAGCTGCACCCAATGATCCCCTCAATCATCTCATTTATATACTTCTTTGCTTCTTCACCTCCTCCTCTGCAACACCCATCTCAGTTACCTTTCGCCTCCACTCTTGCTCTCTTTCTCATGGCTACTAAATTATTTTTCTTCCTGATTGTATCAATTATTTCTCTGGGCTATCCTCTTCAGGCTATCAGTGCTACAGACCAGTCTCAGTTTTTCAATCTACTGAAAACTTCTCTATCAGGAAATGCTTTGTCTGATTGGGATATCAGCGGAGGGAAATCTTACTGCAATTTCACTGGAGTTAGCTGTAACAGTCAAGGGTATGTCGAAAAATTTGACATAACTGGATGGTCGATTTCCGGTCGTTTTCCAGATGGTATATGCTCTTACCTGCCTGAGTTGCGTGTTATCCGAATGAGCCGTAATCATCTCCATGGTGACTTCCTTCACAGCATCATCAACTGTTCTTTATTGGAAGAGCTGAATGTTAGTTCGTTGTATCTCGGTGGAAGCCTTCCTAATTTCTCACCGTTGAAATCTCTCCGGATACTTGACATGTCATACAACCGCTTCACAGGTGATTTTCCAATTTCAGTGACTAATCTTACCAATCTCGAGAAGCTCAATTTCAATGAAAACGGGGATCTCAACTTATGGCAACTCCCAGAGAACATTTCCATGCTGACAAAGCTTAAATCGCTGATCTTGATGACATGCAACCTGTATGGCCCAATCCCACCAACAATAGGAAACATGACGTCCCTTGTTGATCTTGAATTAAGTGGTAATTTCCTCAGAGGCAAGATTCCTCTAGAGATTGGATTGCTAAAGAACTTAAAACAGCTTGAGCTTTACTACAACTATCACCTCTCTGGCAGCATACCTGAAGAACTTGGAAATTTGACAGAGCTGGTAGATTTAGACATGTCGGTCAACAAGTTGACAGGAAACATTCCAGAATCTATATGCCGCCTTCCCAAGCTTGAAGTTCTGCAGCTCTACAACAACAGCCTCACGGGTGAAATCCCAAGTGTTATTGCCAAGTCAACAACCTTGCGCATGCTATCAGTTTATGACAACTATCTTAGGGGAGAAGTTCCACAGAACTTGGGCCAGCTGTCTCCTATGGTTGTCCTAGACTTGTCCGAGAATCGCCTATCAGGACCATTACCAACAGAAGTTTGCAATGGAGGTAAGCTTTTATACTTTCTTGTCTTGGATAACATGTTTTCTGGAGAGCTACCTGATACTTATGCAAAATGCAAGACTCTTCTACGGTTTCGAGTAAGTCATAACCGTTTGGAGGGCTCAATACCAGAAGGTCTTCTAGGACTTCCACAAGTTTCAATCATTGATCTAAGTTACAACAATTTTAGTGGTCCAATTCCAAATACATTTGGAACTGCTAGAAATTTGTCAGAATTGTTCTTGCAGAGCAATAAGATTTCAGGAGTTCTACCTCCTGAAATTTCAGGGGCTATCAATCTGGTAAAAATTGATGTTAGCAACAATCTCCTGTCTGGACCAGTACCTTTTCAAATTGGCTATCTGATGAAGCTAAATATACTGATCCTTCAAGGAAACATGCTGAACTCTTCCATCCCCAACTCACTTTCTTTCTTGAAATCTCTCAATGTTCTTGATCTTTCCAACAACCTGTTGACTGGAAACATCCCAGAAAATCTAAGTGTCTTGTTGCCAAATTCCATAAACTTTTCAAACAATCATCTTTCTGGTCCAATTCCTGTCTCTCTAATAAAAGGAGGACTATTAGAGAGCTTTTCAGGCAATCCGGGTCTTTGTGTTCCAGTCTATGTTTCGTCAGATCAAAATTTCCCCATATGCTCACGAAGTTATAACAGAAAGAGACTAAATTCCATTTGGGTGATAGGAGTTTCTGGGGTTATCATTATAGCTGGGGCTCTCTTGTTTCTAAAGCGTAAATTCGGTAAGGGTAAATTAACAAAACCTGATAACACCCTGTCATCATCATTCTTTTCATATGATGTAAAGAGCTTCCATCGAATAAGTTTCGACCAACAAGAAATCCTCGAAAGCATTATTGAAAAAAACAAAGTTGGCCAAGGAGGATCTGGGACAGTGTATAAGATTGAACTGAGTAGTGGGGAAGTTATTGCAGTGAAGAGGCTGTGGAGTAAGAGAAGCAAAGACTCAGCTATAGAAGATCAGTTGCTACCAGACAAGGGGTTGCAAACTGAGGTTGATACCCTGGGAAGTATAAGGCACAAGAACATAGTCAAATTGTACTGTTACTTCTCAAGTTTAGATTGCAGCTTGTTGGTGTATGAGTACATGCCAAATGGAAACCTCCGGGACGCCCTGGACAACAATTGGATTCATCTGGATTGGCCAACCCGTCATCAGATAGCACTAGGAGTTGCACAGGGCTTGGCCTATCTCCATCATGATCTGTTGACTCCAATTATTCACAGAGATATAAAGTCAACCAATATCTTGTTAGATGTCAACTACCAGCCCAAAGTTGCAGACTTCGGCATAGCCAAGGTCTTGCAAGCTAGAGGCAAAGATTCCACAAGCACTGTTGTCGCAGGAACCTATGGCTACATCGCCCCAGGTAATTTTCTCATCCAACTAAACTTAAACATTGACAGTACATCTATGACAAAATTATCAGTCCCAGTAACTGCATAATTGTAACTTGTTTATTTGTACGTGCCAACCTCCATTAGTGTCAATAGCATTAACTACTTTTAACATTTATTTTATAATGCTTTAAAAGGTTTTGCACTGAATGCCTAATACATATGATAAAGTCAGCGATTGAGCATTATGAGAATAATTATGACATTCATCATTCATACCATTTCTTTTCTGACAGTTAGTTCACAACATTACTAAGATTTAAATTCTGATATATTTTTCTATTGATGCTTTGTGACAGAATATGCATATTCATCTAAAGCAACAACCAAGTGTGATGTCTACAGTTTTGGGGTAGTTCTGATGGAATTAATAACTGGAAAAAAGCCAGTGGAGGAAGACTTTGGAGAGAACAAGAATATTGTAAATTGGGTTTCAGCAAACGTGGACACCAAAGAAGGAGTTATGGAGGTCCTGGATAAAAAATTATCAGGGTGTTTCCGGAATGAGATGATACAGGTTCTGCGAATTGCCATCCCCTGTACCTACAAGACCCCCGCCACTCGCCCAACAATGAATGAGGTTGTCCAGTTGCTGATTGAGGCTGATCCATGCAGATTCGCTTCTTCCAAGTCATCAAATAAGACCAAACAGATGTCAAATGTCACTAAGATAAACGGCAAAAATCAATTATGATTGGCCAATACGAGTATGGTGAGGTGGTTTTAGGTGAAGTATATAGCATCAATGGAATAGTATATATATATATATATATATAATATTTGTCCATAGGTATTGACTATAGAGAGACTTATCATAAGGAGCAATTACTCTCTTTTAACTAAAGTAGCTTGTAGATTCTTTGCTCTCTTTTCGTTCTTCAATTTTTATGCTTTTCCATTTTTTTTTTCTTGCTCTTGTAAGGACTTGTGGAATTAAATCAATATGACTGCTTTATAGTAACGCACAGCATCGACATTTCATAGAACCCACAAATGAAGTCACTTGCTAGCTTTTGAGAATTTTGTTTTTTTCCTCTTTATCTTCACTTTTTTCATTTCATAAGAGAGCCATCCGGAGAAAAGAGGCTCCAGAAAAAAGAAAAGGCACATTATTGGCTAAGGGTTGAGGGTTGTGATTCGCAAGGGCATTTCCTTTTTGCGCTGAAAGTGGAGTCCTGATTCTCATTTTAAAATCAAGACATAATTCATATGGGGATGGCCCGCTTCACTCATGTTATATCCACTGAAAAAAGGGCCATTGTTGTGAGTTATTGATTGATTGGCATATCTTTTGTCTCCAGCTAAATTAGAGACAAGAGAGAGCAACATTGAAGGTGAAACAATGCAAAAGTTTCCATGGTGGCTTCACAATAGATAGTGAGCCAAGAACCTCCACTCACAAGTCGGAGCTCTCTTTATTTGCTATCCTCAATAAGACAAAAGATTCTTCCACTCCTCTCGAATGCATTCTATATTTTTTTAAAATATTTTTTGGTATTATTAGGTACTCTGATTCTCTAATGACTAGACTAGGCCATGTTATAGAAAATATATATGACAAGCACTTAAAAGAAATTTCAGATATTTTTAGTCTTTTGCTTGAACCGGATCAAGATTCTTCCAAACACAAAATCACAGCAATTCTTCAATATATGTAGTGCATGCAAGAATTCTTTCTGCTAATGATAGGTATCATGAGATAAAACTAGATTATTTATCATCAACTTGCAACAAGCATAATAACAATGAGAACAAGTGCATGTGTTCAGTTGCATCTGTTGGTGCAAAATGTGATCGCACAACTACACGTGTGCAGAGTGTCAACTTCTGGAGTGGTATGGAGGGGTCCTCTAAGCAGAATAAGATTCATGGAGGAAATATTTCTTTAAAGATGGTGGAGAGACCATAAACTCAAAAAAAAGAAAGTGCCAGACTTTGTTTGAATGGAATAGTTCTCCAGGTGAAAAGACAGTCTATGATATAAGGCACTTCAAGCCAAGACAAGCATGTCCCCTATGAGTGCGTAATGCAAAACAGGGCAAGCATAGTAGATTAATAATTGAAACATAATCCCTAAGATTTATCATTTCAAAATTCACAGTCATGTTATGTTTCATCATTTTTACAAAATTGTTTGCATCTTCTTAATAATGTTGCTAACCCTTAAATATAAAGAAGCATATATAGGATGATAATTTTCATTGAAGTAAAGATCATGGCAATGGACGATTTAGGAAAAGTTATCTCTGTGTGTACCACTTTGGTGTTAATGTGAATGTCACTTTCAATGCCTGAAACAATAAATTACTAGTGAAACTGCGCAAGTGCAAACAAATCCAATAATGATAACTAGTAAGGAGAGATAGTGATGTAACTGAGCATACTCCACAGTAAATCAAAAGTGGTGCTTGGCAAGAACTCGGATCACCAAGTCTACTACCAAATGGCTCCAAATCAGAGCTTGTGCAGGCAACAAGTGTGAAATAAATGCGTTGAGGCAATGTTTGTGACGTGCACTTAGTTAAATCAAAGACAATTCTGTTATGTTAATTTGTAAACTTTTTTAATTTATTATACATGTCGTATTAAATTCAAAAAAAAAAAAAAAGTTCAGAGCTATCTTATGCTTTGCAAACAATTTTAACGGTTATAGAGATGGTTCACGCACCGACGAACAGGAATGCTTTAGGTGGTGATATGGATAATGTCCTCACCTCAACCCAAATCATGAGCTTGAACTACAACTATTGCAGTTTCTAGAATACAATATAAAACTAAGTAAATGATTTACATAATAGAATCGGGACGGAAGAAATCTGGTAGATAGGCCTACTGCTGAGATCTGAAGAAAAAAACTCTTCTGTAAAAATATCAACTGAGGAGAGTTAGACCTCACTGAGTAAATTGTTATAATATATAGACATGCATCTCCTATATGTCAAATACAATCAATCATATGTATATAATAAATATATATATACAAGCAATTCACATGGATGCTGAAAATCATTTTATTTCATGATATTGAAAAAAAATATAAGTTTTGAAGGATCAAATAGAACCCTAAATGATCGCAACCTCAATTAACAATAGAAATCACTATAGTCATATTGGCTCACTTAATTCCAAATAAATTCACTTAATCCATCTGGACAATAGACTGGCCCCGAGATACTAAGTCAACCAAGCTCCAACAATCTGACCGTCAGTGTGATTGGCCCCCAGACATTAGGTCAACCGAGCTCCAGTAATCACACCTTCAATTATATCAATCTCAATCATATCAATCTCAATCATATCAATCATGTCATATTTTCCTCAAATGAGTTAGTAATTTAACCCTACGATCTATCACACCGGTACATACTCGGTCCTAGTGCTACCTACTAGGTAACACGTTCTATCGATATCCTTCATTTTAAAAATAAATCATTCAATCGAAAATAAATAATGTAAAATGACATTCAAAATGATATAATATATCATATATATACTAGAAATATACCTAAAATAAATTAAATATATTTCGAGTATATATATATCAGATAAGTTCAAATCAATCATACAATATATTAAAATAAATCATTAATATACTAAAACATACTAGGTATATTTATTGAAAATAAAACATGCATTTATTTAAAAATATATTAAAAGTATATTAAAAATATACCTAAAGAATATTAACCATTTATTAAAGCAATTTATGAATAAATTCAATTAAAACATGTATTTCTAAAACATGCAACCTAAATGCAATGTATATATAGAATAACAACTCACAGGTGTGCACTCCTCGAGACGAGTACAACGAGTCTAGTCCACCAGGTCTCGATCTCGACGCAACTAAATAATAAAAAAATAATCACAAAAAATCAGAATAAATTTCTAACTTAAACTTCTAGAGACTCGATTTAGGATTACAAAATACAGACTGACACAGAATTGAGATTTGACCTAATGTCACATTTTACGAAAATTCTACCGAAAATTCGATAGAACTTCCTCTGTAAAACGGACATCTCTCTACTAAAAAATAGTGTCGGTCCTGCAAGAAAAATAGACTTAAAATATAGAAATTTATACAACCCTCGATTGGGATCCCGAACTACGAAATTCTCTAACCGAGGTCCATAATTCATCAAAATTCAAATAATAATATAAATGTACTAAAAATCAAATATTTACTCAAATATCTTCAAAATAGTAAAATATTACATATTTAACATTGAAACACCAAAAATAATTATTTTCTCAATAATTAATTAAAATCCCAAATAATAATATAATATTATTAAAAATCCATTTTTCCAATAATTACATAATTAATAATAAAAATTTATTTTATAAATCCAAATAATTTAATTAACCCAATAATATAACAAAAATTTATAAAAATCCATTTTATTATCAAAATAATATATAATATATTATTTGAAAACAATTTTCAAAAATTAGTTTTTAATTAGTTAAAAATAGAAGTAATTTGTAAAAAAAAAATTTAGCACCTCAATTAATGTTAAAACCAACTAAACATAATATTTAACTAAAATTATCACAAAATTACACAATTAATCCTAATATACAAAAATACACATAATATACTAATATTACTCAAAAAATCAATAAAAATTTTATAAATACATAAAAATTATTTTCTCACATATATCTCATTATTATCAATAAAAAAATTTAATTAACCAATAATTTCTACCAAAATATATATTTAACCTAATTTTTTAAAATTGACATAAACTAAAAATAACTATAAAAATTACATAAAAATCACAAAAATTATAAAATCAACTCTAAAATTAATAAAAATTTATAACAACACCAAAAATCACAAATTTATAATTTTAATAATTAATTTACTAAAATTAATAAATAATAATAAAATATTCAAAAATTCATAAAAATCAAAATAAATTCCAAAAATCAAACAAAAATTCATAGAGGTAGATTAAGCTACTAGGAAACATATTTGTAAAAGGATTTTATATGAATCAACCATTAACAAACTAAAAAAAATTTGAAACCCTAGTGAACAAAAATTAAAAAATCGAACAACACCTAATCAAATCAAGATTTCAGCCAAAAGGGAGCTTGGATCCACACTCACCGGCATAAGAGGAAGAGAATGGGACCGACAGTGAGGAAAATGGTGGGTGAAATCGTGAGGAATGGTGGAGAGCTCAACTTTCGGCCACTCCCAGTTACAGCCGCTCGATGACGCCGAAGAAGGAGATGGTTGTTGGTGGTGACAGCAGGAGGTAGGCGACGAGGGTAGATACCGGAGACTCACTCTGAACGGCGTCGATCGGGACGGCAACGGAGGTTGATGGAGATGATGAATAATGGTTTCGTGGTTTTAGTAAGTTTCTGTAAAAAAAAAAATGGTTCATGTATTGTTTGTATGTTTATTATATGTATAATACTATATTATATAATTAAATAAAACTTTATTTAATAATATTATAATATATAACTTAAATCTACACTACATATATATATAACACACAATAATATATATTACACACACATAAAATAATAATAAACCCTAATGTATGTGTGTGTCTATATATATATATATAATAATAATAACACATAAAATAACCATGCAAATAATGTAGTTTAAAAAAATAAATAATATTAAAATAAAAATGCACTAAGTTAAATATTATTAAAATAACATCATTCAAAGTAGTAAATATCAATAACGTAAATTAATTGTCCAAAATAATAAGTGTCGAAATAAATATTTACATAGAAACCTTAATTATACATAAAATAATGATGTAATAATCCTAATTTTTAAATTATTTTAATTTAAAACAGGATATGCAATGTTAATAAAATTTAATGTTATATTTGATTTTTCTTTTTGTGGTTAATATCTATTATTTTATGTTTAATTATAATTTTCTACGTAAATATTTATTTTAAAATACATTATTTTAGAAATTTATTTACGTTATATTTATTACTTTGAGAATTATTTTAATAATATTATTTAAATACTAATGTTATTTTATTTTTAAAATGATGTTGTTTATTTTTATTAAAATACATTATTGCATGATTATTTTATGTGTTATTATATATATATATATACACACACACACATATATTAGGATTAATATTATTTTATTTGTGTGTGAATATATATATGTGTGTGTATATATATTAATATATATGTGTATGGAGATTAGTGTATATATATATATATATACACACACACACATTAAACATAAAAAACATAAACACATATACCATTTACCTTCTTCTTCCCGTAAACAGCCCGAACCACCACCATCCACCATCACGCCACTGCCGTTCCTCCCCTGTCAGTGTGCATTTCGGCCATCCAGCTCCACCAACAGCTCCGCCGTCTTCCTCTCCTTCCTCGGCACCGACAGTGATTAAAATACCCATTTTGACCGAAAGTTGATCTCACTGGCGTTCCAAGCTTTGCCAGCCACCTCTTCACGTGATTTCAGTGTCGTTCGACTCCTAGAGCTCCGGGGAGGTCGAATCCTAGCTTGGCTCAAGTTCATTCCTCCTCATTTTTGAGTTTTGTTGATTTTTAATTTTTGAACATTAGGGTTTCACAATTTTTTTTAGGTTGATTTCGTTTGATTCACACAATCCTCCATACCAAATTTTTTTCCTAGAAGCTCAATCTACATCTATATATTTTTTTTTATTTTTAGAATTTATTTGATTTTTGGTGAATTTTTTAATATTTTATTATTATTTTATTAATTTTCATAAATTAATTATATAAATTATGAAATTGTGATTTTTGGCATTATTAGTAATTATTATTAATTTTAGTGTTGATTTTATAATTTTTGTGATTTTTACATAATTTTTATAATTATTTTTAGTTTATGTCAATTTTGGAAATTTAGGTTAAATATATATTTTGTTAGAAATAATTGGCTAATTATATGTTTTTGTTGATATTATTGAGATATATGTTGAGAAAATAATTTTTGTGTATTTATATAATTTTTATTGAATTTTTTAGTATTATTAGTATATTATGTGAATTTTTTAATATTAGGGTTATTTGTGTAATTTGGTGATAATTTTAGTTAAATATTATTTTTAATTGGTTTTAATATTATTTGAGGTATAAAAATGAATTTTACAAATTATTTACTATTTTTAATTAATTAATACTAATTTTTGAAAGTTATTTTCAAATAATATATTATATACTATTTTTGTAATAAAATGGATTTTTAGTAATTTTTAAAATGTATTTGGGCTAATTAAGCTATTTGGATTAGTATAGTGAGTTTTTATTAAATTATATTGAATTATCGAGAAAATTTGATTTTTATAATATTATATTATTATTTAGGGTTTTTAAGTAATTATTGGAAAAAATAATTATCTTGGTGTTTTAATTTTAAATATACTGTATTTTGATATTTTGAGGGTATTTATGGTATTTATTGGTATTTAATATATTTTATTGTATTATTTGAATTGTGGTGAATTGTGGACCTCGGTTGGGAAATTTTTATAGTTCGGGATCCTGACTGAGGGTTGTGTGGATTTTTATATTCGAAGTGTATTTTTCTTGTAAGACCGGCTCTACTTCTAGTAGAGAGATATTCGTTTTACAGAGGAGGCTCTGCTGAATTTTCGGTAGAATTCTCGTAAAATGTAACATCAGGTCAATTATGTATTTGTCTATATTTAGTAATTCTATATCGAGTCTCTAAAAGTTTAAGTTAGAATTATTTTGATTTTCATGATTATTTTTATTGTTTAGTTGCGTCGAAACCGAGACCTAGCGAACCAGGTCCATCCGACCAATCTCGAGGAGCGCATCCCTGTGAGTTGTTATTCTATATATACATTGCACTTAGGTTGCATGTTTTAGAATTATATGTTTTAAATGAATAATTTTGCATAATTGTTTTATTAAATGCTTAAAGTATATTGTAGGTATATTTTTAGTATATTCTTGGTATATTTTGAAATAAATGCATATTTTACTTTTGATTTATATTTAAATTATTTTTAAGTATATTATTGGTTTATTTTGAGTATATTTTATGATTTATTTGAATTTATTTTACATATATATACTTGAAATATAATTAGTTTATTTTAGGTATATTTATGGTATATATATGGTTTATTTGATCATTTTGAATGTCATTTTACATTATTTATTTTTGAATGTATGTTTTATTTTTAAATGAAGGATATCGATAGAATGTGCTTCCTAATGGGCAGTACTAGGACCAAGTACATGCCGATGCGATAGATTGTAAGTTGAATTACTAACTTATTTTAGGAAATATGACTTAATTGATGTGTGATGTGATTGAGGGTATGATTGTTGGAGTTCGGTTGACCAAGTATCTCGGGGCTAATCATACTGACAATTAAACTGTTGGAGCTCGGTTGACTCAGTGTCTCGAGGCCAATATATTGTCCAATTGGATTAAAAAAATTTATTTGGAATTAAGTGAGCCAGTATGGCTAGAGTGATTTTTATTGTTATTGAGGTTGCGATCATTTAGGGTTCTATTTGATCCTTCAAAAACCTATATTTTCAATATTGTAAAATAAAGTGATTTTCAGCATCTGTGTGCACATGTCTATATATTTATGTATTATATACATATGATTGTTTGCATTTGACATTTAGTAATGCGTGTATATATATTATAACAATTTTTTCACGACCCAAAACAGGGGCCATGACCGGCGCTAGGGAACAGAAATTCTTTCTAATCCGGAACCCGTAGCAAGCCTAAAAATAAAATAAACATGCAATAGTAATAATAATATATAATGCAGCAGAAATAAAAATCATAAATATCACAATAGTATTTTCATCAACTGGATTTAAGTTAAATCTCATCTCATATATATATAAATCTTTAAATACAAATCCAGTTTCAAATAATACAATATCTCACATAAATAAAATACATAAAATCCCATAATTTAATTTACAACTACTGCAGTGTCTAGATTATAAAAATAAGACTCAAGTAAGTAATTTACACAAAGAAGCCGGGGCGGAAGAAATCCAGCGTATAGGCCTGCTACTGAGGTCTGAAGATATTGACTCTCCTGAAAAATAGTCAACGGAGGGGAGTCAGACCTCACTGAGTGAATTACTATAATATATATACATGCATACTAAATGACAATGCATACAATCAACAGTATATATATAATATGTATATATACAGGCAAATACACATAGATACAATAAAATCATTTTATATATATTTTTCATTAAAAATCACAATTCATGAAGGATCACATAGAACCCTAGAATATCGCAACCTCGAAAACAGTGTTAGACAACACTCTAGCCATACAGGCTCACTTAATCCAAATATATCCACTTAATCCATTTGGACAGTAGACTGGCCCCGAGACACTAAGTCAACCGAGCTCTAGCAGTCTGACTGCCAGTATGATTGGCCCCGAGACACTTGGTCAACTGAGCTCCAGCAATCACACCCAAATCACATCACACATCAGATAAATCAATTTCAATCAATATCCACAAATAGGTTAGTAATATAGCCTAACTACTATAGGCGTACCAGTACGTACTCGATCCTAGTGCTGCCCACTAGGTGGCACGTTCTATCGATATCCTTCATTAATAAATATAAAACATTCATTCATAAAAATAAATGATGCATGAATTTCAATAAAATAACAACATAGACCATATATATACTAGAAATATACCACAAATAAATCAAGTATATTTCGAGTATAAATATGTCAAATAAATCCAGTTAAATTACAAAACAAACTAAAGATACATTTAAAAACATTTTAAATACAGTTCATTAATAAAACATGCATATAATTTAATATATACCAAAAATATACTTAAATACAAATCACATTATTTATGCATATTTAATCAAAATAAAACATATATTTCTAAATCATGCATCCTAAAGCATATATATATAGTATAGTAACTCACCCTAGTGCGCTCCATGAGATGGATCCGACGGGCCGGACCACTAGTCTTCGGTCTCGGAGTAACTAAACAAACAATAAATAACCGACATTAGAATAAACCTAACAGAAAATCCTAGAATTCGATCTAGAGTATGAGATTAGATTTCGACCGGTGTAATATCCCGTGTTTTTAAATATTTTTACACTGTACCGGGATATGCAGTGTTAATAAATTTTGAATATATATATGATATTTTTACGAGTTAATATGTATTTAAAACCTATTTTAAATGCTGTGTTTTATTTACAGTGCTTTACGTAAAATTTTCCCGGGACTTGCATTTTCGGGAAAATTTTCACATAAATAATTTATTATTAATTATTTTAAATATATTTTCGGACTTGCATGAACTCATGCATATTTTTAAATTACTAAATAAAGACTATGTGTGCGAATATTTATTTAATTAGGGTTTAATATATATTACCCTAATATTTTATTATTTGTTTATTTATTTATTGTTATTTAATTATTTTATTTATTATTAAATTATTAAAATTATTTTTTTATTTTTTTATTTTTTTTCTTTTCTTTTCTTTTTTTTTCTTTTTCTTTTATTTTTCTTTTCTTTCTTTTTCTTTTTCTTCTTCTTCTTCCTCTTCCTTTCCGATGTGACCAGGCCGCCGGAAGCCCGCTGGAACGCCCGGAATCCGCCATGGCAGCAAGTTGAGCTTCTCACCGTCGACGACGATTCCGGCCACCATTTCGTGCACCGTCGGTCTTCATCGACTCCTTGAGCTCCGGTGATTCCAATTCTAAGCTCCTTTCGGTCTGAAATCAAGTGGATTTTGAGGTTTGAGCTAAAACTCAATTCGGTCACATTAGGGTTTTTAATTTTTTTGAGCTTCAAATTGATTGATTCATGAAAAATCCCTTCACAAATGTTGATCCTAGTATATTAATCTATATGTATGAATTTTTGTGGAATTTTTGGAGATTTTTTGGATTTTTGGGTATTTTTGAATATTTTAATATTATTTTCTAATTTTCGGAAATTAATTATTTAAATTATGAAATTGTGTTTTATGGTAAATATAGGTGTTGAAATGAATTATAGGAATTTATTTGGAATTTTTATGAATTTCTAAGTATTTATTTTGAATTATTTGAGTTTATGTAAATTTGGGAAATTAGGTTAAATGTGTTTTTATTTGAAATTAATTGGTTAATTGAGTTTAATTATTAATATTATTGATAAATATGTTGATAAAATTAATTTTGGATAATTGTATAATTTTTGGTGAATTTTTGAATGAATTTTAGTATATTTATATATATAGGGGTATTTTGGTAATTTTACCCTAAATTGGCTAAAAATGTAATTTAATTGGTTTTAATAGTTATTTAAGGTATAAAAATGATTTCTATAAATTATTTAATATTTTTAACTAATTAAAACTATTTTTCGTGAATTATTTTCAATTATATATATAATATACGGTTTTTCAAATAAAATGAGTTTTTATCGGTTTTTACAGTGTTTTAAGGTTAATTATGTAATTTCTACGTATAAAATGTATTTCTATGATATAAGGGTATTCTTGGTATTTTCGAAATTCTTGGTTAATTCTTGGTTGTGGACCCCGGTCGGTGGACTGTAGTTTGGAGTCCGACCGTGGGATTTTGATTGTGCTTTGTGTAGTTTTTTTAAGTGTATTTCTTTGCATGGTCGGCTCTACTCTTTTGAGTAGAGAGATGTCCGTTTTACAGGGGAGGTTCTGTCGGATTTTCGATAGAATTCTCGTAAAACGTGATATCCAGTCGAACCCTAATTTTTGATTCTGTGTTTAATACTCTAGATCGAATTCTAGGATTTCTATTAGGTTTATTCTGATATCGATTATTTATTGCTTGTTTAGTTGCACCGAGACCGAGGGCTAGTGGACCAAGCCCGTTGGACCCGTCTCGTGGAGCGCACTAGGTGAGTTACTATACTATATATATATGCTTAGGATGCATGATTTAGAAATGCATGTTTTATGTTGATTAAATATGCATAAATAATTTGATTATTTCTTAAGTTTATATTAAGTATATTTTTGGTTTATTTTTGGTATATATTAAATTATATGCATGTTTTGTAAATAAAATATATTTAAAAATGTTTTTAAATATATTTCCAATTTAATTTATGATTTGATTGGATTTATTTGACGTATATATACTCGAAATATACCTGATTTACTTTTGGTATATTTCCGGTATATATATGTTTTATATTGTTATTTCAATTAAATTCATGCATCATTTATTTTTTTTGTGAATGAATGTTTTATATTATTGATGATGAAGGATATCGATAGAACGTGCTACCTAGTGGGCAGCACTAGGACCGAGTACGTACCGATACGCCTATATTATTTAGGCTATATTACTAACTTATTTGGGGATATTAATTTGATGTGATTATTGATATGTGTGAGATATGGTTGGAGGTGTGATTGCTGGAGCTCGGTTGACCAAGTGTCTCGGGGCCAATCACACTGGCAGTTAGACTGCTGGAGCTCGGTTGACTTAGTGTCTCGGGGCCAGTCTACTGTCTAAATGGATTAAGTGGATATATTTGGATTCAGTGAGCCTGTATGGCTAGAGTGTTGTCTAACACTATTTTCTGAGGTTGCGATATTCTAGGGTTCTATGTGATCCTTCATAAACTGTGATTTTCAATAAAATATATAAAAATGATTTTATTGCATTTGTGTGTAATTGCCTGTATATATATATTAGATATATATTGTTGACTGTATGCATTATCATTTAGTGTGTATGTATATATATTATAGTAATTCACTCAGTGAGGTCTGACTCCCCTCCGTTGACTATTTTTCAGGAGAGTCAACATCTTCAGACCTCAGTAGCAGGTCGATACGCCGGATTTCTTCCGCCCCGGCTTCTTTGTGTAAATTATTTACTTGAGTCTTATTTTTATAATCTAGACACTGCAGTAGTTGTGAATTAAATGTGGGATTTCATGTATTTTATTTAAAGAGATGTATTATATTGAAACTGGATTTGTATTAAAGAGACTTTATATATGTGATGAGATTGATTTAAATCCAGTGATGAAATGTTATTATTATATTTATGATTTTTATTTCTGCTGCATATATAATACTGTTATTATTATTATTGCATGATTTATTTTATTTTTAGGCTTGCTACGGGTTCCGGATTCGAAAGAATTCCCGTTCCCTAGCGTCGATCATGGCCCCTATTTTGGGTCGTGACAACCGGACATCACGTTTTACGAGAATTCTATCAAAAATTCGACAGAACCTCCCATGTAAAATGGACATCTCTCTACTCAAAGAGTAGAGCCGACCCTGCAAAGAAATACACTTCAAAAAACTACACAGAGTACAATCAAAATCCCACGGTCGGACTCCAAACTACAGTCTACCGACCGGGGTCCACAAACACAGAACAATTTTGAAAATACCAAAAATACCCTTAAATAATAGAAATTCATTTTATACGTAGAAATTACATAATTAACCTTAAAACACTGTAAAAACCGATAAAAACTCATTTTATTAGAAAAATCGTATATTATATATATAATTGAAAATAATTCTCGAAAAAAATAGTTTTAATTAGTTAAAAATATCAAATAATTTATAGAAATCAATTTTATACCTTAAATAACTATTAAAATCAATTAAATTACATTTTTAGCCAATTTAGTGTAAAATTACCAAATACCCCTATATATATAAATATACTAAAATTACTTCAAAAATTCACCAAAAATTATAAAATTATCCAAAATTAATTTTCTCAACATATTTATCAATAATATCAATAATTAAACTCAATTAACCAATTAATTTCAATTTAAAACACAATTAACCCTAATTTCCCAAATTACATAAACTTCAATAATTCAAAATAAATACATAGAAATTCATAAAAATTCCAAATAAATTCCTATAATTCATTTCAACACCTAATTTAACCATAAAAAACAATTTCATAATTTATTTAATTAATTTCCTAAAATTAGAAAATAATATTAAAATATTCAAAAATACCCAAAAATCCAAAAAATCTCCAAAAATTCCAAAAAAATTCATAAATGTAGATTAAGCTACTGGGATAAATATTTGTGAAGGGAGTTTTCATGAATCAATCAATTCAAAGCCCAAAAAAAATTAAAAACCCTAATATGGCCGAATGGAAAAATTTAAAACCTAAGCAAATATAGACCATTTAAGCTCAAACCAAAGCTAGAATCACACTCATCAGAGCTCAAGGAGAAGAAAGAGACCGGCGGTGTCGAAAATGGTGGCCGGTATCGTCGTCGACGGCGAGGAGAAGGATTTCGACCAAAAGAAGAAATACAGCTCGCCGGCGCTGGGGAAGGAGGCTGCTGGCGGTGGGGAACGGCTCAGGACGACGGTGGAAAGCTGGGAGGCACACCGACGGTAGGGGAACGGCGTGACAGACGGTGGTTGGTGGTGAGGGGGTGGTCGGGCACGGGAAGGAGAAGAAGAAGAAGAAGAAAAGAAAAGAAAAGAAAAAGAAAAGAAAAAGAAATAGAAAAAATAAAATAATAATTTTAATAATTTAATAATAAATAAAAATAATTAAATAACAATAAATTAATAAACAAATAATAAAATATTAGGGTAATATATATTAAACCCTAATTAAATAAATATTGCACACATACACGGTGTTTAGTAATTTAAAAATACGTATGAGTTCATGCAAGTCCGAAAATATATTTAAAATAATTAATAATAAATTATTTACGTGAAAATTTCCCCGAAAATGCAAGTCCCGGGAAAATTTTACGTAAAGCACTGTAAGTAAGACACAGTAATTAAAATAGGTTTTAAATACATATCAACTCATGGAAATATCGTAATATATACAAAAATTATTAACACTGCATATCCCGGTACAATGTAAAAAAAATGTTTAAAAATACGGGATATTACAAATTTACTCAGTGAGGTCTAACTCCCCTCAGTTGATATTTTTAAAGGAGAGTCTTCCTCTTCAGACTTCAGCAGTAGGCCTATCCGTCGGATTTCTTCCACCCCGACACTATTATGTAATTTATCTACTTAATTATTTCATATTGTACTCTAGAAAATTGCAGTAATTATATTTGTATCAGTAGTGAGTTTTATTATATTTTGCTGTATAAGATTTTAATTCAGATGTTTAATCTGAATATTGTATTAAATCATTTTATAATATGAAAGAATTTTATTTTATTATATTAAATTGAAATTTTAATTATGGTATATTTATTTTATTTATTGCATGCTTTATTCTTTTAAGACTTGCTACGGATTCCGAATTCGAAAGAATTCTCGTTCCCTAGCGCCGATCATGACCCTCGATTTGGGTCGTGACAAATGATAATAATAATCACCAAATAATAAATAATAAAATTTACTTTTAATTTTTATAACACTGCAAATCTCATTATAAAATAAAATAATTAAAAAAATATGGGTCATTACATATATATTGTTACTTTTTACAGTAATTACAATTATTAATATGTCACGACCCAAAACAGGGAGCCATGACCGGCGTTAGGGAACGAGATTTCTTTCGAATCCGGAACCCGTAGCAAGCCTTAAAAAAAATATATAAGCATGCAATAATAATAACATAAATAAAATATTTTTGCAGCTGAAATTAAAATCTCATATGTAATAATAATAATCCACCAACTCATTAGATAAAGTAAACTCATCTCATAGATATAAACTTTTTAAATACAAATTCTTGTTTCAATTCTTTAAAATATAAATCTCATACAAATATAATACATAAATCTCACAGCTTAACTACAACTACTATAGTGTCTAGAATACAAAATAAAATTACGTAAGCAAATTACATAGTAAAACCGGGGTAGAAGAAATCTGACGTAAGGATCTGCTACTGAGGTCTAAGGACAAAGACTCTCCTGAAAAATAGTCAATAGAGGGGAGTCAGACCTCACTGAGTGAATTTTTATAATATATATACATGCATAACTAAATGACAAATGCACATATTCAATAGTATATATAATAATATATAGACAGGCAAAAACACACAGATGCAGCAAAATCATTTTATATAACTCTCAAAATAATATTCGATTATGAAGGATCAAATAGAACCCTAGATGATCGCAACCTCAAATAGTGTTAGACAACACTCTAGCCATACAGGCTCACTTATTCCAAATAAATTCACTTGTTCCATTTGGACAGTAGACTGGCCCCGATAAACTAAGTCAACCGAGCTCCATCAGTCTGACTGTCAGTGTGATTGGGCCCGAGACACTTGGTCAACTGAGCTCTAGCAATCACACTCTCAAATTACATCTCACATTAATTAAATCAATCCAATCAATATCGACAAATAGATTAGTAATATAACCTAAATTCTATCATTGTACCGGTACGTACTCGATCATAATGCTGCCCATTAGGTAGCACGTTCTATTGATATCCTTCATTTATATATAAAACATACATTCATAAAATAAATGATGCATGACATAAATTAAAATAACAATATAAACCATATATATACTAGAAATATACCAAAAATAAACCAAGTATGTTTCGAGTATATATACGTCAAATAAATTCAATTTAATTATAAAATAAACTATAAATATACTTAAAAACATTTTAGGTATAATTTCATAATAAAACATGCATTTAATTTAAAATATACCAAAAATATACTAAAATATATGTAAGCATTTATTAAATCATTTATGCAAAATTCATAAAATTTAAACATTCATTTCTAAAGCATGCATTCCTAAAACACGTATATATAAAATAACAACTCAAAGTTATTGCGCTCCACGTGACGGGTCCGACAGGCCTGGTCTACTAGACCTCGGTCTCGACGCAACTAAACAAACAAATGACAATACGAAATTATAATAAATCTAATGAAATTCTAGAGATTTGATCTAGAAATACCGAACATAGAATCAGAATAGGAATTCGACCAGATATCACGTTTTACGAGAATTTTATCGAAAATTCGACAGAACCTCCCCTGTAAAACGGACATCTTTCTACTCAAAGAGTAGAGCCGATCTTACAAAGAAATACACTTAAAAAATATACAGCCACATAACCCCTCGGTTGGACTCCCAAACTACAATTTTACCGACCGAGGTTCACAATTCACGAGATAACACATAACACATTTAAAATGTCAAAATACCAAAAATACCCTTTAATACTCAAAATATAGCAAATTAGAAATTTAAAACACTGAAAATAATTATTTAATCGATAAATACATAAAAACCCTAATTTTAATAAAATATTAATAAAAATCCATAATTCTCGATAAATTCATAAATATTAACCAAAATACATTTTAAAACTTCAAATTACATAATTAACCCTAAAACATATTAAAAATTGATAAAAACTCATTTATTTAGAAAAATAGTATATTATATACAATTTGAAAATAATTTACAAAAAATAGTTTTAATTAGTTAAAAATACTAAATAATTTGTAGAAATCATTTTTATACCTCAAATAACTATTAAAACTAATTTAATTATATTTTTAGCCAATTTAGTGACAAATTACCAAAATACCCCTACTATATATAAATTCACTAGAACTATTCAAAAATTCACTAAAAATAGTATAATTACTAAAAAATTAATTTCTCAACATATAATTCAATAATATCAACAAATATACTCAATTAACCAATTAATTTCAATAAAATATGTAATTAACCTAATTTTCTAAAAATCACATAAACTAAATAAACTCACAATAAATATATAAAAATCATAAAAATTACAAATAAATTTCTAAAATTCATTTTAACACCTATAAACACCATAAATAATAATTTCATAATTTATTTAATTAATTTACGAAAATTAAAAAATATTAATAAAATAATAAAAAATTCACAAAAATCAAAATAATTCCAAAAAATTCCAAAAAAATTACAGGATGTATATTGAGCTACTAGAATCAATCTTTGTGAAGGAAGTTTTTTTGAATCATTAAAATTAAAGCTCAAAAAAATCAAGAACACACATAGGCCGAAATTGAAAATTGGAAACCTAGGAAAATCTAGACCAAATCAAGTGAAACCAAGCTTAGAAATGCACTCACCGGAGCTCAATGAAGAGATAGAGACTAGTGGCACTCCAAATGGTGGCCCAAAACATGCTGATCGGAGTTAGGATCAATTTTTGATTTCTTTGAAGAAAATCGGCCAAACAACGCCGAAAATGGGAGGAAAGGGCGGCGGATTGGGCTAGAGATGGAGGAAGACAGCTGAGAGGCACACCAACAGCAAGAAATTGAGATGACAGTGGCCGAAAATGGGTGAGGAATGTCGGGCATGGAGAAGATGGTGTCGATGGCAAAACCGTAAATATAGAAAACTTTATGTTTTTGTAAGTATATATATATAACTTTAATTTATATTATAATAATATATGAATATTATATTCAAATTAATTATTAAAACTATATAATATAATATGAATTTAATTAAAAATAAATCCTAATTAATTAAATGTGCATATATGCATGTATATGTATATATTTTAATACGACAATAAAAATCATGCATGGACTTATGCAAATTTACAAAATATTTAATAATTATTTATTTAAGTTTTAATTTTATCGAAAATAAAACTCTCAGGAAAATTTTACGTAAAAGATTTAAAATAATTAAAAAATGACTTTAATAAATAATAAACTAATTAAATAATCAAATATATATATATATATATATATATATATATATATATATATATATATATATATTATTAACATTGTATATCCCGATGCAGTTTATAATTATTTAAAAACTCAAGATATTACATAATATTAATTTTTTTGAAAAAATTTCATTACAAGTTTGACGATCAAAATAAAAATGAAAAATAAGATTATTTTCATTTTAATTGTATTTACTTTTCAACTTTTTAATTATTGTTAATATAATATTTAAATTTTAAACAAAAATAAAATTACTTTTATTTATGAATATTTTATTTATAAAAATATATAATCCCACCCTAAAGTGCTGGTATGAGTTTAAATTTGACAATAATACAAAGAAAATTTATATATCTATGTGTATATCTTACAGTATCTTGTAGTCATTTTGATGGCCAAATAACAATTAAGTTAATCTAAATTTGTGTACTTTATAAACAAAATGGCTTCAATTATTTTTTGCAATTTGATATTATCTTATTGAAAAGGATTTACATTCTACTTTTAAAATGTTTTCATCTTTAGTGACTGTAGATTTTTTTATTGTCTTAATTCAATTTTTTTTATCATATGAGTTGCTTATATGAACAAACTAATTAATTAATTTATTATTATATAAATTTGCATTTTAAAATATAAAATGTAAATGCTACCCGCAATACAATGTGAGTAATTTTCCTTGTTTTTAATATTTTTCAATATTTCCACAAATTTCCAAATTAATTTCAAATACAATATCAATATTTCTTTGTTGCTATTATAAATAGAGAGAAAATTTTGATCAAGGAATGAATTAAGTATCTCGTAACACTTTAGCCATCAAATTAACAATATAAAATAGTTATTAAAGCATCAGTAGAGTGGGATTTGAAAAATACTAGTATACCATTGGAACCGTGATTCTAGTGTTAATTTACAGATTATGCACGTTAGCATAAGACATACATTTAGATTTATTTGTAGATTAAATAATTAATGTAACAAAACAATTTTAAGGTAAGAAAGGCGAAATAAGACGAAGTAAGGTGGCAAAAACTCCAATATATATAGGTTCAACAATTAGGACAAGTTTTGAATATAATGAGCAAAAGTAACATATAAAAAACAACTTTGTATAATGTACATAGATTAACTAAAATATAAATAAAACGAAAGATAGAATATATTATTTCAGAATTAAAATATTTAATTGAAAATAAAATTTGATATTTCAACCCTTTTATTCTTCCATTCCTAATCATGAATTTTAGGCTGGTTGTTTAAAAAAGTCCTGATAATATAATATAATAAACAATTATTTAAAATTGTGAAAATTTAATAATAATAAAGGGAAATTGTAGGAAGGTACCCTTTTGTCGGGTTACATGTTTCTATTCATTTTAAGTTGTAGATGAAGGGCCGTCCCCCTTTTGTTTAACGACAGGATAAAGGCTTCTTTTAATGTACCTAATCAATGACGTTGAAGGCACATCAGCCTTATTTTTAAAGGCCTTTTCCTCTATTAGGCTGTCTATTTCTGTATTTAACCTAAAGCCCAGGGCAGGGCGGCTACTTCTTGCAATTTAGTACTAAACATTTATTGTGTATTTAACATCTAATTAGCCACTCACAGCTACCATCTTTCAGCACCCTCTTAATTAATGCCATCTTTCAATCAATATTTTTACATTAATTAAATATAAAACTAATCTTTACTCAACCCAGCATATCTTACCTATAAAAAATTCTTAAGATGAAATTAGTTCATCACATAAGATTATAAATTTTTAACTATAAATTTAATATGTACCATAATTAGGTAATATTTATTATATTTTTTAACTTCACAAATTAAATATATTTATAAATTTCTTTTTTTTAATTATAATTTTTTTTAAAAATTTTCATATATTATGAATTTTTTATATAAAATTATGGATTATTTTTTAAAATAATAAGAAAAACTCACTTTATCATATTCTTTGCTATATATATATATCTGCACTAATATATTTTATTGGACTTTTTATTTTAAAAAATAATCTTTTTAATACAAAACATAAATGTGGTTATTACAAATAAATTTTACATAAAAAAACAAAATGGCTGAATTTTTCCAAAATGTAGGTGTAGGTGGGTGGAGTTTAGCGTGCATCTAAGTATTTGTCGACTACGATATTGTATGGGCTCGAGACTCATTATAAAATACGAAGTAGGTCATAAAGTTTAATCGGATATAGAGTCGTCACCCGAATTAAAGTCATAACACATTTAGACGGCAATTGGATTCTATAGAGATTCT
This sequence comes from Mallotus nudiflorus, assembly GCA_947683625.1. Lineage (NCBI taxonomy): Eukaryota > Viridiplantae > Streptophyta > Magnoliopsida > Malpighiales > Euphorbiaceae > Mallotus > Mallotus nudiflorus. The sequence continues at coordinate 4,608,540 of CANTUR010000166.1, read as the reverse complement.
CAGAAGTCGTCATCAGATAACTAATTCGGAAACTAGGTATAAGCTTTTTGAATACTCACTCAACCTTACAGTTGACCTCCGTTTATATTTTATATTTTATTATCTTTAATTATTTAATTATTTTCTTATTTACATTTAAAATTACACTTTCCTCTATCCACTTTCCAAGTTTTACAGTTAAGTACAAGTTTGCACATTAATTTTATTTCATGCTTTAAGTCCTAACATTTAATGTAAATAAAATAAGTAATAATTTATAACTATATATTCCAAATGAATGAGAAAAAGATTAGGGATTACAATACTTTGTACAAAAAAAATAAAATAAATGGAACATAAACCATAAGTAAACTTCTTAAATAACTAATAAAACCCCTCAAGAACTAATTAATAAAATGGATATCTAATGATTAAAAATCACCGAATAATCCCTACAATCAACACAAGTTAGTCCTTTCTCATGAAACAATATAAACAAACCTATATGAGGAGATCACAAAGTTAGCTCATGGATTAAATAAAATAGTAATAAAAATAATATATATCTAAAACATTGGTCAAACATAATAATAAAATGATCGTAAAAGATAAATAAAAAGACAAAGCATAGGAATCATGCATAATTTTATGAGAAAATCAAGACAAGGTCACTCAGAACCCTGTCAGAGTGGTGATCACCTCTATTATGAGGCGACCGTTTCGTGGTAAAAAATGGCGCCTCTTTGTAGAGTCGCCACTTGACCAATAGACATAGGCAACTCCCAAAAGTAGTATACTTCAATTTCAAGCAAGCAATAAATGATATAAATGAACAAGACTTACAACTACACTTAAAACCTCAATCGATCATGTTAAGAGGATGATATAACATAAGCAATAAGCATAAAAAATGAGTAACTAAACAAATAAGCCAGAAGTTTAATGACTCTAAAACTTAAATATTGAAAGGAAAAAAGAACCATTACTGAAATAAGAGTTTTTCTTAAAATGGTTAGCCCTCAGAGATAGATATGGATATTGAACTTCACTTGAATACAAGGCTTCTACCTTCTTCTTGTTTGAAAATGGCCATTTTCCAGCTTAATCCCTTATCTTATTTCCTAAGGACCTTTTTTCTTATTCTTTCCAAAGCTCCCTCTTTTTTAGTAATGGTTGTTATCCCCCATTTTCTATCTCTTCCTCCCCATTAATCATATGTCTAGCCTATACCCTGCCTTTTTTACTCATCGTTGCCCTTTCTAGCTATCCACTTCTCCTAAAAATTCATTTCTTCACAAAATAAGCCGAGTTTAATGGAAAGTGGGCCCATCAAGTTAGCTGCCACAGTCACTTTTGCATTTAATGCATAGACAAATGGTTGTTGCATAGGCAAGTGGTTGTTGTAGAGGCGGCGCCTCTGCAATGAGGCGTTCACCTCATCGCCTACTACCATAAAGATGATTGCCTATTCAAAGAGGCGTTGCCTCTCTGGCCCGACTCTGCATTGGGCCAAATGGGCTGAGGTGTGTTAGGCTTGCTTTTGAATGAGTTTAGGTTGAAATTTTGGCTTTTAAGCTTTCAGGTCTATTTTCAAAAAGATTTGAGCTTCTTTCTTGCATTCAAGCCTTTTATTTCTCATCATCGGGCTATATGTCTAACCAATCAAACCGAGTATCCACAATTCACCCTCTATCTTGAGCCGATCGAACCGGGTGTCAACAATGGACACATTTTAGAATTACTAGAAAAAAAAGAAGTTATATATTATATAATAACAAAATATTAGGTTGCAAATACAATTAAAAAATGAGTAGGAAGCCATCAATACTTAGCCACCAGAAAAAAAAAAAAAACGTTATTATTGATATATATATATATATATATATATATATATATATATATAATAGAGCAAGGGGTATGACCAAGTGATTTTTACTTATTATTATAGAAAATAACTCTTAATTTTATATAAAAAATTCATTAACTTTTAAAAAAATCATAAAAAATTTATAATATATGAGATTTAAAAAAAATCATAACTTTTTAAAAAAAAAATTGTAATTCAATTTTTTTTTATAAATATGCTAAAATTAATTATGATTAGATATTTATCTTTTGAAGTTAAAAAGTACAATAAATATTATCTAATTATATTACATGTTAAGTTTATAATGAAAAGTTCATAATTTTACGTAATAAACTGAATTCATCCAAAAATTTCTTAATAATCATACTGTTGAGGAACATAAGGTGGGTTTCAGTTGAGACCCACCGTCCCCTCCTTCAAACTTTGGTAAAAAAAATCTCTACTCGTATTTTGTAATTAAAACGATAATTCAAATGTTAACAATAACTTTTTGGGCATTTTAAATTTAGAACGGGGATATCAAAATCTTCTACTATATTAGAAAAAAATTAATAGTTAGATCAAAACAATGTGTGTAAATAATGTTAACAATATTTAGAAAAACGTTTCTCTGTTTGTTGTGGGGTGTGCTTTCTAATACGTTCTTGTCGGTTCAAGCCTTTAGTTTTTGCCATTTCTTGTAATTGCAAATCTCACGTCAATTCACCTTTCTAAAAATTTTAAACATATGGTCCATATTTTATATTTTGTTTCTTTAAAAAATGTTGTCCATATTATAATTTATTTAGCTTTTTTAATTCAATTTGATCTGAATTATAAAAGGGACAAATATTATAATTAATTTAATATAATTATATGCACAATAACACAAAATTAAAATATTATTTATGCAAAAATAATTCTCAATCAATTAATTTTAACTGTTATTAATGTATTTTAATTTTTTTAAATGTACCTTTCATAGGAAAGATAGATAATTATCTATTTTTGATATTAAAATATTAACAAAAATGCATTTATGTTTTGTATCAAAATAGGTGATGTACGTATTTGATAAAGAAAATGCGGACTGTTTCAAGATGGAAAAAGAGTAATTGCATTTTGATGAATATCTTACCATCAAATTAGAGACGTCGGATTCATTTGTTTTTATTTTAAGTGACTTTATTGCATAAAGATTAGTTATTGAAAATTAATGAGAAGTATTTATAAAAAAAAAGGCTAAAATGAAATAAAGTATTTATATATTAGGCTTATTCAAATTCAAATAATGAATGCTCATTTAATGTTAAATTCAATTTTTTAGCTGAAATTTGAATAAATAGTCATTTATTTCAAATATATATTTATAATCAATTTAACTAATTTTTATCATAAAAAAGTAATCGATAACAACAAATTTTCCATACGTTATTATGGATTTTTCATTAAAGAATATTTTTGAAATTATAATTAATTGGAATATCAAAATTTAAATTATTATCATAAAACCAATCTAAAAAATACTAAGTATTTAGTCTAAGTTTTTAAATATCTTACAAAGTTATAAATAGTTTTTTTTGAACAATTACAAAGTTATAAATAGTTTGGAAATATTAATTGTGATGTTATTAAAAAATTTTCACGTTATTAAAATTGGGCACAGTTGAACCATAGAAGCAATACATACATGAAAAATAACAAAAGCTACAGGTGGCCTCGGCACACAGGGCACCAGGCATTGATTTGTGCAGAGCGTCCTTGGTCAGACCTTACGTCATTCTTTAAAGTCTTAAAAATTACTCCACCAGCCTGTGAGCTGTGACTGTTTCATAGACTCTATAATTTCTCATCAAATTGCAGCAGCAAGCAACCCAATTATCCAAGTAATGCAATACTGGCAAATTTTTAAATTTATATATATATATATATTAGGTGTTGAGTTTTAAAATTATTAAATAAAAAATTAAATAAAAAATTATATTTAAATATTTATTTTAAAAATTAATGTATTAAATTATTAAAAATTTTAAATTTTTATATGATGGTAATAAAAATTAATAATTGAATGAACTAAATATGTATTATTATTATTACTATATATATATATATATACTTTTAATAAAAAAAATTATTAAAATAACTTTCTAAAATTTTATTTTTATATTTAATTAATTTATAATTTTAAATTTATTAAAAGAATTTAATAATTATATATATATATATATATATATTATTTAAAGTTAGAACAACACGCGAATTCACAATTAGTTTTAACTAACTACAATAATATTATGTCAAATTTTAAAATTAAAAAAATATCAACTATAACTACTAATTTTCTTTAAAATAATAATTTACCATTTTATATATTTTATAACTCTATAATAAATTATTATTTTAACTAACTTTTAGGTTCAATAACAAAGTATTGTTTTTTTTTAATCATGTACAAATTTAAGTTATGGTATATATAAATTAAATTAGTTGTCCTTATATTTTTTTTCAATTATATCAAATTAATTAAAATCTAATAAATTTAGATATTAATAGTTTAGGTAAAAAATAATAATCTCTTTAAAATCTATTAGTTAAATTCATAGTCTACTATAATTACTAAATTTAGATGGCAGAAGCTAATTTTATTTAAACGGTGTTTTATTTTTCAACCATGATATATGTAAATAGTTGTTGAAAAATTTCTAACACCTTTATAATTTTGTTGTGACTGAATTATATTAATTAGAATATAATGATTTTTTTAAAATAACTAATCTTAATAACTAAGCTTCATGACTGAGAATAAAAAAGTAAAAAAATTAAACTACACTCTTAATTAAATATTTTAATCCCGTAATAAAATGTTATGCTATACATTTTAGAAAAATTAGATGAATGTAATGAATTTTAAATGATATATATATATAACCATTTTTTTAAAATTTTTTTTACCAAAGATATTGAACCAATTTTATTAACAAAATATCTTGAAATATACAATGGTTAAAGAAAAGGATTATAGAGGAGAGAGAGAAAGAGATGTATATTAGCAGCAACTAAGCAAGCAAAGAAGCACAGACAAAACGGTGAGTGTAGCAGAGGAGAGGAACAAAAAGAAAGTTGGAAAATAGCTTCTCACCGACCTCCTCGTCAAATCCTAAAAACCCATTTCCTCTCTTTGCCAATCAAATTCCTTGTTTTAGACCCTTTAAAGACCAACCCTTTTTATCTCCATTTTCCTTTTCTTTTCTCATTTATTGTGTATTTTTCTTTTTATATATATATTTTTTCTGGCTGTCTTAAAGAAACCCCTCAAAACCAGACAGAAACAGTGGAAAAGAAATTTAAGTGCTTCTGTGTTTGTGTTCGCTGGGCTTGGCTGGGCTACACTGTTCTGCAATGGCTGCTGTTTTTGTTATTGTTGTTGTTCAAGGCATGGTATTGTGGAATGTCCAAAAAGCTAACCTTGGTCACCACCATGAGCTTCTTTATCACTTTCCTTTTGTAAATCCAAGGTCATTTTGGTTCATTCACAGATAAGAGAAAGGGAAGCAGAGCCCAGTACAATGTAGGTGCTCAAAAGGCAGACAGGATGGAGCCAGGCAAAAACTATACATAGTTTTACTCTTCAAGAAAAGAAAAATCAAAAAAAAAAAAAAAAAAAAAAGGAAAAGAACATCTCACATCCTTCTTTTTTACTGTTCTTGTTCTATTTTTGTTTTCTTTTGTTTTGTTTTATATTTTTAGAGGTGGAGAAGGAGCATATGATTCGTTACTGATGGTGGGTATTTGTTGTTTCGAATCCAAATGCCGAGGAGACATGAAATGAAGCATTTTGATGCTGGGTTTTTTCTTAATCTCATGTATGTATACCAAAAAGAAAAAAACTTGTACCCATTTCAGATATACTTCTTCAATATTCATTATTGGTGATGATGTGTGCATTTTCCAATATTTTCATACAGTGATTCAGATGCTTCCTCAAATATAATTGATATAGTCTTTTTCCCCTGCCCCTTTAATGATATTGAGTATTTTAGCTGACAGATGGTGAAGAGTTGATATGTAGGTGATTTTCATTTATTCTTTGTCCTTTCCCTTTGAAGCAAGTAATGATTTTGAATGTGTTTTGAGAGACTGGAGTAACCTGAGAGAGTAGAACCTTTTTTATATATATGTATTTTTTTCACACTGGTATTTGATATCACTTTATGTTGTTCTTGAGTATTTAAGTTGATTGCACTAGTAATTGTGGAATACATTGTGAGAAAAATGCCAGGTAGAAAAGGGAAAAAAAAATTTATTATGCAGTCTCTTTCTTTCTCCCTTTCTTTCATTTATCATTATTTTTTTTTTCAAAAATTATTTGGTCTTTCTTGATCTTGTTTTTTCCTAAATGATTGTTTGATATGTTTGCCAGCAATACATGTTTCATGGTTTTATTTTTATTTTTAGGAGGCAATGATTAGTGTACCAAATCTTATCATGAAAGGTTTAGTATAATCTCATACTTTCATTTCATTTTTTTTGAACAATTCATACTTTCGTTTTGTTTGATCCTTAAGGAGTCTGTTTGAAATATTAAAAAATGCAACTAAAGAGAACAGCTTGCAGATGCTGGCATTACCAGGATAACTCTTTCTTTTTTTTTTTTTAGTGCTTTTAGTTTTTCTCATGAAACTCTTTGTAGAAAAGGATCTAGTGTGACATGAACCTATGATGAGCAAAGACTAGGTGTTCCTGGAAGACCCTCATGCATTTCCACATGTCAATCCAATCATGCTAATCAATAGTCTTAATTTGTTTCGTCACGAAAGTGCACAAGTGATCAAGGATCATTTGTTTCTTAACTGATGATTGTAATGTGGTCTGTGTGCCACTGGCTATGATTCAATCTTCAGTCTCATGGAACATTGGGAAGTACTGCTTCTAGTGCAATCAAATTATCGTTTAGAAGCTTGTTTCTGTGGAATTGTGTGGTATTTGACGTCTTAAAAATCAGTGGCCTTTAAACACTTAATGGAAAGCAAAGAATTATGTAAAAATTGAACATACCTCTTTATTCCTTCATGTGAGAAGAGGCTAAGAAAACTGTTGCATATGTGCAGAGGCCGCATATATAATGTCATGATGATCTGCAATGCCATATTCATTCTGTTATTTTGCATATTTTTACTGTAAAATCTACAATTATTTCATGTTATGCTTGCAGTTGTTGGTTAAAATTAAATTCATTATATTTTGTGGTCCTGCTTTTCTTGTTGATGTTGTGCATTTTTTTGGACTTTTAAAACATTGCTATTGGGGAGTGAAGTCTAATGTGATTGAATTTAGGCTTGCAATTAGGAGTTGCGTGCCCTTAAGTAGGTTTAGTGTGTTACACAGGAATCAAACCTTTAGGATTTAGGAGAATAGATGTGAGTGATTATTGTTTTAGTCTTGCATAAAATATAATGTGTTGGAAAACTTTAACTTCTAGCCTTATTGTTTCCTGTTTTCAAACCAAGTAGCTATAATGCATGTAATTCTTATGTTCACAAATGTATGTTGCACCATGGTTCTGTTACTTTCCAACTCTTGAATGTTTCATGATGTTAGCTCTTGAAATTTGTGAGTATGTTCATCTTAACGTTGTAGGTTTTTATCATCCCTTTTTTTTAAGCAAAAGTTACTTCACAGCTGTTAACAGTCGTTCTGTAAGTTGGAATTGATGGAAAGAGGATGTTTGATGTACAAGTAAATGCTTTTTGCCTGGCAATTCTAACTTTTGAAGTAAATGGTTTTCTGCTTTTATGGTAGGGTCCTATACACCACCAACCATGCAGGCACTTTTTGAAATATTAATTGCTCATGTTTTTTGGGGGGGGGGGCGGGGCGCAAGTATATTATTTTTCCCCTACCCAAGCCTTTCCACTTGGTGGTTGCCTCTTTAGTTTTGTGCGGGTGTTTCTTTCTGCAGGCGGTTATAATTTTTATAAAGTCATTACTAGGCTAGTTTCTTTTGTGCAACTTTTTCTTTCTTGTACCTGTTTCTGCATGGTCTTCTGTGATCCATCATAATGTTATGATGCGCCAAACCCTTCAAGTGGCTGCTAGTTCCATCATCTACTTGCTTGGTGTGTAGTTGGCATTCTTGTACGCCTATTATTTTGTTTCACTTTGCCCACGTATGTTGTACTACAGTTGTTTCCCTCCAAATGTATACTTACACCTCTCAATTGTCTCTTTCCATCTCCTCCGTTTGGACTGTTCAGTTTGAGTGCATTTTTGCAGCATGAGTCGACGATTCTGTTTTACACAGAAACATCTCACACTTGCATTGCATGACATCCTAAGCTTTATATCTTTGCCAGGGCATGTAGGCTCCACTAAGAAAATCTGGCCTTGGAACATTTAATCGAGCCTATTTTAACAAGAAATCATGGTTTCTGCTCTTTGTTGCAGCAGGGCATGGATATAGCACCTGTTGATTTGGTATGTTAGCATTCAGAAACATGATTTTCTGTTTATGTTATGTAGTGTTTGATTGTGTTTACAAAGTTACATTCTTTTCACGCCGCAAGGACCTGAAGCAATTATTTGTCCTTATTGCATATAGTCGCAGAGGTAACTATTATTCTAGCAAGAGAGGTTCACATTGGTTGTTTTTGCAAGCACTTGCTCCATCTTGTCAGATGTTACATGCATTCAGTATCTGGTCATTCCTATTTTATGAACCAGATAACGTTTTCGTTTTCTGATGCTGCATTGTTGGATAACAACTCTTGGTGTAGGACATGTATGTCTGCCAAAGAAGGCGGCAGAAATTCAAGACAAGATGGGGACTGCTGCTAGTATATGCTCTTTATTTTGAGTTATTTGTCTTTATTGTACTGCTGGGCATCCTAGGATATTGAGAGACTAAATCTAAATGGAGATCGATCTAATTTTCAATCAAATTTAGCGCTGCTTGTCTAGAGCCCCTGGCTTCTTTATTATGATCGTTTGTTATTCTTTAGGGACAAGCTCCGAAACCAAATGATTAGATAACAAGCTGTGGTTTTTTTCCTTCTTTTCCTTCCTTTTTAAGCTGAGTCTCAAATTACTTGATTTGGATGAGGTTTTAGTAGATAAAGTGTTTCGATGTTTTTTTCACTTTTGAACTAAAAAAAAGGGGGTAAAAATAGAACTCTCGTATCACTCAATTTTCGGCCATATGTTTAATGTTTGTGTTAGGTGGAATGATAGATTTTTTTTTTAAAAAAAAATGAAGTTCACTTACCCCTCATTTTATTTTGTTTAGTTCCACCAAAAAATTTATTTTATTTCTAAATGAATTTCAAATAAAATAAATTTTAAATTCATTTAAATCAAATATGTTTCATTAATAAAAATTAATTTAGTTTCAAACTATTGCACAAAATTAAAAACTTGAAATTTCAAATAAATATTAAAAACTTTACATTTAAACTGAATATATTTTATTTGAATTTGCAAATAAATTTCACGGTAAACCAAACAAACTCTTCCCATATATCATATATGTTAATACCTAACTTATTAACATTAGAGTAACATAATGGTTGTAGAGAAACAATTAATAATAGTAATAGCAATAGTAATGTCAAAAATGACTTGCATTCTACTAATTTATTGTAATGAAAGAAAAAGGGTTGAATATGAATATGAATATGAGCAGGCATTTGAGGCTTGAGCGTCGTCGTCATCATCATCATGGTCATGGATTGGTTTGGTAGTTGCGCCTCCAACATTTGGGCCGTGACTGAACATCGCCAAATGGGCCCGTTGATTAAAACGCAGAACCTACGACATTGATAGCCCACCTCACCTGCATTCTAAATGACAACACTACCCTTGACATTGGAACACGCAGAATCCACTCTCTCGGTGCGTCTGTCTGCATGGCAGCATTGCAATTAATTGGAAAGCGAAGCTTATTTCTGAAAACGAAATCAAAAATCAAATTTAGGCGGGGGCAATTAACCATCGTTAAGAAAATCACCCCGTTAGGCCAGCCGGGAATGGATCAGCCAATGGCAATTAAGTAGCATTTTCTTAATTAAACCATGATTAATTAACCCTACTTTTACGCTTTCTCCTATATAAAAAACGCCACCAAAACCGATCGGTCACCCCACCACCATCAAAACTGGTATTTGCAGGCGTCTTGATAAACGCCGCTCACAGCATTTTCTTCTTTTTTTCCAGTAGCTTTTCGAGTCTTTCATCTTTATTTCTTTTTGAAGCAAGCAAAATGAGAGAGTGCATTTCGATTCACATCGGACAGGCCGGTATTCAGGTCGGAAATGCATGCTGGGAGCTTTACTGCCTCGAGCATGGCATTCAGGTAAATAATGTCTCAATAGACCCATCGTTTCTAAATCTAATTTTTTTCATTTAATTTGATTTCGGATTAAATAGTTGCTATGGTTAATGTTGATCGGAGTTTTAGAAATGATATGGATCGATTTGATCCTGTTGACAATGCCTAATTTGATTTGATTTGATGAATGTATTTATGTTTCAGCCTGATGGTCAGATGCCGACTGACAAGACTGTAGGCGGAGGAGACGATGCTTTCAACACCTTTTTCAGCGAAACTGGTGCAGGAAAGCACGTTCCTCGTGCTGTGTTTGTTGATCTTGAGCCCACTGTTATTGATGAAGTCAGAACTGGAGTTTACCGCCAGCTCTTCCACCCTGAGCAGCTCATCAGCGGCAAAGAAGATGCTGCTAACAACTTTGCTCGCGGCCACTATACCAGTAATTCAATATCCTAATTTCTCGATTCTGAATTGGACATTTTATTTATTCTTTTGGGCATTTGCTTATGTAATTGCTGCTTCTGTTGTGCATCAGTTGGTAAGGAGATTGTTGATCTGTGCTTGGACCGAATCAGAAAGCTTGCTGACAACTGCACTGGCCTCCAAGGATTCTTGGTGTTCAATGCTGTTGGTGGCGGTACTGGTTCTGGTCTTGGCTCGCTTCTCTTGGAGCGTCTTTCTGTTGATTATGGCAAGAAATCCAAGCTTGGTTTCACTGTTTATCCTTCGCCTCAGGTTTCTACATCTGTTGTAGAGCCGTATAATAGCGTCCTTTCGACTCATTCTCTCCTTGAGCACACGGATGTCGCTGTGCTTCTTGATAATGAGGCCATCTATGACATCTGCAGGCGCTCTCTTGATATTGAGCGTCCTACTTATACCAATCTTAACCGTCTTGTTTCTCAGGTAAAAATTGAATCTTTTGTTGCCAGCCATTTGAGCAATTGGGCCTATGCAAAGTGTTAGTTGTTGATCTGGAATTTTATTGAGTTGCATCAGGTGATCTCATCCCTCACTGCCTCTTTGAGGTTCGATGGAGCTCTTAATGTGGACGTTACTGAGTTCCAGACCAACTTGGTTCCTTATCCCAGGATCCATTTCATGATTTCCTCTTATGCCCCTGTCATCTCAGCAGAGAAGGCATACCATGAGCAGCTTTCAGTGGCTGAGATCACCAATAGTGCCTTTGAGCCTTCATCCATGATGGCAAAATGCGATCCACGCCATGGCAAGTATATGGCCTGCTGCCTCATGTACAGAGGTGATGTTGTCCCCAAGGATGTGAATGCTGCTGTTGCTACCATCAAGACTAAGCGCACAATCCAGTTTGTTGATTGGTGCCCTACTGGGTTCAAGTGTGGCATCAACTACCAGCCACCAACTGTTGTCCCAGGAGGTGACCTTGCCAAGGTGCAAAGGGCTGTCTGCATGATCTCCAATTCCACTAGTGTCGCTGAAGTCTTCTCCCGCATTGATCACAAGTTTGATCTTATGTACGCCAAGCGCGCTTTCGTGCATTGGTATGTTGGTGAGGGCATGGAAGAAGGAGAGTTTTCGGAGGCCCGTGAGGATCTTGCTGCCCTGGAGAAGGATTATGAGGAAGTTGGTGCTGAATCAGCGGAAGGAGAGGATGGTGATGAAGGAGATGACTATTGATCAAGCACTGCATCATTTTTTTTTTTTCGCGTTTTTTAATGTGCTCATGGATGATGTTTTTGTGGGGAAGCTATGAACGTACGGGCTCTTTACTAGGGACCATTTCGATGTGTGGGTTTCTGTTTGTGCTGTGCTTCTTTTAATGAAATATTGAAGTTTCATTGTCAGAGTTAAAACTTGCACATTTTAGCGGGATTTAGCAGTAGTACTGTAAATGAAGGCAAATAATAAAAGGGAAAAGGTGCAAATATCCATTGAAATTTTACATTAAGTGCAGATATGCCATTAATGATTTTTAGGATTTAAATACACGATTAACATTTCAAAAACAAAGTAGAAAACTTTTACAATTTATTCCGTTTATTTTGAATGTTAACTTTGTTTATGTGATAGCTGGAACTCACAACTCATGAGTTATTTTGTTTACATGGACTATGAGTCCCACTTCTAAACTCCACGTCAACAAAGAACTTCAAAATTTCTAAATCAAAAAAATGAAATTTCTAAATTTATCGTTCAAAAAAAAAAAATCCTAAAACGTGTGAAATCCCTAAATTATTAGAAATCTCACTCAAACAATTAGACTGTTGTTAGAAGTAGTGATGCAAATTATTAGTTGAAAGGAGAAGAAAAAACAAACAAAAAGAGGCCAAGAACAATAAAGAAACCTTCCCTTGAAAGTGCATAAGTGGCGGCCTCACAAAGACCAGATGTTTGCCTGCAGCAGTAATGAGTACAAATTTTTTTTAAAAAAAGAATGTGATATCTCATTTTAAAATTGATTTATTTTGCAACAGGCAGAAGAAAATGTTGGCCTAGATGAATGTGATAGTGGAATGGACAAAATACTTTAATGCAAAAGGGTCTGACAGGTTTGTTTTGAGGAAAGGAACAACAAGGATAGAGATGAGAGGTTGTCATGACTCAAAACAGAGGCTATGACCGACACTAGGGAACAAAAATTCTTTCGAATCCGAAACCCATAGCAAGCTTTAAAAATAAAAGTATGCAATAATAAAATAAATAAAATATTATGTAGCAGAAATTAAATCTTAAATATAAAAATAATAATTTCACAGCTCACTTAACAACATAAAAATCCATCCTTATATATAATAGCATCTTTAAGTGCAAATATTTTATAGTAGCACTCTGAATTTAAAATCTCATACGTACATAATTGTAAATACAACTCACAACAGATTAAAGTACAATAACTACTGCAGTGTCTAGAATACAAAATAAGCTCAAGTAAGCATTTTACATAATAAGGCCGGAGCGGAAGAAATCCGGTGTACATGTCTGCTACTAATGTCTGAGGACGAAGACTCTCCTAAAAAAAATATCAACAGAGGGGAGTCAGACCTCACTAAGTGAATTGTTATAATATATATACATACATAACTAAATGTCAAATGCAGTCACTCAATAGTATATATATAATAAATATATATACAGGCAAATACACACAGATGCTGAAATCACTTTATATATGATACTGAAAAAATATCAATTTATGAAGGATCAAATAGAACCCTAAATGATTGTAACCTCAAATAATAATAGCCAACACTCTAGCCATACACGCTCACTTATTCCAAATAAATTCTCTTATTCCATTTGGACAGTATATTGGCCCCGAGACACTAAGTCAACTGAGCTTCAGCAGTCTGACTGTCAGTGTGATTGGTCTTGAGACACTTGGTCAACCGAACTCCAACAATCACACTCTCAAATCACATCTCAAATCAATCAGATCAAATCAATCAAGTCGTAATCCACCAATAGGTTAGTAATTTAACCTAAATTCTATCATTGTATCGGTACGTACTTGGTCCTAGTGCTGCCCACAAGGTAACACATTCTATTGATATCCTTCATTAAAATAAACTCATACATTTGTAAAATCAATAATGCATGATATTAATTTAAATGGCAATATAAACCATATATATATTAGAAATATACCAAAAATAAACTAAGTATATTTCGAGTATATATATGTCAAATAAATTCAGTTCAATTATAAAATAAACCAAAAAATAAACCATACATATACTTAAAAATAATTTAGGTATAAATCAAGAATAAAACATGCATTTATTTCAAAGTATACCGAAAATATATTAAAAATATACTTAAAATATACTAATCATTTATTAAAGCAATTTATGCATAAATCATGCAATTAAAACATATATTTCTAAAACATGTAACATAAATACACGTATATATAAAATAACAACTCACAGTTGTGCGCTCCACGAGATGGGTCCGACGGGCCTGGTCCACTAGGCCTCGGTCTCGGTGCAACTAACAATCAAATCACAACACGAAATTAGAATAAATTTAACTTAACTTCTAGAGACTCGATCTAGAATTCTAGACACAGACAAAAAATAAGAATTTGATCGAATTTCACATTTTACGAGAATTCTACCAAAAAATTGGCAGAACCTCCTCTGTAAAATAGATATCTCTCTATTTAAAAAGTAGAGCCAGTCCTGTAAGAAAAATACACTTCGAATAGATTTCACAAAACATTCACACAACCCTCGGTCGGAATCCCAAATTGCAAATTCATTGACCGAGGTTCACCATTCACAAGAAAATACCATAAATACAAAAAATACCCTTTTTATACCAAAATATATCAATTTACATATTTAAACATTAAAAATAATTATTTCACCGATATTTAGTTAAAAACCCTAATATTACTATAATATTATTAAACACCGATATTTCACGATAAATACACCAATATTAATAGAAATTCATTTTATAAATCCAAATTACTCAATTATTCCAAAAACATATTAAAAATTATCAAAAAACCGTTTATTTACAAAAATAGTATATTATATATAATTTGAACATAATTTTTGAAAAATAGTTTTAATTAGTTAAAAATAGTAAATAATTTATAAAAATCATTTTTATACCTCAATTAATTATTAAAACCAATTAAACTTAATATTTAATTAAAATTACTACCAAATTACCAAAATACCCCTAATATATAAAAATTCACATAATATACTATAATTATTAAAAAATTCACTAAAAATTATATAATTACTATAAAATTATTTTCTAAACATATAATTCAATAAAATCAATAATTATACTCAATTAAACAATTAATTTTAACAAAATACACATATAACCTATATTTCTAAAATTCACATAAACTAAATAAAATTATAATAATTACACAAAAATCACAAAAATTATAAATTAAATTCAATAATTATTTTCAACCACCATAAACACTAAAAATCACAATTTCACAATTTATTTAATTAATTTACGAAAATTAGAAAATAATAATAAAATAATAAAAAATTCACAAAAATAAAAATAAATTTCAAAAATTCCAAA
Organism: Mallotus nudiflorus; assembly: GCA_947683625.1. Lineage (NCBI taxonomy): Eukaryota > Viridiplantae > Streptophyta > Magnoliopsida > Malpighiales > Euphorbiaceae > Mallotus > Mallotus nudiflorus. The sequence continues at coordinate 4,593,352 of CANTUR010000166.1, read as the reverse complement.
AAAATTCCAGAATGTAGATTGAGCTAGTAGAATCAAATTTTGTGAAGGAATTAAGCTTGAATATCAAAGATCAAAGTTCAAAAAAAATCAAGAAATAAAAGAGGCCGAAATTGAAATCAAGCTCAAATCCTTACAAATCGAGTTTTCAAGCTACAAGGAGCTTGGAATCGGCTTCTATGGAGTTCTAGGAGCTCAACGGCACCAGAACCACCGAATTTGGTGACCAAAAATGCCTTGAACGGAGGAAAGACGAGTTTAGGCTACTCCGACTTCCACAAGCCACAGACGGCACTGGAGAAGGTAATAGGGACAGAAGAGCTGCTAGATAAGACGGTGGCACACCGGGAGGCACTCTAACGGCTATTGATCGGCATTGTAGAGGTGAGGGGGGTGAGGGGTAGGGCGTTGGGGGTGTGAGGGTGAGGAAGAAGAAGTTGTTTTATTATATATATATATATATATATATTATAACTTTAACTTTAATAATATAATTAAATAATAATATACACACATTAAACACACACTGCACAATATTATACACATTTATATACATATACATGTACACCATATATATATAAAAATAACCCTAATAATTATAATAATATATATATATGCATGTATATGTATATATATTAATATACAAAATATTGATCATGCATGAAATCATACAATTTAATAAAATAAAATAACATTAATCAATAAAATATTATTTAAATATTATTTCCCAAAATAATAGGTTTCAGGAAAATTTTTACGTGGAAAAATTTAAATAAACTTAAAATAACATTAATGATTAACAAAATAATTAAATGATCAAATATATATTAAAATTTATTAACACTGCATATCCTGTCAAAATATAAAAATATTTAAAACTTGGGTTATAATAGAGGTGCGACCAAACATCTCATGGAAAAAACAAGTGGAAATATGAGGCTATTAAAGAGATTTTCCAAAACACACCCATTCTCTAGAATGGCATTGACCAAATAAAATGTAGAGTCACTCCCATTTCCTTCATCATTTTTGTTATCAAAATCATCCTCCTTCCCACAACACTAAACAAAAAGAAAGCATCCACAACTGTATCAGTAGCAGTATTGTTTTTGAAGCGGCAATTCAACATACACATGATAGGCATGACTCATCTTATTGTCTCTTTAGCAAACGAACACATATGATGGATTAATTAGATAGAATTACTGCACTACACATACCTATCTCTTGCCTTGGTTTTTATTTTACTTTTTGTTTGATTTAGGCATTATTGATATTGAGTTGGAGCTAAAAGGCAAAACTAAAAACCACGAGGAATAGCAATACCATGTCACAGAAGAGCAAGTCCTTGACACTATTAGGAGGCACTTGAATAATCGAGACGCCAATAGGATAAGACGATGCCAAGCCAGTAAGGTGATATCACATTTGTTTGCTTCCCGGAAAACATGAACAATTTCAACAGTCCAATCTCTTTGCATCAAGCATTTAATCTCCTGAATCAGAGAAAGATTTTTGAGAGGGAAATCCAAGTTATTAAGAGGAATGTTAACCAAGCACTGATTATTCATTTTCAGTACAACTCTAGGGAAATTTAAAACTCAAGCAAGATGAAGACCATGGATAGCACCCTAAGCCTTTACAGCCAAAACACCATACTCTCCCAGATTTGCTATGAAGCCTGTGACCCATCGACCTTGTAATGTAAGTAAAATAACTCATTAATTATGGATTTCACTTTTTTTTATTTAGGAATTTTGACATTTTTTTATTACTGTGGAATTTAGGAGTGGGACTTATAGTCCATGCAAGCAAAATAACTCATTAATTGTAGATCTTAGCTGCCATATAAACAAAGTTAACGTTCAAAACAAACAGGATGGACTGTGGAGGTTATCTAATTTGTTTTTGAAACGTTAATGGTGTATTAAAACCCTAAAAAACATTAATGGCATATCTGCACTTAGGGTAAAACTCCAGTGGGGTATTTGCACCTTTTCCCATAATAAAAAATAGGTTAAAATGAGAGGATTAATTACACTCACAATACCTAAATTTCACTAATTTCCATTAAAATACCCAAATTTTATTTTGTCACTTAAAATTCTCCAACATTTCTCATGAATCCCATAAAAGTACCTAATGACATGTTCCAGTCGCCAGTGATAACATGGAAGCTTATATGGATGTTGACGTGTCATCTGACAAAAAGTAATTGCCATGTTAGCTGAGAGTTAATTACACTCACGGTACCTAACTTTTTCATTAGTTCCTAGTAAAATATCTAACTTTCATTTAATCACTTAAAACCTCCCAACGTTTCTTTTGAATCCCACAAAACTATATAATGACACATTCCAGTCGCCAGTGATGACATGGGTGCTGACATGTTAAGTTTTTTTTTTATTCTTTCCAGTTGGATATGTATTTCAGGTCTCATCAATATAAAAGTACATATCAAATTAATATTTTTATTGATAGGACCCGAAGTACATAGTATGGAGCTGTATACTTAGGATAAATAAGGAAAAGGAGAAAAGTATGCATAGTAATTATTGGTGTTTTGATAAAATCAACAGTAGGAAAAAAAATTATATAACTTTGAGATCTTATAAAAACTTTATAGTGTTGATAAATTTTTATACTATTCCCAATGAATTTTATCATAAACACCAATAATTACTATGCACACTTTTCTTCTTCTCCTCATCCATTTTAAGTTCATAGCTTCCTAATATGTACTTCGGGTCTTATTAATAAAAATGTTGATTTGATATATACTTTTATATTAAAAAGACTCAAAATACATATCCAAATGGAAAAGAATTAAAAAAAAAAACTTGACATGTTAGCATCCATATCATCACTGGTAACTGGAATATGTCATTAGGTAGTTTTATGGGATTCATGAGAAATGTTGGGAAGTTTTAAGTCACTAAATGAAAGTTGAATATTTTACTAGGAATTAGTGAAAAAGTTAGGTATCATAAATGTAATTAATTTTAAGTTGATATTACCACTACTTTTTATTAAATGACACATCAGCATCCATGTCAGTGTTCACGTCATCACCAACGACCGGATAACCCAGGTGTAAGGAACTCTAAAATGAGACAGACAAAATTGGGATGACTAGAAGATGATAGTTTATGACTAAAAGCAACACAACACATTGATCGGTCAGGTCAGGTAGATGCCATTAGTTTGTATGTGTTTCAGACCTTCTAAATTATTTACAGCACAATTAACCACACCACGAAATGGGGGTATTGATTAATTCCGTCTGAATACTGTTAATCACAAACTAATTTCAATTGCAGGATGCCTCAAGTTCAATCATAAGCAAACTGAAGAACACCAAAATTCACTATTTGCGTGCAGAGAAATTTTGAAAAAGAAAAATCAAACCCTTCTTATTGATATATGTAAAATGAAATCTAATATTTAACAATGGTTAAATATCTTTAAAAATGATTTGCTGAGACATCACTGTGGCTCCCTGTTACTTCAACACCGTCCATGATTTTCGACAAGGCGATTTTCTATTTCCATTCTCTTCTTCATTAATAAAGCATATTTAGAAACCAATTGTTGATTCCCAGCACTAACAGAAAGCTTGCAGCTGAGAGCTGAGTTCTCCAACTTGTCCTTGTACAAGCATGCAATTGGAACAAAACTTCCCTTCTTATTGCACAGCCAACCGTGAGCAGCCCTCAATGCAGCTCCTAGGGAGGCAGAATCTGCCAACAAAGTAAGATGGCTTGTTTATCAGTAAAGATCAAAACAATATAGAAATTGACTTTGACTTCCAAGCAAATTCGGCACTCACAAAAGAGTAGGTAACATTGTGACACAACACTGATAACACAACATACCGGGTCTTTGAACAGTGTAAATATCACAGCCAAATATTGATGCTAATGAGTTCAAGATGCTATGATTTGTTGATGCTCCACCAGTAGCAATTATTCGTTTTGGACGATTGGGCATGCCAAATCTTTCAGCATGAGCTCGCATGGAGAGGAACTGGCCCTCAATTAATGCCCGAACCTGCAAAAGCAATTGCTTATTGAAGAGAAGTCTTGCAGTATATATGCAGCATATATGTAAACATAGCCTCAAAAACACCAACCTCAGAAGAAGGATCAAATTCCTGTATTTTCTGTTCATTCACTCCTTCCAGACTCTCACCAGTGAAATTCTGGAGTACAAAGCGATGGAAGCCAACTGTTGAAAAAAAATAGTCAGTTATTAGAGGATTCTTTTGTAATAAAGAAAGCAGAGAAAAGGACATACAACCATCATTGATCACAGAGAATTTGACATATGCATCAAGTGCTAAAATAGTTTTTTTGTATGCAACTTTTACACTGGCTACTAGTTACGAAAGGACACAAACCCTAAATGATGAGCGACAGTACCATAATTGGTCAAATAATGAAACTGACGCAGATAAGCTAGACAGAATGACAACCTCAAATCTATGCATGCAGAAAGAAATCATTAAAATATGATAAGTAAAATCCAAGAACTGACCAGGCAGTGGAGGAAGAATTTCATGGTCTTTATAGTAGAAGCCAATCTTTCCATCTGTTGAAGTGACTAGAATTAGAAAGAGAATGTAAAAAGAACATATCGAGAAAAGTAAGCTATCAAGTTTGTTCACAAACCATTAAGAGGTGGTGTCTGGTCCAAGAACCTGTTAAAGACTTCCCAAGATCCCTCAGCACAGTGATTGCGAACATCTATTTCAATATTCTTGTCAGAATAAGGACTACTAACTAACAAATACTAGAACACATAAGAATAAAATTAAATTGATTAGTACCTTCACGAGTTAGAGACCCATTTTTGTAGCACAGCATTACCATGTAGCCCTCAGTATCCACAGGATTAGGAAGAACGTGCCCTTCTAATCTAGGCTGAGGATCAGCAGCAATCCCAAAAACCTATATTGACATGTATAAATAAGCAAAGTTGGATACATGGATCAACTAAATACAGCAATAACCCTCATATAATAATAGCTAATTTTGCTCACTTGATTTTTACAGCTTTAATTCGGTTACATGCATAAAATAAACGGAAAACAACTATAGCTGCGCTCAGCTAAGGTCAGACTAACAACATGCCTAAATTAGGCTCATCAAACTGGTATAGGTAAAAATATAGGAAGTTGCAGTTCAATATTCTAACTTACAGTGTCACTAGTGCCAAGGCTAATAGCCAGATCCCCTGGAATACTAAGGGTTAAACCTGCAGTTTCAATATGGTCTTAGTGAAGGAGAACAGTAATAATTAAAACAAAACTATAGCTTGGGTCAGATAACAAATTGATATAAATTACCAATTGCATTTTTTAAATTTTAGTAGTCTTCATTTGCAAGGTTAGCTAAATACCATGGTTTAGGCATATGATATTTGTTGTAAATGCTTAAATTTTATTTTGAATTTTTTAAAATGCATTGGAATCATTAATATTATATCATTTATCAGATAAACTCCTTCAAATTTCTCATTAAATCATGATACAGTGGACCACAAGTCCACAACTGAATGACAACAGCAAATGCAAACTTTCACAAAGGGAATGGAAAAGAGTAAACAAAGAGCATCTCTAAAATATGCTTGGAATTGGTTCATGAAAACAAGTACTGTCCATGAAAGTAAGAAAGTTGCTGTATGAATTTAAAAGGATAAACAGAAGAAAATTCTGGGTGGCACCTTACAAAAGAAATATAGATGCCTAGTAAAGAATTGGCCAATTGTTATATTAGGAAAATACTAACCTGCTAAACTGTTGGGATTGTCTCCAGACCACTGAACAACCAAACAGTTCTGATTAAATTTATACCTGCAAGAAAATTGATGAAGCTTTTTATGAGCTAATCTAAATTTTCCAGAAAAACCAGACTTACAAGCATGCATGGAAGAACATCATGAGAACAAAACAAAAATAGTTGAAAAATAACCATGAGATTATCATTCATTAATTTCACATACAACTGTAAAGGTACCAGTGAAGTATTAAAAATATATATTTTCATATAGGACATGATGTATCTTATGCCCCAATACATTTTGTTGAAAACAGGTGACAGAGTAATTCAAACATGTGGGAGATACTAAGGATTGTCTAAGGTGATAAAACACAGAAGTTTTTCCTGTCAAGTGAATGTTTTTGCTTTTATAGTTTTATTAACATGTAATTGAAACCATTACGTATTCTCCTTAATTGGAAAAGCTATTTAAAGAGAAAGAGATAGCTCAAGTTACAAATCTACAACTAACCTCTCCACAAAATACGGAGCAATATAACCTGCAACATCATATGCAGGAGCCAGTTTTCCAACTTTTTCCTTCAAGTCAGGTGCAGTGGCCTAAACTCGACATTAAAATCCAGCGAACATAAAGCTGAACAACCTAGTATGCAAAGATTATTTAACAACCATAAAACATAGTGTTCACAGAAACCAAACCTCTAAAGCTGTTTCAGACCAGGCTTTCTGCTTGATATCCATCAAATTCATCCCAGAACCATCAGTATGATCAATACAAGCATATGCTGCAATAAAAAGAGATGCCATAAATGAGCTAACAAGGGAAATTCTCTCAGTATCATTATAAGCTTCTGGCTGAGTCTGAAAAATCTTCCTAATCTGTGGTCCTGTGAATCTCTCATATGCTCGAGACCCAGTAAGTTTTGACAACTCTAAAGCTCCACCAACAGCCTTTTCAATCTCTCTGCATTGCACAGTGGTGCTGCTATCCATCCAAATTGGTGATTCCTTAATAGAGAAAGCATTGCCAATCTGATCCACAAGTGGCTTACTGGAGTCCAAAGATGACAGGATAGAAGAGCTACCTTTCTTCCAATAAACACTACCATGCTGCTGTCCACTACCAGAAAGAGCAACAACTTTCCCAAAATCAAAACCCGATTTTGTAAGCCTTTGAAGAACGAGGTCAAGAGCTTCTACCCACATTAAAGTGGGTGAAACAATTTTGCCACTGTCAGACGAGTCTCTAATGACTCCATCTTTAGTCTTATAATGAGGCAAATCGGAGTCAAAGTGAACTAGCTCTGATTTGGCAACATTGAGATTGGAATCAAGAACAGTTGCCTTCAAGGACCTTGAAAAGCAATCAAATTTTCACACAATTAACAAGAAACATCAAACGGCAGTAAAAAAAACAAAAAAAAAAACGCAACTCGGCCAAATTTGACAGTGCAGTCACATTAAAATATCAGAATTCAAACAAAAGAAACAGAACCCATCAACCAAAACGCAAACCAGCTAACTGGGATTGGTTTAATTGGCGCAAAAGGAAGATACTTACTGAGTAGAGCTGTCGAATCCAAGAAACAGGGCGTCATGAGGAAGTGAGATACTTTCCATCGCCATCGTTGAAGCAAAGAAGACAACAGTGCAAAAACAGAGAAATCGGGAGATCGATTTATATTAAAATTGAGAAGGGAACTGATTGGCTGATTAATATAGTAAAATCAGCAATTTAAGTGGAAAAAATTAATATAAGATTATGGATAAGGTCAAAAGGGATTAGATAATGAAAATATTAAGGTTTTAAATTTTAATTTTAGTTAAGAATTTTATCCACCGAAATCAGATTGGGACTGAATATCATGCTCGTTGCATCTTACGTTCTCTCTATAATCTTATTGCCAACGTTCAGGTCAACAAGAAAAAAACTTACGGAACATTGTAAACACCAGCAGTCCCGGGATCCTCGTTGGACCGCTGCAACTGATTTTATATCAAAAACAGAAGAGCCGAAACAGAAGGGCCAAAATCTCTTGGTTAAGGATAATGTCTTTTTATGTTGCGAGGTGTGACAATTATATTTATGTTTTTATTTTTTTTATAATTACATTATTGAAAAATAAAAAATTTATTTATGAATTATAGATATTGAAATTATGACATGATGTTCCTCAAAAAAAACTATGGCATAATGAGTTTATCAATATATTTTAAGTTCAGATTATGTTAATTTAATTAATTATTAAAAAATTAAAAAAAATTATTAATATTGAGTATAGTAATAAAAAATTATTTAAAAATTACGAGTATTTAAATTATAACAAGACAGATTTAATTAGTACATTTTAAATTTTAAATTTCACCGATTTAATTACTTGTTAACAAAATTAAAATTTTAAAAAAATAAAATAATTTTTTTTAATTAGTGTTGGAGGCAACATTATAATTGCCTCAAAAGTTATTTGTCTTCTCGCCACTTATGTGTCATTATCCCTTAATTAATTAGTTATATAGCATTCTTCCTTTTTTCTTTTTTTCTTTTTTTTTCCCGCAGGATTCCAACTACTTTACTTTAAACTCGGAAAAGGATAAAACGTTGCCAATATCCGTAAATAAATAGTATAAGCAAATAATAAAAGTTATGAAAATCAAATAACTGAGGTTAAACATGTCACTGTGAGCTTCAGTTCCTGCAAATAAATTTTATAATACAGGATAACGCCCCATATCCTCAGCCTGTGTACAAAAGTAATCCTTGTGCTATTAACATTAGCATAACCTAGCTATAAAGATAATCACAACTCCTGCCACAAGGCAGGAAAAAATATTCGCACAAGATGTTAACGGCTAACTTCAAGTCAATAATTCTCAGTGGCTAATAAATAGTTGTTGTCAAATGTTTGTTAGGATCCTCCTCTAAGGTATCATTATGTCTCAGCCTCATTGCCATGGAATTAAAGGCCTGTGGCCTGCCTGCCAAGACAGCCTAGGAATCACAGAGGATTACGGCTATCAAGAAAATATTTCCGGGAAAGACCACATTATTAACCTTGCAAAAATGTCAGACTCCAAGAACTCAATATGGGCAGCCCGTCCAATGAATGTGTTAAGGTTCTTGCCGTAGGATGAGGTATCAAAGTTGACATCACAGCGCATGAACACCCGTTGATCTGAGGTTGGGGCCCGTATCTGATCCAAGCAATTGTTCAGCATCTCCAGGAACACTCTGCCCTTTTTTGAGTAATCCATGGAAGCAGATCGGCATAATTCGATTCTGGCTGAATGATATGGCACATAACCATCCTGAGAGAAATGCATTCACAAAATAAGCATATAGTAATGAACAATACCAGCAATCTTCATGTTTGCTTTATCATTTTCATAGACAATAGGAACCTATGAAACATGCAAACTGCTAAAAGTTGAACACCCAGTTAGAGAGTTCGTTAAATGTTTGAAACTTTCTGGAGAACACAGAAAGAAAAAAGGTTTTATGAGCATTTCTTAGTGTCATGAGACTTTGTTTAGGTACTTTAGTAAATATATTTTGTTATATTTTGCTAGATTTCAAGAATGTGATGATGGCCTAACTTCAGTAGTTGAAAAAATATGGCTGTTTTTATTTTAGGTAACTAGTCTTCCTTAAATTATGTAAGTTTGGTTGTCCTTTTGTCTGTTATTAAATTGCTATATAAAGCAGCTCTTGTTAATGAAAGATATGCAGAATTAGCCAATTGGACTTTACTAAAATTTTTCATTTTTAGAACAGCAAGGGCAGCGGCAGAGGTTCTGCTGTGCTTCAAGAGTTCTTGAAGCTCATTATCTCTTAGATCCAACAGTGGTATCAGAGCTCCATTCCTTCGGGACTGTGAAGTTCTTTAACTTAAAGTTTAGTTGAGTGCAAACACTTGAGTTTGAGTGAGTGAGATCAGTTTTTATTCCAATGCCTTCTTCAAACACATCAGCTCCTCCAATTCCCATGTTCAATGGAGAATTCTATCATGTGTGGGCTGTCAAGATGAGATTTCACTTGAGATCTCAAGGCCTATGGGACGTGGTGATGACCAATCGAGATCCTCCTCCATTGAGAGCAAATCCAACCATTGCCCTAATGAAGGAACATGAAGAACAGAAGTTGAAGAAAGATAAAGCCATCACCTGTATTCATTCAGGTCTTGCTGATCATATTTTTACAAAAATCATGGATTTGGAAACACCAAAGCAAGTGTGGGACAAGTTGAAGGAGGCGATAGAGTGAAGAAAGTGAAACTTCTTACTCTCAAAAGAGAGTTTGAATTAATGAAAATGAAAGACAATGAAACTCTTAAAAGCTACATCAAAAATTGATGGATGTTGTCAACCAAAGAAGGCTGCTTGGAGAGAATTTTTCAGATCAGCTTGTAGTGGAGAAAATTTTGATCTCCATTCCCCAGAAATTTGAAGCAAAGATCTCAGCTATTGAAGAGTCATGTGATCTTGAAACTCTTTCAATAACCTCCTTGATCAGTAAATTGCACGTACATGAGCAAAGAATTTCTATGATGAATGATAAACCAGTTGAAGGTGCTCTCGTAGCACTAAACAAACATGAAAGAAGATAACTACATGCCAACACTAACAAAGGCAGAGCTCAAGGGAGTTCTGATGCAGTAGCCATAAAAGAAAGATTTCCACCTTGCAAATACTGTAGGTGGACTAATCATCCTGAAGAAAATTGTTGGTTCAAGAACAAAGGTAAACCATCTTATAAATGCAATTTTTGTGACAAGTTGGGGCATACCGAGAAATTTTGTAGAAAGAAACAAGACCAACAAAAACAAAATCAACCTCAAATTGCAAGCAATATTGAAGAGCAATTTCCAAATCAGCATATCACCAATCTGATACAAGAACAAGAAGAACATTTGTTTGTGGCAACTCAAATTTCCACTCAAAAAAATGAAGATCAAGTCTGGTTTGTTGATAGTGGCTGCACAAGTCATATGGCTAAGGATGAAGCTTCTTTCACATATTTGGACAAGAACTTTAGAACCAAAGTGAAGCTCGGCAATGGCAATCATATTCAGGTTGAAGGAAAGGGTTCTGTCTCTGTCCAATCAAAGCAAGGTACGAAAATAATCTCAGATGTTTTGTTTATACCATCTTTACAACATAACTTGCTTAGTGTATCTCAGTTGGTTGAAAAAGGCTATTGTGTTGTGTTCAAGAATCATTCATGTACAGTTTTCAATCAAAATGATGATGAGATAATTGAAGTTAAGATGGCTAACAAAAGTTTTCCATTAAGTGTTAATTCTTTAAGTTCAAATTCTGAGAAAGCCAAGGATGTTGAAGTTGATGAAAAGCAAGAGAGTCAAGAGAAAGGAGTTTCAGAATTAGTTCTTTCAACAAATTCAGCTTCTAGTTCAAAAATTCAAGATGCAAGTGCTGTTGATACTTCAGACAAGCTGAATTCTTTGAGTTTTCAAGCAAAAGAGAGAAAAACAACTCAAGAAAAATGCTTATTTGTTTCTCAGAATGTTCAGACCACAAAGAAAACAGTGAAGTTTAGAAAATGGCAGCAATGAAGCACAGAAAATGCTCCAAAATCAGAGAAATATGAAGATATTCAGCTACAGAAGTTCGGTTCTAAAGGCCAGCTGCAGATGGTTTATGAAACTCAAGCTTTAACCTCTCAAAAGATGTTTTTAGACATGTCCAATTCCAATTTCAAGGAGGTCAAGTTCCATTTTCTCAGAGAAGCTGAATGGGAGCAAGAGATTTGTCTTGAGCATTGCAAATCTAAAGAGCAAATTGCAGACATAATCACTAAGGCACTGCCTTGGGCTAGATTTGAAGAACTAAAAGGAAGACTTGGAGTCTCAAAACAAAGTCTCAAGGAGGAGTGTTAGTGTCATGAGACTTTGTTTAGGTACTTTAGTCAAGATATTTTGTTATATTTTGTTAGATTTCAGGAACGTGATGATGGCCTAACTTCAGTAGTTGAAAAGTTATAACTGTTCTTATTTTAGGTAAATAGTCTTCCTTAAATTATGCAAGTTTGGTTGTCCTTTTGTCTGTAATTAAACTGCTATATAAAGCAGCTATTGTTAATGAAAAATCTTCAGAATTAGCTAATTGGACTTTACTAAAATTTTTCATTTTTAGAACAGCAAGAACAGCAGCAGAGGTTCTGCTGTGCTTCAAGAGTTCTTGAAGCTCTTTATCTCTTAGATCCAACAGCAGTCCTAAGAATTTCAAGCAGTACACTTGCGGATATAAAACGATAGGGAGATACCTGGGGAGAAGAAATCAGTATTATATGTCTGAAATAATCTAATGTCTTCTTCTGGAAAAAAAGAAAAAAGAAAAAGAAAAAGAAACGAAAGAGTTAGCATTTGCCTTCCTTTACACAAACATAAATGCATGGAAAAAAAGAAACTTCTTGTCTCACAAAATCACCATCACATTTCTTTTCTCAGAAGGCAAAAGACGCCTTGCTATGCCATCTCTCTTTCTTCCTCTCAAGTTAAAAGGAAAACGAAAAGGTCATCCTGTACATGATTTTATTGCAAGGGAAGTATTTTACATACCGCACAAAGTCTGTAGAAGAAAGTATTTTGGAGATTGTGGTCATCCGTTAAAGTGAGCTGATGAATGCACTGTGTTCCTTTGAACTTCTTCATAAACCACATCCCAGAGTTAAATAAAGGGTTTGAACTGTAAAGATACCCCAACTGTGGACCAGATACAGAAACATATGTGTACAGGTACTTTCGGAATGGTTCCATAATGCTCTCTGTGGCAACAAAAACAAGGATCTGGTATCGAATTACTGACAAATAAAACCACATGTCATCCTAATATGACAAATATATACCTGCTAATGCTGCTCTTATAATGACGTTTCCAATAGAATGCCCAACAAAGCTAAGCTTAATTTGTCTTATACCACCGGATATTGAAAATTTGTCCACTTTCCTTTTAACAAAAGAGATCACCTCCTCTGCCAGCCTCAATCCCATTTTTCTGAAGTCCCCTGATGTTTTTTCTTCGTTTGCCTGTGACATGAGAACTTCTATCTTTGGGTCTATCAAAAGCCATTGATTTCGAAGAAGTCGTAAATCCAGATGATGTCCCTAATGTTTGGAGTTCCAAAAAAAAAAAAATATATATATATATATAAATCTGCTGATATATAGTCTTAAACAATAATACTTCAAACACATAAGAACAGAATTTACAAAAGATTGCACCAATAGAAATAACCTATATATTTCAGGGAAAAAAAATTTATGGAGCTCCAAAACATGGAATTCAGTTTAGCATAAGAGGGATAAAATGTATTTGCCTAAAACAGAACCAAATAATCAAATAACCGTCCCAGCAGCTCAGAAGAAAAGATAATGAATCATGACAACTAGTCTAAGCGCCCCCCAAAACTTCTTGTATACTTTTCCGGTTCCATGTGCGCAAAAAAGCTCAATCTCATAGTTGAAAGATAAATATATTCTTCACGCAAAAGGTGAATTGAATTGTTATAATTAACCACCTGTCTAGCGCTAAGTTTAGACCTTGGACTGCATGAATGAAGAAGTTAACATCACAACTGTCAAATATAAACATAGGTTTGCTGCAGCTAAACAAATTATACAAAATTCTTTTGGACGTCCCATGAAAAATAATGCAAGTTATGCAAACCACTGCTGCAAGAAAGGACAGTGCGACATTCTACTGACCAAAAATTTCATATGCATGTTGTACATCATCTTTTTATGCGCCAGATCAACTTTCGTTGGAAGAATTTGATCCACGTCTTCTAAACAATAAGTATAGAAGTTCACTTGACTACTAATCTAAAAGTGTCAGATGTGATGTATTAACTCGGTCAAATACAAGAATTCAGTTTGATCAATAATAAATGTAAAAAAAGCTTTCTTCTCATCAGGTTTAGCAGACAAATTAAGGAACGTTATATAAGGTCCATAACGTACAAGCTATGGTAAACAGACACAATTATAACACGAAATACACTGTTCTCATTAACTTGGCTCTTAAAGGGGAAATATGGAGACCAGATAAAATCAGAGAAAGAAAGGTAGAACTAAGCACTGAAAGAAAACAAATCAACACAATTTAGAATCAGTAGAACTGTGGAAGAGAAAGAAAGGTAGAACTAAGCACTGAAAGAAAACAAATCAACACAATTTAGAATCAGTAGAACTGTGGAAGAGCAAGACTTGCCTGAAACCCATGTACAAAGACAACAATCTTTAACTCACGTCTTTTTCTTCGCGGGATACCGCAAGAAAACTTCTTTAACGCATCAGTACCAGATCCGGCTAGTAATGGGGGTGAATCTATCAGGTCCAAATTTCTAAAGTAAGAATTTTCACTAAAAGTACGTCTCGGTGCATTTACAACACGCTCCACAAAGATAATAGGAATACGCAGAGGATCTCCAAATATATACATGTCTTGAATTGACCGAGTATTAATCTGCAAAGAAAGAAAACCTGCTCCATAGAACTCAAGAGTACATGGAAGATGATGATGATAAATCAGTCAATGTGGGAGTAATAATTCACCCTCATTTGGCCAATACTTCGCCGATGAAGCTCAGCACGCATAGCTGCAGTATGGACAGGCTGTAGAGAAGATAAAAGAAAACAAGAAAAACTAAAAACCAAGAACAGAACTTATTCTATCATCAAAATTATAAAGCAAGAACAACATTCTACATAAAACAGCAACAAAAAGCAGGTAGAACAAGGGGTTACATCATCAGCTAACTTCCAGAAACTTGAAACTCTTTTGTCAACAATATGGTAAGCAGAATCATGATTTCCACTACTAATGTAATGATGAGGCATCTCAACCTTAGAGTACACCATCCATATAGACCATTCAGCTTTACGATCCTTAGACCATGCGTCACGCAGATTTTCCAATATCTTTATTTTGTTTTGCCTGAAGTAAAAAGGCCAGCTGTTAAACAACAACCATTTATACTCAAGAAATTGGTTAGTGTGTATTTTAACCTAGCATTCTTCTTGAAATAGTACAAGAGCAAGTTACCATTAATAGTTGAATTGAACAAAACAATCAATAGCAAATCAGTGCTTAGCATTGGCAAAATATACTCAAAATTAGTCAGCAACTGGTTCATTTTAATTATCAGCTGATTCTGTGAACAAGAGCAAAAGCAAACCTGTGGAACTGCAGAAAAGTGCTCCACAAGTATGATATTTGATCACCCAGCAAATGAAAAATGTCCGCCACAGCTTCATTAGACAAACAGTAGGGCAACCTGTCACTTTGGACATCTGGAATGCCATTTGTTTTCTGATTTGAGAAGAGATGAAAATATTAAGCAAATGAAAACCACAGACTTAATATTTAACCACAAATCCATTGCAACGCAACAAAAAGTTTGGACCTCGAGATCATTTCGCCGTTTGCCTTGCCACCCAACTTCGCCATATGCATTGCTTGTATCTGCTCTCAGGATTGAACCAAACATCTTTGTATCACTCATTTTGGACACAAAATCAGTTAAATCAATTATTTGGCTGATAGATTTGCTAAGTCTCTGTAGCTCTTCAAGTAAAGCATCACGGGAAAATAACAATGATTTAATAAGCATATTCTGGTTTTCACCTACAAAAGCGGCCGGATTCACTGCCTGAGCAAGCACAAAATCATAAATTCAGTATGCGTAGAATAAACTTTTAAGGAACTGACAGCCACAATACCTAAATGAATATAAAACAACAACCCGGTCAACACTAGTGTGTTGCATGTGAAGATTCAGAAAATTTAAGCATAAAATACATTAGAAGGTTTCTGCAACAGCAAAGAGTTTTTCACCTTCCAAAATTTATTTAGTTAACATTGTTAACTGCCAGACTTCATAGAAAAGATCATGTAATATTCTGATAAGTCAAGTTTCAGCTGATCATTCTTCGACTGCCCTTTGGCATCTATAGTTTCTAGGTCTGACCTCACACTTGGGCGCAACATCTAGATGTTTCAAAAGTTGTTTCTCTCTTGGCTTTGATCATGCAGGATTTTTATGGGTAAAATCCTATCTTAGGTGAAGCTGTTCACGAATGTGACCATATCTAAGAAAAGCATAACAAATTTTTTGAAAGCTTGAAATGGTTTATGCAGATGTTAAGCTTGTCCTCTGAAAATAAAATAAACTCAAGCTACTGCAAGTTTTAAACACAACCACATGAAAATTTGAGTGACTTGTACATGCAAGAATAGTTATTTTGGCATAAAGATTCACCAGCAACAAAATGAAATTAAAGAATTAAGGACCATACAATTTGTAAATGCACAGTAATCAAGAGCCAGAGAGACAAAGTCATGCAAAAATAATATGTAAGAGATCAATCTAAGCATACTTGTTTGGACCTATCAATA
This sequence comes from Mallotus nudiflorus, assembly GCA_947683625.1. Classification (NCBI taxonomy): domain Eukaryota; kingdom Viridiplantae; phylum Streptophyta; class Magnoliopsida; order Malpighiales; family Euphorbiaceae; genus Mallotus; species Mallotus nudiflorus. Next base: position 4,577,162 of record CANTUR010000166.1, on the reverse strand, counting down.
ATTTCGCCAGCAATATCTTCAAGTAGGTAAGGATTCCTGCAATGATTGAACAGAGCAAGTTACCCTAACTAGCATTTAGCAGTTGAAATTTGATCAGAGCCATCTCAGTTATTGCTTATTAGATAGTAGAAATGCAATAAACCTGGATTCCTTTGCGTAATAGCCCCCTTTCAGTAAACTGACGTGGACACTTGCTTCAACAAGCACAGCATGAAATACATCAAAATGAATAGGGAAGTATGAATGCAATCCCAGAAGAGCTTTAGGAGGAATTCGAAATTCATGGACTGCAACAGAGGAAGCTTCCAGATATGCTAGCAATTCAAGCCTGCATGGAGTGCAATGGACTCAGTAGAATGCACATACCAAAAGAAAGCACCTTCCAACTCACCTATTCTCTGGCATGGGAGCTTGCATAAGCTCGAACTTCAGAATAACAGCAGTAGTGGGTGAAACCTGTAAAACATAAGCAGAATCAACATGAATATTTTCCTTTTCCTTTTCGTGATAAACAAAAACTTCGCTAGATAATCACAACAAAAAGGATGAATCATCCTCTTTTTAACTGTAAGAGTATCACCCTCCAATCACATTGAGTATTGAAAAATAAACTTCCAAAAGCACAGAAGCTGATTCCCACAGAGAGCAAAATAACAATTTTGTTCCATATATCTGCAAATGCCAGCACTGGCTCTTAAAAGATCTACGTTCCTCTTTGGCCAGTTACTCCAAATAATTTCAAACAAAATACAAAACTAACACCCCTTTCCCTCCTTTATACTTCCAGAATTCTTAACTCTTTCTAAAGCTGTTTGTCTCTGCATACTCAGTTTGATGCCAATTCAAATATATATATATATATTTTTTCCAGAAGGCAGCCTCTTGCCACACCTATTTTTTCAGACTCTTCCCACAGTAGAAATATAAAGCTACAAAAGATTCCTTCTATATGATTTTGGAAACAAACATATACCAAACATGTAAATGTCATTTAGAGAGAAAGTGTTACCTTATATTTACTAAGAGATAGAACGAATGAGACCATGACAGATAAAGAAACATCTTGCCTTGCATATTTAATCCGAAAGGGCTGTGTTAAGAAGCTATTGTCTATATCATTGATTTTCCATGCTCCACAGATGTCCTTAGAACCCATATCATAAGCTGGAGCAGGCACAGCATAATACCATAAACATCAGGCATGAAATAATCACTTAAAAACCTATCACTTGAGGAAATAATACAAGATGTCTAAACATGAACAGTAAGACAATAGAATTGCATAGAATAACAATGATTAAAAAAAAAAGTGAGCTGCTGCCTCACCAAGTTCCTAGAGCAAATCCAGTTCCCTGGATGGTTGTAACTAATAACTTAAAATATTTATTCTCCAGAAGGAGGAGATTGATTAGCTGTTCCTCTTCTTTGTTGATAAATAAATATCTCCAGAGCTTCAGAATAATAAAGAAAACAAAGGCACAGCAGGAAAACATATTATGATTCAGTGAAATTACCTTCATATTGAACAACCCTGGCAGGAGTTCCCAAAGTATATTCGTTGTCTTCCCATCTCATGCTAACCTTAATTTGATAGAGTCTAAACGTAGTAAAAAGACAAATAAAAGAGGGACAAAATTCACAATTAAGAATGTTTAGATTTAAAAAAAGAAGAAAATGGACATGATTCAAGGTTAATGTCAATGAAAAAGCAATACCCTTGTTGGAAAAGGTCAAGGTTGTGAAACTTGTGGATGTAAATGGCAACCTCTACCACAGTGTCAAACATAGCAATCAGCGTTGGACAACAGAATTTCTCTTCCACATTTATAATTTATGCCAATTAACTATCTCAAATCTTCCAGGTATAAGATAAACAAAATCCAACAAAACTTGCATTTCTACATTAGGAGCCAAGTACTCAAATCTAAGACGCTCTTCAAACATTCAAATCTATATTCTTCTTAAAGTCCACAGTTATCTAGCAAATCAGATACATTGAAGCTCAATTAGGACGCAAAAACCACATGAATGATGACTTGACAAACCACTAAACCTCTAAGCAATTACTGGCCCCCTAAAACTCCTCACCCTGCAAATCACCTCCCAAGATTCTTCGTTAACTGCAAAAGTAACATCAAAGAGCCAAATGTGATAACAATGCATAAGAATTTTCACATACTAGAACAAAGTTGCATACAGATTAAATCATATCAAACCAAACAGCCTATCAATTAGATAAACTATGAAATCCATAACGATCATAATGATCATAATCAATTGAAAATGAGCTCTTTTCGCATTTAAAAGGCAATTTTAATCAATTACAATTAAGGCAGATATATGCAACGTAACCATTTCAAACGAATTAATTAAAGAACACACACGTCAAAGAATTTTTTTTTTTAAAAAAAAAACCTTTGTGTTTAGATCTATGCAATCTTGTGGTGATTTGAAGGATTTCGCTAGGGTTTTCAGGTTTTCTTTGATTATTATTATTTTTAATTTCTGATGCTTGAAGATATATAGAAAGAAAGATCTCCTGGCAGGTTTGTATTGATTTCCAGGTTTCGTGTTTAGATGCAGAATAACGTCCTGTTTGTTTTGCGCCAAATTAAGAAATGGAAACGGTTCAAAGTTGTCGGTCGGGTTCCCGCCTGTTTGAGTCTTTTGACTCAATGGCTTTGGTATCAACTTTAACTCGGCCCAAAACAATATGCTATTGGACTATTGGTGTGGGTATAAATCATATGTAATTGGGTCTGAGTCGGGCCTAAATCAAACCTATGCTGTTGTTTGTTGATTACCTAGTGGGTTGGACCATTGGATGCTAATACAACACAATTAATGAAAAAATTATAACATTATTTTTCAAATTAATGGATTTAAATTAAGGAATAACACTATTGATATCCTAAATTTGTGTTTTAGCATTTAATACTCTTTTTATGTAATAAAGTATTATTACTAAAAGGTTTTTTGTTTTTTTCTGATAAAAAGCAACAAATTAAAAATATTATTCATTATAGTACATAATATTTGACAAGCATTATGAAATTGTGGACCATCAATTATTGCCATATAATTTCATTATCTTGAGCTATATATCATTATTGATTTTTTTCTTGAATCACGAGTATTTACAATAAATAGAAAGAAAAATGTGAAGGAAAATAATTATTTTATTTTTTATATTTTTTTTATTGAAAAAAATATAAAAAAAATTTATAAAGGAAAATAAATTTTTTTTTTCTGAAAAAAATTGATAATTAAAATATTATTTATTTATCAATAATTCTTTAATATGTTGCTTAAGTGAGAATGTCTCTAGCAGCTGATATCAATTGTTAATAATTTTTTTTCAAATTGCACTTATATATATATAATATATAATATGTCTATTAACTAAAAATCTGCAACATATTCTTTTTGCAACATTTGAGGTTTTAAGATTCAAAATCAACCACAATTAATCTTAAACAGTAATAGCAAGTCACGATAAAGAATCTGAAGAAAATGAGATAAATTCATTATGAAGCTCCTCAATTTTAACATTTTATTCTATTAAACCCCTTAATTTTTATTGTGTTTTATTAAATTTTCAATATTTTATTTTCTTATAGATTAATAATAAATTAGACTAAAATAACAAATTATGAAATAAAATATGTTTACTCTACTATAATTATGATGTCAATGATAAATTTAACAGTAAATGTGTTATTAGAATTATCAATTGAGACAAATAACTTTTATGGATATGTTTCCATTCATTTTACCTTCACATTTTTTCTGTCATTATGCATAATATGTATATCTAAATCTTTTATAACAACATATCTAGTAACAGTGAATATGAATTGTTGTATAATTTTATTACTTCAGTTTAATTTATTATTCATATATAAAAAAAATAAAATAAAAACTGAATAAAATATAATAAAAATTAAAAATTTTAATAAAATAAAATGTCATGTCAAAGTTTAGAGGCTTTATTATGGGTTCGCCAAGAAAATATGACTATACATCTAAAGACCTTAACATATGCATGTTGGTTGGATTAGATTGGAATTTATGGTGACATAAAGAAGATATACATACACCCAAAAACAAATAGCAAACAATAATTCACACACAAAAATTTAAATTTAAAAAAATTGAGACAAGCAGCCAAAAAATTGTGGACCCTAATAATATTTTAAAAAACTTCAGAAAAAAAAAAAAGCAAGTTGTCTCATGCATGTTTGGTGATTAGTCCGTATATTAGGGTTGTAGAGGTAAGCTTGTGACCTCAAATATATTTGATAGAAAAAAAAAAGAAAAGAAAATGACCCCATCAATGGTTGTCGATTTCTTTACAAGATCATGAAAAAATTGGTACGCGGTGATAAGATATATGTTATCAAACAAAAATTTGTCATAAACAAAACGACTCACGGTCTTGCTTCGACCCACTGAAACAAGGAGTGTTTTGAACATTTAATGTCGTTTGTCATGTCTATATAGATGTCTGTGTATGTACACACGCTTCTGACGTTAGGGTTTTTTGTGTTGGGAAATTCTACAGCTATTTTAATTTTTATTTACTTTATATATACTTTATTATTATTATTATCGTAGAATGAAATTGCGTTAAATGATTTAACAGATATTATTAATAAAATAAATTTTATTTTGTAAAAAATAAATCAACGGTAGACTATATTTTTTGTGTTGTAAAATAAGAATTGAATTACTTATTTTGTTATAAAACTAAATTTGAATTTAGTAGTATTTAATTAGAAGAAAAATATTTTATAGTAGAATGATATTAAGAGAATTTAGAGAGAGTTTTGAGAGAATTTGGTTAACAATAATATTGAAAGAATTTAGAGAGTAATCTATTCTTTTTCTTCTTTTTTTTCATTAATGAATTTCAATCCTTTTATATAGAGATTTTTTTTTTACTATTTGAGAACTATTCTCTCACAAGCAATATATTGTTCATTCACAAGCAATATATTGTTCATTTACATTCATAATACTCCCCCTTGAATAATAATATTTTGCAACTGCCTCGTTAAAACCTTGTTAAATAAAACCCAGTGGGAAAAACTTTAGCTTAAGGAAAAAGAGTACAGTGCATGATTTTCTCCCCCTCAAGTTGATATGTATAATCGTCCTTCACATAGTATGCAGATGTCGCATTCCAATATCGTGAACATGCTTTCTAAAGATTGTAGTTGGAAGCACTTTTGTGAAAAAATCAGCTGAATTCTTGCTAGACTGAATATACTTGATATCTATATGATTGTCTTTTATTAGCTCTTGAGTGTATGAAAAGAATCTTGGAGGTATATGTTTGGTTCTATCACTTTTGATATATCCTTCCTTTAACTATGCAATGCATGCTGCATTATCTTCATATAAAATTGTTGGACTTTTGTTGATTGAAAAACCACAAGATTCTTCAATATGATGTGTCATTGATCTAAGTCACACACACTCTCTACTTGCTTCATGTAGTGCAATAATTTCAGAATGATTTGAGGAAGTAGTGACAAACTTTTGTTTCTGGGAACGCCAAGAAATTGCAGTTCCATTATTTATGAACACATAGCCTGTTTGAGATTTCGCTTTATAAGGATCAGATAAATGCCCTGCATCTGCATAACCAATCAATTCTTGTTTTGAATTGTTAGAATAAAATAAACCCAAATAAACATTTCCTCAAAGGTATCGAAGTATATGTTTGACCCCTTTCCAATGTCTTTTTGTTGGAGCTGAACTGAACCTTGCTAATAAATTGACTGCAAAAGAAATGTCAGGTCTAGTACAATTAGCAAGATACATTAAAGCTCCAATGGCACTGAGATATGGAAATTCAGGACCAAGAATTGCTTCATTTTCTTCACAGGGTCGAAATGGATCAGTCTCAATATTAAGTGATCTAACAACCATTTGAGTACTTAAAGGATTTGCTTTATCCATATTAAAGAGTTTCAAGATCTTTTCTGTGTAATTTGATTGATGCACGAATATCCCATTGTACATTTGCTCAATTTGTAAACTAAGGCAATATTTGTTTTTTCCAAGATCTTTCATTTCAAATTCTTCCTTTAAGTATATTGTTGCTTTATGGATCTCATTTTCTGTTCCAATGATATTCAAAACATCAACATATACAGCTATAATCACAAATCCGGATATTGTTTTCTTAATAAAAATGCATGGGCAGATAATATTACTCACATATCCTTTATTAATCAAATAATCGCTTAAACAATTGTACCACATGCGCCCAGACTGTTTTAACCCATATAAAGATCTCTGGAGCTTGATGGAATACATTTCTTTGAGTTTTGTACTTAATGCTTCGGGCATTTTAAATCCTTCAGGGATTTTTATATAAATGTCACTATCAAGTGATCCATACAAATAAGCAGTCACAACATCCATAAGATGCATTTCTATTTTCTTAGAAACTACTAGGCTAATCAGATACCTGAACGTGATTGCATCCATAACAGGAGAATACGTTTCATCATAATCAATTCTCGGCCTTTGTGAAAAACCTTGAGCTACAAGTCTAGCTTTGTACCTTATTATTTCATTTTTCTCATTTCTCTTTCATACAAAGACCCACTTGTATCCTATAGGTTTCACAATTTTAGGCATAGGAATAATTGGCCCAAAAACATTTCGCTTGTTTAATGAGTCCAATTCAGCCTGTATAGCATCTTTCCATTTTATCCAATCATGCCTATTTTGACATTCCATGACTGATTTTGGTTCAGGATCATCTTTGTCATTTATGATTTCACATGCAACAGTATATGAAAATATTTCATGACTTTCTTTATTTTCTATTTCTTCAGGGATATTTTCCTCGCGATCAATATAATTATCTACTCCCTTTCTCTTTCGAGAATTTTTATCCTTAGAACCAATTGGTCTTCCACGCTTCTGGCGTGTTTTAGACTCATGAGTGTCTTTACTCTCAGATTTTATTTCTGGAATTTCAATATGAGCATGAGCATTGGCTGCTGGTATATATGATTTAGTCACTCTTTTTGTATCAGTAAATGCATCTGGCAATTGATTTGCAATTGCTTGTAAGTGCATAATCTTTTGCACTTCTAATTCACATTGTTTTGTGTGAGGATCTAGATGCAATAATGATGGTTCATTCTATGAAATATCCCTTTTCCCTTCTTTCTCCCCTTTTCCTAATGTTGGGAAAATAACCTCATTAAATTGACAATCAGCAAAACGTGCTGTAAAAACATCACCAGTTAAAGGTTCAAGATATCTAATAATCGAGGGTGTTTCAAACCCAACATAAATTCCCAATCTTCATTGAGGACCTATTTTTATGCGCTGAGGTGGCGTAATTGGTACATATACTGCACAACTAAAAATTCTGAGATGGGAAATATTTGGCTCTTGACTAAATGTCAATTGTAGTGGGGAGTATTTATGATATGAACTAGGTCTGATGTGAATTAATGAAGCAGCATGTAGGATTGCATGACCCCAAACTGAAATGGGAAGCTTTGTTCTCATTATTAATGGTCTAGCAATAAGCTGAAGGCGTTTAATCAATGATTCAGCTAAACCATTTTGAGTATGTACATGGGCAACAGGATGCTCAACAATGATCCCAGTAGACATACAATAATCATTTAATGCTTGAGATGTAAATTCCCCAGCATTATCAAGTCTTACCCTCTTGATTGTATAATCAGGGAATTGTGCTCGTAATTTAATAATTTCAGTAAGCAACCTTGCAAATGCAACATTACGAGTTGACAATAGACAAACATGTGACCATCTATTAGATACGTCAATTAATACCATAAAATATCTTAATGGTCCACATGGTGGGTGAATTGGCCCACATATATCACCTTGAATTCTTTCAAAAAACATAGGTGATTCATTCTGAATTTTAGATGGTGAAGGTCTCAAGATTAATTTTTTGAGAGAACAAGTTGTACATGACATTTCATTTGATTGAGGAATTCTTTGCCCCTTCAATGGATGCCCATGTGAATTCTCAATTATCCTTCACATCATTACTGATCCAGGATGACCTAATCTGTCATGCCATAAATTTATTATTGAAGGATCATAATATTTTTCTTTTACTGCCATATGTGATTCAATTACATGTATATACGTGTAATGCAATCCAGTATGGAGTTTTGGTAGTCCTTCCAATACTTGTATTTTTTCTTATTCATAGGAAACTATATTTAAATATTTGTTACCATTTATAGTAATGGATTAGGTATCACACCCATTTCGATATATGTCATCAAAACTCAATAAATTTCTTATTAAATTTGGTGAAAACAAAGCTTCATCAATTATAAATTTTGTTCCATTTGGTAACATAAATTTAGCTTTGTCAATTCCTTCAATCAGATCTACAGGACATGATATTATTTTTACAAATGCCTTTGTAGGCTTTATTTTAGAGAAATAATCTATATTTTTCAAGATAGTATGTGTAGTACCACTATCTGGTATACAGAGATCTCCAATACTGTCTTTATGTTGAGTACAATCCATATTAAACTTCAAAATAAATAAACACATAATTAATCAATTAAGGTAAAAACATAAAATAATTGTAAAGTAGGACATTTTCTTTAATTTGAAAATAACATATATAACGATAACATATTGTTCAGAATAAAATAGGTAATAACAATATATTTAAAATTATAGATGTCTCAATTTTCATTGTCAGTAAAATTATCAGTAAAATCAGAAACATCTAGATGAGTTGTATCATTAACAAGAGTATGATGCTCATTGAAGTTTATTTCCTTTTCTTTGCCTTTCAATGATGCTTTATAAAGTTGGCAAAGATGTGGTGGTGTATGACAAACTCGTGACCAGTGTCCTTTACTACCACATCTGAAACACACAGTTTCAGACTTATGTTGGGGCCTTTTTTGAACACCACTGATGACTGATTTTAACTTCTTTTAAGGTTGAGTCTGAGTTTGTTGTGGAGTATTATTATATTTATTTTCATGACCACGACCAAAGAATTGACCTCTTCCACGTCCACGACCTCTACCTCTCCCACGTCCATTGCTATGTAATTTTTATATCTGGAATAATTTGTAGCATTTGCTTCTGGAAATGCTACTGAGCCAATGGGACGGGACTAATGATTTTTCATCAAGAGTTCATTATTTTTCTCAGCTACAAATAGGCATGAAATCAGTTCATAATATTTTTTAAATCTCTGCATCCTATATTGTTGTTGCAGTGTAACATTTGATGCATGAAATATGGAGTAAGTTTTCTCCAGCATATCGTCATTTGTGATTGTCTGTCCACAGAATTTTAATTGTGATACTATTATGAACATTGTAGAATTATAGTCACTCACTTTTTTAAAATCTTGAAAGCGTAAAGCTCTCCATTCATCAGTGACTACTGGTAATATTACATCTCTTTGATGATCATATCTGTCTTTTAGATCATTCCAAAGAACACTTGGATCTTTGACGGTCAAATATTCACATTTTAATCCTTCATCAAGATGACGACGGAGAAAAATTATAGACCTGGCCTTATCTTGCAATGAAGTGTTATTATTTTCTTTTATGGTATCAATTAACCCCATTGATTGAAGATGCATTTCTACATCTAGAATCCAAGACATATAATTTTTTCCCGTGATGTCAAGAGCAACGAACTCAAGTTTTGTTAGATTTGTCATTATGATAACTAATAAAAAAAATATAACTCAATTAGAATTCATAAATTTGATGACTACTAAAAAAATCAAATATAATCAGAATTTACTAATTAATTATATCATGAATGAATATTGCAAGAAATAATAGTGGTACAAAAAATGATACAATAATTCTTAAAATTATATCAAATAGAAAATCATCTTCCATATGAATTATTCCTAAAACTATTATAATAGTCATGATCAAAACACAAATATAAATATACCAAATCATGTTTACAATTTAGAGTAAAGAGAGAAAGAGAATATATATGAATTTGTGTGAATAAATAAAATTTATAGTTGGTCTATTTATAATGAAAAGTATAGCCGTTTGTTACCGTTATATTACCGTTAGTAATATATAGCCGTTAGAATTTTTTTTTTAATATAATATATTGAGAAATAAATTATATAAAGTAAAATTAATAAATAATGTTGATATGATTATTTATAGTAAATGAGTTAACATAATGATATGTATAAATATAGGGCAAAATCGTCCATTAATATAAAATGGGGTATAGTCTTCCATTAACCTAAATAATAAAAAAAATAAACGTGCATAAATATAAATTGGTAGGAGGCATAGCTATCCATAAGGTTAGAACCATTTCTAGTAATATTTGCATCAATAGTGTAGTTAGTAAAACAAAATAAAAATAACAATTAATATAAAGTTAGATTGAATAAATAAATATAAATATGAATATATATAAATTAGTAGGAGGCATAGCCATCCATGATAATATATTCATAAATATTAAATATTAAGAAATATGTACCTTATTGTTTTAATCGAGAGCTTTTCGTACTGATAACGTGTTGTGAAATAAGAATTGAATTGCTTACTTTGTTATAGAACTAAACTTGAATTTAATAGTATTTAATTAGAAGAAAAATATTTTATAGTAGAATGATATTAAGAGAATTTTGAGAGAATTTAGTGAATAATAATATTGAAAGAATTTGGAGAATAATCTATTCTTTTTCTTTTTCTTCTTCATTAATGAATTTCAATCCCTTTATATAGAGATTTTCTTTTCACTATTTGAGAACTATTCTCTCACAAACAATATATTATTCATTCACATTCATAATATTTTGTTCTTTTCTCATTCATTAATTATTTAATTAATTTCATTTTTTTTTTCAGAATTAGGTCCAACAAAACATGCTTCCAACGTTCACAATCGAAGACTTGCAATAATTTTTAAGCACAGCGACACCTCAGTACCATATGCTATGACAAAACGTATATATGTGTATTTTATCTTCTTCATTTTGACATATCAAATCATCAAACCTTTTCAGCAAGGGTATTTGGGTTCGAAATTCCACATTTTTGCTATTGTTTTTCCCTTTCCATTGAGCGTAACCTAAATAAATAAATAAATCTATGAAAACTTGTAAAATATATAATGAAATAATAGCTTTTCATGAAATACCCTTTATATTTTTTAAACTATTATTATTTATAATTTCATTAAATTCAGTTAATTGATTTAATTCAAATAAAATTATAAGAAATTTTTAAATAATTAATTTAACACTATCGTGTCACTATTCAAATTTAAAATATATAAATTCAAGATACTTGGAAAAATAAAGTGACGAATCAAACTTAGGATGTATTCCAAGTGTATGAGGAAGGGTTGATCATGACGAAAAAAATGGTCCAACAAGCAAAAATTAAGTTTGCTTGCTTCAATGCAAATTGTTGAGGATAGACTCAACCTCCACACCTACAGAGCATTGAAGTTAACTTGTTATCACCTTTTGGATTCATAGTAAATGATTCCAAACTTGGCCCCCCATAGAGTGGACTTTTCAAGCTCAAATTTTGATAATTGAGTAACATTTCAAACCTATGTCAACAAAAATTTCAACTTTAAAAATTTGCTATAAATAAATATTTAAAAAGTAATAATTTTTATATCGAATTATAATAAATATTTGATTTTTTTGTGAGTATAAACAAGGGAGGGAGAATTCGATCTTAAATTTTTTGTAATATTCGTGAGGATTTTTGGACCATTAGATTAAAAAAGCGCAAATATTGAATTATTAAACTAAAATGTGAAATTTTGTTTAATATTAACAAGCAATTTGAATTAAGAGTTGGTCAATGAACATCATTAGTTAACTGTCTAATTAACAATAATGCTAATGTGTCAAAAATGAATTTTGATTATTGAAGGAAGTGTTTGATTTCATGTAAGTCTACAATGGTGAGCTTATCTTTTCTGACTAACATTGCTATTTTGAGACCTTTGATTTAAGTAATTTTTTTGTTTTTCTTTCAACAGAAAGAAAATGCAGTTTAGCTACGTTATTACTACCTAAATATTCTTCATGATTGGCACCAAGAGTTTGCGGAAAATTCGGAATTTTATAAGTGAGTTGGGTGGTTCTAATCAATACTCCACGAATATTGAAGTTTCAAGTGAAATTTGCTTGCTAAGTATATTATATATTTCATATACTAATATATATTTGAATTAAATTAATTTTTAGAAATTTTTTAATTGTATTTTGATACAATCAAATTAGTTAGAAATTCTAAATATTGGTCGGTTAGAAGGAATATATATATATATAGATATGCATGCATCTCATGAAATATTAATTAGTTGATACCTTGAATAGTCATTGTTGTGATAATAATAGGGTGAGGGGCCGCACACGCCACATGAGCCCATACATATCAGCTCGACACTGGTACATTAATGATAAAGAAAATATTTTATCCAAATATATTAGACTCAGTTGATAAATAAAATATTATTTCAATATTATTGTTTTGTTGGGATAAAATTTAGTGGATTCTGAATATTTAAAATAATTAAATATTTATTATTTATTTGGTAAAAAAAATATAATATATTTAAAGTTTTAAATTTTAATGACCAATTCAGTCTATATAATCAAGAAAAATAAGTCAACTACATCGAGAGTATTCATATAATCAAAAGAATTTTAATGAAATAACTTGCCATTATTTCAAATATATTTACATTTATTTAATGAAAGACATATAATATTTAATATAATATAATAAATTTTTATTAGTATTGAAAAATTAAATATTTTTTATTAATATCACTTGTTAGTACTTTCATGATATTATGATTGTTAGTTTATTAATTGTTAATGAAAAATAATGATTTTTTTAATTATTTCAAACCTGATAAATTCAGCATTTAAATCTAAAACCTGTACATCATAAGATTTCCTCTTTAAGTCACTCTACTTAAGTCTCATAAATTAAATAATTAAATAAAATTCTTCTTATTTTTTACATTCAATGCAAGTATGAGAAGACTATTAATGACAAAAACCTTGAATAGTTGTCTTTAAAAAATAATTTTTTTGGCTTTTAAATCTATTTATAAAAATTAATTTTATAAATTAATAATATAAATGTATCTCATATACGTAATATTTTTATTCATGATAATGACTACAGTTAGAGGAAAATTTACAAAATTGGCAAGTCATGAGTAAATGAAATCAGTATTTCAGTTTTCTTGGAAATAGATTTTTTTTTTTTTTTCCCAAAGACCAGAAGCGGAAAAACTTGCACATCATTCACCGACTGCTTCCACTTCTCCTATTTTTTGACCTAACTTGAACAAGTACAAATGGTTTAAACCCTGCGTTTCTACATCTTTTATTATTTCGACTACCCGTGGAATCTTTCACTACTATTTAAAATAATAAATAAATAAAAACAATTACAGAAGATTGGAGATTCAATTAGTAAGAAAAAAGAAAAATTTGTCAATCAAACTTCTCCACATATCTTACAAATTTTGCACACTCTTGCTTTCATAGTGTGAACTTGGAAAAAAGAAGAAAATTCCCTTTGTGTGTGTCTCACATCCATCAAAATCAAATCACTTCAATTCAACTATCACCTCTATTCAACATCTTTTAAAATTTTTTAAAATAAAATTTTAAATTATAATTTACATTTATATCAAGAAAATTTTATTTTTTTATCATTAAATTTTTAAAATTTTTGTGGCTATTGAATATTGAGAACATAAAATATAAAAAAAATAATAAAAATTTATAATATTTATTTAAAGCAATTAATTTATATTTTATCAAAAAAATTAAATTAGCACAATAACAAATACTCAAAATGAAATTATATATATAATTTTTGAAGTCTCCAAAGGACACTTGTAAATTTCATGTAACATTGCCAAAGAAAAGAAAAGATTAGAAGGAAAAAAAAGGAACGGACTAACCAAAAGTGGGGGAGAAATACATGCATAGCAATGATGTTGTGGCACTGTCGAAGAGATTGAATTTGAACCCAAAAATGTTTACATAAATAATGAGTGGTTGCCAAATAAAAGATTCTTCTTAGATGGTCCTAACTCCAAACTCAAATAACACTAAAAAGAAAAAAAAAAACATAGTGGGGACCTTCTTATCAGGGCTTCTTTTCAAGTAAAACACCACACTTCTCTGCTTCCCTATAAGTCCCACTATCAATGGTGCAGAGGAAGAGAACGCTGCTATAGCCTCTCTATTGCATTTTTCTTTTTCTTGTTAGGCACTTAAATTTTCTTGTTAGCTCGAAAAGATCATTTTCTTTCTTCTAATTTAGTTGGGCTCTCAAGATTATATTGGCACTGAACAGAAGAAACACTGCTGACTTTTGGTAGAGTTTCCCACTTATATTAAATTATTATGATTTAATTCTCGTCTCACTTTTCTTTTAACTAGTCTTGTTTTGATCTTTATTTCAATGTCTTGTCCTCCTTTTTTTCTGCACTTCTGTCAAACTTCATTCGCCACCTTAAAAACACACACAATTGGAGAGTGAAGATACAGAGACGAAGAGAGAGATGGCTAAAGAAATGCAACCCAGCAGCATGTACTTGGAACAAGTAGATGTCGAAGGATATGAAAATGGTGGAGTTCGCAAGAACTTGGATGATGATGGTCGACCTAAAAGAACTGGTACCCTATATATATATATATATACAAGCAGAGAGCCATTTTCTTGAATTTTCTTTTCATTTCTTTGATGAGTTCTTGTTGTTGTGCGTTTTGTTTTTGAAGGGACATGGTTAACTGCCAGTGCTCATATCATCACTGCTGTGATTGGGTCAGGAGTGTTATCTCTGGCATGGGCAATAGCTCAGCTAGGCTGGGTGGTTGGCCCAATTGTTCTCATGGCGTTCTCGTTCATTACCCTTTACACTTCGACTCTTCTTGCAGATGCATACAGGTCGCCTGATCCTGTCACTGGCAAGCGAAACTACACCTACATGGATGCTGTGAGATCAAACTTAGGTGAAACATGCTAATTCAGTGATATCTATATCCTGCCAAATCTCGTAGTATATTGACGATCCAACTTAACCATTCATCTTGTATGTGCACCTGCAGGGGGCTGGAAAGTTACCTTCTGCGGGATAGCTCAATATGCAAATCTAATAGGAATCACCATCGGCTACACTATTACAGGATCTATTAGCATGGTGTAAGTATCTATTTAAAAAAATATATATGTAAATTTTTGATTATTAATTGAATTTTGAAACTTAATATAACGAGTTCGGTTCGAATTTTTTAATAAAATTTGAAAAAAAGTTGATTAAAATGAAATGTTTATTTTTTATCAGGGCTGTGAAGAGGTCAAATTGTTTCCACAAACATGGGCATGGTGCAAAGTGCCACACATCAAACAATCCATATATGATCATCTTTGCCTGTATCCAAATCATTCTTAGTCAAATACCAAACTTTCATAAGCTTTCGTGGCTCTCAATTCTTGCTGCAGTTATGTCTTTCGCCTATTCTTCTATTGGCCTTTGTCTTTCAATAGCAAAAGTGGCAGGTACCTAAAATTAAACATCCTTCTTTTACCATCTTCAGGACTCATTTATCAATTGTTTTCATTTACGTGTTTTATACTTCACCTGCCAACACAGTCAAAATTATAATTTATTAGTGCCTTTAAATTTCACTAAAAGTTTCTCTCTCTTCCTAGTTATTTCAGGTTTTAAGTTACTAACACAATTTTTTTACTTTTTTTTTCTATTTCATCCTTATTTAAATCTCCCCTTTTTTAGCTATATAAAAACTAATAATTGGTTAAGAGAATTATTATAAAAATAGTATAGTATTATATATATATATATATTACTTAATTTATGTAAAGAATTATTAAATGTCAAATAATTAAAAACAAGGGAGTATTAAAAGAAGAAATTGATTTAATGATTTTTTTCCTTTAAACTTTTTGGTATTCCAATAGTTATAGGAACTCTAATTATTGCAATTTGATGAATTTATAAGGAAAGTAACTACTTGTTATTTAATGATTAATTTTTAATAAAATATATAGGGTATAATTTTAAATTTGATTATTTTCCAAAAAAAATTTAATTTGATTATTATTAATTTTTATTTAATTTTAAATATATTTAATATGATATAATTTTTCAATATTTAAATTATTTGATTTACAAGTAACCAAAGTAGTAAAAAATATATGAATATTTAGTTGAGAAAAATAAGATTCGAACTCTCCATATTCCTTCTCCCCTTTTATAGTGTTAGAATTTTAATTATTTATACTAATTGTTGAATATATATATATCAGGTGTGAATTATGATTGATTAGGTTTGAAATTAAGCTAATTCTGAAATGTAACTATATGAAGGTGGGACAGATGCGAGGACAAGCATAACAGGAACAACGGTTGGGGTGGACGTGTCAGCAGAACAGAAGATCTGGAGAGCACTCCAATCTGTAGGGGATATTGCTTTTGCATATGCTTTTTCTACAGTGCTTATAGAAATACAGGCAAGTCGACATCTTCATGCTCAAAACCTGCCTTTTCTTATTGATCAAACAAAGAAAATAATTACCATTTTCCATGCCTTGATTGCATTAGAAGTCAATAACAAAGTATATATATATATATATAATTATCTCTTGTCAATAAGACAAAAACTTAAACTCTGTAGTAATGGATAAAACTTAGACTCTGTCTGTATCCTCGTCCTTTAATTGATCATGTAAAACAAAATAAAGAAATTGAAAAGTGTGCCGGATTGAATGTTGACATGGGGTTGGTTGGTTTTATTGCTGCTGCTCCTCCTCCTCTTTAGATTTCGAAAATATTGTCCACTGGATGTTGGCTTAATTGGCTAGGATTCAAAGCCTGCTAATTTCTTAAAACAAAGTAGCATTAACTGTTTTAAGTGTTTTCAGCAGCACCAGCCTTGTAAAAGAAAAGAACTGCATGAAGATCTTTACATAATTGAAGCTATATCAAAAGTATAACATACGATGGACATTAAAAACATATATAGTATCCTAAATTAAGCCGAATTAGTTAAAAAATATATATAGATTTTACATGTCAATTTTTTCAGACCGGTGTTAATGTGTATATATATATATATGTATATATATATATATATATATATATATATTTAATGTCATGTCAATTGTTGAGCGATTGCATTGGCAAGTTGCATATCCTAAGTGAATGTAGAACTGACGTGTATACACTGCTGTGATAAGGGCCAAAGAAGGCCTACGCTCCAAAATTTTCATATAAAAGGAAAGCTCTGGATGAGTTCTGAAGGAAGGAGAACGTATTAATATTAGGAAAATGATTTTTGTAACCAATAACGAGAGCACTGTTGCTGTCACTATTTATAAAATTATAATAATTTTTCTTTTTCTATCGGTAGATGCCCCCTATATTGGGGTAAAATAGAAAGAATTTTTTTTGTTGCTTATTGTTGTTACGTAGGACATATATCGTCATTTTTAATATTATTAGAATAAAAATACATGTTGTTATCTCGATAATCACAGGTAGCATCGCAACAATTTTTTTTTTTTAAAAAAAGGTTTTTACCCCAAGGGGACAATCAACTCAAGGAAAGTGATTTTTTTTATCAATTCCCGGGTAGCAACAACTATGATTATCCATATTATTAATATTTCTCCATTGTAATTCCTAGGGGTGCAATGTACTGTAGTTAATGGGTTGTATTGTAGAGATTCCTAATGGACCATATAGAAAATTCTGGACCACTCTCCACAGTTTGGGCTAATGGATGCGTGTGGGTAAGAGAGAGAAAGATGTTAAAAGATGTACTTTTAATATTTGTCTCACTCTTGCATCACCTTCTGAGCTACTACTGTTTGATGCCATACCCAATTTTAAATTTGTCTCATCTGATGAGAAAAGCCCCTGCTGCTTTTCGACAAGTCGTTTTAGTTGGCCAATTTCTTTTTGATAGCAACTCTTCCTCACAATAACAAATGCTTAGAGCGTATGATTATGACATACAAGCCAGTGGTACCATTGTGTCCATCCCCCAGTAATCTATTATCTTTGACATAAAAGCTGCATTTCTACCATCTTCGTATAGAGATTTACAGTCTTCATTTTTACTCATTTACCATCTTTATTGACTTCTAAAATTCTTTCCAAATAATACAGTTTACAATTGACATGAAGTTTTTCTTTTTCCTTCAATCTCGAACAAGGTTGACCATGAACAAGAACAAGTAGTGAAATTGCAATATATCCCATAACAATGCTCACATAAGCCACATAAAATTGCATTGCAGGACACAATCAAATCAGGACCACCAGAGAACAAATCTATGAAAAGGGCATCCTTCGTTGGCGTCTTAACAACAACCATATTCTACGTCCTATGTGGTTGCGTTGGTTATGCAGCGTTTGGAAATGGTGCCCCTGGCAATTTCCTCACCGGCTTTGGATTCTATAATCCCTTTTGGCTGATTGACATCGCCAATATCTGCATTGCTGTTCACCTTATCGGCGCATACCAGGTAAGTTTCTCTAAGAACACATGCTGTACTCACTACCAGTAACTTTGTCTAATGTATGCACCCAAGTAGTCACTCTAAAAATGATTTAAATGCACAGGTCTTCTGCCAGCCAATCTTCAGTTTTGTAGAGAAGAAATGCCACCAAAGGTGGCCAGAGAACAAGTTCCTAACAAGTGAGCATGCAATTAACATTCCATTTTATGGCGTGTATTACCTCAATTCCTTCAGATTGGTGTGGAGGACTACGTATGTTATAGTGACAGCAGTAGTAGCCATGATTTTCCCATTCTTCAACGACTTCTTGGGACTTATAGGAGCAGCCGCGTTCTGGCCATTGACAGTTTACTTTCCCATAGAGATGTACATTGCACGCGCGAGAATGCCAAAATTCTCTTTCACATGGACATGGCTGAAAATATTGTGTTTTGCTTGCTTGGTAGTATCACTTGTTGCAGCAGCTGGGTCGATTGAAGGTCTGATTAACTCTCTCAAGACCTACAAGCCTTTTCAATCCGAGCAATAATTCACTATCATATAGTGTGCCTACTCCACATCAAGGTTGAATTTCCAGTAGTAGATGATTAATCATGTTTGAATCCCCTCATATTCTACAATACCAAACTGCTTGTACTCCCTTATCAATTAGCAGTAAGTAAAGCCTGCTTTCTAAGTTCTGCCAACAGCCCCATCATTTCCCCACCAAAAACGCGTTCTATGCGAGAGGAAAATGTTATATGCATTCATGCAACTAAAAGAACATAAAGAGCATGCCTAAATGGTAGCAAATATGTTTTTAAGTACAAGAAAGGCCTTGCTGAATTTGCATGATAGCATTATCCCAGAAGCTGCGAATCAGTCATCACAGGAATATATATTATATATCTCAAAACAAGTAACAGTTTGCAAACAGCTGCAACTGTATAAATCATCAAGCTGGTATCAACCCATGAGCAGAACTGTTCATACATTTTGCCTCATCACTTGGTTCAAAGCCAACAGATCATATCTTTAACTAGTTTTGAAGTGCTCAAAATTAGTGATCAACAAAGAAAGTCATATCAACATTCATATTCTGAAAAGACATGGTATTTCACACCATCTAATGATGAAAAATGAAATTTTACCAATTAAAGAACTAATTTCACATTACAAGCTCAAGAATTTAGCAGGATTTGCTTTCAAATTGACATAATCTTAAGCTAAAGGCTAAAACCTACTAATATCACACTTTTGTTCTCTCATCTTTGATACTCATCTGGCAGAATAATTTTCCTCCAACCTCCAATAAACATGTAATGTTCTCACCTCCATTCTAGAGGAACTTTGGGACTTCGATCATCTGGAGAGTCTTAACTCATATCAACAAATTCAATCTCCCATCCTCAAGGAGCAAATAAACTACCATTATACAAACAGCAATCAAGTGTCTTAATCATCAGTCATGTGCTGATTCAGTACTCAAAAAGTAACATTATCTCTTTTATTTTATTGGTTTCAATCATATTAAGATGAACAGAAAAAGAGATCACATATGAGCAACAAGTATCCAGACTTATCTGACTGCCAGTCATTCAATAGAAAGTCACTGAGTTCTTCACGAAGTAGACACTGGATACAATAGACCTGGTGTCTCATAGATAAAATTGGAAGTGGGCTTCAATTCATAATTATTTTTTTTAATATAAATAGACTCTAATGACTCTTTGGATGCCAACCAGAACATATAAGATACACAAAGGATTCATTTAGGCAAGGCAGCTTCATTTGGTTTTTGAGTTGATTCTCTTTTCAGGAGAAAACTGCTTGTCTCTGCTTTCAATCATCTTTAAAATGCATGTGCTGGATTATTAGATGGTGAAAACAAAGTCAACTAAAACTAGTTAAAGGTTTTCAGAATCTATATATATATATATATCAAAAGAAGCACAGAGAAGCTATTTTTTCAGATTTCTACTAATCTATTATTTACAAAAAGTCGTGTATATTAACCTTTATAAAAAGTTGTATCTTTTATTTTTAATTTTTCTGACAGTCATATAATTTAGAAAACGTTTATAAAAAATGGTGTCTTTTATTTTTGATTTTTCAAGAGTTATATACTTTAGAAAAAAAATTTATATTCAGTTTTTTATTCCTTTTCAAATTTAAAGTCTATTAATTTATCTGATTTTATAAATACCAAATTTCTATCCATTACAAGAAATCACATATTAGTCTTTTTCATGCTCTTACAGATTTTATATTCAAATAAGTCTCCTATTTTCTTTTATACTCAAAAAATTTTAAATCACTTTCGTATAATTTATATTTTTATTTCAATACAAATAGATATTATAATTCTCCGCATGAAATGCGGGCACAAGTCTAGTTCTAATAAAAGTATGAGACAAATAAGAGAGGGTGAAACTTTCAAAGTGGTTTCATTTGACAGGCTGAAAACTCCGACTGTGAGTTATAATGTGGTGAAAATGCTATAAAGCCAATCCATGTAAGTAAACAGGAAGAGCCAATACTAATCAAGGACTCCTTGCAGTTTACTAATAATTTATCATTCAGAAAAACCAAAAATGTAAGTGTTGTTGGCCAACTCTAATGGGTGCCATAGGTACATTTTCACCAATTGCATTTTATGCATGCCAACAATCAAGGCAACAAAAGTATCTGAAAAGTATGTCATCTTTTTCACCATAAAGTTCATATGGGTTTCGCTGTACTCACAAGAACTGCCAAGTCAGATTTGTGACTATCTTCAATATTCAAAATTACAAGTTCTCAAAATTACTAATTTACTTCCTTCTGCAGATACAACAACAGAAACAAGTAGTTAACAGAATATTTTATCAATACAGCATGAGTATATATAACTAAGCAGAACTTTGAAAATTGCCAATCCAGGGCCTGGGGGAAGAAGGGCAGGAGGATTTTTACAAATATTACCTCAATATAATGATCAAGCAGACTGCCTTTCACTCATCACGAATGCTTGAATAAGACTCTGAGCCGCATGGGTTTGTTCGGGTGTCCCAGATATTATAATTACAGTTTCTGCTGCCCCAGGCTTCGGCTCAGTAACTGTGATTTTTGCATCCGAAATCTGAAACAGAGTGGCCATAATAAAATTTTTAGACCCATATAGACCAAAGCTTCTTGCCATTATTAGAAACATTTTGATTGAGAGAGTTCTAAAAGGTATACAATGAACATCTTCCACTGGTGCAGGGAAAAACATTTATTTCTAGAAACCAGAACTAATCCAGGTAAACCTTGTTAGAGAAATCAGTCTTCAGCTGATAGATGAGGAACAAATATGGAATTAAATCATCACAGATAAACTTGAAGGGATACATCAAGGGTAAGCTGTCCAGGTCTAAAAATTACTATGAACAGATCTCACCAACCACAATGACCAAATAGTAGATTGAAATCCCAAGAAAATAAGGCAGGCAACAAGTTTTGAGCGAATCCAAATGCCTGGCTAAATAATGAATTTATGCAAGCATTCTATAGACACAATCTTCAGGCAGACAAATATAGTTAATATTATTCAGAGGCTCCCAAACTAAAATGACAATAGACACAATATCCTTTGATATAATGGAAAAACACAAAACCACTGAACCTATGCCAATGCAGGTGCACAAAACCACTGAACCTATGCCAATGCAGGTGGCTAAACATTCCCTGATTTAGTAAGACATGTATGGTCAAAAATCACAGGTGAGGCTTACAGTGTTTTCTTAATATATCTTTTTCCCCAATGAGACCAAATTTATTCATATCGTAGCAATAAGAATTAGGTCAAATCTGGCACTACAGCACTGCAAATGGACCAAACTGAATGGTATTTAGATTCTATCACTGGTTGAATAATTATGCTCACTGGCATATGATTGTTTTAAGTTGATTATGCAGCCAATAAAAATATCCAAGCAAGAGTTGATACTCTCACAAATGTATCTCATGATTTGCCACCTGAAAGATGCTCCAAGTCTCATGCATTTAGTGGTGACACCTTTTGTGTCTTTTTGTAGTTCATTATTACAGTATCCAAACAAGAACTACCTGGCGAATTTGCTTCAGACATGCACCATCTTCTCCGTATATCGCAGGGACCACAGAACGAGGAACAACAACTTCAACAGTTGTACTTGTAATAATGGCAGGATGGTTTACACTACAAACAAGTAATATAAAGAAAATAAGAAAAAAAACCATAGCAACATCAAAGATGATAAATGTGAAAATTAAAATCCTTGGACCACAATGAAAGAACTTTAAAGAACTCAATACAAATACCTTCCAAAGCCAGGCATTCTTCTTTGGGGATGCGCTCCAAAGTCTGGCAAGCCCATCGGGGCACCGCCATCAATGGGTCCCTGCAAACCAGTTCAGGAAGACACAGCAAAGTCACAGCTTATGTTAAATTGTTACAAAAATAATTTCTAAATTCTTAAAAAGTAATTTAAACAATAAATTCTGCTGCTTCAAAGTATTTTCAACATTCATTCCTATATATCCAAGATGGAAATGGGATGATCCTAGATTTAGAGCTGCCATTAATACACACAAGGAAAGCTCAAAGTGAACCAGTAGAGCAGAAAAGATGGTTCTTTACCTGGGGACCCCAAGGTTTTCTTTCAAAATGTGGGGGCATGCCTGGTCTGTGAATATTATGCATGAAAGGAGGGCGATCATCATGAGGATGGAAACCAACATGTGGAGGTGGGCCACCCATGCCGTCAAAATTATGAAATGCATGGAATGGAGGTGAGAATTCTCTTCTTCCCATATATGGAGGAAATGGGGGTGCTTGATCAAGAAAGACATGATTTGAAGGATGGTCCATAGAAGGAAATACATCCCGGAAGAAATGATTGCGCAACCTAGTAGTTATCTGCAGAAGTGCTTCTTGAACTACTTCATGTTCCCCGTTTATCTGTCAAAAAAGGAAAACTAACTTGTATACAAAAGTTCTAAGAAAAATTTACTTAAAAAATATAAGAATATGGGGGCTTTATGGACAACAATAAACAAATGCCCAACCTTATCAAGCTAAAGGAAACACAAGAATGCACCTGAACCACTTCTTCGTTTTCTGAAGCACATTTTGGGACTTGATCCTTCCCCAATATACGAATATATGCCCCAGTTGACTTCCTCATTTCTGCCATGATGGCACCACCCTTGCCAAGTAGACAACCAATTTGATTGGAGGAGACAAGCAGCCTTGCAATCACAGCCTTGTCCTTGCCTTCAGGTAAAGGTAAAGCCCTAGCAATCCTGGCTTGTACACGAAGAACTGCATCTTGTGCAGCCGATATCCTATCATCCGGGTGCTGCAACGGTTGATTGAATGACAGCATAATATAGATAAATAAGCGAAAAGAGACTAAAATATTAACATTTTTCACAAGCAAGCTTTGTTAGAGAAGCAAAACCGTACTGCTGGACCAGATATGAGAATGATGCGGTCTTCTGAATCAGAAATGCCTTCCAAAACTTTTATCTCACAGCCTGTTTCTTGCTGCAGGGTTTTTATTATTGCTCCTCCTTTTCCAATGACACCTCCTACCTTCTCATCAAGACACAGCAAGCGGAAAGTTATCATATCTGGCACAGGCCTCATTCGACCAGGCATGCCACCTTCATGAAATTCTCGAGGTCCAACACCGAAATTAGTTCCTCGAGCATTAAAAGGATGGTATGGTGGTGGATATGCTTCTGGCCTAGGAAGAGGATGACCAAATGAATGAGATGAAGGCCCTGTTGAATTTGGAGGGAAAGAGTCACTATCCTTGGGTGGGTTCTCCAAAAGCTGCTGAGCAACTGATTGAAGAGCTTTCCTAACTGCATCCACCTCTCCTGCGATCTACACCATAACAATGGGAAAACAAAAAGTAAGACTTGATAAGAGGGATCGAAATAAGCACCAGAGTAATTCAGAAAGACACTTGATTCTTGTTTCATTGCTCAAGACAGAAATCATGATCTATTTCTGTAGGACTGCAGCTCTAAAGTTCAAGTGCCTACTCATTGTGCAAGAAGTAAATTCAAGATTAAAAGCATATAATGATGACTCACAAAACTCAGCTCAACTTTGCAGGAAAAAAAACCAAGTGACTAATGCTCAACTATTTGACAACTAAGAAATTGCAAAAATTGCCTAAATATACAATATGACGATTGGACACAACACTTCCCCTCTTATAAAAGAAAATTAAAAATTTTCAAGGGTCTCCTTCCATTTGTAACTCCAACATTCCACATTTCCATTCTAATTCCACACATTACAAAATTGCAACCCGTTTATGTACATGGTGACTGAAAAATCTGGTTTCCATGCCAATAAAGCAGTAAATTAGAAACAATGAAACATAACATCTAATTACCTGAACTAGTTCATCATTAGGTGATGCACAAGTAGGAAGTTTATCCCTAGGCAGAATCCGAATCTGTGCCCCACTTTCTGCTGACATTTGCTTGATTACACTGCCACCCTTTCCCAGAAGGCAACCAACTTGGCTGGACAGCACAAGTAACCTCAAAGTAAACATAGAAAGCTTTTTCTTTTCCTCATCCCCTCCATCCATCTCCGGTTCCACTTCAATCATTCTTTCAAATACAAGCACCAAAGCTTTCTGCAAATATGAGGTTTCCCTCACCGACTTGGACGAGTCTTCTACAGAAGCAATTTCCTTACTTTCATCACCCTCACCACCAGCAGAAGCTTTTTTATCATCACCCACATTAGCCTCTTTATCATCACTATCCCCTCTACTCTGTTCACTACTATTGACATCAATTTCCTTATCAGAACCTGCAATAACTACTACCCTTTCATCGCTTCCAGGTACAGTTTCCTCAACTCTAACCTTCGCACCAGTTTCTTGACGGATTTGTGATATAATGGCACCACCTTTACCAATAACACCACCAGTTTTCGACGCAGGACAGAGTATACGGAATACTACAGCACGGCTAGGAGAATTAAAGGCAGCCGTCTTTTGCAACTTCCCTTTTCCATTACTCTCCGTATGATTCCGATCATGTGACCTCTTCGCCGGCGTCAATGCAGTAGACATTCCTACAGATGTTCACTGTGAATTGCATACCATTAATTAACAAAAATACATTAAAATAAACTTAAAAAAAGGAAAAATTCAGAATCATAGCTAAGGAATTGACTACTTACAGAGATTGTTTGCGCTTTTTCTCCGCAAAAACCCTGTAAAAGAGGGGTTTTTTAAAAAAAAAAAAAAAAACTACGATATGCAAGTTGTGTTTTAAGTTTAGTATGGAATAAAAATGGTGAATCGGGTTTTTTCTCAGAATCGGATAACCGACCCGGTTAGAATTCGGATACGTTGAAAGCCGAGACTACAAATGCAGCTTTTGTGGGTTAACCAGTTAAGTCGTACTCATATAGCCCAACTATGAAAGGCCCGTCCGTTTACGGTACAATGATTAATAATTTTTATTTTCCTTTTTTTTTTTTTTTTGAAAGGAAATATGCAATAACATTAATAAGCTTGGCTATCTCTAGCTGCAGGAGGGACTGTCCGCTCCTGTAAACCAGCAGAAGAACAAGAACGAGCCATTTGCGCCAATATATGCACAAGCTCATTTGCTGATCGTTTCACAAATTGAAAGTTTACATTATAAAAGGATTGAGACAATTCTAAACAATCAGAAACAATTAAATCATAGCTAGAAACACCAACAGATTCGTGAAGACTGGACACAGCTTGCAAAGCATCCAATTCAACAACCGCATTTTGCACATCATATTTCTTTAACCAAGTTAGTGCTTCTCGGAGACTAATGGCTTCAGCCTCCTTTGGAGGATAGGAGCCAGGAAAGGAATGAGAACCTGCTACCATAAAAGTCCCATCGTGATCTCTGAGAACAAAACCACAACCAATGCATTTTATCTGATAGAAAACAACATCAACATTTAGTTTAACCCATCCACTAGGCGGTGTCGTCCATACTACATCACCAGCACAATATAGGGGAGCATTTTGCAAAAGAGCACCAAGGTACCCCCGGACAGCGCACCATTGATACAACAGCCACCCAACATTGTTTAAAATAGTAGACACAGATTGACAAGTGTTACGCCAGTCCTTCAGATTTCTATTATACCACAAGGCCCAACATATGCAGACAAGCAATTTTGCATCAGCTACTGGAAGGGATTTTAACACAGCAAACAACCAATCCAACACAGAATAATCAACCATAGGAATGACAGTAAAGCCACAATGAGACCAACAGTGTAAAGCCAAAGGACAGTGACGTAAAATATGATTAGAAGACTCTATATCAGCTGAACAGATTGGGTAGAGGTTGTCAACGAGGATATGTTTATCGTGAAGCGCTGAACGAGTAGGAAGCACACCCGAAGCACAACGCTAGATCAAGTTCTTAACTTTACCTGGAACAGACAACGCCCAAATATTTGACCAGAACTCGCCACTAGATTCTCTTAATGTCCCTTGAATTAAACGATAACAACTTTTAACTGTGAAACACCATTAGAAGACGGTAACCAAGTCAAAGAGTCTTCAACAGACTGATAGCTCAAAGGAATTTGCAGTATCAAATCCTGATCTCGAAAAGTAAAAAGACGATTCAGCATATCAAGATCCCATTGATGCTGATTAGGCACCATCAACGATGAAACAACAGCAAAATGCATAGTGAGAGGCAGGGTAGAAGATAATTTACCAGAGAAAGGACATGGTAGCCATGAATCACACCCTATAGTTGTTGATAGGCCATCACTAATCCGAGACCGCACCCCACGCCGTAAAATTTCCTGGGTAGCAAATATGCTACTCCATATAAAACTAGGGTTTGACCCTTTTCTGGTTTCCAAAAAAGAAGAGTGGGGGAAGTAACGGGCCTTGAATAATTTTGCAGCCAGAAAATTGGTGGTTGGTGATTACTCAACATAGACAAGCTGTAAGTCCTCAAACGTTTGAAACCCACACCTCCCATGGCTTTTGGGAAGCACAACGATTCCCACTTTTTCCATCTAATTCCACCACCATGCCGATGACCATTACTCCAATAAAAAGCATTCTTAAGCCTCTCTGTTTCATTGCAAATGGATTGAGGTAACAGAAAAACATTCATGGCATAAGTAGGCATTGCTTGTGCGACTGCTTTGAGGAGAACTTCTTTACCCGCACGACTCAATTGTTTAGAAGTCCAATGCTGTGGATTTTTTGCCAAACTCGCAGAACCTCCTTTTTCTTTCGAGTAACAATTGATGGAAGGCCAAGATACTTATCCACCCCAACTGTCTGCTGTATATGAAAATGAGAAGAACTAGCATTACGCAAAAAAGATCCACATTAGCACTAAAAGATAGAGCGGACTTTGTAAAATTGATTAATTGTCCCAAAGCAACAGCATAAGTATCTAATGTTTGGGAGAAATATTAGAACAATGTTGGAGAGAAGCCTTAAAGAACAAATATGAGTCAGCCACAAAGAACAAATGACAAATTGAAGGGGCAGTACGAGCAATACGAACAACCTGACATTATCCATTAGCTTCCAACCAACTGAGGCGGGCAATAAGACATTCCGCAACCAAGATGATCAAAGGGGGTGAATCCCCATTCAAGCCTATCATAGGCTTTCAACATGTCAATCTTTAATGCAACATAACCAACTTTGCCTGACGTCTTCCTACGCAAAAATGATTGATTTCAAAAGCCACCATTAGATTGTCAATAATGGACCGACTAGAAACAAAGGCACTTTGGTAGTCGGAGATTAACAGTGGCATGATCGCCTTCAATCGATTGGTGATTACTTTGGCTAAAATTT
The DNA here is from genome assembly GCA_947683625.1 of Mallotus nudiflorus. Classification (NCBI taxonomy): domain Eukaryota; kingdom Viridiplantae; phylum Streptophyta; class Magnoliopsida; order Malpighiales; family Euphorbiaceae; genus Mallotus; species Mallotus nudiflorus. The sequence continues at coordinate 4,548,727 of CANTUR010000166.1, read as the reverse complement.
TGTACAGCACATTACACAACGATGGGGCGTAGATCAGACATAAACTCAGAAGGATGCTTTTTAGGGATGAGAGTGATCAGAGTGTGTGATTCACTGACTAAACATTACAGCCTGAAGAGTACGTATCCTGACACCAACGCACCACATCATCACCGCAACAGGCCAGAAACGTTGATAGATTGTTGGATTAAGACTGTCAGGCCCATGATCTTTATCATGATACATACTAAACACCGCAACCCGAACCTCTACATATGAGATGGGTGCCAATAACATATCATTTTGATCATATGTAACCTTTGGAGAAAGACAATCCTCGAAGTCATTTGTGACTACTCTAAATTGATATTTTATTTGTGGACCTGCGTTAAAGAGGAAAATAGATAAAGAGATAAAATTTTCTCATAAATATTTTAAAATTTAAGTTAATAATAGTACGAGGAAAAATATAATAAAGTGAATAGATATAATAAAATAGAAAATAAAGAGTGATTACTTAGATGATTTGATGATAAAATGATAAAATGATGTTTTGGTGATGTTGTATGATGAGAATAAGAAGATGAGAATGAATGATATGAGATGCCATGAGATGTATTTATAGAGAAGATATTGTTCAAATTTTTTAAGAATATGATTCTTTAGTTTTGTAGGATTGTCTTGTTTAGAAGAGGAGTATATTTCCTTTGTAGTTAATCTTCCTAATTGAAATAGATTTTCTCATTAAACTTTTTTCTTATTCAAGTAATCATCCTCTATAAGGGAATGTAACTCTTTTTAAAATAGGATAATGATATGAGATATCAAGAGTCCCCCCTCAAAATATGTTCGGATATTTTTGTCCGATGTATCCGGGTCTGTAAAATGATGGAAACGTCATTCTTCCATTGAGGGAGAGACTTCTTGAATCACTGTGTTTGATATGGAAGGGTCAGCTGAAGTGGCCAGCCTCAGTCACAAGAAAAGATGAAGCTCGATACCGAGTCTTAAAATCATCATATAAGAACATCGTTGAAGTGCCAGCTGGACTTGAGTACATAAAACTTGCAATAAAAATGCTTGGTGTAAGGGATTACCCACTAGTATGGAGACAACATGACGGAACCAGTCGTCATTGGAGTTTTCATGCTCGGTGCATTAAAAGTGCGGCTTGAGTGTCCAACCTCAGTACTATAGAAGCAACCTGAGGGTGCCAGTTTCCAGATATTGGTTTTAGATGCTCGGTGCAAGGACGCGAGGCTTACATACTCAGAACCTTAGTACTATAGAAGCGACCTGAGGGTGTCAGCTTTTGATACTGGAATTTATTTTTAGTGTATTAGAAGTGCAGCCCAAGTGTCGTATAGTCTCGGTGCATTAAAAGCATGGCTCGAGTGCCGAATCTCAGTACTATCGAAATGACATAAGGGTGCTAGTTTCCAAATACTGGTCTTAGATGCTCGGTGCAAGGACGTGAGGCTTACATGCTCGGAACCTTAGTACTATAAAAGCGACTTGAGGGTGCCAACTTTAGATACTGGAATTTATTTTTAGTGCATTAGAAATGCAGCCCAAGTGTCGTATAGTCTCGGTGCATTAAAAGCATGGCCTAAGTGTTGAATCTCAGTACTATTGAAGTAACATGAGGGTGCCAGTTTTCAATTACTGGACATTGATGCTGGTGTCATGACCCAAACTAGGGGTCATGACCGGCGCTAGGGAACGGGAATTCTTTCGAATCCAGAACCTGTAGCAAGCCTAAGAAAATAAAATCATACAATAAATAAATAAAAGTACGACTGAATTAAAATTTTTCTGAATCAATATATAAAATAAATACTCCAAATCCTTTTATAAATGAATACATATTCTTACAATGTTCAAATACAAATTCCCAGAGTATTTAATATCCAAACAAAATAATACACTTTCAAAAATTATAACACCACTACTGCAGTTTCTAGAATACAATTCAAAGTTCAGAATATACATTTGCATAAAATAGCCGGGACTGAAGAACACCGGCGAGGACCTCTACAACTAAGGTCTGACGATATGGGATCTCCTGAAAAAATAATTGAGGGGGGTCAGACCTCACTGAGTGAATTATTATACTATATATATATGCAAACTAAACCATAACAATCGGGCATTCTTATATATATATATATATGTATATACACACATTTCACACGAATGCCAAACTTTGCTTTTATAAATATACTAAATGTAGAAAAACGTTTGATTAAATTCATGAAGGATCCATAGAACCCTAAATAATAATAACCTCAAACAATCCCATCATCACTCTAGCCATACAGGCTCACTTGATTCCAAATAGAATACTTATTCCAATCTGGACAGCAGACTGGCCCCGAGACACTAAGTCGACCGAGCTCCAGCAATCTGACTGTCAGTGTGATTGGCCCCGAGACACTTGGTCAACCGAGTTCCAGCAATCACACTATCTATCACCTCACATCTCAATCAACCTAATAGATCATTCAATTCACTTATGGACAGTAGACTGACCCTGAGACACTAAGTCAATCGAGCTCCAGCAGTCTGACTGTCAGTGTGATTGGCCCCGCAATCACACTATCTAACATACCATTAATCCTAGTCAAATTAATTATAATCACCCAATTTTAACTCTCACTCAATCCTTATCTATCGTACCGGTACGTACATGGTCCTAATGCTGCCCACTAGGAAGCATGTTCTATTGATATCCTTCACTTAGAATAAATCATTCATTCGAAAAATAATTAATGTAGAACAATATTCATAATAGTAAAACCAACAATATATATATATATATATATATATATATATATATATATACCAAAAATATACCTAGTATATTTCAGGTATATATATATATATACGTGTCAAATAAAATATGAAATAAACTAAAGATAAATCATTAATATAGTTAAAAATAATTTAAATGAGTAACAATAATATAACATGCATTATCTTAAAAATATACCTAAATATGCAAAAGATATACCCTAAGTACACAAATCATTTAATAAAACATTTATGTATAAATACTCATTTAAATACGTGTTTGTGTTTAACATATATTCACAAATATACTAAAAATAAACCTAATTATCTAGCATGCATATATCAAAAATAAACCCTAAATATACCACTAATGTGCTAGGTTTAATTTAATAATAAAACATTTATTTATTTGGAAATAAATAACAAATATACCAAAAATAAACTTAAAAATAATTTAAGTGTAGGTTTATAATTTAACATGCAATTATTTAAGAATAAACCTAAAATCTACTAAAACTATACCTAAGGTATACTAATCATTTAATAAAATAATTATGTCTAAGTGTACATTTTAAAACATGTGTATATTACTCAAATGTATTAAACATAAACCTAATTGTTTAATGTGCATATATCAAACTAACATGCATAATTATTTAATATGCATATATATAAAAATGCAACCCTAGATATACCAAAAATATTATAATTTAAATCATTTTTAAAACATACAATGAAAATGAAAAATTCTAAATAATGCACCCTATATGCAGTGCATATATATACAGTATAATAACTCACATGTTAGCGCTCCACGAGATAAACTGGGCGGGCCTGATCCGTTAGGCCTCGGTCTCGACGCAGCTAGAGAAACAATTGACAACATGAAATCAGAATAAAGTTAACGAAAATTCTAAAGACTCGATCTAGAATTTTAGACACAGAATTAGAATAGAAATTTGACCGGATATTACGTTTTACGAGAATTCTACTGAAAATCCGGCAGAACCTTCCCTGTAAAACGGATATCTCTCTACTAAAAGAGTAGAGCCGATCCTGCAAAGAAATACACTTCGGAATAAATACAAAATTATAACCACAATCCCTCGGTCGGACTCCAAACTACAATTCATCGACCGAGGTTCACAATTCACAGAATAATTATAAAATACCAAAAATGCCTTTATATAATAAAAATACATTTTATAAATCCAAATTATGTAATTAACCTTAAAACATACTAAAAATCAATAAAAACCCATTTATTTAGAAAAATAGTATATTATATATAATTTGAAAACAATTTACGAAAAATAGTTTTAATTAGTTCAAAATACTAAAAATTTGTAGAAATCATTTTATAGCTCAAATAATTATTAAAACCAATTTAATTATATTTTTAGCCAATTTAGTGTAAAATTACCAAAATACCCCTATATATATATATTCACTATAAATGTTCAAAAATTCACCAAAAATTATATAATTACTCAAAAATTAATTTCTCAACATATAATTCAATAATACAAATAAATATACTCAATTTACCAATTTATTTCAATTAAACACATAATTAACCCTATTTTTCAAAATTACATAAACTTAATAAATTCCAAATAAATACATAAAAATTCACAAAAATTACAAATAAATTTCTATAATTCATTTCAACTCCTATAATCACCATAAAACACATTTCATAATTTAATTAATTAATTTTCGAAAATTAGAAAATAATAATAAAATAATCAAAAATTCACAAAAATCAAAATAATTCCCAAAAATCACACAAAAATTATGGGATGTAGATTAAGCTTGGGGAATCAACTTTTGTTAAGGAATTTTCCATGAATCCACCAAAATTCTCAAAAAAAATAAAAAATCCAAAAATGGCCGAAATAAAGAAATAAAAAAATAGCAAAAATGGAGGGGTTAGAGCTCAAATCGAAGCTTGGATTGAGTTCACCGGAGCTTGAGGAGCTCAAGGACACCGGAATCGCGAAGAATGGTGGCCGAAATCGCTTAGAACCATGGTGAGCTCGAGTTTCGGTTCCTTGCTACCACAGCTGCTTGTCGACACCGGAGAAGAAGGTAGAAGACGGTGGAAGGCGACTGGAGCTGCTAGAAGGCCGGATGACACACCGACAGTAGGGGATCGACGGTGACAGGCGTTGGTGGATGGTGGTTTAGATGGGTTTCGGGGGAAGATGAGTTTGTGTGTGTGTGTTTTATGTTTAATGTACATATACATATAATACTTTCTATTATAATAATACAATATATATATATATATATATATATATATATATATATATATATATATATATATATACATACATACTAATCTCCACACACATATATATTAATTTATATACACACACATATATATATATATTCACACACACAAATAAAATAATACAACCCTAATATATGTGTGTATATATATGTAACACATATATTAATCACGCAGATAATGTAGTTTAATAAAATAAATAATATTAAACTAAAATACACTAAGTTAAATACTATTAAAATAATATCATTCAAAGAATAAATATGAATAACGTAAATAAATTATCTAAAATACTGAGTCTCAAAATAAATATTAAATTATTTACGAGTCAATTTCTCCGAAAATACAATTTTCGAAATTTTTTTACGTAAAGTACTTAAAATATTATAAACTAATTAAAATTAGCTTTAAACAAATAACAACTCTTAAAAATGTCATAAATATATACAAAAATTATTAACACTACATATCCTGATGCAGTATAAAAATATTTAAAAACTCAGGATATTACAACTGGAGCTTTAGATGCTCAGCGTGGAAGGATAGCTGACAGTGATGTGCACGGGGTTGATAACCGCTATGTCATTTCGATGCCTTTTTTAAAATTTGAATCGCGTAACCGTGACGTGTATTTGTGTGTCAGAAGAGGAGAAGTTTCGGCTACTATAATTATAACTGTTCGATAGTGTGTCAGATGTCATTTGACAATTTTTGCATGTTGATGTTGAGTGTGGTGATTAAAATGTCTGACTGCTTGGACCGATTGGTGCTTAAAGCAATGTCTTTAGTAAATACATTTTCCTTATTTGAAGTGATAGATAAAAGAACAATAGTTTTGAGAACGTTTAATTGATCTCCATTTAATGATCAGTTCTCATCTAATAAATATATCAAATGTAATTGATATATGTTTTACACGAATAATAATCATGTAACTATGGACGAGCATCTACGTGTAGATGTATTAGCGTGCTTGTGTGACGAGCTATAAATATTTATATAAGAATAAATAATTAAGTGAAAATAAATGTAAAAATAAATAATTTGAGAAGAAAAACTTATCTCTTAATTACTTTTTGTCCTGCCTTTGAGTTTAACGAATATTTATGTTCGTTGTTTATCTCAATTATTGCCTGAATGACCTTGTCCTTGAAGATGCAGTCATGACTTTTGCTTTATGTAATGTTGAATTTCTGAGTTTTTAATTGGCTTTAATTTGGTGCAATGTACTGCCCAAGTTTGTGTGTATCCAATTCATTGGCATTTTGTGTTTATTCAGCTTCATGAAAATATACCGTCCGAACATACTATTCCGAGAATAATAGCTGGATCAAGTTCCCAAAGACCATGATGATTTTTTTTCTTAATACTCATGAGTATCGACGTTGAGGTGCTCATGGTAACATCTACACTTGTAATGTTTTACTGTAATAATAAAAGAACGAGAATCTCGAGATTGCTTGATCCATCTCAATTAATGATCAATCATTGTATAACAAGTGATAATAATTTAAGAAAAATGGATATGAAAATAAAAAATTAGGAAAGAAACTTATCCTGATTATAGTGCTCTTGTTCCACCTCTTAAAGTAACGAATATTTATGTTCATCTTTGTTTGCACAATTATTGCAGAGCACCATGAAAAGGTCGAGAATTCTTTTGTTCTTGTTTTAATGTTTAAAATTTCTGTGTTTGCTGAGCATCCGAGTATCCAGTTGGTGCCATGCTAATATGCCATTCGAGTTTGCATATAAGGAATTTATTCTACTTTGGGATAGGCTTTGTAAATTTATATAGTCCTAAGCCTTTCTGTAGTTATCCCATAGCCCTTATCGGACAAACTCTATCAACGAATTTGGAGTGAGGCCCTTGCCTCTTGATGCATTCTTAACTTAATCAGAACGAACTTAATCCCCTTCTTTGGTTTTAATTCTGAATATAAAGTAAGCTTTTCCAATATTTATAAGTCTGTTTGCCTTCTTGATGATACCTGAGATGTACCTTGATAGTAGTAGCTCTTTTTTTTTTTTAAACTTGAATGCATCATCATCATCATCGATGTGAAAGTATAACTCAAGAATGACCAGAATCATATTCAGTTATTTGAATTGGTTTTTGGTGTTTGGGAGTGAGAGCAGCTCTTGTGTTTTGACTTTCTATCAATGGGAACCAAAACCCATTTGTTCTGTAGCTTACCAAATTCGAGCAGCTTCTCACTATTAGCTCACAGCTTCAAGTCACGATTGAATTGTGTAACCAGGTAAAGACTCTCAGCTGTACTGAATTAATGAAGAAGAGTAATTGCTTAATGGGTTATGTAACTTGTTATGCTGTACTCATACTAAGACTACAATGGCTCCGGGTGGTTGATTAACTCAAGGTTCATTGCTTGTTGCTCAGGGTTAGTCTTCTTGTAAAGTTGATGCTTGGTGGATAATCAATACCTAGAGCTTTATAATCCTGATACTTTGGAGGCTCTATTGTTGCTTGGTGCTTCGGTGCTTGATGGATGATCAATGTCCGGAGCTTGTTCTACCAACGATTTTGAGCAAATTTGCGCATGCTAATTTAACGTTTGGAACTAGACTCGGCTACCTAGCTGATGCTCAAATCTTAATGCTTGTATTCGAATGCTCGATAATCTCTCGTTCTTCAATGCTTCGAAGCCCGAAGCTTGGATCTCAGTATTTGTTTTGTTGTTTATGAGACTTATAATATTTTTTTTTAAACTCAGAAATCTGTCGGTGAGGTAGCTGCTCCAAGATAATGTGCTCTGAGACTCCCATAAGCTAGGGAATAGCGAACTGGGGCGATCGATTGCCTTGGAATTTTATTGTTCGATGCTCGGAGTATGTGTGTACATGAAGTTGGTATCCAGTATTCGTTTGATGTTCGGTATCCGGAGCTTATGAACTTGGTACTGAACACGGTATGCATGGTTCAGCAGGTGACTAAAGCTTGGTGCACTTTTTATCTTAGAATAAAGTCAAAACTTAAACTCGCTGCACTTTTTATCTTAGAATAAAGTCAAAACTTAAACTCAGACTCTGGAATTTGATAGTTGGGAGTCAAACCCGGATTTTCTAGGCTTGGACGTATTGAATCTTGATACTCGGAGCTCGGTAGGAACCCAATGCCCGGTGTTCGTTGCTCGAAAAAGTCAGTGCTTGATGCTCGGAACTCGACACTCCCCTTGGAATTCGAGAATCAACCTTACTGAAGGCTCGTTCTTCCAACATGAGCATCGCTCCTAATCTGCTGTGTTAAACTCAGTATCTTACGCTGAACATTCTTTCGACAATTTGCTCAATTCCCCTGAGTTTTAATTTTTATTGACAACCGCAATTTCGGAGTTTCCATAACGAGGATGTCATTAAGCCTGGATGTTTGATGCTTGGCGCTCAATAGGTGGCTACTCAGTGCTTGAAACTCAGCTTTTGACCTTGGGTCATTCTTGTCGTAACTTAAACATGATTATTTAAGTGTCTGATCATTGAACGGAGAAAAGGAATAATAGCAGCTGTGCATTTTGATTGCCTTCGTAGTAAACCGATCCTATTACGACTTCGGTTGAATCGGGAGTTTAATGCTTAGAAGTCTCATGAACCGAAGTATGCTTGGAACCGAACCAGAACTAGAGAAAATGGATTCAAAATAATCTAACATGACATGCTGAATACTCTCAACATCACATTGCCAATCACCTACTGAGTTTTTTTATACGATCAATTTTATCAGACAGATTCCGTGAGGAGGCATAGGTATGAAAGAAGCAAGAATTGGAGTCTCCATCCTTAAGCCAAAATTGTTTGGTTCGTTGTTTCCAATACACTTCTTGTTGATATAACAAACACTCAAAATCACGAAGCATGCCTTGAATTCATCTAACCCCTGAAGATCCCTCCGATTTCTTAGAAAACCAAGTCGTTGACGACATGAACAAAGTTTTTTAAACTGCAAAGTCCATTCCCGCCCCTACTCAGAAAGTTGTTGACCACAAGTAACTATCTTGGAAATTAAATCAATACCAACACATTCACGCCAATAAGTGGATACAATATCAGCACAGGTAGGGACTTGTAGCCATGAGTTCTCAAAACGAAAACGATATGGATGTTGGAGATACAACTGTTTATTGAGCGTTAGGAAAATTGGCAAGTGATCAGAAGAAGTTGTTGACAGGACTTTCAATGATGCATTTAGAAATAAAGAAGGTCAATCAGCAGTAACAAAACTTCTATCCAATCGTTCTTCAATCCATCAACTAGTACCTCTCGAATGTTCCCAAGTGAACGGGTAACGTTCAAAACCCAAGTCCGCCAAGCCACAATCTAAAAGAGCCCTATGAAATCCAGTAAACAGCCAATGAGGATAAATGCCACCACCCCGTTTTTCTATGGGGTGAAGAATACAATTAAAGTCACCTAGGATGCACAAAGGTTCCACAGAAACTTGAGATAAAGAACGCAAAAGTTCCCATGTGACCAGCGACGTGCAACCTCTGGACAGCCGTAAAAACCAGTGCATCGCCAACGACCAAGAGAGGTATGAGCGATGAAAAAATCTATGTAGTTTGAGCAAGAACCCAACACATGAACATGAAGACAATCCATCCAAAGGAGGGCTAGCCCACGACTGTTACCCACTTTATCCACCACAAAAGAATGTTGAAAACCCAGTTTCTTACTAACTACAACCACCTTATTCGAATAGGCTAAAGTTTCACTTAAAAATAGAAGACTCGGTCTATAAGTTAACACCAATTCCTTGAGAAGATGAATTGTCCGTGGGTTGGCCAGCCCACGACAATTCCATGCAATACAACTCATGGCTGGAGTCAGGTCCCAACTCTCTTAAAGAACCAGACTCGGAGTCCAGAACCATTTGTGTCGGTCCAAAAATAACAGAATCGCAGACAGCAGCAGTTTGCTCTGCTGAAGACACCTTACGGCGCCGTTTCCCATAAAAAACCGCCATACCCTCAAGAACTTCAGATGAGTAATCAGCATGCATTACAGGATGAACAACAGAATTGACCAACACACCTGTACCCATTTGACCACTAACCGTACCACTTGAAGAATAAAAAATGGGGTTTGAAAACATAGTACCATCTGAAGAAGAAGAACAAATGCCAGCAGTGCTATGTGATGGAACCATAGGGTGTTAGACCGTTGAAACAGATCCACTTTCCTCTTGCAACCATCGTTCACCAATATTCTGAGAGCGCCGAAGTGAAGCACGAAGCTAATTACCATAAGACTTCGTCTCGAGCGAACATTTATTCTAAAACACAGCCTCACAGAATTTCTCGGAGTGACCGATTTTGCCACAAACAAAACAGAACGTGGGCAAGCGTTCATACTTGGAACTCTTTCCAGACCCAAGACGATCCTTCTAATTTGATACGCATCTTACTTTTCAGAGGCTAACCAACATCCAATTTGACACGAATCCATAAATAAGTGCGCCAAATGCTGTTGAAATTATTATCATCAGAAGCAAGAAACTGACCAATGTAATCGCCAATACGATGCAAGACTTTCTCAGAACGAAGACCCACAGGAAGATGGTAAATGTGGATCCAAATATCAGTATAACGGAACTCCATGTCTTCAGGAGCAACAAGGCTATTGTAGGGACACAAGACCAGTAGATTCTGGTCAAAAGACCATGGACCCTGATTCAACACCCATTCCATGTCCATCACCACACCAGAAACATCATCTTCCGGGACAACCAGACCATGACCATCACCTTCTTTCAAATTCTAAATATATATATATATATATATATCTATTGGCTTGTTTGTGTTATCATAAAATTTTTTAAAAAAATGTAAGTCTCATTCTTCAGAGTAGTTAAGAATTTAATTTTTAATATTTTTTTATGAATTGAGTCAAAGACTATTTCAGTGTTGATATATGGCTTGATTACCTAATAGTAAAGGTGTACTGATAAAAATCTGAACAAAATAAGTCTAATAGTATGAAGTTATGTTTTTTCCCTTAATACGTTAGCGGCGAAAGCAAATCTTTTGATAAAATGAATGCGACGCCTTACTGATATTAAATTCATTTTAAAATAGTAAAAAAAATCATGTTACAACATAATTTTCTGTAATGATTGATTAATACGAGGGGACATTGTTAACCAGATGAGAATGTAGAAAAAGTCAGGGGAGGTGGTTTTTTTTTAAGGGAATTAAGAGGAAAACATAGAAGAGAGGATGATGATTGGACGACTGGCAGCAAAAAAAAAAAAGTAAGAACATGAAAAAAAACACAAAAATGGGAGATTGAAAAATCTAGAGAGGGTAAAAGAAAAAACACAATTAAAAAAAAAAAGAGATCAAAGAACAAAGAGAATTGAGAGTAAGTTAAAAGGAAAAAAATTCAAAGAAAGAGAATTAGTGATTTTTCATAGAGTCGAAACCTTAAACACAATGAAGGAGCTGAAACAATAGGGAAGGAAGACAGAGAATTAAACTTGTCAAGAAGGGACATTCTAGGTTTCTCACTTTCAAGAGCTTGTTGTAAATCATTAAGCGATTTTGAGGGCCAAATACTTCTTTTTCACTCCTAAATTTTATCATTTTGATTTATTGCATCCTTTAACTTTCAAATTTGTCTATTGCACATCTCAACTTTTATTTTGTGTGTATATCACCCATGATTTAGAGCAATAGAGTGTATAAAACATGTGCTAATATGTCAAATATCATGCCAAAATGGATATATTTCAGTAGGTTGAAAGCTCATTTTCGTCCCTAAACTTTACTATTTTGGTTTATTACACCCCTTAACTTTTAAAAATTTACCTATTGCACATCTCAACTTTTATTTTGTATCTATATCACTCATCGTGCTATAGTGACATATGTGCCTAAATTTGTTTTATTTCAATCGCTTATCCATGCTGGAAATGCATATATCTAATACAAAATTAAAATGTTAAATTATGAGTGATATAGGCACAAAATAGAAGTTGAGATATACAATAAGCAAATTTAAAAATTAAAGGGTGCAATAAACCAAAAGAGTAAAAATCATGGGTAAAAAGGAGTATTCAGTCATTTTGATGACTAAGACCATCTTTAACCAAGGATCAAATTTGTTGTTTTGCAGCAAATTTCTGCTCCAACCAATACAACAAATCACTCATTAGATTTGTTGTTTTGCACAGTATCCCAACTATTTTGCTGGGCACTATTCATTATAGCATATACTATTCACCTTTTTTTACATAATAGTCCCATAATTTTACATGTTTAATATTTTAGACCAATTTAATCCTAATTATTTTATTTCTTTTTACATGATATTTATTTTGTTAACTTTTTAATTAACAAAATATAAAATTAGTTTAATGTCTTATTATTTATATTTTTGTTAATTATATAATTATTTATATTAATTACATATATTATTAATTATATTCACATGAATATATAATAACACTAAACAAAATTTATTAACATTATCTAACATAACATAAATATTAAAACATCACACAAATATTAAATTTTAATTGCACTTACATAAAATTTGAATTAAGATAATTACTTATTAAACTAATTAATGATTAAAATAAATATAATATTTAATTATATAATTGTAGGCGGCGGGGTTCAGTGCACAACCAAGTGTTTGGTGACCCACTGTACAGGCTCAAGGGCCACTAAGAAGTATAATAGTGGCTTATAGCCCAAGTCGGAGATGAGAGTCATCACCCGGATGAGACTCGGGACTCATTTTTACAGCAACTAGATTTTACGGAGGGCCCCCAGTAGCCATCTTTAGAGATTGAGTTCCGAAACTAGATATGGGCACCTTGCGGTTTGTGTTTTTTTACTTTCAATTATTAAATTATTTCCTTATTTATATGCAAATTGTAGTTTCTAGCATACAGTTCTCAAATTTGACAGTTTAGCCCAGGTGATTAATTAATACCAATCGCATGTAATTTGGTCCATCATCTATCATTATACAATTAAAGTACAAAATAAAAAATTAAATAAAAAATCAAATTTAAAATAAATAAATGCATGTGCAAAGAAATGGAGGGAGATGAAAAGAAATACAACCCTTAACATGCAATAAAAATAAAATAAATAAATAAATAATGAATAAAAATAAACTAAAATATGCACACAAAGAAAAAAGGGGAGAAGAAAAGATTAGATTCATTTTTGCATGCAAGAATAATGGAAAATAAAAATAATAAACTTTGCACTCAGATCTACTTTGAAGTGACCAAACTGTCACTTTGAATCATTCCTAAAAATTTAATTAATTAGTCTCCACACAAAATAAATATCATAAAGTTAAATTCTTAAAAATAAAATCAAATACAGAAATTAACCACACTTAATTTAATTATATGAATTGTAATTGATAACCAAAGTAATTATATTTAATAAGCAAAATGAACAAAATGATATAAATAATTCCCAAAATAACAACTAAATAAAGAAACTGCACATAAACGACCAAGATTCTATTCAAAAGAAAGCATACAAAGACGATAAAAAATATCTATAAGATGGCAAAAAAACATACAATAGTCTTATAAGCAATAAATGAAATGGATTTTAAACTTATAAGAAAATGCAAATAAAAACAAATAAACCAAAATGGCGAGGAAAGCTTGATTTAAACATAAAAGAAATACTAAAACAAAAAGAAAATTAAAGTAAAAATTTTGTGTTTAAACAAATATAGCGGTGCCTTAATGTGGAAAGGCATCGCCTTAATGCAATAGGGCGACACCTTATCGCATAGGCACCGCCTTATGGCCTAACAGACTTTTTTAAAAAAACCTTGCTTTCAATAATGCAGAAATGCAAATTTTGGATAACAATATAAGTTTAAACTCAAATAATCTTAAAACACAAATTTAAACCAAGGCATGTTCGCAACACATAATTCCAATAAAAATATGAATGACTTGAAAAATAGAATGATAGATATTATTGTTTAGACACTGTTTGACTCCCTGTCTTGGCCCTCAGAAGTTTTAGAATGATTATAATAATGAGCTTTAGGTAATGCAAAGCCAACCTCTTCCCTTCTCAAGCCAAAGTCTTTGTTGTTTTCCTTCTCTTTATTTTTCTTCTCTTTTTGTTGCTTTTAGCACCCTTTTCTTTCTCTTCCTCAGCTCTTTGTATATTTTTACGTTGCTTTTTTTAACGTTCTTATATGTTTTTTTGTTGCTGCCCAGGAGCCTCCTCCACTCTCTATCATTCTTTTATTCTCCACCTTTAAAAACCACCTCCCACTATCTCTCCTCATTTTCTCCATGTTTAAGGTGATTTACTGTCACGACCCAATATAGGGGCCATGATCAGCGCTAAGGAACGAGAATTCTTTCAAATCCGGAACCCGTAGCAAGCCTTAAAATAAATAAAAGCATGCAATAATAATAACATAAATAAAATATTTTGCAGCGGAAATTAAATCTCATAAATAAAATAAATATAATCCACCAACTCATTTAAATAAACAAACTCATCTCATATATAAATAATCTTTTAAAACAAATCTCAGTTCAAATCTTTAAAATACATATCTCAAACATATATAATACATAATCCCACAACTTGGCTACAACTACTGCAATGTCTAAAATATAAAATAACATCAAGTGAGCAGATTAATTAGTAAAGCCGGGGCAGAAGAAATCCGGCGTAAGGGTTTGCTATTGAGGTCTGATGACGAAGACTCTTTTGAAAAATAGTCAATGGAGGGGAGTCAGACCTCATTGAGTGAATTGTTATAATATATATACATGCATAACTAAATGACAATGCACACGTTCAATAATATATATAGTAAATATATATACAAGCAAAATCACACAGATGTAGCAAAATCATTTTGTATATATACTAAAAATAATATCCGATTATGAAGGATCAAATAGAACCCTAGAAAATCGCAACCTCAAACAGTGTTAAACAACACTCTAGCCATACAGACTCACTTATTCCAAATAAATTCACTTGTTCCATTTGGACAGTGGACTGGCCCCGAGACACTAAGCCAATTGAGCTTCAGCAGTCTGATTATCAGTGTGATTGGCCTCAAGACACTTGGTCAACCGAGCTCCAGCAATCACACTCTCAAATCACATCTCACATCAATCAAATCAATCTGATCAATATCCACAAATAGGTTAGTAATATAACCTAAATTCTAACGGCGTACCGGTACGTACTCGGTCCTAGTGCTGTCCACTAGGTAACACGTTCTATTGATATCCTTCATTTAAAATAAATCCATACATTCATGAAATAAATTATGCATGACATTAATTAAAATAACAATATAAACCATATATATACTAGAAATATACCAAAAATAAACCAAGTATATTTCCAGTATATATAAGTCAAATGAATTCAATTTAGTTATAAAATAAACTAGAAATATACTTAAAAACAGTTTAAGAATAATTCATTAATAAAACATGCATATAATTTAAAATATACCAGAAATAAACCTAAGCAATTGTTAAACCATATATGCATATTTTATACAAAAAAAACATACATTTCTAAAAACATGCATCCTAGAACACGTATATGTAAGATAACAACTCATAGTTATTACGCTCCTCGAGACGGGTCTGGTCCACTAGGCCTTGGTCTCGGCGTAACTAAACAAACAAACGATAATACGGAATTAGAATAAATCTAAAGTAATTCTAAAGACTCGATCTAAGAATATCAGACATAAAATAAGAATAGGAATTCGACCGGATATCACATTTTACGAGAATTCTACCAAAAATCTGGCAGAACCTCCCATGTAAAACGGACATCTCTCTACTCAAAGAGTAGAGCCGGTTCTGCAAAGAAACATACTTCAAAAATATACCGCCACACAATCCCTCAGTCAGACTCCTAAACTACAAATCCACTGACCGAGGTTCACAATTTACAAGATAAATACAGAATAAATTAAAATACCAAAAATACCCTTTAATAATCAAAATATAACAATTTAGATATTTAAAATGTTGAAAATAATTATTTTACCGACAAATACAAAAAAACCCTAATTTTAATAAAATAGTATTAAAAATTCATAATTCTCGATAAATTCATAAATACTAGCCAAAATTCATTTTATAATTCCAAATTACATAATTAGCCCTAAAACATATTAAAAATCGATAAAAACTCATTTATTTAGAAAAATAGTATATTATATATAATTTTAAAATAATTTACGAAAACTAGTTTTAATTAGTTAAAAATACTAAATAATTTGTAGAAATCATTTTTATACCTCAAATAACTATTAGAACCAATTTAACTAAATTTTTAACCAATTTATCATCAAATTACCAAAATACCCCTAGTATATATAAATTCACTATAATTATTCAAAAATTCACCAAAAATAATATAATTATTCAAAAATTAATTTCTCAACATATAATTCAAAAATATCAACAAATATACTCAATTAACCAATTAATTTCAATAAAATACATAATTAACCTAATTTTCTAAAAATCACATAAACTAATTAAATTAACAATAATTATATAAAAATCATAAAAACTTACAAATAAATTCCTAAAATGCATTTTAACACCTATAAAACACCATAAATCACAATTTCATAATTTATTTAATTAATTTACGAAAATTAGAAAATATTAATAAAATAATAAAAAATTCACAAAAATCAAAATAATTCCTAAAAATTCCACAAAAATTACAGCATGTAGATTGAGCTACTAGGATAAATATTTATGAAGGAAGTTTGCTTGAATCATTGAAATCGAAGCTCAAAAAATTCAAGAACTCAAAGTGGCCGAAATTGAAAATTGGAAACCTAGGGAAATCTATACCAAATCAAGTGAAATCAAGCTTAGAAATGCACTCAGCGGAGCTCAAGGAAGAGATAGAGACTGGTGGCACTTTAAATGGTGGCCGGAATCGGGCTGATCGGCGATGTCTTCAAGTTTCGGCTTCTTGAAGAAAATCCGGTCAAACAATGCCGAAAAAGGGAGCTAAGGGTGGCGGGATGGGTTGGAGATGGAGGAGGAAGGTTGAGAGGCACACCGACGGTGAGAAACAAAGGTGACAGACGCCAGAGAGGGAAGGGGGACGTCGGGCGTAGAGAAGATGAAGTCAATGGCAATATTATAATTATTAAGAACTTTATATTTTGTAAAGTGTAAATGTATATATTTGTATATATATAGCTATATTTTATATTATTTTAATATATAAATATTATACCCAAATTAATATACACCACACACCCAAATAATAATATATATATATATATACATATACATATATAATACACATTTAATTATTATTAAAACTATATAATATAATTTAATTTAATTAAAATAAACCCTAATTTAATTTAAATGCGCATATATGCATGTATATGTATATATTTTTATTCGACACTTAAAAATCATGCATGGACTCATGCAAATTCACAAAACCATCTAAAATAATTAATATTTATTTATTTACGTCTTAATTTTCCCGAAAATAAAACTCTCGGGAAAATTTTATGTAAAAGACTTAAAATAATTAAAAATGACTTTAATAAATAATAAACTAATTAAATAATAAAAAAATATATAAAAATTATTAAGATTGCATATCCCGATGTAGTTTAAAATTATTTAAAAACTTGGGATATTACATTTAGAATGTCTTTCCACGCAAAATCACGAAGAAAATTGTGTTAGAACGTGGTTTTCTCCATTATATAAAAAACAACTCAGCACCATTAAGGCATACCACTTTAGTACTAAGGTGACCACCTTAGTGATAAGGCGCACCATATTAGTACTAAGGCTACCTGCCTTAGTGACTCATCAGAAGTCTTTCTTGGGCCATGGGCCCATTAAAGGAAAAAAAGGCTAGACTTTGCACTACTAGGCTCATTTTGCTTGGATTTTCATGATTGGGCTTTGCTCGTGGGCCGACCAAACCCAAATGTCAACAGTTTGCCCCCTGATATTTCAAAAATCAAAATGTAAGCAATGTAATAAGATTTATGAAAAAGCATAGATACAAACAATTAAAAGGATATAAATTTTCAGAGCTAGATGTCCGAGAAAAGCAAACTCTGTCTTTTGCACCATTATCTTTGTAGTACAATCTAAAAGGTGAATCTGACTCTTTGATCAGTAAATTCTGCTTTTTGCACTGTCATCTTCAGAATTCAATCTGAAAGGTAAACTTTTGTATTGTCGCATTCAAAGTACAATTTAAAAGGTGAAATTCTACTTTCTACATCATTGTCCCAAGATTTTAGTTTGAAAGATGAACATTTGCATCTTTGTCTTTAAAGTACAATCTGAAAAGGTGAAATTTTACTTTTTGTATCATCGTTTATAGAGTTCAATTTGAAAGGTGAACTTTTTGCACTGTTGTCTTCAAAGTATAATTTGAAATGTGAAATTTTGATTTTGTGATCAGCGAGTTATATCTTCATCCATCCTTATGTATTAATAGGGTTGAGTAAAAAATGGCCGAACTGAAAAGATTGAGCCAGACCAAACTGAAATGCAAAGGCAGTTCGATCACCAAGATATGCCTAAGGCCGGTTCGGTTAGGTTATTGGGGAATTTTTTATTTTCAACTGTTGGTTTAGTTGGGAGGTTAATTTTACCGAATAGACTGAAAAATCAAAAGACTATTAATATACCTATAAAATGATGTCATTTTACTCTTAACCCTAACCCTAAAAATATTACCTATAAATACCTCTTATTCACCTCAACCCTCATTTTCTCTGCCTTCCTTTGTCTCTTTCTCGATCCTTCCCTTCTAGAGACCTCTCTTCTCTCATCTAACTCTAACCCTAAAGTAAAAAGCATTTATATTGGCGCTATTCTTATGTCATCTCCGGTCTAGTTTTTGTGTCTTCCCTTGCTGTCATCCTTATGTCTTCACTATCTACTTGTGTTCTATTGTATATTCATTCTTAATTTCTGATCTCTTATGGCTAAAGTCTCTTACGCTCAGAGACTCGTCCTCTCTATATTTCCATCGATCTCTCTAACTTGATGATTGTTATATAAAAACTACTACGTATATTGGTTTGTTGTTATTTTTTTCTTAGTCAGATCAACTAGATTTGGTAATATTCTTATTAGATCTATAAGATTTTCATATTAATTGATAATTTTTTGTTGCTATTTTGATTAGATCTTGATGTATTTTATGTTTATTATTCTGTATTTTTCATGATACTCTGGTTAATTGATTCATTAGTTGAATCAATAAAGTATTTTACTTGATCTTATAAAGAGATCTTATGGTGGAAGCCTAAAGTGTTTGATCTGTCCCCCAATTGAATTTTTGGTTTTTTTACATCACTAGAGTTAGAGCAATCTCTGAAAACATCACTTTGAAAGGTATAAATCTCATTTTTTGATTATTTTATAACTTGATGTTCTTTATTTTGAATCTATAAATTTTTTTTATAATAGATTTTGAAAATATGATTTTTACTTTGTAAATATGAATATTTTGAATATTTCTTTTATTAAATCTGTGTTTCTGAAAGTGTTTTAAAAAATTGCTTGATCTAAAATTTTTGATTATTTTGTGACTTGATATTATTTATTTTGAATTTGTAAAATTTTTTATAATAGATTTTGAAAATATGATTTTTATTTTGTAAATATGAATATTTTAAATATTTAGTTTTGAATATTTCTTTTATTGAATCTATGTTTCTGAAAGTGATTTAAAAATTGCTTGATCTAAAATTTCTGATTATTTTGTGACTTGATGTTTTTTATTTTGAATCTGTAAAATTTTTTATAATAGATTTTGAATATGATTTTTACTTTGTAAATATGATATTTTGAATATTTCTTTTATTGAATTTGTGCTTCTGAAAGTGATTTAAAAATTTCTTTATCTAAAAAAATTTAATGCAAATCATATTATTTTTTTATCATTGATTTTTTTTTCAAATTTTCTAAATTTTAATTAAATTTAGATTTTCTAATTTCCATCATGATTTATTAACTTGTTATTGGTGGAAGCTTTTGTCTAATTTTGTGCTTGTTGTGTTCTGTTTCATATAAATTGATGGCATAGATGGAAAATGAAGCAGGAGCTGCTAGTGGCAATGTACCACCTGCTACTAGTGAGTAGACTCTGCCTCTTGCTCCTGTAAATGTGGAAGCCTAATAGCAACAAGAACTTGCTAAACAAGAGAATAGAATCCTCTGATTTCAGAAGCAAAGCGTGGGAGCACTTCGAGAAAATCCATGACAAGTAAGGGAAGTTAGTAAAAGTTAGATGTCTTTATTATGCTAAACAATTATTTGCTGACACTAAAAGAGATGGCACATCATCCATTAGAAATCATATGCTAAGTTGCATAAAAAACCCTAACCCTAAGGACACTAGACAGAGCCTTTTAACTCTAAAACCTGATGTGCGTAGTTTTGACCCTTTAGGTGTTCAAGGGACATGGAAGTTTGATAATGAAGCAATTAGAACTGCATTATCTAACATGATAATTATTGATGAGCTTCCATTTAAATTTGTTGAGGGGGAGGGATTTAAATTTTTTATAAATGTTGCATGTCCTAAGTTTAAGTTACCTAGTAGATGGACAGTAAGCCGAAACTGTGTTAATGCATATTTAGATGCTCATATGAAATTAAAAATTATTTTCATTAATCACTACTAAAGTCAAATAGTCAGCATCACAACTGACTCTTGGACTAGTATTCAGCGCATTAATTACATGTGCATAACTGCTCATTACATTGATGTTGAGTGGAAGATCACAAGGGTGAGTATATTGCAAAAAGTGTGGAAAACTATCTTGTTGATTGGGGTTTTAAAAATGTTTTTTATGTAATAGTAGATAATGCTTCTTCAAATGACACTACACTTGGTTTTTTTTTTAAAAATTAATATCTTGGGGCACATCTATTGTTAGAATTAAGTATGTTGACATGCATTGCATTGCAAATATTTTGAATTTGGTTGTAAATGAGGGTTTGAAAGAAGCTGGTAGATCTATTAAAAGGGTTAGAGAATCAGTCATATATGTTAGGTTGTATAAATTTAGGGAATTTGCTGATTTAATTGGTGTTAAGTCTAAATGTTCTTTGACCCTATATGTGGTAACTAGGTGGAATTCAATATATAAGATGTTAAAAATTGCTTGTTTGAAAATTTTTTAAAAAAATTTGAGGAATGTGACCATGCGTATAGGACAGACTTAGGGGATGATGTATCTAACTTCATGGATTGGCTTTTAGTCAAACAACTTATTGATTTTTTGGAAAAATTTTATAAGATGACATTGAGAATTTCTAGTTCTCACTATGTTACTGCAAACACTTTTTTCTCTGAAATTTTGGATCTGTTCTTTATATTACATGTAAGGGTGTGCATTCGATCGGCACCAGCCGAACCGATCCAATTTGGTTCAATTCAGTTTTCTAGATTAAAAAATCGATTAACCAAATTAATTGAAATTTATTTTTTTATATTATAATAATGTAATAAAAAATAATATATATTTATAAAAATTTGGTTTATTCAGTCGGTTCAGTTTTTATTTCAAAAAATTTAGTTATTTTAGTTCAGTTTGGTTTTTTAGGTTAGTTTGGTTCGTTTAATTCGATTAGATAAAAAAAAGCCCTAAAACTGATTGAACCAATTAAATGCACACCCCTAATTACACGAGTGGCAAGGTTGTGATGATGTTAGTAAAAGATCAATGGCTTTTTCAATGAAAGCCAAATTTAATACGTATAGGAGGGATCCAATGAAAATGAACTTATTGATTTTTATTGCAAATGTTCTTGATCCTAGATAAAAGTTGAAATGCATGGAGTTTTCCTTGAATCATATCTATGGGGAATCTATGGGTGGAAGCCTTTTATCTAATATGAAATCTAGTTTGTAAAAACTCTTTTATGATTACTCTACTTCTGTTAAACCTCCATCTCAAGGTTCTTCTCAATCTGCATCTTAACTAATGCATTTGAGCTTACTTCTGCTAATACTAGGAAATTAATGTCCCTTTTAAAAGCCAGATTGAAGAAGCACAAAATGGATCTTGGAATCAGTGGGAGCAAAAAGACTGACTTGGATCTTTATCTCTCAGAATTTATTATTAACAAAGAGGGCACATTTGATATTCTGAGATGGTGGAAGCTTAATGCTAAAAGATTTCCCATTCTATCAATCTTAGCACATGATGTGCTTGTTGTCCCCATCTCTACTGTAGCTTCTGAATATGTATTTAGCACAAAAGGGAGGGTGTTGCATTATTTTAGAAGTTCATTAACTCCAAAAGTTGTTGAAGCTTTAATATTTTCTCAAGTTTGGCTTCGAGAGTTTGGAAATCCATTATCAATTGAAAAGGCCTTAGATGAGGTTATGAAGAAAGGTAGATTTTGAAATTTTATTTCTTTACATTCTTTAATTTTCATTTATTATGCTTCTTACATATTTTTATCTAATTTCTAAACTTTCTCTTTTTAGAGTTACCCCCAGTTGGAGTCTCCTAAATAATGGCATCATCAAGTGCCACTTATATGAATCTTCAGTAATATTAATTTGATTTTATTGATTATTTTTAACTATTAACTACTATGCATATGATGTGTGCTTCTTTTCAGTTGCCTGCTTTTACTTCTTCATGTGCTAAGTGTTTTTTGAAGTGAACTGTGACCAACATTTGTGTGGCTGACATGTATTTCAGTTGCCAGTGTTATTACTTGTTAACAACACTTAAAGTGACTGACATGTGAAAGTTGCCAATGTTGATGTTGTATATGTTTAAGGGCTATGATGATGCTTCCACCAGTTTGTTGTTTTGAGAAGTAAAAGTGCTTGCTTTTTCTATGGTGGCATCTTTTTATTGCTAGATATGGCCATATTTTTACACTAAATTAAAAAATTTATATCTGAGCCCACTTTGTTTTGTTTGTCCTTCTACTTAGCTTTTCACTTCATAGAAACTAAATTTCATTTATGTCTACTTACTTTTGGATTTCTATGAAACTGCTTCTCATTTTTATTTTTTTTATTTTTTGTTGCATATCTCTAAATATGAATGGGTAATAATGAAGCTTCCATATAAGTTATTTTCATATTATGTGTATTTAGTTGCTTACCATTTCTTTAGTGACATGTAGTTGTTGCCAGAAATTGTGGCACCATTTGGACATGACTAAAAAACTTAACAGATGAGCCCACTTTGTTTTTTTTTTCATTATTTGCTGGTTTTCTGATTATGTATACTTATATATATATATATGCATATGTGTAGGAATGTAAAAGTGTTTTAGTGAATCATTGTTGTGTCTGCAATCAAAATATTTTGCTTGATGTGCAGATAGTCCATTAGCACATATATTTTTAGTGGAAGCTTTAAATTTGATGATGGCTTTTGAATTTTTATTAAAGTCATGTGAACGAAGTGGAAGCTTTTTGGTTTTCTCAACACTGATGTAGACTTTTAGATAAAGTCTCAGATAATTTGGACTTCAATTATATTTATTGTATCTAATTTTACATAAGCCATGGTAATTTGTAAATCCTGTATATAATTATACACTAGGCTTAGACCCAATTAATTACTTCTTTAATGAGTTTAACTCGTTGGGCTTATCCCAAAATAGGCTTTTGTAACTATGGAATAGAAATTAGGCTTTGCCCAAATTAGTAAAATTTTTAAATTTTAGTCTGTTTTATTATTTTTTAGCCTAGTCCATAATTTGACCCAACTGAGCCCAACCGTTGAACCGAACCAACATTATTACACTTATCGGTATGTAAAATCGATTGTTTTTTATTTGTCATTAGCTCGATTCAATTTTGACAATAGTTATAAAAAATTGAAGAAAAATTATCCATCCTAAATTGAATCGACCGATGCTCGGCCCTATGTATAAATAAGGAGATTTGAGATTGTTCTGTCCATCATCCTTAAGGTACAACTTAAGAGGCCTAAAAATAAGGAATTTCACTCAAACATATAGATTCATGTTGTTAGTGCTAAGATGTCACATAAGATAAAAGTCTTGTAGCCATTTTCGGTGTTAAACGAGGTTAGCCAAAAACTATATCGTATAGCCTCTTAGGCGTTAAGCGAGGGTAACTAAAAAGATATCATATTGCCTTTAGGGCGTCAAGCAAGGGCAACTGAAAAGATACCGTATAGCCTCTAGGCCGTCAGGCAATGGCAACTAAAAAGATTCCATATAGCCTCTAGGGCGTCAAGCGAGGATAACTAAAAGGATTCCATATAGCCTCTGGGACATCAAGCAAGGTGTGAGATTTACATTCTCATAACATACATACATTTCATTTTCATGTGCATGACATTTTGATTTGTAAATATTTATTGAATAAACTAGAGAGATATAAATATAATAAAAAAATAATAATAATAAAATAAAAGAGGGTTAAGGAGAAATTGTTATCAATAGTTTGGTTTAAAAAAAAATTTAACACAACTTAACAAGAAAAAAAATCTATATATGCAAGAATAAAAAAAAACATGAAAGTGGTAGAGAAAAGAGGAAAGGGGAAGAGAGAAAACCTAAACCTAAATTCACAAACCTTCATTCCTAAACCTAACTAAAAAAATAACATCAAACTCAAATTAATCTTGAAGAACCCTGAGTTATCTTGTTTTTTGATAATTGAAGCCTAAAATTAGAGAGGATGGGAAGTATGAGTAGCTGAGTTTAAGGAGATTTCAGCCATATTTTTATTGATTAAGGTAAGTAAGAAGCTAATTTTCTCTAGTTTTGAATGATCAAGCATCATATGCATGTGATTGTATATTTATGTTCATGGTTAAATCTTTTGATTTTAAGTGATAATTGGTTTCCAGAACTCTTGGACTTGATGTCTTGTAATCCACAAACAGAAGGCAAGGTGAGAGGTGGGGAGGGTCCCCACGAACACTCCGATGCCTAAGTTAGAGAATAGAAGCAAAGAGAATGCAAGATAGCTAGAATATGCGAGAATGAGATGATCCCTTATGAGGGATGTAGGGCTTTATATATAGTAATACTCAAACCTGGAAGGAGTCGAATTCCGTGTGGGAGAGTGAATCATAATCTTAGTAAGAGAGTGTTCCTTTGGTGCTTAAGACTCCACTTTGGGGTAGTTCTTATTTCTGACGGTTATGTCTTCTTGCTAATTCAAGTGTCCTTATTTAGGGGGTAAGGGGCCCCTAATTAGGCGAGAACATTCTGGATGGTATCAAGAGTCCCTCCTTAAGGTATTTGGATATTTATGTCCATTGCATCTGGGTAGGATACTGATGCTCTCATAAGAGAATAAACTGGTAATAGAGGCCAGTGAGCTAAGGTGGCTAGCCTCAGTCACGAGTAAAGCTCGATGCCGAGTATCTGGATGGTCATTGCTGAATCATAATCTATAGAGCTGGGATATTCGCCAAGTGCGTATGAGCACAATAATAGATTAACTCGTTAGTTTGGAAATGATATGACGGAACCAGTCGTCATTGGATTTTTGATGCTCAGTGCATGGACGCGAGGCTTTACGAGCTCGGAACCTTAGTACTACAGAAGCGACTTGAGGGTGCCAACTTCAGTCACTAGACTTAGATGCACAAGACTTAGATGCTCAGTTCAGGGACGCGAGGCTTATATGCTCGGAACCTCAGTACTATAGAAGTGACCTGAGGGTGCCAACTTCAGTCACTGGACTTAGATGCGCAAGACTTAGATGCTCGGTTAAGGGACGTGAGGCTTACATGCTCAGAACCTCAGTACTACAGAAGCGACCTGAGGGTGCCAGCTTCAGTCACTGGACTTAGATGCGCGAGACTTAGATGCTTGGTTCAGGGACGCGAGGCTTACATGCTCGGAACCTCAGTACTATAGAAGCGACCTGAGGGTGCTAGCTTCAGTCACTGGACTTAGATGTGCGAGACTTAGATGCTCGGTTTAGGGACGCAAGGCTTACATGCTCAGAACCTTAGTACTATAGAAGTGACCTGAGGGTGCCAGCTTCAGTCACTTGATGTAGTTATTGTACGTGTTTCTTCTTTGATTGTTGGTTTTTGGCAGATGACTCAGGCCTTGCTACTGGTGAAGGATCAATACTTCAACCTAAAGAGCCAGTACAGCTTAAAAGAAACTAAGGTGGGGACCATAGCCATCGATTTTAAGAAGAAGCTGGATAGCTTAAAGGCAGCTCTAGAGCACTGCCAAACAAGATACGCTGAGCTTAAGTCCGATGCTGAGGCGAATCAGAAGAAGGTTCTGAGCTGGAACATAGCCAGGCCTAGCTGACGAGGAGGATCAAGAAGCAGGATCTTCAGATCGCTGAGCTCAAAGGGAGGCTAGCGGAGCTTGAGAAATCCCAAGCAAATGATAAGAAGCGTATCAGGGCATGGTAGGGGGGTTTCTTAAGGCTTACCGGGCTAAGTGCAAGAGGATCCTGCTCTCCCAAGACTTGGGACTGGACTTAGGGGCGTTAGACTGGATAACTCCAGCAGATCTTGCCAAACTTGCTGCGGAGGAGGATGCCCGTTGAAAGGCCAGTTCTGTTCCTATGAGGGAGTCTGAAGAGGCTGCTATTGTTGCTGGTTCCACAGTGCATCCAGAGATTGTTGATGCTGTTTCCCCTTTGTTTTCGGGCCTAGGGGTCCGGGTGTACATATAGTAGAATAGATATGTATAGGTTCTTTTTCTCCTTTTTTTTTTGTAATTGATCACATGTAAAGGCATTCTTATTAATGAAGAGACTTTATTGAATCATATCATATATTTAAGTACTTTTTTACTGATAATATTTCCTGAGAGAGACGTTCTAAAACCGTGGTAGTTCTCTGCCTCCTTGGACTCCGAAGATGAATTTCTCATGATTCAACTTGATCCTGAATTTACTCAGTAGCTGGAGAACCCGATCCATGTCTTCTGGGTGCTGCGCCAAATGTTTGCTCTTGATGATGATGTCGTCCATATATACTTCTACATTTGTTCCAATCTGGTCTTGGAGGACTTGGTTCATCATTCTTTGATACGTGGCCCCAACATTTTTTAGTCCAAAGGGCATCACCTTGTAATAGTACAACCGTTCATAGGTGATGAAGGATGTTTTCTCCTGATCCTCTTCCTTCATCGGAATCTGGTGATAACCTTATGCCGCGTCGACAAAACTGTATAATCCGTGACCAGCGGTGGAATCGATGAGCTAATCAATCGTGGGCAATGGGTAGTTGTCCTTAGGGCATGCTCGGTTGAGGTCGGTGTAATCTACACACATTCTATATTTCTCATTTGCTTTTCTCACGAGTACCACGTTGGCTACCCATTCTGGGTGAGTAACCTTTTTATGAACCCACCTGCTAATAGCTTCATTTTTTCTTCAGTAATGATCTTCTGTCTTTCATAGGCAAAGGTTCTTTTTTTTTCTATGCTACTGGCTTGGCTCTCAGTTTGATGTTTAGGTAGTGACAGGCAACCTGTGAGTCCACGCCGATGATCTCAGAGGCTTGTGAAGCGAAATCTTCTGAGTGTCCGATAAGGACTTCCCTTATTTTATCTCCGATGTTTTGGTTGAGTGTGTTGCCAATTTTCACTATCTTTTCTTCCGTGATTTGTAATGTCTTTGTGTCTTCCACTAGTTGTGGATCAGCACCTTGCTTCTCAACTTCCCATGCCTCTAAAGGAAAAGCCTCCGCTTGAGGCTTCATGGCCATCTAATAACACTGTCTGGCCATGTGCTGATCTCCCCAAATAGTAAGGGTCCCATTCTTGATCAGAATTTTCATGGTTAAGCGCCGGATGCTGGTGACTGCATCTATCTTATAAAGTGGCAACCATCCTATAATCCTATTATAGACCAGTGGTATATCTACCACATTGAATAGAGTCCAGATGACTTTTGTCTCCTCATCATCTTGGTTTCCAAATTCTAGGTTCAGCTCGACAATCTCCATTGGTTTCACAATTGCCCTAAAAAAACTCATGATGGGGTTCTGGATGGCTTTCAGGTTGGTGACAGAGCCACCCATTGCTTTGTACGCATTCTAGGATAATACATTGATAGCACTTCCATTATCCACCAGTAACCTTTTGACCCGATACTTATTTATGCACACAGTTATCGCCAAAGCATCACAATGGGGGTGGTATACATGTGAATCATCTTTCGAATTAAAAACAACATCGCTTCTCCCAGGTACAGATTTTTCTCCTTTACTATGCTTTAATCTTTTTTTGATGTTTTCTCCCCCTATGATCATGTTGATTGTTCCAATCGGCTCCTTTCGGGATTTCTTTGCTTTAGCTCTGTCCCGTTCCAGGCTCTCAGAGTTTTTGCTCCTCCTTGGTGTGTCTGTGAAACTACCAAGCTTTCCCCTTTACACTAGTCTTTCTATGGCATTCTTCAGCTCTCTACAACCTTCTATGTCATGCCCGTATGCTCGGTGGTACTCGTAGTACAGGCCTTTATCCTAGGTAAATCTCCGATTTGGGCTGATTCTCTTGGCTAGGGTGATCCCCACTCTAATTTGCCTGACCCACATGAGGATTTTGGATTACGAGGTATTCAAGGGTGTATATCTGTCTGCTTCCCTGTCAAATCTCTCTCCCAAATTTTTGAAATTCATTTTTGGGAAGCTTGCTCATCTCTGGTTCGGTCGTTCATCCTTGATCAATGGCATGTCTTCTTCCCGATGCATCCTTCTATCTTCGTCCATTTTTATCATCCGGACCGCCATTGACATTGCTTCTGTAAAGGTACTCAGTTCTTTAGTCATTATTTTATCTTTAAGCCTTCCGGGTCTGGTGCTATTTTCAAAGCTTATATGGCAGCTTCGTCAACAAGATGCTCAATCTGTATGGCTGTTTTATTGAAATGGTCAAGGTAACTTCATAAAGATTCATTAACTTCTTGCCAGCACATCCGAAGATCATTGATGTTCTTTGTTGGGGGAATATTGGTGATGAATCTGATACGAAACTGCTCTACCAGATCCTTAAACAAAGTGACTGAATTTTTTGGGAGCCAATGAAACCATTTTTGAGCATTCTTTATGAGCGTGCTTGGAAAGACTCTGCACATGATCCCATCATTTACATTCTGGAGTAGCATCTTTGTTCAAATTGCTGATATATGACTGATGGGGTCTCCCGTCCTATCGTACTGATCAAGTTGCGGGATTCTGAACTTACTAGGAATCTCTATTTGAATTATTCTGCTGACAAAGGAAGTTCTACTATCCATAACACATTCCTCTTCCTTTATAGGTTTGGTCCGGGCTTTGCATATTGCTTTTTTAACCTTCTGAGCTAATTTTGAATCATCAATGGCCGAAATGGTTGAACTGCACTCCTCCTCAGGGGCTTTACCCTTCCTCATGCTTGTCCCTGGGGCCTATCGGGGTGTTGTGTTGTCATCGTTTTGAGCTGGCTCAGAGTGCCCACTCTGTATTATAGCATTTAGCTATTGTTGCATTAAAGTTATCTGTGCCTGAATATTTTTTATTATGGCTTCCCTACTAGTTTGATCAAGGCTGAGTGTTTAGTTCACAATGTTTAAATTTAGAGTGGTTATTACTGGTGTTTTTGGTAGATTTGGAAAAGGTATAGAAGGTATTGATCGATGGTGTTGTAGTGGAGCGTAATATAGGAAATTTGTACCCAAGGATAGGTATCTTGGTGTGTTGTCAGAAAGTGAAGGTATATGTCCAGATGAGGTTCCAGCATGCTGTAAGGTGGGTGGAAGTATTATTGCTGGGAGAGGGTTTGAGAGGCCAATCGAAAGGATTGGTGCAGAAGGGTTGGTGCCTGCTTCAGGAGTTAGGGCTGGTGGTGGGCTAGAAGTCATAGTGAAGAGAGTGAATGAATGGAAGATGTCTTTAGCTTAGCAAGTAAATGAATGGCTTTTCCCAAGGAGTTTCCCACAGACGGCGCCACTTGATAATTGGTTTCCGAAACTTTTGGGCTTGATGTCCTGCAATCCATAATGTTTCTGACGAAGTATGTAATTTTGATGATGAATATTTATATAAATTCATAATGTTTCTTAAGAAGTATGTGATTTGATATTTACGATTTGATTGAGTTTTATATTGAAATGAAAATGTGATAATTTCTTTGAATTTGGTACAAATGATATATATATATATATATGTACAATATTGTTTATAAGAAATACATGTTCCTCATTGTTAATTCTTAACCTACTCATTGAGTATTTTTACTCACCCTTCAATATTATAATTTTTTTTTTCAAAATATCTACTTCGAGAGTGAGTTTTAGTTTGGTTGATCATCATTTTGCACTCCTTCATGTTAGAGCCAAGGTCGAGCCAACATTTTAGCTTTTGGTATTGTTATTAGTTTCTAGAATAGTTTAGCTTGTATAATTGGGTGAATATGGGCATACCCATAAGTGTATATATTTTAGTTTTACATAGATAAGTATGTTATTTGGTTAATGCATGTATACTTAATACATAAAGCTTTTTAATTGAATGCTAAAAGTTGATTACTAGTGAGCATATTTATTTTTGGAAATATTGAGAATTTTAATTTGTCTACATATATATTAAATGGGGTGTTACAGTTTTGGTATCAGAACGAGTTTTAGATTCTATAGACATATATTTTACATGTAGTCTTGAATTGATTTGTTGATTTTTCTCTCAAAGGGTAATGCCACCACGTGTGGAAGGTGGTAAGGGTAAAGGTCGAGGGTGAGAATGAGGGGTTGGTCAAGGTTAAGGTATGAGATTGATTAGGCTTTAGGATGTTGGCCGACCAAATAGGATTCCTCCTCTTGCAGATATCTTTAAAAAAGAAGTAGCTGAGCATGATATTGATGAGCAAGGTGTGCATGAACTTAAAGAGGAAGGAGAGGCTGAATATCCTCCTCATCCTCCACTTCCTCTTATAGTAGCACCTATAATATAGTTTGAGACTTGCATTATAACTGAAATGGTGTTAGCGGCTCTTACAGATAAAAAGCACTGTAGAAAACCTAAAGAACTAATAGAATCAACGAAGAAGTGTGGAGCTTATGATTTCTATGGTGCATTAGACTCTAGGGAAGCTAATAATTGGTTAAAGGCCACAGAAAATTTTTTTACTACTCTTAAACTCACTAATGCTTTGAAAGTGAGCAATGTCTATAACCTACTTCATGAGGAAGCAGATATGTGGTTTATAAGAGTTAGAAATTTACATGGTGCAGCTTTAACTTGGGAGCACTTTAATGTAGAGGTTTGTAGAGAATATTTGACAAAGACTTATAGAAGCAACAAATAAGATGCTTTCATCCATTTAATCTAAGGTAGCTCCATCGTTAGAGAATATATGGACAAATTTGAAGAATTATATAAGTTTGCTACAGACATTTTTCCTACAGAGGAGCATAAAATAGAAGATTTAAGAAGGGGTTGAGAGTGGAGATTCGAGATGGCTTATCTTTGTATAAAGGAACACAGTTTAAAGGTTGGGTTAAAAAGGCTATTGAGAAAGAAAGATTATAGTAAGAAATAGAATACGAAATGAAGTCCAAGTTTTCATTATGGAATGATAGAAGGAAGTCCTTCAACAAAGGAGGAAGTTCATCTTAGATGAGATTATAGACAATTAGTAGTGGGCCCAGAGGCTACTCAGCTAGAATTAGACCTCCATTTACTTAGCCTCAAGCTAGCCAAAGCTCAATTAGATAGTGAAGTAGTGGTCCAATAAGTGTACAAGGAGTTGATACTACTTATTATTCATCTTGTGGGATATTTTATAAAGGTAAATGCATGAAACGACCTTTGACTTGTTTTGGGTGTGGTGGTTTGGGTCACATAAGAAGAGACTGCCCATATGAGACATAATTTAAAGGTTTTGCTTAGAGTTTAGCTTATAAAGGTGGTAGAGGTGGTAGGCCTCCTTTCCAAGGAAAAGTGATTAGTAGAGGTGTAGGGCTTAGTGCTGGTAGAGCTAGTGGTGCCACCCAAACTAAATAAACTGGTTAGGAAGCACATAGTAGTAGACTTGCAATTTAGCCCAGGGTGTATGCCATCACTCAATAAGAGGCTATTTCTTCTCCAGTTGTGATCATCGGTATATTATCTATTTTTGGAAGAAATGCCTATTGTTTAATTGATCATGGCTCTACACATTAATTCATTTTATCTTCATTTTTCATGAATGGTGAGAAGGAGCCTAGTTAGATGAGCAAGAGTTTAGTTGTAGATATACTTGTTGGGGAAACTGTTATGTGTAATCACGTGTATAAAGGTTATGAGTTACAAATAGGGAAGGGTATGCTAAATGTGAACCTAGTACTAATACATTTGTAAGTATTTGACATTATTTTGGGTATGGATGCACTATCCTCCTACCAAGCCACAGTGGATTTTTACAAAAAGTATGTGATTTTGATAATGAATATTTATATAAATTCATGATGTTTCTTGAGGATTATGTGATTTGATATTTATGATTTAATTGAGTTTTATGTTGAAATAAAAATGTTATAATTTCTTTGAATTTGGTACAAATGATATATATATATATATATATATATATATATATATATATACACACACACACACACACACACAATATTGTTTATAAGAAATACATGTTCCCCATTGTTAATTCTTAACCTACTCACTGAGTATTTATACTCACCTTTCAATATTATAATCTTTTTTAGAATATCTACTTCGGGAGTGAATTTTAGTTTGGTTGACCATCATTTTTCACTCCTCCACGTTAGAGCTAAGTTCAAGCCAACATTTTAGCTTTTGGTGTTGTTATTAGTTTATAAAATAGTTTAGTCTGTATAATTGGGTGAATATGGGCATACCCATATATGTACATATTTTGGTTCTAAATAGATAAGTACTAAAAAGAGTCCTAGAGGGGGGGGGGGGTGGATAGGACTATCAAATAAAAATAAGAAATTAAAAGAATTCTTTGCAAGAATTGAATGGAAGTTGAGAAGGAAGAATGAAGAACATAAAAATTTAAAGAGTTTAGATTCAATAACAATTCTACGTCTCCACCTAATTTATCCCCAAGTTAGGATTTTTAATCACCCACAATCTTATTCACAAGATTGAGATTACACAAGAGTTTTATGGCTCACTCTTACAACCTTACAACTTGAGTTTTTAAAGCTCACTCAAAAACCAAATCCCAAGTGTTTCAATGGACAACACTTAAATCAATTCCTTTAGAAATAAATCTCACTTCCCTTCTAATTTATCCTAAGATTTAAGATAATGAAAAATTCCATTTCTAACACATAACCAACTCTCACAAGAGTGTACAAACAAAGAATTGTTTAAGAAAATTTGAGAGCTTAATTGAATGCTTAAGAAAGAATCAATGATAAACAAGTTTCTTAACTTCCATTCAACTCTAAAGGTGTTTATATAGACAAACACTTAAAAATATAGTTATTGGAGGTGCACATAATATGTCCAACGTCTATATTTTGAATTCAATATTTATAATTTTGAATTAATGAAGGTGATGCTGTCAGACAGCTATGTATGGATTGAAACCATAATTAGCTACTGAAGATATTCGATTTTGCCCACACTTTTTTCATAAAAGTTATAGATATTTGACTTATCTTTTCATATCATTTTTAATCACCTCAATTGGACTTCTGTAGCTTAAGATATGTCTAAAATACTAAGAGCTATGCAATCTAAAATACATACTACTATCAAACAGTTATGCACAAGTTGAACCCGTGATTTTATATTGAAGACATTTGAATTTGCCTAAACTTTCTTCATCAAAGTTGTAGATATTTCACTTAGCTTTCCATATCATTTTAAATTACCTCAATACATCCAACTAAACTTATATTTTGACAAATAAGCCCAATTTAGAAAGCTTAAGATGTCTACTTCAAATGTGAAGAAGATAATTTTCTCATTATAAAGCTCTAAGGATGTTAAAAGTCTCCTTGAATCTCAGAGGTTGAATCAGCCCAAGATAATCATAGTTCATTTTAACTTCCAATAGAGTCCTAACTTATACACACTTAGACAAACAAATTGAATGCTCAAAATTAAGTTTATTAAGATCAAAATTAAGATTGATTATTGCTAAGGTTAACAATCTCCCCCTTTTTTTATTTTGACAAACTTATTTTGAGTTTAATAAAAAATAATACAAACTAATGTGTGTGATAATATTTGTGATAATAATGATATCAAATGAAATAAAATATATTTCTTTATTTCTCTCCCTACAAATATGGATATGATAATAAATATAAATTTATAGATTATTCCCTTTGACAAAAAATAAAAATAAAAACAACATAAAATATAGTAAGAGGGATAAAAACATGGCATTTTTATAACAAATGTATTAAAAACATAAAATATGATAATATGATTATTTAAATAAATGTTAGGCAATGTGAGAAAATAATTTCAAATATATATGCATATAGTGCCACTAAAATGCATCATAAAAATAGCACATATAATAATAATGTTAGACGTGCTTAATTATCATATGATCATATGGAGCTTAACTAGCTAATCAATCATGTAACACTTAGCATATAAAAAAATAAACACAAATTATTCATAATATAGTTTCCTCTCTTTGTACATAGGCAAAAGGAAAAGAGAGAGATACAAGGGGAAATGAACCTAAAGGGATCAAAATTCTTATAGGAACAATGCAAAGATACACAAAATCTTTGTAAAAATATTTATGCCTTATCAAAGATCAAAACAATTTCTAAGAAAAAATTATATATGAATTATGCATGTATAAACACAATAATAAAATATTATACACATGTATAGTAACAAATAACAAACTCAAATATATTTCACCCCCTTTGTCAAAAATAAAAAGAAAAGAGAGAGGTATGAAAATAAAAATACACAAAATCTTTATAAAATCTATGTCATACATAAATAAAATAAGCAAAATAAGGTCTTTTGTCATATATGATGTATGATAAAATTAGCTATACTTACAATGTCAATATGCATGAAAAAAATTTAAACAAAATTTCTCCTCCTATATCAAACAAAAATATAATATATCACTAACATAAACTCATTTTTAAGGGATTTTTAAAATTAAAAAGAAATACATATATTAAAAAAATTAACTAGGTACACATGCAAACTCAAATTATTTCTCCTCATTTGACAAAATGCAAAAGGAAATTTAAAAAAATAAACCAAATATAAGCTGACGACGAAAAAAAAATTTAAGATCAAAATCAAAATATTTATCAATTAAAGTAATCAATAAGCACAACATGATTTCCAATGAAAACAATTCAACCATTAATTAAACATAAAATAAAGATAAACTAGAACCATCAATCATTCCAAATTCATGCTTAATGAAATTTTATCTCTCTTCATTAAGAGGTTTGGTGAAGATATCTACAAGTTGATTGTTTGTATCAATAAATTCAAGTGAGATATCACCAATTTGAACATGATCATACAAGAAAAGATGTCTAATGTCTATATGCTTAGTTTTATAATGCTGCATGGAATTTTTTGCTAAAGTTGATAGCACTTGTATTGTCATATTTGATTAGAATGTGATCAATTTTTACACCATAATCTAACAACTGTTATTTTTGCCATAAAACTTGTGAACAATAAAGACTTGTTGTAATATATTCAGCTTCAGCAGTTGACAAGGAAACTAAAACTTGTTTCTTGCTAAACCAAAAAACTAAACATTGTCCTAAAAATTGATAAGTTATGAAAGTGCTTTTTCTATCTAGTAAACTACTGGTAAAGTTCACATCAGAATAACTAATCAAGTCAAAGGATGAACTCCTAGGATACCAAAGTCCTAAATGTATTGTACTATAAAGATATTTAAAAATTCTTTTGATAGCATTCAAATGAGACTCTCTAGGACTAGATTGAAATCTAACACACAAGCGATTAGCAAACATAATATCGAGTCTACTAGTAGTTAAATAAAGAAGGGATCCGATCATACCTTTAAATAGATTTTCATCAACGGGTTTGCCATTCTCATTTTTATTAAGTTTGGTTGTGGTGCTAATTAGAGTTTTACTTATCTTAGCTCTATCCATGCTAAACTTCTTAAGAACGTCTCTTGCTGTAATATCCTGAGACTTTAAATAATTTTAAACTGCATCGGGATATGCAGTGTTAATAATTTTGATAAATATATTTGATTATTTAATTCGTTTGTTAATTATTAAGTTATTTTTAGTTATTTTAAATTTCTTACATAAAATTTTTCTGAGAATTTTATTTTTGAGAAAATTAAAACCTAAATAAATATTTATTATTTATGTTAGTTCGTTTTACGTAATTGCATGATTCCATGCATGATTTTAATTATCATATTAATATATATACATAAACATGCATATATATACATATTTAGCATTTTAGGGTTATTTTTAATTAAGTATTTATTATATAGTTTTATTAAATTAATATGTGTTATATATATATGTATATGTATATAGATATTGTTATTTTTAGACATGTGGTGTAGGAATTTTGTGAATATAATATTAATGTATTATAATATAAGTTAATAAATTTATATATATATATATATATATATATATATATAAGTTAAGAGAAATTACGTTTTATGCCATTCTTCTTCAACCTCTTGCCCGACGCATCCCCACCCCCATTTTCGTTGCTGCCAGCTCCTTCCCTCACTGTCGGTGTGCCGTCTGGTGTGCCACCATCCTCTCTAGCTTCCTCCGCCACCTGTTGTTTCCATTTCCGACGAGTTTTGACCGTTTTCAACCCGAGAAACCAAAATTTGAGCTTAATGCCGTTCAACCATTTTTTGGCCACCAAATTGGATGCCACTGGTCTCAATCTCTTCCTTGAGCTCCGGTGAGTGCATTTCTAAGCTTGGTTTCACATGTTTTGGTCTAGATTTACGTTGGTGATCAATTTTCATTTTCGGCCATTTTGAGTTCTTGATTTTTTTGAACTTTGATTCTAATGATTCAAGCTAAGTTCCTTCACAATGATTGTTATTAGTAGCTCAATCTACATCCTGTAATTTTTATGGAATTTTTGAAATTTATTTTGATTTTTGTGAATTCTTGATTATTTTATTAATATTTTTTAATTTTCATAAATTAATTAAATGAATTGTGAAATTGTGATTTATGGTGTTTATAAGGGATAAAATGAGTTTTATAATTTAATTTGTAATTTTTGTGATTTTTATATAATTATTATGAATTTATTTTGTTTAGGTGATTTTTGGAAAATTAGGTTAAATAAGTATTTTGTTAAAATCAATGGACTAATTGAGTATAATTATTGATTTTATTGAATTATATGTTGAGAAATTAATTTTTGAGCAATTGTGTAATTATAGTATATTATGTGAATTTATATATAACTAGGGGTATTTTGGTAATTTGATACTAAATTGGTTGAAAATTAAGTTAAATTGGTTTTAATAATTATTTGAGGTATAAAAATGATTTTTACAAATTATTTAGCAAGTTTAACTAATTAAAACTATTTTTCAAAAATTATTTTCAAATTATAAATAATATACTATTTTTTGTAAATAAATTAGTTTTTAATGATTTTTAATGTGTTTTAGGGCTAATTATGTAATTTGGATTTATAAAATGAATTTTGGCTAATATTTATGAATTTATCGTGAATTGTTAATTTTTAATAATATTTTATTAAATTAGGCTTTTATGTAATTATCGGTAAAATAATTATTTTTAGTGTTTTAAATATCTAATTTGCTATATTTTGATTTATAAAGGGTATTTTCGGTATTTTTGGAATTTAAATGTATTTTGTGCATATCTCGTGAATTATGAACCTCGGTCGGTAGAATCGTAGTTTGGGAGTCCGACCGAGGGGGGGGGGGGGGGTTGTGTGGCTGTATATACCTGAAGTGTGTTTTCTTGCAGGACTGACTCTACTTTCTGAGTAGAGAGATGTTTGTTTTACGGGGGAGGTTCTGCCGAATTTTTAGTAGAATTCTTGTAAAACGTGACATCCGGTCAAAATCCTATTCCTTATTTGTGTCTGGTGTTTTAGATCGAGTCTCTAAAATTTCGTTAGATTTATTCTAATTTCATGTTAATATTTTATTTGTTAGTTGCGCTGAGTCCGAGGCTTAGTGGACCAGGTCCGTCAAACCCATCTTGTGGAGCACATAACTGTGAGTTGTTATTTTATATATACATGTATTAGGATGGATGTTTTAGAAATGTATGTTTAAATGTTATAAAATATGCATAAATAATTTACTAATTGCATAGGTATATTTTAGGTATATTTTGGTATATTTTTGGTATATTTTAAATTAAATGCATGTTTTATTATTGAATTATACTTAAAATATTTTTAAGTATATGTACAGTTTATTTCTAGTTTATTTTATAATTAAATTAAATTTATTCGACATATATATACTAGAAATGTACTTGGTTTATTTTTGGTATATTTCTAGTATATATATGGTTTATATTGTTATTTTAATTAAAGTCATGCATCATTTATTTCATGAATTAATGGATTTATTTTGAATGAAGGATATCAATAGAACGTGCTACCTAGTGGGCAGCACTAGGACCGAGTACGTACCGGTATGAGGATAGAATTTAGGTTAAATTACTAACCTATTTATGGATATTGATCAGATTGATTTGTTTGATGTGAGATGTGATTTGAGAGTGTGATTGCTAGAGCTCGATTGACCAAGTGTCTTAGGGCCAATCACATTGACAGTCAGACTGCTGGAGCTCGGTTGACTTAGTGTCTCGGGGCCAATCTACTGTCCAAATGGAACAAGTGAATTTATTTCGAATAAGTGAGCCTGTATGGCTAGAGTGTTGTCTAACACTATTTAAGGTTGCGATCATCTAAGGTTCTATTTGATCCTTCATAAATGGTTATTATGTTCAGTATTATATAAAATGATTTTTGCTGCATCTGTGTGTATTTGCCTGTATATATATTTATTATATATATACTATTGAATGTGTGCATTTGTCATTTAGCTATGTATGTATATATATTATAACAATTCACTCAGTGAGGTATGACTCCCCACCGTTGATTATTTTTCAGGAGAGTCTTCGTCCTTAGACCTCGGTAGCAGACCCTTACGTCAGATTTCTTCTGCCCCGACTTTATTATGTAAACTGTTTACTTGAGTTTATTTTGTATTCTAGACACTGCAGTAGTTGTTTCAATGAGCTGTATGTTTTATATACGTATGAGATTTATATTTTAAAGATTTGAACCGAGAATTGTATTTAAAAGATTTTATATATATGAGATGAGTTATATTATTACTTACGAGATTTTAATTTCCGCTGTAAGATATTTTATTTATTTTATTATTATTGCATGCTTTTATTTCTTTTTAAGGCTTGCTACAGGTTCCAGATTCGAAAGAATTCTTATTCCCTAGCGCCGGTCATGGCCTCTGTTTTAGGTCGTGACACTTGCATACTTGGTTTGATTGATGAAAATCCCATTTTTACATTGCTTGATTTGTAGTACAAGAAAAAATTTGAGTTCACCCATCATACTCATCTCAAATTCCCTTTTGTAGTGTCACCTATGATGAGGTCCTGAGGGTGAGCTTTCTTGAATTGTCAATCCTTTGGAAGTTCATCCTTCAAGGTAGGTTAATATATCTCTTTATTTTCCTCCTTACTTCGACTTTCAAGTTCCAAAGGCTTACTAGCACTTTCTTCTTGTGTTTTCATAATCTCATTGTCACCTATAAGATCATCAACACTATAAACATCATTTCTAGGATCAAGTGTTGATTCATTTAAATACCACATGCATTGACTCTTCAAATACTAAAGTTCCATTATTTAAGACCTTAGATGCTTTACTAAAAATAGAATAGCCTAGGAAAATTCCTTCATCGACTTTAGAATCAAATTTCCTAAGATTTTCCTTGGTGTTCAATATAAAGCACTTGTATTTAAATACTCTTAGATATGAGATTTTAGGTTTTCTATTGTTCCATAGCTCATAAGATGTTTTATTTAAAATTGGTCTTTTGAAAACTCAGTTTGAAATATAACAAGATGTGTTAATAGCTTCCGCCCAAAAGTATAGAGGCAAATTATACTCATGAAGCATTGTACTAGCCATTTCCACAGGAGTTATATTTTTCCTTTCAACTACCCTATTTTGTTGAGGAGTTCTAGGAGATGAAAATGTATGAGAAATATCATTTTCATTACAATAGTTTTTGAAAATTTCATTTTCAAATTTGATTCCATGATCACTTTTAATAGATGAAATACAAAAACCTTTTTCTTTTTGAACTCTTTTAGCATAATTTTCAAAAGCTTTAAAAGCATCATTCTTATGAGCAAGTAAATCTAGAGTAATCATCAACCAATATATATGCATAGTGCATTCCACCGAGACTAGCAACTCTAGTTAGTCTAAATAAATCTATATTATAAGTTTAAGTGGCCTAGAGGTGGACACTACATTTTTTAGCTTAAATGAGGACTTGGATTATTTTCCCTTTTGACAAGCATTACAAGGTTTATCTTTAGTGAATTCAGGCTTAGGTAAACCAGTCACAAGTTCATGTTTGCAAAGATCATTCAAAAGCTCAAAATTTGCATGTCCTAACCTTCTATGCCATGTCCATATGTCATGGGAGAGAGACACTAAGAATTTTATGTTTTTGTTATCAATTTAAATCAATGACATAAACATTGTTTACTCTTTCACTACTAAAAATAACTTTGTTTTCATTAAGACTACTAACAAAGCAATATTTAGGATGGAAAGTTACTTTATTTCCCATGTCACATAATTGACTTATACTAAGCAAATTATGTTTAAGACCATCAATAAACAACACATGATGTATATATAAGGATTAAGGATTACCTATTTTTTCAATGCCAATAATTTTTCCTTTTGCATTATCTTCGAAAATAACGTGTCCTCCATCTTTAACATTAAGTTTGTTGAATTGCTCTTTGTCTCCTATCATATGCCTTAAACATCCACTATTGAGATACCACTTGCATTTTGTTCTTGTGGATTTCAAGCACATTTACACAAAACAATTTAAGTATTCTTTTGGACCTAAACATTTTTTGGTCTAGGTTGGTTAGTTTCAAGATAATCCCTAGGAAGTAAATTCATGTGTAGTCTTCTATAGAAGCACACATTGTTAGTATATCCTTTGATCATGCAATAAGAATATATAATATTTTTGAATTTATTCCTCCTAAGATGAAATACTTTCCTAGTGTGTGCAATATGCCTTTGGTATTGTGTATATCTCCTATTGTTTTGTGTCATTAAGTAGGACATACATTGGCAATGGTGATGTGTATTTTGATAATTTTATGCAACATGTTTATGTGCATTATATTGTGTAGCGTGCTTATTATAATTGTGTCTAATTTACATATAAGCATGCTTAGGTTGAGGTACTCTAGTTTGAGCCTTACCTCTTTATGTTAATGAACGATGAATCTTATGAGACTTTCCCTTGCTATTTAACATATGAGATTTTTTAGCTTTAAAAGATTGAGTCTCATTTGATTTAGAGGTTGAAGGAGTGGAATCATGTGAAGCTTTTACAAAATTAATACATGATGAAGATATTCCATTCTTATATCCAATTTCATGGGTATCTCTATGAAATTTTTGAGAGTCAAAAAGATTATTTAAAGTTTCTTTTCCTTTCTTAAATTTAGCAATGGAATTCTTTAATTCTAAGACTTCCTTAGAAAGCTTATGATTTTCATCATTTGCTTTCTTAAGTTAATCTTCTAAAGAATTAAAAGATTTTGCATCACTAACAAGTTTTTCATTTGATTCAACAAGTTTAGCAAAATTAATTTTTAAATTTTCTATTCCTCTATTTAAGCCACCTAACTTATGCTTATAATGTTTCTTCTTAGATAACAAACTTTTGCATTTAACAAGTAATTTTCTCACAATAGAGCTCTCCTCCTCCTCCTCATCATCATCATAATAATTATCATAATCATCAAAGGAAGAATAAGAAGTAGATGGTACCACATTTTCATTTTCAAGGGCCATGAAGCAAATATTGGCCACTTCTTGTTGTTCCTCTTCCTCTTTGGATTTGGAGAAATTATCCCAAGTAGCATTGAATGTCTTCTTATTTTTTGCTCCCTTGTTCTTGAATTTGAGTTTAGGGCACTCACTTCTAATATGTCTTGGTTTCTTGCATTCATAGCAAGTAACCTCCTTAGTTTTATTCTTCCTATCTCCTTCGAATGTCTTGTTGAAGTCTATTGTTCTTAAGAAGTTTTTCTTTATCAAAAACTTCTTAAAGTTCCTAGTGAGCATGGTAATGTCACCATCTTCATCACTAGAATCTTTGATGCTTTCCTCTTCACTATCTTCTTGAAGAGCTTTTAGAGTAATGCTCTTTTTCTTTTCTTCTTTCTCTTCTTATCCTTTACCTCTTTACTTGATAATGAGCTCATGTGTTAAGAGCTTACCAATGAGCACATTGGTTGATTGAAGTAACACAAGATTCCCAATCCTTCTTAGGTAGGATTCTTAGAATCTTGTTATTTACCTCTTCCTTGGAGAAATGTTTTCCATGTTTCTTGAGGGTTGTGAGGAGAGCATTGAGACAGTTTGTCATCTCCGTGATTGATTCATGAAGCTTCATTTTGAAGAGTTCATATTCATACATGTGAAGTTAAA
Organism: Mallotus nudiflorus; assembly: GCA_947683625.1. Taxonomy (NCBI): domain Eukaryota; kingdom Viridiplantae; phylum Streptophyta; class Magnoliopsida; order Malpighiales; family Euphorbiaceae; genus Mallotus; species Mallotus nudiflorus. The sequence goes on along the minus strand of CANTUR010000166.1, from coordinate 4,505,946 downwards.
CCTTCTTGCTTCTTCCTTGAATGTTACATTCATAGTAGTTTTCTATAGTCTCCCATATTTCTTTTGCCGACATATAATGTTGAAGCTTGCCTCCTTCTTCTCTTGTCATTGAAGAGACTAGAGTAATCATAGCTTTTTTATTTTTGTGATTTTCTTCATTTTGATTAATACTCCATTGGCTTCTTGCAAAAGTAGTTACCACATCATTAATAATAGTTGTAGGTGGTTTCAAACCTCTTAGGACAGTAGCCCAAAGTTTTATGGAATCATAATCAAGATATAATTCCATTTTGAATTTTCAAGGTGGATAGTCATTACCATTAAAGAATGGTCTAAGAGAAGAGATGTTTTGTGATTCACTCCCTATGATCTTATATTCTAGCAATGAAGTACCTAGAATTCAAGCTCTGATACCAATTAAAAAGAGTTCTAGAGGGGGGGGGGGGGGTTGAATAGGACTATCAAATAAAAATGAGAAATTAAAAGAATTTTTTGCAAGAATTGAATAGAAGTTGGGAAGGAGGAATGAAGAACAAAAAAATTTAAGGAGTTCAAATTCAACAACAATCCTACATCTCCACCTAACTTATCCCTAAGTTAGGATTTTTAATCACCCACAATCTTATTCATACGATTGAGATTACACAGGAGTTTTATGGCTCACTCTTACAACCTTACAAATTGAGTTTTCAAAGCTCACTTAAAAACCAAATCTCAAGTGTTTTAATGGACATCACTTAAACCAATTCCTTTAGAAATAAATCTCACTTTCCTTTTAATCTATCCCAAGATTTAAGATGAAGAGAGATTTTATTTCTAACACACAAATGCAAACAAAGAATTATTTAAGAGAATTTGAGAGGCTAATTGAATGCTTAAGAAAGAATGAATGATAAATAAGTTTCTTAACTTCCATTCAGCTCTAGACGTGTTTATATAGACAAACACTCTAAAATATAGTTATTGGAGGTGCAAATAATATATCCAGCATCTATATTTTGAATTCAATGTTTATAATTTTGAATTATTGAAGGTGATGCTGTCAAACAGCTATGCATGGATTAAAACTATAGTTGGCTACCAAGGATGTTTGATTTTGCCCACACTTTCTTCATAAAAGTTATAAATATTTGACTTAGCTTTCCATATGATTTTGAATCACCTCAATTAGACTTTTATAGCTTAAGATATATTTAAAATACTAAGAGTTGTGCAATCTCAAATGTAGACTACTGTCAGATAGCTGTGCACAAGTTGAACTCATGATTTTATATCGAAGACATTTGAATTTGCCCAAACTTTCTTCATTAAAGTTGTAGATATTTAACTTAGCTTTCCATATCATTTTGAATCATCTTAATTGGACATCCAAATAAACTCAATTTTTGACAAATAAACCCAATTTAGAAAGCTCAAGATGTCTACTTCAAATGTGAAGAAGATAATTTTCTCATTATAAAGCTCTAAGGATGTCAAAAGCCTCCTTGAATCTTAGAGGTTGAATCAGCCCAAGATAATCATAGTTCATTTTAACTTCCAATAGAGTCTTAACTTCTACACATTTAGACAAACAAATTAAATGCTCAAAATTAAGTTTGTTAAGATCATAATTAAAATTGATTATTGCTAAAGTCAACAAGTATGTTGTTTGGTTAATGCATGTATACTTAATACATAAAGCTTTTTAATTGAATGCTAAAAGTTTATTACTAATTAGCATATTTCTTCTTAGAAATATTAAGAATTTTAATTTGTCTACTTCTATATTGAGCGGGGTGTTACACAAGGTTAATCAAAATGTGCCATGTAGCCTTAAGGGCGCTAGGTAAGATCAATTAAAAAACTTATCGTATAGCCTTTAGGGCATCAAGTAGGATAAATCCAAATAAGTCATATAGCCTCTAAGGCATCATGCAAGATTAACCAAATGTCGTATAATCTCTGAGGCTTCAGACAAGTCAAGCAAAATGTGTCATATAGCCTCTGAGGCATTAAGCAAGATCAACCAAATGTCGTATAGCCTTTGGGGCATCAAATAAGTTAAGAAAAATGTCATATAGCCTTTGGGGCATCAGACAAGGTCAACTATAAAGTGTTATAAGTCTATAGTCTCACAAGTGTTAGGTAAGATTAATTAGAATGTGACATATAGCCTCTGGGTCATCAAGAAAATCATTATAGCAAAAATTCATCCTATGCACTGGAGTTAGCTCACTCTTTAAAAAACATATTAAAAAAATTTTAAAATTGGTGTATGCATGATCATGATCTTTGAAAGCTTTTGGAAGTGATTTAACAACACAAGCTTATATGGTGTATGCAATATTTATGGAAAAAATGCATTATTTTAATGCACACATTTATGAGATGTGTAAATACTTTTTATAAAAAATTTCATATATGCATGAGTCAATAGCCAATAAAATAAGCAATGCATTAACTAGTCAACTGCCTTTTCTGTTAAGAGCTAATCTTCAGTAATTAGCCCTCATTCTATTAAAGAATCTGAGTTCAAAAGCTAAGTCTGTCAGAGACTATCATTGAGACCAATATCCAAATGGAACAAAAATTAGGACCCCCTCATTATCAAATTAGGATGATGACAACAATAATTACCCCTTGCTTAGTCGCTTACTAAGAATGCTTCATCGTCATAAGATGGTTATGCATGACCCTTAGTGTATAATAGATACTTTGTTTGCCCCTTAGTTTAAGAATTTGTTGAATGACTCTGTCACTCATGAGGGTCGGCGTATCATATGATCTTAAAAATTGCCTTTCAGTTGAGGAATTGATAAACTCTCTCACTCTTGCACCACAAAATAAAATCTCATGATTTCTCAAACTACTCTTCTTAGAATGAAAGTGCAACTAATTTTATTTTATATTCCCTCTTTTGCCTAGGTTTCCCCCTTTTGGGAGTTTTTAAACCTAGTTGGGTCTTTCATTTTTTTCTTTTTATTTATTTTCCCTCTTTTGCCTAGGTCGGTTCTTTTTTTAGGAGTTTTCAACCTAGATGGGTGGTTGCAAGTTCATGATGATGATTGACCCTATTTTATTATGCTCAATATTCATTTTGCCACTTTAGCTATTGATTAATCAATGCTCCTACTATTAATTGTCAAACATTGATGTCATTTACACTATTGATTGCTGCCAAGCTTGTAAAAAATCCATGTTTGACACTTCACGTGCTAACATTATATTGGTCATGACTATCTTACATGATTACTCCTTTGTTATAATTAGGCATGCTATATTATGCTTATTATTTATAAGTCCTTTGTGGATTTTTTTACTAACTATTTTTCAGCTTATAATTGGTAGGAATTTCATTTAAGAATGAATCGTGACGACTTTGGAAGGGTTACATAGGATTGACTTTTTAATGCTGGTGGCACAAACAAAAAATTTTTCTTTTTCTTTCTTCATTTTTTTCTTTTTTTTTTTCTCTTTCTTAGTGAATATGGTGAATTCATTTCAGGAAAAGCTAAGATTTGAAAGTGCCTAAAGGGAAATTAAAAGTCAATTATGACATTTAGTCCTCTTGATGTGGTTTTTCGTTTTCTTTTTTCTTTTGAATCTCTCTCTCATTTAAGCATAAGGTTGCATGCATAATCATAACAAGTTTATAGTTATGTAAATTAGGCAATCAAATGTTTATTAGCATTAAAGAAAAAATGTTGCATCAAAACATTATTCTAAATTATTACAATCTTAGAGGATAATAATCATTCAAAGACGTAATCATTTATGAGTGTTCAAATTCAAGTCAGCTTCAATTTGTACTCCAAAATGATACGACTCTTTGAAGTCCCTTATGCCTATGTCCTTTAACTTATTGGCTGGAGGTGGAATGCATGCTTCTATGGCTATAATCAGCTTGTCTGATTCTGCAAGTCTATACTTCATTTGAGCCAACTTTCCTCTCTATTTATTCAAAAAGCTCACGAAGGACTCATTAGATATTTGTTTTATATTCTGTAGCTCATGAAGGGAGACTTCAAATTGAGATTTAACTATACTACTTGATAAAGGATGAACACAGCTCTCTCTAGTCTTGCTAAACATATGCTTTTTGAGTGTAGTATCATTTGACAATAGCTCCTTCTAAAGATAAAGGAAATTTTTTGACAATCTAAGCTTTAAACAATCCAGTGGTCTTTATATAGGTGACGTACTACTTCAGGTGCATATGAGGATCATTAGTGCTAGAGTATTTCTCCATATTTAGGAATTTGTATTTTGAGGGCAACAGTTTTTTTCCTCCAAATCCAAGTCTAGATTAGCAAATTCAGGATTGAGCTCGTGCTTTTTCATCACAGTTTATAGTTGATCCATTTGCTTTTTTATGTTTTCCATCCATTCTGACTCAATAAGATCTATAGGTACCTTTAATTTTTCTTTCAATGGCTCACTAAGAATAGTTCTAGTTTCAGAGTCTTCTTCATTAAAAGACATATTCCATACTATTTTAGTAACCATGTCTCTAATCATTTGTCACGTGTCATCCATGATTTCTTTCAAAATTTCTTGCTTGAAAGATTCAGTATCAAAATTAGAGGGTTATGACATTTTGCTCCCTTATAAAGTGGTCTCAATTATTTGATTAGATCATTGACATTGGAGGGCCAAATTTGCCTTTGATATGCTTCTAAATAAGAAAAGGCTTACGGCTAGGAAAAATGCATTTTTAAAAATGAATGTCGTGTATGCATGAAATGTAGGCTATTTACAATTATTTATAAATAAAAGAAACATAAATAAGTCACAAAGCAAGGCCTTCCAACTTTATTCCTCCTGCACAAATGTTCAATAACGAGAGTCTTGCCCTAAGATTTTTTGTCTGGGTTTTAATTACCAATAGGGGATAACAAAACCGACGTATAAAAATAACTGTCAAGATGATTCAAACAAGTAGCAATTCCTCTAACTAGAAATAGGGTCCATCATAACGAGCTGTAATGGGCATAAAAGTCCCAATTTGATTTAAGCCCTTTTTTATGGGCCTAAGCTTTATAAGGAGGACTTTTATATGGCATTAACACACATGCATTTTGGAAAAAACCTAAGGGAAGCTACTAAGTCACTACATGAGCTAAGTCTTGGGTGAAAAAGCTTTAACTCCCACAACTATATACCTCTATTATATCTTCCCACTTAAGGTCATGCGACTTAGGATTAATACATGCCATGAGTGATAATAGCCATGTACCCCACCACCAATTTTGAGTAAAACAAGGTAGTAGAGCAACAACTATTGCCAGGTTATTCGAGACTACATGTATTATATATGAAAAGTCTTATGAATGCAAAATAAATAACAAAATAATTAAAAATGATAAAACACAAAACATTAGAATCAGTTTCTCTATCCTCAGTAGAGTCGCCACTATAGGTGGTGGGGTTCAACGTGAGCCTAGGTGTTTGGCAACCACGATACTATGAGGACTCAAAGCCTACTAGAAAATACAATAAGAGCTTATAGCCTAAGTCGGAGATGGAAGTTACCACCCAGATAAGACCTGGGATGCACTTTTACAATAATTAGATCCCACGGAGGGCCCCCAGTAGCTGTCCTCATAAATTAGGTTCGGAAACTAGATATAAGCTTTTGAATGCCCACATAACCTTGCAGTTGGCCTCCGTTTATGTTTTGTATTTTATTACTTTTAATTATTAAATTATTTTCTTATTTACTTGCAAATTGTAGTTGCCACCACACAATTCTCAAATTTTACAATTTAGCCCATGTGATTAATTAATTCCAATTGCATGCAATTTGGTCCATCATCTATCATAATACTATCAAAGTAAAAAATAAACAATTAAATAAAAATCAAATTTAAAGTAAATAAAAGTATGGGAGGAGATGAAAATTATTACAACCTTTAGTATGAAACAAAAATAAAATAAATAAATAAATAAAAATAAACTAAAATATGCACATGAAGAAAAAGGGGGAGGAGAAAAGATTACATCCTTTTTCACATGCCAGAATAATGGAAAATAAAAATAATAAACTTTGCACTAAGGTCTATTATGAAGTAAATCATTCCTGCAAATTTAATTAATTAATCTCCACACAAAATAAAGAGCCTATAAGAAAGATTATAAAGTTAAATTCTTAAAAATAAAATCAAATACAAAAAATAATCACACTTAAGTTAATTATATGAATTATAATTGATAACCAAAGTAATTATAATTAATAAGAAAAATGAACAAAAAGAAATAAATAATTCCCAAAATAACATGTAAATAAAGCAACTGCACATAAACGACCAAGATTCTATTTAATAGAAAGCATACAAAGAAGATAAAAAATATCTATAAGATGGCAAAAAACATACAATACTCTAAAAAGCAATAAATTAAATAAATTTTAAACATATCAAATAAATACGAATAAATACAAATAAACCAAAACGGCAAGAAAAACTTGATTTAAACAAAAAAGAAATACTAAAACAAACAGAAAATTAAAGTAAAAAATTTGTTTTTAAACAAATATAGTGGCGTCTTAATGCAATAGGGTGACATCTTATCATATAAGTGTCACCTTATGGCCTGACATACTTTTCTAAAAAACCTTACTTTCAAGAATATATAAATAAAAATTTTGGATAACAACATAGTTTTAAACTCAAATAACCATAAAACAACAAATTTAAATCAAGACATGTTTGCAACACATAATTCCAACAAAAATAAGAATGCCTTGAAAAATAGAATGATAGAGATTACTGTTTAAACACTGCTTGGCTCCCTATCTTAGCCCTCAGAAGTTTTAGAATGATTATAACAATGAGCTTCAGGTAATGCAAAGCCAACCTCTTCCTTCTCAAGCCAAAGCCTTTACTGTCTTCCTTCTCCTTATTATTCTTCTTTTTTTGTTACTCTTAGCAGCCTTTTCTTCCTCTTTCTCAACTCTTTATGTAATTTTTACGTTATTTTCTTTTTCTATTTTTTTTACATTCTTTTATGTTTTTTCGTTGTTGCCTAGGAGCCTCCCCCATTCTTTTTCATTCTCTTTCTTTTTGTTCTCCACCTTTGCAAACTACCTCCCACCATCTCTCCTCACTTTCTCTACATCTAGGTGATTTATAATGTCTTTTCGTGTGAAATCATAGAGAAAATTATGTCAAAATTTAGTTTTCTCCGTTATATAAAAAATAGCTCACCACCATAGTACTAAAGCTACCTGCCTTAGTGATCCATCAAAAGACTTTCTTGGGCCATTGGCCCATTAAAGGAAGAAGAGACTTTTTATGCATGGATTTTCATCGTTAGGTTTTGCTTATGGACCGACCAAACCTAAATGTGAACAATATTTATAAATAACTATTAAAAGCATTCCATTTGGATGAATATGTAAAAAATAAAAAGTATAGATGCAATTTGTAAAGGTAATAAAATGTAAGTGTAGACACCCGATCCGATCGGCCTATGATTCAGGGACGGACTACGAGTGCTTAGTTTGATCAACCCACACCAAAGCTCAATGATAAGAATGCAAAGCTTGAGTACATGTATAAAGCCCAAATCTTTGATTGTAAATGGACTCGAGAGCCTGAAATCATCCAAACCTTGCCTAAATTTCCTAAATAGGCCTAAGTCTGCCTTAGTCCACTTGGCTTAATGTAAAGCAAGGCCAAAGAGGCATCGCCTCTGTGTAAAGAGGCAATCGCCTTTAAGGAAATAACTACAGAGGCAATCCACTCATCGTAGTGGTGCCACCTTTATGGCAGACCACTTGCAACTGCAGCCATAGTGGTCAAGTGGGGTGGGTCCCACACCCTCAAGATCTAATTTTTGCTTGAGGAAGAGTTTTTAGGGGAGGAAAAAGGCTATAGAGGCTCATGATGGTCTAGGAACCTAGGGGCAAGGGTGAGGTTTGAGATAAAATGGAAAAGAGAGAGAAGAAGAAAGGTTACCAACATTGGGGAGAACTAACATTAGGAAACTCTAGTAAAAAAAAAGGGAAAAACTAGGAAAAAGGGGGAGAGGCTCTGAAACTAGGTGGGGGCATTCTTGAGAAGAAGAGGAGAAGTTCAAGCTCAAGAGTCCATTTTCCTTGAGAAGAAGGAGGTGAAAGAAGTTTTTCCTCAAGTGTAGCTCACATCCAAGTAGAGTTCAACATCCAAAGCAACCTCTAAGGGCCAACTACTTTGATAAAAGCTCATACATAAGTAAATCCTATTTATATCCTTAGTATTTTGATGTTAGACTTGTATATGACTTAGTTTGTTTGTTTATTTAGTGTATATTTTAAGTTTATGCTACTTATTATTCCACGTCATTAATATGATCTACTAGAGTGTTGAATGTAGTTGTAAAATAGCAAGTTTCTTATTATTTCCTCGCATGTTATTTGCTTATAATATAAGTTTAACCATTTTAAGAGTTGGGCTACCTATTGATAAGGCGACGCCTCTATGAAGGGGCATCGCCTCTTTACCAAGAGGTGATCACCACTCAACCAAGGTGATCCATGCCTTTGTCTTAAGATTTTTATAATATTTATGCATGATTTTGATTTCCAAACATGTTAGGGTTCTTATACTTTTTTTATTTGCATATGACTATTTATTCCATTCTTTCCAAGTTAATATATTAAGTTCTTAACCTCCATTTGCATGATCTTGTTTTGTAAATTGGTTTGAATGCTTTCTTTTGAGAGATTTTATGTATTTTAGGACTAATATTTTGGTGTTTGTAGGATCCTTAAGACTGATCTCCTTGAATCGTTAAGGGCTTATCCCTTAACTAGTTCTTGAGAGGTTTTTATGAGTTTAAGAACTAGTTTAGTCTTGGTATTTTTTAATACATTTTTGGTTTATTATACTTATATTTATGTAAAAATTATTGTAATCCTTAATCCCTTCCCCTTTCAAATTCTAATGTATTGTTTTGATTTATTATTTTGATGAATTTCAATACTTTAAGGCATGAAATTGAGCTAATGTGCAAACTTGGACTTAAGTGTAAAATTGAACAATTGATTGAAGGCAATTCCAAATTGCGTGTAAATAAAGGAACAACCAAATAATTAAAGGTAATAAAATATAAAACACAAGTGGAGGCCGATCATAAGGTTGGGTGGGCATTCAAAAGCCCATACACAGTTTTTGAATCCATTTTTTAATGACAGCTTCTAGGAACCTTCGTGAGATCCAGTTGTTGTACAGTGTATCCCGACTTTTATCTGGGTGGCAACTCCATCTCCATTTAGGCTTCGAAGACCTAACATGTATTTCCTAGTGGGCCTTAAGCCCACATAATGTCGTAGTCGCCAATACTTAGGCACGCGCTAAACCCCGTCGCCTATAGTGGCGACTCCACTAGGGATAAAGAAGTTGATTCTCGTGTTTTGTAATTTATGATCTTTAATTATTCATTTATTCCTTTTGCATTCACTACACTTTTTGCACACAATGAGCACTTCAAGTTCCTAACCAACCTGATGATAGTCATTATTTTACTGCCTACATTTCACTCAAACTTAGTGTTAGAGTATTTGAATATTATCACTCATGACATATACTAATCCACGTTCTTTCACATTTAAGTAGGGAGATGTATATGGACGTATATTATATTGGGAGCTGGAGCCTAATACCCAAGATTCAAGCTTATATAATGACCTAGCAATTTCCCTTAGGAATCCTCCCAAATGAGTGTGTATTTTGCCATATAATGAATCTTTGAAATAAATCCTAAGCCCATTAATAAATAACCTAAGGCAAAATGGGCCCTCATGCCCAATCCAGGCCCATTATAAACAAATTATGTCAAGATGGGCCTTTCATGCCTATTCATAACCCATTTCAAATGGGCCTTGGCAAAGTAAGCTTATGATGCTAAGAACTTTAGCCCATTAAAGATGGACTTGGACTTTATTTAAAGGACCCACTACTTGTTTGAATCATCATAAGAGTTATCTTACATACGTCAATTTTATTAAATATTTATTATCTATAGTCTTGCAGTTATAAATCCTCCGAGCTCATTTGCTTGGATTTGCTCTACCTCTAGTCGATTAATCAAACATCCAAAAATATAAATGGTAAGGAACTCTAATCTTGAGGCTCTTAAAGCATAGTTAAAAGAGGATTTGTTTGTCGAAACCCAATATATAATGAGGGAAATAATGGGGGAGATAACTAAGCTCATTAGAGAAAATCAGTCGACATCGCCACCCAATGCACAACTAGCCAATCTAATTGACCTTGAGGATGAAATCCCAGTAAGAGAAAGGGAAGAGGATGATGTGATGGTATTGGCTAACCTATTAAATCAAGGGGTGCGAATTCAGTTGAGGACGTGGAACAAACTAAGTGGGCTAAGAACATGACCAAGGCAATGAGTCAAATGTAGATGATGATGAAGGAGAAAGGCTTGGATGCCCCTTTGGACTACACTGATTTAAGCCTAGATAAGGAAAATGATCAACTACCATGAAAGTTCAAATTCCCCTATATGAAGAAGTTTTCAAGGATTGAGGATCCCCATCTGCATCTGAAATAGTATGTGACCTATATGAAGGCCACCGAGTTGACTATGGCCCAGATAGTCAAATAGTTCCCTATGTCATTGGAGGGTGCACCAATCTACTGGTATTATACCTTAGAACCACACATTCAATCTAATTAGAAGGAGTTATGTGCGGCTTTTATTAAGCAATATGGCCTCAAGATGCAACTGTACATTATGTGACCCTTACCCCAGAGATCAGCTATACCAAATGCTGACCCTAAATTTTATTGGAAATTCCACTAAAAAATTAGCCATCACACTGATGAGTGCATATGATTAAAAAATGAGATCCAAGACCTGATTGATATAAAAAAATCACTGATCCTGATAGTTGAAAACCAAATACTCAAAATAACCCTCTGCCTAATTATCACAATGTACTACCATTAAACCCAACTATCCTCATGATCAATATGGGATTGATAGAAGAGAAAGTCCTAAACTCTTTCATCGATGTCTGGGATTGATAGAAGAGAAAGTCCTAAACACTTTCATCGAGGCCAACCCCAAGTCACCAAAATCTGAATCCAATGACCTGAACTAAAATGAACAACTTATATAACTTACTATGAACATAGTGGACATCTGGAGTTCTGATGACGAAGATGGGAGTCCAATTGATTTATGGAATAATGAGGAGAAGAAGAGGAACCAATCAATTGAGAAAGTTGAAGGAAAAGGGAAAGAGATTGAGACTGCAAAACCTGGATCATTAAAGGAAGGGGATCTAGAAAAAGAAGAGAGAGTGGAAGAAGTAAAGAAAGAGGAGGTTATTGCTAGTATCTAGGAATTATTAATGCATTCAAAAGATCATCGAGAGGCACCAGTCTTAGTTTGGATCAGAAAAGGATTTCCACCAACTGTACTGCTAAACAAATGGTGAGCTCGCTAATGGAAACCCCTTAAGGAGCCATTGTATTCTTTGATGATGATCTGCCCTTAGAAGGAAGGGATCATCATAAGGCTTTATTCATCAAGGTTAAGGTAAAAGGCAAAATGACTTATTGTGTAATGGTAGACAATGACTCCGCTATCAATATGTGCCCACTAAAGATTCTACTGAAGTTAAGATTGAGTGTAATAGACTTGAATCTCTCTGAGGTAATCATCAAGGCCTATGATGACACAAAAAGGCCAATTGAAAGGACATTTAGAGCATTAGTCAAAACTGGGTCTATTGAGACTTGGGTCAATCTGCATGTGATCGACACCCCTGTGACTTTTGAAATCTTGTTAAGATGGCCATGGTTCCATTCTCTAGGTGGTGTACCATTCACAATCCATTAGAAAATCAAGTTCCCATATAAAGGTAAGCTTGTTACTATTTTGGCAGAAATTGAAGCTGCATTGAAACTAGCCCCCAAAGAAATCCCTATCAGCCTAAGTTTTGAGGTCTGCATGATCTACAAAGATGAGATGGATAAGAAGGTCCTAAGCATAATGCAAAATATGAAATTCATGCTTGGTATGGGATTAGGAAAGGACCAGTGTGGACTGTCAGGCTTTTTGGAGTGCAAAGTGCCAATTTAAAGTATGAAGGAGAAGATGATTCTAAGGGAGAATTAGATATTTGGGAACAACTTAATAGTTTATAAAAGGAAGCTACAGTGGAGAAGAAAGATCTATGGAAGACTTTTATGAGAAAGGGCACCAGCTATCTGTACACTAGAACTCCTGAACCTCTGCTGATGGCTAGAGAAGTAATTTTGAGTTTTGAAATCTTCTTTAAGTTTATGAATAGAGTAGAGAAAGCTGCTACTGACAAAAATCCTATGGAAGAGCTTATACTGACTGAGGAAGAGGGACCTAAAAGAACATTGCTACTCCGGAGACAAAGGATATTGTTGATCAAGATGAGGCATTGGATCTCGAAACCTACATCCTTAACTCCATTATGGACTTATTTTATGATGATGATTTTGATGTTTCTCTTTCTTCTTTGTTTGAGACTGATGACCTTTTCTTTACCAAAGTGAATGCAATAAAGTCTAAATTCTTTTATTTGTGCGATGTGTTTCCTAATGGTTATTCTATTTGTGATGATTATTTCATGCATATATTTGACATTAATTCCACGTAAACTGAATGATTTAATTTAGGCACAGATGACAATCCTAAGAATATACTACTTGCTTCTAATTTAACTTATGAGGAGAGAGAAAAAATGAAAAAGATATTGACAAAAACACATAAAGTATTTGTCATGACCCAAAACAGTGGCCATGACCGGCACTAGGGAACGAGAATTCTTTCGAATCTGGAACCCGTAGTAAGCCTAAAAATAAATAAAAACATGCAATACTCATAATAATATAAATAAAATATTTTGCAATAGAAATAAAATCACAAATAAGATAAGTAAATATACATCAATGGATTTAAATCCTCATCCCATATATATAAATATTCCTTTAATACAAATCCAGTTCAAATATTTGAAATACATAACTCACACAAATATAATACATAAACTCCACAACTATATACAACTACTGCAGTGTCTAGATTATAAAATAAAGCTCAGATAAGCAGTTTACATAGTGAAGCCGGGGCGGAAGAAATCCGGCATATGGGTCTGCTTCTGAGGTCTGAAGACGATGACTCTCCTGAAAAATAGTCAACGAAGGGGAGTCAGACCTCACTGAGTGAATTGTTATAATATATATACATGCATACTAAATGACAATGCACACAGTCAATAGTATATATAATAAATATGTATACAATCAAATACACACAGATGCAGCAAAATTATTTTTATATATTTACTAAAAATCACCGTTTATGAAGGATCAAATAGAATCCTAGCAAATCGCAACCTCAAACAGTGTTAGACAACACTCTAGCCATACAGGCTCACTTATTCCAAATAAATTCACTTGTTCCATTTGGACAGTAGACTGGCCCCGAGACACTAAGTCAACCGAGCTCCAGCAGTCTGACTATCAGTGTGATTGGCCCTGAGACACTTGGTCAATCAAGCTCCAGCAATCACACTCCCAAATCACATCTCACATCGAATCAAATCAATCCAATCAATATCCACAAATAGGTTAGTAATATAACCTAAATGCTATCAGCGTACTGGTACGTACTCGGTCCTAGTGCTGCCCACTAGGTAGCACGTTCTATTGATATCCTTCATTAATATATAAAACATACATTCATAAATAAATGATGCACAAATTTCAATAAAATAGCAACATAAACCATATATATACTAGAAATATACCAAAAATAAACCAGGTATATTTCGAGTATATATACGTCAAATAAATCCAATATATTTGCAAAATAAACTAGAAATATATTTAAAAACATTTTAAGTGTAAATGTTTAATAAAACATGCATATAATTTAAAATATATCAAAATATACCAAAAATAAACCCAAGTACTAATTAAATCATTTATGCATATTTTATCAAAATAAACCATATATTTCTAAAACATGCACCCTAAACATATATATATATAATAACAACTCACTGTTTATTGCGCTCCACGAGACTAGTCCGACGGGCCTGGTCCACTAAACCTCGGTCTCGGCGCAACTAAACAAACAAGTGACAACAGAAGATCAGAATAAATCTAACAGAAGTTCTAAAAGCTTGATTTAGAATACTAGACACATAATTAAAATCAGAATTCGACCGGACATCACGTTTTACGAGAATTCTATCGAAAATTCAGGAGAACCTCCCCTATAAAATGGACATCTCTCTACTTAAAAAGTAGAGCTGGTCCTGCAAAGAAACACACTTGGAGAATAAACACAGTATTCACAACCACAATCCCTCAGTCGAACTCCAAACTACAATTCACCGATTGAGGTTCACAATTCACAGAACAATTACAAAAATATCGAAAATGCCCTTTAATAGTAAAAATACATTTTATAAATCCAAATTACATAATTAACTCTAAAATATGTTAAAACCGATAAAAACTCATTTATTTAGAAAAATCGTATATTATATATATAATTTGAAAATAATTTATGAAAAATAGTTTTAATTAGTTAAAAATACTAAATAATTTGTAGAAATCATTTTTATACCTTAAATAACTAGTAAAAACAATTTAATTACATTTTGAACCAATTTAGTATCAAATTACCAAAATACCCCTATATATATAAATTTACTAAAATTAATCAAAAATTCACCAAAAATAATATAATTACTCAAAATTAATTTCCTCAACATATAATTCAATAATATCAATAAATATACTCAATTAACTAATTAATTTCAATTAAACACATAATTAACCTAATTTTCCAAAATTACATAAACTTAAATAAATTCAAAATAAATATATAAAATTCACAAAAATTACAAATAAATTCCTAAAATCCATTTCAATACCTATAATCACCATAAAACACAATTTCATAATTTAATTAATTAATTTTCAAAAATTAGAAAATATTAATAAAATAATCAAAATTCACAAAAATCAAAATAAATTCCAAAAATTTCCAAAAAATTCACAGAGCAAGATTAAGCTACAAGAATCAATGTTTGTGAAGGGATTTTCCTTGAATCAATCAAATTGAAGCTCAAAAAATTCAAGAACCCTAAATGGCCGAAATTGGAAAATCAAAACCTAGGGAAATCTAGACCATTTTAAGTGAACCAAAGCTTGGAATCACACTCACCGGAGCTTAAGGAGAAGATAGAGACCAGGAGCGTCGAGTTTGGTGGCTGGAATCATGTCGATCGAAGCTTGATTGAGTTTCAGTTTCTTTTGGCTTTTCGGCCAAAACACACCGGAATAGGGAGCTTCAGGCATCGGGAATGGCTGTGGATGATGGTGGCACGCCAGGAGGCACACCGATGGGAAGAAAACCAGCTTGGAACGACCAAAAATGGTGGAAAATGGCATCGGGCGTTTTGGAAGGGAAGGATGGCAAAACTGTAATTTTGGCAAACTTTTTTATTTTAATAAATAATAATGTATATATGTATATATATATATCCAAACCATATATTATAATAATATAAAATCTCACACACATTTAATACTCACCACACATATATTTTAATATATTTTAATAATTTATACACTTATAATTAATTAATTAATATTAAAACTAAATAACAAAAATTAAGTTAATTAATTAAACCCTAATTTATTTTAAATAAATACACATATATACATTTTATTTAGCACTTAAAAATTATATATGAGTTCAAGCAAATTCGTAAAACTAGTCAAAATAATTAATATTAAATTATTTACGTGTCAATTTTCCCGAAAATATAATTCCTGGGAAAATTTTACGTAAAGTACTTAAAATAATATAAAATAATTAAAATTAACTTTAAACAAATAACAAACTCATAAAATATCATAAATATATACAAAAATTATTAACACTACATATCCCGATGCAGTTTAAAATTATTTAAAACTCGGGATATTACAGTATTTGCTTAGGGTTACGAGGATATGCCTGGTATCGATAGGGAGATCGTAGAACACAGAATCCCCATATACCCTTATATATCACTATTTAAGTAGAAACAGAGAAGGCTAAGGCCAGAATGGGCTCTTTTGATTAAGGAAGAAGTCGAGAAACAGCTAAAGGCAAAATTTATAGAAGTAGTAAAGGACACGCAATGGTTGGCAAACATTGTACCTATACCGAAGAAGGATGGAAGGGTCAGAATGTGCGTGGATTATAGAGACTTGAACAAGGCTTGCCCGAAGGATGACTTTCCACTGCTACATATTGACACCCTGGTCGATAGCACAACTTCTAGTGTAATGTATTCTTTTATGGATGGATTCTCAAGATATAATCAAATCATAATGGCAGTAATTAATAACCTAAAGACATCCTTCACCACAGAATGGGGTATTTACTATTACACGATCATGCCATTTGGGCTTAAGAATATAGGAGCTACTTATAGAGGATGGCCACCACTCTGTTGCATGACATGATTCATAGGGAGATAGAGTTGTATGTCGATGACATGATTATAAAGTTTGCAACCAAAGAGGAACATTTTGAGGCATTGGACAAGTTCCTTATAAGGGTAAAGAAATACAATTTAAGGCTAAACTAAAAGAAGTGTATTTTTGAGGTGACGTCTGGTAAATTGCTAAGACACATTGTCAACCAAAAAGGGATAGAAATGGACCCGGATAAAGTCAAAGCGATCAGGGAAATGCCTATAACAAAGAATAAGAAAGAAGTTAGAGGGTTTATCGGACGGTTATAGTACATCAGTAGATTCATAACTAAGTTGACTACAAACTGTGAACCAATTTTCAAGCTACCAAGAAAGAATTAGCTAGTGATATGGGATGATAAATGTCAACTAGCTTTTGAAGCTATCAAGAATTATCTAATGAATCCTCCAGTTCTACAACTGCTAAAATCAGGAAAGCCCTTGATCCTTTATCTGGCCATCTAGAAAGATGCAATAGGTGCAATATTGGCTTAAGAAAGCGAAGGGAAGATAGAGCACATTATGTACTATTTGAGTAAGAAGCTTCTGCAATATAAAACAAGTTATAGTCTTGTAGAGAAGACGTGTTTGGTCATGATTTGGGCAACGAAGAAGCTCCGACACTACTTCTAGTCTTACAGAGTATAAGTAGTCTTTAAACATAATCCCTTTAGATACCTCTAGCAGACCCCATCCCTTACAGGAAAGTTAGCTAGATGGCTAGTTTTGCTTATAAAATTTGACATAGATTATGTAGCAAAGAAAGTAGTAAAAGGAAGAGTAGTAGCAAACTTTTTAGGAGTGGGAATTGGAGTTTACTAATGAACATTTAAGGGCAATAGATGTGCAAGGTTGGCGAATGTACTTTGATGGAGCCGTAAATAGCAAAGGAGTTGGTATCAGTGTAATCTCGATCACATGCGGAGGGAGAAATGATCCCACTAGCAAAAAGACTCGAATTTAAAGTGACGAATAACCAAGCTGAGTATGAAGCATGCATTTTTGGATTAGAGGCATTGCGCAGTATGGGGGTAGAGGATGTCATTATTTATGGAGGTTCTATATTAGTGGTGAGATAGGCTTCTAAAGAATGGGAGGTGAAAAAAGACAAACTACGATTGTATTGGGATTATTTGACTACTATTTTGCTATCCATTATTCAATGCAAATTCATCCACCTACTAAGAGAAGAGAATCAGATGGTAAATGCTATAGCTACATTAGCTTTTATATAGGAAGCAAACAACAGTTAAGCCTCTGGTTCTAGTCAAATCTCGAACTCCTTACCATGAAGACATGAGGGTAATCGCCAGTTGATATTGTCATTGAGAAGCCTTGGTTTTATGAATTGCAAAAGAATTTAGAAATGGAACAGTTTCCAAAGGATGTCAAAAAGAAAAAGAGGATGTCTTTGCGAATGCTATCTCGATAATTTATAAGTTACTATGGCATGCTATATAAAAGAATGTCTGCTAGGGTTCATTTGAGATGTATTGACAAAGATTAAGCTCTGAGGTTGATAGAAGTAGTGCATGAAGGAGTCTTTTGGCCACATATGAATGGAACAATCTCAGCAAAGAAAATAGCTCGTCAGGGTTACTTTTAGTTGACTATGGAGACAAATTGTGTCAAGTTTGTGAAGAAGTGCCATAACTATCAAACTTATGGAGACGTCAATCTTCTACCTTCTGTGGAACTTCAAAGAATGACTTCTCTATGACCCTTTGCCGTTTGGGGAATCAATATTATAGGAGAGATAAGGCTAAGAGCATCAAATGGTCATCGATACATTGTGGTGGCAATTGATTATTTCTCGAAATGGGTCGAAGCTGAGTCGTATACCACTACTGGCTCAAAACAAATGGCAAGGTTCATTGAAAAGAATATAAGTTATAGATATGGGTTGCTCCATCACATCGTCACTGACAATGGTGTTCATTTTCGGGCAGAGATGGCAGCCCTATTAAAAGAATACAAGATCAAACATCATCGATCATCCCCATATAGGCCACAAGCGAATGGGGCAGTGGAGCTTGCAAATAAAAATATGAAGAGTATCTTAGCTAAGATGTTAAAGAATTATCAAGATTGGGCCAATTATCTGTAATTCACATTATGGGGGTGTAGGATTACTGCAAGGATGTCAATTGGTGTCACTCCATACTCCTTAGTATATAGATGTGAGGTAGTATTGCCAATAGAAGTGGAGATTCTATCATTAAGGGTTTTTTTGGAATCCAAAATCCTAGAATATTAGTAGGTAGAGATCCGATTAACGCAGCTAACACTGCTCAATGAGAAAAGACTAAAAGCGATGTATCACTCCCAGTTGTATCAAAAAAGGATGGCTCGGGCTTATAATAAGTGTTAGTATAAGGTATGCCCTAGTGGCATTCTTATAATTATCTATACATTATATATAATCCCTATGGCAATAAAATATTTTTATAAATAAATATGTTATTTTTTTGAGTATTTTTCCTTTAGTATTATATTGAATAAATTTATTATCAAAGAGTTGATAATCTGAGTTACAAATTTATTCAGTACATTTACTATAAATTGTTCGTATTTAATTAATTAATATTTGGATAATATTAATTAAACTATCACCTCTATTTATTTTCCTTAATTAGTGTGAGAAACTAATAGTGAGAGGTAGTGAATCTCATGCTACTTGATATGAGTGATCAGAATAGACATGTGGATACTCATTGGATGGGTTAATCGAACAGTGACATTAGAATTATGATTGCAAGGATATTCATATACAATCAACAATCACAATCTAGATTATAATGGTGCATGTAGTCCTTAGACTTAAGGTGACATAGTCATCCACATTTAGGTGGTTAGAGTTTGTTATCGCTTACATACTTATGTTATTCATCACATGGGTATATGGCGTGTGGTGGCTCTAATTAGTTAAATGTAGGGATGAATGTTTAACCAAGATGGGATTCATTACCTAGTGTGAACTGGGATAGATCCTATGTTATCTAAGTTTATTCTTAATGAATAAATTCCTAGCCAAGATAAATACAACACAGTTTGAAAAAGAGTTTCAGTACCAGAAAGAGTTCTAATATTTGTTATGTTTTATTAAGAAGTAAAACTTAAGATGAGGTCATATAATAAAGCTATTAGAGTTTGATAATACCTTGACTCTAGGCTTTATCGGGATCTTTAATGAAAGGAATTTAGTGCACAGTAATTATGATCAAGTTCGTACGAATCATAATATGTATTCATTTCTAATTGGGTAGCTGTGATATCGATATTAGGGGTCACTCACAGCTTATGAGAACTAAATGTGAATAATTGGGATTTTCATATTTAGAATTGAAAAGAGTTTCAAATAATATTAACATTTTCTCATTGTCATTTAAACATGAACCTAGTAAGTCACACCTAATAGAGTTTTATTTATTCACTATAGTATTAATCTAATTATTGATTAAAAGCATTTAATCAATTAATTAAGATTAATAGAATTAGATTTATGTTTTGAATAATGATTCTAGTATATCATGAAATTTAATTCAAATAAGAGTATTATTTATTAATTAATATTTAATTAATATTGGATATTAATTAATATATATTAAATTAATAAATATATATATGTTGTTATTTATTTATGGACTTATATTAATGGTCCAAATTGGTTTGGACATAGGCCAAAAAATTTTTTTGACCAAAGATTAATTAAATTTCATATCTATGTATATGTATAATTTAATATGTAAAATAGTACATTTGATGTATACTTTATATACAAATTTATACATTAATATGTGTAGGTGGCAAGCTCAATTCTTAAATTAAGCAAGGTGGCATATTAATTAAGTGGATATTTCTAAAGTATGCCTAAGGTGTCATTTTTAATCATTTAGATGGTTAGGTGTATACCTAAGGTGGCACACTTAATAATCACTTAATTAATTAATGCATACTTTTCCTTAGTGAAAAATTACTACACATATATCATTTCATATATTTAAGGGAAGTCAAGTGACTTAGTAAGAGAGTAAGAGAAAAATAATGCTTAAGTGAGTTTTTGCTTAAAGAGTTAAAAAAATCACTAAGTGATTTTGGTTATGATAAGATCATAAACCAAAAATAAACACAACATATACTAAACATATACTCTACACTTGTGCTCTTAATTAAATTAGTACAAGTTACTAAGTTTAATTAACACAAGTAAATGATAGATAAGGCTTTGGTGTTTCAAACTAGAGGCCTTACATTTGGAGGGCTAAGCATTTGATTAAAGGAATTGAACAAAAAGAAGGCTAAGTTCTACAACAAGTAAGTTTACAAACTTATAATTAATTAACTATTTGTTTATATATTGCTTAATTTATTTAGTTGTGTATTTCAATGCAATTTAAATCCTGGGCAAATGAAATTCTTCATTTTATGAAGGGTTATAATGAGTAAATTTTTGAAATTTACTCTATTTAGACTTGTGCTTACTACACATGTATTTATGTCTAAATACCATAATTGATTTCTAATAATAAGAAGATCATGCCCAAAAAGATCAAAGAAGGGTATTTGGTGCTAAAACTCATAAAGCCAATCATGATTGATCCACGAGGAAAGTTTTAGCCAAATTAGGAAAGGCCATATCTGGTGAAGAAAGCATTATCTAAGGGTGTCATTATCCTATCAGACTTGGAAGGAAATGAATTCAGAGAGCCCATCAACCTAGATAAGCTCAATAAATACTTTCTATAAAAGTCTCGCTAGGGAGAAAACCTCACAAAGAGGTTGCTTAAGCAAAAATTAGAGACAAAAATGAAAAAAATTAAAAAGTCTCGTTGGGTTGAAAACCTCATAAAGAGGCAGTCCAGGTAAAAGTTAGGGACTGTAAAAAGAGAGAAGGGGTAGGAAAATGGTTAGTTAGAAAACTTGCAAGGGCAAGCTAACCAATAACATAAGCTATATCAAAAGCAAAATGTATATGCATCTTATGCTCAAGCTCAATGAAATAAGATTGTTGAAATTACTGCTAAATATTGCATTAAAGTGTCTATTACAAACAATCTAACTGCCATAAAGGGAAACTTTATCTAACAACAGTGAAATAATTACTTAATTCATAAGTTAATTTTATTTCCTTTTCTTTTGTTGAGCACCCCTGGTACTGAGTGCTTGTAACTCTATTGCTCTTTTATTTCCAATAAACTCATTTTTTCTGTCTATTGCAATTGTATTCTCACCTTATACTAATCATTAGTAGACATATCTCCGTTATAATTGATGTTTGTCTGAATGCTTCTCCATGACCAAGTACTAGCTAAGTTATTTAGAAAGTTTTAAGAAAGAGGTCTTAGTTCAAATTCATGGACTAGTCCTACAATCAATTATTCTTTACTATATTGACAGCAGAGACAAGTAGGGTCATAAATGTGGCTAAATGAAGGTCAGCTATTGGAACACAGTGAGTATATGATCTAATAGTCATGAATTATAATCTTCACCACAGACACATCCAATGAATTAAAGTATCAGGGAATGTTGATAGCCAACTCTGGACATCTTTGGGGATAGGGTACAGCTTCCTGGTTCAGCAATGTTTGGCCCTGTAATGTATAATGTTTTGAGGAGGCTCAAGTAGCCCTAGCTTCTCATAAAGCCACATCTGTGAAAGTAATGAATAAATGAAAAATTCCAAGAAAACTGAGGGTGACAATAAGAAAGAAAGAATTACCTCCAGTAAGAATGGGCTTCTTGAGAATCGCCTATTTAATGAAAGGTTATCTAGGCCGATAATGGTTTATACTAAAATGAGGGGAAAAGGGTTGAGTCCATTTTCCACTTAGTCCAGGATATAGAGGATTTTGGCATCATAATTGCTAGAAGTAGAGACGAGCAAAAGCTGAGCATATAAGCAGAGAGCCATCATTCGAGGCCAATAGACCTCACTTTTGTCTACACCCACAGGGATGTTGAGAAAATGACTCAAATTCAACCTCTGAACCGAGGATATACTGTGATGAAAGTTGAGGTGAAAGGTTAAACATCTGAGCCATCTGATATTGAATAGAGTGCGAATCCAAGACTTCAAGGATAAGAATGGTGAGTTAACAAAAGCAATCCAAGCTACAGCCAATGATAGCTTTGAATTCTTCGGGCAGAGGGTAGATTTCTATAGTGCTAAATTGAAAGATGTGTTTGCAGGGATCCCAGAACTAAGATACAACATGAAGAAATGAGAAGTTGATTTTCCTTGCATAAAGAGATTTAAAAAAGGACAAGTGAAAGGGCTCTAATCTTGCCCAAGAGTTTCCATCCAAGCTCTTCAGGACAGTTTGCAAGTGTTTAAGGCATTTTTCAGTTATGTTTCAAGTTTTTGGTGATATTCAGATATTTAGAATGTGTTTTAGGGCATTTCAGAAAGAGAAGGAATTCTTAAATTGGATTTGCAAGTGATGCCTCTTTGATCGCCTCTTCAGCAGATGGCACAATGGCGATTACCTCATCAGTAGAAAAATATATGTGCATTCAATGCGAAGTTACATGATTTCAACTGAAAATGTGAGGCTAAATCGCTCAAATGTATTCTTGTGGATGCAAATGAATGAATTAAATAACAAAGGAAATGTAATTGTCACGACCCAAAACAGGGGCCACGATCGGCGCTAGGGAACGGGAATTCTTTCGAATCCGAAACCCGTAGCAAGCCTAAAAATAAAATAAACATGCAATAATAATAATAACAATATCAAATGCAGTAAAAATGAAAATCATAAATATCATAATATCATTTTTCATCAACTGGATTTAAGTCAAATCTCATCTCATCACATATATATATATAAAATCCTTTAGTACAAATCCAGTTTCAAATATAATACATTATTTCACATAAATAAAATACATAAAATCCCATAATTAATTTACAACTACTGCAGTGTCTAGATTATAAAAATAAGACTCAAGTAAGCAGTTTACACAAAGAAGCCGGGGCGGAAGAAATCCGGCGTATCGGCTTGCTACTGAGGTCTGAAGATGTTGACTCTCCTGACAAATTATCAACGGAGGGGAGTCAGATCTCACTAAGTGAATTACTATAATATATATATATACACACTAAATGACAATGCATACAATCAACAGTATATATATATCTAATATATATACAGGCAAATACACACGGATGCAATAAAATCATTTTATATATTTTTTTTTTTGAAAATCATCTTTTATGAAGGATCACATAGAACCCTAGAATATCGTAACCTCGAAAACAGTGTTAGACAACACTCTAGCCATACAGGCTCACTTAATCCAAATTTATCCACTTAATCCATTTAGACAGTAGACTGGCCCCGAGACACTAAATCAACCGAGCTCTAGCAGTCTGACTGCCAGTGTGATTGGCCCCGAGACACTTGGTCAACCGAGCTCCAGCAATCACACCCAATCACATCTCACACATCAATAATCATAATCAATCAATATCCATAAATAGGTTAGTAATATAGCCTAAATACTATAGGCGTACCGGTACGTACTCGGTCCTAGTGCTGCCCACTAGGTAGCACGTTCTATTGATATCCTTCATCATTAATAATATAAAACATTCATTCACAAATAAATGATGCATGAATTTAAATAAAATAACAACATAGACCATATATATACTACAAATATACCAAAAATAAATCAAGTATATTTCGAGTATATATACGTCGAATAATTCCAATACAATTACAAAATAAACTAAAATATACCAAAATATACATAAAAGCATTTTTAAGAATAATTTAGTTATACAACATGCATATAGTTGAAAATATACCAAAATATATCGAAAATAAACCTAAGTAATACTTAAATCATTTATGCATATTTTATTAAAATAAAGCGTACTTTTCTGAAACATGCATCCTAAAGCATATATATATAGTATAGTAACTCACAAATTAGTGCGCTCCACGAGATGGGTCCGACGGGCCTGGTCCACTAGCCCTCGGTCTCGGCGCAACTAAACAAGCAATAAATAACCGACATTAGAATAAACCTAACAGAAATCCTAGAATTTGATCTAGAGTATTAAACATAGAATCGATATCAGGGTTCGACCGGATATCACATTTTACGAGAATTCTATCGAAAATCCGACAGAACCTCCCCTGTAAAACGGACATCTCTCTACTCAAAAGAGTAGAGCCGACCTTGCAAGGAAATACACTTCAAAAAACTACACAGAGCACAATCAAAATCTCACGGTCGGACTCCAAACTACAGTCCACCGATCGGGGTCCACAATCACAGAATAATTTTAGAAATACCAAAAATACCCTTAAAACCTAAAAATACATTTTATAGGTAGAAATTACATAATTAACCTTAAAACACAGTAAAAACCAATAAAAACTCATTTTATTAGTAAAACCGTATATTATATATATATTTGAAAATAATTCACAAAAAATAGTTTTAATTAGTTAAAAATACTAAATAATTTATAGAAATCATTTTTATACCTTAAATAAATATTAAAACCAATAAAATTACATTTTTAGCAAATTTTATGTAAAATTACCAAAATACCCATATATATAAAATACTAAAATTACTTCAAAAATTCACCAAAAATTATACAATTATTCAAAATTAATTTTCTCAATATATTTGTCAAGAATATCAATAATTAAACTCAATTAACCAATTAAATTCAATTAAAAACATAATTAACCCTAATTTCCCAAATTTACATAAACTTCAATAATTCAAAATAAATACTTAGAAATTCATAAAAATTCCAAATAAATTCCTATAATTCATTTTAACACCTAATTTAACCATAAAACATAATTTAATAATTTAAATAATTAATTTCCAAAAATTATAAAATAATATTAAATATTCAAAAATACCCAAAAAGCCAAAAAATCTCCAAAAATTCCACAAAAATTCATACATGTATATTAAGCTACTAGGATCAACATTTGTGAAGGGAGTTTCCATGAATCAATCAATTCAAAGCTCAAAAAAATCAAAAACCCTAATATCGCCGAATTGAAAAAATTCAAAACTAAGCAAATCTAGACCATTTAAGCTCAAACCAAAGCTAGAATCACACTCACCGGAGCTCAAGGAGAAGAAAGAGATCGGTGGTGTCAAAAACGGTGGCCAGAATCGGGGTCGACGGCGAGGAGAGGAAGTTTCGGCCAAAATGGGAAAAGAGGCTGCCGGCGCCGGGGAAGAAGGCTGCTGGCGGCGGGGGACGGCGGTGGCAAGCCGGAAGGCACACCGACAGCAATGGAATGGGATGGCAGACGGCGGTTGGTGGTGAGGGGTGGTCGGGCGCGCGGGGAAGGAAGAAGAAGAAGAAGAAAAGAAAAGAAAAGGAAAGGAAAAGAAAAGAAAAAGAAAAAGAAAGAAAAAGAAAAAAGAAAAAACTAAATAATAAAAAAAATAATTTTTAATAAAATATTTGGGAAAAATCACACACCACACATTATTATTTACAATTTAATAATAAATAAAATAATAAAATAATAATAAAATTAATAAACAAATAATAAAAATATTAGGGTAATATATATTAAACCCTAATTAAATAAATATCGCACACATACACGGTGTTTAGTAATTTAAAAATACGTATGAGTTCATGCAAGTTCGAAAATATATTTAAAATAATTAATAATAAATTATTTACATGAAAATTTCTCCGAAAATGCAAGTCCCGGGAAAATTTTACGTAAAGCACTGTAAATAAGACACAATAATTAAAAATAGGTTTTAAATACATATCAACTCATGAAAACATCGTAATATATACAAAAATTATTAACACTGCATATCCCGGTACAGTGTAAAAATATTTTAAAAACACGGGATATTACAGTCTTCCCCCCTTACAAGAATTCGTCCCCGAATTCCAGAAAACAGGATCAAGAAGGAAAGAGATACGGGTAAGAAGCTCACATCTCAGCTTCAGTCTCCCACATATGCTCCTCAACTCTGTCGCTATGCCATATAACCTTGACCATCGGAATCTACTTCGATCGTAACTGTCGAACTTGAAAATCAACGATTGCCATAGGTTCTTCCACAAACGTCAGATCTTCACTCACTTCTACACTGTCGGGTTGCAACACGTGTGAAGGGTCTGAGATATACTTCCTCAACATCGAGATATGAAATACTGGATGCACTTGTGACATATTCGGAGGCAAATCCAACCGATATGCAACAGTGCCAACTCTCTCCAGAATCTCAAACGGTCCGATATATCTCGGTGCTAACTTACCCTTCCTACCAAATCTCATCACACCCTTCATCGGAGATACCTTCAGAAAAATGAAATCTCCAACCTAAAACTCCACATCTCTGTGCCTAGGATTCGTATAACTCTTCTGTCTGCTAACTGCAATCTCTAATCTGCGTTTAATCACGGTGACTTTCTCTGCAGCATCCTGAACCATCTCAGGTCCAGTCAAAGCTCTCTTACCAATCTCATCCCAACTCAAAGGGGATCTACACTTCCTTCCATACAACGCCTCGTACGGTGCCATGCCAATACTGCTATGGTAGCTGTTATTATATGCAAACTCAACAAGTGACAAATGATCATCCCAGCTACCTCCCAAATCTAAGACACACATCCTCAACATATCTTCCAGTGTCTGGATCATCCTCTCAGACTGACCATCTGTCTAAGGATGGAAAGCAGTACTGAAGTCCAACCTAGTGCCCATCGCTTCCTGTAACTTCTGCCAAAAACGAGAAGTAAACACCGAACCTCTATCTGACACAATGGACACAGGTACTCTATGAAGGCACACAATATGCTTCACATACAACTTCGCCAATCTGGCAACTGAATAAGTGGCTTTCACAAGCAAGAAATGTGCAGACTTCGTCAATCTGTCTATAATCACCCAGATGGAATCGTATCCATCCTTTGAACGAGGTAAACCGACCATAAAATCCATAGCTATCCTTTCCCACTTCCACTCGGGAATAGGAAGAGGCTGAAGCTTCCCAGAAGGCTTCTAATGTTCGGCTTTCACTTGTTGACACATCAGACACTTAGCAATATAATTAGCGACATCTTTCTTCAATCCGTCCCACCAGTATAGATCTCTAATACAGTGGTACATCTTAGTAACACCTGGATGAACGCTATAAGCTGTAGAATGTGCTTCCTCTAAAATCTCCTCTCTCAAATTATCCACATCCGAAACACACAATCTACCACTGATCCACAACACACTATCATCATCGAGTGTGAAATCAGTGAACTTCCCTGCTCTGACATTCTCTGCAAGCTCTTCCAGAATAGGATCTCGGCTTTGAGCTGCTTTAATCCTATCCCTCAATACAGATCGTACTTTAAATTGAGCTAGCAGTCCACCTGATCTACTAAGCTTCATCATCAGACCTTGATCCACCAACAACTGCAATTCCTGGATCAATGGTCTCCTCTCAACACCGATGTGAGCAAGAATGCCTGAGGACTTCCTACTCAAGGCATCTACTACCACATTAGCTTTACCCGGATGATATAAGATCTCGCAATCATAATCCTTCAATAATTCCAACCATCTCCTCTGCCTCAGATTCAGATCTCGTTGCTGGAAAATGTACTTAAGGCTCTTGTGATCAGTAAATATCTCACAAGTCACCCCGTACAGATAATGTCTCCAAATCTTCAAAGCAAAGATCACTGCAGCCATCTCAAGATCATATGTGGGATAGTTCTGCTCATGCTTCTTCAACTGCCTCGAAGCATAGGCTATCACCCTTCCATTCTGCATCAACACACAACCAAGACCAATTCTAGAGGCATCACAGTAAACTGTGAACTTATCCACACTATTAGGCAAAGCTAATACTGGCGCTGTGGTCAACTTCTCCTTCAATAATTGGAAACTATTCTCACACACTTCTGACCACTCGAATCTAACATTCTTTTGAGTCAAGCGAGTCATAGGGGCTGTAATTCTGGAAAAATCCTGCACAAACCGCCTATAATACCCGGCTAAACCCAGAAAACTTCGAATCTCTATAACAGAAGTCGGTCTAGGCCAATCAGATACTACCTCAATCTTCTGTGGATCAACCTGAATACCTTCTTTAGACACTACATGTCCAAGAAAAGAAACACTCTCCATCCATAAATCACACTTCAAGAATTTAGCATAAGGCTTATGATCTCTCAATGTCTGTAGTACAATCCTCAAGTGATATACATGCTCTCCCATACTCCTCGAATAAACCAGTATATCATTAATGAAGACTACCACAAACTGATCCACATACGGTCTGAATACCCTATTCATCAGGTCCATAAAAGCTGCTGGTGCATTAGTCAAACCAAAAGACATCACTAGAAACTCATAATGGCCATATCTAGTGCGGAACGCTGTCTTAGGAATATCAGCTTCACTAATCCGCAGCTGATGATAACCCGACCTCAAGTCAACCTTATAAAAGAACTGTGCACCCTGTAGCTGATCAAACAAATCATCTATCCTTGGCAGAGGATACTTGTTCTTCACTGTCACCTTATTCAGCTCTCTGTAGTCAATGCACAGTCTCAAGGTACCATCCTTCTTCTTCACAAACAAGACTGGTGCACCCCAAGGAGAAACACTAGGTCTAATAAAACCTTTATCCAACAACTCTTGCAACTGCTCCTTCAACTCTTTCAACTCTGCAGGAGCCATTCTGTAGGGTGGCATAGATATAGGAGTAGTACCTGGAACCACATCTATACAGAACTCAATCTCTCTATGAGGTGGTAAACCTGGCAACTCCTCGAAAAAAACATCAGGAAACTCACAAGCAATAGGAACATCTGTGAGTGACAACTTCTCCACTGAAGTATCCCTGACCAATGCCAAATATCCCTAACATCCTTTCCTCATCAACTTCCCAGCCGTAATAGCATAAATAAGATTCTGAGGTGCTGAACTCCTATCACCAACAAACTTAAACTCTACTTCATCAGGAATTCTGAAAGTCACCTCCTTATTCCTGCAATCTACCACGGCATAGTGTTGAGATAACCAATCCATTCCCAGAATAACATCAAACTCCATCACATCCAACAATATCAAGTCAGCGGGTAATTCTCTATCTCCCACGAGAACTGGTCAACCAAAAAGAACAATATCGGTGTCCAAGGAATCACTCAAAGGAGTGGCAACAGACAAAGGAAAAGCCATCCTCGAAGCTTACCAACAAGATTTAGAAGCAAAAATGGGAGAAACAAACGAATGCGTGGCACCCAGATCAAACAAAACCCATGCATCCAGGTAACAAATAGAAACAATACCTACCACGACTACATTAGATGCCTGAGCATCCTACTGAGTGAGATGGAAAACTCTGGCCTAACCTCGACCTCCCTGCTGACTGGTAGAAGCCTGGCCAACACCTCTGGTACCTCCTCTAATACCTCTACCATGACTCTGCTGTGGAACAAACTGAGTGGAACTCTGATGCTGAGCTGGTGGTAACTGAAATGGCACGGGTGCAGCACTAGTAATCAACTGCTGTGGGAATCGCAAAATCTGCGACTGCTGATACCCGAAATAAGGACACGATCTGGCAAAATGTCCTATCTGCCCGCATCTGAAGCATGTCAGTGGTGTCAGATAACGTGATCCCTGATGGACTCTACCACCAGTCTGGCATACACTGGTCGCTGATCCAGAACTACGACCACTGCTGCTACTCAAAGCACCTGACCCAAATCTGAACGATCTACGCTGACCTCCACGGCCATGTCTACTGCTCCAATGCACTCGCTACTACTGTCTCTGACTCTGCTGAGTCGGACCTCGCTGCTGACTACTCGAACCAACATGAAAGCTTGAATATGGAGTAGTCTGCAATCCACTCGACTGAACTCCCAACTGGTAGTAATCAGGCATCGCTCCCTGCCTAACTAGTCTCAGCTCAATCTCCTTGGCCAACTTAATCACAGACTCCAGAGTAAGGCCTGCTGTAGGCATACCAGCAAAAGCTGAACCCAAACTAGTAACGTATGTAGTGACTGCGAAATACTGATCTCGCATCAGATCCTCTACATATCTACCCAGATGAAGAAACTCTCGGGTGTACTCCTCTACAGATCGATCTCCACGAGAAATACTGGTCAAACGAAGATGATAGCTCAAACGAAGAGGCTCTAAACAGAATCTCCTCATAAATCGCTCTCGAAACTGAGCCCAGGTCATCATTATCATATAAGGCTGAATCATCTGAATGAACCAATCTAGAGTTGGTCCCTCGATAGATAACTCAACGATCATGATCCGCTGGTACTCGGTATGAGCAGTCCGAGTCCTAGTCTCAATCGCATGCAGAAAATCTAACGGATCGGAAGTACCATCAAATGCAATCCTGCCAACTCGAGCATAGAACAAAGCTGCCTCAGGGTCAGACATACCCTGTTGATAGGCAGGTTGAACAGGCTAAACAACTGGAGGCATAAGAACATTAAATTCAGGCTCAAAAGGCTCCTCGTCCTGTAACTCTCTCTGCCTACGGTGACTTGCCGCTCCTCGAGGTCTACCTCTGCCACGACCTCTACATCTAACTGGCTGCTCAGGAGGTAAAACCTCATCCTGAAAAGACTCATCATCCTCGGCCTCAACGATCGGTGGAGCGACATGCGCTCGCCTCCTCATACTGAAAAGACAAACGAAAAGATTTAGACAAAACAGACAACGGAGGAATAACGCAGAAAACTAAGCAAGGAATACTTATCAAGACATACTCGAACCTAATTCACTGCAGTAGTCCAACAGAAAATACAACTTTAAAAACTAGGGCCACAACTCACAAAACTAAGCCCTGACACAGAACTCCACTCTGATACCAACTTTGTCACGACCCAAAACAGGGGCCATGACCGGCGCTAAGGAACGGGAATTCTTTCGAATCCGAAACCTGTAGCAAGCCTAAAAATAAAATAAACATGCAATAATAATAATAACAATATCAAATGCAGCAAAAATGAAAATCATAAATATCATAATATCATTTTTCATCAACTGGATTTAAGTCAAATCTCATCTCATCACATATATATATATAAAATCCTTTAGTACAAATCTAGTTTCAAATATAATACATTATTTCACATAAATAAAATACATAAAACCCTATAATTAATTTACAACTACTGCAGTGTCTAGATTATAAAAATAAGACTCAAGTAAGCAGTTTACACAAAGAAGTCGGGGCGGAAGAAATTCGGCGTATCGGCCTGCTACTGATGTCTAAAGATGTTGACTCTCTTGAAAAATTATCAACGGAGGGGAGTCAGACCTCACTAAGTGAATTACTATAATATATATATATATACACACTAAATGACAATGCATACAATCAACAGTATATATATATCTAATATATATACAGACAAATACACACGGATGCTATAAAATCATTTTATATATATATTTTTTTTTTGAAAATCATCTTTTATGAAGGATCACATAGAACCCTAGAATATCGTAACCTCGAAAACAGTGTTAGACAACACTCTAGCCATACAGGCTCACTTAATCCAAATATATCCACTTAATCCATTTAGACAGTAGACTGGCCCCGAGACACTAAATCAACCGAGCTCCAGCAGTCTGACTGCCAGTGTGATTGGCCCTGAGACACTTGGTCAACCGAGCTCCAGCAATCACACCCAATCACATCTCACACATCAATAATCATAATCAATCAATATCCATAAATAGGTTAGTAATATAGCCTAAATACTATAGGCGTACCGGTACGTACTCGGTCCTAGTGCTGCCCACTAGGTAGCACGTTCTATTGATATCCTTCATTATTAATAATATAAAACATTCATTCACAAATAAATGATGCATGAATTTAAATAAAATAACAACATAGACCATATATATACTAGAAATATACCAAAAATAAACCAGGTATATTTCGAGTATATATACGTCGAATAATTCCAATACAATTACAAAATAAACTAAAATATACCAAAATATACATAAAAGCATTTTTAAGAATAATTTAGTTATACAACATGCATATAGTTGAAAATATACCAAAATATATTGAAAATAAACCTAAGTAATACTTAAATCATTTATGCATATTTTATTAAAATAAAGCATACTTTTCTGAAACATGCATCCTAAAGCATATATATATATAGTATAGTAACTCACAAATTAGTGCGCTCCACGAGATAGGTCCGACGGGCCTGGTCCACTAGCCCTCGGTCTCGGCGCAACTAAACAAACAATAAATAACCGACATTAGAATAAACCTAACAAAAATCCTAGAATTCGATCTAGAGTATTAAACATAGAATCGATATCAGGGTTCGACCGGATATCACGTTTTATAAGAATTCTACCGAAAATCCGACAGAACCTCCCCTGTAAAATGGACATCTCTCTACTCAAAAGAGTAGAGCCGACCCTGCAAGGAAATGCACTTCGAAAAACTACACAGAGCACAATCAAAATCCCACAGTCGGACTCCAAACTACAGTCCACCGACCGGGGTCCACAATCACAGAATAATTTTAGAAATACCAAAAATACCCTTAAAACCTAAAAATACATTTTATAGGTAGAAATTACATAATTAACCTTAAAACACAGTAAAAACCAATAAAAACTCATTTTATTAGTAAAACCGTATATTACATATATATTTGAAAATAATTCACGAAAAATAGTTTTAATTAGTTAAAAATACTAAATAATTTATAGAAATCATTTTTATACCTTAAATAACTATTAAAACCAATAAAATTACATTTTTAGCAAATTTTATGTAAAATTACCAAAATACCCCTATATATATAAATATACTAAAATTACTTCAAAAATTCACAAAAAATTATACAATTATTCAAAATTAATTTTCTCAACATATTTTTCAAGAATATCAATAATTAAACTCAATTAACCAATTAAATTCAATTAAAAACATAATTAACCCTAATTTCCCAAATTTACATAAACTTCAATAATTCAAAATAAATACTTAGAAATTCATAAAAATTCCAAATAAATTCCTATAATTCATTTTAACACCTAATTTAACCATAAAACACAATTTAATAATTTAAATAATTAATTTCCAAAAATTATAAAATAATATTAAATATTCAAAAATACCCAAAAATCCAAAAAATCTCCAAAAAATCCACAAAAATTCATACATGTATATTAAGCTACTAGGATCAACATTTGTGAAGGGATTTTCCATGAATCAATCAATTAGAAGCTCAAAAAAATCAAAAACCCTAATATGGCCGAATTGGAAAAATTCAAAACTAAGCAAATCTAGACCATTTAAGCTCAAACCAAAGCTAGAATCACACTCACCGGAGCTCAAGGAGAAGAAAGAGATCGGTGGTGTCAAAAACGGTGGCCGAAATCATAGTCGACGGCGAGGAGAGGAAGTTTCGGCCAAAATGGGAAAAGGGGCTGTCGGCGCCGTGGAAGAAGGTTGCTGGCGGCGGGGGACGGTGGGAACGGCAGTGGCAAGCTGAAAGGCACGCCGACGGTAAGGGAATGGGATGGCAGACGGCGGTTGGTGGTGAGGGGTGGTCGGGCGCGCGGGGAAGGAAGAAGAAGAAGAAGAAAAGAAAAGAAAAGGAAAGGAAAAGAAAAGAAAAAGAAAAAGAAAGAAAAAGAAAAAGAAAAAGAAAAAAGGAAAAAGAAAAAAATAAATAATAAAAAAAATAATTTTTAATAAAATATTTGGGAAAAATCACACACCACACATTATTATTTACAATTTAATAATAAATAAAATAATTAAATAATAATAAAATTAATAAACAAATAATAAAATATTAGGGTAATATATATTAAACCCTAATTAAATAAATATCGCACACATACACGGTGTTTAGTAATTTAAAAATACGTATGAGTTCATGCAAGTCCGAAAATATATTTAAAATAATTAATAATAAATTATTTACGTGAAAATTTCCCCGAAAATGCAAGTCCCGGAAAAATTTTACGTAAAGCACTGTAAATAAGACACAATAATTAAAAATAGGTTTTAAATACATATCAACTCATGAAAACATCGTAATATATATAAAAATTATTAACACTGCATATTCCGGTACAGTGTAAAAATATTTTAAAAACACGGGATATTACAGTAATCATCCTAACATTCAGCCAAAATAAAGAAATGAAATACAAAGTTCTAAAAATTCCCAAAATAACAAACTGCCAACTGTGCCTTGGGCCTGTCTTAGTTATCCCTAGTCTAAGCATCAAATTTGGTGCCCTCAGGGTCACCTCCTCTAGTCTCTTCTGTTAGTGATATGCACTAGGTCAATCATTTGTGATTATGTATTGACTTTCTTATTTTATTAATAAAGAGGTATTATATTATCATTTGATTTTATGATAATTACATGAATGGTTAATTCTTACTAAGGCCATCAAGTATGTGACTTGATAGTAAAACCCTTAGATTAAAATAAGAGTTCTATTCTAATTATCCCTAGCCATTTATTCATTATATGAATATTAAAGTATTAAGGCTAGTATGATGTTGACTGATGGTTATGTTTTACTAATCATAAATATGAGATATTAAGTCAACTCATAGGTACATGATGAGAGATCATGTACTGGATTGACCCACTATGAGAATACTACATAGATTATTGTCATAAGTATTTCTTATCACAGTAATTTTATTTCGGTCCTTTGACCTTGAAATCATCATGGATTTCTACATAGCTATTTTATGTTTTGACACATTCTAACATTGTCTTTAACCGGATGATTAAAAGAATGTTGTTGGATATAAAATTAGTTATGTGAGGAATGTGAGTGATTTAGAAGGAATTTATCCCTCATTAATATGAGAAAGATATCTAAAGGCCCCTTGATGAGATAGACTGAATAAAATGCATGGCCATGCTGAAATGAATTGATAAAGAGTTATCATTTTCAGTCTACTTGGAATCAAGTCATAATATTGAATTATATAAGGATGACATTCTATGCCTTATGTTCAATTAAGATATCATGAGATAAAGGGACAATAAAATTCATTGTAATTAGGTTATGTCGGATTATTGACTTCACATGACTTGGGTAGTCATAATGTCTTGCTAGAGGCCACTTATGGCTTGTAGGCCTATATAGAGATTTAGGCCCACTGCCAATGTTATGTGAACCTACAGGGTCACACACTTAGAACAAGCCCAAAACGGATATGGGTTTAATAAGCCCAAAATAAACTCTGTGGAAATAAATAATTAAAGTGTTTTATTTATTTATTTATTTATTTGTTTATTTATTTAAGATAAATGTTATTTTAAATAAATAAATAAGATATTATTTTTGATTTGTTTTTTAAACAAAATCAGAATATAATAAATGGAAAAGTACCAAAAGGTTATTGGTAAGTGAAACCCTAACTTGGAGTCTATAAATATGTTATATTCTCTAGGGTTTCACACACTTGTTTTTGCCTCCAAATTCGTTTTCTTTCCTCTTAGAAAACAAAGACAGAGTTTTCCTTTTGTTCTTGATTTGTAAGACAGTCAAGAGGTTGCTAGCACACACACTCAAATTCGTTTTGTGAAGGGCTGTTCGTGTGGATACCTATAGAGGACGCATCCTTTTGGAGACGTCTTGATCCGAACAACCAAGCCAAAAAGCTCGAGGTAAGGTGTCACCGGTGTGAACCTCCTCTCACCCTTCCAGAGAATCTTGCCTCTTCTGCGTTTTGGTAAGATTATTAAAACCCTAGATTTAATCAATTAGTCGAATTACATGGATCCTGGCTTGGGAACGTGATAAAATTTTAATTTTTCCGCTGCGTTTGCATCACGGAACCCAACATCTTCATCACTACTTTCCTCGTCAATCTAGAGCACCTTAATCTACTACTCGAGAGTAGCGATCTTAGCCTGATTAGCTTCATCGCGATCCTATTCAAAATAAACTTCAAGTCAGTAAATCATACAAGCATACATACATATAGACATAGGAGAGATCCTTACCCTCCATTATTGGGTGACGACCATCATATGATCCCTTTGAGCCTCAATCATGCAATACATGTATAGCCCTTAGCTCAAAGAAACCTGCATCATTAATAAGATGTTAGAGACTAACAAACACATTGAGAATGATTTAAGATGCAAGTTAAAAGTGACTTATATGGGTAGCACCCCCTGGGATACAAGCAAGGGTGAGCTCGTCATCAAAAGTCAAGAATTGATGAGATAGCTCTCTTGGAGGAACCTAGTGACAAACAAGCGGATCAAGAGTGTGAGCAAAGCTGCCAACAATAATCTCAGAGGCAGAAATAGTGGGATGTCTCATCTGCTCAACTGCAGCCGAGGTCCCCTCTCTGTATGGATCTTTATAGGATCTTTAGGTCTCTCTCTTGTGCATAGGAGGCCTAACATGAACCGTCGGTCTAACGAGTGTAGCCTGAAAATGAGCAGTCATGTTAGAATGGCACTGTTGTAAGACATGAGTCAAGCATTAAACGCTTACTTAAGAATTGGAGGCATCGGATAGAGGTACCATTTGCAAGAGATGGGTATGAACAAAATCCATATACCAGTTTTTTATCTGCATGGTGTGATCCACAACCGGTGAACCAATGACAGTTTAGGCAAGACTGTCACCCTCCAACTCATGTGTCTAAAGCATGCTATTAGGAGGAGACTTAGGTAAGTGCATGGCCCCGGTGTCCCCACTCCAATTAAGGATCCGCTTATTGAGATACTAGACTCGACAGCCTATCCCACATAGAAGGACCCTCCTCTAGGACAGCAGCCTGAAATGGGTCATCTTTATATTCCATCTATCTTTGCGACCCCACAAGTCATTCAGGATTTGGGAAAATACTAAAAGTGTTAAGACCAGTATTAATAAATTTTAAATATATATTTGATTATTTAATTATTTTGGGAATAATCAATGTTATTTTACGTTTATTTAAAATTTTCTATATGAAAATTATTCTGAAACCTATTGTTTTAGAAAATAACATTTAAATAATATTTTATTGTTTAATATTATTTTATTTTAACAAATTTTATTGTTTCATGCATGATCATTATTTGTGTATTAATATATATATATATATATTTAGGGTTATTTTATACATGTGTTACATATATGTATATATGTGTGTATATATATATAATTATTTATATAATATATATATTTGTGTGGTGTGTGTTTAAAGTGAGTATAATATAAATTAGATTAATATAATATAAAGTTTTAATATATATATATATATATATATATATATATATATATATATATATATATATATATATATAAAATAATAAAAACTCATCTTCATCACCTTCCCTCACCCCTAAAACCTACCCTTCCCCTTTCTTCACGCTGTAACTCCAATCACAGGCCTTCGGTGTGCCTCCCAGAGTGCCGCCTTCCTCTCCAGCTACTCCGCCACCTTCCTTCACCTTCTCCGATGCCATTCAGCCCGTTTTTGGCTAAGAAACCCAAAACTCCTCTCCTCATCATTCATTGACTTTCAAGCCACCATCTTTGACACCGTTGGTCTCTTTCCCTTCCCTGAGCACTGATGAGTGTGTCTCTAAGCTTGGTTTCACTTAGTTTGGCCTAGATTTTGGTGGTGAATGATTTCTTCATTTCGGCCCTTTATGTTTCTCTATTTTTTTGAACTTTAACCTTTAAGATTCAAGCTTAGTGTCTTCACAAAAGTTGATTCTACTAGCTCAATCTACACTCTAAAATTTTTGTGGAATTTTTAGAATTTATTTTGATTTTTGTGGAATTTTTAGAATTTATTTTGATTTTTGTGAATTTTTTATTATTTTATTATTATTTTCTAATTTTCGTAAATTAATTAAAAAATTTGTGAAATTGTGATTTTTAGTGTTTATGGTGGTTGAAAATAATTATAGAATTTAATTTATAATTTTTGTGATTTTTGTGTAATTAATATAATTTTATTTAGTTTATGTGAATTTTGGAAATATAGGTTATATATGTATTTTGTTAAAATTAATTGGTTAATTGAGTATAATTATTGATTTTATTGAATTATATGTTGAGAAAATAATTTTAGAGTAATTATATAATTTTTATTGAATTTTTGAGTAATTATAGTAGATTATGTGAATTTTTATATACTATAGGTATTTTGGTAATTTGGTAGTAATTTTAGTTGAATATTAAGTTTAATTGGTTTTAATAATTATTTGAGGTATAAAAATGATTTTTATAAATTATTTACTATTTTTAACTAATTAAAACTATTTTTCAAAAATTATTTTCAAATTATATATAATATACTATTTTTGTAAATAAATGGGTTTTTAGTAATTTTTAATATATTTTTGGACTAATTGAGTAATTTAGATTTATAAAATGAATTTCTATTAATAGTTGTGTATATATCGAGAAATATCGATTTTTTAATAATATTATATTAATATTAGGGTTTTAAGTAATTATCGGTAAAACAATTATTTTTAATGTTTTAAATATAAATTGCTATATTTTGGTATTAAAAGGGATATTTTTGGTATTTATGGAATTTTAATATATTTTGTGTATATTTTGTGAATTGTGGACTTTAGTCGATGGAATTTGCAGTTTGGGATTCCGATCGAGGGGTATGTGAATGTTTTGTAAAATCTATTTGAAGTGTGTTTTCTTGCAGAACCGGCTCTACTTTTTACGTAGAGAGATGTCCGTTTTACAGAGGAGGCTTTGCTGAATTTTTGATAGAATTCTCGTAAAATGTGACATCGGGTTTAATTCCAAATATTTGTCTGTGTCTTGAATTCTAAATCGAGTTTCTAAAAGTTAAGTTAGTTTCATTCTGATTTTATATTATGATTTGATTGTTTAGTTGAGCTGAGACCAAGGCCTAGTGGACCAGGCTCGTCGGACTTATCTCGTGGAGCGCATCCTTGTGAGTTGTTATTTTATATATGCGTGCATTTAGGTTGCATGTTTTAGAAATATATGTTTTAATTGCATGATTTATGCATAAATTGCTTTAATAAATGATTAGTATATTTTAGGTATATTTTTGGTATACTTTAAAATAAATGCATGTTTTACTCTTGATTTATACCTAAACTGTTTTTAAGAATAAATATGGTTTATTTTTGGTTTATTTTATAATTGAATTGAATTTATCTGACATATATGTACTCAAAATATATTTAGTTTATTTTAGGTATATTTCTAGTATATATATAGTTTATATTGCCATTTAAATTAATATCATGCATCATTTATTTTACGAATGTATGAGTTTATTTTAATGAAGGATATCAATAAAATGTGCTACCTAGTGGACAACACTAGGACCGAGTACGTACCGGTATGACGATAGATTATAGGTTAAATTACTAACCTATTTGTGGATTATGACTTGATTGATTTGATTTGATTGATGTGAGATATGATTTAAGAGTGTGATTGTTGGAGCTCGATTGACCAAGTGTCTCAAGGCTAATCACACTAACAGTCAGACTGCTGGAGCTCGGTTGACTTAGTGTCTCGGAGCCAATCTACTGTCCAAATGGAATAAGTGAATTTATTTGGAACTAAGTGAGCCTGTATGGATGGAGTGTTATCTATTATTATTTGAGGTTGCAATCATTTAGGGTTCTATTTGATCCTTCATAAACTGATATTTTTTAGTACTATATATGAAGTGATTTTTCAGCATTTGTGTGTACATGTCTACACACACACACACACACACATATATATATATTTATTTATTTATTTATTATATGCATATGTTTGAATGCATTTGTCATATAGGAGATGCATATATATACATTATAACAATTCACTCAGTGAGGTTTGACTCCCTTTCGTTGATATTTTTCAGGCGAGTCTTCGTCTTCAGACCTCAGCAATAGACCTGTTCGCCGGATTTCTTCCACTCTGGCTTTATTATGTAAACTGCTTATCTGAGTTTTATTTTGTATTCTAGACACTGCAGTGGTGGTTGTATTTAAATCTGTTGAGAGTTGTATTTATATTTATGCATGTATGAGATTTTACATCAAAGTGTTTCTCTGAAGGTTATATTAAAGGATTTTATTTATGATATATATATAAGATGTGATTTTATGTTATTTAAATGAGCTGAGAAGTTATTATTTTGTATTCGAGATTTAATTTTCACTGCACAATTATTTTATTTATTTTATAAAATTGCATGCTTTTATTTTTAAGGCTTGCTACGGGTTTCGAATTCGAAAGAATTTTCGTTCCCTAGCGCCAGTCATGGCCCCCTATTTTAGGTCGTGACAAAAAGATAAGTAATTAGAATTTATGAAAATTACTAACACAGTTAATCGATTGTTTCAGGTACTGCATCCTATGTCAACGAGTTTAGGTGCAGTCAATGGATATAAACTCGAGTCAAGTTCTTCTTCAGGACACAACTAGCACCTTATCTTTAAATGGCCATAAGCTCATCCTCTACGTGAGTCACCCTAATGAGCAACTCTAGCTCCATTGTCCAGACCTACAAAAGAAGTAGCGTTAATAGGATGTTTAGTAAACAGTAATAGAAACTAATCAGTCAAGAAAGAAGATAAAGCTTACCAAAATGGAGTGCCAAAAGTCATAGAATCTCTTAGCTCCACGCACCAAATCGTCCATACTCTTGTACAAAAAAGTCAAGGCACAACTGCTCCAATCATAGGAGGCCACCATATCCAAATCTCATAGGGGTAGTGGGAACATCAGGTTAATGGAACTGGCAATGTCAGCAAAGAGAGTAGTGATATGCAAATTGACGAAAAAAGCCCGCACCACCTGATCCACCTGGCGTAGAGTGACCATCTCTGTAATCCTTTCCTAGGTGTAGAACTTCTAGATCTAATCAAACTTAATAATGTGTGATCCCTTCATATCTAGGACTATACCAAGAAGATGCTCGATGAAAATGGCCTTCTCAGGAGTCAGCTGATGCAAACTAGCATCAAAAGGGATAGGGTCCCTAACACATGCTATCCCAGTGATTGTTGCAAAGGAAATAGGATCCAACGTGAGCTCTCCAAAAAGGAGGTGGAAGGTATGAGTCATCTCAAACCATCGCTCCATCAGCCTATGGAGGGGTTGATAATCAATCTGACCCTGCTCTATAAGAAGTGTGATGATAAAATTATGAAACCCGGTCCCCTGGAGCCGGTCCTTTTGGCCTTCCATCAGGTCTTTGAAGAAGACATGGGCCCCATGGAAGTTCCCTATGCCCTTAAATGTCTAAGCATTAGCCTGTAAGAAATCAGGGAAGTTAAAATAAATCACAGTTAAATTTATATTATATCTCTGAAGAAAAATAAAATTCAAAAAGAAAATAAGCTAATCACCATGTCATAAAGGCGCAATGCCTTAGTCATGAGGCAATCACCTCATGGCTGTGGCTATCTCCTCTGTGGAAGAGGCGATCACTATTTCCTTCTCAGGGGCGAATTGCCTCTAAGAAATGAAGCGATCATCTCAGTATTGAGGCGATCACCTTATCGCATAGGCGAACGCCTTTGTACAATGAAAAATAATAAGAAAATTTTTAATTTTTTATTAATTTCATAAAATTTGATCATAACTTACCCTATTTTTAATCTTAGATGGTAAACTATCATAAATAAGTGCTGAATCGATATAAATTGCAAGAAAAAATAAGAGGATTCTACATAGTGAAGAACAACATGACTGTTTTTAACTTTTTATTAATTTCACAAAATTCAATCATAAATTACCTTATTTTTAATCTTAGATGGTAAACTATCACAAACAAGTGCTAACCCGGTATAAATTATAGGAAAAAATTAAAGGATTCAAACACTAACCTCTTTAATTGTGAGGGAGCAAATGTGGGTTTTTAAATCCACTAAAAGAGGATTTTGATTTCCTTGAATCAATCTGAAGTTATGAGGCGTGCTAAGACAAGGTGAAATACGATCCCATCCAAGTATGGGAGGAGTCCTCTCATCATCCATTTTCAAATAAGTGTGAGTGCAAGAAAGAGAAGAAAAAGAAAAAAAAAGAAAGAGGAAGGAAAAGAGAAAAGGGGAGAGAAGATATCCTTTTATAAGTAAAAAAAAAGACGTGGAAATTAGGAATTGAAGAGAGATTAATGAATGATGATGACGAGTGAAGATGATGAAAATGACGTATAATGATAACAGATGAATTTTTCATTTTGAATGAACCTGAAGTAATTAACAGATTAAGACTTTTGATTATGGTCGAAGCACTAGTCAACAACACCTACTTTGGCCCATGCATCTAGGGTAAATCACGCATTCAATTTGATTGGCCCACATTTAAGGACAAGTTATGGAATTAGCAACACCTAGCTTGACCAGCCCGTGCATCAAGGGTAAATTATGATTTCAGTTTGATCGATCTGCATTCGGGGATAAGCTATAGAATCAACAATGCCTAGTTTGACCGGCCCATGCATTGGGGGCAAATCGTGCATTCAGTTTGATTAGCCCGTATTCGGGGATAAGCTATGCACTTTCTCTGATTAAAGCATTAATAACAGAGGCGACTGACTAGACAATGAATTCTTAGAGTCTGCAATGAAAAATAGATTGATTGGGCAATGAATTCCCAAAGTCTAAAATTTACCAAGTGACTAATCGGGCTAGGAAAACCCATGAATCACATTTCAGACAAAAAGACTGATCGGGCAATGAATTCCCAGAGTCTTCAATGAAGAAATGACTGATCAGGCAATGA
This sequence comes from Mallotus nudiflorus, assembly GCA_947683625.1. Classification (NCBI taxonomy): domain Eukaryota; kingdom Viridiplantae; phylum Streptophyta; class Magnoliopsida; order Malpighiales; family Euphorbiaceae; genus Mallotus; species Mallotus nudiflorus. Next base: position 4,462,680 of record CANTUR010000166.1, on the reverse strand, counting down.
ATTCTTGGAGTCTAAAATGTGAAGTGACTTATCTGACCTGAAAAACTCATGAATCACGTTTACTGAGTGGAAGGAGGGCTAGAAAAACCCAAGTTTCGTGCTAAAAGCTATAATGAGTGGCTAATCGAGTTAGGAAAACTTGAGGAACATGATCATGTTTCAAGTCGAAGCACTCACTTCTCATGTGAAGCTCGAGATTCAAGTACATCACCCGTCTTTTGCTTTTATTTACATTATGCATATGATTTTCTTAAAAAACTACTTTACATGAATTTGGTTTTTCAAAAAATCAAGGGGCAAATTATAGACACCTGATCTAATTAGCCCATGATTTGGGGATGGACCGCAGGTTCTCTGTTTGATCAACCCACACTAAAGCCTAATGATGAGAATGTAAAGTTTGAGTACATGTATAAAGACTGAATCTTTGATTGGAAATGGATTCGAGAGCCTAAAATCGTCCAAACATAGCCCAAATTGTCTAAACAAGCCTAAGTCCACCTTAACCCAATGCAGAGCAAGGCCAAAGAGGCGTTGCCTTTGTGTAAGGAGGCGATTGCCTCTATAGCAGTAGTCGCAGAGGCAATCACCTCAATGTAGTGGCGTCGCCTTTATGGCAGACCATTTGTAGTTGCATTTAATGCAGTTGCAGCCATAGTGGTCAAGTAGGGTAGGCCCCACATCCTCCATACCTGATTTTTGCATGAAGAAGAGTTTTTGAAGGGAGAAAAAATATTATAGAGGCTCATAATGGTCTAGGAACCTAGGGGCATGGGTGAGGTTTGAGATAAAATGGAAAAGAGAGAGAAGAAGAAAGGTTACCAACATTGGGGAGAACTAGTATAAAGAAGCTCCATCAAAAAAAGGGAAAAAAACTAGAAAAAAGGGGGAGAGGCTCTGAAACCAAAAGGGGGCATTCTTGAGAAGAAGAGGAGAAGTTCAAGCTCAAGAGTCCATTTTCCTTGAGAAGAATAAGGTGAAAGAAATTTGTCCTTAAGTGTAGCTCACATCCAAGCAGAGTTCAACATCCAAAGTAATCTCTAAGGGCCAAGTACTTTGTTAAAAGCTCATACATAAGTAAATCCTATTTATCTCCTTAGCATTTTGATGTTAGACTTGCATATGACTTAGTTTGTTTGTTTATTTAGTGTATATTTTGAGTTTATGCTACCTATTATGCCATGTCATTAATATGATTTACTAGGGTGTTGAATGTAGTTGTAAAATAGCAAGTTTCTAATTTTTTTCTCAAATGTTATTTGCTTAGAATAAAAATTTAACCATTTTAAAAGTTGGGTTGCCTATTGATTAGGCAATGCCTCTGTGAAGGGGCATTGCCTCTTTGCTATATGAAGAGGCGATCACTACTCAAACAAGGCAACCCACACCTTTCTCTTAAGATTTTTATAATATTTATACATGATTTTAATTTCCAAGCATGTTAGGGTTCTTATACTTTGTTTATTTGCATATGACTATTTGTACCACGCTTTGTAAGTTAATATATTAAGCTCTTAACCTCCATTTGCATGAACTTGTTTTGTAAATTGGTTTGAATGTTTTCTTTTAAGAGATTTTATGTATTTCAAAACTAATATTTTGGCGTTTGTAGGATCCTTGAGACTGATCTCTTTGAATCGTTAAGGGTTTATCCCTTAAGTAGTTCTTGAGAGGTTTTTATGGGTCTAAGAATTAGTTTAATCTTGGTTTATTTTTGGTATATTTTTAGTACATTTTTGGTTTATTATACTTTTATTTGTGTAAAAATTGTTATAATCCTTAATCCCTTCCCCTTTCGAATTCCAATATATTGTTTTGATTTATTATTTTGATGAATTTCGGGACTTTAAGGCATGAAATTGAGCTAATGTGCAAACTTGAACTTAAGTGTAAAATTGAACAATTGATTGATGGCAATTCCAAATTGTATGTAAATAAAGGAATAATCAGATAATTAAATGTAATAAAATATAAAACATAAACAGTGGGCGATTACAAGGTCAGGTGGGCATTAAAAAATTCATACCCAGTTTTCAAATCTGTTATCTGATAACAGCTTCTGAGAATCTCCGTAGGATCCAATTGTTGTACAATGTATCCTAACTTTTATCCGAATGTTGACTCTATCTCCATTTAGGCTTCAAAGACCTAATATGCATTTTCACTAGTGAACCTTGAGCCTACACAGTGCTGTGATCGTCAACACTTAGACATACATTAAATCCCGTCATTTATAGTAAAAAAAGTAATAAATAATAATATATAAAAGAATATTTAGAGAATATTTTTTTAGTATAAAAATTGATATTATGTGTTAGAAATAAGATACTGTTCATATACCAATTTGTTACAAAATTTGCAGTAAATTAATTTTTTAAGTTGGAGATGCCCTAAAGACATGGCTCCAAGTACGTATAGTAAACAGCAAGGCTTATTTTATATATAAATTTTTTTGTTCTTCATCCTTGTTCTCATAAATAACAATTTCTAAACTTAACTAGGACGCAATGAGTACGAATTATTTCAAGTACCTGTGTTGTGTTTTTTTTTTCTTGTATTTTACTATTGATTGAAATATCAAAATAATATCGTTCTGATTTTATTTTCATGGCGCTAAAACGCGCTGCTTTTATGTGCTAAGGCAAATTTACTTCGCCCTACTAAAGCAAAAACAACACATTAATATAAAGGCATTATATTAATTATATTACATTATTTGTTTAATTTGACTTTCTTAATATTAATTAAAAGAATTATATATATGGAGACTTTGATTTTTTTTTTGGGCCAATCATGAAGACTTTGATTAGGTAATGTTATTTTATAATTTTGATGAGATTATACAAATATTATGCTATAAAATGTTTGGTCAAAATTTGAAGTTTGCCTAAAAACTCATGGAGGAAATAATTTCTTACATTCCATTTTTCTTATCAAACAAGTTATGCATAAATTCTTAATCAAAACCCCAAAATTAAATATTTTTCAGCAAAATCGACTCCAAAGTCAATTAAATCTGCCCTTCATCAATACCAATCTTTTAGTTTTTTTTTTTATATATATATATAATTACTATTAATAAGAGAAAGGATCAAATCTATGTAATTCGAATGAGTCATCATACTCATCAACAGTGTATATGTAAAAGATGTATCCAACGTCACCCCACCCACTCTTAAGGTGGGGAATCTTTCGTTTCAATTATAATAGAGATTTTGATCAATTTGGACGGAGTAAAATTAACTATAAGAATTGTTGGAGAAACCGTGGCTGGCTATCGACGCAGGATGAAGAAAAATCAAGTGGACAATGATGGAGATTCAAAGCAGCATATAAAAAAGTCAAGCAATTAATGAGAAATAGCAGACAACTCGATTTGAAAATGCCCTAGATGATTCTCCGTCTTCTTATTCTTCTAAAAGGGTCTTCCTTTTTTTTTTAATACTTCTACTTCTACAACAAGCCATTTTCCATTTTTAAAGCTTCTACATGCAAGAATTCAGCCAAAATTCCGCGTCAGTTCTTAACTTTTATTTATTCAGGGTCTACTCAATATCTTTAAAAAAATAAAATTCTCAGTCTGTTTCTTTGGGCCAAAGAAAGTGTAATCGTAGCCCAATAATAATAATAATAATAGAGCATTAGCCGTCAATTGAGCCTGCGACAACTTAACCCGCAAGTCTTTTACTTTTTCCGGCGAAAACGCGCATGACCGTAGCCCGGTTACTTTACTCTTTAATTCGCTAAAATACACCGACTATTAGCGCATCACCGACTTAACTGCAAGGGTATTTTCGTCAATTCTGGGTCCTCAGGGTCATTTTCTCTTCGCTATATATCCCAGCTTCACAGAATTTTTACCGTTGATTCTACCCGTTCTTGTCGATTTCGAGAGACCATTAAAAGCACCAAAACAATAGGAAGCGGCTATGGCTCAAGAAGCTGCGAAGAACATGGTGGAATCCACCCCTAGGGTTAGGGTTCCGTTGTCTGTTGCATCATCTTCTTGCTCTCCGCCGAGGACTACTGCTATTGCTGCTGTAGATGCCAGCTGCTGCCGGAATTATGATAATTTTAAACGGAGTGACGTGCCGGCTCGGTTTATGTACTTTAATCACGACAATTCCTGGACAGATTTTCCGAAAGAAGTTATCGTTTCTTTGAAATCAGCTTTCCTGGACCGAAAACCGCTGGTTGACTTGTCGATTAGCGGCTGCAGGTATCTTTTTGATTTTGTGCGTATGTTACAAACTGATTTTGACTCCGGTACTCAGCGATCAATCGCTTGGATTGATGAGAAAGGGAAATGTTTTTTCCCTAAAGTGTTTATCGGTGAGGATTTTGATCTGAAATCGGAGAGACCAGACAATCCGAAAATTGAAATTGAAATCCGTATTGGGAATAATAATGAGAACAAGGACAAGAACGATAATATTCAGATTAAGCGAAAGAGGGAGGGGTTAGGGTCACCGTTGTGTAAGGAAGAGCCTGAGGTGAGCTCCTCAATGAAGGGAGACGTCGTGAAACGGCAGCGTTTAGAGAAGTGGCCGAATTGCTGTAGGCTATTGAGCGAAGAGGAAAAAGTCTATGCTATGGTTAGGGATTGTTTTTTGAATGGGATGAGGAAAGTTGACCCTGGCGTTACAATTACTGCAATTCGTCAATATGTAGTTGAAGCTCCTATGGACATAGCGCGTTACTTTGCATTTAAACAGCAGATTGAGGTTACTCAAAAAGCCAAGCATAGGGATGGTGCGGCTAAAGTTGTGCATGCCTGGTATGGCGCATCAGTGAAAGATGTGGAGAGTGTTTTGGTGCATGGATTTGGTATGCCGAGTAAGGTGTATGGCCCTGATTCTCATGGTATTGGTGTTTATTTGTCTCCTGTTGGATTGCCACATGTAAGGTAGTGCCTCCCTTTTTTTTTTTTGTTAATGTTATAGCTTTTATACTGTGTCTATGGTTCCTGGTGATCTGGGTTTATGCTGTGTCTCTGTGTTGTGTTCAGTGCCAAATTATCAGAGGTGGATGAGAATGGTGAGAAGCATCTTGTACTGTGTAGACTTATATTGGGTAATCTCGAACAAGTACGGCCAGGGTCTCAACAAGATTGTCCTTCTAGTATCTATTTTGATACTGGTGCAGATGATGTTGTGAATCCCAAACGATTTGTTGTTTGGCCATGCAATATGAGCAGGCACATTATTCCTGAGTTTGTTGTGAGCTTCAAATATTCACTGCAATATTTGTATGGTAAATGTCTGTTTCTCCTTGTCACTGGGTTGCTTGCTTGTGCATTAATGGTTACTTTTAGGATGGTGATTTATTGGGTTTGTTTGTTAGGACAATTTAAAGGACCAACTGGCGTGAGATATCCCCTTGATAAATTACTTTCAAAATTGAGGAATTTGCTCCCTCTCGCCAAACTTCAGGAAGTGGAGATGTTATATAATACATTCAAGGTAATTAGCTTACCTTTATCATTGTTGTTGGTGTTGTCCAAGGAAAAATTGGAAAACGGCATGATGCACAAATTTGTTTTTGTTTTTGGCTTAACACAGGCAGGTAAGTTGGCTCAGGATGTCCTCATAAAGCAGATACGGTTGGTTGCGGGGGATGAGGTGCTGCTGTCCTTAATTAAGGAGATTCGAGGGGAATGAGCTTTTTCTGGGTTTGTTTTGTTTCTTTGGGATAAACATATACTATGGTTAACTAAAATGCATAGGATTTCCATTAGAAATAGAAGGCTATTATGTGAAACATCAAAATACCATGCTAGCCTTTAAAAAAAATGTAGCAGACACAAAATTATTTTTGCTTTTTTTTCCTTTAATATAATGTAGCAGATATGGTTTCATTTCTTTGGGAAAGTATTCCATTTTTTTTAGTGATTATATTTTGATTTCAACTTTTTCTGATTGAAACCCCTATGAGGTGCATGGATGTAATACTATGAAGATAGAAGTATACTGTGTCATAATTGAGCGCATGGATTCATGCGTATAATTGCATTCTCTTGTTTTAGGAACATTTTAACAGTGGAAATTCTGTTCAATTTTCAGTTTTAGTACTCAATGTGCAAGACTTAGGATTTTCAACTCCATGAAACCTCTTATATTCATGTGAATAAGATTTGAAATACTGCAGTCAGTCTACAGAACCTTAAGTTTCAAACTGGCATCGCTAGGTAAAATTATAATTAACATCTTTCAAGCAAAATATCTTTCATTTTTTTTGAACTTGAAGAGATTTACAAATTAAATATCTCTCTCGTTCAATATTAAGGAACTCATTGCAACAAGAACTTTAATGCTTGGGATTTATGGGGAAGTATATCCAGGCCACTACTTCCACCCTGCACAAAAGAGTAAACGGTGGGTTTTATGAATCAATTTTGATCACCCTCAATTGCAGAAAATTGGATGTTACTTTTATCAGAATTAATTATATCTTTTTTCCTTGGACTTATTTGTCTATTAATCTTGCAGTCTATGTGATGTTTGGAAATAAACTGTAACATGTATGATGTGAAGTATAAATAAAAACGTAAGGCTAGTCTTGTTTATTTATGAGTTTGTGTTATCAAGAAAGATGGAGAGGGAGGTGGGGTGTTAAAATTTCGTATCATGCCATCTCTATTTGTAAAAGTGAAAAAAAAAAAAAAAAAAAAGGAAAACCTTGCGGTTGATTTGGCAACTTGACATGTGTGGCTGCCATTAATACTTGCATGTGTGTGTCAGAGAGAGATTTTATTTTTAGAGATTGGGTCATTAATACTTGCATGTGTGTGTCAGAGAGAGATTTTTAGTAGTATCTGAACAAGGAAAAAAGATTTTGCAGGTTACTGTTGTGGATTTGCAAGGACTAAGCTATTTCTGTAGCTAAAAATGATCTATTTGAATGGTGGTATACTGGCTGTCTAATTCTGGACATTTTCATTTTAACAGCATGAGGTTAGCATTGCTAACTGAGATTTATTCAGTTCCGTGTTTGGTTTGTTGATCCTAGCAAGGGTACTGGTTTGTGGATGCTAGCAAGGGTACTGGTTTGTATATGCTTTCTCTTTTATTTCTTAAGTGAATGTAGCTAGATTCTGTATATCTGACAATATATTTTGGAATTTAGTTTTCATCTATTTTCCTTTTTCAGGTCGGGCAATCATTTTTGAGGCTGATAAAGTTTCTATAGTTGCTGAGTTGTGTTCAGCCATGCAAATTAAGGTAAAGCTGGGTTCTGGAAACATTTCTCATAATCCTGAAAAAATATGGTGGAAAGAAAAAGACATTGTTTTATGAGCCAGTGTGCGCTGCTGTGTTCTTTTTTTCTTTTTTTTGCTCCTAGATAATTTAAGGTAAATAGTGTCATCTACACTGACATTTTCTTTCAGTCTACCATCTTGTCTAACACCCAGATTTTTTGTTCTTGCGTAGTAGATCCATGGCTGTAGTACATATGGCTAGCTTTTTTTCACATCATAACTTTAGCTTATACATATTGCTTAATCTTTGTTAGAAGTATTGGGAACGTATCTTTTTAGCGTGTGTTTGTCATTTTTTACTTTTCATAATTAGTTATGTGTGTCAGGGTAAGGTGAACAAAGAAATGTGTTTGATAGTTGCTTGCTTGGTCTTATGGATAGATCATATTACCATAATACCTCTGAAGGTTTGGGTGTCACTTAGGTTGTGCTGAATTTATGATGTTTAGTAAGTCTTGAAGTAGATAATCCAGAAATCAGGAAGCTACCAAGAAGATCACATGAAGATGGTTCATACCATATGAGGCCCACACTTGGTTTTATCATTGGAAATTTGGAAGGTACTAAGGGATGGCTGAGAGATTATAGAGAGTGAGAGGGAGGAAGGGTGCGAGAAAGAGACAAAGGGAAAGAGCAAGAGTGAGAGGGAGAGGGAGAGGTTTCTGTCAGGTTTTTGTTTTAGTTGGTGGCACATAGAACTGCATCACATGATTCATATATCGTGCTACTTTATCAGACAAAATTACTAGCAGTTGGAATGAAACAAGAGCTAATGTTGAATTGTTATTTTCTCATATGGCTGTTGCTTCTTTGTCTGATCTTCGTAAAAGTGCTGTTGAAGGTCTTATATAACATTGTGCATTGATGAGATATTATGAAGATCCAAATTAAGGGATTTGGATGGACAATGGATTAAGGATGATGCTGAACTTTCCCCAGAAATAGTATTGTATTGGAGGAACCTCAGCGCTAACTTTAGCTGTAGGTAGTAATTAGAGACTTTAATGTGCTTTATTGTAGGTAATCAGGTATACTTTGTTTCATTAACCTTTGGTATATTTAGAATTGGGTGTCGTCCATAAAACATGGTTTGGTCTGTTTTTTTTTTTTTTTTTTGGGGGATAAGTGAAAATTAAGAAAATTCTATTTTATTACTATCTCATTCACACTACAAGTACACACTTAGAGTGATGAGTGATTTACAGTTGATTTTAGACACAAGATTTCGGATGTCAAAAACAAAGTAAACAATTTATAAAGCCAAAGCTGTAGATTTCTTACTGTGACTAAAGCCAAAGTTAAAACAATTATAAGCGTGCATGCTAAAGCCGAAGGGATGGAACAATTGTGACTACGACATAAAGATGAGAGTTATCAGCAGCTGTGACAAGATGTAGTGAACTGAGCTGAGCCTCGTAAGCTGACGATCCACTCTAATTTTGAGCTGGATAGTGATTGCCTCTGTGGTCCCTCAGTGGTGATCCTACTTTGGAGGATCCATGAGGTAAAGACAAACCACGAAGTTTCAAGAAGAGTTTCCACAACTGATGTTGACACGTGCTACTATTGTGGGTATGGCTTAAACAATGTAGGTTTTTGTGCATCCTGTGGACTGAGTGTGCAATTCACTGATGCTATGTTTGAATGAAATAGATTTGAATATGAATTTGAATTTCAATTAAATCTTTTGTTTGAAAACTATATCAACAAGAATTTGAAACAAATTTACAATGAATTTAAAAGCTAATTTAATAAAAATTTAAAATAAAATGTAATTGCCTAGTCATTGAATAATTTTCATCATTTGCTTACATGGATCTCATTGCAGCTTGATTTGGAGACCCTCCTGTTATGTTCTATTATGACGAGTAGTTGGCTAGTTGCAGAGATTAAATACAAGTCTACTGTCGGTGCTATCCATTTTTTCACTTCTCTCTTACAATTTAGTTTTGGTTAATTCAGTACACGTCTTAGGTAAAGCACATGGTGGGGCTGAACCGATCACTGTCGTGCATAAATTGTGGAGTTATGCATCTTTTAATTCTTGTTTTTACCTTTCATCTTTTCCAACCATATTCTAGTGAAAATGTGTGTGTTTATATATGTTATCTGCATTCGGTAAATAACATGAGATTATGATCCGTCAGTCATTGCTATCAGAAAAAGGAAACAATACCATTTAGTGGAAAATATTGAGCATAAAAAAAGAAGGTAATGCATTATAAACCAAAAAAAACTTCAGCAAGATTTTTGTTGATGTCCTTTGAATGCTTTATTTTCAAGCTATGACATCAACTGATCAACATAGTGGAACAAGAAAGAAGAATATGTAAAAATGACCAAGAAAAATTTCGTCAACGCAACAACACAAAGTCTAGTGTCTCATCAATTCTATTGTACTGGATGCATCTTTTTTCTCTATGTTTGTTTTTTCAGGTCTTTATCGGGCTTCACATTTTAAGGTCTTTATGACCTAAGAGCAGTGATGGGCACCAAGGTCCAGTCGTGGCCATTAGAAAATCACAATCATTGCACGTTTTGGTTGCCCCCACAAGGTGGGAATATTGTCTGAATCCAATGGCACCCCTCTCTTCGGCCCCTTCTTGTTTGCCATTGTTGGGAGTGGTGACTATCCCATCCCTATGATTAATAATAGATTTTTGATAAGTTCATTGATACTTTAACCCTCTACTGGACTATACAGCACACTGTTCCAAGCGTGGAAAATGATCAAAATTCTTAGCCCTTGTATGTGATCATTGAATACAGTCCATGCCACAATTTAGTAATTTAACTTTTCGATAGTTGTATTTTAAAGTGAAGACATCAATCACGATGTAAAAGCTGGATATGTATGATTTGTGATTTTCTTTTTTCATTTATTCAAGCAGTAAGTACATTTTAAAAGATGGATACAATTATAAGTATAATTACGGAGTATAAAAATATAAATCTCTCCTAAATGGTGCTAATTTTTCTAATCACAATGACAAAACATCACAATCTATTTGATCACTTGGTCTATAAAAAAATTCAATTGAAAGCAAAATATCAAAAATTTTCTCATTGCAATCATTATCACAATCAATTTGAAAATGAATAAAATGTTATATAAAAAAATATAAATTATATTTCCACTCATATTAGATCAACTTATTTTTTTTAGAATGTAAATGGGTGTGATTACTTAAATGCTAGACCTTTGAATTCTTCTTAAAATAATCAATTCCATCCCATTTACAAGACAAAGTAAACTTATGAAGATACGCCCCTTGAGCCTATAGGCTATAGCTATGCATCAGAGGCATCTTGATTCTAAAAACATTGGAGATAATATTAATAAAATGTCCACCATGATTTGTTTATCAGTCTATATCAATATCATAACCTAATCCACAAACACCTAACTGAACTTATTCTTGTGTTTTTCTTTATTTTTAATTTTAATGTTCTTACCTTTTGGACATGTAGCTTCAAGTTGAATTAAAAAAAAAAGTTGAATTAAAATAATAAAAAAAATTAGAATAAGGTTAACAAAATCACTGTTACTGATCATCCCAAAATGGAGACAACTCCACCAAACAAAAAAGCCAAATGATAATATCTTTTCTTTTTTTTTTTTTTTTTGATTGATAGAGAAGTTAGGCAATCCAATCATCTCATAATGTTTGGAGAAAAATGATCACTTTTCAGTGATTTATATATATATATATAAATAATTAATATAAACATAAAATATCTAAACTTGTAAAATAACATGTGAGATGTGCATAATTGGCAAATTAAAAATACTTGAGGTGAGTTATAAATCTATTTAGCTCAAATATGTAGCTCACATTGTTAACCAAAAAAAAAATCACATTCTTATATTTTTTTTTATTAGGAATATTTTTTATGGTTTTCTGTATTTATATATTCTGTAAGAACTAAAAAAAATAGCGTTCAAATTTTTTAATTTATTAATATTGATTTGAGTTATTTATAATAAATTATTTAATTACTAACATTTTGCTTTGATAAAGCTACAAAGCCTCATCTCATTAGCAAGTATGGTACATCAAATTCAACAATGTAGTGAATTTCATCAAATTGATGTGATTTTCATGAAATATGTAATATTTGTAAAATCAAATTTGGTCATTCAAATTTTTTTTATTTAATAAAAACTTGATATGCCATGTCTACATAATAGGATAATCATCTTCTTATCACACATCAAATGATAATACACTTCCATTAATATTCAAGAATAATAAATAAGACTCAAAACTCAAATTTTTTGTTTATAATTATTGCAAATAAAAACATCAATCAAACATTTCTTTTCATTGTGTATTTATTGATACATATAATATAATTTAATCTACGATTTTGGTTTGTAACATTGGAAGAGGTTGCTGTCTGGCCTGCTAAACTCCAACAACATACTTCCAAACAAAATGGCATCATAGCTTTCATGCTCCACTCAAAAGTCAAAACATCAAAACCCAAAACAATAAAGGCAGGTTGAAGTAGTAACACATCACTGGAAAATATCGAAACTGTTTACAGATTATTTTTTGGTTTTATTTTTGCATATATGGTTAAAAGTAAACATGGTCGTATGAAATACCAAAGTAATTAAATTAGATGTTGAATATCTCTCTTATAATGTAAACAAATTATATTAAAATGTAGGTGAATCTTGATTTAGAGGTTAAAGAGCTCGTAAAGGAATATAAAGGATTAAAATTTCAGTTCTTTCATCTTTTTTTCCTTTCTAAAAGTATTAAATTGTATTGTATTAAAGAAAATGGTTATAATCAGTTAGTAAGAGTTGTTCTCTTTTAAATAGAGTTTTAAGGTTCAAGTCATAGTTTATATAATCATATTTAATTAGTAATTGGAAGATTTTTTATTATTTTGGTATCTTTAGTAAGATCGAATGAGTAAAATAGCTTTTAAATATTAATAAAAATTCAATGAATTTGTTATTGAGAGAATAGTTAAGTGGAAATTTCTTTCAAAATACATCATGAAATGCAAAATTTAATTCTTACCATTTTTCGATTTAAAATGGAAAGACTGTTATTTGTTGTGCAATTCATCAATATTAAGATTATATAATTTCTTAATTTATTAAAAAAATTCAATAAATTTTGGATACCTATTATTTAGATAAAGAATTATATTAAAATTAATGAAATTAATACTTTTTAAGTATAATATATATATATATTTAAATGTCTAGGTGGCTATGGAGTAGAAACTCATACGTCCATTTTGAATTGATTGATTTTCTTTTCTTAAAGGATATTGCATTGAGGTGGAATTATGTGAAAGCAGAATGATAGCTGGTAGCAAACTAGTTAATGGCTAAGATAAGGTTCATCTGATTACACCTGGACCATATGCACCAAAGTCACCTGGTTACGGAATTTTATTAATTCAAATAAAAAACTGGAGACAACTACTAATTTTCCATCATCCATTAACAAAAATATGCAGTGATTATTAAGATATATAGAATATAATAAGCTTTTATTTATGTTTTTCTGGCATGCTTATCCAATTGGATTGCATCCCTCCAGACATTTCTCTCATCAAAAACAATTTTTTTTCCCCATAAAACCCTTAACGATTTTGATAATTCAACTGTTAAATGCAAATTAGGCGTTAAACTATTAAATTGCTGACCCTGTCATACGGTAGTGAATATTTATACAAAAGACATTTCAAAAGCCAATAATCTCATAATCATATGCAAATAATATAGACATAATTATTATGTAGCTTTTCTTTTTTATAAATTTTTAATGTTCAGTTTAATTTGAAAAAAATTATAATAGTAATAAAAATTTCTTAACTACTATTTTAACATAATTACATAAATCAAATTTTAAATATAATTAATAGCTATTTACCGTCTGATTTCAATAGTCATTGAATTTTTTTAATAATTAGTTTAGTTGAACTTTTATGAAAAAAGTGTTAAATCTTTACATTTTCATTTTAAATTTAATTAGAATATTACAAGTATTCATAACAATTTAAAATATCAATTCAAATTAAAAAATACAAACACTTAATCTGGAAAAAAAAAAAGCTCCAATGGCTAACAACAATACAGATATAGATAAGAGGAAAGAATATCCCCAACCATTGTTATTCTCCAAAAAAACAGTACGAAAAATTTTTTTTTAGAATTTAAAAAAATTATTTTATTTTTTAAGAAATAAAGTCATTTTATACTCAACAATAAAAATGTGCAACATATGCAATATATATTCTCAATAAATAATTCAAAAATAAAACACAAACAAAGAAAACTTTGCGCGTTTTGCAACAAGAAGCAGCAATGAGCACAGTACATATAAGGTAAAGCTTAGACGTGTCCGCTTTTGTAATTTTTGTAATAAAATATATCAAATAACTAATAATATTTATAGAAAATTATTATTTTTGACGAGTGATAAATAATAATAATATATGCACTGTGTATTTTTTTCGGACTAATTCTTTTATTTTGGATAAGGAAATGACAATTATACAGTAATAATATATCTATCGTATTATATATCCTATAAAATTATATATCATAATAAGTATTATTATTAATATTATTGTTATTATATACAGTATTAAATTTTGATTTGCAATAATTATTAAGTTTTTAATTTTAATGTGCATTGGTAGAACTTAAATTAGAACTTTCAAGTTATAGGATTTTTACTATAACCATTTAATTTAAGTCTCATGCACATACGTACTTTAAAGGAAAAAACCGTTCGATATCAAAACCTGTTACTATAGTTATAAATATTTGACCATCAGAATACAACAGCGCGTTACTTGGAAATTTCCATAACATCAAAATTTGTTTCCAGCGTATGTATATATATAAAAATAGAAGCAAAACAGTGTTTATCTTCCTCCATCTTAGATGCTCACACATTACCAAAATCGCATTGAAACGCACTCAGCCCCAACCCTAACTGACTCAAACCTTTATCTCTCACGCACGCACGTAACTGCTGATCCCTAATCTCCGTTATATCTATCTCTTCTCTCTCTCTCTTCCACAACCGACTTTTTCTTCACCTTCCGTTTTCTTCTCCGTTGAATCTTCTGCTTCTGCATTATCTCCGACTGACTCTGATCTCGTCTTGTTGCTGTGTAATTTTCGAGATTCAATTGAAAAACATAACTTAGTTTAGGGTTTGTCTTTGATTAGAGACTGGAAAGTTCGGGTTGTTGTTAGCTATGAGGCTGGACGATGAGATTGTTCCGTTTAATAGAAACGCAAAATTAAGTGATAATGATGATGATTTTGATGTGATCTTACAAGAAGATGAATATGAAGTTGAAGAAGACATGATTTCTCCTTCTTCTTCTTCTTCATCTTGTTCCCTTCAGAGAAAACAACAGCTTGTTGTTGTTGGTTACGCTCTTACCTCTAAGAAGATTAAAAGCTTCTTGCAACCTAAACTCCAAGGTTTAGCTAGGTAATTGCAATAATATATTCAATTCCATTCCATTCCATTCCTCTACTATTTCGCTAAATTAATAATAAATCTATTTCGTTTTAATTTTTTGTTCTGTTCGTATATACTTCCTAGCTACCGATTTGTTTTGTTTGGGAAGAGTTTTGCATTTTTTCTTGGTTCTGTTTTTAGATTCTTTTCTTTTGTTGGTTTAACTCTGCTGGAATTGGAATATTCTGCTTTTTTTTTTTTTGGGTGCAAATTGCATGTCCTTTTCGTTTGGTTATTGGAAAATGAAATAAAATTTGATTTAATTTAAGATATGTGGAGAAAGTGAAATATGAATTAAACTAAATCTTTGAAATTGATTGCAATTGCTAATAAGTCAAACTATTTCTATATTTTATTTCTCAATTATACTTGTCTGTCATTTTCTCCTTCTTCTTCTTCATAAATCAATCACTTTGGAGAATACTAATATCACAAGTAATCATACGGTTGTCCTTTGATCATTAATGTATACTGATGTTGTTCTTATTCATGCAGGAATAAGGGGATCCTATTTGTTGCAATTGATCCACACAGGCCCCTTTCAGATCAAGGCCCTTTTGACATTGTATTGCATAAGGTTAGGTTTGCTTTTATAGTGAGCTTTTTGAGAATCCCATGGTTTCTGACTGAACTTCCATTTGGGAAAATTTTCACGGAGTCATTGATGTGAACTTACGCTTAGACATTTTTTTGCCAACTATGAAGTTTTATATCATGGTTGTTGTCTGACACCATGTCATTTCTTATTTTTTCTAATGCAGCTTACTGGAAAGGAGTGGAGACAGATTCTTGAGGTTGGTCTCTTTTTTAATTAAATTTCCTCATCTATTTACTGTTGCCCGAAGACCATATGAATATTAGAGAATAGGTTGAGAATCATATCATGTTTGCCTGATCACTTAGATCTTTATGTGGCATAAGATATCTATCAAGACAGGGGAATCAAATATTGCCAGCTTTTAAATGCTTAAGTCTTATTCCTGTCTGACGTAATTTGCAGAGTGCTTGCTCCTTCCTCCTCCATGCATCATGACTTGATAGTTGAGGTCGAGGCAGCAAGTGGGGATTTTTTCTACTTTCAGGTTTTCTTAAGAATTTTTTGCAAAACATTTTTCTTTTTGCTGTTGACCCTCCTTTAATCAGCTGGTATGGCTGCTGTTTTACCCGCTTTAATTGGCTGAATGTGGGATTGCTTTCTCACTCTAGTCCAAGGATCTTTTGTGCCTGAATTCTGGTCTCAGCCGTACTTCATCTCTTAGGATCAGGATCTCTGAACAACTCTTCTTTGCTTACTCCTTCTTGGATTGCTGGAAGCAGTTGGTGTTAATTACTAATTTGGTAGTTAAACGTTGTAGGCTCTGAGCTGCGAACTTTCTGAACTCCGCTAGATTGAGGTTCTTTTGTTTTGGAAGCAATGGCTACCTGGGTTTAGCAATTTAATGCTTTTAATTGCAACTTATGATAATGTATGCATGAATTTTATCCTAGCATTTCAATGGATTCTGAAGGAATATTATTTCGAGGTTGCTGCTCCAACCGTATATCTCATCTTCTTAATTTCATGCTTGAAGTCTGGACCATCTATGACTGTTTTACTTTTGTTACTCATTTATTATTGTAATACTTACTTTGTACTTGTGGTAGAAAGTGGCAATTATGAATGCATTGTCCTAATATCAATGATTTACTCTTGCAAACTAATTGATCTTTTGTATATTTTTGTATGACTTTTTATTGAAAAAAAAGGAAACATTGCTGATGGTAATTTATATTGAGAGGTTAATACAATGATACTAAAATGGTCTCATCCGTTATTTTCTGCCTGTTTCCATGCCATTTATCTTCTATACTGAATTCGGCGTTGCTGCTTAATCTGGTTCACATTATTAAGTTGGTCATATGTCTTATGCTTCCAATCTGAAGACAAGTTTGGTGCATTTATCTGAAACAAGATGCAAGATATTCAAATTGATCTTAGAGGTGTCTGAACCAGAAAGATTCAGATTTTTACTGGCGACCAATTTTTGTAAACTATTAGGTTTTTGACCCGATAACTGAAGCATAATTTCTATGCTGATTGGCTTTTAATGCTCTAATTGCTTAATTATGAAGTGTTTCTAACCAGCTAGCTTTGCCTGTGATTGCTTTAGCAGTTAGTGTTTCTTTTTTTATGATTGTGGTGAAAATTTTCTGCAATGCTAGTAATTCTTAGCCTTCTATTTGAATGGATTTGCAGGACTTCAGAAGGTCACATCCTGAAGTTACTGTTCTTGATCCTCCAGATGCCATTCAACATCTACATAACCGCCAGTCCATGCTCCAGTGTGTAGCTGATATGAATTTATTAACCTCCTATGGTAATTTCTCATGCTCTTTTCACAAATTTTAATCTGGGAAGTAGATTCTGTATGAAATTAACAAAAACAACACATCTGAAGCTTACTCCCTTTTTCTGTCTTTTTTTTTTAATGATTCTTGATATAGGGAAAGTTGATGTCCCAAGGCAATTAGTTATCAAAAAGGATGCTGCATCTATTCCTGATACAGTCATGAAAGCTGGGCTAATGCTCCCTATTGGTGTGTATGAGTACATCTCTTGTGCTTTAATTTGTGTATTATTCTATCTGTGTTTTGGCTCGAAATATATTTTGAAATGATGATAAAAACAGGTGTTATTAGCATTTTATCATACGGGCCCCTGATTTTTATTCTTGTAATTTTTTTCTCATATATTGGTAATTCATCTAAGTGATTTTTGGTTCCGTTGAATGTTTTAGTTGCAAAGCCACTAGTTGCAGATGGGAGTGCTAAGTCACATGAATTGTCGCTTGCTTATGACCAACAATCGCTTCGAAAACTTGAACCACCACTTGTTCTTCAGGAATTTGTTAACCATGGTATACTATTATATTATGTAATATTCCTGTGTCTTTCCAATTTGACATCACTGTGGATATCATGACACCTATTTTTTTTCCTCTTCTGTTATGGTTGCAGGTGGTGTTCTCTTTAAAGTTTATATTGTTGGGGAGGCTATAAAGGTCGTCCGGCGGTTCTCTTTACCTGATGTGTGTAGAAGGGAACTCTCTAATAATGCTGGCGTTTTCCATTTTCCACGAGTTTCATGTGCAGCAGCTTCTGCAGACAATGCTGATTTAGATCCTTGTGTTGCCGGTGAGTTATCCTGCCTTTCTTTTGCATAGAGCTTCTTGTCATCATCTATAATGTCACTTACAGGGTTCAAGTTCTTTTAGCTCTTGGTTTGATTACAATAGAAAATGGTAATATTTCTGTATTTTTTTTTTTAAATTTCGTTTGAGGGTGTAGATGGGTTGTTAGCATTGGTCCTTCAAGCATTTTCTTTCTCTTTCTCTGGTGCATTTATTGTATGGCAGCTTTTCCCACAATAATTGCATTTCCATTAATTTCAAATACATGAGTCTCATGTATTTGTTGAGCAATGTGATGTATCCTTAGTTACCAACCTTGTGGGGAGAGTAGATCTCCAGCAATGGGTCTGTTAAGCCAACTTGTGCTAGCTTTCTCCTAAGCTTTGTAATGCGAAAGATGGACTTTTCTTTAGTCATCAGCATTGAATTGTACCCATTTCTTGATAGCTTATGTTAAGGCCGCACTGCACTATCTTAGCAAGTTCTTCTAACATAGTTCTCTCATGCTGCAGAGCTTCCTCCACAACCCTTACTTGAGAAACTGGCTAAGGAACTTCGTCGCCGACTGGTAGCTTGTCTCCACATATATTTTCTCTCTTTTCAGCAACATATATTGCCATCGCCTGTCACTTTATTTATTTTTTAATTATTAATTGTTATATGCAGGGTCTCCGGTTGTTTAATTTAGATATAATCCGAGAGCATGGTACTAGAGATCAATTTTATGTCATTGACATAAACTACTTCCCAGGTGAGTGAGTTTTATTAATCTGTAAGATCCCAAGGGTGCTTGCGGTTCTGTATTATCTTGCTGTTAAAAGACATGCTTAATGGGATCTCTTCATAATGACAGGGTATGGAAAGATGCCAGAATATGAGCATATTTTTACAGACTTCCTTTTGAGCCTGGGGCAGAGTCAATACAAGAAAAGGTCCACCTGACAACTTGATGGATGACTTGGGAAGAACTGCACCAAATCAAGACCATCAAGTTGCTTGAATAAGTATTCGCGGGATGAGATTAATGCTTTTGACAAACCATGTATAGCATAATGAAATTCCTGCGAGCAGTTTGCAGGACATGAAAAATGCATATGCCTCCAACCTTCAACTTTGTCTTACTGGCTGGATGCACATTTGCTGCTGAAGGATCCATCATACTTGCAGCTCTCTGGAAATTCAACTCCGCTTTGCTCAATATATTATTATGTTGTCTCACCGTTGTTTTATGTCGTTCCAAAGTTCTGTGAGCAGGTGGTGAATGATAAACAGACATCACCGCCTATTTTGTCTATAGGCATTTCTTATGGGGAGGCATGCCGCTGATTTGTATTCAGCAGTTGTACATTAAGCACATCTCGCATGTTTCTTTGTTCTTCCAAGGTGTTCTTGTGCAGCCTGCCTTCTTAGAATTCATATTACTGTCCAACTTAGCTTTTCTTTAAGCAAACCTTTTATTTATTTTTTATCGGTTATTGGATTAGAATATTACAAGATACAATTCTTAATGCCAAGTAGCTTTCAATGGATTACATCAAGGCGTGATTTTTTTCTATTGAGCTTCTATTTTTTATTGTATTGCATTGAGTCCTTATTTTTTATTGCATTGCATTAAACTTTTATGCTATTATTTATATAGCTATTGAGCTCTAATTTAACAAATTTCATAAATATATTCTTCATGATATAAAGACTTAATGCATTACATAAATAATAGTATAGGAGTTCTATACATTACATAAATAATATCATAAAAACTCAATGTATACCTAAATAATAATGTAAGAGATCAATACAATGAAATAAAAAGATAGAGATTCAATGGATAAAATCATTATAGTTCAAAGATTTAAAAATGGTTTTTACCTTATACTAATTACAGAATAACCTAAACCTAAACTGACTATTTTTTTTTGGCCATGAGAGGGGAGAGGGGTGGGGTTCCAAACCTCCTCTTGCTCGGTGGATGGATGACAAGCCATCCCTCCCTAGGTGGGGAGGCCTAACCTGACTTATGAGTTTTCCAAATTATCAAAATTTAATTGAACAGCTTAATAATACCCACATTATATCTTTTTGCGAGTAAAAGAAAAGTTGTTCTTGCACTACAACTTTGTCAAAGGATAAAAAACCAACAAAAGCATGAACTCTCCTCCATGATTGAATCAAAATTGCTTCGGCTGTGAACGGACTCCTGCTTCAGAAACACACAAACTTTTAAACAAACTTGTGTCTCCTTTTCTTTCCTTATAACACTATATTATAACTTTCCTCCACCCCAAATCCTATTTATTTCAGCTAAAACCATGGGTTTTCCTAATTTATTTAATTCAAGGTTTCAAACTCTATTAAAAAATTTATTTCATTTTTAAATAAAACTTATTTGCAAATGAATTTCAAATTTATTTGAATTAAACACATTTTATTAATAAAAATAAATTTAACGTTAAACAATTTCATAAAATTAAGTTAGAATTAGAAATAAATTTTATAAAATTTTCATGTAAACCAAACAAATTTATTTGAATTTGCAAATAAATTTTATAAAATTCATTTAAACTAAACAAAATTTAAAGCTTTATTTTCATGTAATAACAATGCCTGCCACTGGGAAATGGTTCATTATATTGATAAACCAATTCAACTGAAATCTTAAAATCATAAACAAGACTTCAATGGAAGAATGTTCTTTCTTTCTTTTTTTTTTTTTTTTTTCATTCCAGCTTCAGAAATAAAAAATTGGATTAAAATCTAACCGATTGCAAACTGATGAAACAGATCAATTATATAGAAATGCTACAATTAAACCAACCAATTTTATTGTTTGGGTATGAATTGAAGCGCAGAATTCCAAAAAAACAAAAACATTATATATTTATACATGACCAATTTACTGGTTTTTGGTGTCCTCCAATGTCAACGGTCTAATTAATATCATTAAACAGTTAATAGGCATAAACAAAAGAGAAATACATAACACAAAATGGTTGTTCTAATATTCAGCAATCAAAATACAAAAGCAGCAGCACATAAAGCGCAAATACCCAACTCAAAATCTCAAAAATAAGCGAAAAGCAAGATAAAACAACAAACTGCCAACTACCCACTTGTAATTGGTGCCTGCAGGGTAGGAGCAGAAGGCAAAGAAGCCTGAGTAGCATCACCACCATCACCATTTCCATCACCATTATTAGCATCAGCTGAAGCAGAAGAAACAAGAGTCCAATCAGCAGGAAGAGGAGGTAGAGGAGGATAAACAGTAGGTTTGCGTCTTATATCCCATGGCTGACTTTTTTTTGGCCTTGTCTTCATGTGATGCGCTGTGGCCTTCTTCTTCGGCCTTGATGAACATTCTACAACTAACCCACCGCCATAACCATTCCCTACGGTTGTTGTTAGAGGTAAGTGAACCTGACCACTGTTAGGCTGTTTCGATGATGAGTTGGGTAAAAGGAGAATTGGAGAGCCGAATATAGAGGAGATTGACATTTTTCTTTTAGATAAACAAAAGTACGATACTGCTCCTCTTAGGTAGCTTCGGATGAATTTCTTTTCAGATTTTGGTCCAACTGCGCAATTGGATGTGGGTTCTTCTGAACCTCTCGATTGGGATTAGGATTTTTCACTGTGTTGGGCTTTCTTTTACCAAAATCGCCATTGAAATCTGCATATGCATTGTTAAGCCCTCCCAATATTGGCCCAAGAAACAGCCAGATGCTTTAACCAAAGCTAGAACCCATTAAGTGCCAACTGGCGGCAACCATCTACAACGGTCCTCAATGTTTTCTTGTAATAGAAAAAAGCTCATGTAATATAAGTTTTGATTGGCTATATAATAAATGACACTTCTCTTCTTTAAAATTAATGATGATAAAAATTAAATTTTATATTTTATTATATCATTAGAAAGAAATTATTATTTGATTACTGTCTTATTAGCATAGCTCTTTAGTGTTTTTTATTCGAGAAATATTTCAGTAAATAAGAATTTTTCTTAACATTTTAACCAATAAGATTTATTGTGAATCACATCAATTTTAATCAATCTCGTAATTTTGAATATACAGGTAAACTTCTAATTTATAAAAACAAAATCAACCTATCCACTTAACATATTTGCAATTAGAACTAATAACCTTAGATCATGAGACTCAATAAGGTTATAAGAACTCAATATGGTAGAATTTTTACCATTCAATCCACGCATCTTTAAGTTCATATTATCTGTTAAAAACAACAATTTTTCTTAATAATTTATTAAGCAAAATTTTGGAGATCTAATTTAATTCTTACCATGGAAAATGAAATTGCAATGCTGTTGAGCACATCATTTTTAAAAAATGGCACCATTTTACTAATAACATGAAGTTTTGTAAAGGAAAAAGAAAATGTAACGAAACATTTAGTAGTTTGAAGAAATTCCTGCAATACTCAACTTTTTTATTTATATATTATTTAAGATGTGAACTTTTTTATTAACGTGAATATGAAGAATTTTTTCATTTGGCATTTGATGATTGATATTTGGATGAATCTAAAGCTAACAAGAAACGAAAACAAAACAAAGATTTTAAATTCTCGTGGAGTGACCAAAAAAGATAAAGCTGAACAGGCCACACTACAATTTCACCAAAAAGGAGACACTTGCTAAAATAACAAAACAAAATTCATGCCCCCAACTTAATCCTTTACGTGATTTATGTTTTCATAATATTTATCCAATATATATATATAAAAAAAAAAAAAAAAACTTTTATGCGTGAGGTGACATAAGAATGACGTTAGACTCCACACTGAACGTGCCACATGTCAGTCTTCCTCTTCTTCTTTCTCATGTACACTATTATTTCAATCCCATTCATCTATCTCATGTATGTATAATGTATTTGTACCATTGTAATTAAGAAATTGTGGGCAGCCAGCTGGCAGGCAGAGATTCTTTATTTTGTTAAGGGGACGTAAGGCTATTTTGGTCATTCAATTCTTGTATAGTTTAAATAAATTAGTAAATTGAATTAAATACAAGCCTAACTGTAGCGGATCACAGCGTCAACCTCGGTCCGACTACACCCAGCCAGCCTGTTCACAGCTGTACTCCACGAGCGACCATATATCCATTCTTCTCCTATTCTCTCTCTCTCTCTCTATAACACACCAACAAGACTTACTATACAATAATTGTTTTTGATTTGTGTTAATAGCAGAATCAAATCAAGAATCCTAAGTAGTAAAATCTAGAAGATGAACAAATGCTGTTGTTGTTGTACTACTCCAAGTTGCAGCAGCACCACCCAAATAATACTTCCAGTAGCTTTCTTCTTTGATAATGCCGCCATCAGTTATGCCCATTTTGCACCCTTTCTCCTCCCATTCTCCTGCACATATCCCCAACCTCTCCACTCTATCTATCCTTCTTCTCATTAGCATGCTTTAAACAATCACTCTCACCTCTCTGCCTTCCGAAATACCCAACTACCAGCAGTAGAATTAGAAATTAGTTGAATCGATAAATGGATCCCTGCCCTTTCACTCGCCTCACTGTAGCCAATCTAGCACTCAAAATTCCTCTCGCTACTAAATCTGCTCGTTCCGTTGTTCATCCTTCTTCTTCTCCTTGTTTTTGCAAAATTAAGCTCAAGAATTTCCCTCTCCAGACGGCCCTCGTCCCCTACATTCCCCCTGACAACACCAATTTCCCTGACGGCCAGCCCCTTTCCTTTGCCGCCACTTTCCACCTCAGCAAGTCCGATCTACAGCGCTTAATTGCCAAGTCAATCTTCGCCGCTAAGCCTTCTCTCAAAATCCATATCTACACCGGCCGACGCGGTACTACTTGCGGCGTTAATTCCGGCAGGTTGCTAGGAAAGGTCTGTGTTCCGCTGGATCTGGCGGGAACTGAGTCCCGGGCTACAGTCTTCCACAATGGATGGATTTCAGTCGGTAAAGAAGCTAATAAAGGTTCCTCTGCTGCTCAGTTTCATCTCAATGTCAAAGCTGAGCCGGATCCCAGATTTGTGTTTCAGTTCGACGGTGAGCCTGAATGCAGTCCTCAGGTGTTTCAGATTCAAGGGAATATTAGACAGCCTGTCTTCACTTGCAAATTCAGTTTCAGAAACACCGGCGACCGGAGTCAAATATCTAGGTCAGTGTTTTCTTCAATTTCATTAGGGTTTAAGCGGCGGTTTGCAAATTGAAAACTACAACTTTTAAAAAAAAAAAAAAAAAAGTAAAAAGATACTGTCAAATCGTATTTTGCGATTCTCAGGTTGCTTAGCTTTTTGCTGTTCTCTTTAAAATAATAATGCAAATAAAGGTACGCCAGATTGCGCTCCTAATTGGAATTTTATGTTAATTTACAGGTCGGAGGCAACCACTGCAAGAAGCTGGCTGAGTTCATTTGGAAGCGAAAGGGAGCGACCAGGGAAAGAGAGAAAAGGATGGTCGATAACTGTGCACGACCTCTCTGGCTCACCTGTAGCTGCTGCTTCAATGGTAACTCCATTCGTCGCATCTCCCGGCTCAGACCGCGTCAGTCGTTCCAACCCTGGCTCATGGCTTGTACTTCGACCGGGAGACGGAACCTGGAAGCCATGGGGTAGGCTAGAGGCTTGGCGGGAGCGTGGCGCCTCGGATGGACTCGGTTACCGTTTCGAACTTATGCCAGACACTAACGGAGGCATGAGCGCTGCCGGCATTGTATTAGCAGAGTCTACTCTGAGTTCGAACAAAGGCGGGAAATTTGTGATCGATTTAGGAGGGAACTCGAGCTCAAACGGGAACGGACGTTCGAATGCGACGTCGCCAGTATGTAGTCCGAGGAGCAGTGGCGATTTCGGGTATGGATTATGGCCATATTGTGTGAATGGAGGGTTTGTGATGTCAGCTAGCGTGGAAGGAGAAAGGAAGTGCAGTAAACCGAGCGTTCAGGTGAGTGTTCAGCACGTGAAGTGCACGGAGGACGCAGCAGCTTTTGTTGCATTAGCGGCTGCGATTGATTTGAGCATGGATGCGTGCAGGCTTTTTACTCATCGTCTCAGGAAGGAGCTCTGTCAAGACCGTGATTTAGTAGGCTGATTTCGTTTGTCGTTTTATGTTGATTTCGCTTGTCGTTTGTAGTAGTTTTTAATCTGGGTGGATGGATTTTTAATTCCATCGCAGGCAGTTTTTTTGTTTAATTTTTTACTACTACTAACAAAACTGTAACTGTGTACATTGGGAGAGTGAGAGAGAGCTCTGTGAGACAGGCACGCTTTGTTTTTACTCGTGTGGCTTGTATTAATTTTCTTTCTTTCTTTTTTATTTTTTTGGGGAAATATTATTGTAGTCTGTTTCTGACATTGAAAAATATATCTTTATTTTTCATTCATGTGGTTGGTCACCAGTTATTTATTTATTATTTAAAAAAGAAAAACTGCAAAATAGAAGCTGGGCAGAGGCTTAGGCAAATGTGGGGATGAGGTGGTGGTGGCAGCTGCCGCCGCTGTGCGTGCACGTAATCAGTGATTAAAGTATTTTAAATATTTATGGGAAATGTTGGTGATAGCTGTAATGCACTTTTTGTAAGTCCCTGAGCCATCATTTTGGGTTTGGAATTTAAAAAAGAGAGATGGGAGTATTAAAAATGGGTTTAAAGCATACTTGGCAAAGAATCATTAGTTGTTGGTGTTTAATTATTAGTCTTTTTAAAAAATTTTGAAAGCTAGATAGCTAGCTTACTTCAACAACCACAGCAAAGAGCGAAATTTAATGAAAGTTGGGTGCCCAATGCATACGGGGAGGTGAGGTGAGGTGAAGTTTGGTAGAAGAATTGATGAAAAAAATTAAAGAAGTGTGTGGAAGGGGGCAATTGGTACGACGCAAAAGTTTGTTGCTTTCGTGCGTATGCATTTTAAGAGATTGGGGTCCAGACGCAGCTGTATTCTTGTTGTGGCTAAATGGTTTTGGTTATGGAGGGGCCATTTTTAAGAGATTTGAGTACAGTTTTACTTGCTAGAAACCAAAAATGGGAGAGGAAATAAAGGAGGGTGGTCGAAAAGGATCTGAAAATGCATGTGGGTAAGGGTAATGGAGACGGTAGCTAGGAATAGAAGAGCAAGCAGTAGCCACCAACAGCAGAACCAATTGGCATAAAAAAATTATAGTTGTGGAATAGGGGACCAGACATACAAGTACCAGAAATTGAATGGCTGGGGCTGGGGCTGGGGCTGGGGCTGAGATTATGGCTCTTTTTCAGTGTGCAAGATTAGGAGTCACGTTCACGTCTTAGAGGGGGTCTTTCCTCTGAAGCAAAATCTGTCATCAGCCTACTTTTATTGGAAAATTAAAAGGGTATTGGAAATGGGTTCCAGAAACAATGTCTACTTGGTCTGCGGTGTATCCTGGGGACCCCAAATCAATATAACAAAATTTGAATTGGATTTGGAGGTGTTCCTTTCTGCCTGCTCTAATTTGATACCTGCTGGCTTATTCATGATTTGATTCTATTGAATACTGAATCTGAAAACAAGTGGGGTAGTTGCTTTTTCTTTTTTTGGAAGTGATTTTTAGCTTCTCCTATATTGAATCCTCCTTTCTATTTCAATTTTTAAAGTAGTATCATAAAAATTAAAAATTATATTTAATGGACCTAATTATATGTATAAATAATTATATAACCCTTTTTAAAAAAAATTAAAAATTAATGTAAATTATAATTATTTTAATAAAAAACTTATTCTAAAATCAAAATGTGGATAAAATTGAAAAGAAAAATTTATTTTTTATTAATAATTAAAAACATCAATTGAAATAGAATAAATTTAATTTTCTTAAAAGATAATGTGAATGGAACGAATAAAATAATTTTCAACCAACAATTAAATAAATTTATGAATATATATGTGAGTAAAGCCCATTACGTCAAAAATTAAATATTTTATTTTATTAAAATTTAATGTGTCAGAATCTGAGTGTGAGTTTATCATAATATGAGTGGATTTTCTCTATATAAATGTAGACACTCGATTCGGTCGGCCCGTGTTAGAGGATGAATTAGGGTTGTTCAGTTTGATCGGCCCGTTATCAAGCCCAATGATGAGAATGTGAACTTGGACATGAGGATGAAGCCTGAATCCCTAAGTGGAAAGTGGACTTGAAAATCCAAAGCCTAAAAATCCCAAAATCGAGCCCAATTACCCAAGTTTGGTCCAAGCCCGCTCGACCCAGCGTAGGCCCGGGCCAAAGGGGCACCGCTTCAGTGTAATGAGGCGATCGCCTCACCGATGAGGCGCCGCCCCTTTGGCAGCCCACGTGCAGCTGCAATCAAGTGGCGCGGGCTCCACTCTCCAGACTTTCTCCTTGCGTGAGGAAAAGACTTTTGGGAAAGGGAAAAAGGCTATGAGAGCTCATGATGGGCTAGGAGGCTGAGGGGGATGGGAAAGTTAAGGGATAAAAAGAAAAAAAAAGAAAAAGGAAGAAGGGGGGGGGGGAAGAGAAAGGAGGGAGAGCTCTGGAGAAAGAAGACAAAGGGAGAAAAGAGGAGAAAAAGGAAAATGTCCTGAAGGAAGAGAGGAGGTCCACTTTCCATAAGAGAAGAAGGAAGAAACTCATGTCAAGGAGAGATACCACATCTTAGTAAGAATCTCAATCAAAGTAGCTCTGAGGGCCTCTCATTTTGGTATGAAATCTGCACCTTGAACTTGATATGTTCATCATTTTGTATGTTCTTGCTTGTGTGTAACTGAGTCTTTAGCATATTCTAGGTTTGTCTCTAGTGCATGTGCTTGACATCTCATTTTATTGATGGGTCTTTGAATATTTACGTATGTAGTTGTAGTATGATGAGTGTAGAGTGTGTATATGCATATTTTGGTTGCTTAGAGTAGAAGTCTGCACATCTTGGAAGTCAGAGCCGGTTTGGAAGTC
This sequence comes from Mallotus nudiflorus, assembly GCA_947683625.1. Lineage (NCBI taxonomy): Eukaryota > Viridiplantae > Streptophyta > Magnoliopsida > Malpighiales > Euphorbiaceae > Mallotus > Mallotus nudiflorus. The sequence continues at coordinate 4,434,835 of CANTUR010000166.1, read as the reverse complement.
ACAGAGGCGTCGCCCCATCTCAGTGAGACAATCGCCTCATTAATAAGGTGATCGCCCCACTGACAGGCCCTCAGGGAGCTTACCTTTTGTATGCATATTGTCAGTTTTGTCTCGAGATTGCAAGAGCTCTGTTGATGAGGCGTCGCCTCATTAATGAGGCGATCGCCTCATCAGTGAGGTGACCGCCTCATTGGCAGGATTAATCTATTTCCTACTTCGTTTTGTTTTTTTTTTTCTGTTGTGACGTCTGCCTTAATGTGCCCTCTTTTGATCCTAAATATGTCTGTGATTGCATGGTGGTGATTATCTTGATTTTTCAATACTTTCTTTAACTTATAATGTGACAACCTCTTTGTAAGACCTCTGTGTGAATATCGTTACATGTGACTTCATTTTTTTGTGAGAAGAAGGGCTAACTGTGTGATATTTGTAGGAATTACTTGATAATTTCTGTCATCAAGCAATCACTTTTGCTATTTATCCTTTGTATATTGCCGTCTTTTTGTTATTTTAATAGTTTATTTTCGGTATATGTTTGGTTTATTTTCTGTATATTATTTCATTTATTTGGTTAAAAAGCGTTGTAATCCTTAATCCCTTCTCCCTATTTAATATTGAATGTATGGTTGTAAATTATTATTTATTTTATGTATTGTGTTTTTTGAATGTTGGGACATAAAGGCATGAAATTGGACTAATGTGCAAACTCGGACTTAATTATAAAATCTGACAATTATCCGAAGGCAATTTCATTACTTGTGGTAAATGAGGAAACAATTAAATAATTAAACGATAATAAAATGCAAAACACAAACGGAGGCCAATCGCAAGGTTGGGTGAGCATTCAAATGCTCATACCCAGTTTTCGAACCCGATCTCTGATGACGGCTTCTGGGAACCTCCGTGGGATCCAGTTGTTGTAAAGTGTGTCCCGGCTTTTATCCGGGTGGCAACTCCATCTCCGAATAGGCCCATGACCTATATTGTATTTCTTAGTGGGCCTCGAGCCCACACAGTACCATAGTCGCCAAACGCTGGGGCGCGTGCTAAACCTCACCGCCTACAGTGGCGACTCCACTGGGGATGTAGAAACTGATTCCAGTGTTTTGCATTTTATCATCTTTAATTATTTTTTTTATTTCATCCTACATTTATGCATTCACTACACATTTTGTACACAATGAGCACTTCAGTCCCGAATTAACCCGACAATAGTTAGTACTCCGCTACCTACGTTTCACTCAAACCTGGTGGTGGAATATTTGATTATTGTCACTCACGACAAGTACTAATCCCTATTGTTTGACCCTTAAATGGGGAGACGTATATGGATGTATATCATTGTGGGAGCCGAAGCCTTTTTACCCAATACTCAAGCCCATGTAATGACTTAGAAACTATCCTTAGGAATTTTCCCACATGCATGTGTATTATGCCATATAATGGACCCTTAAAATAAATCTCGAGCCCATCAATAAGCAGTCCAAAATAAAATGGGCCCTTGTGTCCAACCAAAGCCCATTATAAATAAGTTAGTTAACAAAGGCCTCTCACGCCTACTCATAACCCATTTTAAATGGGCCTTGACAAGCAAAGTTTATGGTGCTAAGGATCTTGGCTCATAGAAAGTGGACTCGAGCTTTATTTAAAGGAACCATTACTTGTCTGAATCATTTTGAGAGTTTTCTTGCATACGTCGATTTTGTTATCCCCCGTTAATAATTAAAACCTGGGCCAAAAATCCTAGGATAAGATACTCGCCATTAAATACGTGTGTGGGAGAAATAAGGGTGTAAGTTTGCACGGTTAAGTTCCATGTTTTGATCTTGTATATCTTTTCGTGTGTGACCTTTTTATTTCTAAATATAACGGACTTGCATATCATGCATACACGTCATGCATCATTCTGACCAGCTATTTTGCAGCGCCATAGATCTTTCAAGCTCAGCAGGGTGGGTCCGAACTAGTTCAGGTCGTTTGATCAGAAATTTAGAATTAGGGATGGCAGGAGGATTTGATCCAGAAGCATTTAGGGTATAGTGGAAAGAAGAAGTAATAGCAAAAACTCGGGCTATGATGAGGGAAATGATGGGGGAGATTACTAAGCTCATTAGACAAGGTCAGCCAATACAGCCACCCAATGCACCGCCAATCGATCCTGTCGACCTTGACGAGGAAATACCGATTAGGGGAAGGGAAGAAGATGATGTAACGGTATTAGCTAATCTGGGGAATCAAAGAAATGTCATCCAAGCTGAGGATGTGGGTCAGACTGAGTGGGCTAAGAATATAACCAGAGTGATGAACCAAATGCAGGTGATGATGAAGGAGAAGGGTATGGTCGCCCCTCTAGATTATGATCTGAATTTGGAAAAGGGTGATGAACCGTTGCCCCGTAAGTTTAAATTCCCAGACATGAAGAAGTACACTGGTGTTAAGGATCCCCATTTGCATTTGAAGCAATATGTAACATACATGAAGGCTACTGAGCTAATTGAGAGCCAAACTATTAAGCAGTTCCCTATTTCACTAGAAGGAGCACCGATTCGTTGGTATTACACCTTGAAACCACATGTTCATTCGAATTGGAAAGAATTGTGCACTGCTTTTATTAAGTAATATGGTCTCAACGTCCAACTAGAAGTGTCCTTGAGAGATTTGTAGAATACCAAGTAGAACTTTAGCGAGCCTTTTGCTGATTACCTAACTCGTTGGAGGGGAAAATTGTCCTTGATGAGGCATAGGCCAGCTGAGTCCAACCAGTTGGTCTTGGCAATAGAAGGGTGTGTTCCCATATTATCTAGGAAATTGAGGGAACTGGGGATCAGAAATTTTGAAGAGTTATACAAATTTGGGGTCCAGAAAGAAACAGATTTGGCCCAAGAGAAGAAATTCTTCGGAAAAGGTTCTGGGGGTAAAGAGGGAGCTAGCTCGAGCAGTAATGTTCAGATTCATGCTATTCGACCACGGAGCAGTAATGTACAAGTCAGTGCGGTTAGACAACCTCGAAGATTTTCTAATCTGGGACGTCCTATGTCCAAAGTCCTCGATAAGCTCATTGAGAAGAACCTGTTACAACCTTTGCCTTTGTAACAACCCTTGCCTGGAGCCAACCCAAAGCTTTTCTATAAATTTCATCAAACCATCGGGCATGACACAAACGGCTGCGCCCGGTTAAAGCATGAAATCCAATATTTGATAGACTCAGGTAAAATCACCGACCCAAAAAATAGAAAACCAAACACTCAAACCAACCCATTACCCAATTACCAAAATGTACCACCTCCTAACCCATCCATTATGATGGTCAACTCTGGCCTAACAGAGGAACAAGTCCTAAGCTCCTTTATTGATGTCTCTCATAATTCCCGACGACTCAGGCCTAAAAATCCGAGAATAATCGAACAACCCATAGAGTTAGAGGTGAGAATCTTGGACATATGGAGTTCCGATGATGAAAGCAAAGAACAAGTTAACCTATGGGACAATAAGGGGTGTAAGCAGAATCAGTCCATGGGGAAGGTCAAAGAGAAGGGAAAAGGAACCAAGGCTACCAAGACTGGGCCCGAAAAGGTAGGAAATGCAGAGAAGGGAAATGGGGTAGAACCAAGCAGAGGGACCATTGCTAGTGTTTGGGAGTTACTCATGCATTCTAGGGATCACAGGGAAGCCCTGGTCCTAGCACTAGACCAAAGGAAAATTTCCACTAGTTCCACTCCAGAGCAGATGGTTCAGTCACTAACGGAAACTCCTCAAGGAATGATAACTTTTTCCAATGGCGATCTGCCTCTAGAAGGGAGAGATCACCATAAGGCCCTGTTTATCAAAGTCGAGGTAAAAGGGAAGATGACCTGTTGCGTGATGGTTGATAATGGTTCTGCCATCAATATGTGTCCATTGAAGATTCTGCCAAAGCTGGGGCTGACGGTAGTTGACTTAAAGCCTTCTGAAGTAGTTATCAAGGCTTACGATGACACCAAAAGATCTGTGGAGGGAACTTTTAGGGCGTTAGTCAGAACAGGGCCTATAGAAGTTTGGGTTGACCTGCATGTGCTTGATATCCCGGTAACCTTTGCTATTTTATTGGGAAGGCCATGGTTTCACCCCCTGGGTGGCGTTCCATCCACTGTTCATCAAAAGGTTAAGTTTCCACATGAAGGGAGGGTTGTCACCATCTCAGTTGAAACTGAAGTCGCCATTGCCGCACTGAAGTTGATGCCCAAGGAGATTTCCCTTAGCCCTAGTTTTGAAGTTTGTGTGATTTATGAAGATGAGATGGATGAAAGGGTTCTAAGAATGATGCGCAATATGAAGTTTCTGCCCGACATGGGATTAGGGAAAGATCAGAGCGGACCTTCAAGGTTTGTGGGGAACAAAGTACCTGTTTTGAAGCACGGGTTAGGGTTCAAAGAGGTTGACAAGGCTGGGAAAGAGATGGGTACATCAAACCGGTCTGAAGAAAAGGAGGAGGAAATCGAGGTCATAAAGAAGACTCTGTGGAAAATCTTTGTAAAGGAAGGCACCGGGCATTCATATAGCGGGACTCCGAAACCCCTTTTGGTGGCTGGGGAAGTCATCCCAGTTCGAGATATTTGTTGAATTTGTGAACAAAGCCGGGGAGGTTGCTATCGAAAAGGCCCCTACTGAGGAACTGGTACTTGCTGAAGAGGAGTATAAAGAGAATGAAGCTATTTTGGGGCAAAAGGTCGTTGATGATCAGAACAAAGACCTAGACTTTGAGACCTACATCCTCGATTCTATCGTAGATACCTTTTATGATGACTGTGATATTTCTATTGTTTCTCCGTTTAAGACTGACGATCTTTTCTTTTTGAAAGTAAATGCAATGAAATCTGAATTTGCTTATTTGTGTGATGTATTCCCTAATGGTTATTCTGTTTGTGATGATCATTTCATGCATATGTTTGACTTTAATTCTACATAAACCGAATCATTTAATTTAGGCACAGACGATAATCCTAAAAATATATTGCTTGCTTCTGGTTTAACTCATGGTGAGAGAGAAAAAATAGAAGAAATCTTGAAAAAGAGACAAAAAGTATTTGCTTGGGGTTATAAAGACATGCCCGGGATTGACAGGGAGATCTCAGAACACAGAATCCCCATATACCCTCATATAGCGCCAATAAAGCAAAAGCAAAGAAGGTTAAGGCCAGAATGGGCTCTTCTGGTTAAGGAAGAAGTTAAAAAGCAGCTGAAGGCAAAGTTTTTAGAAGTGGTAGAGGACACTTAGTGGTTAGCAAATATAGTTCCAGTTCCTAAGAAGGACGGAAGGGTCAGAGTGTGTGTGGACTATCGAGATTTGAATAAAGCCTGCCCTAAGGATAACTTTCCCCTATCGTATATTGACACATTAATTGATAGTGCGGCTTCCAATGCAATGTACTCTTTTATGGATGGATTTTCAAGATACAATCAAATCATGATGGCAGTAATGGATAGGTTAAAGATGTCATTCATTACCGAATGGGGCATGTATTTTTACCAAGTGATGCCTTTCGGGTTGAAGAATGTGAGGGCCACTTATCAGAGGATGGCGACTGCCCTACTGCACGACATAATCCATAAAGGGGTCGAAGTGTATGTAGATGATATGATGGTGAAATCTACAACTAGGGAAGGGCATTTTGAAGCACTAGACAAGTTTTTGGCCAAGGCAAAAAAGTATAATCTCAGGTTGAACCTGAAGAAGTGTGTTTTTGGGGTCACATCTGGGAAGCTGTTAGGACACATTGTCAGTCAGAAAGGAATAGAGATGGATCCAAATAAAATCAGAGCAATCAGGGACATACCCGCACCAAAAAATGAAAAAGAGGTCCGAGGGTTTCTAGGGCGCTTACAGTATATCAACAGATTCATAGCCAAACTGATAGCTATCTGCGACCTTATCTTTAAGCTTCTAAAGAAAGACCAACCCGTTGTGTAGAACGAGAAGTGTCAACAGGCTTGTGAAACTATAAAGGATTACTTGATGAATCCCCCTGTCTTACAACCGCTAAAACCAGGTAAATTTTTAATCCTGTATCTAGCGATTGAAAAGGATGCAATGGGAGCGATTGTAGCACAGGAAGGCGAAGGGAAAATGGAGCACGCTATATATTACCTAAGTAAGAAGCTCTTACCCTATGAAGCTACTTACAGTTTAGTAGTAAACAACTTGTCTAGCAGTGATCTGGGTAACGAGGAAACTCCAACACTACTTCCAGTCGTATAAGGTGCAAGCAATTTCCAAACATGATCCTCTCCAGTACCTCCAACAAACCCTATCTCTTACAAAAAAATTGGCTAGGTGGCTCGTTTTGCTCATAGAATTTGATATAGAGTATATGGCCAAAAAGATAATAAAAGGAAGGGCAGTAGCAGACTTCTTGGCGCAAAGCCCGATCAGGGACACCCAAGAGTGAAAGCTGGAGTTCCCTGACAAGCACTTAGGGGTGATAGAGATACAAGATTGGGAAATGTATTTTGATGGAGCTGTCAACAACAAGGGAGTTGGGATAGGAGTAATTTTGGTTACGCCAGAAGGAGAAATGATCCCGATGGCAAAAAGGCTCAAATTTGAAGCAACCAATAACCAAGCAGAATATGAAGCCTACATCTTTGGCTTAGAAGCATTGTGTAGTACAGGGGTGGAAAGTGTCACTGTCTACGGGGATTCCATGCTGGTTATAAAATAAGCCACCAAAGAATGAGAGATAAAAGAAGACATATTACGGTTGTACTGGGAACACTTGACCACCATTCTGTGCTCCTTCACACAATGTAAATTCATCTATTTACCGAGGGAAGGAAACCAGGTAGTTGATGCCTTAGCCACACCGACCTTTATGTAAGAAAGTGGGAAGCAACCAGAGGCCAGACCCTTAATCCTCACAAAGTCTCAATCCCCCTGTTATGAAGAGGTGAGAGTAACGCCAATTGATGTCATTGAGAAACCTTGGTTCTATGATTTATAAAAGTATTTGGAAACTGGGTAATTCTCGGATGACGCTGATAAGAAAGAAAGGATATCCCTACAAATGTTGTCTCGGTAGTTCATAAGCCATGGGGGGATGTTATACAAAAGAATGCTAGTCGGGGTACACCTCAGATGTGTCAACAAGGGTGAAGGTCAGAAGCTCATAAAAGCAATTCATGAAGGGGTGTGCAGGCCATATATGAATGGGACTGTCTTGGTAAAGAAAATAGCCCATTAGGGGTATTTTTGGCTCACTATGGAAACGAATTGTGTTGGATTTATGAATAAATGTCACAATTGCCAAACATATGGTGATGTTAACCACTTACCGTCTATGGAACTTCAAAGAATGACATCTCCTTGGCCGTTTGCTGTATGGGGGATTGACATCATAGGGGAGATAAGGCTAAAGGCAACTAATGGTCATCGGTACATCATTGTAGCCATCGACTACTTCTCCATGTGGGTTGAGGCTGAATCTTATGCTACCGTGGGGGTGAGGCAGATGTCGAGATTCATCGAAAAGAATATAATCTGCAGGTTTGGTCTGCCACACCACATAGTCACAGACAACGGTGTTCAGTTTCAAGTAGAGACGGCCACGCTACTAAAGGACTATAAGATTGAGCATCACAGATCATCTCCATATAGGCCACAAGCAAACGGAGCGGTAGAAGCAGCAAATAAGAATGTGAAGAAGATTTTGGCTAAGATGCTGGAAAATTACCGAGATTGGGCTGAATACTTACAATTCGCGTTATGGGGGTTATCAAACTACTACTAGAACCTTGACAGGGGTCACTCCATACTCCTTAGTTTATGGGTGTGAAGCAGTTTTGCCTGTAGAGGTCGAGATAAGGTCATTAAGAGTCCTTCTGGAATCTAAACTCCCTGAGTATCAGTGGATCAAAAGTTGGTTGGCCCAACTGACACTGTTGGATGAAAAGAGGATGAAGGCTATGTATGATTCTCAGCTGTATCAGAGAAGAATAGCCCGTGCCTACAATAAGAAAATCAAGCCAGGCAAAATTTGAGAAGGGGATTTGGTGTTAAAATTCATAAGATCAGCCACGACTGATCCTCGAGGAAAGTTTAAGCCTAACTAGGAGGGGCTGTATCTAGTAAAGAAGCTATTTTCAAAAGGCGCTGCCATTTTGTTCGACATGGAGGGAAACGAGTTCAAAGAACCCATCAACCTAGACAAGCTAAAGAAATACTTTCTGTAAAAAGTCTCACTAGGGAGAAAACCTCAAAAAGAGGCTGTCTAGGCAAAAATTAGAGACCAAAAAGAAAAAAAAAAGAAAAAAGGAGTCCTGCTGGACTGAAAACCTTGAAAGAGGCGGTCCAGGAAAAAGTTAAGGACATATAAAAGGGGAGAGAGAGGAGCAAAATGGTTAGCTGGAAAACTTGCAAGGGCAAGCCAACTAATAACATGAGATGTATCGGAAGTGAAATGTATATACATTTTGTGCTTAAATGAAATGAAATGGATTACTTTAATTATCGTTAAACATTGCATAATGTGTCCATTACAAGCCATTTAACTAGTACAAAAGGGAAATTACGTCTAACAAAGAGGAAAACAATGATTTCATTCCATGAGCTAGTTTTGCCTTCTCTTCTTTTGTTGCTTACCCTGTGAACTTAACATCTGTAATTCTCTTATCTTTTTATATTAAATAAACTCATCTCTTTCTGTCTGTTGTAAGCGAACCTACGCTTTGTAATGATCATCGATGCTCTGATCACCGTCATAGCTTAAGTTTCTTTCGATGACTCTTCAAGGCCAAGTCACCACCAGGTGGTCCAAAAAATTATGAGAAAGCGACCCTGGCTGGAATTCGTGAACAAGCTCCATAATCAGTTGTTTATGACCATATTGGCGATAGAGGCGAGCTGGATTGTAGAAAGTGGCAAAATGGAGACCGGCAATCGGGACGCAATAATATAAGATTGGAGGGTCATATGCTGCAAACCCCACTAGGGACACATCCAACGAATCAGTGTATTAGGGAATGTTGATAGCCAGCTGTGAATGTCCGCAAGGATGGGGTGTAGTTTCCTTGTTCGATAATGTTTGGCTTGGTAACACCTAATGTCTTGGGGAGGTTCGATTAAGCCCAGCTTTTCATAAAACCAAATTTATGGGACTGTAAATGGTTAGATACAGGCAGTATTGGCAGTTGAAAGAAAAGGGGGGCAACAAGAAACTTACCTCTAGCAAAAAGGGGCTTCTAAAGAATCGTCGCGTCCTTGTGAAGTCATCCAATCCAATGATGGTTTCTGCTAAGATGAGAGGGAAGGGATTGAGCCCTGACTCAACTTGGTAGAGGATGGAGAGGATCTTCATATCGCAATGCCCTGAGGGGGAAACCAGCAGAAATTGAGCATACAAATAGAGGGCTAACATGCGGGGCCAGTAAGTTTCCCCTCTGTCCACAATTATGATGACTTCAAGGAGGGACTCCAATTTGTTTTCTGAGTTAGAGATACAGTGGAAGGAAGATCGAGGTGGGAGATTGAACATGCATGCCATTTGTTGTTGAATGGAACAAGAATCCAGGTTTTCAAGAGCAGGAATTGCAAGTTGGCAAGTAGAATCTGTATGATGACCAAGAATTGCCTTGAATTCCTCTGGTAGGGGGCATATTTCTATCAAGTTGAGCCAAAAAATGTGTTTCTAGGGATCCCAAAATTGAACCATAGCATGGAGAAAAGGGTAATTAATTCTCCTAGTATGGAGTGATTTGAAGACCACAAGATGGAATGGCTCTAAATCGGCCCAAGATTTATTGTCTAACCCTTTCAGAATCGACTGTAAGGACCTCAAACTTTGTTTTGTCATGTTTACGACTTTTCAGAGACACTCAGAGAGAGAAACAGAAAGGGGAGGATGAAAGGGATTCGAGAATTAGGTCAAATGCAGAAATGAAGGTTTTATAGGTGCTGGACCGCCTGCTGTTGAGGTGGCCGCCTCATCGATTAGGCAATCGCCTCATCAATGAGGTGTTGCCTCAGAAGAATGAGGCGATCGCCCCTTTATCAGGGTTCGATGAGGCGATTGCCTCATCAACAACACAGGCCGATTGTGTTTCTTCAGATCGCACAGTCTAACAGGTGGAGCAGTTACGTTACACATGAAAACAGTGAAATGAACTCACATATGAAGGAATGAGAAAAGCAAAATAAATGAATTTAATCAAGGAAAATATTGAATTCTGCAAGCATTCTGTTAAAAAAAATAATAAAATTATGTGTTCGCTACTCAGAGACTACACAATGTTTAATACAGGAACGTCAAACATCTGATCCCATGCCCTCAGGGTCATCTTCTCCACCGGCATCGTTGCCGCTCCCATCCTCGTCCTCATCAATCTGGAATACATTAATCTGACGCTCGAGGGTAGCGATCCTCGCCCTGCTAGCCTCATCTCGATCCTGTTCAGACAAATCACGGGTCAGTAAACCATGCAAGCATGCATACATATAGGAAATAATGAAATTCTTACCCTCTACTGCTGGGTGACCTCCAACATGTAGTCTCTCTGGGCCTCTATCATGCGGTACATATATAGGTCCTGTTCCAGTGGAATCTACATTATCAAAATAAAGATTAGAACTAACAGTTGGTTTGAGAATTATAGTGAAAATAGGTCAGGGAATGGAACATACGTGAGTAGCACCGACAGGAGTGCATACAGGGGTCAGGTCCTTGTCTAAGGCTAGGAACTGGTGCGATAACTCTCCGGGGGGAACCCAACATCGAGCTAGAGGGTCAGGGACATGGATGAAGCTGCCTGGGGCAAACTCAGAACCGGGGGCAGCAGTCGGCATGGCTCCCTCACCGACAGCAGAAGTCTCCTCCCTACTCGGATCTAGTCGATGCCTCAAGGGCTCTCTCTCTCGCACTCGGGACCTAACAGGGACTACGGGCCTAGCAGGCGCAGCTTGAAGATGAAAATAGGAGGAACATGTTAAGAATCCAATGAATTTGCAAAGAAAATGGGGACTTGCAAGGATTTACCTGAGAAGTAGAAGCGGCCTGGAAGGGGACTGTCAATAGAAGGTGGGTGCGGATGAACTCTGCATACCGGTTCTTCACGTGAACTGTGTGGTCCACAACTGGTGAACCCGTAATAGCCTCAGCGAGGTCGTCGCCCTCCAGCTCATGAGCCCAAAGCATATTGTCAAGAGGGGACCTGGGGACCCGCCTAGCCCTAACACCTGCCTTCCAGTTTAGGACCCGCTCACCCAAGTACCAAGCTCGATACCCTGGGCCATAAGGGAGTACCCTCTTCCGAGCTAAAGGCCTAGAGTGAGTCATCTTGATGGTCCAAGTGTCCTCAGACCCCTATAAGTCATTTCGGATCTGCACGAAAAGAGAGATGTCAATATGTAAGTAAATTGAATGTGAATAATTCACTAATGAGTAAGTTTATGCTTTGCAGGTACCGCATCCTGTGTCAGTGAGTTCAGGTGCTACCTATGGATGTGAACTCATGCTAGATGCCTCTTCATGACGTGGCTAGCGCCCCACTTGTCGAGGGCTAAAAAATGGTCTCCCACTCGGGTAACGCCCACAAGCAACTCTAGCTCCAGAGCCCAGACCTGAAAAAAATAGAATAGGAGAAGTTGAGAAAACTGATGTAAGTAATGGGGGTCAGAGCAAAAGAAAAAAAGAAGGGGATCATGACGTACTAGAACAATATGCCAAAAGCCACAAAACCTCCTAGACCCTCGGACCACCTCGTCCATGCTTCGGTACAAGTACGCCAGGGCACAACTACCCCAATCGAATGTAGGAATCTGGTCAAGATCCCGAAGGGCTGGTAGGAACATCAGATCATAGAGTTGGTGCTGTCGGCAAAGAGAGTGGTACCGAGCAGGTAGAGCAAGAAGGCCCTCACCACCTGGTCAATCTCAAGGGGAGAGGTCATCGCTGCGGCCCAGTCTCAGGTGTAGAAACTCCTGATCGAGTCCAACTTAAGGGTATGAGTCCCCTTCATGTCAGGAGTCATCCCCAAAAGCCGCTCAATATATGCAGCCTTATTCGGAGACAACTGATGTAAACTCGCATCGAAGGGAACAGGATCCTCAGCGCAGGCAATCCCCATGATGGCAGCAAACGATACCGGGTCTAGAGTAAGCTCTTTGAATGGGAGGTGGAAGGTGTGGGTCGTATCAAACCACCTCTCCATTAAGGCATGCAATGGCTGGTAGTCCGTGTGCCCTTGCTCGGATGGAAGTGAGAGTACGAAGTCCTCGAACCCCGTCTCTTGAATTCGATCCCTTTGCTCTCCAGTCAAATCACTGAAAAAGACCCGGGCTCCATGGAAATTCCTAGCACCTTTGAATGTCTGAGAATCATGCTGCAATAAAGAGATAGGGAAGTAAAATTTATGCTTTTTGCGGTCTCAGGGAGAATTTTAGAATGAATGTACATGTAAATGGTGAAGTTCCTCTCTGTTGATGAAGCGATTGCCTCACCTTAGAGGCGATCGCCTCATAATAGGGTCGATCACCTTATCGAAGAGGCGATTAGCTCTGTGAAGGGGTAATAGGAAATTGCCCCTTCACATAAGCCTATCGTCTCATCAATGAGATAATCGCCTCATCAATGAGACGATTGCCTCATCGAAGAGGTGATCGCCTCTAAGTGGCACAGATGGGGGCAGTGTCAATTTTTGACATAATAAAGCATAAATTCTATGGTTTGTTTGATTAAATAAATGTCCTAGGATGATAATTATGCAAGATTAATCCCTAACCCAATGTAATTTTATAGGGAATTTTAGGGTACTAACCTCTCTGGATGCAGAAGAGCAGATATGAGACCCTAGGTCTGCCAGAAGTGGAATCGAGTCTCCACGAGTCAATCTCAGATTCCTAGAAGCGCTAATGAGAGGCGAGATATGATTCCACTGAGGTACAGGAGGGGTTTTGTCATTTTCCATCGACTGAAAAGTGGGGAGAGATGCAAAGAGTATAAGAAGTATAAGAAAAAGAGGGAAAGAAAAAATGGAAAATAAAATATAATGGAAGGGAGAAAGGACAAAAGGAAAAGAATGTTTTTATAGCAAGAAGGAGCGTAGGGTTTCCCCTTAAAAAAAATGAATGAACGAAAAAATGATGATAAATGAATGACGGTGATGAGAATGATGGGTGGAAGTTAGTACTGCATACCAGGGAGGCGGAATTAAGAGGAAGGATCTTTAAGAGGTCGAAGCTCAAGGACAGGGCTGTTCGGGTTTGAATCCCTGAGGCTCAAAGAGAGGGCTGTTCGGGTTTGAATCCCCAAAGCTCAAGGACAGGGTTATTCGGGTTTGAATCCCCGAAGCTCAAGAATAGGGTTGTTCGGGTTTGAATCCTCGAAGCTCAAAGACAGGGTTGTTCGGGTTTGAATCCCCAAAGCTCAAGGATAGGGATATTCAGGTTTGAATCCCTGAAGCTCAAAGACAGGGCTGTTCGGGTTTGAATCCCCGAAGCTTAGAGGATCAACATGACTGTTCGGGTAGTATCCTTGAAGTTGGAAGCGAAGGACAATTGCGCTAGGACAACCCGGAAGTCTATGTCCCTAGAGGAGTGATAATCAGACCAGGAAAATATGAAAACCATATCCCCAGCAAAGATCAGACTAGGAAAACCCGAGAATCAAGTTTCAGTGTTGCAAAGACTGGGCTAAGAAAACCCGAGAATTGAATTCCAATGTTGTAAGAGCCAAGCCAGGAAAACCCGAGGTCAACAATTGTCAAATATCTCTATCGAATATTAATGAGTGGCTGATCAGGCTAGGAAAACCCGAGGATCACAGTCACGTTTCAGAATTGAAGAATTCATCTCTCGAGTGAGACCCGAGAGTCAGGTACATTTCCTACCTTATTGTTTATTTATTGTTGTGCATGTGATTTTTTGAAAAATGGTCATTGCATGCATTTGATTTTTTAAAAAATCAGGGGGCAAACTGTAGACACTCAATTCGGTCGGCCCGTGTTAGGGGATGAATTAAGGTTGCTCAGTTTGACCGGCCCATTGTCAAGCCCAATGATGAGAATGTGAACTTGGACATGAGGATAAAGCCTGAATCCCTAAGTGGAAAGTAGACTTGAAAATCCAAAGCCTAGAAAACCCAAAATTGAGCCCAACTACCTAAGTTTAGCGTAAGCCCACTTGGCCTAGCGCAGGCCCTGGCCAAAAGGGCACCACCTCAGTGTAATGAGGCGATCACCTCATCGATGAGGCGCCGCCCCTCTGGCAGCCCACATGCAGCTACAATCAAGTGGCATGGGCCCCACTCTCCAGACTTTCTCCTTGTGTGAGGAAAAGACTTTTAGGAAAGGGAAAAAGGCTAGGAGAGCTCATGATGGGCTAGGAGGCTGAGGGGGATGGGAAAGCTAAGGGATAAAAAGAAAAAAATGTGACAACCTCTTTGTAAGACCTTTGTGTGAATATCGTTACATGTGACTTCATTTTTTTATGAGAAGAAGGGCTAACCGTGTGATATTTGCAGGAATTACTTGATAATTTCTATCATCAAGCAATCACTTTTACTATTTATCCTTTGTATATTGTTGTCTTTTTGTTATTTTAGTAGTTTATTTTCGGTATATGTTTGGTTTATTTTTTTTTATATTATTTCATTTATTTGGTTAAAAAGTGTTGTAATCCTTAATCCCTTCCCCCTATTTAATATTGAATGTATGGTTGTAAATTATTATTTATTTTATTTATTGTGTTTTTTGAATGTTGGGACATAAAGGCATGAAATTGGACTAATGTGCAAACTCAGACTTAATTATAAAATCTGGCAATTATCCGAAGGCAATTTCATTACTTGTGGTAAATGAGGAAATAATTAAATAATTAAACGGTAATAAAATGCAAAACATAAACGGAGGCCAACCGCAAGGTTGGGTGAGCATTCAAACACTCATACCCAATTTCTGAACCCGATCTCTGATGACGGCTTCTGGGAACCTCCATGGGATCCAGTTGCTGTAAAGTGTGTCCCGACTTTTATCCAGGTGGTGACTCCATCTTCGAATAGGCCCATGACCTATATCGTATTTCTAGGCCCACTGTCACGACCCAAAACAGGGGCCATGACCGACGCTAGGAAACGAGAATTCTTTCGAATCCGGAACCCGTAGCAAGCCTAAAATAAAATAAAACATGCAATAATAATAACAATAACTCTTAATGCAGTGGAAATAAAATCATAATTATCAAAATAATATTCCACCATGGGATTTAAATCAAGTCCATATCTCATATGTATAAATAGATCCGATAATACAAGTTTCAGTTCAAATTCTTAAAATACATAACTCATAATTTATTTACAACTACTGTAGTGTCTAGATTATAAAATAAAACTCAAGACTCAGATAAGCAGTTTACACAAATAAGCTGGGGCGGAAGAAATCCGGCGTACAGGCCTACTACTGAGGTCTGAAGAAGATGACTCTCCTGAAAAATGGTCAACAGAGGGGAGTCAGACCTCACTGAATGAATTACTATAATATATATACATGCATACTAAATGCCAATGCACACAATCAAAAGTATATATATACAAGCAAATGCACACAGATGCAATAAAATCATTTTTATATATTTTATCTGAAAACCACTGGTTATGAAGGATCAAATAGAACCCTAAAAAATCGTAACCTCAAAACAGTGTTAGACAACACTCTAGCCATACAGGCTCACTTATTCCAATATATGTTCACTTGATCCATTTGGACAGTAGACTAGCCCCGAGACATTGAGTCAACCGAGCTCCAGCAATCTGACTGTCAGTGTGATTGGCCCCGAAACACTTGGTCAACCGAGCTCCAGCAATCACACCTCCAAACCATATCACACATCAGACAAATCAAATCTAATTAATATCCTCAAACTGGTTGGTAGTATAGCCTAAATGCTATAAGCGTACCAGTACGTACTCGGTCCTAGTGCTGCCCACTAGGTAGCACGTTCTATTGATATCCTTCATTGAAATATAAAACATACATTCATAAAAGTAAATGATGCATGAATTTGAATATAATAGCAACAATAACCATATATATACTAGAAATATACCAAAAGTAAACCAGGTATATTTCGAGTATATATACATCAAATAAATCCAATATAATTACAAAATAACTAGAAATATATTTAAAAACATTTTAAGTATAAATGTTAAATAAAGCATGCAAATAATTTACAATATACTAAAAATAAACCAAAAATAAACTAAAAATAAACTTAAATACCAATTGAGTTATTTATGCATAATTAATCAAAATAACATACATTTCTAAATCATGCACCATAAGCATATATATATAAAATAGTAACTCACACTTAGTGCGCTCCTCAAGATAGGTCCGACGGGCCTGATCCACTAGGCCTCGGTCTCGGCGCAACTAACAAACAATAATAACAGACATCAGAATAAACCTAACAGAAAATCCTAGAAACTCGATCTAGAATATTGGACACAGAATCAAAATTAGAGTTTGACCGGATATCACGTTTTACGAGAATTCTACCAAAAATTTGGCAGAACCTCCCTTGTAAAACGGACATCTCTCTACTCAAAGAGTAAAATCGGTGTAATATCCCGTGTTTTTAAAAATATTTTTACACTGTACCGGGATATACAGTGTTAATAATTTTTGTGTATATATTACGACATTTTCATGAGTTGATATGTATTTAAAACCTATTTTTAATATTATGTATTATTTACAGTGTTTTACGTAAAATTTTCCCGGGACTTGCATTTTCGGGGAAATTTTCACGTAAACAATGTATTATTAATTATTTTAAATGTATTTTCGGACTTGCATGAACTCATACGTATTTTTTTAAAATACTAAATAAAGCCTATGTGTGTGTATATTTATTTAATTAGGGTTTAATGTATTACCCTAATATTTTATTATTTATTTATTAATTTATTGTTATTTAATTATTTTATTTATTATTAAATTATTAAAATTATTTTATTATTATTTTATTATTATTTAATTATTTTCTTTTTTTTCTTTTTCTTTTTTTCTTTTTTTTTCTTTTTTTTTTCTTTTTTTTTTCTTTCTTTTTCTTCTTCTTCTTCTTCTTCTTCTTCTTTCTTCCCTCTCGTGCGCCCGACTCCCTTCCCTCCCGCTGCAACTCCGGTCACCTACCGTCGGTGTGCCTCCCGGCTTGCCACCGTTGTTCCCAGCCGTCCCCCACCGCTAGCAGCTCCCGTTCCCTAGCGCCGGTCATGGCCCCTGTTTTGGGTCGTGACAAAGTTGGTATCAGAGCAGAGTTTTGTGTCAGGGCTTAGTTGTGTGAGTTGTGGCCCTAGTTTTAAAGTTGTGTTTTCTTTTGGTAACTACTGCAGTGTATTAGGTTCGAGTATGTCTTGATGAGTATTCCTTACTGTAGTTTTCAGCGTTATTCCTCTGTTGTCTATTTTGTCTGAATCTTTTCGTTTGTCTTTTCAGAATGAGGAGGTGAGCGCGTGTCGCTCCACCGGTCGTTGAGGCCGAGGATGATGAGTCTTTTCAGGATGAGGTTTTACCTCCTGAGCAGCCAGTTAGACGTAGAGGTCGTGGCAGAGGTAGACCTCGAGGAGTGGTAGGTCGCCGTAGGCAGAGAGAGTTACAGGATGAGGAGCCTGTTAAGCCTGAGTTTGATGTTCCTGTTCCTCCAGTTGTTCAGCCTGTTCAGCCTGCCTATCAGCAGGGTATGTCTGACCCTGAGGCAGCTTTGTTCTATGCCCGAGTGGGCAGGATTGCATTTGATGGTACTTTCGATCTGTTAGATTTTCTGCATGCGATTGAGACTAGGACTCGGACTGCTCATACCGAGTACCAGCGGATCATGATCGTCGAGTTGTCTGTCGAGGGACCAGCCTTAGATTGGTTCATTCAGATGATTCAGCCTTATATGATGATGATGATGTGGGCTCAGTTTTGAGAGCGGTTTATGAGGAGATTTTATCCAGAGCCGCTTCATTTGAGCTATCATCTCCGGTTGACCAGTATTTCTCGTGGAGATCGATCTGTAGTGGAGTACACCCGAGAGTTTCTTCATTTGGGTAGAAATGTCGAGGATCTGATGCGAGATCAGTATTTCATGATCACTACATACGTTACTGGTTTGGGTTCTGCTTTTGCTGGTATGCCTATAGCAGGCCTTACTCTGGAGTCTGTGATTGAGTTAGCCAAGGAGATTGAGCTGAGGTTAGTTAGGCAGGGAGCGATGCCTAATTATTACCAGCTAGGAGTTCAATCGAGTGGATTGCAGGCTACTCCATATTCGAGTTTTCATGTTGGATCGAGTAGTCAGCAGCGAGGTTCGACTCAGCAGAGTTAGAGGCAGTAGCAGCGAGTGCATCGGAGCAGTAGACATGGCCGTGGAGGTCAGCGTAGATCGTTTAGATTTGGATCAGGTGCTTCGAGCAGCAACAGTGGTCGTAGTTCTAGATCAGCGACCAGTGTTTGTCAGACTTGTGGTAAAGTCCATCAGGGATCGTGTTATCTGACACCACTGACATGCTTCAGATGCGGGCAGACAGGACATTTTGCCAGATCGTGTCCTTATTTTGGGTATCAACAGCAGCAGATTCTGTGATTCCCACAGTAGTCGATTGCTAGTGCAGCACCCGTGCCATTTCAGTTGCCACCAGCCCAGCATCAGAGTTCCACTCAGTTTGTTCCACAGTAGAGTCGTGGTAGAGGTACTAGAGGAGGTGCCAGAGGTGTTGGCCAGGCTTCTACCAGTGAACAGGGAGGTCGAGGTCAGGCCAGAGTTTTTCATCTCACTCAGCAGGATGCTCAGGCATCTAATGTAGTCGTGGCAGGTATTATTTCTGTTTGTTACCTGGATGCTTGGGTTTTATTTGATCCGGGTGCCACGCATTCGTTTGTTTCTCCTATTTTTGCTTCTAAATCTTATTGGTAAGCTTCGAGGATGGCTTTTCCTTTGTCTGTTGCCACTCCTCTGAGCAATTCTTTGGACACCGATATTGTTCTTTCTGGTTGTCCAGTTCTCGTGGGAGATAGAGAATTACCCGCTGATTTGATTTTGTTGGATGCGATGGATTTTGATATTATTTTGGGAATGGATTGGTTATCTCAGCACTATACCGTGGTAGATTGCAAGAATAAAGAGGTGACCTTCAGAATTCCTGATGAAGTAGAGTTTAAGTTTGTTGGTGATAGGAGTTCAGCACCTCAGAATCTTATTTCTGCTATTACAGCTAGGAAGTTATTGAGGAAAGGTTGTCAGGGATATTTGGCATTGGTCAGGGATACTTCAGTGGAGAAGTTGTTACTCACAGATGTTCCGGTTGCGTGTGAGTTTCCTGATGTTTTTCTCGAGGAGTTGCCAGGTTTACCACCTCACAGAGAGATTGAGTTCTGTATAGATGTGGTTCCAGGTACTACTCCTATATCTATGCCACCCTATCATATGGCTCCTGCAGAGTTGAAAGAGTTGAAGGAACAGTTGCAAGAGTTATTGTATAAAGGTTTCATTAGGCCTAGTGTTTCTCCTTGGGGTGCACCAGTCTTGTTTGTGAAGAAGAAGGATGGTACCCTGAGACTGTGCATTAACTACAGAGAGCTGAATAAGGTGATAGTGAAGAATAAGTATCCTCTCCCGAGGATAGATGATTTGTTTGATTAGCTACAGGGTGTACAGTTCTTTTCTAAGGTTGACTTGAGGTCGGGTTATCATCAGCTGCGGATCAGTGAAGCTGATATTCCTAAGACAACGTTCCGCACGCGATATGGCCATTATGAGTTTCTGGTGATGTCTTTTGGTTTGACTAATGCACCAGCAGCTTTTATGGACCTGATGAATAGGGTATTCAGACCGTATGTGGATCAGTTTGTGGTAGTCTTCATTGATGATATACTAGTATATTCGAGGAGTATGGAAGAGCATGTATATCACTTGAGGATTGTACTACAGACACTGAGAGATCATCAGCTTTATGCTAAATTCTCGAAGTGTGATTTCTGGATGGAGAGTGTTTCTTTTCTTGGACACGTGGTGTCTAAAGAAGGTATTCAGGTTGATCCACAGAAGATTGAGGCAGTATCTGAATGGCCTAGACCTACTTTTGTCATTGAGATTTGGAGTTTTCTGGGTTTAACCGGGTATTATAGGCGGTTTGTGCAAGATTTTTCTAGGATAGCAGCCCCTATGAGTCGCTTAACTCAGAAGAATGTTAGATTCGAGTGGTCAGAAGCTTATGAGAATAGTTTTCAATTGTTGAAGGAGAAGTTGACCACAGCGCCAGTGTTAGCTTTGCCTAATAGTGTGGATAAGTTCACAGTTTACTGTGATGCCTCTAGAATTGGTCTTGGTTGTGTGTTGATGCAGAATGGAAGGGTAATAGCCTATGCTTCGAGGCAATTAAAGAAGCATGAGCAGAACTATCCCACACATGACCTTAAGATGGCTGCAGTGATCTTTGCTTTGAAGATTTGGAGACATTATCTGTACGGGGTGACTTGTGAGATATTTACTGATCACAAGAGCCTTAAGTACATTTTCCAGCAGTGAGATTTGAATCTGAGGCAGAGAAGATGATTGGAACTGTTGAAGGATTATGATTGTGAGATTCTATATCATCCGGGTAAAGCTAATGTGGTAGCAGATGCCTTGAGTAGGAAGTCCTCAGGTAGTCTTGCTCACATCGGTGTTGAGAGGAGACCATTGATCCAAGAGTTGCATTTGTTGGTGGATCAAGGTCTGATGATGAAGATTAGTAGATCAGGTGGACTGCTAGCTCAGTTTAAAGTACGATCTGTACTAAGAGATAGGATTAAAGCAGCTCAGAGCCGAGATCCTATTCTAGAAGAGCTTGCAGAGAATGTTCGAGCAGGGAAGTTCACTGATTTCACACTCGATGATGATGGTGTGTTGTGGATCAGTGGTAGATTGTGTGTTCCTAACGTGGATGACTTGAGAGAAGAGATCCTAGAGTAAGCACATTCTACAGCTTATAGCGTACATCCAGGTGTCACTAAGATGTACCACAGTATCAGAGATCTATACTGGTGGGGTGGATTGAAGAAGGATGTCGCTGATTATGTTGCTAAGTGTTTGATGTGTCAGCAAGTGAAAGCCGAACATCAGAAGCCTTCTGGGAAGCTTCAGCCTCTTCCTATTCCCGAGTATAAGTGGGAAAGGATAACTATGGATTTTGTGGTAGGTTTACCTCGTTCGAAGGATGGATACGATTCTATCTGGGTGATTGTAGACAGATTGACGAAGTCTGCACATTTCTTGCCTGTGAAAGCCACATATTCAGTTGCTAGATTAGCAAAGTTGTATGTGAAGTATATTGTGTGCCTTCATGGAGTACCTGTGTCCATTGTGTCAGACAGAGGTTCAGTGTTTACCTCTCATTTTTGGCAGAAGTTGCAAGAAGCGATGGGCACTAAGTTGGATTTCAATACTGCTTTTCATCCTCAGACAGATGGCCAGTCTGAGAGGAAAATCCAGACGTTGAAAGATATGTTGAGGATGTGTGTCTTGGATTTGGGAGGTAGCTGGGATGATCACTTGTCGCTCGTTGAGTTTGCATATAATAACAGCTACCATAGCAGTATTGGTATGGCACCGTATGAGGCGTTGTATGGAAGGAAGTGTAGATCCCCTTTGAGTTGGGATGAGATTGGTGAGAGAGCTTTGACTGGACCATAGATGGTTCAGGATGCTGCAGAGAAAGTCATCGTGATTAAACGAAGATTAGAGACCGCAGTTAGCAGACAGAAGAGTTATGCGGATCCTAGGCGCAGAGATGTGGAGTTTCAGGTTGGAGATTTTATTTTTCTGAAAGTATCTCCGATGAAGGGTGTGATGAGATTTGGCAGGAAGGGTAAGTTAGCACCGAGATATATTGGACCGTTTGAGATTCTGGAGAGAGTTGGCACTGTTGCATATCGGTTGGATTTGCCTCCGAGTATGTCACAAGTGCATCCAGTATTTCATATGTTGATGTTGAGGAAGTATATCTCAGACCCTTCACACGTGTTGCAGCCCGACAGTGTGGAAGTGAATGAAGATTTGACGTTTGTGGAAGAACCTGTGGCGATCGTTGATTTTCAAGTTCGAAAATTGCGATCGAAGCAGATTCCGATGGTCAAGGTTCTATGGCGCAGCGACAGAGTTGAGGAGCATACGTGGGAGACTGAAGCTGAGATGCGAGCTTCTTACCCGTATCTCTTTCCTTCCTGATCCTGTTTTCTGGAATTCGGGGACGAATTCTTGTAAGGGGGGAAGACTGTAATATCCCGTGTTTTTAAAAATATTTTTACACTGTACCGGGATATACAGTGTTAATAATTTTTGTGTATATATTACGACATTTTCATGAGTTGATATGTATTTAAAACCTATTTTTAATATTGTGTATTATTTACAGTGTTTTACGTAAAATTTTCCCGGAACTTGCATTTTCGGGGAAATTTTCACGTAAACAATGTATTATTAATTATTTTAAATGTATTTTCGGACTTGTATGAACTCATACGTATTTTTTTAAAATACTAAATAAAGCCTATGTGTGTGTATATTTATTTAATTAGGGTTTAATGTATTACCCTAATATTTTATTATTTATTTATTTATTTATTATTATTTAATTATTTTATTTATTATTAAATTATTAAAATTATTTTATTATTATTTAATTATTTTATTTGTTTTCTTTTTCTTTTTTTCTTTTTTTTTTTCTTTTTTCTTTTTCTTTTCTTTCTTTTTCTTTTTCTTCTTCTTCTTCTTCTTCTTTCTTCCCTCCCATGCGCCCGACTCCCTTCCCTCCCGTTGCAACTCCAGTCACCTACCGTCGGTGTGCCTCCCGACTTGCCACCGTCGTTCCCAGCCGTCCCCCGCCGCCAGCAGCTCCCGTTCCCTAGCGCCGGTCATGGCCCCTGTTTTGGGTCATGACAGCCGGCCCTGCAAAGAAACACACTTCAAAAAAATAGACACAGAAACACAACTACAACCACAACCCCTCGGTCGGACTCCAAACTACAGTCTACCGACCGGGGTCGACAAACACAGAATATATATAAAAATACCGAAAATAACCTTATATCATAGAAATACATTTTATAAGTAGAAATTACGTAATTAACCTTAAAACACAGTAAAAACCGATAAAACTCATTTTATTAGAAAAATCGTATATTATATATATAATTGAAAATAATTTACGAAAAATAGTTTTAATCAATTAAAAATACTAAATAATTTATAGAAATCATTTTTATACCTTAAATAACTATTAAAACCAATTTAATGACATTTTTAGTCAATTTATGGTAAAATTACCAAAATACCCCTATATATATAAATATACTAAAATTCATTCAAAAATTCACCAAAAATAGTATAATTATCCAAACTTAATTTTCTCCACATATTTATCAATAATATCAATAATTAAACTCAATTAACTAATTAATTTTAATTAAAAACACAATTAACCCTATTTTTCAAAAAAAATTACATAAACCTAAATAAATTCAAAATAAATACATAGAAATTCATAAAAATTCCAAATAAATTTCTATAATTCATTTCAACACCTATATTTATCATAAAACACAATTTCATAATTTATTTAATTAAATTTCGAAAATTAGAAAATAATAATAAAATATTCAAAAATACCCAAAAATCAAAATAATTCCCAAGAATTATAAAAAAATTCACACATGTATATTAAGCTAAGGTAAACAACATTTGTGAAGGAATTTTCCATGAATCAATCAATTCGAAGTTCAAAAAAATCAAGAACCCTAAAATGGTCGAATTACCAAAATCAAAACCTAAGCAAATCAAGACCATTTTAAGTGAAACAAAACTTGGAATCACACTCACCGGAGCTCAGGGAGATGAAAGAGACCGGCGTTGTTGAAAACGGTGGCCGAAAATGCTGGGAATGACGGTGAGAAAAGTTTTGGGTTTCCGATGGATTCGAGCTCCTCCGACACCGGAAACGGCTACTGTAGGCGGCGGGAATGGCTGAGGAAGAAGGTGGCACGCTGGGAGGCACACCGACGGCAAAGGAACGGCGTGACAGTGACCGGATTCGCGTGGGGAAGGTGATCGGGGAAGAAGGAGCTTTGGGTGGCAATTTTGTAAATAGCTCAAACTTCAACTTTTATTTTAATATTAAATGTATATATGTATATATATATATACTTTACACTATATATTAAAATAATATAAAATCACACACATTAAATATACACCACACACATATAATTTAATAATTTAATAATTTAATACTAAATAAAAATAATTAAATAACAATAAAACTAATAAATAAATAATAAAATATTAGGGTAATTAATCAAACCCTAATTAAATAAATAAACACACATATATACGTTATTTAGTACTTTAAAAATATACATGAGTTCATGCAAATATGGAAATTTATTTAAAATAATTAATAATAAATTATTTATGT
The DNA here is from genome assembly GCA_947683625.1 of Mallotus nudiflorus. Classification (NCBI taxonomy): domain Eukaryota; kingdom Viridiplantae; phylum Streptophyta; class Magnoliopsida; order Malpighiales; family Euphorbiaceae; genus Mallotus; species Mallotus nudiflorus. Next base: position 4,410,377 of record CANTUR010000166.1, on the reverse strand, counting down.
GAAAATTTCTCCGAAAATAGTATTCTCGAAAATTTTGTATGTAAAACACTTAAAACAATATACAATAATTAAAATAAGTTTTAAATGCATATTAACTCGTAAAAATATCATAATTATATAGAAATATTAATTCTGCGTATCCCGATGCAGTATAAAAATATTTAAAAAATCGAGATATTACACCCACATAATACCGTGGTCGTCAAACGCTGGGGCACGCGCTAAACCCCGCTGCCTACAATAAACTTATCATAAATATAAAATTTTTATTATTAATATTCTTAATATTGAATAGATCAATGTTTTAAGTTATATCAAAAATACTTTTTATATATAAATTACTTATTGTAAAATTAGTAATTTTTATAATATAGATAGATAACAAAATTTTAAATTATTCTATATTTCACATCTGATGTGAAAAATCAATCAAATCAATTGTGTTATGCCCCATTTTGGTTCATGTCAAAAATAAAAAATGCCAAACAACCTTCACAATCAATCTGTAAGGCTTAAATAATATTTTAAATTTAAGTTGTAATGTGTATAAAATATGTAAAATTAATTTTGAAATTTTTTTTATTGTTGTTGTTATTTTATTTAAATTAAATTGAATTAATAAGAATTTAATAAATTTTAAATGATAATAATTTAGATAAAAAATGAAAAATAATTGATTAAGTAATAAAGGATTATTTCTAGTTGGTCCTGTGACTTTTTTTATACCACAATTGTAATGGTAGAGTGACTGATTTTTTTTAGAAGAAAAGGCTCGGAGTAGTGGCTCACGGGTACGACTGGTTTGAGACAGATGGAAAATAATACTTGTGAATTTGCTTTACAGGAATCTTGGCTTTTTTTGGTTGGAAAAAGCACAAATAAGTATATGTGATTTGAATACTAATCATTTTTGATTTATAATTTTAACTCTAATAAAATATTACCTTATACTTCAAACCGTTAGTAAGAATTAAAAAAATTAGTTGACATTGTTAATAAATCTTACGTTGCAGAGGGTGTTATTGTCTCATCACTTAAATATTTCTAACGTGCTCTCCCACTCTCTTCTACTGTTCTCCTATATGCTCCTCCTCCAATTCCCCTTTCCACTTCTCCTATGCCAACCCAACAATGCTCCCTCTCTCCGCCACCCTTTTCATTCCTTCTGATGGTGGTGAATTCATTGTTCATGTCCTAGTGGACTGTGTGTTTTCCAAACGGTGTTAGGTAATGTCAGGTTTTGGTTAGATGATTGTTGGTGAGTCTAATTAGTCTAATTTTATTGATTGGTTTGGTGCTTTGAGTCTAATTTAATGCTCTCTTGCATCCTATTCTCCTCTATTGTCATCCGCGTAACGACCATATAAGGCGATACACAGTTCACTCTAATTTCATGCACTCCTAACCGCATGTTGGCTGACCTGACCAAAATAACCACCGCATGCTTTGACATGGAATAATTAGTACACTTCGGGGCACACTTGTTGTGCACATTATACTCCTTCCATTGTCACACCGCATGCTTTGACTGTGAACAAATGGTCAAATTTTGAAATGTCAAGATCAAGAACTGACTGATCTGAGCTACCAAAAATTCTAGCATTGTTAAACATTATACTACATATAGCGACACTTGTTTGCTCCAATTGATGCGGCTACTTGATGTCATGTTGTCACAATCCAAATCAGGAAGTCATAATTGACGTTAAGCAATAAGAATTTTTTTGAATTTAAAGCCCGTAGTAAGCCTAAGAAATAAAAACGCATACAATAAATAAATAAAAATACTCAAGAATTAAAATTTAAATCGATATAAAAATAAATACTTAATTGTCATTTCATAATATAAAAATATTTTCATATAATATTCAGAGAAAAGTCTATTACTAAAACAACATTCTACAGATACAAAGCATTACTATTGCAGTAATCTAGAATACAATAAAAGTTTAGATAAATATTTGATTTACATAATCTAGCCGGGGTTGAAGAAGTCCGGTGTAAAGGTCTACTACTGAGGTCTGATAACGAGAAATCTCTTGAAAAAAATATTAAGGGGAGTTAGACCTCACTGAGTGAATTATTATAATATATATACATGTTATCTAAAACATATACAGTTAGACATCAGTATATATAAATACATATACACTCATTTCACACAGATGCAAAATTCTGCTTTTATATATATATAAATGCAGAAACATTATTTAAATGAAGGATCAAATAGAACCCTAAAACAATCGCAACCTCAAATAAATATCTTACTAGCCACGTAGGCTTATTTAATTCCAAATAAATTCTCTTATTCCATTTTGGACAGTAGATTGACTCCAAGACACTAAGTCAATCGAGCTCTAGTAGTCTCACTGTCAGTGTGATTGACCCCGAGACATTAGGTCAACTGAGTTCCAGCAACCACAATATTCACTCACATCAAATCTCAATAACTAATCAATCAAATTCACCTCAAATAATTCTCACAATATCGATCCTAAAGTCTAATGAACCGGTACGTACACAGTTTTAGTGTAGCCCACTAGGTAGCACGTTCTATTAATATCCTTCAAATAAAATTGTATATTTATAGAAAATAAATAAATGCATAATTAAACATAAATGGCATTCATGACAGAAAATATACCAGAAATATACAAAAAAAATACTAATTATATTTCAAGTATATATATGCTACATATAACCAAAATCAACCATAAATATACCAAACCATACTAAAAGTATACCGAAAATATATTAAACAATTTAATGAAATAATTCATATCAAAACATAATTATTAATAATCATGCACTATATGCAATGTATATATAAAATAATAACTTATAAGTTTGCGCTCCTCAAAACTAGTTTGACGGGTCTAGTCTAATAGGTCTCGGTCTCGATGCAGTTAAAAAATAAATAATAATGATAATCAGAATAAATTTTCAAAATAAATTTCTAACTTATACTTCTAAGAATTCTAAAGGAGACTCAATCTAGAAATTCATAATTCAGAAAAACACAGAAATTCAGGATTGACCTGACGTCATATTTTACGAGAATTCTACCGAAAATTCAACAGAACCTCCTCTGTAAAATGGAAATCTCTCTACTAAAAAGTAGAGCCGATCCTGCAAAGAAAACATATTTCTAAAACCACCGAGCTCAACACATCGGGTTGGGACCCCGAACTGTATAAATTCCCAACCGAAGTTCACAATTCACCAAAAATCAATATAATATAATAAATTTGCATAAATATTCATAAAATCCAAAAATATAATATATTTGAACATTAAATCACTAAATATAATTATTTTTCACAATAATTAAATAAAAATCTCAAATAATAATATATAAAAATCAAAATTTTCAATAATTCAACATATAATAGAAAAATTCACTTTTCTATACTCATATAGCTTAAATATATATAAAAATTAATTAAAAATTCATTTAATCACCAAAATAGTAAATAATAAATTATTTGAATATAATTTTCAAAAATTAGTTTTAATTAGTTAAAAATAGTAAATAATTTATAAAAATCATTTTAATACCCTATATAATTCTAAAATCATTTAAAACATATTATTTAACTATAATTTCCACAAAATTACACAATTAGCATATATATACAAAATTCACATAATATAAAAATATTCTCAAAAATTATATAAATTCACTAAAAATTATTTTAATAATTCTAAAATTATTAACTCAAATTAATAACACTAATTTAACTAAATTTTCATTAAAACTAATTAATTAACATAATTATCAAAAATTCAATATTTAATATTAAAATAATAAAAAATTCCCATAATTCAAAAAAAAAATACATATTTTTAGGAAGATTAAGTTGCCATAAACAACATTTGTAAAGCAAGAATCTATGAATCAATCAATATCAAGCTCAAAAAAAATAAAACCTAAAATAGACATAAAGTAAAATCTAACTAAAACTAAAAAATGAAGGGATTTAAGCTCAAACGGAGCTTGGAAATGGACTCACAAGTCCAAGAGGAGTCGATTGACATTGGATTGAGGAGCTAAGGTGATCGGAAATGGAGTCGCTAGCGTGAAGCTATCCCTATTGTTGTTGTTGTTTCAGGCGGTTCCAATAGCTACCGAAGCGTCCTAGTGTGACGGAAAGGAAGGAGGAAGTGGGAGGAGTCAATGGTGGCTAGTGGTGGTCCAGCAAGCTAGGTTGCACAGTGACAGCTTCGAGAGAAAACGGAAGGAAGAAGAAGAAAAAAAAAAAGAAAGAAAAAAAAAGAGGGAGAGAGAAAATGAATTGACCTGAAAATTTGACACTTTTTTTTATTTAGGAAAAAACAAAAATATCCCTCTATCCAAGTTAAAAAAAATAATAAGAATAATATTAATAACAATAACGATAACAATGTCATATCATAATCGATATGACATTGTTATGATATTGTCATATATGACATTGTTGTTACAATAATATATGACATTGTTATGATATTGTCATATCATAACAATAGCAAACCTTAAAAATAAAATACATGCAATAAAATAAATAAAAATGCACTGAAATTAAAACTTTAATCGATATAAAAATAAATACATAAATGTTATATCATAAATAAAAATATTCATACAATATTTTAATACAAAGTCTTAAGCTGGTACAACAACACTACAAGTATAATAGCACTACTACTGCAGTTTTCTAAAATATAATAAAAGTTTAAATATGAAATTTACATAAAATGGCTGGGACAGAAGAAGATCGGCGTAAAGCATTACTAGTACGATCTGACTAAGAAGACTCTCCTGAAAAAAATGGTTAAGAGGGGGTCAGACCTCACTGAGTGAATTATTATAATATATATACATGCACCTCCTAATGTCATATGCAATCAAGCATCAGTATATATATAAATATAAATATATACAGACATTTCACACAAATGCTGAAATTCACTTTTATATAAATATAAATGCATAAAATATTTGTTTAAGTGAAGGATCAAATAGAACCCTAAATAATCGCAACCTCAACCAAAAATATCTCTCTAGCCATACAGGCTCACTTAATTCCAAATTAATTCTCTTATTCCATTTTGGACAGTAGACTAACCTCGAGACACTAAGTAACTAAGCTCCCGTAGTCTCTGTCACGACCCAAAACAGGGGCCATGACCGGTGCTAGGGAACGGGAATTCTTTCGAATCCGGAACCCGTAGCAAGCCTAAAAATAAAATAAATCACGCCATAACAACAATAATCATATAATAAATGCAGCGGAAAATAAAAATCATAATATCATCCATACCAACTGGATTTACTTCAAAACTCATCTCATCACATATATATAATATTTAATACAAATCCAGTTTCAACATAATACATCTCTTTTAAAATAAAGTACATAAAATCCAATACTTTAATTCAAAACTACTGCAGTGTCTAGATAAAATCAATAAGACTCAAGTAGACAATTTACATAAAGAAGCCGGGGCGGAAGAAATCCGGCGTATCGACCTGCTATTGAGGTCTGAGGAAGTTGACTCTCCTGAAAAATAGTCAACGGAGGGGAGTCAGACCTCACTGAGTGAATTACTATAATATATATACATACACACTAAATGATAATGCATACAATCAACAGTATATATATATCTAATATATATACAAGCAAATACACACAAATGCAGAAAAATCATTTTTATATATTTTACTGAAAAATCCCAATTTATGAAGGATCACATACAACCCTAGAATATCGCAACCTCAGAAAATAGTGTTAAACAACACTCTGGCCATACAGGCTCACTTATACCAAATATATCCACTTAATCCATATGGACAGTAGACTGGCCCCGAGACACTAAGTCAACCGAGCTCCAGCAGTCTGACTGCCAGTGTGATTGGCCCCGAGACACTTGATCAACCGAGCTCCAGCAATCACACCCAAACCACATCTCATACATATCAATAATTATAATCAAATCAATATCCACAAATAGTTAGTAATATAGCCTAAAGCTATAGGCGTACCGGTACGTACTCGGTCCTAGTGCTGCCCACTAGGTAGCACGTTCTATTGATATCCTTCATTCTTAAATATAAAACATTCATTCACAAAAATAAATGATGCATGAATATAAATGAAATAACAATATAAACCATATATATACCGAAAATATACCAAACATAAACCAGGTATATTTTGAGTATATATATGTCAAATGAATCCAATCAAATCATGAATTAAACTAAAAATATATTTAAAAACATTTTAAATATATTTTATTAATAAAACATGTATATAATTTATTATATACCAAAAATATACCAAAAATATACTTGAATATAAATCACATTATTTATGCATATTCAGTCAAAATAAAACATGCATTTTCTAAATCATGCATCCTAAGCATATATATATAATATAGTAACTCACCTAATGCGCTCCACGAGACAGGTCCGACGGGCCTGGTCCACTAGCCCTCGGTCTCGGTGCAACTAAACAAGAAATAAATAACCGATATCAGAGTAACCCTAATGGAAATCCTAGAATTCAATCTAGAGTATTAAAATACGAAAATAAAATTAGGGTTCGACTGGACATCATATTTTACGAGAATTCTACCGAAAATCCGGCAGAACCTCCCCTGTAAAACGGACATCTCTCTACTCAAAAGAGTAGAGCCGACCCTGCAAAGAAACACACTTCGAAATACAAGCTCAACACAATCAAAATCCCACGGTCGGACTCCAAACTACAGTCCACCGACCGGGGTCCACAAGCACAGAATGATTCCAGATATACCGAAAATATCTTTAAATCACAGAAATACATTTTATAGGTAAAAATTACATAATTAACCTTGAAACACTATAAAAACCGATTAAAACTCATTTTATTAGAAAAACCATATATTATATATATAATTGAAAATAATTCCCGAAAAATAGTTTTAATTAGTTAAAAATACTAAATAATTTGTAGAAATCATTTTTATACCTTAAATAAATATTAAAACCAATTAAATTACATTTTTAGACAATTTATGGTAAAATTACCAAAATACCCTTATATATATAAATATACTTAAATTACTTCAAAAATTCACCAAAAATCATACAATTATCCAAAATTAATTTTCTCAACATTTTTATCAATAATATTAATAATTAAACTCAATTAACCAATTAATTTCCATTAAAAACACATTTAACCTAATTTTCCAAAATCACCTAAACTTCAATAATTAAAAATAAATACTTAGAAATTCATAAAAATTACAAATAAATTCCTATAATTCATTTCAACACCTAATTCAACCATAAACTCCAATTTCATAATTTAAATAATTAATTTCCGAAAATTAGAAAATAATATTAAAATATTCAAAAATACCCAAAAATCCAAACAATCTCCAAAAATTCTACAAAAATTCATACATGTATATTAAGCTACTAGGAACAACATTTGTGAAGGAAGTTTCCATGAATCATCCAATTCGAAGCTCAAAAAAATCGAAAACCCTAATAGACCGAAATTTACAAATCGAAAACTAATCAATTCTAGACCATTTTAGCTCAAACCAAAGCTAGAATCACACTCACCGGAGCTCAAGGAGAAGAAAGAGACCGGTGGTGTCGAAAACGGTGGCCGGAGGAGGGAGAAACGGCGGTAGCTCGACTTTCGGCCTCCTAAGCTAATTCCAGCCAAACTCATCGGGAAAGGGGGCTGCTGGCGGCGGGGAACGGCTGGAGGCGACGGTGGCAAGCCGAGAGGCACACCGACGGTGAAGGAACGGCAGTTGCAGACGGTGGAGGTGGGTGGTGGTCGTCGGGCGCGGGAAGGAGAAGAAGAAGAAGAAGAAGAAGAAAATGTCGGGGGCAATTTGGTAATTTTGTAAATTTTTTTGATTTTTGATGTATATATGTATATATATATATATTATACTATATATTAAAATAATATTAAATTACACACATCAAATATACACCACACACATAAAAATATTAATATTTTAATAATTTATACTAAATATAATTAATTAAATAACAATTTAAACAATTAAATACTTAATAAAATATTAGGAAATTAATAAACCCTAATTAAATAAATATACACACACCGATTTTATTTAATAATTTAAAAATATGTATGAGTTCATGCAAGTCCGTAAATACATTTAAAATAATTAATAATACATTGTTTACGTGAAAATTTCCCCGAAAATGCAAGTCCCGGGAAAATTTTACGTAAAACACTGTATATAAAACACAGCAATTAAAATAGGTCTAAAATACATATCAACTCGTAAAAATATCATATAAAATACAGAAATCATTAACTCTGCATATCCCGGTACTGTGTAAAAATATTTTAAAAACACGGGATATTACAGTCTCATTGTTAGTGTGATTGGCCCTGAGACACTAGGCCAACCGAGCTCCCATAATCACACTACCTACTCACATCAATATTCTCAATAATCAAAATAATCAAATTTCACCTCAAATGATTCTTACAATGAAAAATCCTAAATCTAATGAACTAGTACATACACAGTCCTAGTGCAACCCACTAAGTATCATGTTCTATTGATATCATTCAATTAAAATCGTATATTTATGAAAAAAAATAAATTGCATAATTAAATCACCAATGGCATTCATTTCATAAAGAAATATATCAATTATATTCCCAAATATATACCAGACATATACTAAAAATATTCAAATATATATGCCCCTTATATACCAAAATATACCACAAGTATACCAAAAATATACCGAATATATATACTAAGCATATATCAAAATATATTGAATATATACTAAAAATATACCGACATATATATGGCACATATATACCAAATATATACTAAAAACAAATCAAGCATATATGTCACATATATATATCAAATATACCATAAATATACTTACTCATTTAATAAAATAATTCATGTTAAAATATGAAAACTCTTAATCATGCATCTACATGCAATGTATATATAAAATAATAATTCACTAGTTTGCGCTCCTTGAGACAAACTCGACGGGTCTGGTTCGATAGACTTTGATCTTGGCGCAACTAGAAAATAAATAATAATAATAAAATCAGAATATATTCTAACTCATACTTCTAAGAATTCTAAAGAAGACTCGATCTAAGGATTAAAAACTCGATCAAACATAGAAATTAAGAATCGACCCAACGTCACATTCTATGAGAATTGTACCTAAAAATCGACAGAACCTCCTCTGTAAAATAGACATCTCTCTACAAAAATAGAGTCAATCCTGTAAGAAAAATACACTTTTAACAACTCAATAACTCAACATCTCGGATTGAAACCCCAAACTACACAATTCCGAACCAAGGTTCACAATAGACGATAAAATAAATATTAAATAATAATATATTAAAATCATTAAAAATCCATAATAAATCACAATATAATTTATTTAAACACTGAAACACTAAATATAATTATTTCACAATAATTAAATAAAAATCTCAAATAAATTATATAATATTAATAAAAATTCACTTTTACAAATATTCAATATAAAATAGTCAAATTCACATTTAATTACTCAATTAGTTTAATTATTGTCACGACCCAAACCAAGGACCATGACCGGCGTTAGGGAACGAGAATTTTTTCAAATCTGTAACCCGTAGCAAGCCTTAAAAGAATAAAACATGCAATAAAGTAAAATAAAATAAATAAATATGCATCATAATTAAATCTCAAATCAATATAAAAAAAATCTCTTTCATATTATAACATAAAATATATTAATACAATATTCAGAGAAAGGCCTTTGAATTAAAATCACATACAATAAATATAAAATACAACTCACTACTGATACCAAATATGACAACTGTAGTTTTTTAGAGTACAATATAAAATTAAATAAATAATTTACATAAACGAGCCGGGGCGAAAGAAGTATGACGAATAGGTCTACTGTTGAGGTATGAAGAAGAAGACTCTCTTGTAAAAATGTCAACTGAGGAGAGTCAAACCTCATTGAATGAATTGTTATAATATATATACATGTATTTCCTAATGTCAAATGCAATCAAACATTCATATATAATAAATATATATACAAACAATCCACACAAATGCTGAAAATCACTTATATAGTAATACTGAAAAACATAAGTTCATGAAGGATCAAATAGAACCCTATTTAATTGCAACCTCAATCAACAATAACATCACTCTAGCCATACAGGCTCACTTGATTCCAAATAAATTCACTTAATCCATATGGACAGTAGACTGGCCCCGAGACACTAAGTCAACCGAGTTCCAGCAGTCTGACTGTCAGTGTGATTGACCCCGAGACACTTGGTCAACCGAGCTCTAGCAATCACACTATCAATCATATCGCATCTCAATGAATCAATCAAATCAATCTCAAATAATTCATAATACCACAAATGATTCTCAGTCAACCCTAAATCTATTGCATCGATACATACACAGTCCTAGTACTGCCCACTAGGTAGCACATTTTATCGATATCCTTCATTTAAAATAAAACATACATTCGGGAAAATAAATAATGCATAATGTAATTCATAATAACAAAATAAACCACATATATACCATAAATATACCTAAAATAAACTAAGTATATATATGTTAAATAAATTCAAATCAAACATGAAATATACCAAAAATAAACCAAGAATATACTAAAAATATGCTAGGTATATATCGAAGATAAAACATACATTTATTTAGAAATATATAAAAAATATACTAAAAATATGCCTAAAATATACGTGAAGTATACTAAACATTTTAATAAAACAATTTATGAATAAATACAATTAAAACATGAATATATGCTAAAACATGCATCCTAAATGCAATGTATATATAAAATATCAACTCACAAGTTTGTGCTCCTTGAAACTGGTCTGACGGGCCTGGTCCACTAGGTCTCAGTCTCAGCGCAATTAAATAAATAAAATAAATAAAAAAATTAGAATGAATCTAACTTAAGCTTCTAGAGAGACTCAATCTAAGATTTCCTAACATAGACAGATACATAATTTAAAATTAACCCGATGTCACGTTTTATGAGAATTCTACCAAAAATTCGGCAGAACCTCCTCTGTAAAATGGACATCTCTCAACTAAAAAGTAGAGCCAGTCTTGCAAGAAAAACATACTTCTAAAACCGAAATCCACACAACCCTCGTTTGGGATCCGGAACTACAGAATTTCCCAACCGAGGTCCACAATTCACTAAAAATTCAAATAATATAATAAATATACTAAAAATCAATAAATGCCATAAATATCCTCAAAATATCAAAATATAGCCTATTTAACATTAAAACACCAAAAATATTTATTTTCTCAATAATTACGTAAAAATTCCAAAATAATAATATAATATTATTAAAAATCAAATTTCTTGATAATTACACATAAAATAATAATAATTCATTTATAAATCCAAGTAAACTAATTAACCCAAATATATAACAAAAATTTATAAAAACCTATTTTATTACCAAAATAATATATAATATATTATTTGAAAATAATTTTCAAAAATTAGTATTAATTAGTTAAAAATAGTAAATAATTTTTAAAAATCATTTTAATACCTTAAATAATTATAAAATCAACTAAAACATATTATTTAGCTATAATTTTAACAAAATTACATATTTAACCCTAATAATTCAAATTATCCATAATAATACTAATATTACTCAAAAATTCTATAAAAATTATATAAATGCATAAAAATTATTTTCTCAGCATATATATTACTAATATCAACTAAAACACATTATTAAACAATAATTTCAACAAAAACTAAACTTTAACCTAATGTTCTAATATTGACATAAACTAAAAATATTTATAAAAATTACATAAAAATCACAAAAATTATTATCTCAACACTAAAATTAATAAAAATTTATAATAACACCAAATATAACAAATTTATAATTTAATAAATTAATTTACGAAAATTCAATAAATAATAATAAAATATTAAAAAATTCACAAAAATTAAAATAAATTCCAAAAATTCAAACAAAAATTTATTCAGGACTATCAAGCTACAAGGAACAACTTTTGTGAAGGGAGTTTTCCTAAATCAACCAAAAATCAATTGAAAAAATAAAAAATATAAAAGCTTAAAATCAAAAAATCGAGAAAACTCACAAACGATCGGGTTTAAGCTCAAAAGGAGCTTGGAGTCATGATCACCAAAGCTCAGGAAGTCGATAGAGATCAGAAACTCAAGAACCAGTGGCTGGAATGAAAGATGGTCGGAAAAGATGGAGGTTTCGATCTCCACGAGTTGCACGAGCTACCAGCGCTGGAGAAGAAGAGGAAAGGTGGCGAAGTTGCTGGCTGAAGGCAACAAAGCTTGAGGGACGTCAGGGAGGCACACCGACGACTTGAAATGGGATAGCGCATGGAGGAGGGTGAAGTTACAATATGTTTTTATGTTTTCTTGCGTGTTTGAATGTATGTATGTGTTCATTTTATTGTATGCATGTGTGTATATATATATATATATTTACACATATAATAATAAACACACACACATGCAAATTAAACTCGCATAAAATAACACTTAATAATAATGATAATTCTAATAAAATAAATAATAGAATTTGATAAAACAATAATAGAAATAAAAATGCTCTAAATTAAATATTTTTAAAATAGTTCTATCCAAAATAATAATTATAAATAATGCAAATTAAATGTCCAAAATAATGAGTTCCAAAATAATATATTTACGTAGAAAATATAATTAAATATAAAAAAATAATCATTAACCACAAAATAATTAAATAATTAAATTTTACTTTTAAAATTTATTAACACTGCATATCTCATAATAAAATAAGATAATTTAAAAACACATCTCATAACAATTCTATAATAAAAATAGTTAAAAACCCATTTAATCACAAAAATAGTAATTAATTTATTATTTGAATATAATTTTCAAAAATTAGTATTAATTAGTTAAAAATAGTAAATAATTTTGAAAAATTATTTTAATACCATATAAAATTCTAAAATCATTTAAAACATATTATTTAACTGTAATATCCCGTGTTTTTAGATATTTTTATACTGCATCGTGATATGCAGTGTTAATAATTCTTATATATAATATTGATATTTTAAGAGTTTGTAATTTAATTAAAGCTAATTTTAATTGTTTTATATTATTTTAAGTACTTTACGTAAAATTTTTTCGGGACTTGTATTTTCGGGGAAATTTTCACGTAAATAATTTACTATTAATTATTTTAAGTAGATTTATGCATTTGCATGAGTTCATGCATTATTTTAATTGTGGTATATATATAATAATAATAATAATAATAATAATAATTTTAGGGTTAATAGTAATTTCAATTGTGTAAGTATATATTATATATAGTTATTATTTAACTATTATATGTATGTGTATGTATATATATTGCGCATTCTAAATATGTGGTGTGTGATTTTCTTAAATATTATATTAATATATTTTAATAAATATTATTAAAGTTATTAATATATATATATACATAAATTGCAAAATTACCAAAGCCTACCCCCCCCCCCCTTTTCTTCTTCCTCCCGACGCCACCTCTCCTCCATCCCGCTGCAACTCCGGCTGACTACCGTCGGTGTGCCTCCCAAACGTCCACCCCCTTCCTCAAGCAGCTCCGCCACTCCTTTCATCCTCTCCGGCATCGGCGAAGCCAAGAAAATCGTTTTGGCCGAAAGTTGTATCTCCCTCCATACCTCATGATTCCGACCACCAAATTCCCTCATTCCGGTGCCATTGAACTCCTCTGAAGCCATAGAAGACGATTCCAAGCTTTGTTTAAGTTTAAAACTCGATTTGATAAGGTTTTTGTCAATTTTTCAATTTCAGCAATAGTGGATTTTTGAAATTTTTTTGAGCTTTTCTTTGTGATTCATGAAAAATACCTTAAAAAATTTTGTTCCCCTTAGCTTAATCTACATGTGTGAATTTTTGTGGAATTTTTGGAATTTATTTTGATTTTTGGGTATTTTTGAATATTTTATTATTATTTTCTAATTTTCAAAAATTAATTAATTAAATTATGAAATTGTGTTTTATGATAAATATAGGTGTTGAAATGAATTATAGAAATTTATTTGGAATTTTATGAATTTCTATGTATTTATTTTGAATTTGTTTAGGTTTATGTAATTTTGGAAAATTAGGTTAATTGTGTTTTTAATTGAAATTAATTAGTTAATTGAGTTTATTTATTGATATTATTTATAAATATGTTGAGAAAATTAATTTTGTTCAATTATATTATTTTTGGTGAATTTTGGAGTAATTTTAGTATATTTACACATATAGGGGTATTTTGGTAATTTTACCCTAAATTGACTGAAAATTAATTAAATTCGTTTTAATAGTTATTTAAGGTATAAAAATGATTTATAAAAATGATTTAGTATTTTTAATTAATTAAAACTATTTTTCGTGAATTATTTTCAAATTATATATATAATATACGATTTTTCTAAATAAATGAGTTTTTATTGGTTTTTAATGTGTTTTAGGGCTAATTATGTAATTTCTACTTATAAAATATATTTCTATGATATAAGGGCATTTTTGGTATTTCTGTGATATTCTGTAATTGTGGACCCCGATCGGTAAACTGTAGTTTGGACGACTTAGTGTCTCGGGGCCAGTCTATTGTCTAAATGGATCAAGTGAATATATTAGAATAAGTGAGCCTGTATGGCTAGAGTGTGGTCTAACACTATTTTTGAGGTTGCGATATTCTAGGGTTCTATTTGATCCTTCATAAACAATGATTTCCAATAAGTATATAAAATGATTTTATTGCATCTGTGTGTAATTGCTTGTATACATACATATTATATATATTGTTGATTGTATGCATTGTCATTTAGTATGCATGTATATATATTATAGTAATTCACTCAGTGAGGTTTGACTCCCCTCTGTTGACCATTTTCAGGAGAGTCATCTTCTTCAGACCTTAGTAGCAGGCCTGTACGCCGGATTTCTTCCGCCCCGACTTCTTTATGTAAATTGTTCACTTGACTTTCATTTTTATAATCTAGACACTGCAGTAGTTGTAAATAAATTATGAGTTATGTATTTTATGAATTTGAACTGAAGCTTGTATTAAAGGAGTTATTTATATATGAGATGAGAATTTGATTTAATTTCGTTTGATGGAAATATTATTTTGACATTTATGATTTTATTCCGCTGCATAATATCTTACTTAATTGTGTTATTATTATTTCTGTTGCATGTTTTATTTTATTGTAGGCTTGCTATGGGTTTCGGATTCGAAAGAATTCTCGTTCCCTAACGCCGGTCATGGCCCCTGTTTTGGGTTGTGACATTAACTATATTTTCAATAAGAACACACAATTAATCTATATATCCAAAAATCACATAATATTAATAATTTTTCAAAAATTATATAAATTCACCAAAAATTATTTATAAATTCTAAAATTAATATCTTAAATTAATAACACTAATTTAACCAAATTTCTATCCAAAATAATTAATTAACATAATTATAAAAAATTTAATATTTTAATATTAAAATAATAAAAAATACCCATAATTCAAATTAATTCAAAAAATATATTTAGGTAGCCTAACATTCACACATCAATATTTCCAAAAGGAAAATTCATGAATCAATCAAACTCAAGCCTAAAAAAATAAAAACTTTAAATTATATGAACTAAATTTGAAAAAAAACTGTCAATCAGGACGTCGTAAACTTAAATTGACTTGAGAATCGAGACATACACGTCAAGAGGAGTCTAATGAGCCCAAGAACTCAAGTTAAAATAACAAAAAAATTTTGGTGCTACAGTGACATCACACGACTTCTTGCAAAAATTCGACGACTAGAGCTCTCTGGAGGCGATAGAAAGGAAAAGGAGGAAGGTGGGGAGCTTGGTGGTGGTCCATGGCAGCTGTCGGTGTGGCTGGTGGAGTTAGCAGGAGGTGAAAATGGCGGAAAGACAAAGAAAAAAGAAAAGAAAAAGAAGAAGAAGAAGAAATGAGTGAGGAGGTTGGAGTTGACCTGTGGGATGCTTTGACTAACTTTTCTTTTGTTTATATATATATATGTTATCTTAACCTAACCCCACACACACACACACACACACACATATATATATACACAACACACACTTACATATATTTACACACAACACATTAACATAATAATAATAATAATAATAATAATAATAATAATAATAATAATAATAATAATAATAATAATATCACATGCATAATAGTATTAAAATAATAATAACACTTCTTCTGTTTTTTTCCTTTGAATTCGAGGATGAATTCCTATAAGGAGGAGAGATTGTAATGACCATTGTTTTTAAATTATAAACATATATTTCAGGATATGCAATATTAATAATTTTAAAGTTTAATTGTGTATTATTATCATTAATTATTAATGTTAATTATGTATTTTACTTTAAGAGAATTATTTACATAAAAATAATTTATTTATACGGGATTTATATTATTATTATTATTATTATTATTATTTGTAGTTAACCATCGTTATTTTACATATATAAAATTTCTTACGTAAAATAATTATTTTTGGAGGTTTACTATTTAAATATTAAAGTTACTATTATTATTGTTATTTTCAATAGTATTACTATTAATTTGTTATTGTTAAATGCATTATTATTATTTTTGTTGTTTGTTATTATTATGAGTATTATTAATATTTTTAAATTATTCCACTACTATTATTAATATTATTATTGTCATTTGTTAATATTACATTATTTTATTAATAGTATTGAATTCAATTGTTGTATTATATTTAATTGTATTTAGGTGCATGTGTGTGTCTATATATATATATATATATATATATATATATATATATATATATATACACACACACACACACAAAAGAAAGAACAAATGCAGAACCTATCTCCATCTCCTTCCTCGCACAGTTTGGCATGCTTCCTGTCATTGTGCCTTCCTCCTTAGCTCGCCGGACCACCACCATCGCCTCCTCATCCTATCTTCTCCTTCTTCTTCTCTGACAGCAGCCTCCTTCTCATTCTCGTGCGAAGACTAGCAGCAGCAACAACCTTTAGACCTCCTGCTGCGACGCCCAGCTCCACCACCACCACCTACTATCACTAGAGGCGGCATCAACTCCGGCACTTGTAGTAGCAGCCCTTCTTTTGCCCTTGATCTCATTGTTAGGTAAGTTAGTAGGTTAGAGTTAGTTAGATCTTGGTTATTAGGTAGTTGATTTTAGTAGTTTT
Organism: Mallotus nudiflorus; assembly: GCA_947683625.1. Lineage (NCBI taxonomy): Eukaryota > Viridiplantae > Streptophyta > Magnoliopsida > Malpighiales > Euphorbiaceae > Mallotus > Mallotus nudiflorus. The sequence continues at coordinate 4,393,010 of CANTUR010000166.1, read as the reverse complement.
TAGGTTGATTTTGGGTTTTTATTAATTTAAATGTTATTTGTTTAAATTATTCTGAATTTATTTTAATTATTTGATTAATTTTGGGTTGATATATATATATATATATATATATTAGTTGATCGAAATTATTTTGGTTAATTTTTTATTATTTTATATTTAATTATTGAATTTTCATTAATTAATTATTTTAATTATGAATTTAGTTAATTTAGTGTTATTATGTATTGATATTAATTATAATGTTGAGAAAATAATTTTTGGATATATTATATAATTTTTTTAGAAATATTTTTGTACTATGGAAATATTGGAATTCTATGTTAGATTTGTATTTTTGTTAAAATATTGTTTAATTATATGTTTTAGATAATTTTGGTATCATATATGGTGATAAAATAATTTTTGTGATTTTATATAAATTTTTGAGGAAATTATTTGTATTATGTGATTTTTTATTATATAGGTTAATTATGAGTTTTTGTTGAAATTGTGGTTAAATTATATGTTTTAAATGATTTTGAACTAATAATTGGTATTAAAATGATTTTTAAAAATTATTTACTATTTTCAACTAATTAATACTAATTTTTGAAAATTATATTCAAATATATATTATTTACTATTTTGGTGATAAAAATGGGTTTTAAATTAATTTTATTATATAATTAAACTATTTATGTAGTTAATTGTGAATTTAACCATTTTAGGTTAATTATTTGAAAAATTGTTTTTTATTAATATTGTATAATATTTGTGATTTTATTAGTTAATTTATGATAATTTTGGAATATTATGTAAATAATAAATTTATTTATTTTTTTGAGCTTAAATGGGTATTTTATTATTTTTACGATGTTAAATTGTGATTTTAATAATTATTTGCAATTTATGTTAATTTAATTGTAAAATGGGAATTTTATTCCATTTATGAATTTTATTACCAGATATTATTTAAAAACTAGAATTTTATATTTTAGTTGAAAAATAAAGGTTTATAATATTTTTATGGATTTTTGATATTTTTTATTTTTTTATTATTTAATATTGTTGGTTTGTGATTTGTGAACCTCGGTTGAGAATTTGTGGAGTTTGGGTTCCCAACCTGAGGTGTCGTGCTTTGTGATTTTAGAAGTGTATTTTTTGTGCAGGATCGGCCCTACTTTTATAGGGAGACGTCCATTTTACAAAGGAGACTTTGCCAAATTTTTGGTAGATTTCTCGTAAAAAGTGACAACCGGACCAAGTCTATTTTTGAAATTTTGATTGAGTCTTTCTATAGTAATTCTAGAAGCGTAAAGCTAGAATATATTATGATATTATGTTATTATTTATTTTCTGACTGTGTCGAGACTAAGACCTATCGGACCAAGCCCACCGAGTCTGTCTCGTAGAGCACGAATCAATGAGTTATTATACTAAATATATATGCATTGAATTTAGGATGCATGACTTAGGATTTTTCATTTTCATTATATGTTTTTAAAAGTGATTTAATTTATAACATGGTTTGGTATATTTTTTGTTTATTTTTAGTATATTTCGATATATATGTTTGCATATTTTTAATATACATTTAGTCTATTTTTGGTATATTTAGGGTTTATTTTGATATATGCATGTTATATAATTAGGTATATTTTTAGTTTATTTTTTATATATTTCAAAATAAATGCATGTTTTATCTTTGATATATACTTAGCATGTCTTTAGTATATTATTGGTTTATATTTGGCATATTTCATGGTTAATTTGAATTTATTTAACATATATATACTTGAAATATACTTAGTTTATTTTAGGTATATTTCTGGTATATATATTGTTTATTTTATTATTATGAATGTTATTATGCATTATTTATTATCCCGTATGAATGTTTTATTTAAATGAATGATATCAATAAAACGTGCTACCTAGTGGGCAGCACTAGGACCGAGTACGTACTGGTACAATAGATTTTGTGGTTGCATTACTAACTTATTTGAGGTGACATTTGATTGATTATTTATTGAAATTGATGTGATTGAGTAGTGTGATTGCGGTAGCTCGGTTGATCTAGTGTCTCGAGGCTAATCACACTGACAGTCAGATTGCTGGAGCTCGGTTGATTTAGTGTCTCAAGGCCAGTCTACTATCCATAAAGGAATAAGAGAATTAATTTGAAATTAAGTGAGACTGTATAGCTAGAGTGATGTTATTGATTGAGGTTGCGATTAAATAGGGTTCTATTTGATCCTTTATATATTAAAATAAACATTTTCTGCATTTATTATATATATAAAAGTAGAGTTTGATATTTGTATGAAATTTATGTATATATATATATACAAATGCCTGACTGTTTATGGTTTAGATTGCATATATATATATTATAATAATTTACTTAGTGAGGTCTGACCCCCCTCAATTATTTTTTTTAGGAGATCTTATATTGTCAGACCTTAGTAGTAAAGCTCTTTGCCGGTGTTCTTCCGCCTTGGCTAGATTATGTAAAATTTATATTTAAACTTTGATTTGTATTCTAGAAACTGCAGTAGTAGCGTTATTGTATCAGTAGAGTTTTGTTTAATTCTTGATACTTTGTATCCAATATATTGTATGAACATCTTTTATTTATGAAAGGATATTGAGTATTTATATTTATATATAATTTAAAAAATTTTAATTCAGTCATACTTTTTATTTATTTACTGTATGTGCTTTTATTTTTTTTAAGGTTTGCTACGGGTTTTGGATTCGAAAGAATTCTCATTCCTTAGCACCAGTCATGACTCTCGGTTTGGGTCATGACAAATAATAACAATAATAAATAACAATAACAATAATAATAATAATAATACTATTAAAACATTAGCAATGAAAATGATTTTAATACTTTAAATAATAAAACTCAGAAAATAATTATTTCACGTAAATAAAATATTTAGAATAAAATAAATGGAGAATATTTAGAAATAATAATAATAATATATAAATAAAATTTAAAATTTTATTAATACTGTATATCTCAAAATAATTTTATATTATTTAAAATACAAGGTCATTACAATCTTCTCTCCTTATAATAATTCGTCCTCGAATTCAAAGAAAAGAACAGAAATAAGAATTATCGAGGAAAGAGATAAGGGTAAGAAGCTTGCATCTCCACTTCAATCTCCCAAGTATGCTCCTCTACGTTGTTGCTTCGCCACAATACCTTAACCATCAAAATCTTCTTCGAACGCAACTAACGAACTTGATAGTCTACAATCACAGCAGGTTCCTCCTCAAACGTCAAGTCTTTATTCACTTCTACACTATTAGGCTGCAACACGTGTGAAGGGTCCAAAATATACTTTCTTAGCATTGAGATATGGAACACTAGATGCACTTAAGACAAACTCAGAGGCAAAGCCAACTGATACTATGCCTGTAGACGACAGGGTTTAGTGCACGTCCAAGATTTTAGCAACCGTGACACTGTTTGAGCTCAGGGTTCTAGAGAACACACTAACCACTGTCACAAAGACATGGCGTGAAGATGAGGAGTCGCCACCCAGGGTAATAACTGGGACAAATTGAAAAGGTGGTACTCGATTCCTTAAAAGAAAGCTAACACCATAACCAAGAGATTCTAGATACAAAATACCAACTTCTTTCAGTCTTGTGTTCATTTAGAATTACTTTATGAATTACTATCCTATTCTCTATTTACATGCAATTTCATATAAACCCTAAAACAATCAACTCCAAGGCAAACTAGTCATGAAATATACAAGTAATAATGCATTCAATAAATCACATAATCCCTAAGTTAGTCTAATCTACGTGGATTTTAAATAAATGAGTTAAAGTCTATATATTTTAAATTATAAGTGAACCTAAAGACCTAATTCCTTTTGATTTTAATTAAATGAACTTAAGTTTACTTGTTTTAATAAAAAATGGGCCTAATTCTACAAATTATGGAATATTTAAATTAGTGGGCCTAATTCTACATGTTTTAATTAAATGGTGATCCTAAATCTACAAATTATAAAAAAGCTTAAATTAAGTGGGCTAAGTCTAAATTAATTAAATTAAATTAGGTGAGCCTATGTCTAATTAACTAAATGGGCCTAAAGATATTTCTAATCTAAAATCTAATTAATTATGGACCTAAAAATATATTTTAATGAATTAAACCTAATTAATTATTAAGTGAGATGGGCTAAAAGAATTACCTAAACTTAAATAAATAAATAAATCAAAACCTAAAATGGGCTTAAGGCCCCAAAAGCACATAAAAATAATAAATAAGCCCAAAAATAAATAAAAACATAAAAAACAATTAAATAAGATCAAACAAATAATTAAATTAATCTTTACTAAAACCCTAATTTTATTATCAAGAAACCTAAATTAATCTACTTCATCCATTGATTTTAAATAATTACCTAATTGAAACCTAGTTTTACTAACCAATTAAATCAAGTTAAGCATACAACCACACAAAATTTCACTACTCCCTCTATTGGGGCTATTACAATAATTCATAAAATAATTAACAAAGAAATAAGTCATTAAATGAAATAAAATAAACTAATAAACCCCTAGAGACTATGTCTCTACAAGGTCTTTTCCATGGCATTCCATGGACCTGTCATGGGTTCATTACTCCAAACGATGGTCACCATGTGTTTTCCTCTATAATCACCATAAAAAAGAAATAAAAATATAATTAATGAATAAATTATAATAATAACTCGAAAGAAGAAAAAAAATCAATAATATAAAAAAGAAATAAATAAAAAATAGAATAAGAAGAAGATGATGATGCTTATAAATGATTTGGGGTACTCCTCAGATTTGTAATTCACCGTTCTTGATAATTTTTTGAATCTTCTTTAAAAATTCTCCAAGGATCTTGAATTAATTGATAAATCAAAAGGAATTTTTGTAGAAAAATAACTCGCCCAAAATTAAGAAAGCTCGCATAAAACCAAAAACCTTAAAAATCTGTTCCTACCTTCCCTTCTCTCCTTTTTTCTCCCCTTTTCTTTTAGCTCCCATTCTTTTTATATAGTGGAAAAAAGGAACTAAAAAACCTAGCTTCTTAACGTGATTCTAATTCCTCAAAATATAAGATTAATACTTAAAATTATATTTAAAAATTTTAAACCAATTAGAAATGAGTTAAAAACCAATTAAAAATTTTAGACCAATTAGGATTGAGTTAAAAGATAAAAAATAGGGATGGAAAAATTCAATTCCGACCAGGATTGTGTAATTCCGATCAGAATTACACAATTCTGATCGCAATTGGTGTGATTCCGACTGGAATTATATAATTCGAATCGGAATTATGTAATTATGATAGGTTTTTTTATTTTTTACAAAAAGACCCCTGGAAGAATTTAAGTTTTGCAATTAGGTCCTTAAAAACATTGCAATTTAGTTCTTGAAAATGCTAAATCCTTCCCTTAAAAGATGCATTTAAACCCTTAGAATTTTAAAGCTTAAGTTCCGAAGACCTATTCATGATATTTTCATCATTGGAGTCCTTTGTCACATCCATAACACATTATCCTGAAATTGGGTGTCTATAGTTGCCCCCCTTTGTCGCTGTTTGCTTGACAAATTGAAGTAAAGTGAAATAACACCTGATTTCTAAATTGAAAGTTAGGATACTTACCTGCACTCCTTGAAGCTTCTGCTTGTGAATTTGCTATACTCAGACGTACAACATTTCAAATGACATATCATACTTAGTCGTATGATATTGATTATACTCGGTCGTATAACCTTAGGTTAAAGAAACACATTATACTCGGTCGCACAATGTTGACTATACTCGGACGTATAACATTGAATTAAAAAATTACATCATACTCGATCGTATGATGCCGATTATACTCGATCGTATAATCAATTGGAAATACATTACACTCAGTCATACAATGCCAACTACACTCGATCGTATAGTCTGATTTGAAAAGAAACATCACACTCGATCGTATGATGCTGATTATACTCGATCATATAATCAATTGAAAATGCATTGCACTCGGTCGTACAATGCTGACTACACTTAGTCATATAGTCTGATTTGAAAAGAAACATCACACTCAGTCGTATAATGCTGATTATACTCGATCGTATAATCGATTGAAAATACATTGCACTCGGTTGTACAATGCTGACTACACTTAGTCATATAGTCTGGTTTGAAAAGAAACATTATACTCAGTTGTATGATGCTGATTATACTCAGTCGTATAATTGATTAAAGGTATATTGCACTCAGTCGTACAATGCTGACTACACTCGGTCGTATAGTTTGATTTAAAAAGAAACATCACACTCGGTCGTATGATACCGATTATACTCAGTCGTATAATCGATTGAAGATACATTGCACTCGGTCGTACAATGTTGCCTACACTCGGTCGTGTAGTCTGATTTGAAAAGAAACATCACACTCGATCGTATGATGCTGATTATACTCGGTTGTATAATCTTGAGGATACATTGTACTTGGTTGTACAATGCCAACTACACTCGATTGTATAGTCTGAATTGTCTTATATAATTATACTGCAATCTATAATTGCTCACAAATTTGGTTGTTTGAGTTGAATGCTTTGAATTCTTTGTGCTGATTGACTTTGAATTTTACTGTATTGACTAATTAGAATTTCTTTGCTAACTGATTTTAATTTTGCTATGCCAACCATCTTTGCACTTTCTTCTGGATTTGCAATTCCTGCAAACTTATTGAAGTTAGTTTCAATCATGATGAATGCACAAAAGTACCTTATAGTGTTAAAAATTTTATGAGAAAATTCATCACTTTTCACGAGATAGCATACTCTCAATGAATCTTACTATTTTTTACTTTCATGAGTGTCATTTATTCACCATTTACTTTTAGACACTACCTCAATCTTCTGTGGATCAACCTGGATACCATCTTTAGACATCGCGTGTCCAAGGAATGCAACACTTTCCAACTAGAAATCACACTTTAAGAATTTAGCATAAAGCTGATGTTCTCTCAGTGTCTGCAGTACAGTCCTTAAATGATATACGTGCTCCTCCATACTCTTTGAATACACCAGTATATCATCAATGAAGACTACTATAAACTGATCCATAAATGGTTTAAATACCCTGTTCATCATATCTATGAAAGTAGCTGGTGCATTAGTTAACCCAAATGACATTACCAGAAACTCATAGTGGCCATTACGAGTACAAAATGACATTTTAGAAACATCGACTTCACTGATCCGCAACTAATGAAAACCTGACCTCAAGTCAATCTTAAGAAAGAACTGTGCACCCTGAAGTTGATCAAACAAATCATTTATCCTCATGAGAAAATACTTTTTCTTCATTGTTACCTTGTTCAACTCTTTGTAGTCTATGCACAGTTTTAGGGTACCATCCTTCTTCCTCACAAATAGGATTGGTGCACCCCAAGGAGAAATATTGGGTCTGATAAAACCCTTATCTAACAATTCTTGCAACTGCTCATTCAACGCTGCAGGAGCCATTTTGTAGGGTGGCATTGAAATAGGATTAGTGCATGGAACCACATTTATACAGAACTCAATCTCTCTGTGAGGTGGTAAACTTGACAACTCCTTAGGAAAAACATTAAGAAACTCACAAGTAACAAGAACATCTGTGAGTGACAACTTCTCCATTGAAGTATCCCTGACTAATGCCAAATATTCCTGATAATCCTTCCTCAGTATCTTCCTAGCCGTGATAGCGGAGATGAGATTCTAAGGTACAGAACTTTTATCACCCATAAACTTAAACTCTTCTTCATTTGGAATTTTAAAAATCACCTCTTTACTCCGACAATCTACAATGACATAGTGCTGAGACAACCAATCCATACCCCAAATCACATCAAACTTCATCACATCCAATAACACCAATTTTGCTGGCAATTCTCTACCTCCAATAAACACTAGAAAACCAAAAAAAACAATGTCAGTGTCCAATAAATCATTTAGAGGAGTGGCAATAGACAAAGGAAAAGCCATCCTCGAAGCTTGCCAGTACGGCTTTGAAGCAAAATCAGGAGATACAAAGGAATATGTGGCACCCGGATGAAACAAAACCCAAGCATCCAAGAAATAAATAAGAATAATACCTACAACAATGACATTAGGTGCCTAAGTATCCTGTTGAGTGAGGTGAAAAACTTCGGTCTGTCCTCGACTTCCCTGTTGACTAGTAGAAGCCTGGTCAAAACCTTTGGCACCTCTACCATGTCCCTATCGAGCAACAATCTGAGTTGAACTCAGGTGTTGAGTTGGAGGCAACTGAAAAGGAATTGGTGCTACATTAGCAATCGACTGTTGTGGAAACTGTGAAAACTGTTGTGGCTGAAAACTAGAATAGGGACATAATCTGGTGAAATGTCCCGTCTGTCCGCATAAAAAATAAGTCAGTGGTGCCATATAACAGGGTCCCTGATGGACTTTACCATAAGTCTGACAGGCTCTGGCTGCTAATCCTGAACTTCGACCATTACTACTGCTAGAAGCACTTGACCCAAATCTGATAAGTCTACGAGGTCTAGCACAACCATGTCTACTGCTCATATGCACTTTTTGCTGCTGCCTTTGGCTTTGCTACACTGAGCCTCTCTGCTGACTACTCAAACCAATCTAAAAGGTCGAATATGGAGTAGTCTAAAATCCTCCTAACTGAATACCCAACTGATAGCAATCAGGCATAGCTCCTTGCCTGACTAATCTTAACTCTATATCCTTGGCTAACTCTATCATTGACTCCAGAGTAAAGCTCGCAGTAGTCATCCCAGCAAATATAGAACCTAGACCAGTGATGTACATAGTAATAAAAAAATAATGATCTCTTATTAGATCCTCTGCATATTTACTGAGTTAAAGAAACTCTATAGTGTAGTCCTCGATCGATCTATCTCCTCAGGTGATGCTCATCAGCCGTAGTCTGTAACTCATTCGGAGTGGCTTTGGGTAGAATCTCCTCATAAATCTCTCTCTGAATTGAGCTTAGGTCATCGTCGTCATATACAACTGAATCATCTGGATGAACCAATCCAGGGTTGGTCCCTCTATTGACAACTCGACTATCATGATCCATTGGTACTCAGTGTGAGTAGTTCGAGTCCTCATCTCAATCATGTGTAGGAAATCTAATGGATCTGACGTCCCATCAAAAGCTATCTGACCAACTCTAGCATAGAATAGTGCTGCCTCAGGGTCAGACATACCTTGCTGATAGGCAAGCTGTAAGGGTGGTGTGACTAAAGGTATCATAACTTCCTTATACTCTAGCTCTACAGGTTCCTCATCTTATAGCTCTTGCTGTCTATGGCGACCTACCGCTCCTTGAGGTTTACCTCTACCTTGACCTCTGTGCCTCGCTGGCAGCTCAGGAGGTAAACCTTGTCTTGAAAGGACTCATCATTCTCGGCCACAATGACAAGTGGAGCAATACGCGCTCGTGTCCTCATTCTAAAAAGACAAAAGCATAAGAATTTAGACAAAAATAGATAATCTAAGGATTACGCGAAATACTAAATCAAGGAAAACTTATCGAAGACATACTCGAACCTAAATAACTATAGTAGTTTTAAAGAAAATAAAACTCTAAAAACTTAGGTCCATAACACTAATAACCTAGGGCTCTGATACCAACTTTTTCACGACCCAAACCATGAGTCATAATCGGCGCTAGGGAACAAGAATTCTTTCGAATCCAGAACCCGTAGCAAGCCTTAGAAAAAATAAAAGCATGCAATAAATAAATAAAAATACACCAGAATAAAAAAACTTAAATCGATATAAAAATAAATACTTAATTGTCATATCATAAAATAAAATATTTCATACAATATTTAGAGAAAGGTCTCTGACATAAAAACCATTTTACAGATACAAACACTACTACTACTGCAGTTTTCTAGAGTACAATAAAAGTCAGATAAGTAATTTACATAAATTAGCCGGGGCTGAAGAAATCTGGTGTAAGGGTCTACTACTGAGGTCTAAAGATAAAGAATCTCCTAAAAAAAAACAACTGAGGGGAGTCAGATCTCACTGAGTGAATTATTATATTATATATACATGTACCTCCTAATGTCATATGTAATCAAGTATCAGTATATATATAAATATATACAAACATTTCATACAAATGCTGAAATCACTTTTATATATAATAAAATGCTGAAAATGTTTATTTGAATGAAGGATCAAATAGAACTTTAATTATTTGCAACCTCAATAAAAAAATATCTCTTTAGCCATGCAAACTCACTTAGTTCGAAATTAATTCTCTTATTCCATTTTGGACAGTAGACTGGCCCAGAGACACTAAGTCAACCGAGCTCCAGCAGTCTCATTGTCAGTGTGACCGGCCCGAGACACTAAGTCAATTGAACTCCCGTAATCACACTACTCAATCACATCAATCTCAGAATAATCAATCAAATAAAAGTCACCTCAAGTGATTTATAACTCAACTTGAAAAATCTATTGCACTGATACGTACACGGTCCTAGTGCAACCCACTAGGTAGCACGTTCTATTGATATCCTTCAAATAAAATTGAATATATGTATGGGAAATAAATAATGCATAATTAAACATATTAACATTCATAACAACGAAATAAACCATATATATATAAGAAATATACCGAAAATATACTAAATATATTTCAAGTATATATATGTTACATATAACCAAAATCAACCATAAATATACTGAATATAAACCATGAATATACCAAAAATATACTGAGTGTATATTGAAAATATAACAAGCATATATGCTGAAATATACCAAAAATATACTGGAAATATACCTAAAATATACTAAAATATTTAATAAAATAATTAATGTATAAATACATATTAAAAACATGAATACGCAATATCATGCATACTATATGCAATGTGTATATAAAATAATAACTCACAATTCTGCGCTCCTCGAGACTGGCTCGACAGGCCCAATCTGATAAGCCTCAATCTCAGCGCAACTAGAAAATAAATAAATAATAAAAATCAGAATAAATTCCTAACTTATACTTCTAAAAGTGACTCGATCTAGGAATACAAAACTTAGATAGACACAGAAATTCAGAATCGACCCGACGTCACATTTTACGAGAATTCTACCGAAAAATTGTTAGAATCTCTTTTGTAAAACGAACATCTCTCTACTAAAAAGTAGAACCGATCTTGCAATAAAAACGTACTTCTAACACAGATTGCACAACACCTCAGGTTGGGACCCCGAACTGCACAATTCCAAATCGACGTTCACAAATTCACCAAAAATACAATTAAAATAATAAATATATTAAAAATCTATAAATTTCATAAATATCCTCAAAATACCAAAATATAATATATTTAAACATTAAAAAACCAAATATAATTATTTTCACAATAATTAAATAAAAAATCTCAAATAATAATATAATATTAATAAAAATTCAATTTTTCTATAATTCAAATTAAAATAGTAAAAATTCACTCTAATATATTCAAACATCTTAAATATATATTAAAAGTAAATAAAAATCCATTTAATCACCAAAATAGTAAATAATATATTATTTAAAAATAATTTTCAAAAATTTGTATTAATTAGTTGAAAATAGTAAATAATTTATAAAAATCATTTTAATACCCTAAAAAAAATTTCTAAAACCATCTAAAACATATTATTGAACTATAATTTTCATAAAATTACACAATTAACTCAATAATACAAAATATACAAAATATAATTAATGTTCTCAAAAATTATATAAATTCACCAAAAATTATTTTTAATATTCTAAAATTATTAACTCACATTATAAACATAAATTCAACTAAATTTTCATTAAAAATAATTAATTAACATAATTATTAAAAAATCAATATTTAATATTAAAATAATAAAAAATTAACCAAAATTCAAATTAATTTAAAAAAATCACAAAAAATATATTTGAGAAGCTTGAACTACAAAAAACAACATTTGTGAAGCAAGTTTCCATGAATCAAACATATTCAAGCTAAAAAAAAAAATCAAAATCACATAAACTAAAAATTGAAGATATCTAAAAATCTAGAGAATTTGAGCTCAAATGGAGCTAAAAAATGGACTCATTGGATCAAGGACGTTCAAAAGAAACCGATTCGACGAGTTGGGGTGGCTGGAATCTTATCAGCAAGAGGAAGCTCCCACTTTCGGCACCTCTATGTTCTCAGTGATCCAGGCGGCTTCCTAGCTTGCTAAAGGCAGTGGATGGCAATTGGAGGAGGAGGATAGTGGTGGCGGTCGGTGGTTGCAGGTGGGGCGGTTCCGGTGGTGGCAACTGGAAGTGACAGTGAGAAGAAGAAGAAAAAAAAAAAGGAGGAAAGAGAGAAGGACCTTTAACCCGAAATTTTAACTTTTCTAATTTTTTAATTAATTATGAAATTACCGAATTGCCTTCCATCTAATTTAATAATAATAATAATAATAATAATAATAATAATAATAATCAGAATAATAATAATAAGAATAAGAACAACAACAACAATAATAATAATGTTAACAATAATAACACTAACAATAATATTATTAACAATGATAATAATAACAATGATAATATTAATAATAATATTAATAACTTTAATATTATCAAATAATCCCACATAAAATAAATAGTTTAAATAAAAAATGGGTGATAAGATGCTTTGAAAATAATTAAAAAAATTGATAGAATTGTTTGTTCTGATGTGGAAGATTGTGTTGATATGATCTAAAAATGTAGATTTTTGAGCATTAGATGAGTAGGATTGTAGGAATATATCTTGTCATTCTTAACCATCAAGATTGTGTTACTGTGGTCGGTTCAAATGGTATGATGATAATTTGGATTTTTTGAAACTCATAAAAATTATTAGGGACAAATTTGGTATTGAGATGTTGTTGCTTTCTTATTCCCTCTATTATTTAGACTCAAATTTCCCAATTGTTATAATTGGAAAAAAGATTTCTTGTCTTCTCTTTCAATTTCTTTCAAATAAGAGTTTTTTTTTTATTTAAAAAAAAATGATGGGGACTTGCCCTATAAATTGATTGTGCTACATTTGTTTTCAAAAAATAAAGTTCATTTGATGAATTTGGTACAAATTATGCGTCTTGATTCAATAGTGTGTGTATATATCTATATATATATATATATATATATACCCACATTGAATTGAAGTACCTTATTTAAAAAATAATAATATTAGTTATAAAATTTAATTTTAAATTCATATGTGATCAAATTAGTAAAACTAAATGATTACATAATATCAACTATTTCCTTTTTTTCTAAATTATTAACATTTAGAGTTGATTAGATTCTGATAACTTCATTTTAATCCAGATAAAATTTTAAGGGCATTAAATTTTTTTTTTTTTTAACAATCTATTTAACATGACTAATATATAAATTATGACTTCGAAAGCTGTACATTTCAATTGAATCTAATGTTATTGGTGATATCAATTTCAAAATGCATATAGGTATAAAACATAGTACCATGATAAGTAAAAATAGGCTTATTGGTATAAAAATATAAAAATTTCTAATTTCTAATAAATTTAGCTATTTATATTTATATTTTAATTCAATTAGTATTTTTTTTTAGAAATTCAATTAGTATCTTTAATATAATTAATAATTATAATTTAAGGAATGTTTTGTTTAGCTAATTTAGGCAGCTAATGAAGGTTTTCCTCAATCAGTTAAATTTAAGATATTTGGTATAATTTATAAATCAATATTTGATATTTGCTTTTATTCAATTAAAGCAGTTGTGAATTTGATCGGTTTTTTTTTTAACTTTTCCCGTAAGTTGATAGTTGATTTGTACATATTTTTTTATTTAGACTATTTTATTCTTGTTTAAAATAACTAAGCATAAATAACTCCATTTTATATTGAATGTATGTGATTAATTTTTAATAATTCATAATAGAATAAATATTATTTTAGATTATAATTAATAATTACACAATTATAATATTTATACTTATAATTATTGATATAAAATTGTATAATTATAGTTATTTTTAAAAATTATACAGTTGATAACTGTTCAAATTATATGATGATAAATTGAATTTTGTGAAACTTATAAACTTCTTTGCGACAAATTTGGCATCGAGATGTTGCTTTCTTATTCCCTCTATCATTTTAACTCAAATATCCCATTTGTTATAATTGGAGGAAAGATTTGATGTCAATATCTTCTCCTTCAATTTCTTTCGAATAAACAATCAAGTACTTTGTCTTGTAATTTTTTTTTTAACACAGCACAATCCAAAGATTTCAAATTTTAATTTTCCATATATTTTTAGAAGCTTTTTGGCTACTAGATCAAACACCAAACACCAACACTTGTCTTTAGGGGTATGCAATGGACGAGTTAGGGCGAGTTGGAAAAATGGGAGGGAAAACTGATCAGTTTTAGAAGGAAAATTATGGACATTGAACTGACTAACTTTGAAAACGGATAGCTTTAGATCGGAAATCTAGAAACGTCGGTAGTATGGATCGGTAATTGAATTGGGCCGATTTTTATAGGCTTTAACTTAAACATCCAAACTAAAAGTAAATAATTTTAATATACTGGATCAAGCCCATTACAAAAGAAATTGAGTGTTCAACCTTTACAAAATATAACTGTAGACCAACCCTTTGGCCCAAACAAAAATTCTGTCTCTTTAGCCCATATGAAATTAAGAGTTCCTACATGGCTAAATACAATAATTAGGGGTCCTAATTCAATAAGTTCATGTCTACTTATATTGAATTAAGAGTCCTAATCCAAAAAATAATGCTAAACTATAATATACAATTATTTGATACTTTCAGCCATTTACGAAATATAATTCCCTCAAACAACCAAAAATGTAGGGGAATTTGACAATATCTCATAATCATTATGTACTTGGATGGTTATCTGCTTCCACTAAAAAATTCTCAATCATATTCAACAAGAACAAGAAAGGCAAACCAATGGATGGTTGTTTGCTTCCAAAAAAAAATTCAAGCAAACATGTATTCACATTTCTTAATCATATTCAAAGGCAGGCAGATGAACCTGAAAAAATAAAAATGGCAGATCAACTGAAGCATAAAACAAGAAATTTAATCAATCATACAAGTGATTGTCCAGTAAAGGTAAATAAATGAGGCTCATAATTAATTTTTCATGTCATTAGATGACTGTAAACTTAGTTTCTTGGCAACAAATTGCAAACCATAGTTGTCAAATTGAGATTCGAATCAAAAATCAAAGACTTCATTTTATGAATTGAGAATCCATAATTGAATCAAATCATAAGATTCATTTTATAATTATAATATAAATTGCAATAATATCTATTCATATAATAAAATATATTTTCATTAAATATTATAAAGTTCTCTAACCTATTATGTAATATATCTGAATTAGAATAATAATTTTCAAAAATGAGTGTTAATTCAAATATAAAAATATTACTTGTTTTATTAATTATTAATCACACTATTAAATAGTAAAAATAATATTTTATTAGAGATTGCATCCATGAGAAAAGTATGTGGTGTGTGTGTCCATGATAAAGTAAGTGGTGTGTGTGTGTAAGTGGATGTGAATATGAATGAAGCATTAACCAAAACCAAAGCTTCAACATATTAACCATAGGTCCAAAACCAATATAGTATATATACACACACAAAAGTGAAATTCAAAGCATGAACATAGAAAAAACATAAGGCATTAACCAAAACCTATACAAAGAAGAGAACACAGACTGAGCAAAACAGGAAAATAGAGAAAAGGAAGAGGACAGAGAAAATACAAGAGAAATAGAGACTTACCTAGTACTGGTGAGTGGTAACGCTAGTAACAAAAATTAAGAAAAGCATTGGGTGGTAAAATTGGTTCACTTAGTTATTAATTTGCATTAAAGAATACAGAGAATGGGAGGTAAGTTTTTTTTTTTTCCCTCTTTTGCTTGTTCACAGACAGTGTGTATATTGTATAAAATGTCCCTTATACTTCTATCATCTATTTTTTATTTATCTATTTATTCGATAGGATTTTTGTGTTTTAGGAAGTAAGATGTGAATCGACTAATTCATATCGATTCAGTTGATTCACCTTTAATTCTTTTGTTTATTCCACGATTCAACAAATTTTTTGATTCACTAATAGATTTAACTTGTTTTTAACGTGAATCAATATGATTCGTATGATTTGAGTCATAAATCGTACTATTTTAATAACACTGCTGCAAACCATTTGCTACCTAAGAAATAAAAAGTTGTGCATTTAACCAATTGTCAGAAAAATTAGTGGAAGCTTCATTATTGCCTCAAATAGACTACAACAAACACAGACACCAAATTCTATGTTGAAAAACTTAACCTTAATAAGCCTCATTAACAAAGCCACCTGAGGGTTTAAATGGCATAATCAAAACCCTAACAGCTTGTGGACGTAGAGTTGAGATATTACAACACAAAAAATGGCACACATGTATTGTTAATTTGTAACAGACTGAATTCATTAACAAAAAGCAATAAAAAATAAGCATAGGTACTTAATTCTGCTAGAGTAAATATTAATTATAAGTGATCAATAGCTAATGCCCAATAACACGCAAACCATTAATCAGTATGCAGTTCAGGTGAAACAAAAAAGGAAAACGAAGTTTAGGAAGTTTTACTAAGTATTATGTAAAAAGGAAGATAGGATAGAGATAACCAACTCAACATTAAGTTCCAATTGATGGGATTGCTCTTTTAATTGGTGGGAGAATTAAGAAGAAAAATAGATAAGAGAATGAGATATAAAACAAAATCAAGCTCTAAAAAAAAAAGAAAAATTTATTAAAGAAACTAACATATGTCACTGACCTTTTTCAAATGCTTTTATTTCATCAATGCTTTCTTCAACAAACGGATCAATATTTGGAGTTTTAATTCAATCTTGAACACAGGTCAATGCTTTTACTAGTTTTTGAGTTAAACTACTCCTAAAGGCATCAAGAACTCATCCATTAATGCTAAAAGTATATTATGAAGTAATTGTAGAACTTAGAATGACCAAAATATCATGAGCCATTTTGGAAATAATAGGAAATCTTTATGCATTTAGCCTCCACCATTTCAGAATATTAAATTTCCCTTCTTCTTCTATTTTAATGCATGATTCTGATAAATATGATTCTAATTCACTTTTCTTGCTTCCACCCACTCCACTCTTAAGTTTGCTTTACTTAAATATAGCTTTTAACACCGACATGGATTTGTTACTTAGTTGCACAACAGAAGTAGTTGATTGGCTTCCACCAGCCATATTAACAGTATTGGTTAGAGCAACAGTTTCATTAATAAAAGGCACCTCATTCACATAATCATTATACAATTCAAATAGAGTAGATTTAACATTGTCCAAAAATTTCCCACCAATCAGATCACCATAAATGGTGTTAAGAGAAAGTTTCAGATAATCAAATTTGTACTATGGATTAAAAACATTAAATATAAAAATAAGAAAGTTCATTTTGTCAGGATCTCCTTATTACTTATTAAATTTTGATTTCATATTTAGTCCCATATGCCTCATAGAAATATCGTCAACATCCCTCAAATCATCTAGAAGGCAGAATAACTCAACAATCTTAGAAAAAAAATGTATTTGTACATAATGAGAATAAGAGATTCTCAAATTCATTTTATAGGAATGCTCTAAAAATTTAACCTGATTGTTGGCACACTCCCAGTCATAAAATTCAGGCACATTATCACCAAGGTT
This sequence comes from Mallotus nudiflorus, assembly GCA_947683625.1. Classification (NCBI taxonomy): domain Eukaryota; kingdom Viridiplantae; phylum Streptophyta; class Magnoliopsida; order Malpighiales; family Euphorbiaceae; genus Mallotus; species Mallotus nudiflorus. Next base: position 4,375,195 of record CANTUR010000166.1, on the reverse strand, counting down.
TGCTCTGAAAGAAGATTCATTCTCTTCACATACTTTAAAAGATTTCTTATAAACATAAGTAGATTTGAGCATCAAATAAGTGGAATTCCAGCGAGTTGGCACATCTAGACATAGAGAACACTTAGCTTTAATGCCATGTAAATGAGAAAATTCTTTGAATTTTCTTAATCTAAAGGGGGAATGTCTAATGTATCCAACCACCTCCCTCACCCTTTTTATAGATGTGTTCAATTCTTTGAGACCCTCATTAACAACCAAATTTAGAATATGAGCTACACACCTAATATGCACATATTTTACTTTTATGCTACTCAATCCCTAAGTTAATAATTTTTTTAAAAAAATGACATTGCACTATCATTGGAAGTAGCATTATCAAGTGTCACAATGAAAATGGTTTTTAATCCCCATTCAAGTAATGAGTTCTCTAGTGCCTTAGTAATATAGTCAGCTCGATGAGAAGAAATAGGCACAAATGCAATATTTTCTTATTAAGCTTCCACTCATTGTCTATAAAATATGTAGTAATGCACATATAGTTGATTCTTTAGATTGAGGTCCAAGAATTAACGATTAGACAAACTTTTTGGCAATTAGATTTGAAAAAGGATTTTAATTTCTGTCTCTCTTCAATAAAAATATTGAACATATCCTTAGTGTAAGTCCACTTAGAGGGGATTTTGAAACGAGCTCATGCAACACTGATGAATTTTCTAAATCCATCCCCTTCCATAAATCTAACAGGTAACTCATATATGTCTATCATTTTGGCTAATGCATTTCTAATCAATTCCTGGTCAATTCTAAGTTCCTATAACCCTCAAATTAGATGTAGAATCAGTAGGAGAAGCATTGGGTGCTAGTTCAAAAGTTAAAAGTTATTGTTTAGTTAATTTATTAGTTGGATTTTTAGAGCAAGTAAACACATGATTCCTTAAGGATGAAGTTCCATGTTTTTTTGATTCAACACCAAAAGTAGCAGCACAATTGTAGACGGTGGGGTTTAACGCACATCTAAGATTTTAGCAACTATGACACTGTTTAGGCTTAAGGCCTTAGAGAACACACTAACCATTGTTATAAAGATATGGCATGGAGATGAGGAGTCGCCACCCAGGGTAATAACTGGGACAAATTGAAAAGGTAGTACTCGATTCCCTTAAAGAAAGCTAGTACCACAACTAGAAGATTTTGGATACGGAATACTAACTTCTCTTAGCCTCGTGTTCATTTAGAAAAATTGTATAAATGATTATTTCATCCTTTAACTACATGCAATTTTATTAAACCCTATTTGACATCCATCTAACCCTAGGAATCTAGTCAATAAAATTACACATAAAAAATGCACTTAAGATCGCACTGTCCCTAAGTCTAAACTATGTTAATTTTATTAAAAAGTTAGCTAGATTTACATTTTATTTAAAAAGTGAGAAATGGACTAAAGGTGGGCCTACATTTTTTATTAATTAGTGAGTCTAGATCTATTTATTTTAGTTTATCTAAGGAATGGGCTTAAGTCTATTCAATTTTATAGGAAAGTTAAATTAGTAGGCCTAAGTCTAACTTGGTTTTATTTTAAATGAAATATGGGTTTATGTGTATTTATTTTAAAAGAAATGAATTTAAGTGGGCTGAGCTAAGTCTAAACAAGTTTTAATTAACTAAGTGGGCTTAAAATATAATTAACCTAATAAGCCTAAATTGATTTTAATTATTTAAAGTCCTAAACTATTTTTAAGCTTATTTATTAAGTGGGTTAGATCTAAACATGGGCTTGGGGCCCAAAAACATAAAAAAAAATCACAAAATCAAATCAAAATACATTCACATATGATTTCTAAAAAAAACCCAATTTAATTACATGCAAACCCTAATTAACTAAGGCCACCATTAATTTTAATTAATTTTACCCAGTGAACCAAGTTTTACTAATTAATTTTAAAGTGCGTAAAATTAAATCTTTTACTATTTCCATTACTGGGGCTATTACAAACTACGTACAAAATCTAAAATTAAACAATTATACATCCATAAATAAAAAACACAGAACACCAAAATAAAAATAAAGATAAAACCCTAAATTCTATTGTGAAACAACATAGGTTCTTCCATGGCATTCCATGGACCTTCTGTTCATTTGAACACAAGCAGCATCCTCCTCAATCCACATTCACATATCAAAGCAAAAACATATAAATAATTAGATTAGTAATGAAATTGAATAATAAAATAATAATGAAATAAAATAAAAATTAGAAAAAAAAAGAGAAGAAAAAAAAGGATGAATGCTGTGCATATGCTTTGAGATAGCCCCTCAGATTGAGATTGTCACCGTTGAGATTGAGTTGTTTAATTCTGGACAGAGGCTTTGATTGCGTAACTCACTTCTCTCTTTTGCAGTCTCTTTTTTCTTTTATTTTTTAATCTGTGTATGTGAGTCTGTTTTTTTGTCTTTTTTTCATAGTCTCTCCAACATTTTTTTTCCAAAAAAGAGTCCTCCCCTGCACGCATGCAGACTCTACTTTTAAATGCAAAGTCTGCACCTACTGGCTTCCTCCTTTGGAGGAACAGGCTCATCTCCTTATCAGGAGGAATAGAGTCATCTCCTTTGATAAGGATTTGATTTTTGAAAGTTGCGTGTGTTAAAAATCTTTTCAGATAAAATTAATATTAAAAATTCAATTTTTAACCAATCAAAACACTGAAAAATTGACAAAAAATAAGAAAAATATATGAAAAAATAAAAAAAATAGGACTTTTACGTGTTGGCATTGTGCAATGTCGATCGAAAAATTGGATTTTTGATCGAAAATATAGATTTTCGATTGGAATTGTGGATTTTCAATCGAAAATCCATAATTTCGATCGGCATTATGGATTTTCGATCAAAAATCCATAATTTTGATTTCCAATTATTTTTACTTTTGATTACCAAAAGACCCCTGAAAAATTGACTTATTTGCAATCAAATCCTAAAAAATGTTACAATTTAGTCCCTAAGTCTAGAAAATCGACAACTAAATTCAATTTTTGAATGAATTTCATCATAGGGGCTTACGTCACAATTGTGCACAATTGCATCCCAAAATTAGGTGCTTACAGTTGCCCCCTTTTATCACTGTTTGCTTGACAAATTGCGATAAAGCAATAGAAACACACAATTTCAAAAGAAAGAAATTAGGACACTTGATTGTATCCTAAGTGATAGATTGATGCTCAAATTGCTGAGCAAAGGATGATGTTTGGGAAGTCTCATTATATTTCCTGTTGAATGTCTAGTGGACTTTGTGCAAATGAGTTTTCGCTATATTCCCTATAGGACGTTTAACGATGATAAATTGAAAACTTATTATAGTTCCTGTGGAACGTCTAGTAATAATAAATTTTGTTATATTCCCTATGGGACGTCTAACGATGTACACTATATTCCCTGTGGGACGTCTAGTGTAGTTGAATTGAAAATTTGCTATAGTTATTGTGGAATGTCTAGCACTGATGAATTTTGTTATATTCCCTGTGGGACATCTAACGATGCACACTATATTCCCTGTGGGATATCTAGTGATGATAAATTAAAAACTTGCTATAGTTCCTGTGGAACGTCTAGCATTGATGAATTTCGTTATATTCCCTATGGGACGTTTAACGATGCACACTATATTCCCTGTGGGACGTCTAGTGTAGTTGAATTGAAAATTTGCTATAGTTCCTGTGGAACGTCTAACACTGATGAATTTCGTTATATTCCTTGTGGGATGTATAATGAAGTAAAATTAAAAATCTGCTATAGTTCTTGTAGAACGTCTAACACTGATGAATTTCGTTATATTCCCTATGGGACATCTAACGATGCACATTATATTCCTTATGGGATGTCTAGTGATGATAAATTAAAAACTTGCTATAGTTCTTGTGGAACATCTACCACTGATGAATTTGAAAGTTTATGTCATAATTTCTATGCAGTACATAACATAATGAAGGTTATGACTACTGTGCAACACATAACATAATCATTTGAAATTCATATCATAGCAACTGTGTAGTATATGAATCCTTTGATTGAAATGATGAATGAAAAATGCAAAAAATGAATTCTGTAATCTTGTTCTGTATTTTGTACTTGACAAAAAATTCAGAATGACAGATTGATTATGCAACTTTAATAATTCAATGAATTATTAATTTGATGAATGTCATGATTTAATTAGGAACATGTTCCTAATCAGAAAGAAAATATGTACCAAATTGTAGTGAAAGAACTTAGATCCATATGCACACAAAAGTAATGGACTAAAGTGGAATACACTATACTCGATCATGCAGTGTTGATTGATCTATACGATTATGCTGCAATCCATAATTTCTCGCGATTAGCTGCAACCCTTTCATTGCTCATTGATGATGCTGCAGTTCATAACTTTCTTTTAGGGAATCGAGTACCCTGACAAATCGAAAAGGTGGTACTCGATTCCCTAAAAGAAAGCTAGCACCACAACCAGGGGATTCTGGATACGGAATACCAACTTCTTTTCAGTCTTGTGTTAATTTAGAATTACTTTATGAATTACTATCTTGTTCTCTATTTACATGCAATTTCATATAAACCCAAAACAATAAACTCCAAGGCAAACTAGTCATGAAATATACAAGTAAATAATATATTAAATAAATCACATAATCCCTTAAGTTAGTCTACATGGATTTTAAATAAATGAGTTAAAGTCTACATGTTTTAATTTATAAGTGAACCTAAAGACCTAATTCCTTTTAATTTTAATTAAATGAACCTAAGACTATTAATTTTAATAAAAAATGGGCCTAATTCTACAAATTATGGAATATTTAAATTAGTGGGCCTAATTCTATATGTTTTAATTAAATAGTGATATTAAATCTATAAATTATGATAAAGGACTTAAATTAAGTGAGCTAAGTCTAAATTAATTAAATTAAATTAAGTGGGCCTATGTATAATTAACTAAATGGGCCTAAAGGTATTTCTAACCTAAAATCTAAATAATTATGAACCTAAAAATATATTTTAATTAATTAAACCTAATTAATTATTAAGTGATATGAGCCGAAATAAACAAATCAAAATCTAAAATGGGCTTAAGGCCCAAAACACACAAAACTTAATAAATAAGCTCAAAAATAAATAAAAAAACATAAAAAATAATTAAATAAGATCAAATAAATAATTAAATTAATCCTTACTAAAATTCTAATTCTTATTAACGTGCAACCTAAATTAATCTACTTCCTCCATTGATTTTAAATGATTACCAAATTGAAACCTAATTTTACTAACCAGTTTAATAAAAAAAAATCATGCAACCATACATATAGTTTTATTACTATTCCCACTATTGGGGTTATTACATTAATTCATAAAATAATTAATAAAAAAAATTAAAATAAAGAATAAATAAAAAAAATAAAACCCTAGAAACTAAGTCTTTACGGGGCTTTATCCATGGTCTTCTGTGGATTTCCAATAAAATTCATCTCTCTCATATGATCACCATATGTTTTCCTCCATAATCACCATAAAAAAATGAAATAATAATTAATGAATAAATTATGATAAAATAATAAATAAATAAACAAACATATAAATAAATAAAAGAAGAAGAAGAATATGGTATGCTTATGGATGATTAGGGTGATCCTCAGATTTGTGATTCATCGTTCTTGATAAGTCTTCAAATCTTTTCTTCAAATAAATCCTTCACAGGTTTTGAATTAGTTGATGAATCAAAAGTAATTTTTGATTAAGAAAAATAAAATCACAATTTTCTTTCTCTCCTCTCCTTCTTTTCTACGCCCTTCTCTTCTTTTTTCTTTTCTTCTTCCCTTTTCACACTTTTTCTCCCTTTTTCCACTGCTCCTTCCTTTCTTTTTATAATAGAACCAGGAGGGCTAACCCTAATCCTAATGTGATTCTAATTCCTAAAGTGTATTTAGGAATTTTAAACCAATTAGGAATGAATTAATTAGGAAGTTTAAACCAATTTGGATTGAATTAATTAGGAAGTTTAAACCAATTAAAATACTAAATTGGAAGCAATTTAGAAATAGAAAAACGAAAGAATTCAATTCCAATCGGGATTGTGTAATTCCGATCTGAATTATACAATCCCGATCGGAATTATTGTAATTTTGATTGGAATTACATAATTCCGGTCAAAATTATGGAATTCTGACGCACTTTTTTTTAAAATTACAAAAAGGCGCACGAAAAAATTTAAATTTTACAATTAGGTCCTAAAAAAAACTTTGCAATTTAGTCCTTGAAAACATTAAATCCTTCCTTTAAAAGCCCTTAGAATTTTTTAAGGATTAAGTTTCAAAGACATTTTCATCACTGGAGTCCTTTGTTACATCCATAACATATCATCCCGAAATTGGGTGTCTACAGATACCGTTGAGGGATTTGTACTCATACTCATTTCTGAGCATTGGAGTAGATTATATGCACATTTATTATTCAAAAGACTAAAATGACACTTTGAAATTCAACCAATTTATACTGTAAGTCCATAGATTTTGTCTTTGCATATTCTTCCCCTCATTTGGGTGTAAAGTAAGCATTAGATTGATTAGAGTTTTAGAAACTCTTAGCATAGAACTGTCAATAAGACATTTGAACTCTGTGAGGCTAATAAAAGAAAGCCACTAAAATCAAAGGTAATGAGATAAGTTTTCACATATGATATTATAACGTGACTGAATTTACTCTCAATTTTATAAATTTTCTTTCAATTTGTACTTTACTACAGAATAAAAAAGAGATGGAGTTATACTACTTCCCTTTGGTATTTTTCAGGCTGTTTGTCACATGGAGTAAGATTTTGACGAGTGATTGGCATTTGCTATCCTAGTAATTCTTATTGATGTATCGATTCCTTTCCTCTTCTTCGTTCTCTTTTATTTTCCTTGCATAAAATACCATAAGTTCGTATGGTTTATTTGTAAGTAGAGAAAGTTTATCAAAATGCAATGTTATTCTTTTGTATTCTTCATTTTTTGGTTGTAGTGATGATGTCTCTAGTCGCAGGGTCGCGATATTCTGCCATCGAAGTTGTGGCTTTATTTTATTGATGCCATGGTAGAGGGCTCCATTCCTTTTCCTAATGTTTCCTGCAAAAGAAAAGAGTTGGGAGTTAGAGGGTTTTTATTTCACCATCAAAGAAATCTTCAGAGTGCATTCGTCTCAAGTTTTGAGTGCATTCTTCCCTTTTTAGGGCCAAGCGTATGTATTGCTGACATATTGGACCTTCTCGTTACTATATTCCACACCCTACAATGGTCTAACTGTTGTGGAGAGATATTCCAAATGATGCTCCCGATGAGACTATGGAGATGGATACTGAGTTTGAGGAGCTTGAAAGTCTTATCCAGCCTCTTGAGGTCACTAGGATTATGCTTCTTGGTAATGTCACTCCTTTTATTTTCATTCCTTCATATGCTTTACCTGTAAATACTCAAACTACTTTCCTGCACTTTTACAACACTAATCTTGAATGTTAGTAGCAAAGTGTTTGGACAATCTTGACTAGGCTCAAAGACTTTATTATGTAAAGAAAGTATTTCACAGCAAATGTATGCAAGTGTATGCATGTTATGCATAACATGCATGGTCCTAATAGGTCTTTTTTTTGGAGCAAAGCTATGTTCGCAGCTTGGAGTGTGAGAACGAGGTGCCTCATCAACAGCTTGTAGGTTCGAGCACTTAATGCTTTATTATTGGTACTTCTAATGATTGAGCTGCTGATATAGTCTATCAAACAAATAACCAGGCCAACGAGTGGGGTCCATGGCTGTACATTGGAGCTCATGATTGACTGATGCACTATTGAACTTTTGTTTTTATTACTGCTTTTGTTGTATGATAACTATTATATCTGTATGCTTTTAGTATACTCCTTTCTGCCCTGAGATCGTTTTCACTAACTTTGAAGTTCTATTGTTGTATTTACCATTTTACCCCTAACTTGTCCTGGAGTTACATTTTGCCCCCAACTTCATTTTGAATAAGATGCATAGGAGTAGGCAAACTGATTGAAGTGAGTTCTGGATGATGAAATCAACTGGACTTGCACTTTGAAGAATTCTTGAGCAGAATATGAGGCTTGATGCTAATGCAATAATTGATGACAGTTACAATGTATAGGTTGAAAAGCAAGTTACTAAGCCACTTGAATTCTCAAGGTATATGGAGATGCTAGGCTTATAAGGAAAATTACAAAAGAGGTGGCCAAAAGAAAACATAACTAAAATAGTGATCTCATAGCTCTGATTTAGCTTTCATCATGTATTGTTTTTCCATTCGGATACTTATGCAGTATGATAAAGACCAATATGCGATGTTTGAACAAAAATTTAAAATTCAATTTTAATCATTCATTAGGGTAAAAATGAGAACATTCATTACATCACATGATATATCTCCTGTTATCAGTCAATCATGAATTTTCCTATTTAATTTTTACCTTACTATTCTTTTTTCTCTTTTTTATTCTCTCTTTGTTCTTTCTTTTTTTCTTTTTTTTTCTCACAATTCCTATCTTCAGAAGTTACATCATGTGATGTATGTTTTTTGAATTTTCATTTGTGCCCATGCTGAATGAATCTAATTGAATTGAATTTATGTCAAACATACTGATCTAAATTATAATGCACAGAACTATCAGGAATACATAACTAAGCATGATCAGAATTTATATCATCGATCACTAAAATAAAACAGAAACTAAAATTTTATTCAAAGAAGACAATGAGAAATTTTATTTCCTATTCTAAATGCTAGGAATGTTGAGTCTCATAGTGGTTTTCCTTCATTAGATTCTCCATAATCTGCTCCTTGAAGATCTCAAACCCAGGGACATCTGCTCCAGTAACACTAACTGATTCCTTGGCTCCTAGATAGTATTTTCCTTCCCCTGGCTTGATGAAGTTCTAACTCAAAAGACCACTTTTTGTATAAAGCTTCCTTTTTTCTGCATTGAATCTCTTCCTTGCTCTTCTACCTTTTGGCTTTACTTCCCCTGTAAAACCCAATCTTATTGTGTCATCTTAATTTTTGAATCCTAGGAATTCTGGACTTCCTTGTTCATTCTTCCCCAATCCTTGTCCAAGTCGATAATTCATACTCTCCATCATTTTTGCTACTCTCGGATCCATTTTAGTCCCATTAAATATCCCAGCAATCTGGAAACCAGGGGGTGCACACACTTGTTTCCATTTATCCAATATGGATGCCACAGCAACATTGGTCCCAGCTTCTATGGTCACAACTTCTCCTTCATAAGGGAATTTTATCTTTTAATGCACAGTTGAGGGTACTCCTCCCAAGGCATGGAACCATGGTCATCCTAATAATAAGGTATAAGTGACTGGAATGTCCAGTACAGTAAACTCAATGGTTAATTCCACAAGTCTTGTTTTAACCAGAGCTTGGAATGTCCCCTTCACATTCCTAGTGTTGTCATCCTAAGCTCTGATTATAAGGTTTGAATATGTTAAGTCTTCTACTTTCAGACCCAAATTAGGCAGGATCTTTAGCGAGCATACATTTATAGCTGAACCATCATCTACCATTATAAAGTTGGTTCTTTTCCCTTTTACTTCAGTTGGGATAAATAATGCTTTATTATGGTTTCTTCCTTCCAAAGGCAAGTCATCATCTGAAAATGTTATCAGCCCATGTTTCTTTTTTGTCACCTTTGCTACCATAGCCTCAGGCGTAACTGCCGTTTCAATGCTCATATTCAAAAAAGCTTTAACCAGAGCCCTTTTATGACTACTCCAATGTATCAGTAATTCCCAAATGCTGAAATTTACCTTGGCTTTCTTCAGTTGTTCCAAAATTAGATCCTCTTTCTATTCTTCTTCTATCTTTGCATCTTCTATTTCTTCTCTTTCTGTTACTCTTTCTATTTTCTTTTCTGTTGCTTTATAATTCTTCCCACTTCTAGTGATATGATTCACTTTAGGATCATCACTCCAGACATTAAAATCGCTTGGGCTTTCTTCATTAGAGTCATACCATATGTTAATAACTCCAATGATTCGGTCTCTTTTCCCATCTTTCCACACTTCCATTGTGCATGTTTCCTTCCCTTTTAGATCTCCCATATTGAGCTTGCCTAAGTATTGATTCAAAAAATCTTCAACTCCTTCTTGAGACTGTTTAAGAGCCAAAGGCTCATCCTCAAATTCATCACCCCACCCTGACGGCACAATCGATTGAATGGGGATATCAGCGAAAGCGGGTTTAGAATAGAATACTCTATAATCAAACTTGCCTGAAGGTTGTCCCAATAGATCTTCAACTCCTCTTAGCGGCTGCTCGGGAATTTCAGGCTCTTCTTTTACCGGCTTATTATTAAACTCATCTCCCCAACCTGAGGGCTTAATTGATTCAATAGGGATATCAGCAGAGGGTGGTTTCAAGTAGAATACTCTGTAATCAAACTTGCCTGAGGGCTGGCCCAATAAATCTTCCACTTCTCTCTATGGCTGTCCAAAAGGTCTCCATTGGGTATAAGGTTGAGGTCCTCGAAGGAGCTTAACACTTCTTCTTTACTAACCCCCTGAGTTGATCATCATGGTGGCTGGTGGTGGAACATTTGGTAGTTTGGGAAAGGGTTATTTTTAGTGTTTGGGTTAGAATTGGATTTTTCAGGGTCGATGATTTTTCCAGAGTCTATCAGGTTTTGGATATCATGTTTTAGGTGAATACAGGTATCTGTGGAATGGCCAGCTACTTGATAAAACTTGCAGTAACTGTTTGGATCATAGCCAAGGAGATTTGGGTTTGGTGGCTTAGAAAAGGTTAAGAGTCAGAGTAGACCTTTTTGGATTAACCTCTCTAGGACTTTAGAGAGTGGTTGGTTGAAGTTGGAGAACCTTTGGGGTTGCTGAACTGTACGCACCTCCATAATCCGACTAGTGCTCCTCTGTTGTGTGCCCCTAGTTGAGTAATTTCAGGTTACTATGCCTCTAGAACTCTTCTTTTTCTCATTCTCTATCTCTTCAGCTTGTAAACCATCATTATACAGGTCTATAAAGATCTTTGGGTTTATTATTTGTAGTCTTTCGACCAAATTAGGTGATACATTATGAACAATCATCCTAACTTGATCTTTTTTAGCCAGTTTATTTTTCATCAGCCATGCCTTATTCATGAATTAGTGAGGAAATTAGAAAAGGATTCATTGGGTTTTTGCTTAGTCAACTCCAAATCCCTAATAGACACTTCCAATCGAGTGTTATAATCATATCATTTTAAGAATGCAATACATAGTTCCTTCCAATCAGCCCTAATAGACTTTTCTAACCTATGGTACCAGTTTACAGCCATTCCTTCCAGAGACAGCATAAACAACCTAGTGACTACTGCTACAGGTGCTTTTGTAGTGCTCATGGTTGTTGTGTATTGGCTCAAATGAATTCTAGGGTCTCCTCTCCTATTAAATTTTTATAGTTGAGGCATTTTGAATTTTTCAAGCGGCTTATCTCCCTCAATTTGCAGCATGTCATTAAAGTCAAAAGAATATCCCATTCTTTGTCCTATAATCAACTCTTCCATCTTGGACATTTTCTGAGTCAATGCTTGCATCTGCTTGGACTCATGGTCTTGAACCAATTCAAGTGATTCTCTTTTTTCCTTTTCTATCATGTAGTTTTCAACGTCTTCTAGTCTCACATTAGTAGCAGGCACATTTTTAGCAGTAGGTTGCCCCCAAGCATTGTTAGCAGCAGGTGGAGGAGCTACAGCAATAGGTGCAGCTCCTATAGCAAGTGGCTATTCAACAGTAGCAGCAGGTGGTTGTCCAACAACAGGTTGCACTAGTCTTGTCAAAGCCTGTCTCAGTTCATCTTGCATCATAGCTCTCATGTCATCCATCAAAGCTCCTTTAATGTCCTTCAAGGTCCATATCTCTGGTTGTTGTTCCATTTCAGTATGTTCAGTCTAAGTTGGTTCAGCTTCTAGGAATAGTGGATTAATTGGACTCCCCTCTAGTCTTTCCAGTCTGTGAAGAGTGCTTTGAGCTATGGACTTCAGACTTAAATCAACTTTGGTTAATCTGCCACCTCTTCATCCTCAAACAAGAGAAGACCTAGATGAATCTATGATGGTTGTAAAATAAGGTATTAGTATAATGCATGGACTGTATGTATGCATGTATGCATGATGCATGTGTTTATGCAATAAATAACAGGCAAGAACTTAGCAAGTAACAAGTATCAAGAAGCAATCAACAGGCAACATACAAGCATAAGCCTTCTAACGTTATTCCTCCCATACACGTATTCAACGACGAGTCTCTTTTCCTAGGATTTTTGGTCTTGGCCTTCATATCAACAGGGGGATATTAAGAGCCGACGCGCATGCCAAATGTCTCTTTAAAACAAAAGTATAGAAATAACATTTCTAAATATAAAGGTCTAGCCTAATCCTTATTTGCCTAAATGGGCTTCAAAGGTATAGGCCTGGGCTTTTATAAATAGAAACACCTCATGGCAATTCAAATAAATAAACATTTTTGGAAAAGATCTTAAGGGAAGTAACTAGGCCATTATATGTTGTTAGGGTCCAGTGAAAAGTTAAGATTCCTTTAGCAAGATGCTCTCCATTATGGACTTTAAGTTATAGGCCAAAGTTAGAGGGGCCCAACATCCTTTACCAACTCGAGAGAAGATTACCCCCCTTAAGGACTTGGGTTACAGACTCTGGTAAGATGAGCCCGGTAATCTCTCTTGGACCGAGTTAAGGCTAAAAGTGATGGTTAGCCAATCTACAACTCTATGAAGCTAGTGGAATCATGGAATCATAAACCAATACCATCAATTTAGTAGGGACATGCAGAATGAATGCAAGAATGAAATAATAATCGATAAATCAATTATAAAGAACACAAGTAGAATCAGTATCTTTTATCCCCAGTGGAGTCGCCATTATAGACGACGGGGTTTAGCGCGCGTCCAAGATTTTAGCAACCTCGACATTGTTTAGGCTCAGGGCCTTAGAGAATATACTAACCACTGGCGTGGAGATGAAGAGTCACCACCCAGGGTAATAACTGGGACAAATCGAAAAGGTGGTACTTGATTCCCTAAAAGAAAGCTGGTACCACAACTAGAAGATTCTAGATATGGAATACTAACTTCTCTTAGTCTCGTGTTCATTTAGAATAATTTTATAAATGATTATTTCATCCTCTAACTACATGCAATTTTATTAAAACCTATTTGACATCCAACTAACCCTAGGCATCTAGTCAATAAAATTACACATAAAAAATGCACTCAAGATCGCGTTGTCCTTAAGTGTAAACTATGTTAATTTTATTAAAAAATTAGCTAGATTTACATTTTATTTACAAGTGAGAAATGGACTAAAGGTGGGCCTACATATTTTATTAATTAGTGAGCCTAGATCTATTTATTTTAGTTTGTCTAAGGAATGGGCTTAAGTCTATTCAATTTTATAGGAAAGTTAAATTAGTGGGCCTAAGTTTAACTTGGTTTTATTTTAAGTGAATTTAAATGGGCTGAGCTAAGTCTAAACAAGTTTTAATTAACTAAGTGGGCCTAAAATCTAATTAACCTAATGGGCCTAAATTGATTTTAATTATTTAAAGTGTTAAACCATATTTAAGACTATTTATTAAGTGGGTTAGACCTAAATGTGGGTTTGGGGCCCAAAAACATAAAAAAAGTCAAAAAACATAAAAAAAAATCACAAAATCAAATCAAAATACATTCACATATGATTTCTAAAAAAAGCCTAATTTAATTACATACAAACCCTAATTAACTAAGGCCATCATTAATTTTACCCAATGAACCTAGTTTTACTAATTAATTTTAAGGTGTAGAAAATTAAATCTTTTACTATTCCCACTGCTGAGGCTATTACAAACTACGTACAAAATCTAAAGTTAAACAATTATACATCCATAAATAAAAAAACACAGAACACGAAAATAAAAATAAAGATAAAACCCTAAATTCTACTATGAAACAACACAGGTTCTTCCATGGCATTCCATGGACCTTCTGTTCATTTGCACACAGGCAGCATCCTCCTCAATCCACATTTGCATATCAAAATAAAAACACAGAAATAATTAGATTAGTAATGAAACTGAATAATAAAATAATAATAAAATAAAATAAAAATCAGAAAAAAAAGAGAAGAAAAAAAAGGATGAATGCTATGCATATGCTTTGAGATAACACCTCATATTGAGATTGTCACCGTTGAGATTGAGTGGTTTGATTTTGGGCAGAGGCTTTGATTATGTAACTCACTTGTCTCTTTCGCAGTTTTTTTTTTCTCTCATTTTTTAGTCTATGTGTGTGAGTCTCTATTTTTTTCGTCTTTTTTTCAGAGTCTCTCCAACATTTTTTTTTTCCAAAAAAGAGTCCTCCCCCGCACGCATGCAGACTCTGCTTTTAAATGCAAAGTTTGCGCATACTAACTTCCTCCTTTGGAGGAATAGACTCATCTCCTCTGATAAGGATTTGATTTTTAAAAGTTGCGTGTGTTAAAAATCTTTTCAGATAAAATTAATATTAAAAATTCAATTTTTAACCAATCAAAACACTAAAAAAATTGACAAAAAATAAGAAAAATACACGAAAAAAATTGAAAAATGGGACTTTTACGCATCGACATTATGCAATGCTAATAAAAAAATTGGATTTCCAATCGGAATTGTGGATTTTCGATCGAAAATCCATAATTTCGATCAGCACTATGGATTTCCGATCAGACATCCATAATTTCAATTTCCAATTTTTTTTACTTTTAATTACCAAAAGACTCCTAAAAAATTGACTTATTTGCTATCAAATCCTAAAACATATTGCAATTTAGTCCCTAAAGTCTAAAAAATCAACAACCAAGTTCAATTTTTGAATGAATTTCATCATAGGGGCTTACGTCGCAATTGTGCATAATTGCATTCTGAAATTGGGTGCTTACAACAATATATGTATTTGCCTTTAACAACTTTCCCACCTTTCGTTACTAGTTCAAAACACTCCTACGTTGCAAATCTCTTATCCATCTACTTTCGTTTTTTTTTCACTCTACTTTGAAGCAGTTATAATTGATTTTTCAACAGAAGCATTAGGCTCCTATTCAGTGTTTAAGGACACTTCCACCATATTTACAGGATCACTAGTAGCAGTGTTACTGCCACTGGCATCACCTAGAGGGTCCATCTACATATAAAGAATATCAACAGAAAAATGAAACACAATCAACAAACTTTTGGTAGATATTTAACATAATTAAACAATACAAAATTAATAAACACAATAAACCAATTGTACTCAGATAATGAATACAAATAAATGAAGACAAATTAATTTACAAAATCAACCAACTGTTGCTACCAAATTAATAGAAATACAAATTAATATTTAATTTCATAGCAACAGTAGGTCAATTCTGTTGAATTGTAGTTATATATACTTAATTAATAATTATATTATATAGTTATATAAATCAATATAATAGTTGTATATAATAATTCGGATTCGAACAAATTCTGCATAACTTTAGACATAAACTTTAGAAATATTATGAAAAAGTTTAAAAAAATTTTGTTAATATTTTTTTTGAATAGTTTGTTAATATTATTATAAAAGAATTAAACTTATATCATGTAAGTGAAAATATAATTATTATAAACTATTTGAATAAAAAAAATTTGTTAAAAAAACTATAATTATTATATATTATTTTTTAAAATCTAATTTATAAAATAAACTTTAAATTAAATTATTAATTCGCCTATGTATAATATATTAACAAAATTTTTATAAAAATCTTTTGTAAATAATCAAAAACACAAAAACATGAAAAAAAAAAATCAACAAAAAGCCAACATTTCACAGAACCCATATCAATTGAATTTGATCACTAACTAGTAACCAAAATGTTATTTATCAACAAAAAATTTTAAATTTAACAAATCTTAACAAAATATACTTTTGTTCTCTTTTCGCCTGAAGTTTGAAGGGTCAGCAAAGCACAGATGATTAGATTAGCTCGAATTAATTGCTTCCACCTTAAGGGAATGCGATTTTAATTGTAGATCCAATCGTGCAAACAAAAAAATTACAAAAGATAACTTCTTTTTTACTTTTCATAAACAAAATCTGTATGAAAATTGATAGATTTTATAGATGTGAGATTTGCATTTACCTTTTTGCTAACCCTTCAAATTTTTAAGAGGGAAGAAAGAATCAAAGAACTACATACACCAACACTCAATTGCAAACCTGTCACGACCTAAACCCGGAAGTAATGACCGGTACTAGGGAATGAGAATTCACACAAATTCGGAATCCATAGTAAGCTTTAAAATAAAAACTCACATAAAATATGCTAAAAAAATACCCCAAGATTAAAACTTTAAATAATATGAAAAAATCTCCATATACTATAATAAAATACAATTATTCAAATATAGAATTTGAGTCTAAAACAACATTTGATACTATAACAAGAATGCACTACTACTGCAGCGTTTAATAAAATACAAGACAAATGATAGTTCAATATTTACATAAGTCGGTCAGTGAAGAAAGAGTCTGACAAAGAGAACTAATATGGAGGTTTGAAATAAAGAGTCTTGAAAAAATATATTTGAAGGGGTCAAATTTCACTGAGTGAATTATTATTATATATATGTATGCAACCTAAAAACATAGACATTCAAGCATCAGTATAATAATTATATATTTATATTTATTTAATGTATACATGCATTTCATATAGATGCTTAAAATCACATTACTTTAAAAATAATTTAATGCAGAAAGGTTCAGGTGGAAGACCATAGTAGAACCCTAAAAATTTTCGCAACCTCGATCATTGTATTTCACTAGCCAACAGGCTTTCCATAACTCTAAAAATATATCTCTTGTCCAACTTTTGGCAGTAGATTGGCCCTAAGTATACAAAAAGGTCGACTATGAATCCGCAGTCCCAATACCAGTATGACTGGCCTCGAGTACAGTACAGGTCAATTGAGGATTCACAGTCACACTTCTTTTTCTATCATTCACAATAATCATCGTATCTATATCTCAAATTAATCAAAATTTATGGTCTATCATCTAGCGTATTGTTGCGATTCATAGTCACACTTCTTTTTCTATCATTCACAATAATCATCGTATCTATATCTCAAATTAATCAAAATTTATGGTATATCATTTAGCGTATTGTTGTGCAACAATCTTAATGTGACCCACTAGGTGGCGCATTCTACGACAATCCTCCAAAATATTTATCATAAATAATTAATTAAATGAAATCATATAAACATGAAAGACATCTAAATTCCAAACATAAAGTTTGCATATAAATGTATATATGAAATCTCATATAAGTGCATACATGATAATGATAATAAAAATTAATAATTAAATAAAATTTGATGCGACTAATATATGAAATTCACATCATAAAAATATGGATGCCAATTATGATTTCTAAATGTCATGCATACATATAATAATAACTCACAGTTCGAGTGCACTCCTCTACCCTAGCTCAGCTAACGCTATTTGATAGGCCTAACTCATGGTACAACTAAGAAAATAATAATAATAGAATTAAGTTCCTAATTTTACACTGTCACAACTCAAACCTGCGAGTAATGACCAGCGCTAGGGAACGAGAATTCTTTCGAATCCAAAACCTGTAGCAAGCCTTAAAAATAAAAACGCATGCAATAAATAAATAAAAATATGATAAAATTAAAATTTTAATTGATATAAAAATAAAAACTCAAATAACAATTCATAAATAAAATTGTTCATACAATAGTTTAATACAAAGCCCAACATCAAAATAATACACCACTGATACAATAATACTACTACTTCAACTTTCTAGAATACAATAGAGTTCAAAGATGAAATTTACATAAAATAGCCAGAGCAGAAGAATACCGGCATAAAGCACTACTAGTACGGTCTGACAAAGAAGACTCTCCTAAAAAAAAGGTTGAGAGGGGGTCAGACCTCACTGAGTGAATTATTATAATATATATACACACATCTCCTAATGTCATATGCAATCAAGCATCAGTATATATATAAATATATACAGACATTTCACACAGATGCTAAAATTCACTTTTATATATATAAATGCAGAAATCATTTATTTAGGTGAACGATCAAATAGAACCCTAAAACATTCGTAACCTCAAACACATATCTCACTAGCCATGCAGACTTGCTTAATTCTAAATAAATTCTCTTATTCCAATTTAGACAGTAGACTGGCCTTGAGACACTAAGTCAACCAAGCTCTAGTAGTCTCACTATCAGTGTGATTAGCCCCGAGATACTAAGTCAACCGAGCTCTTACAATCACACTACTCAATCACTGAAATTCTCAAAAATTGATTATTCAAATTTCACCTCAAATGATCTTATAAACTCAACCCTAAAATTTATCGCACCGGTACGTACATAGTTCTAATGCAGCCCACTAGGTAGCACGTTTTATTGATATCCTTCGAGTAAAATTGTATATTTATGAAAAATAAATAAATGCATAATTAAACATAAATGACATTCATAACAGAAAAATATACCATTTATATACCGAAAATATACTAAATATATTTCAAGTATATATACAACATATAATTCAAAATCAACCATAAATATACCAAAAATATACTAAATGTATATTGAAAGTATAACAAGCATATACTTATTCATTTAATGAAATAATTCATATCAAAACATAATAAAAACATGGATTCTCAAAAGCATGTATTCTATATGCAATGTATATATAGAATAATAACTCACAAGTTTATGCTCCTCAAGACTGACTTGACGGGTCTGGTCTGATAGGCCTTGGTCTCGGCGTAGCTAGAAAAATAAATAATAATAAAAATCATAATATATTCAAACTTATACTTCTAAGAATTCTAAAGAAGACTCGATCTAAGGATTAAAAACTCGGTCAAACACAGAATTTCAGGATCGACCCGACATTACGGTTTACAAGAATTCTACCAAATAATCGGCAGAACCTCCTCTGTAAAACGGACATCTCTCTATAAAAATAGATCCAATCCTGCAAGAAAAAATACACTTCTAACAATACAATAGCTCAACACCTCGGGTTGAGACTTCGAATTATAAAATTCCTAACCAAAGTTCACAATTCGCAACAAAATAAATATTAAATAATAATACATTAAAATCCTTAAAAATCCATATAAATAATTAAAATATCACAATATAATTTATTTAAACATCAAAACACTAAGTATCATTATTTTCACAATAATTAAATAAAAATCTCAAACAATAATATAATATAAATAAAAATCTAATTTTTCAATAATTCAACATCTAATAGTAAAATTCACTTTTATATACTCAAATAGCTTAAATAGCTTAAATATATAATAAAAGTAATTAAAAATCCATTTAATCACTAAAATAGTAAATAATATATTATTTGAATATAATTTTTGAAAATTAGTAAAAAAATTGTAAATAATTTATAAAAATTATTTTAATACCCTATAAAATTATAAAATCATTTAAAACATATTATTTGACTATAATTTCAATAAAACTACACAATTAGTGTATAATTTCCAATATTCACATAATATTAATAATTTCTCAAAAATTATATAAAATCAATAAAAATTATTTTATAAATTCTAAAATTATTAACTCAAATTAATAACACTAAATAACTCAAATTTCCATAAAAAATAATTAATTAACATAATTATAAAAAATTCAATATAAATTATTAAAATATTCAAAAATACCCATAATTCAAATTAATTTGAAAAAATACATAAAAATTATTTTTGAGAAGCTTGAGCTATTCTAAACAACATTACCAAATAGAAAAACCATGGATCAAACCCAAAAATAAAATAAAAATTCAAAATCCTAAAACACATAAACTAAAAATCAAGGAAGATTGAGCTTAAATGGAGCTTAAAAATGGACTCACCAGTCCAAGAGGAGTCAATCAACACCAGAATGAGGAGTTGAAGTGATCGGAAAGAATGGCAGCCTCTTGGTCTCTGTTGTTGTCCAGGCTCTTCGGTGAGCTTCAAGCGATGCTCAGGTGACAGTGAGGACAAGAGGAAGAAGAAGAGATGATGGTGGTGGCTCCGACGTTCGGCGTGGTGGTGGGAGGCGCTGGAAGTTGGTTTGTGCAATAAAGAGAAGAAAAAGAAATGAAATGAAATGGGCAGGAAGAGATGGTAGTTGACCACGATTCTTGCTTTTTGACCATTCTCTCTCTCTCTCTCTCTCTCTCTCTCTCTCTCTCTCTCTCTCTCTATATATATATATATATATATATATATATATATATATATATATATATATATATACTACTTATCAAGTACATATTCACATGTATATGTATATATACATATCACACACAACACATGCATTAATAAAAAAAATAATATCAATCAATAATAATAATAACAATAAAATAATGCACATGCATGATACACATGCATGCTAATGATAATAATAATAATAATAATAATAATAATAATAATAATAATAATAATAATAATAATAATAATAATAATATCTTTAATATTTTTAAATAATAAAATTTCCAAATAAATTATTTTAGTAAATAAAATTTTAAAAAATAAAATAAATGAAAATATACACAATTAATAATAATATATAAATAAAATTTAAAATTTTATTAACATTACATATCCCAAAATATATTTATATTATTTAAAATATAAGGTCATTATATATACTTCTAGAATTTCTAAACAACGACTCAACTAAAACTCAAAATTTAGGATTGACCCGATGACACGTCTTGTGAGAATTCTACTGAAAATTCGATAGAATTTTCTTTGTAAAATCAACATCTCTCTATTAAAAGTAGAGTCGATCCTGCATGTAAACACACTTCAAATAACCACAAAACTTAACTTCTCGCATTGGGCCCCCGAAGTTCATTTATAGTCCAATTAAGAATCAATAAAATCCACAATAATAAAATAATGTAAATGCCAATAATTCACCAAAAATTATAAAATTCATTAAAATATTATAAATCAATTTATTTACATAATGAAACCATAAAAGATATTTATTTCCAAAATAACTAATAAAATTCTAATTTATAATTAAATTATATTAATAAAATCTACTCTTCAATTTTTTGCAAATAAATAGCATAAATTACAAATAATTATTTAAATTGTTCAAATATATAATAGAAATAGTCAATAACTCATTTAAACTTAAAAATAATAAATAAATTTATTATTCAAATATATCTCCGGAAATTACTAATACTTAGCTAAAAATAGGAATAATTTATAAAAATTATTTTAATACTATTTATTACTAAAAAATGATCCAAAAATAATAATTAACAATAATTTCAACTAAAAGAAAAAAATTACTAATTTATACTAATTCTACACATAATCTCAATAAACTTTCTTCATAAAACTTGCTCAAAATAATCAATAGAATTTATTAAAAATAAAATTTTTCCAAGATTGGAACAGTGCCAGAACAATAACTTGAGCCTAAAATAGTGTCATTTTGAAAATCAATTCCAAAATTAAATCTAAATACATTTTTGAAAAGCTTTCAACCTCTACAACAATAATATAAAGTCAATTTAAAATAAACCAACCTATTTAAGCTCAATTTCACAAATTAATAAAAAATAGCCTAAACATAATTTCACAAAATTGAGGGACTAACAAGAGTTGAAACCTAAAATTGATTAAGGGCTTAAAAAGCTCAGAGGATAAGCTTTCGTTTGAGATCGGTATTAGAATCATCATCATCGGAAATGTCTCCAATGAGACCTTGAACCAATCAGTAAAAATGGAAACTAAGAAGAAGAAGGAGAGTGGAAGGATGGTGGCGCCAGGGAGGAGAAGGAGTTGTTGGGCAATGTTGTCTGGTAGTGACTGGTGGTGGCTGGCGGTGGTGGCATTGGGTGGTGTCGAGGGTGTAGGGGAAAAAAGAAAGAAGAAGGAGAAGAAGGGGGGGGGGGGGGGAGGGGGAGGGTACTGCAAGTTTCTAATTTTTTTTTACTTTAACTTTATTATATATATATACACTAAATTAATAATTTTACTAAAATATGCTTAATAATAAATTTCTTAAAAATACTCATTTAACACTACTAAATAATCAATTGTTTACTTAAATAATATTACTAATATTAAAATAATATTCAACAAAAAAATTCAAATTAAATTTTACTACTAATCAAATATCATAATTTAAATAAAATAATTATTAACACTGCAAATCCCAAAAATTTAATTTTATAATTTATAAAAATTCGAGTTATAACAAAAACCAGTAACTAAAAAAAAAACAATGACTTCTCCATTTTCAATGAAGTTACTGAAGTATATTGAAGGATCCACACTTCCATCGTTCTAGAAATAACAAAGTATAAGGAAGGACACAGTACAAGAAATCAAGATGAGACAGAGATTAAAGCATAAGCATCAAGGTGAGAAGAAATCATATTAGAGAAGACTGAAAGATTATGGTTACTGAAGATTCAAGAACTAGGGAAAGGGAGGGAGGTAGAGAGAATTCTAGAAATTTAGGGTTTCATCTGGGTGCGGCTGGGGTAAGAAATGAGGAGAGGAGTGTAAAAGAGAGGTATTTATATGTAGGGTTAGAATTAAGGTTTTAGAGGAGGGAAATGATGAGGCAAAGAGAATTCTAGATATTTAGGGTTTCATTTGAGGCGAGCGAGGTGAGAAATGAGGAGAGGAGTGTGAAAGAGAGGTATTTATATTTAAGGTTAGAAATTAGGGTTTTGGAGGAGGGAAACGACGCCCTCCTCTAAAACCCTAATCACAACCCTACATATAAATACCTCTCTTTTGAATATATATATTCAAAATTTTGGATGCGTTCGAGTCTCACCCCACTCACACCACACCGAAAATTGAAATATGACCCATCCATAAACTGAACCGAGTTGATTTTCCACTCTTGCCAAACCGAATTTCTTGTGCCGATCGGGTCCGAGTTGAAAATTTGAATACGAATAGATTCTGCACAACCCTACCTGTCCTATAATTTGATTATGCTATATTTGTTAAAAAAATAAAGTTGATTTAATGAATTTGGTTGAACTACATTATTCAAAATTTAATAATATTAGTCATGAAAATTTAATTTCAAATTCATATGTGGTCAAATTAGCAAACCAAGTAAAAAAGAGAGGCGGTGGTTTCCAGAGCTCTCTAATTTCCACTGTTCCTCTTCCTCATTTTGATGGTCGGATAGGCAATTTTATGGCTGCTTCTTGGCTAGCAATTGGTTATTTTCCTTATTTTCTATCAATGTATTTACTTTTCGTAGGTATATATCCTTTTATGGCTCCTTTTGTTAAGGTTTTATTTCCCTTTTAATGGCGGTTAGTTTCTCTCATCCTCATGGCGGTGGTGATCGCAACCAATGCCTAGTGATCTTAATAGAGTTTCCTGATGCAGTTCAAGAAAGAATTTCTCCTTTGGCTGATAGAATTCAGCGGCTGTTTGGAAGCTCTTCTTCCAAGATATTAACATTTACTTTAGCTGCAAGTCTTTCATCAATTTCCGATGATGATGGCGGCGCTGGTCGTCTGAAGAAGTTTCTATGGTTTTCTTTGGTATGTGATCAGCTTGATTAATTATGCGATGATATGTGGATGTCTTGATGCAACATATCATCCATGGAACTACAAGCCATCTTTGGGTGTTAACCATATACCTGTTCTTCGCCATCATCCCCTCGGGCTTGTTTCTTTACCTGCAAGTGAAAATCAAGCCAGCATGGCAGTGATAGCTTGGGACTACAGAGGTTGGATGAGGGAGGGATACTATTTTAAAAGGCCCGTCTTCTCTGCGCTAGTTGCTGAAGCTACTGCTCTCCTTGCTGCGATAACAATTGCAAAGTACAGAGGTGTGCAAAAAGCTATATTTGAATCAGACTCTAAAATGCTTAATGAAGCAATTCAGTAAGTCGAGCAAGGGATTCCGTGAAGATTCAGACTGTGGTAATTGATATAATAGTTATAGTGCAACCTAGAAGCAAGTTTCATGTCAAATATTAAAAATGGTTGTACTTTGACTTCCTCTCCTTCCTGGGTGGTTAATCCCCCTACTGGATTGTTCCATATTTTGTATTCTGACGCTGTAAATGCTAGTTTGAATCTCTAATGGAATTTGCTTTATATTGTTAAAAAAAAAAAAAAATAGCAAACCAAGTGACTGCATCACGTCAGTTTCAAAATGCATATAATTAATCATTTAAATATATAATTGGTATAAATTATACTGCCACGATAAGTAAAAAAAGTCATTATTGGTATAAAAATGTAAATATTTATAATTGCTAATAATTTTAGCTATTTATTTTTTTATTTTAATAAAATAAAATGTTAGAATCTTCAATATATTAATCATTAAAATTTAAAATACTTCTATTGGATGGCGTGAAGACTAGATTTCTATTACTGAACGCTTTGCACATTAAATTGTTTGTTTTTTTTTTTCTAATTATATTTAAAACTTATTAGACTCTAATCAATTTAATTTTGTTCATGTAAAATTATAAAAATTGTAAAATTTTTTCAATACAACTACATACACAATCTTTAACTAAAAATATAATTTAAATAATAATTTTTATTAATTGATTTTAACGGTTGTTGCTCTTTAATACTTTTTATTGATTTTTAAATGATAAAATTGATACTATATTGTGCTAAAATGCGAAAAAAATAGTTTACTAATATTTTTAAAATTAAAAATTTGATTAGTAAATTATTGAAGTTTAATATTAATTGCGTTGATACTGTAAAAAAAATAGTAATATTTTATTAAAATTTGCACATGTTCAATATATTTTTTTTGAAATTAATATATCTTATTATCAAAACAAATTTATAAAATTGATGAATTTAATTAAATACTTAACGGTTCCAAACTAATAATCTTTTTTTAAGCATTTCATTTGGATTAAGAAAGTATTTAATAGACTTTTAAAGGGGACTAAATTACCTTTCTCTAATATATTCAAAATTTATAAAATTTACAATTAGTTTAGAAATTTTTTTATTTGGAAAAGAAGTTTGGAGTATTAAAGAATGACACAAACAAAACGACGCCGTGTTAGGACGCCAGCTAATCTCATTGGTCTGAGAGGAAAAACGGAGTGAGCCGAGCAAACAAACGAAGAAGAAGGGGAAGAAAATGAAGGCGATGGGATGGTGGCTAATGCTAGTAGGCTCACTTCGATTAGCCTCCGTATGGTTCGGTTTCGTCGACATTTGGGCTCTTAGGCTAGCCGTCTTCTCCAAGACCAACAGTAAGTTCATTTGCTTACTTTCTCTCTATATCAAGTTGAGATCCCAATGTTACATGTGCTTTGTTTAATGCAATTCAAATAAATTATTTATCAGCTTTCAAAAACAGTTGATGGGTGGAATGATTTTCTGTTTGAAATTATTTTCTTGAAATGGAAGCTGAAAGATTTTGCTTTTTTAACCTGATCTTGACTGGAGAGAGAGTTTTTTTTTTTTTTCTTTTTTTAAAGTGATAGTGTCAAAACAAAGATTGATGAACCAGTAATGAATTTTAATAAAATTAGAGAATAACAAGGAAAATGCGGATCTTGTTTCAAGGGGAAGAGTGAAGCCCCAAGTAAACGTCAGCAGCTTTTGAGTTCAATGGCCAAGAAAGATTAGTATGTTGGATGCTAAATATAATGGCAGAATAGCAAGTTTGATTAGTTATTACCAATGTGGATTTGATTGCAAGATACTTCTTGTGTCTTTTTTTTTTTTTTTTTTTTTGAGATGAGAGATTGTTTGGAATTCACTTAACACTCGTGATTTTTTGATTCTATAATTTAGTGTGAAAATGTGGATTTTAGAGTCTAACATGTAGATTGGTGTTACATTGAGAATTTTAGTAGGGGGAATGAATTTAATGAAATGGTACTGATCCACCAATGTGCACTCTGATTCATAAAGACAGCACTGTGTCTTAAGCCATGAGAGCTATACAATGACTCTGTGTAGCACTATGTAGATCTGTTCCCTTGGTTTGTGATATTGTTCCTTTGTGTGAGTGCATGCACTATTGTGTGGAAGATTGTGTTTGAAGTAAAGAGCACAAGGCTTAAAAGTTTTGATCATGTGCCAATGTGGGTTAATCTTAACAGTTATACTTGCCTCCTTTATGCTTCATGCATGTTAGCTGAGAATCAGTGCACTTCTGTTCTGAGTGATTTTGAATTATGTTTCCAATTGAAGGTATCTTTGAATGCAAGTTCTTCTGCATAGCACAATTGCCGCTTATTTTCTATAATAATGTTAAAAAAAAAAAACAAAATTTTTTAGTCCTTTTCAATCATGAATCCAGAATGAGGGTGTGCAAATGTGAAATGTAGTGACAGAGGCTATACAGAGTCTGGTTCTAGAGCAATGATGATTGATGAATTACAATCAACCTGATAGCATTGGCTCTAAAACAATTGCTAGCCTAATCATGTCTCTTCCATACAAATGCATCTTTTAACTTCATTTCTGACAAACAAAACTGCACTGCCATTAAGTTGACAATCTTCTAATTAATGACATGCCAGTATAGAACAAGGATGCACAAAATATAAGTGTAAATAATGATAAAATTTACTCTTCATGATTGAAGTTTACAGTGGCAAAATTATTTAAATGATAAAACTTTTCTTTTGTTGTAATTACAAATGATTCTGATTCACTTTCTTTATTGCACTTTTTTCTTTCTTCCTCTCCTTATCATTTTCTAACTGTTATGCAGTGACTGAAGTTCATGGGAGGACATTTGGAGTTTGGACACTTTTGACTTGCACTCTTTGCTTTCTGTGTGCATTCAATCTTGATAACAAGCCGCTTTATTTGGCTACCTTTTTGTCTTTCATCTATGCTCTTGGGCACTTCTTGACTGAATATCTAATATATCAGACCATGGCCATCGGAAATTTGACAACCGTGAGCATCTTTGCAGGTACTTCTGATTTCAATTGTACTGAAGTCTTTTTCCTCAGTTGTTTTACTTTTGTTACTAAATTTCATTGGGATTCGGTTTGAAGCTGCTATCCTTTCCTTGTTCATCTCTAAAGTTTTCAAGGAATGTAAATGTTTTGTCTGTGAGCCATGGTGTGCCTTGCTTAGCTTAACACTCCCTAGATCTCTAAAGTTTGTAATATGTAATAGTTATGCAAGCATATGTATGAAAGCATTAGGAACTGAATGGTAATTCAATCAAAGCTCAGGAGCTGAAGTCATTGTATTTGTTAACCTATTATATTAGTTGGACAACGGAAAAATTTTTGAACTTTTGATGAATTTACTATGTCGAAACAAAATATGCATGCTTTTCTTTATATTAATCTAGAAAAATGGTTTGATCTTTATCCAGCATATCCTTTTTTTTTTCTTTTTTTTTTTTATCAGGTACATCAATTGTTTGGATGCTGGTTCAGTGGAATGCACACCAAAGGTGCCATGCCAAGCATTCTTGAAAATGGAACAATGTGTTGCCTGATGCTTCGTTTTTTTTTGACCCTTTTTGCTGCTAATCCTCCTAAGAGATGCAATTTTCTAGTTTTTTGTATCCAGGTTCTAATTTGGATTTTTTGTTGTACTTAACTCAACAGATGGTGTTTCAGTTTACCGGTTTGAATGGAAACTTTTCTGGATGCTGTCTAAATTTATTTCGAAACTATTTTTTTTTAACTTGTCTTCAGTTTCCTTACGTACAGCACAGCCTATTGCATTGCAACTCCTTGAAACGGTGATAAAATATAAAAGGTATGGATAAAGGCCAGGATGTAGCCTCCTTGATCTGATTTGTGACTGCGACACAGGGCCATGTGTCACTTGAGTTTTGTTATGTGGTATTTGTGACACATGGGCCTATCCAGACTTATGATTGTTGGTATATGCAAGAGAAAACGAGCATTAATTGTGCTGCCCTACCAACAATTTCTCAGGACATGTATGAGGTCCACAGGTTGCCTACAGCAACCTTCTCTTCCATGCCTGCGGTAAAAGAGCAGCTTGTTTGTAATTTGAACTAATGCAAAGACATCCATTTTCCGCTTGGACAGTGTTATTGACCAGTTTTGATACATTTTATCCAGGCGTTGGTGTACTTCATATTATAAAAGAAAACCATATAAATATGTACAATTTTCACAGCTAAGGAAAAATTCTGGAAACATGACAAGACTTGAATCATCCACCGCCAAAAGGGTGATCCTAACTGATTATCATAATATGTTTCGTTCAGCTGCAGCGTCATTTCTGCTTTGTCGAATTATCCCTAATTCAATGCTCACAAAAGCTTGAATTTTCTACTTCTGACAGAACTATGATTGTGCGTGACAAAGGACTCATTTCCTAAAGCTTACATCCTTGCTTACTTGTCGTTCCATTTGACTATTAATTGTGTTATTATTGTTCTTGTTGATGGCTGTAAAATCATTGTTCCCCTCAAGTATACCGGCAGCATCGAACTTCAAATTTGTTTGGTTACCATAGACTTGCTGTAGTGGCTACACCAGACTCAACATTTGATTGCCTGCTTTCTACTGTTCCATTGAGGCTCCTGTTTTTTGCCCCAGAAACAGGTTGCAAGGATGTATACTCTCCAATAGTAGTTGCATTTGAGTCCTGAATCATCTCTGGCAGTTGATAACCAGAATTTTCAATATGCAATATTCTGGAATTTAACTTGACTTCTGATTTCTCATCTGCTGATGTCTCAGCGTATAAGCTAGATTTCGAGTTGAGATATGAGTCGGATAAATCAAAAGCATTATCCTTTTCTTGACAATGCACATTTCCATGATCACTCAATTCAAATGTTACCTTTATCTTTCTCAGAGCTCCAATCTCAAATTCAGTGCTTAAAGTCCGGGTTTTATGCTCCAAAAAACTGGAAGCATCATTATGTTCTTCTCTTGCCTCTAGAGAGATCCTTCCACCTTCATTTCGGGCTCGATCATTACTTGCAATTACTAGAGGATCACTCTTCTCTTCGCTCTCTTGTTCTTCACTTACTACATCCCTATCCCTGTCATCTACATCAATGAGATCTTCTACTTCCTCGGATTCTTCCTCTTCTGCTCTGTCTTGATCATGCCCATCTATCTCATCATCTCCACCACCTCTTGCGTCATCTTCAACATCCTCAGGTTTAAGTTCTTCAATTTCTTCTTCCAGTTCTGATTTATCCACTTGGTTTTCAATCCCTGAACCACTTTCATCAACTCGAGGATGTAGGTCTTTTCTCCCGAATTTTCCAATTTCATACTTGCTTTGTTTATTTTCTGATATTTTTCCCACGTTGTCATTATATGCATCTTTCTTATCATAGGAGTGCTTCAGTTGGTTAAGCAGCCAAATGCATATGGCAAACAATAGACATATCTGAAGAAAATGCTTCACTTTAAAGCCTCTTGACCTCTGGATTCTACTTGGTGACTGCTTCAACATACTCAACTCCTAAAGTGGCTGTATGCCCTCCAATTATCTGCAGCAATTGCTTATTGCAATCTGTAGCAGCAAAAGAAAAACAGAACCAAAATAATAAGAAACAGAAATTTACCACTATATGGTAACTTTTCATCCTCCAAATATCAATCTTCATAATTTTTTGTTTGGACCCAAAATGGAGAAACAAAGCAAACACATAGCACAAGGGCAAATACCATGTCACCCTGCATTAAGACGCTGATAGGAATCCAGTAAAGGGGGAAAAAAAAACACAAACTCTAGCTTATTCACATACTTTGTTGGCAAGTTGCAACCATGACCATGCCTTTGCCCTTTGGTCATCATTCAATACCATCATTGTCATGACTCACAAGCAATATAAATTTCTTTGATTTTTCTTCTATTGTATGCTGTGCTGGTTTCCTACCAAAGTAAATTGACCCGAAAAATTCCACGCATAACAATCAAAATCTCTTTGGTCCACACAGCTTCATAGAATTCTTGTACAAAGAATTTTCAACAACCACATATTATCCTGTTATGAAATATAGAACATTGTAGGTTGAAGAATCTACTGCCAGCTGATTGAACACTAAACATCCAATTACATAAACATATACATAAGCAAGTCCAAAGATGCATTGGAGCTGAATTTAATCCGAACCACCAACTAACACAAAGAACTCAACTTTAGCTAGCTAATACAAGAAACATCTTTCCAAGCACAAAAACTAAAAACCCCAGTCAAGGCTGATATATAAAAGTGGACAGATATTTAGCACACAAGCCATGAATAGAGGGAAAAAACTTAACAAAGGAAATTAAAGAAAATGCGATCAAATCAAAATCATCAAATGCAACAAGTACAAACAAGTTCATTTAACCAAAAAAAAAAAGCATACAACAAGACAGTGGTGCATGTATGTAAAAAGGACAAAGAGCAGGTTACCAGAGCTGCAGATCCTTGAAAATAAAAGGAAAAAAAGTGGAAAGAATGTGAAATTTAGGCCTTTTTACGATATGGGTATATATCTGTGTATGTATTGTATAAACCTGGGAAATAAATTTCAAGCTATAAGATATATATGTCTCTGCTTCTGCTCCAAAGTCCACAGAAATGGGCTTTAGCAGAAAACATGACCACCTGGCTTATTAGAATTGGAGGAGAACATGAGGTAGTTAGAGGGTGAGAAGAACATGATTTCTCTTTGCCTCTTGTCTCTGTGTGAGAGTAGGCTCCAAAAGCGACGACCATAAGAGGGTGAGAGTACGTATGCCTTTTTTAACATTGGACACTAAAATGTCGGCATTCATTTATTTAGGCAGTGTTTGGTGCCGTTGGTTTTGGTATCATCGAAACGACTTCGTTTTTGGGAAGATA
The DNA here is from genome assembly GCA_947683625.1 of Mallotus nudiflorus. NCBI lineage: Eukaryota > Viridiplantae > Streptophyta > Magnoliopsida > Malpighiales > Euphorbiaceae > Mallotus > Mallotus nudiflorus. The sequence goes on along the minus strand of CANTUR010000166.1, from coordinate 4,344,212 downwards.
ATGCTATTTAAAATTTTATTTATTTGTCCTTGTTTTGTCAGGCATACACGGAACGGAAGGAACCGCAAATCGTTTTAAATTCCAAAATTACCTCTATAAATTACCAAATATTAGAATTGACCCCTCAAATATTTTTTATACTTTTTTGCCATAACCCCTTTATTTTTATTAAAAAAAATAATAATTTTTATCTTAGTATAATTTAATTATGCTACCGTAATAACTAATTCTAGTTTGGCCCTTAATAATAGAATATTACGTTCCATGACCTGTTGTCCATTATCCATTTTATTGATGATGCAATTTTAAATTTTAAATTTTTTAGTCTAGCTATGTTATTTAGAGTTGGATGTATTTTAATGAATGTAATTCAATATAAGTAGGATTATAAAGATAAAAAATTTCTCAACAATATAATTATATATATTATAATTCAAACTTAAAATATTATTTAAACGAGAAAAATTCATACCATTTATAAATCTTGAATTGTTTGTTTTAATGTAAAAAAGAAGACAAAAAATTAAACTATGGTTAGTTTTTTTTTAACTGGCAATCAAACTATGGATAGTAATGTTGTTTAGGGAGAATCGTTTAGCTTTGTTTTGATGGAAAGAACAAAAATTTTGTGACTGCGATGGGCTCACACTTACACTACAATAACATTTTCTACGGCATCCGTACAAAGAATCTACTTTTGGGCCGAAGAACAAAAAAGTTGTCTGCAATTTGTTGTGTTGTAGCCTTCGGCCGAACTGTGAATACTAAATATTATACAACTAGGTGGATGCAACACTATGCAAGTGCGACCAACTACAAGTCCCCTGATTCCCTTCTCACTATTTACATTTCTTCAACGGTCCAAAGTAGGGCTGTGCGGGCGGGGTTCGAAAGTATGGGCCTGAAAATTGTTTGGATTTGGAAGTGTTATTATGAGGCTGAACCGACTATATTCAAAAACGGAAATGTTCGGATTGAAAAACTAAAATTATCAACTTTGTTCGGATTGACAAATCAAATTGGATCTTTATGAGTTGGACCTTAAAATTGAATGTTCAAAATATAAATTAAAAGACTTTATAATATATTAGGTTGAACTGATTACACAAAAAGGTCCAACCCTTTACAATACATTTCAAATTAAGGTCATTGGCCCAAAATCAACTATTTATGTATTTCTATTCAGAACTCAAAATGTAATTGATTGTTTCTTATAAATCCAAAGCTTCATTAGGGTTGTGCCTTTGCAAAATATAAAAATTATTTTTGCCATTTACAAAATATATAGCAAAATAACTATGTCAAATTGAGTTTGTATCAGAACCTGAGTATTTGTTGTTCAATATTTGAGTTTGAAAAAACCAAAAAAGAGGCAGACTACAATCTTGTATCCATAAATTCACAAAATAATAACAACATAAAAAAAATTCAGATCAACAGAAGCATCAAAACAATAATAATAACAAACAAACAAAAAACAACAAATAAGTGAGGCTTAAAATCAAAATTTTCATGTCATTGGATTAATGCAAGCTCAATTTTTGGCAACAAACTACAAACCATTTGCTACCTAAGAAATATACAGCAATAGCATTAAATCAATTGTTATATATTTTGGTGGAAGCTTAATCATTGCCTCACTAAAGTCTGCAACTAACACATGCATCAAATGTTCTAAGTACAACACTTAACCATACATAACAACCACCTGAGGGTTTATATTAAAGCAATTTCAAACCCTGACATACATTGGATGGATATTGAAGATGTTGCAATAGAAATAAGGCACAACCGGTGTTACAGACTAATAGAATATAATCATTTGATGCCAACAAATGGTAAGTAAGTGTGTTGCAACAAATTTATAATCTCTATAATTAATAGAAAGACCACCAACAATTAGCAAGCAACCAATAACCACCAAACAACTAACAAGCAACAGAAGTGAAAACAAGTTCAGAAAGTGTTACTGAGCGCCAATGGTTAGCCAAATTCTTTTTAGACAGGATAGGCAGAGCAGACACACAATCATGATGCAAAAGTTGATGTTCCTGGAGGTCTAAAACCAACTTGAGGGAGGTTTGCGAAGAAAGAAAAGGAGAGAATCAGAAGAGAGCAGAATTGAAGTTTAAAAATTTAAATAAATTGAAAGCAGTAAAAGAAATAACTAACTGACCTTTTTCAAACTCTTCTAAAGCCTCAATGCTTTCATCAACAACAACAAAATAATTAGGATTTTTAATCTAATCTTGTGCATAGACCAGAGCTTCAATAAATTTAGGAGTAACTCCTAAAGGCATCAAGCACTCGTTCACTGGTGCTAAAAGTATATTCGGATGCAACTATAGAAATTGGGATGTCCAATATATCTCAAGCCATTCTGGAAAGAACAAAGAATCTTTTTGCATTTAATCTCCACCATTTAAGAAGATCAAAATTTCCCTCTTTTTCCTTATCAATAGAAGACTCAAATAAATACTAATCAATTTCATTCTTTCCACTTCGACCATTAACACTCTCTAATTTCTGTTGCTTAAATCTTACTTTTAACACCAAAATGGACTTCACACTTGTATGCACATCTAATCCAGAACTTGTTTAGCTTCCACCAGTATTAGACAAAGTAATATTTAGAGCAGCAGACTCATTAATAGTCACAAACTTGCAATCATTGACATAATCATCATACAATTCATATAAAGCATCTTTAACATTTCTGAACAAGCTTCCACCAATCAAATCACCATAGATTATTATCATGACCCAAAACTGGGAGTCATGACCGGCGCTAGGGAACGAAAATTCTTTCTAATTCGAAACCTGTAGCAAGATTTAAAAATAAAATACATGCAATAAATAAATAAAAATACACCAGAATTAAAATTTAGATCGATATAAAAAAATACTTAAAAATCATTTCATAAATAAAATATTCATACAATATTTTAATACAAATCTCAACATCAAATAACACACTATTGATACAACAATACTACTGCTGTAATTTTTTTAGAATACAATAAGGTTTCAAATATGAAGTTTACATAAAATAGCCGAGGCGGAAGAAGACCAATGTAAAGCACTACTAGTATAGTTTGACGAAGAAGACTCTCCTGAAAAAAATGGTTGAGAGGGGGTCCGACCTCACTGAGTGAATTATTATAATATATATACACGTACCTCCTAATGTCATATGCATTCAAGCATCAGTATATATATATAAATATCTACAGGCATTTCATACAAATGCTGAAATTCACTTTTATATATATATATATATATATATATATATAAATGCAGAAAATATTTGTTTAAGTGAAGGATCAAATAGAACCCTAAATATTAGCAACCTCAATCAAAATATCTCACTAGCCATATAGGCTCACTTAATTCCACAGTAATTCTCTTAATCCATTTTGGATAGTAGACTGGCCCCAAGACACTAAGTCAATTGAGCTCCTGCAGTCTCACTGTCAATGTGATTGGCCCCAAGACACTAGGTCAACTAGCTCCCACAATCACACTACTCACTAACTGTAATTCTCATAATCAAAATAATCAAATTTCACTTCAAATGATTCTCATAATATCGACCTTAAAGTCTAATGAACCGGTACGTACACAGTCCTAGTGTAGCCCACTAAGTAACAAGTTCTATTGATATCCTTTATATAAATCACATATTTATTGGAAATAATAAAATGCATCATTTAAAACATAATGACATTCATTTAAAAAGAATATACCACTTATATACTAAAAATATACCAAAAATATACCAAATATATATGCTGAGTATATGTGAAAATATACTGAATATATACCAAAACATACTAACATATATATGTCACATATATACAAAATATATACTAAAAACATACCAAGTATATATGTCACATACATATCATATATACCAAAAATATACTAAAAGTATACCAAAAATATACTAAATCATTTAATGAAATAATTCATGTTTAAACTTATATCAAAACATGAAAACTCATAATCATGTATCTACATGTAATGTATATATAAAATAATAATTCACAGGCTTGCGCTCCTTGAGACAAACTTAACGGGCCTAGTCCGATACGCCTCAATCAACACATCTTCAAGTGTTTGGATCGTTCTCTCAGATTGACCATCTATCTGGGGATGAAAAGCAGTACTAAAATCAAACCTAGTACCCATTACCTCTTGCAACTTCTGTCAAAATCGAGACGTAAACACTGAACCTCTATAAAAAAAATAATAGAAACAGGCACCTTATGAAGACACATAATATTCTTGATGTACAGCCTAGCAAACTTAGCCATTGAAAAAGTAGCTTTAATTGGTAGAAAATGAGCTGACTTGGTCAACCTGTCTACTATCACCTAGATGGAATTGTATCCATCCTTAGAATGAGGCAATCCTGTCATAAAATCTATAGTGACTCTCTCCTATTTCCACTCAGGAATTGGAAGAGTTTGAAGCTTCTTAGAAGGCTTCTAATGCACTGCTTTCACTTGCTGACAGGTCAAGCACTTAGAAACAAATTCAATTACATCCTTCTTCATTCCATCCCACCAGTAAAGATCTTTAATATCATGGTACATCTTAGTAGAACCAGGATGTACAATGTAGGCTATAAAATGAATTTCTTCCTATATCTCCTCTCTCAAGTTATCCACATCAAGGACACACAATCTTTTACTGATCCATAGCATACCTTCATCATCAAGAGTAAAATCAATGAATTTCCTTAACGAATTTTTTCTACAAGCTCTACTAAAATAGGATCTTAGCTCTTAGCTACTTTGATTCTATCCCTTAACACTGATCTGAATTTGAACTACGCTAACAATTCACCTAATCTGCTTATCTTCATCATTAACCCTCGATCCAATAACTTGGTAATCTCTTAGATCAACAGTCTCCTCTCCATACCGATGTAAGCAAGACTACCTAAGGACTTTTTACTCAAGGCATTTGCTACCATATTAACCTTTCTTTGATGGTATAAAACATCACAATTATAATCCTTCAGAAGTTCCAACCATATTCTTTTCCTCAATTCAAATCTCTCTATTAAAAAATGTACTTTAGGCTATTGTGATCAATGAAAATCTCATAACCGTATAAATAATGTCTGTAAATTTTGAGAGTAAAGATCCTTACAGCCATCTCTAGGTCATGAGTATGATAGTTCTACTCGTGCTTCTTCAACGTCTGGAAGCATAAGCCACTACCATTCCATTCTGCATCAACACATAACCTAAGCCAATTCTAAAAGCATCACAATACACAGTAAACTTATATACTTCATTAAGCAAAGTTAACACTAGAGCTATAGTCAACTTCTCCTTCAATAGTTGGAAATTGTCCTCACATGCATCTGACTATAAAAACTTTATATTATTTTGAGTTACGCAAGTCATAGGTACTGTAATTCTCAAGAAATCCTACATAAATCTCCTATAATACCTAGCCAAACCCAAGAAACTTTGAATCTCAATAACTATGGTCCATCTAGGCCACTCAGACACTGCTTCAATCTTTTGTGGATCAACTTGAATGCCATCCTTAGACACCACATGTCCAAGAAACACTATACTCTCCAACCAAAAATCACACTTCAAGAATTTAGCATAAAGCTAATGTTCTCTTAATGTCTGTAGCACTGTCCTCAAGTGATATACGTGCTCTTCCATACTCTTTGAATACACCAATATATCATCAATTAAAACCACTACAAAGTGATCCATAAATGGCTTGAACACCCTATTCGTCAGATCCATGAAAGCAGGTGGTGCATTAGTTAATCTGAAGGACATCACTAGAAACTTATAGTGGCCATATCTAGTACAAAATGCCATTTTAGGAACATCGACTTAACTAATCCGTAACTGATGATAATCGAAACTCAAGTCAATCTTAGAGAAGAACTATGCAACTTGAAAATTATTAAAGTATATTTTGAGATTTGCAATGTTAATAATATTTTAAATATTATTTATATATTATTAATATTTATGATTAATATTCGTTATTTTACGTTAAATATATTTTCTTACGTAAAATAATTTATTTGGAGGTTTTATTATTTAAAAACATTAAAGTTACTATCATTACTATTATTTTTAATAGTATTAGTGTTATTATTTTTATTGGTATTATAATTATTATTATTGTTATTGTTATTATTATATTGTGTGTTGTTATGTGTATATATATATAAGCTAAGTGGTTAAAGTTAACATATATATATATATATATATATATATATATATATATATATATATATATATAATAAATAAAATTAAGTTAGGACAAAAACGAGTATTCTCTCCTTCTTTTTCTTTCCTATTCTCTTCTTCTTCCTCACTATTCTTCACCATAACTGCGCGCTACCCACAACCACGTCGGAGCCACCACCTGTGCCACCACTCACCACCATCACCTTCCCTTTTCCTCCCTTTCCTCTCTGCCAACTTCAGCTCGCCGAGAAGCCACCAGAACGCGCTAGAAACAGTAGCAACAGTAGGTGACCTCCATTGTTATCGGCGATGATTTTGGCCACCAAAGCTCTTTATTCCAGTCTTGACCAAACCTCCTAGCTCTGGTGAAGCCATTTCCAAGCTCTGTTTGAGCTTAAACCATCTTGTTTATGAGTTATTTTCAATCTAAGTTTATGTCCATTTAGGGTTTTAAATTTTTTTGAATTAATTTTGTTTGATCCATGAATTTTTGCTTTGCTAATGTTGATGTACGTAGCTTAATCTTCTCAAATATATTTTTTGTTTATTTTTTTGAATTATTTTGAATTATGGGTATTTTTGAATATTTTAATAATTAAAAAATGAATTTTTATTAATTATGTTATTTATGTATTTTGGATGGAAATTTGGTTAAATTAGTATTCTTAATTGAAGTTATTAATTTTGGTAGTAAGAAAATAACTTTTTGAAATTTTGTATAATTTTTTAATAATATTTATGTATTATGTGATTTTGGATTTATACGTAAAGTGTGTGTTTTTGTTGAAATTGTAGTTAAATAATATATTTTAAATAATTTTGGAATAATAGTTGGTATTAAAATATTTTTATGAATTATTTACTAATTACTACTAATTTTTGAAAATATATTCAAATAATAATTTTATATACTATTTTTGTGATTAAATAAGTTTTTAACCATTTTTATAATATATATAACCTATTTGAGTAATTAATTGTGAATTTTACTATTTTATGTTAAGTAATTGAAAATTTGGATTTTTATTAAAATTATATAATTTATTTGATATTTTATTTAATTGATGTGAAAATAATTATATTTAATGTTTTTGATGTTTAAATATACTATGTTGTGATTATTTATGGATTTTAATGATTTTTAGTATATTTATTATTTAATGTTGATTTTTGGTGAATTGTGAACCTCGGTTGGGAATTTGTGTAGTTCGGGGTCCCAACTCGAGGTGTTGAGCTCTATGATATTAGAAGTGTATTTTCTTGCAGGATCCACTCTACATTTTAGTAAAGAGATGTCCGTTTTACAGAGGAGACTTTGCCAAATTTTTGATAGAATTCTCGTAAAACGTAACGTCAGGTTGATCTTGAATTTCTAGTTTTTAATTGAGTTTTAATTCTTAGATCGAGTCTTTCTTTAGAATTCTTAGAAGTACACATTAGGAATTTATTCTAATTTTTATTATTATTTATTTTTCTAGCTGCTCGAGACTGAGGCCTATTGGATCAAGCTCGTCAAGTCAGTTTCGAGGAGTGCAAACTTGTGAGTTATTATTTTATATATGCATTACATATAGGATGCATGAATATGAATTTTCATATTCCCATAATACAATTAAACATGAATTATTTTGTTAAATGACTTAGTATATTTTTGGTATGCATTTAGTATATTTTTGGTATGTTTGCTATTTATGAGACATATATGCTAGGTGTATTTTTAGTATATCTTTTGTATATATATGACATATATATATTAATATATTTTGATATATTTATGGGTTATTTTGTTATATATGTGGAATATATTTTAGTATATCCTTCTATATTGTATGCCATTTATTTTAATTTTGCATTTTATTATTTTCCATAAATATATGATTTTATTGAAGGTTATCAATAGAACATGCTACCTAGTGGGCTATATTAGGACTGTGTACGTACCGGTGTGATAGATTTTAGGGTTGAGTTTATAAAATCACTTGAGGTGACATTTGATTTATTGATTATTGAGATTTTATTTAATGAGTAGTGTGATTGCGGGAGCTGAGCTGATCTAGTGTCTCGGGGCCAATCACACTGACAGTGAGACTATGGGAGCTCAATTGACTTAGTATCTCGGGGCTAGTCTACTATCCAAAATGGAATAAGAGAATTACTTTGGAATTAAGTGAGCCTGATGGCTAATGAGATATTTTAATTGAGGTTGCAGATACTTAGGGTTCTATTTGATCATTCATTTAAATAAATATTTTTTTGTATTTATTAATATAAAAGTGGATTTCAGCATCTGTATGAAATGCGTGTATATGTATATTATTATACTAATGCTTGACTGTATACGACTTAGGTTGCATGTATATATATTACAATAATTCACTCAGTGAGGTCTAACTCCCCTTAAAATTTTTATTAGGAGATTCTTCTTCAGACCTCAATAGTAGACCTCTTCGCCAATCTTCTTTAGCCCTGACTAGACTATGTAATTTTGTTATCTGAAGTTTTATTGTACTCTAAAAAATTACAGTAGTAATGTTATTGTATCAGCAGTGTGATGTTTTGGATTTTGGAATTTCTGCATCAGATTACTGTATGAATATTTTATTATGATATGATATTAAGTATTTATTTTTATATCGATTTAAATTTTTAATTCTGGTATACTTTTATATTATTATTGCATGTGTTTTTATTTTTAAGGCTTGCTATGGGTTCCAGATTCGAAAGAATTCCCTTGCCGTGGCGCTGGTCACAACTCCCGGTTTGGATCGTGACAAAGTTGGTATCAGAGCCTGATTTATTAGTGTTTTGGACCTAGGTTTTTGGAGTCATGTTTTCTTTGAAACTACTACAGTAAATTAGATTTGATTATGTCTTTGATAAGTTTCCTTGACTTAGTACCGTGTAATCATTAGGTTGTCTGTTTGTTATCTGTCTATTGTCTGTTTTGTCTAAATCTTATTGGTTTTTATCTTTTTAGAATGAGGAGGCAAGCGCATGTCGCTCCACCAGTCGTTGAGGCTGAGGATGATGAGTCCTTTCAAGATGAGGTTTTACCTCATGAGCCACCAGCCAGACGCAGAGGTAGAGATAGAGGTAGACCTCGAGGAGCAACAGGTCACCATAGACAGTGAGAGCTACAAGATGAGGAACCTGTAGAGCTAGAGTACAAGGAAGCTGAGATACCTCTAGTTGCACTGCAGATGTAGCCTGCTTATCAGCAAGGTATATTTGACCCTAAGGCAGTATTGTTCTATGCTAGAGTTGATTGTATAGCTTTTGACGGGACTTCAAACCCGTTAGACTTTCCGCATGCCATTGAGATGAGGACTTGGACTGCTCACACTGAGTACCAGTGGATTATGATTGTCAAGTTATCAGTCGAGGGACCAGCCCTGGATTAGTTCGTTCAGGTCATTCAGCTACACGTGATGACAATGACATGGGCACAGTTTTGATAGAGGTTTATGAGGCATTTCTATTTAGAGCCACTATGGATAAGTTACAGACTTTGACTGACAAGCATCACTAGAGGTGATAGATCTCTTGAGGACTACACTAGAAAGTTCCTCATACTGGGTAGATATATAGAGGATTTGATGCAAGACTAGTATTTCACTATCATGACTTACATCACTGGTCTGGGTTCTGCTTTTGCTAGGATGCATACTACAGGCCTTAATCTCGAGTCTGTTATCGAGTTGGCCAAGGAGATAGAGCTGAGACTAGTCAGGCAAGGAGTTATGCCTGATCATTATCAGTCGGGAGGTGTTCAATCAGGAGGATTTCAGAGTACACCATTTTAGACTTTTCAGATTGGCTCTAGCAGTTGTCAGAGAGGATCCTATTAGTAGAGCCAGAGACCTCAGCAGAGAGTTCATAGAAGTAGCAAACATGGCCGAGGTGGACCTTGTAGACCTATCAGATTTAGGTCAGATGCTTCTAATAGTAGTAGTAATCAGAGTTTGGGTTACGGTAGCACATGATCAGAAGCCAGTGTTTGTCGGATGTGTGGGAGAGTCCATTAAGGACCATGCTATATGACTCCTAGAGCTTATTTTCAATATGGATAGATAGGGCATTACGCTAGATGATGCCCATATTTAGGTTTTCAGCCACAACAATTTTCATAGTAGTCTATTGCTAGTGCAACTCCAGCACCTTTTCAGTTACCACCAGCTTAGTATTCGAGTTCAACTCAAATTATTGCCTAGTAGGGGCATGACAGAGGTACCAAAGGGGTGCCAAGGGTTTTGGCTAGGCTTCCACCAGTTAGCAGGGATGTCGAGGTTAGGCTAGAGTATTCCACCTCACCCAGCAGGATGCTTAGGCATCCAATGTCATTGTTACAGGAATTATTCTAGTATGTTACTTGGACACTAGGGTTTTGATTGATTCGGGTGCTACACATTCTTTCGGGTCCCTTATTTTTTCTTTGAAGTCATGTTAGCAAGCTTCGAGGATGGCTTTTCCTTTGTCTATCGCCACTACTTTAAGCAATTTATTAGACACTGATATTATTCTTTCTGGTTGTCCAGTGTTTATAAGAGGCAGAGAACTGCCAACGAAACTAGTGTTATTGGATGTGATGGAGTTCGATGTGATTCTTAGTATGGATTGGTTGTCTCAGCACTATGCCATTATGGATTATCAAAGTAAAGAGGTGATTTTTAGAATTCTGAATGAAGAAGAGTTTAAGTTTGTGGGTGATAAGAGTTCTGCACCTCAAAATCTCATCTCTGCTATCACAGCTAGGAAGATGCTGAGGAAGTGTTGTTAAGGATACTTGGCACTTGTCAGAGATACTTCAGTGGAGAAGTTATCACTTATAGATGTTCCTGTTACCTATGAGTTTCCTAACATTTTTCCTAAGGAGTTGCCAAGTTTACCACTTCATAGAGAGATTGAGTTCTGTATAGATATGGTCCCAGGCACCACTCTTATTTTTATGCAGCTTTACAAAATAGCTCCTATAGAGTTAAAGGAGCAGTTGCAGGATTTTTTAGATAAAGGTTTCATTAGACTGAGTGTTTCTCCTTAAGGTGCACCAGTCCTATCTATGAAGAAGAAGAATAGTACCCTAAGATTGTGCATAGATTACAGAGAGTTGAGTAAGGTGATAGTGAAGAACAAGTATCTTCTTCCGAGGATAGATGATCTATTTGATCAGCTTCAAGGTGCACAGTTCTTTTCTAAGATTGACTTGAGGTCAAGTTATCATCAGTTATGGATCAGTGAGGTTGATGTTCTTAAAATGACATTTCGCACTCAATATAGCCACTATGAGTTTCTGGTGATGTCATTTGGGTTGACTAATGCACCAACTGCATTTATGGATCTAATAGAATAGGGTATTTAGACCATTTATGGATCAGTTTATAGTAGTCTTCATTGATGATATACTGGTGTATTCAAAGAGTATGGAGGAGCACATATATCACTTAAGGACAGTACTGCAGACACTGAGAGAACATTAACTTTATGCTAAATTCTTGAAGTGTGATTTTTAGTTAGAGAGTGTTGCATTTTTTAGACACATAGTGTCTAAGAATGGTATTTAAGTTAATCCATAGAAGATAGAGATAGTATCGAAGTGGCCCAGACTGACGAGAATCACGAAGATTCAGAGTTTTTTAGGTTTATCTAGGTATTATAGGAGGTTTGTGCAGGATTTTTCTAGAATTGCAACTCCTATGACTTGCTTAACTCATAAGAATGTGAGAACAGTTTTCAGTTATTGAAGGAGAAGTTGACCATAGCTCTAATTTTGGCTTTGCCTAATGGAGTAGATAAATTCACTATGCATTGTGATGCCTCCAGAGTTGGCCTAGGTTATGTGTTGATGCAAAATGGTAGGGTGATAGCATATACTTCGAGGCAGTTGAAGAAGCATGAATAGAATTATCCTACCCATGACCTAGAGATGTTGCAGTAATCTTTGCTCTAAAGATTTAGAGACATTATCTGTTCGAGGTGACTTGTGAGATATTCACATATCATAAGAGCCTTAAGTACATTTTCCAAAAAAGAGATATGGATATGAGGCAGAGGAGATGGTTAAAACTCCTGAAGGACTATGATTGTGAGATTCTTTATCGTCCAGGCAAGGCTACTGTGGTAGCAGATGCCTTGAGTAGGAAGTCCTCAAGTAGTCTTTCTCATATTAGTGTGGAGACAAGACCGTTGATCCAAGAGTTGCATGAGTAGTGGATCAAGGTTTGATGATGAAGATTAGCAGATCTGGTGGATTGTTAGCTCAGTTCAGAGTTCAATCAGTGCTGAGAGATATGATTAAGACAACTCAAGGCTAAGATCCTATTCTAGCTGAGCTTGAGGAGAATGTTCATGCAGGGAAGTTCATTAATTTCACACTCAATGATGAAAGTATTTTGTGGATCAATGGTAGATTATGCTTTCCTGATGTGGATAATTTGAGAGAAGAGATCCTTGAGGAAGCACACTCTACAACCTACAACATACATCCAGGTGTTACTAAAATGTACCACAACATCAGAGACTTGTATTGGTGGGATGGGTTAAAAAAGGATGTAGATGATTATATTTCTAAGTGCTTGACATGTCAGCAGGTGAAAGCCGAGCATCAGAAGCCTTTTGGGAAGCTTCAGCCTCTTCCTATTCTTGAGTGGAAATAAGAGAGAGTTGCTATGGATTTTATGGTTGGGTTACCTCATTCTAAGGATGGATATGATTCCATCTGGGTGATTACGGACAGGTTGGCCATGTCTGCTCATGTCTTGCTTGTTAAAGCCACTTATTATATAGCTAAGTTGGCGAAGCTGTATATTAAGCATATTGTGTGTCTTCATGGAGTACCTGTGTTTATTGTGTCTGATAAAGGTTCAGTGTTTACCTCTCAATTTTGGAAAAAGTTACTAGAAGCAATAGGTATTAGGCTTGATTTTAGTACTGCTTTTCACCCTTAGACAAATGGTCAGTTTGAGAGAATGATCCAAACACTTGAGGATATGCTGAGGATGTGTGTATTGGATCTTGGAGGTAGCTGGGATAATCATTTGCCACTCATAGAGTTTGCATATATCAATAGCTACTATAGCAGTATTGGGATGGCACCGTATGAGGCTTTGTACAAAAGAAAGTGTAGATCTCCTTTGAGTTGGGATGAGATTGGAGAGAGAGCATTGACTAGACTTGAGATGGTTCAAGATGTCGTCGAGAAGGTTACTATGATCATAAAGAGATTAGAGACTGCAACTAGTAGACAAAAGAGTTATGCGGATCCGAGTTGTAAATATATGGAGTTTCAAGTTGGAGACTCTATGTTTTTGAAGGTGTCTCTAATGAAAGGTGTGATGAGATTTGGTAAGAAAAGGAAGTTAGCACTGAGATATATTAGACCATTCGAGATTTTGGAGATAGTGGACATAGTTGCATATCGGTTGGCTTTTCCTCTGAATTTGTCTCAAGTGCATCCAGTGTTCCATATCTCGATGCTAACGAAGTATATTTCAGACCCTTCACACGTGTTGCAGCCTGAGAGTGTTAAAGTGAACAAAGACCTGATGTATGAGGAGGAACTAGTTGCGATAGTTGACTATCAAGTTTGTCAGTTGCGATCCAAGCATTTCGATAGTTAAGGCGTTGTGGCGGAGCAATAACGTGGAGGATCTTACTTGGGAGATAGAAGTCGAGATGCGTGTTGCCTGTCCTTACCTCTTTCCTTGATAATTTCTTATTTCTATTCTTTTATTAGAATTCGAGGACGAATTCTTGTAAAGGGGGAAGATTGTAATGACTCTTTATTTTAAATTATTAAAGTATATTTTGAGATTTGTAGTGTTAATAATATTTTGAATATTATTTATATATTATTATTATTTGTGATTAATATTTGTTATTTTATGTTAAATATATTTTCTTACGTAAAATAATTTATTTGGAGGTTTTATTATTTAACAACATTAAAGTTATTATCATTACTATTATTTTTAATAGTATTAGTGTTATTATTTTTATTGGTATTATTATTATTATTATTATTATTATTATTATTATTATTGTTATTATTATTATTATTTTTATTGTTATTATTATATTGTGTGTTGTTGTGTGTGTGTGTGTATATATATATAATCAAGTTAGGACAAAAATGGGTATTCTCTCCTTCTTTTTCTTTCCTATTCTCTTTTTCTTCCTCACTGTTCTTCATTATCACTGTGCGCCATCCACAACCATATCAGAGCCACCACCTGCGCCACCACCTTCACCTTCACCTGCGCCACCACTCGCCACCACTCTCTCTTATTTGGATGGAAATTTGGTTAAATTAGTATTGTTAATTTAAGTTATTAATTTTTGTAGTAAGAAAATAATTTTTAGAAATTTTTTATAATTTTTGAATAATATTTTTGTATTATGTGATTTTGGATTTATAGGTAAATTGTGTGTTTTTGTTGAAATTATAGTTAAATAATATTTTTTTAAAATAATTTTGAAATAATAATTGCTAATAAAATAGTTTTTATGAATTATTTACTATTTTTAACTAATTAATACTAATTTTTGAAAATATATTCAAATAATAATTTTATATACTATTTTTGTGATTAAATAAGTTTTTAACCATTTTTATTATATATGTAACCTATTTGAGTAATTAATTGTGAATTTTCCTATTTTATGTTAAGTAATTGAAAATTTGGATTTTTATTAAAATTATATAATTTATTTGAGATTTTATTTAATTGATGTGAAAATAATTATATTTAATGTTTTTGATGTTTAAATATATTATATTGTGATTATTTATGGATATTTATGGATTTTAATGATTTTAGTATATTTATTATTTAATATTGATTTTTGGTGAATTGTGAACTTCATTTGGGAATTTGTGTAGTTTTGGGTCTCAACTCGAGGTGTTGAACTCTATGATATTAGAAATGTGTTTTTGTGCAGGATCGGCTCTACTTTTTAATAGAGAGATGTTCATTTTACAGAGGAGACTCTGTCAAATTTTTGGTAGAATTCTCATAAAACATGACGTCAGGTCGATTCTGAGTTTATGATTTTTAATTGAGTTTTAATTCTTAGATCGAGTCTTTCTTTAGAATTCTTAGAAGTATATGTTAGGAACTTATTCTAATTTTTATTATTATTTATTTTTCTAGCTGCGCCGAGACCGAGGCCTATCGGACCAGGCCCGTCAAGTTAGTCTCGAGGAGCGCAAACTTGTGAGTTATTATTTTATATATGCATTGCATATAAGATGCATGAATATGAATTTTCATATTCCCATAATACATTTAAACATGAATTATTTTGTTAAATGACTAAGTATATTTTTGGTATGCTTTTAGTATATTTTTGTTATATTTGCTATTTATGAGACATATATGCTAGATATATTTTTAGTATATCTTTTGTATATATGTGGCATATATATGTATTTTGGTATATTTATGGGTTATTTTGTTATATATGTGGAATATATTTTAGTATATTACTAAGAATTCTATATTGTATGCCATTTATTTTTATTGTGCATTTTATTATTTTCCATAAATATATGATTTTATTAAAGGATATCAATAGAACGTGCTACCTAGTGGGCTGTACTAGGACTGTGCACGTACCGGTGTGATAGATTTTAGGGTTGAGTTTATAAAATCACTTGAGGTGACATTTGATTTATTTATTATTGAGATTTGATGTAATGAGTAGTGTGATTGCGAGAGCTTGGTTGACCTAGTGTCCCGGGGCCAATAACATTGACAGTGAGACTACGGGAGCTTAGTTGACTTAGTCTCTCGAGGTTAGTCTACTATCCAAAATGGAATAAGAAAATTACTTTGGAATTAAGTGAGCCTGATGGCTAGTAAGATATTTTGATTGAGGTTGTCAATACTTAGGGTTCTATTTGATCCTTCATTTAAATAAATATTTTTCTGTATTTATTATATATAAAAGCAGATTTTAGCATCTATGTGAAATGCGTGTATATGTATATTATTATATTGATGCTTGACTATATATGACTTATGTTGCATGTATATATATTATAATAGTTCACTCAATGAGGTCTGATTTCCCTCAATATTTTTTTCAGGGGTTTCTTCTTCAGACCTCAGCAGTAGACCTCTTCGTTGGTCTTCTTTAGCCCCGTCTAGACTATGTAATTTTATTATCTGAACTTTTATTGTACTCTAGAAAACTGTTGTAGTAATGTTATTATATCAGCAGCGTGATGTTTTGTATCAGATTACTGTATGAATATTTTATTATGATATGATATTAAGTATTTATTTTTATATCAATTTAAAGTTTTAATTCTGGTGTAAGCACCCAATTTCGGGATGCACTTGTGCACAACTGCGACGTAAGCCCCTATCATGAAATTTATTCAAAAATTGAACTTGGTTGTCGATTTTCTGGACTTTAGGGACTAAATTGCAACATTTTTTAGGGTTTGATTGTAAATAAGTCAATTTTTCAGGGGTCTTCAATAATTAAAAGAAAAAAATTAGGATCAACATTGCACAATGCCGACACATAAAAATCTTATTTTTTTTATTTTTTTTACGTATTTTTATCGATTTTTTAGCGTTTTGATTGGTTGAAAATTCATTCTTTATCTTTATTATTATCTGATAAGGTTTTAAATGCATAAATAGTTTTCAAAAATTAAAATTCCTATCAGGTTGTTTTTTAAGAGATGAGCGTTTCTGCAAACTAGGAAAGTTAGTACTGCAGACTCTGCTTTAAAAAGAAAAAAGTTTGCGTGCGTGAGGGGGATTTTTTTTTACAAATAGAGGGAGATCGAAAAAAAAAAATTCACACGCAGAAACTTGACTGCACACAAACCCTAAAAACTGAGACATCACTGAGAACGTCGGGTGCACCAAAAAACTTCGATTTTTGTCAAAGCTCTTTTCTATACAATTCTTTCTTTCAAGAACGGTCTGACATTGTCTTTTAAGCCTTTGTCCAGAATCAAACAACAAGTCAAAAACAACAGTGAAAATCCTAGTCTGAGGGGCTATCTCAAAGCATATGCACAACATTTCCTTTTTTTCTTCTCTTCTCTTTTTGTGATTTTTTATTTTATTTTATTTTTTTTATTTTATTATTCAATTTCATTACTGATCTAATTGTTTATGTGTTTTTGTTTTCATATGCAAATGAGGATTGTGGAGGATGCTGCCTGTGTTCAAATTAACTGAAGGTCTATGGAATGCCATGGAAGATCCTATATTGTTTCCTAGTAGAATTTAGGGTTTTATTTTTATTTTTTATTTTGTTGTTCTGTGTTTTTATGGATGTATAATTGTTTAATTTTAGATTTTTGTACATAGTTTGTAATAGCCCTAGTAGTGGGAATAGTAAATTTTTTTAATTTTCTGCACTTTAAAATTAATTAGTAAAACTAGGTTCACTAGGTAAGATTAATTAAAATTAATGGTGGCTTTAGTTAATTAGGGTTTGTATGTAATTAAATTAGGTTTTTTTAGAAATCATATGTGAATGTATTTTGATTTGAGTTTGTGATATTTTTTATGTTTTTTTTTAACGTTTTTGGGCCTTTTTTTTTATGTTTTTAGGCCCCAAGCTCACGTTTAGGTCTAACCCACTTAATAAATAGGCTTAAAAGTGATTTAGGACTTTAAATAATTTAGGCCCATTAGGTTAATTAGATTTTAGGCCCACTTAGTTAATTAAAAACTTGTTTAGACTTAGCTCAGGCCACTTAAATTCATTTTTTTTAATAAATAGACCTAAGCCTACATTTTATTTAAAATAAAATCAAGTTAGACTTAGGCTCATTAATTTAATTTTCCTTTAAAATTAAATAGACTTAAGCTTAGTCCTTAGACCAATTAAAATAAACAGAAACAGATCTAGGTTCACTAATTAATAAAAATGTAAGCCCACCTATAGTCCATTTCTTATTTGTAAATAATATGTAGACTTAGCTAACTTATAAAATAAAATAAACATAATTTAGACATAGGGACATTGCCTTTTTATGCATTTTTACTTGTAATTTTATTGACTTGTTGCCTTTTGGGTTAGATGGATGTTAATTAGGGTTTAATAAAATTGTATGTAATTAGAGGATGAAATAATCATTTATAAAATTATTCTAAAAGAATGAGACTAAGAGAAGTTAGTATTCAGTATCCAGAATCTCTTGTTTGTGGTGCTAGCTTTCTTTTAGAAAATCGAGTACCACCTTTTTTATTTGTCCCAGTTATTACCCTGGGTGGCGACTCCTCATCTCCATGTCATGTCTTTGTGACAGTGGTTAGTGTGTTCTCTAAGGCCCTGAGCCTAAACAGTGTCATGGTTGCTAAAATCTTGGATGTGCACTAAACCCCGCCGTCTACATTTAGCATATTTTTATATTATTATTGCATGTGTTTTTATTTTTAAAGCTTGCTACAGGTTTTGAATTCGAAAGAATTTTTATTCCCTAGTGCTGATCATGACTCTTGATTTGGGTCGTGACAGTCAGATAAATCCTCTCTCCTTGAAAGAGGATACTTATTTTTAACTGTCACCTTATTTAGTTCTCTATAGTCAATGCATAGTCTCAGTGTACCATCCTTCTTCTTCACAAATAGGATTGGTGCACGCCAAGCAGAAATATTGGGTCTTATGAAACCCCTATTTAGCAAATCTTACAACTACTCTTTTAACTCTTTCAACTCCACAGGAGCCATCCTATAAGTAGACATAGAGATAAGAGCTGTGCTTGAAACTTCATCAATACAGAATTCAATCTCCTTATGAGGTGGTAAACCTAGCAACTTATTAGGAAAGACATCTGGGAACTTATATACTACTAAAACATCTAAGATAGATGTCAGCTCTATTGAAGTATCCTTGACTAATGCCAAGTATCCTTGACACCCTTTTCTTAATATCTTCTTAGTCATGATGGTGGAGATAAGATTCTAAGGTACATAAATCTTCTCACCCATAAACTTGAATTCCTCTACATTTGGAATTCTAAAAATCATCTCTTTACACCGATAATCAACTGTGGCATAGTGTTGAGACAACCAATCCATTCCAAGGATCACATCAAAATCCATAACATCTAACAACACCAAATCTATAGAAAATTCTCTTCCTTCCACTAACACCGAACACTTAGGAAGAACAACATTGATGTCCAATGAATCACTTAGAGGTGTGGCAACCGATAAAAGAATTTCCATCCTTATGGTTTGCTAACCCGATGTTTATGCAAAAATAGGGAACACAATAGAATGGGTAACACCCTGATCAATCAAAACTCTAGCATCAATGAAACATACCAAGAGTGTACCTACTACCATTGCATTGGGTGCCTGACCATCTTGCTAAGTGAGAGTGAAGACTTTGGCCTGTCCTTTGCCTCTCTGCTGGCTAGTGGATGTCTAACCAAAGTCTCTCGCACTACCTCTACCTCCTTTGCCTTGCCCATGTTGGGCCACAAACTGTGAAGTACTAGGATACCAAGTTGGCGGTAGTTGATAAGGAGTTAGAGCTACACTAGCAATAGAATGCTGCAGAAACTGTTGCTAATAACTAGAATAAAGATATAATTTGGAAAAATATCTTGTCTATCCACATCTAAAACATGCTCCTGGAGCCATATAGCATAGTCCCCAATGGACTCTCTCGCACATTTAATAAGCACTGGCTGCTGACCCCGTGCTACTATAACCAAAATTTTGGCCGCTGCTACTACTGGTAGCACCTAAATCGAATCTAATAAGTCTGTGTGGTCTACCATGGCCATGTCTACTGCTCCTGTGGACTTTTTTTAAGGTCTTTGGCCCTATTGAATGGATCCTCTCTGTTGATTGCTAGAGCCAATCTGAAATGTGGTGTACTAGGTTCTTTGAGATCCTCTTACCTAAACACCTCCCATTTGATAATAATCAAGCATAACTCCTTGCCTGACCAATCTGAGCTCTATCTCTTTGGCCAACTCTATCACAAAATTAAGATTTAGGCCTATAGTAGGCATCCCAGTGAACACAGAAGCCAATCGAATAACGTATATAGTGACTGCGAAGTACTGATCTCTCATCAAGTCCTCTGCATGCCAACTGAGTCTGAGGAACTCTTTGGTATACTCCTCTACTGACCTGTCACATCTGGTAATACTCATTAGCCGAAGTTTGTAGCTCATATGCATAGACTCTGGGCAGAAATGTCTTATAAATCTCTTTCAAAACTGAGCCCTTATCACAGTAGTCATGTCATAACCCAAAATAGGGGGCCATGACCGACGCTAAGGAATGAGAATTCTTTCGAATCTGGAACTTGTAGCAAGCCTTAAAATAAAAGCATGCAATAAAGTAAGATAAATAAAATATTATTCAGCAAAAATAAAATCTCGAATAATAAAATAACTTCTCAACATCCTTAATATCATAAAATCACATCTTATATATAATAAATTCTTTAAATACAAATTTCAGTGTAACACTCTGAAATTAAAATCTCAAACAATTATAATAACAAAAACAACCCACAACAAATTTAAGTACAACCACTACTGCAGTGTCTAGAGTACAAAATAAAATTCAAGTAAGCGATTTACATAATAAAGCCGGAGCGAAAGAAATCCGACGGACAGGTCTACTACTGAGGTCTGAAGATGAAGACTCTCCTGAAAAATATCAACGGAGGGAAGTCAGGCCTCACTGAGTGAATTATTATAATATATATACATGCATAACTAAATGTCAAATGCAGACACTCAAAGGTATATATAATAAATATATATACAGGCAAATACACACATATGTAAAGAAAAATCATTTTGTAATGAAAACCATCGATTTATGAAGGATCAAATAGAACCCTATATTTTTGCAACCTCAAATATCAATAAAACTCATTTAAGCCATACAGGCCCACTTAGATCCAAAATAATTCACTTAGTCCAACTGGACAGTAGACTGGCCCTGAGACACTAAGTCAACCGAGCTCTAGCAGTCTAATTGTCAGTGTGATTGGCCCCGAGACACTTAGTCAACCGAGCTCAAGTAATCACACTTTTAATCACATCAATCTCAATTAAATCAATTAACAAGTTATAATCCACCAATAGGTTAGTAATTTAACTTAAAATCTACTGTCGTACCGGTATGTACTTGGTTCTAGTGCTGCCCACTATGAAGCACGTTCTATCGATATCCTTCATTTATATTAAAACATACATTTAAGAAAATAAATGATGCATAATGATATTTAAAATAAACAAATATACCATATACATACCAACAATATACCTAAAATAAACTAAGTATATTTAAGGTATATATACGTATAATCAGCTTAAATAAATCACAAAACATATTAAATTCAACCAATAATATATTTAACAACAAGCCATATTAAATTGAAAAAGGAAAACATGCATTTATTTCATAATATGCCAAAAATATATGAAAATGTATACCTTAAATATACTTAAATATTCAAATAGGCAATTAAGCAAAATGTGATATTTAAAACATAGAAGTCTAAAACATGCAACCTAAGTAATGCATATACATTATAATAACTCACAGTTGTGCGCTCCATGAGATGGGTCCGACAGGCCTAGTTCATTAGGCCTCGGTCTCGGCGTAACTAACAAATAAATAAATAACACAAAATTAGAATAAATCTAACTTAATTTCTAGAAACTCGATCTAGAATTCTAAACACAGATAGAGAATAGGAATTAGACCCGATGTCACATTTTATGAAAATTCTACCGAAAGTTCGGCAAAACCTCCTCTATAAAACGAACATCTCTCTACTAAAAAAGTAGAGCCGGTCTTGCAAGAAAACACACTTCGAACACAATTCACAAAACTCGGTCGGACCTCAAACTGTAAATTCCACTGACCGAGGTTCACAATTCATAAGAAAATACACAAAACATATAAAAATTTCCATAAATACCGAAAATACCCTTTTGATACCAAAATATAGCGATTTAAATATTTAAACATTAAAAATACTTATTTCACCGATATTTACTTAAAAACCCTAATATTAATATAATATTATTAAAAAATTGATATTTTATGATAAATACACCAATATTAATAAAAATTCATTTTATAAATCCAAATTATTTAATTAGGCCAAAAACATACTAAAATTACTAAAAACCCATTTATTTACAAAAATAGTATATTATATATAATTTGAAAATAATTTTTGAAAAATAGTTTTAATTAGTTAGAAATAGTAAGTAATTTGTAAAAATCATTTTTATACTTCAAATAATTATTGAAACCAATTAAACTTAATATTTAACTAAAATGACTACCAAATTACCAAAATACCCCTAGTATATAAAAATTCACATAATATACTATAAATACTCAAAAATTCAATAAAAATTATATAATTACTCTAAAATTATTTTCTCAACATATAATTCAATAAAATCAACAATTATACTCAATTAACCAATTAATTTTAACAAAACACATATATAACCTATTTTTCTAAAATTTACATAAACTAAATAAAATTATAATAATTACACAAAAATTATAAATTAAATTCTAAAATTAATTTCAACTACCATAAACACTAAAAATCACAATTTCACAATTTATTTAATTAATTTACGAAAATTAGAAAATAATAAAAAATTCACAAAAATCAAAATAAATTCCAAAAATTACACAAAAATTCTAGAGTGTAGATGAAGCTAAGGGAAGCATAGTTTGTGAAGGAACTAAGCTTGAATCTCAAAGAATGAAGTTTAAAAAAAATTGAAAAGCATAAATGGCCAAAAATGGAATCAAGCTCACAACCATACCAAATCGAATTTTCAAGCTACAAGAAGCTTAGAATCGACTTCTATGGAGTTCTAGGAGTTCAACAGCACCGAAATCATCAGATTTGGTGGCCGAAAAGTCAGTGAACTGAGGAAGGACGACTTTCGATAAAAAATGGCTTCCTCAAGCTGTTGCCGGCGCCGGAAGGGATGATAGGAGCAGCGGAGCTGCTAGAGGAAGAGGCGATGCTCTGTGAGACACTCTGAATGGAGGGGAACGGGCGGTGATGGAGGGGGAGGGCTCGGTGTCGGGGTGAAGGAAGAAGAAAGAGATATTTTCTTCTTATATATATATATATATATATATATTATAACTTTATAACATAGTTTATTACTATATAATTGTAGACACCCGATTCGGTCGGCCCGTGTTAAGGGATGAATTAGGGTTGCTCAGTTTGATCGGCCCGTTGTCAAGCCTGGTGATGAGAATGTGAAACTTGGACATGAGAATGAAGCCTGAATCTCTAGTGGAAAGTGGACTTGAAAACCCAAAGCCTGAAAAACCCAAAACTGAGCCCAACTATCCAAATTTGGTTCAAGCCCGCTTGGCCCAACACAGGCCCTGGCCAAAGGGGCATCGCCTCAGTGTAATGAGGTGATAGCCTCTTTGGTAGCTACCAATGAGGCGATCACCTCATCGATGAGGCACCGCCTCTATGGCAACCCATTTGCAACTGCAATCATGACAGCCAAGTGGTGCAAACCCCACTCTCCAGACCTGCTTCTTGCATGAGAAAAAGATTTTTGGGGAAGGAAAAAAGGCTATGAAAGCTCATGATGGGCTAGAAGGCTTAGGGGCATGGGAAAGCTTAGGAATAAAAGAGAAAAAAAAGAAAGGAGGGAGAGGTTGGTGAGAAAATAAGGAGGAGCTCTAGAGAAGAAAAGAAAACATAGAGAGAAAAAAGGGAAAAAATGTCCTTGAGAAAGGGGGGGAAGATTGAAGCAAGGAGGTCCACTATTTTCCAAAAGAAGAAAGAAGAAGTTTGTGTCAAAGGTAGAGATCACATCTTAGTAAGGATCTCAATCAAAACATCTATAAGGGCCTCTCATTTTTGGTATAAAACCTACACTAAAACTTGACATGTTCATCATTTTGTGTGTCCTTGCTTATGTGTAATTAAGCCATTAGTATATTTTAGGTATTTCTAATTTATCTTGCTCAATATCCCACTCCATTGATGTGATCTTTGAACACTTTTGCATGTAGTTGTAGTTTGATGATTATAGAGTGTGTATAGGCATGTTTTGTTACTTAGAGTTGAAGTTTAAGTGTGTGAGAGTCGGCTTTAGCCTTCTGACCAGGCGGCGCCTCTTGTCAATAAGGCGATCGCCCCATTGACAAGCCCCTATGAAGTTTCTTTCCCCTTTTGTTTATGTGTGTTTTACATTTTTTTGCCTCTAGAATATTAAAGAGCCTTTATTGATGAGGCGATTGCCTCATCTCAATGAAGCAATTGCCTCATCAATGAGGCGATCGCCATATTGACAGAATTAGCCTGCTTTCTATTTTATTTTTTTATTAACGTTTATCATGACATCTGCTTTGATATGTCCTCTCTTAGCCTTAAACATGTCCGTATCATTGCATGATGATGTTTAATCTTGATTTTTTAATACTTTCTTTAGTTCATAATGTGAAAACCCTTTTTTATAGAGCCTTTTTGTAAGTATCGTTCTATGTGATTTCATTTTTTTAAAAGAAGGACTAACTATGTATTATTTACAGGAATTACTTAATGATTTCTGTCATCGAGTAGTCACTTTTTTTAGTTATCCCTTGTACATT
Organism: Mallotus nudiflorus; assembly: GCA_947683625.1. Lineage (NCBI taxonomy): Eukaryota > Viridiplantae > Streptophyta > Magnoliopsida > Malpighiales > Euphorbiaceae > Mallotus > Mallotus nudiflorus. The sequence goes on along the minus strand of CANTUR010000166.1, from coordinate 4,319,362 downwards.
GCCGCTTCTATGTTATTTTATTATTTTATTTTCAAAATATGTTTGGTTTATTTTCTGTATATTATTCGTTTATTTAGCTAAAAAGTGTTGTAATCCTTAATCCCTTCCCCCCATTCGTTTCTGAATGTATGGTTGTAATTATTATTTATTTTATTTTTGTTGAACGTTGGGACTTAAAAGCATGAAACTGGACTAATGTGCAAATTCAGACTTGATTATAAAACTTGACAATTATCCGAAGGCAATTTTATTACATGTGGTAGATGAGGAAATAATCAAATAATTAAATGGTAATAAAATGCAAAAAACAAATGGAGGCCAACCATAAGGTTGGGTGAGTATTCAAACGCTCATTCCCAATTTTCGAGCCTAATCTCTGATGACAGCTTATGGGAACCTCCGTGGGATCTAGTTGCTGTACAGTGTGTCTCGACTTTTATCCGGGTGGCAACTCCATCTTTGAATAGGCCCAAGACCTATATCATATTTCCTAGTGGGCCTCGAGCCCACACAGTGCCGTAGTCGCCAAACACTTGGGCACGCGCTAAACCCCACCGCCTACAATGGTGACTCCACTGGGGATAGAGAAATTGATTCCAATGTTTTGCATTTTATCATCTTTAATTATTTTCTTATTTCTTCCTACATTTATGCATTCACTACACATTTTGCACACAATGAGCACTTCAGTCTCGAATTAACTCAACAATAGTCATCAGTACTTCGCTATCTACATTTCACTCAAACCTGGTGGTGGAATATTTGATAATTGCCACTCACGACACGTACTAATCCACGTTGTTTCCTTGAGTGGGGAGACATATATGGATGTATATCATTATGGGAGCCAAAGCCTTTTTACCCAAGACTCAAGCCTGTGTAATGACCTAACAACTATCCTTAGGAATTTTCCCATTTGCATGTGTATTATGCCATATAATGGACCCTTAAAATAAATCTTGAGCCCATCAATGAGCAGTCCAAAGTGAAATAGGCCCTCATGTTCATCCAAAGCCCATTATAAACAAACTAGTCAACAAAGGCCTCTCATGCCTACTCATAACCCATTTCATGTCGGCCTTGACAAGAAAATTTATGGTGCTAAGGATCTTGACTCATAGAAACTGGACTCGGGCTTTATTTAAAGGAACCATTACTTGTCTGAAGAGTTTTCTTGCATACGTCAGTTTTATTATCCCCCGCTAATAATTAAAACCCAGGCCAAAAGTCCTAGGACAAGATACTCGCCATTGAATATGTGTGTAGGAGGAATAAGGGCAGAAGTTTGCACGTTTAAGTTTCATGCTTTGATCTTGTATATCTTTCGTATCTCGAATTTCTAAATAAAATGGACTTGCATATCATGCATACACATCATGCATCATTCTAACCTACTATTTTACAATACTATAGATCCTTCAAGCTTAGCAGGGTGGGTCCGAGCTAGCTCAGGTTATTTGGTCAGAAATTCAGAAATAGGGATGGCAGGAGGATTCGATCCAAAAGCATTTGGGGCACGGTTGAAAGAGGAAGTAATGATAAAAACCCGGGCTATGATGAGAGAAATAATAGGGGAGATTACTAAGCTTATTAGAGAGAGTCAGCCAACACAGCCACCCAATGCACCACCAATTGATCCGGTGGATATCGATGAGGAAATATCGATTAGAGGAAGGGAAGAAGATGATGTGATGGTGTTGGCCAATCCGATGAATCAAAGAAATGTCATCCCAGCTAAGGATGTGGGTTAAACTGAGTGGGCTAAGAATATGACCAAAGAGATGAATCAGATACAGGTGATAATGAAGGAAAAGGGTATGGTCGCTCCTTTAGATTATGATCTGAATCTGGAAAAGGGTGATGAACCATTGCCTCGTAAGTTTAAATTCCCAGACATGAAGAAGTATACTGGTGCCGAGCATCCCCATTTGCATTTGAAGCAATATGTAACATACATGAAGGCTACTGAGTTAACTGAGAGCCAAATTATGAAGCAGTTACCTATTTCATTAGAGGGAGTGCCGATTCGTTGGTATTACACCTTGGAACCGTATATTCAATCAGATTGAAAAGAATTGTGTGCTGCTTTTGTCAAGAAATATGGTCTTAACGTTCAACTAGAGGTGTCCTTGAGAGATCTATAGAATACCAAATAGAACTTTAACGAGCCTTTTGCTGATTACCTGACTCATTGGAGGGGAAAGTTATCCTTGATGAGGCATAGGCCTGTTGAGTCTAACAAGTTGGTCTTGGAAATAGAAGGGTGTGTTCCCGCATTGTCTAGGAAATTGAGGGGTCTGGGGATTAAGAACTTTGAAGAATTATACAGATTTAGGGTCCAGAAAGAATTAGATTTGGCTCAAAAGAAGAAATTCTTTGGAAGAGGATCTAGGGGTAAAGAGGGGGCCAACTCGATCAGTAACGTTTAGATTCATGCTATTCGACCACCAAGCAGCAATGTACTAGTCAGTGCAGTTAGACAGCCTTGGAGATTTTTAAATCTGGGACATCATATGTCCAAAGTCCTCGATAAGCTCATTGAGAAGAACCTACTACGACCTTTACCCTCACAACAACCCTTGCCTGGAGCCAACCCAAAGCTTTTTTATAAATTTCATCAGACCATCGGGCATGACACAGACAGTTGTGCCTGGTTAAAGCATGAAATCCAAGATTTAATAGACTCAGGCAAAATTACTGACCCAAAAAATAGAAAACCAAACACCCAAACCAACCCATTACCCAAGTATTGAAATGTACCACCTCCTAACCCACCCATTACGATGGTCAACTCTAGCCTAACAGAAGAGCAAGTCCTAAACTCCTTCATTGATGTCTCTCACAGTTCCCAACAAACCAAACCTGAAAACCTAAAACCAAGCAAACAACCCACGGAGTTACAAGTACAAGTCTTGGACATATGGAGTTTCAATGATGAAAGCAGAGAACAAGATGACCTATGGGGCAACGAGGGGAGTGAGCCAAGTCAACCTGTGAGGAAAGTCGAAGAAAAGAAAGGGGAACCTGGGGTTATCAAGTCTGAACCCGAAAAGGCAGGATGTGCAGCAAAGGGAAAGGAGGTAGAACAAAGCAAAGAGACCATTGCCAGTGTTTGGTAGTTACTCATGCATTCTAGGGATCATAGGGAAGCCCTGGTCCTGACACTAGATCAGAGAAAGATTTCTACTAATTCCACTCCAAAATAGATGGTCCAGTTACTAACAAAAACTCCTCAAGGAATGATAACATTTTCCAATGACGATTTGCCTATGGAAGGGAGGGATCAGCACAAAGCTCTTTTTATCAAAGCTGAGGTAAAAGGGAAGATGACATGCTGTGTGCTGGTTAATAACGGTTCTACCATCAATGTATGTCCACTGAAGATCCTACCGAAGCTAGGGTTGACGGCAGCTGACCTAAAGCCTTCTGAGGTAGTTATCAAGGCTTACGATAACACCAAGAGATCTGTGGAGGGAACTTTCAGGGCATTAGTTAAAACAAGGCCTATAGAAGTCTGGGTTGACCTGCATGTGATTGATATCTCGGTAATATTTGCCATTTTATTAGGGAGGCCATGGTTTCACCCTCTAGGTGGCATTCCATCCACTGTTCATCAAAAGATTAAGTTTCCACATGAAGGGAGGGTTGTCACCATCTCAGCCGAAACTGAAGTCGCCATAGCCGCACTAAAGTTGATCCTTAAGGAGATTTCCTTTAGTCCTAATTTTAAAGTCTGTGTGATCTATGAGGATGAGATGGATGAAAAGGTTCTGAGAATGATGTGCAATATGAAATTTTTTCTTGGCATGGGATTAGGGAAAAATCAGAGCAGACCTTCAGAGTTTGTGGGAAACAAAGTACCTATTCTGAAGCATGGGTTAGGATTCAAAGAGGTTGACAAAGTTGGGAAAGAGATGGGTATGTTGGACCGGTCTGAAGAAAAGGAGAAGGAAACAGTGGCTAGAAAGAAGACTCTATGGGAAATCTTTGTAAAAGAAGGCACTAGGCACCCATACAATGGGACTCTAGAACCTCTCCTAGTGGCTGGGCAAGTTATCCGGGGTTTGAGATTTTTGTTGAATTTATGAACAAAATTGAGGGAGTTACTATCGAAAAGGCCCCTACTGAGGAGCTGGTACTGGCTAAAGAGGAGTTTAAAGATGATGAAGCTACTTCGGAGTAGAAAGGCATTGATGATCAAAGTAAAGAATTCAATTTTAAGACCTACATCCTCAATTCTATCATAAATACCTTCTATAATGACTTTGATGTTTCTCTTGCTTCTCTGTTTGAAACTGATGATCTTTTCTTTTCAAAAGTGAATGCAATGAAATCTGAATTTACTTGTTTATGTGATGTATTTCCTAAAGGTTATTCTATTTGTGATGATCATTTCATGCATATGTTTGACATTAATTCCATGCAAATTGAATCATTTAATTTGGGCACAAATGATAACCCTAAAAATATATTGTTTGCTTCTGGTTTAACTCATAGTGAGAGAGGAAAAATGGAAGAAATCTTAAAAAAGAGACAGAAAGTATTTGCTTGGGGTTACGAAGACATGCCCGGAATCGACAGGGAAATCTCAGAACACAAGATCCCCATATACCCTCACATAGTGCCAATAAAGTAGAAGCAAAGGAGGTTAAGGCCAGAATGGGCTCTCTTGGTTAAGGAAGAAGTCAAAAAGTAGCTGAAGGCAAAGTTCTTAGAAGTGGTAGAGGATACTCAGTGGTTAACAAATATAGTTCCAGTTCCTAAAAAGGATGGAAGGGTCAGAGTGTGTGTAAACTATCGAGATTTGAATAAAGCCTGCCCCAAGGATGACTTCCCATTACCACATATTGATACATTAATTAATAGTGCAACTTCTAATGCAATGTACTCTTTTATGGATGGATTATCAAGATAAAATCAGATTATGATGGCAGTAATAAATAGATTGAAGACGTTTTTCATCACCGAATGGGGCATGTACTATTACCAAGTGATGCCTTTCGGGTTGAAGAATGTAGGGGCCACTTATCAGAGGATGGCGACTACTTTGCTGCATGACATGATCCATAAAGAGGTATAAGTGTATGTGGATGATATGATGGTGAAATCTGCAACCAAGGAAGGGCATTTTGAAGCACTAGATAAGTTTCTAGCTAGAGCAGAAAAGTATAATCTTAGACTGAACCTGAAGAAGTGTGTTTTTAGGGTTACATCTAGCAAACTATTAGGACATATTGTCAGTCAGAAAGGAATAGAGGTCAACCTAGATAAGATCAGAGCAATCAAGGATATGCCGGCACCAAAGAATGAAAAAGAGGTCCGAGGGTTTCTGGGGCATTTACAGTATATCAGCAGGTTTATAGCCAAGTTAACGGCCATCTGTAATCCCATCTTTAAGCTTCTAAATAAAGACCAACCTATTGTGTGGGATGAAAGATATCAATAAGTTTTTGAAACTATCAAGGATTATCTGATGAATCCCCCTGTCTTATAGCCGCCGAGACCGGATAAAGCCTTGATCCTATATCTGGCAATTGAAAAGGATGCAATAGGGGCAATGTTAGCACAGGAACCTGAAAAGAAGGTCGAACATGCTATATATAACCTGAGTAAAAAGCTTCTGCCCTACGAAGCTACTTATAGTTTAGTGGAGAAAACTTGTTTAGTAGTGATTTGGGCAACAAAAAAGCTCCGACACTACTTCCAGTCTTACAAAGTGCAGGCAGTTTCTAAACATGATCCCCTCAGGTACCTCCAACAGACCCCATCTCTTATAGGAAAATTGGCTAGGTGGCTCATTTTGCTCACAGAATTTGACATAGAGTATATGGCCAGAAAGACAAAGAAAGGAAGAGCAGTAACAGACTTCTTGGCACAAAGCCCAGTGGATGATGACCAAGAATGGAAGTTGGAGTTTCTCGACGAGCATCTAGGGGTGATAGAGATACAAGGCTAGGAGAGGTACTTTGACGGAGCTGTCAATAACAAAGGGGCCAGAATAGGGGTAATTTTGGTTATGCTAGAAGGAGAAATGATCTTGATGGCAAAAAGACTCGAGTTTAAAGCAACCAATAACCAAACAGAATACGAAGCCTGAATTTTTGGTTTAGAAGCATTATGTAACGCGGGGGTAGAAAATGTTATTGTCTATGGGGATTCCATGCTAGTTATAAAACAAACCACCAAAGAATGGGAGATAAAAGAAGATAGATTACGACTGTACTAGGAATACTTGACCACCATCATGTGCTCCTTCACTCAGTGTAAATTTGTCCATTTGCTAAGGGAAGGAAACCAGGTAGCTAACGCCCTAGCCGCACTGGCCTCCATGTGGGAAAGTGGGAAACAACCAGAGGCCAGGCCCTTAATTCTCATGAAATCTCGAGCCCCCTGTTATGAAGAGTTGAGAGTAATGCCAATTAACACTATTGAGGAACCTTGGTTCTATGATTTACAAAGTTAGTTAGAAATTGGGCAATTTTCGGATGACGCTGATAAGAAAGAAAGGATGTCCCTGTAAATGTTGTCTCGATAATTCATAAGCCACAATGGGATGTTATACAAAAGAATGCCAGCCGGGGTACACCTCAGGTGCATTGATAAGGATGAAGGCTAAAAGCTTATGGAAGCAATTCATGAAGGGGTGTGTGGGCCACACATAAATAGGACCATCTTAGCAAAGAAAATAGCCCGCCAGGGGCACTTTTAGCTCACCATGGAAGCAGATTGTGTTAGATTTATGAAGAAATGTCACAATTGCCAAACATATGGTGATGTTAGCCACCTACCGTCTATGGAGCTTTAAGGAATGACTTCTCCTTGGCTGTTTGCTATATGGGGGATTGATATCATAAGGGAGGTAAGGCCAAAAGCAACTAATGGCCATCAGTATATCATTTTGGCTATCGACTACTTCTCCAAATGGGTTGAGGCTAAATCCTATGCTACCATGGGGTCGAAGCAGATGTTGAAGTTCATTGAAAAGAATATAATCTATAGGTATGGATTACTGCATCACATAGTTATAGACAATGGTGTTCAATTTTAGGCAGAAATGACCACATTATTGAAAGATTATAAGATTGAGCACCACAGGTCGTCTCCATATAGGCCACAGGCAAACGGGGCAGTGGAAGCAGCAAATAAGAATGTAAAAAAGATCTTGGCCAAGACACTGGAAAATTACCAAGATTGGGCCGATTACTTATAATTCGCATTGTGGGGGTACCGAACTACTGCTAAAACTTCAACAAGAGCCACTCTGTACTCTTTGGTTTATGGGTGTGAGGCTATCTTACTAGTAGAGGTTGAGATAAGGTCATTAAGAGTCCTTATGGAATCTAAACTCCCTCAATATCAATGGGTTGAAAGTCGGTTGGCTCAGTTGACATTACTGGATGAAAAGAGGATGAAGGCCATGTATCATTCTCAGCTGTATCAGAAAAGAATAGCCTGTGCCTATAATAAGAAAATCAAGCCAGGCAAGATTCGAGAAGGGGATTTAGTATTGAAACTTACAAGGTCAATCATGATCGATCCTCGAGAAAAGTTTAAGCCCAACTAGGAGGGACCGTATCTAGTAAAGAAGTTATTTTTGAAAGTCATTGCCATTCTGTCTGACATGGAGGGAAACGAGTTCAAAGAACCCATTAACCTAGACAAGCTCAATAAATACTTTTTGTAAAAAGTCTTGCTAGGGAGAAAACCTCAAAAAGAGGCTGTCTAGGTAAAAGTTAGAGACAAAAAAGAAAAAAAAAACAAAAAAAAGGCCTGTTGGACTGAAAACCTTAAAAGAGGCGGTCCAGGCAAAAGTTAAGGACATATAAAAGGGGAGAGAGAGGCGCAAAATGATTAGTCAAAAAACTTGCAAGGGAAAGTCGACTATTAACATGAGATCTACCAGAAGTGAAGTGTATATGCATTTTTGTGTCTAAATGAAATGAAACAGATTGCTTTAATTATCGTTAAACATTGTATAATGTGTCCATTATAAGCCATTTAACTAGTACAAAAGGGAAATTACTTCTAATAAAAGGGGAAATGACAACTTCATTTCATGAGCTAATTTTGTTTTCTCTTCTTTTATTGCCTACCCTGTGAACTTAACATTTATAATTCTCTTATCCTTTTGTATTTAATAAACTCGTCTCTTTCCATCTATTGTAAACAAACCCATGCTTTGTAATGATCATCGGTGGTATGATCACTGTCGTAGCTTAAATTCCTTTCGATGACTCTTCGAGGCCAAGTTGCCACTAGATGGTCTAGGAAATTTTGAGAGAGCGGCCCTGGCTCAAACTCATGAACAGGCTCCATAATCAGTTGTTTATGACCATATTGGCGGCAGAGGCGGGATGGATTGTAGAAAGTGGCAAAATGGGGACCGACAACTAGGACACAATATGTCTAAGACTAAATGGTTACATATTGCAATCCTCACCAAGGGCACATCCAGCGGATCAGTGTATCAGGAAATGTTGATGGCCAACAATGAATGTCTACAGGGATTGGATGTAGTTTTCTCATTCGATAATACTTGGCCTGGTAATGCCTGATGTCTTGAGGAGGTTCGATCAGGCCCAACTTTTCATAAAACCACATCTGCAGGATTGTAAATGATTAGATACAGATAGTATGATAGTTAGAAGTTAAGGAAGGGATAATAGGAAACTTACTTCCAATAGGAATGGACTTCTTGAGAATCGTCATGTCTTCGTGAAGTCATCCAATCCGATGATAGTTTCTGCTAAGATGAGAGGGAAGAGATTGAACCCTGACTCCACTTGATCGAGGATGGAAAGGATCTTCGTATCACAGTGCCCTAAGGGAGAGACCAGCATAAATTGAGCATACAAACAGAGGGCTAACATACGGGGCCAATAAGTTTCTTCTTTGTCCACATTCATGGTGACCTCGAGGAATGACTCTAATTTGATTTCCAAGCCGGAGATACAGTTAAAAGAAGATCGGGGTGAAAGGTTGAACATACACGCCATTTGTTGTTGAATGGAGTGAGAATCCGGGTTTTTAAGGACAGGAATCGCAAGTCAACAAGCAGAGTCCGTATAATGGCTGAGAATTACCTTAAATTCCTCCAGCAGGGGACATATTTCTATTATGTTGAACAAAAAAATATGTTTATAGGGATCCCAAAATTGAACCATGGCATGGAGAAAATGGAAATTGATTCTCCTAGTATGGAGTGATTTGAAGATCGAAAGGTGAAACAGCTCTAACCTGGCCCAAGATTTATTGTCTAAACCTTTCAAAATTGATTATAGGAGCCTCAAACTTTGTTCTGTCATGTTTGTGGCTTTTTAGAGGTGCCTAGGTAGAGAAATAGGAGGTTAGGGACGGAGGGAACTCGAAAATTAGGTTAAACACAAGATTATAGGTTTTTATAGGGGTAGGACCTCCTGCTGCTGAGGTGATCACCTCATTGATGAGCCGATCGCCTCATCAATGAGGCACCGCCTTAGAAATAAGAGGAGATTACCTCTTCACCAGAGATCAATGAGGCGATCACCTCATCAGTAGTATAGCCCGATTGTGCTTCTTTGAATCACACAGTCTAAACAGGTGCCGTCAGAATATAGTGAGACAGTTACATATGCAAACATTGAAATCAACTCATATATGAAGAAATGAGAAAAGCAAAATAAGTGGATTTAATCAAGGAAAATGATGAATTATGCAAACATTCTGTTTATAAAATCAAAAACTGAAATTTTGCGTTCACTATTCGAAGACTACACAAGTTTTAAACCCGGAACACAAAGCATCTGGTCCAGTACCCTTAGGGTCAGCCTCTCATCCCGCACCACTGCCACTCCTATCATCATCCTCATCAATTTGGAACACATCAATCTGACGCTCAAGAGTGGCGATCCTCGCCCTGCTAGCCTCATCCCGATCCTATTTAGATAAATTATAGGTTAGTAAACCATGCAAGCATGCATACACGTAGAAAATAAAGAGGTTTTTACCCTCAACTGTTGGGTGACCTCCAGCATGTAGTCTCTTTGGGCCTCTATCATGCGATACATATATAGGCCCTGCTCCAGCAAAATTTGCATTTTTGAAATAAATGTTGGAGCTAACATTTAGTTTGAGAATCATAATGGAAGCAGGTCAAGAAAAGAACTTACATGAGTAGCACCACCAGGGGTGTATGTAGGGGTCAAGTCCTCATCCAAAGTCAAGAACTGACGTGATAACTGTCTAGGAGGAACCCAACATTGAGCTAGAGGGTTGGGGATGTGAATGAAGCTATCTAGGACAAACTCAGAACCGAGGGCAGTAGTCAGCCTGGCTTCCTCGCCAGCCACAGAAGTCTCCTCCCTACCCAGATCTAGTCGATGCCTCAAGGGCTCTCTCTCCCACACTCAGGACCTAACCGGGGCCATGGGCCTAGCAAGTGCATTCTAAAGATAAAAATAAAGGGGAACATGTTAAGGATGTAGTCAATTTGCAAGAAAAGGGAAACCGAAAAGGATATACCTGAGAGGTAGAAGCGGCCTAGAAGGGGACTGTCAGCAGAAGATGGCTACAAATGAACTCCACATATCGGCTCTTCATGTGAACTGTGTGATCCACAGCTGGTGAGCCCATAATAGCCTGAGCGAGGTCATTGCCCTCCAGCTTATGAGCCCAAAGCATACTGTCAGGAGGGGACCTGGGGACCCACCTAGCTCTAACACCTGCCCTCTAGTTTAGGACCCGCTCTCCCAAATACTAGGCTCGATATCCAAGGCCACAGAGGAGTGCCCTTTTTAGGGCTAAGGGCCTGGAGTGAGTCATCTCAATGGTCCAAGTGTCCACGGGCCCCCACAAGTCATTCCGGATTTGCAAAAAAGGGAGATGTCAATATGTAAGTAAATTGAACATGAATAATTTACTAATAAATAGGTTTGTGCTTTGCAGGTACCGCATTCTGTGCCAGAGAGTTTAGGTGCTGCCTGTGGATGTGAACTCGCGCAAGGTGCCTCTTCACGACGCGGCTAGCGCCCCACTTGCCGAGGGCTGGGAAGTGGTCTCCCACTCATGTAAGGCCCAGCTCTAGCTCCAAAGCCCATACCTAGAAAAATAAAATAGAAGAAGTTGAGAAAATTGATGAAATTTTAGGGTACTAACCTCTCCTGATGTAGAAGAGCAAATGTGAGCCCTAGATCTGCCAGAAGAGGAATTGAGTCCCCACGGGTCAATCCCAGACTCCTAGAGGCGCTAATCGGAGGCGAAATATGATCCCACTCGGGAATAGGCGGTGTTCTCTCGTTCTCCATTGACTGAAAAAGGGAGGAAAAATGTAGGGAGTACAAAAAGTGTAAAGAGGAGGAAAGGGGAAAAAAGAAGTGACAAAAAGTAAAAGAGAAAAAGACAAGGGAAAAGTTGATTTTATAGCAAGTAAGGGTATGGGGGATTCCCTAAAAAAAGTATGAAAAATGATGGATGAAAATTAGTGCCACATACTAGGGAGATGGAATTCAGAGTATGGATTTTCAAGATAAAGTTTCTGGAGAAATGGGCCGCGAAAACCCACATCAAAAGATCAAGAGAGCTGTTCAGGTTTGAATCCCCAAAGCTCAAAGAAAAGATTGTTCTGGTTTGAATCCCCGAAGCTCAAAAGATCAAGATGACTGTTTGGGTAGTATCTCCGAAGTCAGAAGTGAAGGACAACTGGGCCGAAAAAACCCGAAAGTCTATGTCCCTGAAGGAGTGATAATCGGACCAAGAAAATATGAAAACACTTCCCCAGTAATGATCGGACCAGAAAAACTCGAGAATCAAGTTTCAGTATTGCGAGGACCGGGCTAGGAAAACCCGAGAATTGAATTCCAGTGTTGTAAGGATCGGGCCAGGAAAACCCGAGGTCGACAGTTTCCAAATTTCTTTATCAAATATTAATGAGTGGTTATTCAGGCTAGGAAAACCCGAGGATCACTGTCACGCTTCAAAATTGAAGGATTCATCTCTCGGGTGAAACCCAAGGGTCAGGTATACTTGCCTGTATATGGTGATTTTTAGCATCTGTGTATACTTGCCTATATATATATTTATTATATATACTTTTGAGTGTCTGCATTTGATATTTAGTTATGTGTGTGTATATATTATAATAATTCACTCAGTGAGGTCTGACTCCCCTCAGTTGATATTTTTACAGAAGAGTCCTCCTCTTCAAACCTCAACAGTAGGCCTATTCGCCGGATTTCTTCCACCCCGGCCCTATTATGTAAATTATTTACTTAGTTATTTATTATTGTACTCTAGTAAACTGCAGTAGTTGTATTTATAACAGTAGTAAGTTTTAATTATTTTATTGTATGAGATCTTAATTCAAATATTTAATCTGAATAGTGTATTAAATTATTTCATGATATGAAAGAGATTAATCTATTTATGTTAAATTAAAATTTTAATTATGGTATATTTATTTTATTTATTGTATGTTTTATTAAGGCTTGCTACGGGTTTTGAATTCGAAAGAATTTCTATTCCCCAGCACCAGTCATAGCCCCCGGTTTGGGTCGTGACAAAGTTGGTATCAGAGTGGAGTTTTGTATCACAGCCTTATTTATGTGAGTTATGGCCCTAGTTTTTAGTGTTGTGTTTTCTTTTGAAACTACTGTAGTTAATTAGGTTCGAGTATGTCTTGATAAGTATTCCTTGATTTAGTTTTTTGCATTATCCTCCGTTATCTGTCTTATCCGAATCCTTTTGTTTATATTTTCAGAATGAGGAGGCGTGCGCGTGTCGCTCCACTAGTTGTTGAGGCCGAGGATGATGAGTCCTTCCAGGATGAGGTTTTACCTCCTGAGCCGCTTGCTAGGCACAGAGGTTATGGCAGAGGTACATCTCGAGGAATGGCGGGTCTCCATAGACAGAGAGAGCTACAGGATGAGGAACCTATAGAGCCAGAGTTTGATGATATTCTAGTACCTCCTGTTGCACCACTTGTTCAGCCTGCTTATCAGCATGGTATGTCCGACCCTGAGGCAGCCCTGTTCTATGCCAGAGTCGGTAGGATCGCATTCGATTGGACTTCTGACCCTTTAGATATTCTACATGCGATCGAGATGAGGACTCAGACTGCTCACATCGAGTACCAGTGGATCATGATAGTCGAGCTATCAGTAGAGGGACCAGCCCTAGATTGGTTTATTTAGATGATCCAGCCACATATGATGACGATGACCTAGGCTCAGTTTAGAGAGCGATTCATGAGGAGATTCTGCCTAGAGCCACTTCGTATGAGCTATAAACTCCAGCTGACTCGCATTACCCGAGGTGAGAGATCTATTAAGGATTATACCAAAGAGTTCCTTCGACCTGGCATTTATGCAGAGGACTTGATGCTAGATCAGTACTTCATAGTCACTACTTATGTCACTGGATTAGGTTCTACATTTGCTGGTATGCCTACTACGGGCCTTACTCTAAAGTTAGTGATAGAGTTGGCCAAGGAGATTGAGCTGAGGCTAGTCAGGCAAGGACCTATGCCTGATTATTACCAGTTGGATGCTTAGTTAGTTGGATTCCAGACTACTCCGTACTCAAGTTTTCATATTGGATTGAGTAGTTAGCAGAGGGGTCCAGCCTAGCAGAGTTAGAGACAGCAGCAGAGGGTACATCGGAGTAGTAAACATGGCTATGGAGGTCAACGTAGACTGTTCAGACTTGGGTCAGGTGCTTCGAGCAGCAGCAGTGGTCGTAGTTCTAGGTCAGTTGCCAGTATTTGTCAGACATGTAGCAGAGTCCATCAGGGATCGTGTTATATGACACCGTTGAGGTGTTTCAGATGCGGACAGATGGGATATTTTGCTAGATCATGTCCTTATTCTGGTTATCAGCAGTCGTAGATTCTGCGATTCCCTCAGCAGTCGATTGCCAGTGTAGCACCCCTTCCTTTTCAATTGCCTCTAGCTTAGCACCAGAGTTTTACTCAGATTGTTCCTCAGTAAGGTTGTGGTAGAGGTACCAGAGGAGGTGCCAGAGGTGTTGGCTAGGCTTTTACCAACCAGAAGTGAGGTCGAGGTCAGGCTAGAGTCTTCTATCTTACTTAGCAGGATGCTCAAGCATCTAATGCAGTTATGGCAGGTATTATTTTTGTCTATTATCTGGATGCATGGGTTCTGTTTGATCCAGGTGCCACACATTCGTTCGTTTCTCCTATTTTTGCTTCCAAATCTTATTGGCAAGCTTCAAGGATGGCTTTTCCTTTATCTGTCGCCACTCCTCTAAGTGACTCTTTGGACATCAATGTTGTTATTTCTGGTTGTCCAGTTCTTATCAGAGGTAGAGAATTGTCCACTGATTTGATTCTGTTGAATGTGATGGAATTTGATATTATTCTGAGTATGGATTGGTTATCTCAGCACTATGCTGTGGTGGATTATCAGAGTAAAGAGGTGACTTTCAGAATTTCTGGTGAAGAAGAATTTAAGTTTGTGGGTGATAAGAGTTCTGCACCTCAGAATCTCATTTCTGCTATTACAGCTAGGAAGTTACTAAGGAAGGGTTGTTAGGGATATTTGGCATTAGTCAGGGATATTTCAGTGGAGAAGTTATCACTCACAACTGTTTCTATTGCTTGTGAGTTTCCTATTATTTTTCCTAAGGAGTTGCCAGGTTTACCACCTCATAGAGAGATTGACTTATGTATAGATTTAGTTCCAGGCACTACCCCTATTTCTATGCCACCCTATATAATGGCTCCTGCAAAGTTGAAAGAGTTGAAGGATCAGTTACAAGAGTTGCGAGATAAGGGTTTTATTAGACCTAGTATTTCTCCTTGGGGTGCATAGTCCTATTTATGAGGAAAGAGGATGGTACCCTGAGACTGTGCATTGACTACAGAGAGCTAAATAAGGTGACAGTAAAGAACAAGTATCCTCTTCCGAGGATAAATGACTTGTTCGATCAGCTACAGGGTGCATAGTTCTTTTCCAAGATTGATTTGAGGTCGGGTTATCATCAGTTGCAGATCAGTGAAGCCGATGTTCCTAAAATGGCATTCCGCACTCGATATGGCCATTATGAGTTTCTGGTGATGTCTTTTGGCTTGACTAACATACTAGCAACTTTTATAGACCTGATGAACAAGGTATTTAGACCATATATGGATTAGTTTATGGTAGTCTTCATTGATGATATACTGGTGCATTCGAGGAGTTGGAAGAACATGTATATCACTTGAGGACTATACTATAGACACTGAGAGAACATCAGCTTTATGCTAAATTCTTGAAGTGTAATTTATAGATGGAGAGTGTTGCATTTCTTGGACATGTGGTGTCTAAAGAATGTATCTAGGTGGATCTACAAAAGATTGAGGTTGTGTCTGAGTGGCCTAGACCGACTTTAGTTACTAAAATTCGAAGTTTTTTGGGTTTAGCCGGGTACTATAGGGGGTTTGTACAGGATTTTTCTAGAATTGCAGCTCCTATGACTCGCTTGACTCAGAAGAATGTGAGGTTTGAGTGGTCAAAATCTTATGAGAACAACTTTCAATTGTTGAAGGAGAAGTTGACCACAGCTCCAGTTTTGGCTTTGCCTAATGGAGAAGACAAGTTCAAAGTATATTGTGATGCCTCTAGAGTTGGCCTAGGTTATGTGTTAATGCAGAATGCTAAGGTGATAGCTTATGCTTTGAGGTAGTTGAAGAAGCATGAATAGAACTATCCTACCCACGACCTAGAGATGGCTGTAATGATCTTTGCTCTCAAGATCTGGAGACATCATTTGTACGGGGTGACTTGTGAGATTTTCACTGATCATAAGAGCCTTAAGTACATTTTCCAACAGAGAGATCTGAATCTGAAGCAAAGGAGATGGTTAGAACTATTGAAAGATTATGACTTTAAGATTTTATATCATCTAGGCCAGGCTAATGTGGTAGCAGATGCCTTGAGTAAGAAGTCTTCACGAAGTCTTGCTCACATTAGTGTGGAGAGAAGAATGTTGATCTAAGAGTTATAACAGTTAGTGGATCAAGGTCTGATGATGAAGGTGAGTAGATCAGGTGGATTGCTAGCTCGGTTTAAGGTGTGATCTATACTGAGAGATAGGATTAAGATAGCTCAGAGCCGAGATCCTATTCTGGAAGAGCTTGCAGAGAATGTCCGAGCAAGGAAGTTCACTGATTTCACACTCAATGATGATGGTGTTTTGTGGATCAGTGGTAGATTGTGTGTTCCTGATGTGGATAATTTGAGAGAATAGATCCTTGAGGAAGCACATTCTACAGCATACAGCGTACATCTAGGTGTCACTAAGATGTACCACAGTATCAGAGACTTGTACTGGTGGGATGGACTGAAGAAGGATGTCATTGATTATGTTACTAAGTGTCTGACATGTCAGTAAGTAAAGCATCAGAAGCCTTCTAGGAAGCTTCAGCCTCTTCCTATTCCTGAGTGGAAGTAGGAAAGGATTGCTATGGATTTTGTGGTTGGTTTACCTCATTCCAAGGATGGATACGATTCCATCTGGGTGATTGTGAACAGGTTGACCAAGTCTACACATTTCTTGCCTGTGAAAGCCACTTATTCTATAGCTAGATTGGCGAAATTGTATGTGAAGCATATTGTGTGCCTTCACGGAGTACCTGTGTCCATTGTGTTAGATAGAGGTTTAGTGTTTACCTCTCATTTTTTGTAGAAGTTGTAGGAAGCGATGGGCACTAGGTTAGATTTCAGTACTGCTTTTCATCCTCAGATAGATGCTCAGTCTGAGAGGATGATCCAGACACTGGAAGATATATTTAGAATGTGTGTTTTGGATTTGGGAGGTAGCTAGGATGATCATTTGTCACTCATCGAGTTTGCATATAATAACAGCTACCATAGTAGTATTAGAATGGCACCATATGAGGCTTTGTACGGAAGGAAGTATAAATTCTCTTTGAGTTGGGATGAGATTGGAGAAAGAGCTTTGACTAGACCTAAGATGGTTCAGGATGCTGTAGAGAAAGTTATTGTAATCAAGAGCAGATTAGAGATCGTAGTTAGCAGACAAAAGAGCTATGCAGATTCTAGACACAAAGATGTGGAGTTCTAGGTATAAGACTATATTTTTCTAAAGGTGTCACTGATGAAGGGTGTTATAAGATTTGGCAGGAAGGGTAAGCTAGCACTGAGATATATAGGACCGTTCGAGATTCTGGAGAGAGTTGACACTGTTGCATATCGGTTGGCTTTACCTCCGAGTATGTCTCAAGTGCATTCGGTGTTTCATATCTCGATGTTGAGGAAGTATATTTCAGACCCTTCATACTTGTTGCAACCCGACAGTGTTGAAGTGAATGAAGACTTGACGTTCATGGAAGAACCTGTTGCGATCATAGACTATCAACTTCGACAGTTGCGTTCGAAACAGATTTTGATTGTCAAGGTGTTGTGGCGCAGCAACAGAGTAGAAGAGCATACCTGGGAAACTGAAGCTGAGATACGAGCTTCTTACCCGTATCTCTTTCCTCCTTGATTCTTGTGTATTCTTTTCTTGGAATTCAGGGACGAATTCTTTTAAGGAGGGGAGACTGTGATAACTCGAGTTTTAAAATTATTTTATTTTAAAATATGATATATAGTGTTAATAATTTTAAAATTTTATTTGATTGTCTTACTATTTTGTGAGTAATTATTATTACTTTTACATTTAATTAAAAATTTCGATGTAAATGTATGTATTAAAGTTTATTATTTTGAGAAATATTATTTTAATAATACTTAATTTGGTGCATTAATATTTTAATATTATTATTTTAATAAATTACATTATTTAAATGTATTTTATAAGAGAATATATATATATATTGTAATATCCCGTGTTTTTTTAAAATATTTTTACACTGTACCGGGATATACAGTGTCAATAATTTTTATGCATTATACGATATTTTTATGAGTTGATATGTATTTTAAACCTATTTTAATTACTATCTATTATTTTCAGTGTTTTACGTAAAATTTTCCCGGGACTTGCATTTTCGGGGAAATTTTCACGTAAACAATGTATTATTAATTATTTTAAATGTATTTACGGGTTTGCATGAACTCATACATATTTTTAAATTATTAAATAAAGTCTGTGTGTGTATATTTATTTAATTAGGGTTTATTATTACCCTAATATTTTATTATTTATTTATTATTATTTGATTATTTTATTTATTATTAAATTATTAAAATTTATTATTTTATTATTATTTATTTATTAATATTTAATTATTTTAATTTATTTTCTTTTTTTTCTTTTTTCTTTTTTCTTTTTCTTTTCCTTTTTCTTTCTTTTTCTTTTTCTTTCTCTTTCCTTCTTCTTTCTTTTTCTTTTTCTTCTTCTTCTTCTTCTTCTTCCCGCGGGCGCCGGCCACTTTTCTTCACCGCCGTTTCTCCCTCCTCCGGCCACCGTTTTCGACACCGCCGGTCTCTATCTTCTCCTTGAGCTCCGGTGAGTGTTATTCTAGCTTTGGTTTGAGCTAAAATGGTCTAGAATTGCTTAGGTTTTGATTTGAAGTTTTCGGCCTCTTTGAGTTTTCGATTTTTTTGAGCTTCGATTTGGATGATTCATGGAAACTTCCTTCACAAATGTTGTTCCTGGTAGCTTAATCTTCATGTATGAATTTTTAAAGAATTTTTGGAGATTGTTTGGATTTTTGGGTATTTTTGAATATTTTAATATTATTTTCTAATTTTCGGAAATTAATTATTTAAATTATGAAATTGGAGTTTATGGTTGAATTAGGTGTTGTAATGAATTATAGAAATTTATTTGGAATTTTTATGAATTTCTAAGTATTTATTTTTAATTATTGAAGTTTAGGTGATTTTGGAAAATTAAGTTAATTGTGTTTTAAATTGAATTTAATTGGTTAATTGAGTTTAATTATTGATATTATTGATAAATATGTTGAGAAAATTAATTTTGGATAATTGTATGATTTTTGGTGAATTTTTGAAGTAATTTAGGTATATATATATATATAGGGGTATTTTGGTAATTTTACCCTAAATTGTCTAAAAATGTAATTTAATTGGTTTTAATATTTATTTAAGGTATAAAAATGATTTCTACAAAATATCTAGTATTTTTAACTAATTAAAACTATTTTTCGTGAATTATTTTCAATTATAAATATAATATACGGTTTTTCTAATAAAATGAGTTTTAATCGATTTTTACAGTGTTTCAAGATTTATTATGTAATTTCTACGTATGAAATGTATTTTTATGATTTAAGGATATTTTTGGTATATTTGAATATATATTCTGTGTTTGTGGACCCCGGTCGACAGATTGTAGTCTGGAGTCCGACCGAGGGATTGTGATTGATTGTGGTGTTTATTTTTGAAGTGTATTTTCTTTGCAGGGTTGGCTCTACTCTTTTGAGTAGAGAGATGTCCGTTTTACAGGGGAGGTTCTGCCGGATTTCCGGTAGAATTCTCGTAAAACGTGATATCCAGTCGAACCCTAATTCTGTTTCCGTATTTTAATACTCTAGATTGAATTCTAGGATTTCTGTTAGGGTTATTCTGATGTCGATTAATTATTTCTTGTTTAGTTGCGCCGAGACCGAGGGTTAGTGGACCAGGCCCGTCGGACCCGTCTCGTGGAGCGCATTAGGTGAGTTACTATATTATATATATATGCTTAGGATGCATGATTTAGAAAATGCATGTTTTATTTTGACTAAATATGCATAAATAACATGATTTATATTCAAGTATATTTTTGGTATATAATAAATTATATACATGTTTTATTAATAAAATATATTTAAAATGTTTTTAAATATATTTTTAGTTTAATTCATGATTTGATTGGATTTATTTGACATATATATACTCAAAATATACCTGGTTTATGTTTGGTATATTTTTGGTATATATATGGTTTATATTGTTGTTTCATTTACATTCATGCATCATTTATTGTGAATGAATGATTTATATTATTAATGAAGGATATCAATAGAACGTGCTACCTAGTGGGCAGCACTAGGACCGAGTACGTACCGGTACGCCTATAGCTTTAGGCTATATTACTAACTTATTTGTGGATATTGAATTGATTATGATTATTGATATGTGTGAGATGTGGTTTGGGTGTGATTGCTGGAGCTCGGTTGACCAAGTGTCTCGGGGCCAATCACACTGGCAGTCAGACTGCTGGAGCTCGGTTGACTTAGTGTCTCGGGGCCAGTCTACTGTCCAAATGGATTAAGTGGATATATTTGGAATCAGTGAGCCTGTATGGCTAGAGTGTTGTTTAACACTATTTTCTGAGGTTGCGATATTCTAGGGTTCTATGTGATCCTTCATAAAAGTTGATTTTCAGACAAAATATATAAAATGATTTTTCTGCATCTGTATGAACTTGCCTGTATATATACATATTACTCATATACTGTTGACTGTATGCATTATCACTTAGAGTGTATGTATATACACTATAGTAATTCACTCAGTGAGGTCTGACTCCCCTCCGTTGACTATTTTTCAGGAGAGTCAACTTCCTCAGACCTCAGTAGCAGGTCGATACGCCGGATTTCTTCCGCCCCGGCTTCTTTATGTAAATTGTTTACTTGAGTCTTATTTATTTTATCTAGACACTGCAGTAGTTGTGAAATAAAGTATTGGATTTTATGTACTTTGTTTTAAAGAGATGTATTATAGTAAAACTGGATTTGTATAAAGATTATACATTTATGAGATTATATATGCGATGTGATGAGTTTTGAATTAAATCCAGTTGATATGGATGATATTGTAATATTTATGATTTTATTTTCCGCTGCATATTATATTTTTATTGTTATTATTGCATATTTATTTTATTTTTAGGCTTGCTACGGGTTCCGGATTCGAAAGAATTCCCGTTCCCTAGCGCCGGTCATGGCCCCTGTTTTGGGTCGTGACATATATATATATATATATATATATATATATATATATATATATATATATATATATATATATATTAGGGTTAATATGTGTATATTATTAATATTAGTGTGTAATATATTAATATATGTGTGTGTATATATATATATATGGGTGAATATAAGTGTGTGGTGTGTGAATTTAGTATAATATAATAACATTTATTATATTATATAGTTTATTAAAGATATATTATATAGTTTTATGAAAAATATATACAAAAATTATCAAAACCCCTCCATATCCTCTTCTCTCTCTCCGATCTCCACCCTCACCATCTACCATCCCGTTTGCCGGCCGTCGGTGTGCCTCTAGCCCTTCCACCATCGACCACCTCTTCCCCAGCTAGCTCTGCCACTTCCCCTTCCTTCTTCAGCGCCGGTATCGACCTCAGCTTCCATTTCCGCCTGAAATTGATTTCCTCGCCATTCTCCTCCATCCGGCCACCAAATCGGACATTTCCAGTGGCATTGAACTCATGGAGCTTCGAGGAGGAGGAATTCGAGCTCCTTTTGTCCTGAAAACGCGTGGTGGTGAGGTTTCTAGCTCATTTTCATTTAGGCCAATTTTGGTTTTTCAATTTTTTTTTTGATAATTTTTGCTTGATTCATGAAAAATCCCTTCACAAAAGTTGTTCCCCTTAGCTCAATCTACATCTCTGAATTTTTGAGTGATTTTTGGGAATTATTTTGATTTTTGTGAATTTTATTATTATTTTATTATTTTCGTAAATTAATTATATAAATTATGAAATTTTGATTTTTAGTGTTATTGATGGTTATTAGTAATTTTAGAATTTAATTTATAATTTTTATGAATTTTGTGTAATTTTTATAATTATTTTTAGTTTATGTTAGTTTTGGAAATATAGGTTAAATATATATTTTGTTAGTAATTATTGGTTAATTAAGTGTATTTTTTTATTTTAATGAATAATATGTTGAGAAGATAATTTTTGTGTATTTATATAATTTTTATTGAATTTTTGAATATTATTAGTATTTTATGTGTATTTTTAAATATTAGGGGTAATTTGGTAATTGGATGGTAATTTTAGTTAAATATTATGTTTAATTGGTTTTAATATTATTTGAGGTATAAAAATGATCTTTACAAATTATTTACTAATTTTAACTAATTAATACTAGTTTTTGAAAATTATTTTCAAATAATATATAATATACTATTTTGGTAAATAAATAGATTTTTAGTAAATTTTAATATATGTTTGGACTAATTAAGTAATTTGATTTTGTAAAATGAATTTTTATTAAATTATATTGAATTATCGAGAAATTTTGATTTTTCATAATATTATATTATTATTAGGGTTAGTAATTATTAAGAAAATAATTATTTTTGGTGTTTTAATGCTAAATATGCTATATTTTGATATTTGGAGAGCATTTATGGTATTTATTGATTTTAATATATTTTATTGTGTTATTTGAATTTTTGGTGAATTGTGGACCTCAATTGGGGAATTTCAGTAGTTCGGGATCCCAACCGAGGGTTATGAGGAATTTTACATTCGAAATGTATTTTTCTTGTAGGACTGACTCTACTTTTTAGCAGAGAGATGTCCATTTTACAGAGGAGGTTCTGTCGAATTTTTGATAGAATTCTCGTAAAACGTGATATCGGGTCTAATTCTGATTTTTGTGTCTGTTTGTGTTTAGAATTCTAGATCGAGTCTTGAAAATCCTAAGTTAGATATATATTATGATTCGTGATCATTTTTATTATTTAGTTGCGCCGAGATCAAGGCCTAACGGACTAGGCCCGTCGGACCAGTCTCGTGGAGTGCATCCCTATGAGTTATTATTATATATATACATTGCTTTAGGTTGCATGTGTTTAGAACTATATGTTTTAAATGTAAAATTTTGCATAATTGCTTTATTAAATGTTTAAGTATATCTTAGGTATAATTTTAGTATATCTTTGGTATATTTTGAAATGAATGCATGTTTTCCCTTTTGATTTATATTCAAATTATTTTTAAGTATATTAATGATTTATTTTGAGCATATTTTATGACTTGTTTGAATTGATTTTACGTATATATACCTAAAATATACTTAGTTTATTTTAGGAATATTTTTTGGTATATATATGGTTTATTTGATCATTTTGAATGTCATTATGCATTATTTATTTTTCCATATATATGTTTTATCTTTAATGATGGATATTGATAGAACGTGCTTCCTAGTGGGCAGCACTAGGACCGTGTACGTACTGGTGCGATAGATTTAGGGTTGAGTGACAATCATTTGTGGTATTATGATCTGATTAAGAATGATATGATTAATTTGTTTGAGATGTAATGTGATTAATAGTATGATTGCTGGAGCTCGGTTGACTAAGTGTCTCGGGGCCAATCACATTGACAGTCAGACTGCTATAGCTCGGTTGACTTAGTGTCTCAGGGCCAGTCTACTATCCAGTTGGACTAAGTGAATTTACTTGGAATTAAGTGAGCCAGTACGGCTAGAGCGTTTCCTATTGATATTTGAGGTTGCGACAACTTAGGGTTCTATTTGATCCTTCATAAATCGATGTTTTTTTTAGAATTAATTATAAAGTGATTTTTAGCATCTGTGTGTACTTGCCTGTATATATATTTATTATATATACTTTTGAGTGTCTGCATTTGACATTTAGTTATGCGTGTATATATATTATAATAATTCACTCAGTGAGGTCTGACTCCGCTTAGTTGATGTTTTTACAGAAGAGTCCTCCTCTTCAGACCTCAGCAGTTGGCCTATCCGTCGGATTTTTTCCGCCCCGACCCTATTATGTAAATTACTTAGTTATTTATTATTGTACTCTAGTAAATTGCAATAGTTGTATTTGTAACAGTAATAAGTTTTAATTATTTTGTTGTATGAGATTTTAATTCAGATTTTTAATATGAATAGTGTATTAAATTATTTTATGATATGAAAGAGATTAATCTATTTATGTTAAATTGAAATTTTAATTACGGTATATTTATTTTATTTATTATATGTTTTATTATTTTAAGGCTTGCTATGGGTTTCAGATTTGAAAGAATTCTCATTCCCTAGCGTCGGTCATGGCCCTCGATTTAGGTCGTGACAAATACAAGGAAAGGATAATTTAAAATTTACATAGATCAACTAGAGAGGAAAGGGTCCGATGAAGGGAAATACTATATGAGGTCTGATGATAAGAATCGTGAAAAAATATTTGAGGGGGTCAAACCTTACTGAGTGAATCATAATTATATATATGCATGCAACCTAAAGATACAGACATTCAAGCATCAGTATAATAATATTTATATATTTACATTTATTTTAATTTGTACATGCATTTCATACAGATGCTTGAAATCACACTTTTGATAAACAAATAAATGCAATTATATTTAGGTAGAAGACCATAGCAGAACCCTAAAATATTCCGTAACCTCGATCACTATATTTCATTAGCCAACAATCTTACTTAATTCCAAAAATATTTCTCTTCTCAATTTTTGACAGTAGACTGGCCCTGAAACATTATATGTCACAACTCAAACCGATAGTTATAACCGATGCAAGGGAACAAGAATTCTTTCGAATCCGGAACCTGTAGCAAGCCTTAAAAATAAAAACACATGCAATAAATAAATAAAAAATAAAAAACTAGAATTAAAATTTTAATCGATATAAAATAAATACTCAAATCTTATTTCATAAAATAAAAATATTCATACAATATTCAGAGATAGATCTCAAAGAAAAATTACCATACTACGGACACAATACACTGCTATTGTAGTTTTATAAAGTATAATAAAAGTTCAGATAAATAAATTACATAGTCTAGCCAGGATTGAAGAAGACTGGCGTAAAATACTACTCATGAGGTATAAAGAAGAAGAAGATTCTGTAAAAAAATTATTTAGGGGAGTCAGACCTCACTGAGTGAATTATTATTATAATATATATATATATACACACACACACACATATTTCACATAGATGCTGAAATTCATTTTTTATATATAATAAAAACATAAAATTATTTTGGTTGAAGGACCAGCGCAAAACCCTAACAGTTTGCAACCTCGATCATAATAATCAATAGCCAACAGGCTTATCCAAAACTCAAAGTATTCATTTATCCAACTTAAGGTAATAGACTGGCCCCGAGTACACTAAGTCAACCGAGGTTCCACAATCTCACTACCGGCATGATTGGCCCCAAGTACACTAAGTCAATAGAGAATCCACAGTCAGCCTATCCAATAACCAACATCTCAATAACAATTATCAAATTTCAACCTAATTCTATCATACTATCACGCAACAGTTATAGCGTAGCCCACTATATAGCATGTTATACTGTTATCCTTCAAATCATTCTTATATTTATGGAAAATAATCCAATTCATCATTTAATATAATAGCATTCATTTAAGAAGAATATACCAATTATATACCGAAAGTCTACCAAATGTATACTGAAGATATACTAAATATATACCATATATATATATGCCACAAATATACCCAAATAAACCATGAATATACCAGAAATATATTAGGTGTATATTGAAAATTACAACATGCATATATATTGCATATATATCGAAATATACCAAAAATATACTAAAAGTATATTAACAATATACTAAGTCATTTAATGAAATAATCCATGTACAAATACATATTAAAAACATGAATGTTCAATATTGTAATATCCCGAGATTTTAAATAATTTTAAACTGCATCAGGATATGCAGTGTTAATAATTTTGATAAATATATTTGATTATTTAATTAGTTTGTTAATTATTAAAGTTATTTTTAATTATTTTAAGTTTCTTACGTAATATTTTTCTAAGAATTTTATTTTTAGGAAAATTAAACCTAAATAAATAATAATTATTTACGTTAGTCTGTTTTATATAATTGCATGATTCCATGCATGATCACATTATCATATTAATATATATATATATATATATATATATATATATATATATATATATATATATATATACATATACATGCACATATATATATTTAGCATTTAGGGTTTATTAATTTTAGTTATTTATGTATGTATGTATTATATATAGTTTTATTTAATTAACATGTGATATATATATATATATATATATATATATATATATATATATATATAAAGTTTGATAAAATTACAAAATGTGCCCCTCCTTTTTCCTCTTCATCGCCCGACGCCCCCTCTTCCCATTCTCGTCGTTGCAATCCCATTCCCTCACTGTCGGTGTGCCTCCCGACATTCCACCTCCATTTCCAACTTGCTCCGCCGCCTGCTACCTCCTTTTCCGGCGTGGTTTGGCCTAATTTTGGCCGAGAAGCCGAAATCCAACTCCACCGTCGTTCACTATGATTCCAGCCATCAAATTGGACACCGCCAGTCTCAATCTCTTCCTTGAGCTCTGGTGAGTGCATTTCTAAGCTTGGTTTCACTTGTTTTGGCCTAGATTTTTGTTGGTGATCAATTTTCTATTTCGGCCATTTTGAGTTCTTTAATTTTTTGAACTTTGATCTTAATGATTCAAGATAAATTTCTTCACAAAAATTTTTCCTAGTAGCTCAATCTACATCCTATAATTTTTGTAGAATTTTTGGAATTTATTTTGATTTTTGTGAAATTTTTATTATTTTATTAATATTTTCTAATTTTCGTAAATTAATTAAATAATTTGTGAAATTGTGATTTATGGTGTTTATAGAGGTTGAAATTAATTTTAGAATTTAATTTGTAATTTTTGTGATTTTTTTGTAATTATTATGATTTTATTTAGTTTAGGTGAATTTTGGAAAATTAGGTTAAATAAGTATTTTGTTAAAATTAATTGGTTAATTGAGTATAATTATTGATTTATTGAATTATATGTTGAGAAATTAATTTTTGAGCAATTTTATAATTTTTAGTGAATTTTTGAATAATTATTGTATATTATGTGAATTATTATATATTAGGGGTATTTTGGTAATTTGGTAATAATTTGGTTGAATATTAAGTTTAATTAGTTTTAATAATTATTTGAGGTATAAAAATGATTTTACAAATTATTTACTATTTTTAACTAATTAAAACTATTTTTCAAAAATTATTTTCAAATTATATATAATATATTATTTTTATAAATAAATGAGTTTTTATTGATTTTTAATATGTTTTTGGGCTAATTATGTAATTTGAATTTATAAAATGAATTTCAGTTATTATTTATGAATTTATCGGGAATTATGGATTTTTAATAATATTTTATTAAAATTAGGGTTTTTATGTAATTATCGGTAAAATGATTATTTTTAGTGTTTAAATACCTAAATTTCTATATTTTGGTATATAAAGGGCATTTTTGGTATTTTTAGAATTTTCATGTATTCTGTGTATATTTCGTGAATTGTGAACCTCGATCGGTAGAATTGTAGTTTGGGAGTCCGACCGAGGGATTGTGTGATTGTATATACTCGAAGTGTGTTTTTTTGCAGGACCAGTTCTACTTCCTGAGTAAAGAGATGTCCATTTTACAGGGGAGGTTCTGCTGAATTTTCAGTAGAATTCTCGTAAAATGTGACATCCGATCAAATCCCTATTCCTATTATGTGTTTAGTATTTTAGGTCAAGTCTCTAGAATTTCATTAGATTTATTCTGATTTTGTGTTGTTGTTTATTTGTTTAGTTGTGCCAAGACCAAGGCCTAGTGGACCAGGCTCGTCGGACCTGTCTCGTGGAGCGCACAACTGTGAGTTGTTATTTTATATATACGTGTATTAGGATGCATATTTTTAGAAATGTATGTTTAAATTTTATGAATTTTGCATAAATGATTTAATAAATACTTAGGTATACTTTAGGTATATTTTAGTATATTTTTGGTATATTTTGAATTAAATACATGTTTTATCCATGATTTATACTTAAATTGTTTTAAGTATATATATAGTTTATTTATGGTTTATTTTATAATTAAACTGAATATGCTTGACATATATATATTCGAAATATACTTGGTTTATTTTTGATATATTTCTAGTATATATAAGTTTTATATTGTCATTTTAATTAATGTCATGCATCATTTATTTTATGAATGTATAAGTTTATTTTTAAATAAAGGATATCAATAGAATGTGTTACCTAGTGGGCAGCACTAGGACCGAGTACGTGTCGGTACGACGATAGAATTTAGGTTAAATTACTAACCTATTGTGGATATTGATTAGATTAATTGATTGATGTGAGATGTGATTTGAGAGTGTGATTGCCAGAGCTCGGTTGACCAAATGTCTCGGGGCCAATCACATTGACAGTCAGACTGCTGGAGCTCGGTTGACTTAGTGTCTCAGGGCTAGTCTACTGTCTAAATGGAACAAGTTAATTTGTTTGGAATAAGTGAGCCTGTATGGCTAGAGTGTTGTCTAACACTATTTGAAGTTGCGATCATTTAGGGTTCTATTTGATCCTTCATAAACATATATTATTTTCAGTATTGTATAAAATGATTTTTGTTGCATCTGTGTGTATTTGCCTGTATATATATTTATTATATATACTATTGAATGTGTGCATTTGTCATTTAGCTATGCATGTATATATATTATAACAATTCACTCAGTGAGGTCTGACTCCCCTCCATTAATTTATTTTTCAGGAGAGTATTCGTCCTCAGACCTCAATAGCAAACCTTTACGCCGAATTTCTTTCGCTTCGGCTTTATTATGTAAACTGCTTACTTGATTTTATTTTGTATTCTAGACACTGCAGTGGTTGTTTTAGTGAGCAGTATCTATTATATATGTTTGAGATTTAAATTTTAAAAGTTTGAACCGAGAATTTGTATTAAAAGATTTTATATATATGAGATGAGTTTGTGTTATTAAATCAAATGATGAGTTACATTATTACGTACGAGATTTTAATTTCGGCTGCAAGATATTTTATTTATTTTATTAGTATTGCATGCTTTTATATTTTTTTTAAGGCTTGTTACGGGTTCCAGATCCGAAAGAATTCTCGTTCCCTAGCGTCGGTCATGGCCCCCTGTTTTGGGTCGTGACAAATATCATGCATCCTATATGCAATGTATATATAAAATAATAACTTACAAGTTTGCACTCCTCAAGACTGACTTGACAGGCCTGGTCCGATAGATTTTGGTCTCGATGTAGCTAGAAAAATAAATAATAATAAAATCAGAATAAATTCCTAATGTATACTTCTAAGAATTCTAAGAAATACTCTATTTAAGAATTAAAACTCAATTAAAAACTAAAGACTTAGGTCGACCCGATGTCACGTTTTACAAAAATTATACCAAAAAATTGGCAGCATCTCCTCTGTAAAGTGAACATCTCTCTACTGAAAAGTAGAGCCGATCTTGTAAGAAAATGCACTTCTAAATTCACAAGGCTCAACACCTCGGGTTAGAACTGCGAACTATACAAATTTCAAACTGAGGTTTACAATTCACCAAAAACCAATATTAAATAATAAATATAATAAAAATCATTACATTCCATAAATATCTATAAAATACCAAAATACAATTTATTTAAATAACAAAAACATTAAATATAATTATTTTTACATTAACTAAATAAAATCTCAAATAAATTATATAATATTAATAAAAATCTGACTTTTCAATTATTCGACATAAAATAGTAAAATTCACAAATAATTATTCAAATAGTTTACATATATAATAAAAATAGTTAAAGACTTAATTAATCACAAAAATAGTATATAAAATTATTATTTGAATATAGTTTCAAAAATCATTATTAATTAGTTAAAAATAGTAAATAATTCGTAAAAATTATTTTAATACCGATTATTATTCCAAAATTATTTAAAACATGTTATCTAAATATAATTTCAATAAAAACACATAATTTACCCTAAATTCCAAAATTCACATAATATTAAATATTATTAAAAAATTATACAAAATTTCTAAAAATTATTTTCTTACTACCAAAATTAATAACTTAAATTAACAATACTAATTTAACCAAATTTCCATCCAAAATAAATAAATAACATAATTAATAAAAATTCATTTTTAATATTAAAATATTCAATAATACCCATAATTCAAAATAATTCAAAAAATAAAAAATTTATATTTAGGAAGATTAAGCTATCCTAAACAACATTATCAAAAGAAAAATCCATATATCAAACAATATCCAACTCAAAAAAAATCAAAACTCTAAATACACATAAACTAAGATTGAAGATAACTCATAAATGGAGGAATTTAAGCTCAAACTGAGCTTGGAAATGGCTTCACCAGAGTTAGGAGCTTTGAATAAGACTAGAATGGCGAGCTCTGGTGGCCGGAATCATCACCGACAACAATGGAGCTCCAACGCTACTGCTGCTGTCCAGGCAGTTTCTAGCGATATCCAGTCGTCCACAAGGTGATAGAGAGGAAGAGGGAGAAGAGGGTAGTTGATGGTGCTCGATGGTGGTGGCTTGAGGCGGTCCAACGATGGTGAGGGGTGCTTGAAAGTCGTGGGAGAAGAGGAAGAAACAATGAAAGAAAAAAAAAAAAAAAAGAAGGAAGGAAAGTAAGAAAAGCAAACCCAAGAAAAATGACCTTGATTTCTATTATATTTTATTTATTTTATTATATATATATATATATGTGTGTTAGTTGTTAATATATACACAACACATGCACATCAACAATAATAATAATAAGAATAATAACAAATAATAATAATAATAATAATAATAATAATAATAATAATAATAATAATAATAATAATAATAACAAATAATAGTACTAACAATAGTAATGAAAACGATAATAATAATAATAATGATAATAACAGTAATGATAATAGTATTGATAATAATTTTAATATTTCAAAATAATATAAATTCCAAAATAATATTTTATGTAAATAAAATATTTAGAATAAAATAAATAAATAATCTGCACAAATACTGATAATATATATATAAATTTAAAATTTTATTAACACTGCATATTTCAAAATAATTTTTGATAATTTAAAATAAAGGGTCATTACAATTTTCCCCCTTATAAAAATTCGTGCTTGAATTCAAATAAAAGAACATAAACAAGAATCATCAAGTAAAGAGGTAGGGATAGGCAACCCACATTTTAGCTTCTGTTTCCCAAGTGTGCTCCTCCACATTGTTGCTTCGCCATAATACCTTGACCATTGGAATCTACTTTGAACACAACTGACGAACTTGATAGTCCACTATCATGACCGGCTCCTCCTCGTACGTCAAGTCTTCGTTCACTTCCACACTATCAAGCCACAACATGTGTGAAGGGTTTGAAATATACTTCCTCAGCATCGAGATATAGAACACTGGATGCACTTGAGACAAATTCGGAGGCAAAGCTAACTGATATGCAACCATGTCCACTCTCTCCAGAATCTCGAATAGTCCAATTTATCTTGGTGCCAATTTTCCTTTCTTGCCAAACCTCATCACATACTTCATTGGAGACACCTTCAAAAACACATAGTCTGCAACCTAAAACTCCACATCTCTGTGTCTCGAATCCGCATAACTCTTCTATCTGCTAGCGACGGTCTCAAATCTCCTTCTAATAACAATAACTTTCTCAGTGGCCTCCTGAACCATCTCAGGTCTAGTTAACGCTCTCTCTCCAGTCTCATTCTAACTCAAAGGGGATCTACACTTCCTTCCATACAAAGCCTCATATGGTGCCATCCTAACACTGCTATGGTAGCTGTTATTATAAGCAAACTTTATGAGCGACAAATGATCATCCCAACTACCTCTAAAATCTAATACACACATTCTCAGCATATCCTCAAGTGTCTGGATCATCCTCATAGACTGACCATCCGTTTAAAGGTGAAAAGTAGTACTAAAATCAAGCCTAGTGCCCATTGCTTCCTATAACTTCTACCAAAACTAAGAGGTAAACACTGAACCTCTATCAGATACAATGGACACAGGTACTTCATGAAAGCACACAATATGCTTAACATACAACTTCACCAACTTAGCTAAAGAATAGGTGGCTTCAACAGGCAAGAAATAGGCAGACTTGGTTAACCTTTCCACAATCACCCAGATGGAATTGTATCCATCCTTCGAATGAGGTAATCCTACCATAAAATCGACAGCAATTCTCTCTGATTTCCACTTAAGAATAGAAAGAAGCTGAAGTTTTCCAGAAGGCTTCTGATGTTCAGCTTTCACCTACTGACATGTCTAGCACTTAGAAACATAATTAGCTACACCCTTTTTCAGTCCATCATACTAATACAAGTCTTAGATGTTGTGGTACATCTTAGTGACTCCTAGATGTATGCTATAGGCTGTAGAATGCGCTTCCTCAAGGATCTTTTCTCTCAAATTATCCATATCAGGAATGCATAATCTACCACTGATCCATAAAACACCTTTATCATCAAGTGTGAAATCAGTGAACTTTCCTACACGAACATTCTCCTTAAGCTCTACTAGAATAGGATCTCGACCCTGAGCTGCATTAATCCTATCTCTCAACACATATCAGACTCTTAACTGAGCTAATAATTTATCTGACATGCTAATCTTCATTATAAAACCTTGATCCACCAATTGGTGCAACTCTTGGATTAAAGGTCTGCTTTCCACACTAATGTGAGCAAGACTACCCGAGGACTTCCTACTCAAGGCATCTGCTACCACATTAGCCTTGCCTAGATGATAAAGAATCTAACAGTTATAGTTCTTCAAGAGTTCTAACCATCTCCTATACCTCAAGTTCATATCTCTCTGCTAGAAAATGTACTTAAGGCTCTTATGATCTGTGAAAATCTCACAAGTCACCCCGTACAGATAATGTCTCTAAATTTTAAGAGCAAATATCACTGCAGCCATCTCTAGGTCATGGGTAGGATAATTCTATTTATGCTTCTTTAACTACCTTGAAGCATAAGCTATCACCCTACCATTCTACATCAATACACAACCTAGGCTGACTCTAGAGGCATCATAATATATAATGAATTTATCTACTCTATTAGGCAAACCCAAAATTAGAGTTGTGGTCAACTTCTCCTTCACTGGAAACTATTCTCACAAGCATCTAACCACTTAAACTTCACATTCTTCTAAGTTAGGCAAGCTATAAGAGCTGTAATTCTAAAAAATTCTTGTACAAACCTCCTATAATACCCAGCCAAACCTAGAAAACTCTGAATCTCCATGACTGTCGTCAGTTTGGGCCATTCAAACATTGCCTTAATCTTCTGTGGATCAACCTTAATACCGTCTTTAGACACTATGTGTCCAAGGAATGCAACACTCTCCAACCTGAAATCACACTTTGAGAATTTAGCATAAAGCTGATGTTCTCTTAGTGTCTGTAATACTATCCTCAAGTGATGTACGTGCTCCTCCATACTCTTTGAATACACCGGTATATCATCAATGAAGACCACCATAAGCTAATCCATAAACAGTCTGAACACCCTGTTCATCAGGTCCAAAAAAGTAGTCGGTGCATTAGTCAACCTGAATGATATCACCAGAAACTCATAGTGGCCATATCGAGTGCGGAATGCTATTTTAGAAACATCGGCCTCACTGATGATAACCCGACCTCAAGGCAATCTTAGAAAAGAACTGTGCACCTTGAAGTTGATCAAAAAAATCATCTATCCTCAAGAGAGGATACTTGTTCTTCATTTTCACCTTATTTAACTCTTTGTAATCTATGTACAATCTTAGGGTACCATCCTTCTTCTTCATAAATAGGACTGGTGCACCCCAAAGAGAAATACTAGGTCTAATGAAACCCTTATCTAATAAATCATGTAACTACTCCTTCAATTCTTTTAACTCTACAGGAGCCATTCTATAAGGCAGCATCAAATTAGGAGTGGTGCTTGGGACCATATCTATACAGAATTCAATCTTTCTATGAGGTGGTAAACTTGGCAACTTCTCAGGAAAAATATCAGGAAACTCACAGGCAACTAGAACATCTATGAGTGACAACTTCTCCATAGACGTATCTCTGATAAGTGCCAAGTATCCCTGATAACCCTTCCTCAATATCTTTCTAGACATGATAACAGAGATGAGGTTCTAAGGTACATAACTCTTATCACCCATAAACTTAAACTCTTCTTCATCTGAAATTCTGAAAATCACCTTTTTACTCTGACAATCCAAAACGATATAGTGCTGATATAACTAATCCATACCAAGGATCACATCAAATTCCATCATATCCAATAACACCAATTCTGCTGCCAGTTCTCTGCCACCGATTAACACCGAACATCTAGAAAGAACAACGTCGATGTCCAATAAATCTCTTAGAGGAGTGGCAATAGATAAAGGAAAAGCCATACTCAAAGCTTGCCAACATGAATTTGAAGCAAAAATAAGGGATACAAAAGAGTGTATAACACCCGGATCAATTAAAACCTAAGCATCCAAGTAACATATTAGAATAATACCTACAACAATGATATTAGATGCCTGAGCATCCTGCTCAGTGAGGTGAAAAACTCTAGCCTGACCTCGACCTCCGTGCTGACTGGTGGAAGCCTGGCCAAAACCACTAGCACCCCATTTGGTACCTCTGCCACACCCCTGTTGGGCAATAATTTAAGTCGCACTCGGATACTGAGCTGGTAATAACTGAAAAGGTGCTAGAGCTGCACTGGTAATAAACTATTATAAAAACTGCAGTGGTTAAAAATTAGAATATGGGCATGATCTGGCAAAATGCCCTTTCTGTCCACATAAAAAATATGTTAGCGGTGCCATATAATAGGGTCCCTGATGGACTCTACCACAAGTCTGACTGGCACTGGTTATTGATCCTGAACTGCCATAACTAGAACTCTAACCACTATTACTGGTGGAAGCATAAAAACCAAATCTGATAGGCCTACGTTATCCACTATGGCCATGCCTCCTACTAACATGATATCTTGGCTGTTGCCTTTGACTCTACTGTACTGAGCCTCTCTGTTGACTACTAAAACCAATCTGGAAAGTCTAGTATAAAGTAGTCTAGAATCCTCTTGATTGAATACCTCTCAGCTAATAGTAATCAGGCATAGCTCCTTGTCTGACTAATCTCAGCTCTATCTTTTTGGCTAACTTGATCATAGACTCGAGAGTAAGGTCGACAATAGGCATGCTAGTAAAAGTAGAACTCAGACTAGTGACGTAAGTCATAATAGCAAAATACTGCTCTCGCATAAAATCCTCTACATATCTACCTAGTTTGATGAACTCTCTGGTGTAGTCCTCAATAGATCTATCACCTCTAGAGATGTTGGTCAATCGAAGTCTGTAAATTCATAGTGGCTTTGGACAGAAATGACTCATAAACCTCTCTCGAAACTAAGCATAGGTCATCATTGTCATATGTGGCTGAATGACCTGAACAAACCAATATGAGGCTAGTCCCTTGATAGAAAGCTCAATGATTATGATCTGCTGGTAGTCGGTGTGAGCAGTCTGAGTCTTCATCTTAATAACGTGTAGAAAGTCCAAAGGATCTAACATCCCATCAAAAGCTATACGGCCAACTCTGGCATAGAACAATGCTACCTCAGGGTCAAACATACCCTACTGATAGGCATATTGCATTTGCGATGCAATTGGAGGTATCTCAGCTTCCTCGTACTCTGGCTCTATAGATTCCTTATCCTATAGCTCTCGCTGCCTATGGTGACTTGCCACTCCTCGAGGTCTACCTTTGCCTCTACCTTTGTGCCTTGCTAGTAACTCAAGAGGTAAAACCTCATCCTGAAAGGACTCATCATCCTTACCCTCAACGACTGGTGGAGCGACATATGCTCACCTCCTTATTTTGAAAAGATAAAAAATAAAGAGATTCAGACAAAACAAATAACCTAACGATTATGCGAAAAACTAAATCAAGGAAAACTTATCGAATACATAACCGAACCTAATTTACTATAGTAGTTTTAAATAAAACATGATTCTAAAAACCTAGGTCCACAACACTAATAGCCTAGGCTTTGATACCAACTTTGTCATGACCCAAACCGGGAGTCATGACCGGCGCTAGAGAATGGAAATTCTTTTGAATCCAAAACCCGTAGTAAGCCTTAAAAATAAAAACATATGCAATAAATAAACACTAGAATTAAAATCTTAATTAATATAAAATAAATACTTAAATCTCATTTCATAAAATAAAAAATATTCATACAATATTCAGAGATAGGTCTCAAAACCAAATTATCATACTACTAATACAATACAATACTACTGCAGTTTTCTAAGGTACAATAAAAGTTCAGATAAATAAATTACATAGTCTAGCTAGGGCTGAAAAAGATCGACATAAAGTATTACTGGTGAGGTTTGAAGAAGATGAAGATCCTGTAAAAAAATTATTGAGGAGAGTTAGATCTCACTGAGTAAATTATTATAATATATATATATATATATATATATACAACATAAATCCATATACATTCAAGCATTAGTATATATATATATATATATATATATATATATATATACACACACACACAAACACACACACACACACATTTCACTCAGATATTGAAATTCATTTTTTATATATAAAAAAAGCATAAAATTATTTTAGTTGAAGGACCAGAGAAGAACCCTAATAGTTTGCAATCTTGATCATAATAATCAATAACCAACATGCTTATCCAAAACTCTAAGTATTTATTTGTCCAACTTAAGGTAGTAGACTAGCCCCAAGTACAATAGGTTAACCGAGGTTCCGCAATCTCACTACTGGCATAACTGGCCCCGAGTACACTAGGTCAACCGAGTATCCACAGTCAGTTTATCCAACAACCAACATCTCAATAACAATTATCAAATTTCAACCTAATTCTATCGTACTATCGCGTAACTGTCCTAGCATAGCCCACTAGGTAGCACATTCTACTGTTATCCTTCAAATCAATCTTATATTTATGGAAAATAATAAAATGCATCATTTAATTATAATAGCATTAATTTAAGAAGAATATACTAATTATATTCTGAAAGTATACCAAATGTATAATGAAAATATACTAAATATATACTAAACATATACTAGATATATATGCCACAAATAAACCATGAATATACTAGAAATATACTAGGTATATATTAAAAATTACAATATGCATATATATTGTATATATATCAAAATATACCATAAATATATTAAACGTATATTAAAAATATACTAAGTCATTTAATGAAATAATCCATGTACAAATACATATTAAAAACATAAATGTTCAATATCATGCATCCTATATGCAATGTATATATAAAATAATAACTCACAAGTTTGCGCTCCTCGAGACTGACTCGACGGACCTAATCCGATAGGCCTCGGTCTCGACACAACTAGAAAAATAAATAATAATAAAATCGGAATAAATTTCTAACGTATACTTCTAAGAAGTCTAATAAAGACTCGATTTAAGAATTAAAACTCAATTAAAAATCAGAGACTCAGGATCAACCCGATGTCATGTTTTACGAGAATTCTACTAAAAAATTGACAGAGTCTTCTCTATAAAATGGACATCTCTCTACTGAAAAGTAAAGCTGATCCTGCAAGAAAATACATTTCTAAATTCACAAGGCTCAACATTTTAGGCAAATTCCCAACCGAGGTTCACAATTCATCAAAAATCAATATTAAATAATAAATATAATAAAAATAATTAAATTCCATAAATATCCATAAAATACCAAAATACAATTTATTTAAATAACAAAAACATTAAATATAATTATTTTCACATTAACTTAATAAAATCTCAAATAAAATATATAATATTAATAAAAATCCAACTTTTCAATTATTCGACATAAAATAGTAAAATTCACAAATAATTATTCAAATAGGTTACATATATAATAAAAATAGTTAAAAAATTAATTAATCACAAAAATAGTATATAAAATTATTATTTGAATATATTTTTAAAAATTATTGTTAATTAGTTAAAAATGATAAATAATTCATAAAAATTATTTTAATACCATTTATTATTCCAAAATTATTTAAAACATGTTATCTAACTATAATTTCCATAAAAACACATAATTTACCCTAAGTTCCAAAATTCACATAATATTAAATATTATTAAAAAATTATACAAAATTTCTAAAAATTATTTTCTTACTATCAAAATTAATAACTTAAATTAACAATACTAATTTAACCAAATTTCCATCCAAAATAAATAAATAACATAATTAATAAAAATTCATTTTTAATATTAAAATATTCAATAATACCCATAATTCAAAATAATTCAAAAAAAAACAAAAATTATATTTAGGAAGATTAAGCTACCCTAAACAACATTATCAAAAGAAAACTCCAAAAATCAAACAATATCCAACTAAAAAAAAAATCAAAACCCTAAATACACATAAACTAAGATTGAAGATAACTCACAAATGGAGGGATTTAAGCTCAAACTGAGCTTGGAAATGGTTTCACTGAAGTTAGGAGCTTCGAATAAGACCAAAATGGCGAGCTCTGGTGGCCAGAATCATTGCCGACAACAATGGAGCTTTTAACGTTGATGTTGTTGTCTAAGCGATTTTCGGTAATGCTCAGGCATCCAAAAGGTGACGGAGAGGAAGAGGGAGAAGAGGGAAATTGATGGTGCTCGATGGTGGTGGCTTGAGGCGATCCGACGATGGTGAGGGGCGACTGAAAGTCACGGGAGAAGAGGAAGAAACAGGGAAAGAAAAAGAAAAAAGAAAGAAAGAAGGAAAGTAAGAAAAGCAAACCCGAGATAAATGACCCTGATTTCTATTATGTTTTATATATTTTACTATATATATATACACACACAACACATGCACAATACACACACATGCACGTGCACATCAACAATAACAATAATAATAAATAATAATAATAATAATAATAATAATAATAATAACAACAAATAATAATAATAATAATAATAATAATAATAATAATAATAATAATAATAATAATAATAACTTTAATATTTTTAAATAATAAAACTTCCAAAATAATATTTTACGTAAATAAAACATTTAGAATAAAATAAATAAATAATATGCACAAATAATGATAATATATAAATAAAATATAAAATTTTATTAACACTGTATATCTCAAAATAATTTTTGATAATTTAAAATAAAGGGTCATTACACTATGTCAACTGAGCTCCTGCAATTACACCACTCTCTCACCATAAATCTCAATAATTAATTAATCATATCTCAAATTAATAAATTTATGGCCTAACATCTAATGTATTGTTGTGCAACAGCTATAGTGTAACTCACTATGTGCCACGTTCTACAACTATCCTCCAAAATAACATTTTGTAAATAAAATACCAAAATCATATATTAAATATGAACATCATCCAATTTTTATGCAAATAAATATTCAATTTAATATATATGCAAACATAGCATAATGAAATTCATATTTATTAAAAAGTGTGGATGTCAAAATATTTCTACATGCAATGCATACATATAATAATAACTCACAATTCGAGTGCACTCCTCTATTCTGGTTTGATTGGCCTGATCCGATAGGCTTCGCTCGCGGTGCAACCAAGGAAAAATAATAATCATAATAATATTAAAATTAAATTTCTAATTTTATGCATCTAGAATTTCTAAAGAACAACTCGATCTAGGACACGACTCAACTAAAACTCAAAACTTAGGACTGACCTAATGTTACATTTTACGAGAAATTTATCAAAAATTTAGCAGTCTCCTTTGTAAAATGGACATCTCTCTACAAAAGTAGAGTCGATCCTGCATGCAAACACACTTCAAAATATCCACAAAGTTCAGGTTTGGCCCCCGAACTACAATTATTGCCCACCCGAGAACTAACACAATCCATAATAATAAAATAATATAAATTCCAATAATTCACACAAATCATAAAAATTCATTTCAATATCACAGATAAATTTATTTACATAATAAAAGTATAAAAGATATTTATTTCCAAAATAAATAATAAAATTCTAATTTGTAATTAAATTATATTAATAAAATTCATTCTTCTAATTTTGTAATTAAATAGCATTACTTACAATTAATTATTTAAATTGCTAAAATATATAATAAAAATAACCAAAAACTTATTTAAACCATATATTTTTCCAAAAATTACAAATAATTAGCTAAAAATAGGAAATAAATTATAAAAATTACTTTAATGCTATTTATTACTCAAAACTGTCTAAAACATAATAATTAATAATAATTTCAACTAAAATATAAAAATTACTAATGTGTACTAATTTTTTCAAAAATTCATTTTTCACATAAACATTCAAAAATTCATAACAAAAATTCTTCACATAATTTCAATAAACTTCTTTCACAAAACTTGCTTAAAATAATCAGTAAAATTTATTAAAAATATAACCTTCTCAAGCTCATAACAGTGTCGAATAGTAACTCTAAGGCCGGAATAGTGTCATTTCGAAAATAATTTTCAAAATTAAATCTAAACACGTATTTGGAAAGCTCATAACCTCTACAACACTAATCTAAGATCAATTTAATATAAATCAATCAAATTTAAACTCAATTTCACAAAATATCCATATTTAGCCTAAACACAATTTCACAAAATCAAAAGACTTACCAGAGTTGAAAACCAAAATTGATTGAGGGCTTAAGAAGCTCAGAGGGTGAGCTTCCATTTGAGACTGGTGTCAGCTCTCGTCGTCTCCATAAACGTCTCCGGAAAGGGAAGAGAAGAGAAGAAAAGGAAGAAAGGAAGAAGGAGGGAAGGAAAGAGGGAGAAGAAGGAAAAAAAAAAGCTTATATAATAATAATAATAATAATAACTTTTAAATTAAAAATTAATATTCTAATATTTTAAAAATCTAAATATCCCCAAATTAATTATATACTAACAATTAATCAATCATTTACATAAATAATGATATTAATAATATTAAATTAATATCAAAATTCAAAATTTTAATTTCACTAATAATCAAATATTATAATTTAATAAAATAATTATTAACACTGTAAATCTTAAAAATTTAATTTTATAATTTATAAAAAATTAGATTTTAACAATTGAGAGGCTGCTTGTGTGTGGTATGTTATTTGAAAGGAAATCCTAGACAAGGTATTTTACTTGGATCACAAAGTGACTTGCAGCTTTATGCTTTGTGATTCTGATTGGGAAGGTTGTCCTCAGACTCGTTGCTTTTTGACTAAATGGTACATTCAACTTGGAAGTTCACCAATCTCTTGGAAGATCAAGAAGTGGCAATTGGTGTCTTGGTCTTCTACTGAAGCATAGTATCGAGCTCTGGCTATGACTACTTGTGAATTAAAATGGTTAAAAGGATTGTTGTTGGCTCTTGGTGCTGCTCATTCAACTCCGATTACATTGTCTTGTGATAGCCAAGCAGCTCTACATCTTGCATCTAATCCTGTGTTTCATGAGCGAACAAAACACATAAAGATCGATTGTCACTTTGTTCGCGATGCAGTTCATATTGGCATTATTCAGCCTACTTATGTTCCCACTGATTCTCAACTAGCTAATTATTTCACTAAAACATTGGGTGGTCAATAGTTTAGGTATCTTCTATGCAAGTTGGGCATTCATAATTTGCATGTCTCTTGTGTTTTCTGTGTAATAATAAGAAGAGGAGTAGATTTCTTTTGTTCAAAATTTTTTTTATGATATTTTCTCATATTTTTTTAAAAAATAATTATTTTTTTGAACTAATTTATATGGCTAAATCCTATAACTTGTAATGGAAAAAGAAGAGAGTTGAGGAATCAAATCCTACTCTCAACCTAATATTTTAATAATATTTTACCATTCATCATAAACGGATTAAATTTAAAATAATAATTGTTAAATCACTATTTCATTGGAATTTTAACTCAATTAAATGTTTCAAATATTGCATGCGGTCGACTATGTCACAGGCACTAACACACACACAACATTTTGCTCTCTGAACGTATCATTTAGGCAACAGCATCAATACTTTTTTCTTTTTGTTGGCCCCTTGGAATGTTGTATTGGCATAGACTTGAGATATGATTCAGCAGGCCAAGAGCAATGACCCCAACCCAATGGCTAAAAAAAATTAAGTAAATAAAGCAACACCCAAGATTATAAATAAAAGGATTTTGAGTAGGAAAATAGACAAGAAGCTGAGAAAGCAACCAAAGAGAAGTTAGCCATTGGCCAAAAAAAAAAAAAAAAAGAGAAGTTAGCCATGTTATCTACTACTGCAAACGATCACATCATTTTTTAATTTCAGAGGCTATGGAAGAAGGCAAGGAAACAGAGAGCAGACAGACTAAGTTGCTGAACAACCACATTTATTGCTAACAAGGAAAAAAAAATTATGAAAAATAGAAATTGAGAGTCTTGTCTTCTCTGTTTCGGTTTCACCAAGCATAATTGAGATATCAATTTATGATACGATTTCTAATCTACTTCCTCACTCTCCTCCACAATCTACAAATCTGAGAAGTTTACAAGTTTTTTTTTTTTTTTAAGACCTTGCTAAGTGGAGAATTTCAAAAAAAAAAAAAGAATTGCCATGGATATATATAAATATATTAACTTTTAATGTTTATCAATTTTTAAAAAATTGGTGAAATGCTTTTTTTTTTCAATATTGAAATAATAGGGTTAATATAGTATTGAAAATTAAGTACATGAACGAAATTAATAGGCTTAATATAATATTAAAAATTATTATTAAAATTGAGTTTGAATGGTGGTGGTTTAAATAAATAATAATAATAAATTCCAAATGTGTTTTAAAAAAAACTTATCTCATAATTATTTTCCATTTGGGAGTTGATAAATCAATTACTTGTGCATTTTCTTGCTTTACCATCTTTGAAGCTCCAAATGATAGGGACTAATAAGAACATTATAACCAAGAAAAGCACAAGCATTTGGGTTTCCAGGCAGATTCTCAAAATCACCATTAATTAATTAGTGATAGAATCAAATGAATCAAAAGTTAGGTTTGCAGAAAACATGAGAGGGAAAGATGAGATGATGATGATGTGGGCTGAGAGGGTTATACTAGTCATAGCTAGGGTTAAGGGTTTTTGTTTGTTCAGGGGTTAGGTTATTTATCCCTTCGAGGTGGGCAGGCTTTATTGTGTACATATATCTTGTAATATACGAAAGCACAACACACGTCTCTTCCTGGCCTACTTCCTCATTCACTCACGCCTCTCTTCTTGCTTTATTATGAACTCATCTCCTTTAAACATCCCAAGTTGTCGTTCTTTGTATTTGTTAGCATCTTCCATAGAATTTAATTTTTTTTTTTTTTGGGAACATGTATAGAATTTAATCTTAACACAAAAATTAATCAATACCCGTTCATATCCACGTTTCTCTCATCATATTTTTTATATATATACACACTAATACTATGCGATAATTGAGGAAAATATAAAAGAAAGAAAAAAATTAGAAAAGAAATTAAATTTTATATTATTTAATTATTAAAAGTTAACAGAGAAATAAGAAAATTTTTAAAAAATTATTCTTTCTTATTGTCTTTTTATATACAGTGAAATTAATTACACATTAAATAAAGTGATATTTAAACTCTAAAACACATTATAATTAATTAATTTAATACCACATCGTTTGATCCTGTTATTGAAAAAAATTATCATTTTATTAAGCTTAGGGAATGAGGAAAAGAAAAACATTAGTATCATAAATAAAGATCCACGATTTATTATTATTTTTTTGGACATTTTCAAAAAATAAAATTCTCTAAGTTTTATGGGTCGATTCTTAAAAAAAAATAAAAATACATATTAAGATTCATAACTAACTAATAAATATATTTTTTTTTCACTCACAGCTCTCACTCCTACTTCTGAAAAGATTCTAACAAACAACATGGCTTTATGAAAGATTCTAACAAGCAACATATGGTTAAATAAATAAATAAAGATCCAAGGAAAGTTGCAAGTTCTGCATTTTGAAGAATTGAGAGAATTTACCAGCAAAAAAGAAGGATAAATAATTTTATAAAAGGAAAAGGATTTTTTACAGGCACAACAAAAGAGACAAAAAAAAAAACAACATTAAAAAGAAAAAAACACTCTACAAAATACAGATTAAACTATATCTTCATCTAGTGCAAGATTAAGGGTGAAGAAGAGTAGAGGAAGATATAATAATAATGAAGCAAAAAGAAAAAAAGTGTAAAAAAAGAAGGCTAGCTACATTTATATATATATATATATATATATATCGACAATTCTCA
This sequence comes from Mallotus nudiflorus, assembly GCA_947683625.1. Lineage (NCBI taxonomy): Eukaryota > Viridiplantae > Streptophyta > Magnoliopsida > Malpighiales > Euphorbiaceae > Mallotus > Mallotus nudiflorus. The sequence continues at coordinate 4,275,087 of CANTUR010000166.1, read as the reverse complement.
AAAAAGTTGTCTAGATTCTGTTTGACAAGAACAATTACACATTAATTATGTTATATCATTCATTTCAATCAAGGATTGAAAATCAGATTGCCACATTTGCATTTCCAACTCATGGGCTTATAATTGGAGATATCATCACCTCTGGAGTATGCAATATTGGAGATTTCTTTGGATAAATGACTGCTACTTCTTTTGTGGTTTACGGTTGTTGTTGTTACTGGTACTTGAACTGCCTCACAATGCCCACAAGAGCTGCAACTTCTATCACACCTTGGTGGAGTTGACCCTATCACTCGGCTTCTCGCTGCCATCTTCTCATCCATCTCTTTGTTCTGTTTGTAATCAAGAAATGATAATTAGTATATCAAAGTTCTATAAATAGTACAATCTTGAAAGTTGATTCTTTGCATAAAAAGATAAAAAAAACCCTGAAAATTTGCATGATCTCTAGTTAATTACCTTTGTTGCTGCTCCTAGTAGCTTGGAAATTGATCGTCCTGGAACAAAAGAAAGCGACTTTAGTGATCAATTCAAGAAAATGTTAATGACTGGTGCACTGTGAGCTAGTTTCTTGCAAATTAAAATGGGTTGTTCTAAGTTGTCACCTTCAGCTGCATAATTCACGACTGTGGAGGTTGAAAGCAAGAGAAACATCAAGAAAATGATTAACTGTCTATTTCTGAGGTAAAGTTGGGAAATTTGAGCACTGCCCATTTTCTCTAAAGAGAAAAGGAGAAGAAGAGGATGTCGTTGGAGTTTTGGCAGAGAATTCAGAAGTAGAATATAAAACAATTGATGAAGAAGAAGAAGAAGAGATTTTAAAAGCAGCAGAGTACAAGTAAATAAATAGTAAAGGTTGGAATTGAATGAATTCTACTGGCAAGCACAGAAATGGAACTGAATCTGAGTCTGGATCCTAAAAAGTGCACCAAGAAAGGCTCAGCCTTTGATTGCCACCTCCCAAAATGCAAAAAGATGACTCTGTTTTTAACCTTTTTATTTTCTCTTTTTCCCTTTCTTTCAAAGATTGAACGTGTAAGGCAAAAAGAGAACAGCAATCAGCCAGTCACCCAAAAAATAAAAAGAGGTGGAGGACCTCAATCGAAAAGGGAAGGACCAAAACCTCGTTTCCTGAGCCACCACAAAACCAATGTACGCTGCTCAAATCTGTGCTTAAAAAAGAAAAAAAACCCTTCACTACCCACTACTCGCTACTTACTACTGTACTGCCATAGCAGCAGAAACAGCAGCACAAGAAAAAGAAAATGAATCAGCAAATAATACAAACACAAGGACAAAAACCCAAAACCCAAACAAATACCAAAAGATAAAAGAAAGTTTTTTTCTCCTTTCGTTTTTCTTTTTTAAAAAGAAATGCCTTTTTCTTGGGTATAAACAGTGACATGCAAGAATATAATCACAGGGAGTGATGGGTGGTATGGGCTATTTTTACGTTTTTTCACTTCTTGCTTTCATTTTGTCTTCTCCACGTTTGTGTAAATTGTTGCTTTAGTGGAAGTGAGTATTGATTGGGATTTGATTGAAACAGTTGTTGATGCAGTTTCAAATTGTCACGCCAAGTCACTTTCTATTGCTCTTACAAATTGATTCTTGAAAAGGAGTGCATGGATAAATAGTTCCCAAGAAGGATACTATTGAGAGTAGGTAAATAGGGCATAGATACAGTGTAGTGTATGCAGATAGTTTGCTTGAGAAACCACTTTCTCTCATGTTTAGCAACTTTCTGGGTTTTGAAGTACATAGACATGGTGGGTGGTGTGTAAATTTTTTTAACTTGCAGCTGCAAGTTCACGCACATATCCTTTGGGGAAAAGAGCCGCAAACCGTTTTGATTCGTGGTATGTGCCTAGGCCTAATGTGTCAACCTCCCATGGTGTTTTAGGGTATTAAAATAGCTAAAAGTCCAGCATTTGGCACTTGTTAAAAATAATGCTACTGCTGTTTGCCACAGTTAACTGCTACCATACAAGTGTAGATTAGAAAGTCAAAACTTTTAATTACTTGCATTACATTAGTGGCATTTGATTTTCAACTTGGTACGGTAACTAAGCTAGTGCATATTAATTGTAATTAAAATTTTCAGGTAAAGCTAAAGAATGACTAAACATCTGATTTAAAATGGCAAGCCAAGTGCTGGTCCCAACCGGCCAAAATGAGGAAAATATGGGACCATAATTAGGTTTTGTGACAGCCCATCATGGAGCTGTTAGCAGCGACTAGGAAATACCAGAAACAGGGACCAAACAGCAGCGCTATGATCAGTGTACCTTTGAAATAATAATTCGCCTGATATATAGCACTTTGCACGTGGTTTCAGCCCATAAATGATCAGCTTCCAATTCAAAAGCTCTCTAATAACACTCTGGGCTACACTCTTTTGGGCTGTGAGTGTTACAATATGACAATTTCTAAAAGGCCCAACAGGTTTCTTGAATTGTTCAGATTGCATGATGTGCAACAGAAAGAGAAGATAAAGGAAAGAAAAAAGGCTTTGGCAAAACTACAATTATGTGACTATTATTCTAATCTATGAATCAGAAAAAAATTCACTAGTGATTTTTTTTTTTCAAGTACTTTACAAAGAAGCCACTTATGGCAATCACGACAAAGACACATTCAATGGTATACAAATTTCAGGCTATATATGGAACTATCAGGACAACAACAACTGGGCTTCTTCGTATCTTATAGTCAAGCTTTTTGGTTGGTGCTAATGCTTGGCATGAACGGACTATTCGCAGAAATTGCAGCACAAATCTGTCTTTTATCCAACACCTTCTAGGATTTTTTTCCCCCCAAAAACTTCTTACCTCACAATGAGGTCACCTGGGATTTTGCTTCAGGATGAATTCAAGTGAATTGGCTCATTTTTGTCAAGGTCCAAAGAGATATGCCCAGCTTTTTATAGACGAAAGTTATCAATTATGTGTTGGACCACGTCAGTCCCATCAGAATATAGACAGTAAGATTTTACCTGAACATGGCAGAAATAATAATTAAATAATGTCAGAGCAAAATTATGACTTAATGATAGTATTAGAGGAATTAACCTCTTAAAGAAAATGACACTTTACCAGAATGGTATTGTGTGCTAGAAATCTTTGTTTGAATCCATTGAATTTAACATCAACCCTCTCCCAGCTAACTTTTGTCAAAGCTTGGATCATTTCTTCTGCAGATGTTGCAAATGATAAGAAGAGTAATAATCACAAAAAAGGAATTACTAATTTAAATGATCAAATTTCAAAAAGAAGTTATTTAATAAGTTAGTTTTGAAGAAGCAACAAAGTAGCAACCTTCCATGTCAATAGGCTTGCATCCATCAACTTTTGCATCCAAGGGGAGTTCTTGCTGTTGTTGGCTAGAAGCTTTTGTTGTATCCGTGTGCACAATGTGTCGATATTTCTTGTCTCTTGAAAGATGTTGTCTCTGAAATGGGGAAAGATATCCGAATAAATTATATAAATATAGTCAAGATCACATACTTTAAGAAGCTGGAAAGGTACCTTTGGGAGCTCATTCCGACGTCGTAAAGATGATGTGCTCCATCCTACGAGGTCTATGAATTGTTAAGTTCTTCATACATAAAATTGAGAAGAATGAAAAAAGAATATTTTTTTATCATAAAATGTTAACTATGTTAACTAAATATGGTATTACATGCTACCCAAGCATTGTAAACATAGCATAAGTATTCAAATAATGACTATTTCTGTGAATTACAATGCTGCAAGAGGATACGGTCAAAGCGTGTATTTGCATAGACAACATGATGCTTGAAGGACTGCAAAGCAGACCTGCAGAGACAAGAAATTTGTGAAGGTAATTTCCTGGAATGCTTTTGATAACATATCTGAATCAAAGGTAAATCATGCTGTAATGCAGCTCACATAAATTTAAGATCTTCAGAGTCTTTAACCATTTGAAAAAGAAGAGGATGTTTTCCATTGCCACCATCTGTCAAAAACAGATGTTTCCCAGTTCTACCAAGAAACCATGAAATACGAGCAGCCGCCTTTTCCATAGCATATAAGCCACAGAACATGGGAACCTGGAAATGCCAAAAGCATACTTTTCATAACAGGATTTCTACCCAAATTCAAATCCATAAACTCTCACTTGAATCTAAATATCTTGTCTGTTCTTTCATCAGAATATCCATCAATGAGAAGTAAAAGATTCTAATAGTTGATTATTGCAAAAGGACATTTGAAGCCTAATGAAAAGTCTAACCAAAAATTATTTTGATGCGAGCAGAATCAATGGATTTAAATATGCAATGACATCCAACAAAACCAGTAAGCTTCAAAACTAAATAGCACCCAAAAAGAAAATCATCATCTTGAAAGCATATCCAAAGAATAAATGAATTACCTGCTTATGCCACCTACAACCAAGATGTGGAGTAGCAAGGGTTATGAAATTCATGGTCTCCAATCCTGCAATTCTGCCTTCGAATTTCTCCTCTATACATGTATCTCCAGATACATTACTTTTACAGTCACCATTTCCCTGAGAAAGTTCTTTTGTAGGATCTTGTCCATAGAGCTTAGCAATAGCATATCTAGCTACCAACCCACCTAAAGAATGGCCTATGAATGAAATCTTCTTAACAGAGGGGTGACGTTCTATCACCGACGTAACCTGAAAGAAAGAATGCTAACCTCTTTATATCTTATGTTGCTACCTAGGTGGGTCAAACAAAAGGGAAATTTAGAAATGCATACAGATCCCAAATAACAGAAATCCAGCATGATCTGAAGCACAGGATATCAGATTTAGTTTTAGAATTCAATTGAAGTGCAACAAATAAATTTGGAAATTTGACGTGATGATGTACCTCTTTTGCTAATCTCTCTCCCATTACATCAACACCATCAAATGTTAAAATTGTAGAATTAACTTTGCTGCCTGCGTGAAAAATGATCATATTTGTGATTCATTTTCCAGTGAAACTAGTATTTGCAGGCAAGAACCATTTTGCAATCAAACAAGGCATTTCATCAGCTTCTATGTTCTGGACTCTCAACAAGTAAAAAATGTCAATTACTCAGACTTGAGAATGAAACATAGCTACGCAAGTCGGAAATGCAGAGCAGCTCGTGATTAATTAAGAAACCAAGTATAAAAAAAAGTATCAGAAGCAGAATAAAAAAAGATACCATGTCATGAAACATCTAAAAAATGCAAGATCTGCCTGTGAGCAATGTGCATTACAACTTCCAAGCTAGATTTCTACCCCCTTTGAAATCACAAAAAGAAAGGAGATAATGCAACCGAAATCAATTAATAAATAAAGAAGAAGACTTACAGTGCACGACAATATCTCGAGGATATTGTTTCAAGAACTTCTTGGCTGCAAATTTCCAGTTGTCAGCGCTGCACATATAGAATACAGCACCAAAACAAGATCAAGAAAATACACACATATTCTGTTTGAAAGAACAAGTCTTCAAATATCTTTTTCATGCCTTTAACATATACCCACAAGCGCGAGATTGCCCACTGAGACCATATCAAAGAATCACGCTACCAAAAGCTTAGAAGTTCGAGCGAATTGAGTTACCTTCCAATAATGCCGTTGACCATAATAACAAGATGATAAGGATTAGCAGGCTCTCCAACAGTATCAACAACAGCATCAAAATTTCCTTCTTCATCTTCATCTATTCTCAAACATCCTATTCTTGGCAAATATGAAGTTTTTCTCGTCCACTTCTTCTTCTTCTTCTCCAATTTTTTCTTGCTCAACTCACTCACCTCTGCCTCTGGTCTTCCATTCATCACCGCAGCACCATCCCCACCAGTTTCATGTGCAACAACAGCAGCTCCACAAGCATCAACACTTTCCATATTTTCTTGCGAGAAACATTAATTAACGAACAAAAACCAGAAGTTAATATAAAGCTGGTAAGCATTTATAGTTGGTCAACGGTCAATTAATGGCTTCTGTGCCATAGTCTAAACACAGGGGCAGTTTTCAGTTTAAGCTTATGTTAGAAAGGGGTCCAGTTTGGTCCATCGGAGGGTGAGCCACCGGCTATGATTCGTAGTCGTAGGTGGGTTAGTTCTTAAGGGACCCACGTGAAGAAAGGTCATATTTTCAATTAATGACACCTGAATTTGTGTTTAATTACGAATTTCTGGTTAACTGTATGGTCGTTAAACAGGGACAAATGTGGAAGTCGACTTTTATATTTTTAATTATTTTTTAGTTAAAATAAGCTAATGAAGCAGTGCTTAGATTCTAGAAAGAGGACACGCAGTTTTCCTCGCGCGACTCTTTTTCCTCCACCGGCTGACGGCGCTGGCTTTCTGGAGAAGACTCAAAATCTTGTTTTATTTATCACAAAATCCTTTTTTGTAATTGTCTTTATAATTCTTCTTTTTTCTGAGCCGATAACCATATAAAATTTAATTATTTTTTATTTAAATTATAAAATTTACAAAGTTTTAATTATTTCAATTCGTGTTAAATAAAATCACAAAAATTATAAGAATTTTTCAAACAACTTATTTAATGTCATTCTATTAACAGTAACTTAAATTCGAAATATTATTTATTTAAGAACATGTTTATCAGCAATAAAATTAAATTTTAGTATTAAATAATATTTTAATAATATTTTTATTCATAATTAAAATTATTTCTTTTGAAACTGTGACTAACACTAAGCAAATGATATAAAAAAAATTAATACAAATTACCTTATAATATTAATTTTTATTTTAATAGATGAATAATTATTGTATATACGTTTTTTTTTATATAAATAAAGACGTGAAGCTAAATAAGTCATGCGAATTCTATTTATTTTTCTGAAGTCTCCATCAAATTAATAAAGGTTGGAAAACATGAAATCATCATGTGGAAAAAACTTGTACTGTAGCAAGGAAGTCGCAAGCACGAATGTCGATTTTAATGCTTAAAAAAATTGTTGATTTTCTGGAAAATAATTACCCAGACATGGGCATCAAATTAGAATTTCACACTTTTTTAATTTCTACAAATAAAGATATCAATAAATTATCCATAATTGGCATCCAATTGTGTCTGTTATTTGACCCAAAAAAATTGTGTTTGTTGGTTTTTCTAAAGGACCAGAACATTTGAGAAATTCGTGGAATAGTCCAGAAAAAAAAAAGTGTGAATTTTACATAACTAAAATGTCAATTATTCTAGAAACCTATTTTATAATTTTTGTGTTGCCAAAGTTTGAAGTTAACCCTATTCAATATCGATATGTACATTTGTATATAAATAATATTTACTTGTAGAAATTAATAATCAAATTAGAGAATGATTAGTTTAATGAAATAATTTTTTTTAAATACTTTTCACGACACATTTTTTCTCTATTGTTCATTCATCTTCTTCACATGTCTTCTATTAGTTTTAAATGATTTTTTTTTACCTATTTTTGGTTAAAAATAATTCAAATCCCAAATTTTTCTTTTGTCATTATGTATAAATAAATCTAATATGAGTTAAAACTCATTTATATTCTATTTTGGTGATATTTTGACGGTTTTCATAGTTTAACATCGAAAAAGATACTTTAGAAATTCATATTAATATTCGAACTTGATGATATGCATTTCAACTTAAGATTTCTCCCCCTCTTTATATTCATGAGTTGAATTGTGTGTTCTTTTATAAAGCTGAGTACACTCAAGGTTTATGAATGTACCACTTCTAATTTATATAATTGAATTTTGTGTTTTCTTATTTATCTTTTATCTTTAATAGATCTTGAAAAAATATTATTAATGTATTATATATCTTTTGTATTCTCCCATTGGAAAAAAATTAAGTAATAATAAGTCAAAAAATATTTATTACTGTAAGAGAATTTTTGTCATCCAATGATGACCATTCACACTTACTTTTTTTTTTTTAACAATATAAAGCAAATTCCATTAGAAATTCAAACCATCATTTACAGCGTCAGAATACAAAATATGGAACAATCCAACATGGGGATTAACCACCCATGAAGAAGAGGAAGTCAAAGTATGACCATTTTTAATATTTGATATGATAATCGCTTTCAGGTTGCACTATAATTCTTATATCAATTTCCATTGTCTCAATCTTTACGGAATCCCTTGCTCCACTTGCTAAATTGCTTCAATAAGCATTTTAGAGTTTGATTCAAATATAGCTTTTTGCACATCTTTGTACTTTGCAATTGTTATCACAACAAGGAGAACAGTAGCTTCAGCAGATAGCACAGAGAAGACAAGCCTCTGAAAATAGTATCCCTCCCTCATCTGACCTCTGTAGTCCCGAGCTATCACTGCCATGCTGGCTTGATTCTTAACTTGCAGGTAGAGAAATGAGCCCGAGGGGATGATAGCAAAGAACAGGTATATGGTTAACACCCAAAAATGGCTTGGAGTTCCATGGACGAGATGCTGCATCAAGACATCCACAGGCCATCGTATAATTAATCAAGCTGATCACAAATCAGAGAAACCATGGAAGCTTCTCCGGATGACCAGTGCTGCCATCATCATCGGAAATTGATGAAAGACCTGCAGCTAAAGTAAGTTTCCAATATCCTGAAAGAAGAGCTTCCAAACAACCACTGAATTCTATCAGCCAAAGGAGAAATCATTTCTTACACTGCATCAGGAAACTCTATTGAAATCACCAAGCATCAACGCCTGAAAGAAGAGACCATCGCAATTGACATGCAATTTTCCTGGTGCAACTTTTTTTCCTCCACCGGCTACCAGCACTAGCTTTCTGGAGAAGACTTAAAATCTTATTTTATTTATCAGAAAATACTTTTTTGTAAGTTTATTGTCTTTATAATTTTTTTTTCTGATCCGATAATCATCTAAAATTTAATTTTTTTTATTTAAATCACAAAAATCACTATTTTAACTAATTCGATTCGTTTTAAATTGAATCACAAATACGGTAAGAGTTTTCTAAACAACTTATTTAATGTTACTATATCCACAATAACTTGAATCCGAAATATGATTTAATTAAAATATATCGTGTCAATAATGAAATTATATTTTAGTATTAAATAATAATTTAATAATATTTTTATTTATAATTAAAATTATTTCTTTTGAAACAGTGAATAACACTAAGTAAATGATATAAAAAAATTAATACAAATTAACTTATAATATTAATTTTTATTTTAATAGATGAATAATTATTGTATGTACGTATTTTTTTTAATGATAAATAAAGACGTGAAGCTAAATAAGTCATGCGAATGCTATTAATTTTTCTAAAGTCTCCATCAAATAAATAAAGGTTGGAAAACATGAAATTATCATATGGAAAATACTTAATACCCTATATACATATTTCTATTTAATTAGGCTCTTTATCTTCTTATACAAGGGTTATTTGTAGATGAAGAACACCCAAACCAAATAGGAGAAAAATTCTCAATTAAGGAGAGACTTCCGCACAGGAAGAAACACTTTCCAAATAGGCACAAGACTTTTACCAAAGAGGAATCTTATTCTTCTTAGGTTTGTACATCACTATCCTATAAATAGAACCTCATATTCCTCATTCTTATTCATTTTATTCTTGCATACTCTTTGATCTCTTTATCTTTCTAAAACTTTCTCTCTCTACATTATTTGACTTAGACATCAGAGGGTTTGTAAAAAATCCTCCCCACCTCTCACTTTACCCTTCTTTGATTCCTTGTAGGGCTATAGTTTAGGAGTTCCTAAAACCAGTTATCAAGTGACGCCGTCTGTAAAAAACCTTTTGAGTTAAAAGCCATTAAGCATCTACCGAATGAAATATTGGCATAATAACTTATAGTCCACCACTGATTTCAACTCCAAACACGTACATCAACCCATCAACTCCTATTCCTCCAATCAACCCGTCAACACCCTTTCAAACAATAATTCCATCAGCCCCTTTCAGCATGTTGGACCCTCATTTCAGCCCCCACCTAGAGCATATACTCTACCTAGTAATACTTAGAGGCGGCCAGCTCTAGGCACTGACTTCTTTTATTGTGTTCCTCTGCAGCATAATAACAGACCTATGCCTTTTCTAAGCCTATCAAAAACTCTTGCCATAAACACACCAAACTTGAACACAGTAACCCAGACACTTAACCTATCCTTGATGGGCAAAGAAGCAATAATTCAAAATATTCAGACCCAGATGACCTTGATGTAGCAATAGCTGAACGCCTTAATTCAAGGCTGTAATCCCAAAGCATCTCACCTAAAAAATAATATGGCATCACCAGCAGCAGCTCTGAATATGTAGACGGTGGGGTTTAGCGTGCGTCCAAGATTTTATCAATCGCAACACTGTTTGAGCTCAGGGCTCTAGAGAATACACTACTATATCATAAAGATATAGCGTGGAGATGAGGAATCGCCACCCAAGGTAATAACTTGGATGATTCGAAGGTGGTGATAACTCGATTCTCTAAAAGAAAGTTAGCACTACAACCAGGAGATTCTGGACACATAATATTAACTTCTTTAGTCTTGTGTTCATTTAGAATTACCTTATTAATTACTAAATTATTCTCTATTTATATGCAATTTCATTTAAACCCTAATTTAGCATACATCTAACTCTAAGGCAACTAGTCATAAAAAAAACATACAAACAATGCATTCATAAAACGCAACGTCCTTAAATTAGTCTAATCTACATTAATTTTAATTAAATGGGCTAAATCTACACGTTTTATTTACAAGTGAAATAAAGCTAAAGGTGGGCTTACATTTTAAGTTAATTAATGAAATTAAGTGTAATATCCCGAGATTTTACATATTTTAAACTGCATCGGGATATGCAGTGTTAATAATTTTAATAAATATATTTGACTATTTATTTAGTTTGTTAATTATTAAAGTTATTTTTAATTATTTTAAGTTTCTTACGTAAAATTTTTCCGAAAACTATATTTTTGGGAAAATAAAACCTAAATAAATATTTATTTATTTACGTTAGTCCATTTTATTAAATTGCATGATTCCATGTGTGATCATATCATCATATTAGTATATATATACATATACATGCATATATATATATATACATATACATGCATATATATATATATATATATATATATATATATATATATATATATATATATATATATATATATATATATATATATATATATATATATATATATAAAGTTAAGTTTATTTACAAATATTGCCCTTCCCTTCGCCCTCACAAACCCGATGCCCCCTTCCTCCCCATTCTGCCGCTGCAACTCCCGTTTCTCACTGTCGATGTGCCTCCCGGATGTCCACCTTCTTCCCAAGCTTCCTCAGCCGCCTTCTTCCTTCATTTCAGGCGAGTTTTGGCCGTGAAAACCCGAGGAAGCCGAAATTATGCCCAATTCCGTTCAAGCCTCTTCCGGCCACCATCTTGGACGCCGCCAGTCTCTATCTCTTCCTTGAGCTCCGGTGAGTGCATTTATAAACTTGGTTTCACTTGTTTTGATCTAGATTTTTGTTGGTGATCAATTTTCTATTTTGGCCATTTTGAGTTCTTTAATTTTTTGAACTTTGATTCTAATGATTCAAGCTTACTTCCTTTACAAAAATTGTTTCTAGTAGCTCAATATACATTCTGTAATTTTTGTGGAATTTTTGGAATTTATTTTGATTTTTGTGAATTTTTTATTATTTTATTAATATTTTCTAATTTTCGAAAATTAATTAAATAATTTGTGAAATTATGATTTATGGTGTTTATAGAGGTTGAAATTAATTTTATAATTTAATTTGTAATTTTTTTAATTTTTGTGTAATTAATATGAATTTATTTAGTTTAGGTGAATTTTGAAAAATTAGGTTAAATGAATATTTTGTTAAAATTAAATGGTTAATTGAGTATAATTATTAATTTTATTGAATTATATGTTGAGAAATTAATTTTTCAATAATTTTATAATTTTTATTGAATTTTTGTATAATTATAGTATAATATGTGAATTTATATATAATTAGGAGTATTTTGGTAATTTGGTAATAAATTGGTTGAAAATTAAGTTAAATTGGTTTTAATAATTATTTGAGGTATAAAAATGATTTTTATAAACTATTTAGTTTTTTAAACTAATTAAAACTATTTTTCAAAAATTATTTTCAAAATATGTATAATATACTATTTTCGTAAATAAATGAGTTTTTAATGATTTCTAATGTGTTTTTGAGCTAATTGTGTAATTTGGATTTATAAAATGGATTTTTGTTAATATTTATGAATTTATCGAGAATTATGGATTTTTAATATTATTTTATTAAAATTAGGGTTTTTATGTAATTATCAGTAAAATAATTATTTTTAGTGTTTTAAATATCTAATTTGCTATATTTTGATTTATAAAGGGTATTTTTGGTATTTTTGGAATTTTCATGTATTCTGTGTATATCTCGTGAATTGTGAACCTCAGTCAGTAGAATTGTAATTTGGGAGTCCGACCGAGGGGTTGTGTGGCTGTGTATACTCGAAGTGTATTTTCTTGCAGGATTGGTTCTACTTTCTGAGTAGAGAGATGTTCATTTTACAGGGGAGGTTCTGTCGAATTTTTGATAGAATTCTTGTAAAACGTGACATTCGGTCAAGTCCCTATTCCTAGTCTGTGTCCGGTGTTTTAGATCGAGTCTCTAGAATTTCGTTAGATTTATTCTAATTTCGTGTTGTCGTTTATTTATTTAGTTACGTCGAGATCGAGGCCTAGTGGATCAGGCCCGTCGGACCCGTCTCGAGGAGCGCACAACTGTGAGTTGTTATTTTATATATAAGTATTTTAGGATTGCATGTTTTAGAAATGTATGTTTAAATTTTATGAAATATGCATAAATGGTTTAATAATTGCTTAGGTATATTTTAGGTATATTTTGGTATATTTTAAATTAAATGCATGTTTTATTATTGAATTATACTTAAATTTTTTTTAAGTATATGTATAGTTTATTTTTGGTTTATTTTATAATTAAATTGAATTTATTTGACGTATATATACTTGAAATATACTTAGTTTATTTTTGGTATATTTCAAGTATATATATGGTTTATATTGTTATTTTAATTAATGTCATGCATCATTTATTTTATGAATGTAGGGATTTATTTTGAATGAAGGATATCAGTAGAATGTGCGACCTAGTGGGCAGCACTAGGACCAAGTACATATCGGTACGACGATAGGATTTAGGTTAAATTACTAACCTATTTGTGGATTATGATTGGATTAATTTGATTGACGTGTGATGTGATTTGAGAGTGTGATTGCTGGAGCTTGGTTGACCAAGTGTCTCGGGGCCAATCAAATTGACAGTCAGACTGCTGGAGCTCGGTTGACTTAGTGTCTCGGGGCCAATCTACTGTCCAAATGGAACAAGTGAATTTATTTGGAATAAGTGAGCCTGTATGACTAGAGTGTTGTTTAACACTTTTTGAGGTTATGATCATCTAGGGTTCTATTTAATCCTTCATAAACGGTTATTATGTTCAGTATTATATAAAATGATTTTTGTTGCATCCATGTGTATTTGCCTATATATATATTTATTATATATATACTATTGAGTGTGTGCATTTGTCATTTAGCTGTGCATGTATATATATTATAATAATTCACTCAGTGAGGTTTGACTCCCCTCCTTTGATTTATTTTTCAGGAGAGTCTTCATCCTCAGACCTCAGTAGCAGACCTTTACGCCGGATTTCTTTTGCCCCGACTTTATTATGTAAACTGCTTACTTGAGTTTTATTTTGTATTCTAGACACTACAGTAGTTAAGTTTATGGGATGTATGTATTATATATGTATGAGATTTATATTTTAAAAGTTTGAACCGAGAAAATTGTATTGAAATATTTTATATATATGAGATGGATTTGTGTTGTTAATCAGTGGATGAGTTATATTATTATTACATGCTTTTATATTTTAATTTCCACTACAAGATATTTTATTTATTCTATTATTATTGCATGCTTTTATATTTTCTTTAAAGGCTTGCTACGGGTTCTGAATTCGAAAGAATTTTCATTCCCTAGCGCCGGTTATGGCCCCCTATTTTGGGTCATGACAAAATTGGTATCAGAGTGGAGTTCTGTGTCAGGGTCTTAGTTGTGTGAGTTATGGCCCTAGTTTTTAGTGTTATGTTTTCTTTGAAACTACTATAGTGAATTAGGTTTGAGTATATTTTAATAAGTATTCCTTGATTTAGTTTTCTATGTTATCCTCCGTTATCTGTTTTGTTTGAATCCTTCTATTTGTCTTTTCAGAATGAGGAGGTGAGTGCGTGTCGCTCCATCGGTCGTTGAGGCTGAGGATGATGAGTCCTTCTAGGATAAGGTTTTACCTCCTAAGTCGCCAGTTAGGCGCAGAGGTTGTGGTAGAGGTAGACCTCGAGGAGCGGCAAGTCACAGTAGACAGAGAGAGATACAGGATGAGGAACCTATAAAGCCTGAGTACGATAATGTTCCTGTACCTCCAGTTGTTCAGCCTGTTCAGCTTGCCTACCAACAGGGTATGTTTGACCCTGAGGTAGCTCTGTTCTATGCCAGAGTTGGCAGGATTGCCTTTAATGGGACTTCTGACCCTCTAGATTTTCTGCACATAATCGAGACCAGGACTTGGATTGCTCACACCGAGTACCGGCGAATTATGATAGTTGAGCTTTCAATTGAGGGACCAGCCCTGGACTGGTTTATTCAGATGATCCAGCCTTACATGATGATGATGACTTGGGCTCAGTTCAAAGAGCAATTCATAAGGAGATTCTGCCCAGGTCATCATCATATTGATAATCTCATTTCTTAGGCAAAATAAAATCATTTATTAATTTAGCAGGAGATTAAAGCCTCTGGTTTTTCATAGGAATTGCATAATAAAAATCTTAATGCTCATAATGACCTTGCCTTCAGCTTTCTAGGCAGGAATCTCTTTTAAAAGATAAGTACATGATTCGTTGGTTAAAGGATGGAGATAACAATTCTAAATTTTACCATAGTCTTTTAGCTAGGAGGCGTACTCAAGCTTTAGGTTCTTCTTTGGTAATTAATGGATTTTTAGAATCTAACACTTTGGTTATTAACAATCATATGATTCATTTTTATACTAGTATATTTTCTTATGATGATTATCCAAAAGATCTTTTAGGTGTCAAGGAGATCATTCCTTTGCTTGTTTTAGAGTTAGAGAACCTTATGCTCACTTCAATACCTTCTAATAATTTAATTTGTTTGGTGGTTTTTTATATGGATCCCAATTGTGCTCCTGGCCCAGATGGTTTTATAGGTCATTTTTTTCCTGCTTGTTGGGATATGGTTGGTTTGGACTTATGCAATGCGGTTCGTAGTTTTTTCTCGGCAGGTTCCTTATCTCCTATTGTGAATTCTAATTTAATAATTATTACTCCTAAGGTGCCTAGAGAAAATTCAGTGGATAAATTTCATCCAATTATTTTAAGTAATTTTCTTTTCAAGATTGTTACAAAACTTTTAGCAGATCATTTGGGTATCATTGCATCTCACATTATTATGGAGAATCAATTTAGCTTTTTAAAGGGTAGACATATTGAAGATTGTGTGGTTACTGCTTCTCAATGTTTCAATATTATGAACTACCAATGTTAAGGTGGTAATATGGCTTTGAAGATTGACATTAAGAAAGCCTTTGATTTGATGGACTGAGATTTTATTCATGTTGTTCTTTACAGTTATTGCTTTCTAAAGAAATTCATGAGTTGGATTTGGGCTATTATTGAATCAGTGAGATTTTCTATTTTACATAATGGAGAGCAACATGGTTATTTCTTAGTTTCTTGTGGAGTTCACCAGGGTGATCCTTTATCTCCTTTGCTTTTCTATTTAATTGAAGATTACTTAAGTCATAAGATTAATTCACTGGTGACTTCAGGTTTGCTATATCCTATAACTGTAGCTGGTAGTATTGTTTGCCTATCCCACTTATTTTATGCGGATGATATTTTGATTTTTTGTAAAGCTTCTTATTCTAATACTACCACTTTTAAAAGTGTTTTTGAGAATTATGGGTTGCTCTCTGCTCAACGAGTTAATTGGGACAAATCTGAGATGTTTCTGAGTAGTGGATTCTCCATTAGCTAGGCTAATACTTTTTGAGATAGAACTGGAATGTGCTCTGGAAGTTTTCCTTTTTCATACTTAGGTGTTCCTATGTTTGTAGGTGCTCCAAAGGCCCGATGGCTTAAGGCACTTGCTGACTAAATTTTGGCTAAAATGGATTTTTTGAAAAGGTAATTCTCTTTCTATGGCAGGTAGGTTACCTTTAATAAAATCTACTCTTTATGGTTCCTTTTACATTGCTTTTCAGTAGGTGCTCTTGCTATTCCTTTAGGCTATAAATTTGCATTAAAAGCCAAACTAATTGTTGTGATGAGGGTGGTTTCTTATGGTGTGCAATATCACTTCCATCCCCTTTAGATTGAGAGTGATTCTTCCTTAGTGGTTTGGCTTCTTCAATGTCATTATTGTGACATTGCATGGCCTTTACGTAAAGCATGACATCATTGTCTTGCTTTACTTTGTTAAATTCCCTATCATATGAGCCATGTGTACCATGAAAGCAATCTTGTTGATGATAAGTTATCTAATATGGCCATTATGTTGAGCACTAAGACATAGTGGACTACTTATCTTGATGATTGTAATGAATTACTTAGACAAAATGCTATGGATGTTCATGCCTATAGGTTATGTTAGTTTTTTATTCTTTAATTGTTATTTTCTTGCCCATGGGGTTGTATTTGTTACATTATTTTTCTTATTAATAAATTGCTTAGCCTTATTGCATGATGTAAGTGCTACGGAGGTGCCAACATAGCTTGGATGTCTTGGTGCACCATCTGGTATCATCACTAAGTAGCTTCATTCAAAATAATAATAATAAAAAAAAGAACATAAAAAACACAGAATAAAAATAAAATTTAAAATTTATGTAAAATAGCTATATGATCTAAATCCATGGCATTCTATGAATTTTCATGGGTTAATTTTAATTTAATTATGGGTTTCATACTTTACAGTACTCCTACCACCATTTGCCATCATAGGGAAAAACACATAAAACAATAAAAGAATTAGAATACTAAAATAAAATAAAGAAAAGTAACAAAGAAAATAAAGAAAGAAGAAAATAAGAAAGTTTGATGAATGGAGGGGATGTTGTATTAATTTGCTCTTAGATTCACTTTGTGGAAATAGATCCTCTCGATTTGATTTTTGATTGCTCTGGCCTTATTCCATTCTTTTATGAACTTATCAACGTAAAAAAAAAAAAAAAGAAAGTTATTTTCACTTTATGATTGATTTTTTTTTAGAAGAAGAAGACCCCTTTAAAAAGTGAAACCCTTAGGCTTTTTTTTAAACTCAAAGGTTGCGTCTCCTCTTGTGATTTGATAATCACAGGAGATAATGAGATTTTATATTTTTTTAAAATTTTGAAATTTTATCTCCAAAATCTCTAATAATATGAGATTATCAAGATAAAAGAATTATTTTATTTATTTTTAGTTATTTTTGTACTAATCAAAATCAACAAAAAATATTTTCAAAAAATAAAAAATTTAAAAAAATTATCGCCGATCAGAATAGTACAATTCTGATAGGAATTGTAGATTTCTAATCGGAATTGTGGAATTTCGATCAAAAATCTATAATTTCGGTCCGTAATCTTTTTTTTTTTTTATTTTGATTGGAAGCATTTAATTACCAAAAGACCAAGGAAAGAATTAAAACTTATTTAACTAGGTCCCTAAAGGAAAAATTACAATTAAGTCCTTAAAAAGATTGCAATTAAGCCTTGAGATTTAAAATCAATTTTGTAACAAATTTTCATCATTTGAGTCTTCTATTGCATCCACACTCAACGATCCCGAAATTGGGTGCTTATGGAATATATCTGGTGGAAACAAAGAAAATTATAAAGCTTCGAAAGGAGAATATAGCTGAACAATATCAGCCCTAGATGATTTAAAAATAGCTCAAATAGTTAAAAAAAATTCATGCAAAAGGCTTGTATTGGACAGAGGAAAGAAGATGAATATGTTTTAGAAGGAAAGACACTTTTTATAAGTAGAATAATCTAGATAGAGATCCTAACCAAGTTCATAATGCCCCAGTTAGATAAGTTCGATGGAACTGAAGATCCAATCAACTACATATTCTTGTTTAGGAACAGGATGTTACTTCAGAATGTAAATGACAAAATTATGTGCAAAGTCTTTCTGAGTATGCTCGCTAAGAATGCTTAAAAGTGGTTCCGCCAGTTGCTCGAGAATTCTATCTCGTCCTTTGAAGAATTAATTGAGAAATTTTGAACTTAGTTCATCACTAATGTCCCTTCTGCCAAAAACATCAATGTTAATAAAAAACATCAAAGATAATATAATGACAAAAGAACCCAACACCTTTGCTAAGGTAATGGCTATGTCAATAAAGATGATAAAGATGGATGAAGATAGAAGGATATGCTAAAATGACCTGAAGCACCTGTCAAAAAAGATGAAAGATCAGGACTAAGAAGGCTCAGCTTTTAGCAAACAAACTTCAAAAACCCAACAAAAGGGCTAGAAAAGGAGGCAAAGAAGTACACGCCACTAAACACTTCCAGATCCAAAATCCTAATGTGCATCAAATAAAATGGCTTGGGCATAACCCCAACTAAGGTAGAGTCCAACTAGGAAAGCCATGCAAGATAAGAGTAACTACTGTCAATACCACCAGGATTATAGGCATGAAATTGAATCATGTCGAGAATTAAAGAATGCCATAGAAAGATTAATACAGAATAAGAAACTCAACAACTTCACTAACACAACCAGAAGGAATAGAGATCTGAATGATCAAGATAAGGATAAGCCAGAGCCAAATAAAGCTAAGAGTGAAGTAGCTGGAATTATCAACATGATTGTTGAAGGAGAGGCAACTGAGAAAAGACCTAAAAGATCCTACAAGGAAGAAGAGTTCACCCATGAAAAGAAGTAGGCTATCATGTTTGGTCTGGAAGATGAAAACATGTTCAACACTCTTATAATAATGCTTTGGTGGTGAGTGTTTTTATCAACAATTACTTGGTAAAAAGATTTTTGATCGATGATGGAAGCACTATCAACATACTCTCTTAGAATGCTTATAAAGCTATAGGAGGTTGTATCGCTGTTTTGAAAGCTATTTAGAATCCCATTACAAGCTTTTGTGGAGGAACCACCCAACCAATAGGATTAGTAAAACTGAGTTTAGAATTTGGCGATCGAGATACTAGGGAAGTAAAAGATGTCAAAGCTCAGCTCAATGTGGTAGATCTTCCTTTTGTATATAATGGCATCATAGGCTGACCAATACTCTATGAGATTGATGCAGTCATAAGTATCCAATGTCTAACTATGAAGATTCCTCTTAAAGGCTAGGTCTTAATAATTCATGGAGATTAGCACATGGTTAGACAATGCTACTAAATGGCAATCAAACCCCAAATGGAAGCATTCCCTTTAGAATCATAGGAAACAGAGAAATAAGGAGCCAATCCTAAATTAGTTCACCATGTCCAGACCTTACAGATTGTCGAAGGAAAGGCAATAAGAATTAGCAATGAGCTCAATAACAAAGTTAAGTATAGAATAAAAAAGGTCCTCATTAAACACTAAGACAACTTTGCTTCTAAAGTGTCTGAGATCATTGGAGTAGATATTGCCTCACATAGTCTGAACATCAAGCTAGGAGTAAAGCCAGTCGTTCAGAAAAAGAGGAGCTTTATATACGAAAGATAGAAGGTAATCACCAAGGAAATAAAGAAATTACTATAAGCCAAATTCATTAGAGATTTAACACACCCAGAATGGGTGATCAATATGGTGCTAGTAAAAAAGTCCAATGGAAAGTATAAAATGTGTGTGGATTATACTGATCTCAACAGAGCATGCCCCAAAGACAGCTATCTGTTGCCGATGATATATCAACTTATAGACTCAATTGTCAGTCACTACTTGTATAGCTTTATAGATGCTACTCAGAGGTACCATCAGATACCAATGAAGAAAAAAGATCATGAAAAGACATCATTTATCACTCATGAAGGTCTTTATTGCTACAAGGTTATGCCCTTTGAGCTGAAGAATGCCTAAGAAATATATCAAAGGTTGATGAATCATGTGTTCCAAGATTAAATTAGAAGAAACATAGAGGTATATACGGATGATGTCATCATTAAAAGCCAATATGCAGAGTAGCATTCTGATGACCTTGATTAAATCCTTTGAATACTGAACCAATACAAAATCAAGCTTAATCTAAAAAAGTGTGTTTTTGGAGTGCAGGCAAGCAAATTCCTAGGATTCATGATATCTCACAAAGGGATTGAAGCTAATCTAGAAAAGATGGAGGCCATCCTTAAGATGAAAGCACCAATATCAATCAATAAGCTACAAAAGCTAAATGGCAGAATAACAGCCGTAGGGCATTTTATCTCCTGTTTA
Organism: Mallotus nudiflorus; assembly: GCA_947683625.1. Lineage (NCBI taxonomy): Eukaryota > Viridiplantae > Streptophyta > Magnoliopsida > Malpighiales > Euphorbiaceae > Mallotus > Mallotus nudiflorus. Next base: position 4,254,559 of record CANTUR010000166.1, on the reverse strand, counting down.
GCCAAATAATGTTTGCCATTGTTCTGAGTATTAAAAAATTCTAAGAAGTTTATATGGAATGAAGATTATAAAGATATTAAAAAGTTCCTATCCTTGCCACCTCTACTCAACGTGCCGATTCCTAGAGAAACACTATACTTATATATCTCTATTAGTTAGGAGTCGATTGCATTGATACTAGTTAGGGAAGAAAAAAGTCAATAAAATCTAGTATACTACATCAACAAAATACTTAGAGGTTCAAATGTCTGGTATCCTAAACTGGATTTGTTAGCTATGGTCGTCATACACACATCCCAGAAATGCTAGCACTATTTTCAGGCCCACTCGATCATTATAAGATCCAGCTATAAGCACCCAATTTTGGGATGATGAAGTGTGGATGCAACAAGGACTCCAATGATAAAAATTCTATAAATAGGTCTTCAACACTTGAAGTTTGAAACCTCAAAATTCTAAATGCATTTCCAAAAGAGTTTAATTGGTTTTTTAAAGGACTTAATTGTAAGGTTTTCTTTAAGGACCTAATTGAAAAGTTTAAATTCTTTTAGAGATCTTTTTGTAATTAAAAGTTAAAAAAGAAAAAGATCAGAATTATATAAAACCGATCAAAATTATGTAATTCTGATCAAAATTACATAATCCTGGTAAGGATTAGATATGTTTCATCTATTTTTTAATTTTTACAGTAAATAAAAAATTATGTTTTCTAAATTTTAATTGGTTAAATAATATCATAAATTATTTTTTGGAATTTATCTGAATTTTCAAGAAATAAAAAGCTCTTTTAAAATCAAAACTCTATAACTGAGAAGAGGAAAAAATCACAATAGGATACATCTTTTAGCTAGGGTTTTTCTATAAAAACCCAACTTAAACTCTCCTGCAGGGGGGACATCTCTCTTTTCCTTGACCTTTGGTGGGAGGCTTTCACTTATTTAGTGTTCAAAAAATATATTTCTTGTAAAATATCTATTCTTTGACGAAGCAGCAGTAGGCTTTTTGAAAGGAGGACAAAGCAATGGTGATTTATACTAGTCTGAGGGATAAACCAATACTGCATCCATATCATCATCTTTTTTCCTACTTTCTTTTATTTTTTATTTTATTATTTTGATTCTATTAAATTTTAACTTTATTAAATTTTTATTGTTATTTTATTTCTTCACTAATCATTGTTTATTTTTATTCGTGCTAATGATTATGAAGAGAGTTAAATGATGAGTTTGCTTAAAGAATCGAATCCATAAAGATCCATGAAATGTCATGGATTGAATTTTGTAGTCAAATATAGTTTCTAGTTTTTTTTTATTATTTTATTTATATATTATTGTTTTGATTGTTTTATTTTGCGTTTAGTTTTTCTGGGATGGTATCAATTTTTATTTTCTTATTATTTTTAGTAGATCATTATAATAGCCCCAATAATGGAAATAATGAAATCATATGTGTGATTGTGTGTTTTATTTTAATTAATCAGTTAGTAAAATTAGGGTTTTAATTAGGTAATTAATTAAAATTAACAGCTATAAAGATAATTAGGGTTTGTTTAATTAAAATTGATTTAGATTTAAGTGGACAGAATTAGGATTGCTTGTCAATTATTTTATTTATTTGTTGTTTAAAGACATTTTACTTAAATTAGGGTTTTTAGAATAAGTTTGATTGATTATTTGATCTTTTATTTGATTGTTTTGATATTTTTTATATGTTTTGGGCTTGTTTATTTCTTTTATGTGTATTAGGCTACCCATATTAGATTCTAACCCATTTAAATAAATTTAGATTTTTAGGTTTAATAATTACATTCACCTTCCCTTTAATAGATTTGCTAATTTAATTAGGTTTAGGTTTAATTAATTAAAATTGATTTGAGGCTCATAATTAATTAGAAGTTAGGTTAGAGATAATTTAGGCTCACCTAGTTTAATTTAATTAATTTAATAGACTTAGCCCATTAAATTAAAGTTTTTCCCATAACTTGTAGATTTAATATTACCTTAGAAATAAAACATATAGAAATAGGCCTACTAATTTAAATACTTCATAATTTGTAGATTTAAACCTATTTTTAGAATTAAAATAAATAGACTTAGGTTCACTTAAATAAAATTAAATAGGAATTGGGCCCATTAGTCTTTAGGCTCACTTATAAATTAAAACATGTAGATTTAGCCCGTTTAATTAAAATCAATGTAGATTAAACTTAGGGATTGTGAACTTAAATGAATGTATTATTTACATGTACTTTTTATGACTAGTTTGCCTGGAGTTAATTGTTTAAATAAGGGTTTATATCAAATTGCATATAAATAAAGGATAAGATAATAATTCATAAAGTAATTTTAAATGAACACAAGACTGAAAGAAGTTAGTATTCCATATTCAGAATCCCTTGGTTATGGTGCTAGCTTTCTTTTAGGGAATCGAGTACCACCATTTTCGATTTGTCCTAATTATTACCCTAGGTGGCAACTCCTCATCTCCACGCCATATCTTTGTGACAGTGGTTATTGTGTTCTTTAGAGCCTTGAGCTTAAACAGTGTCATGGTTGCTAAAATCTTGGGCGTGCGCTAAACCTCGTCGTTTACGCTAGCTTCCCTCTAAGGAAAATCTTACAAAGGCCTGACTGACACATTCTGCAAACTAGTTCAATGGTCAATATTGCTTAGAGAATTTGACATTAGTTATGAACCTTGGTAGCAAATAAAAGCTCACACCCTGGTGGATTTTGTATAAGAGATGATAGTGGAAAATTTTGCTCCTTCTAAATGCCCAATATGGAAGTTATACGTTAATAGAGCCTCATTCATCCAAGGATATGGTGTTAAATTCATTCTCAAAGGACCATACAAAGTCACTATCAGACATGCAATTCAGATAAAGTACAACACCACTAATAATTTAGCCGAGTATGAAGCATTCATCACGGGATTAAAGCTAGCCATAGAGGTCAAAACTGAGCATCTTGAGATATACTCCGACTCATAGTTGGTGGTAAACCAAGTCAGAGGAACATACCAAATCAAAGACCTAAGCATCACTAAATATGTTGAGAAAGCCAGACAGCTCTTAAAGAAGCTTGAGCAGGATGAGGGACAAAGGAAATCATCCAAATCCCTAGAAGCAAAAACTTAAAAATAGATTCACTAGCCAAATTAGCAGCAGAAGATAGTTAAACATTCAAAGAACTCGAGCTTATTGAGGAATTAATAAAGCCAAGCATCAAAAAGGCAGAGATCATAGACATACAGGAAGTAACAAAATGGATAAAATCGATCATTCAGTATCTCAAGCATGGGATACTTCCATAAGATAAGTTGAAAGCTTAAAATTTGAAAATAAAAGTTGCACACTACTCTATGTGTAATAGGAAACTCTACAGAAGGTCTCTTTAACATTCATAGTCTAAGTGTGTATTACTAAAAGAAGGAAATTACGTACTTAGAGAAATTCATGAAGGAATTTGTAGAGCCAATGAATCTCATCATTCATTGATTAGAAAAGTATTGCCCCAGGGTTACTATGGCCAACTATGTCCCGAGATGCTAAAAAATTAGCGTAAGAATGCCACAAATGTCAATAGTTTGCTTGCCTCAGCCACAAGCCTTCTAATCCTCAACATCTAATTTGGAGGCCTTAGCCTTTTGTAGAATGGGGAATGGACATCTTGGGCTAATTTCCTATTTCAACCTCCCAGAAGAAGTTCCTAATCGTGGCCATAGATCACTTCTCTAAATGAATAGAAGTCGAAGTTGTACAAACCATCACTAAGGCCCGGATATAATACTTTTTTTAAAAAGAAATCATCTAAAAATTTAAAATACCACACACCCTGATAAAAGATTACGGGAAGTAGTTCAATAATGAGAAATTTAGAAAGTTTTATTCGGACCTTAAAATAAAGCTCCAGTTTACTTCAGTAGCTTATCCATAAACAAATGGCCAGACTGAAGTCACCAACAGGATTATTATATAAGGGCTAAAGAAAATATTAGATGAAAAGAAGGGGAATTGGATCGACGAACTTAATAATATCATCTGGGCCTATAGAACTACACCCAGAACTTATATAGGGGAAACACCTTTCAGACTAACTTATGGGACGAATGTGGTAATTTTAATAAAGGTTAGATCAGCAAGCTATTGGGTAAATGAGAATTTAGATCATAAAGTCAACAACATTAATGCTCGAATATGTTTAGACCTACTTGAAGAAAGGAGAGAGCAAACATCCATTGTAGCAGAACCCTAAAAACAGAGGGTTATGGAATATCATATTGACATGTTCGACCAAAATAGTTTAAGGTCAAAGATTAGGTACTCAGAAGTGCTGACATTGGCATCCAGCACAGGCAAACTCAAACCTAATTGGGAAGGTCCTTACCAAATCATTGAAAAACTGACTAAAGGGGCATACAAGATCAAGGATAAATAGGGAAAAGAGTTGCCTTGATATTGGAATTCAGACAATCTTCAAAAATATTATCAATAAATGTACTCTCAATTTTGGGGAATAAAGTACTTCATTTATCTTTATAATATTAAATTATAGAGTATTGTATTATAAAAGGAAAATAAAATTATCCATTAAGTGATTTACAATTAAGTATTGGGAAGCTCAGTAGAAGGAAGACTCGTATTTAGGGACTTAAAAATAGAGGCTGGCTCGAATCTAACAGAAACAACACCAGAAGACTTCTCCCAAGCAAGCCTTGAATCCCCTGGTTGCTTGGAAGATGATTTCACACCAGTAGATTTGGTTATTACTTTAGGATTCTTCAATCGCCTGGAAGAAGCCTTGCTTTGAGCCTTTTCTTTGGAAATAATCCTGACCAAATTAATAGGCGTGATTCTTTCTAAGTCTCAAAAGTCTAGATTTAAGTGTTAAGCAAGAAAGATCCTCTGACACTCAGACTTGTAAGCCTTAAGAAACCATACGACCATATTCTAATAACTTTTCTTATCATCCTTATGGGATTTCTCTGCCTTAGTAAGTCTTTTCTCCAATACCACAATTCGGGAGTCCTACCCCTCAATTTTTGATATAAGTTGGGCTTGATAATACTCAAACTCTTCCACCCTCTTTTAGCTCACCTCAGCCTCAGATCTAGCCTCAACATGTCTGGTCTAACAAAGTTCCAATGTTGCCTTTGCCTTGTCTAATCTCTTCTCAAAGTCAATAGCTATAGTGCCAACCTCTGTCTTTTTTAGGCTATACTGGCTCTTGAGATAGTACTAGTTATCCTTAGCCAGTAATAGAGCCTGAATCATCTAAAAGAAAAGACAGAGAATTATCATCAACATTAGTACACATGAACATAAAACAAACAAAGTGAAAGATAATTACCTCCAACGAGTGTCCTATCATGGAGTTGTACAACTCCTCTTTATCTACATCCATCAAGCATTGGATGTCTTCAAGGAGCTGCAAAGAATCAGTGTACTGATCCCTTACCTAAGCATTCAGGATACTTGGAGGTTTCATCTTCTTCAAAACCTAGGACCTCATATCCGGACACTCAGATATTTTTGGGCTCTTGATGAAAACTTCTTCGCATAACTCCTTAGCATCCAAGTCCTCATTCAAGGATCATTTCCTTTGAGTCTCTAATTTCTCCATCTAAGAAGTTTCAGTCACAGTCTTTTCTTTTGGACTAGGTTTAGCTTCAACTAGGATCTCCAAGGCACATGGCTTGGAAGCAGGAGAAGTAATCTATACATCCTCTTAGGTCTCCAACTCATCATCTACAAGTTGAATCTCGTTCACAAATACAAAAAAGTCAACCATCTACAAATAAAAAGAAAAGAACAAAAGTCAGAGTAATACCTTCTAAATCTTAGAACTTACCATTGACATGTACACGATCAGGGTAGACTCTCCAGAGATATCTCTGGGATAAATTCTTAGCAGATGTTGCGTCAGCTATACCATGGAAAAGCCTCAGAACTATCTTTGTATCTTCATCGGATAACCTTAAAGGATGCCTCACCTTATGACAGTCGTCAGACCACATCCACTAGATATTAATGAAATAAGAGGGATGTTAAAGGATAAAAAATCTATGCCTCCACTTCTTGTGGAGGTCCAAAAGCTTTACAAAGAGGCTATGGTTCAGAATAGCTGATAAGGAGAATATCAACTCTTATTTTTTCTTATTTAGACTATAAAGGTACTAAAGGATGTCTAGATCCAGCTCTCTACCCTCCCTGTGCATCAACTCTATAAACCCGATCAAGATTCGATAGCTATTGGGATGAAGTTGCCTAGGAGCTATATTGTATCTGTTCAGAAAGCTCTTAATGAAGGGATCTAAGGGGAACTTCAATCCCCTTTTAATTTATCAAAGTATATCACTAGTCTATTAAAATCTAATAGAGGGGTATGGGCCTTAAAGTTTTTATTTACAATATGCAAGGCAAAATCTACTGGAATGCTAAAACATCTTTTGTACCATTTTAGCATGTCTTCATCTACCCTAGAGACAAATAAATCTGAACTAACTTGCTTTTATAGAGCCATGAATCCTATTAAACAAGAAAAAAGAGGAAGAATAAGGAAAGAAGGAAGAAACTTCACTTGGAAAGAAGAAAGCAAGTTCGCGGAGAAGACGAAGGAGAATGATGCATAGAACACGTAATAAGAAATTTAACAAGAAATGTAGGCAGCAAAAAAGTGAAAATACAACAAGCAAAAGGGTCTGATTTATTTAAAGAGCAATAAAAGGTTCTAGAATGACCATTACTACCCTCATGGTCATTTTCATCTCTTTTATAGCATCAAGGATAATTCCGGGCAAAGGAAAAGCCCACTAATCGAGCAATTATCATTATGATAGCTAAAACATCTCATCTTTTGACACACAATTAGACATGATGGTTACACAATTCAAAATTCAAAGAAAAGTCAAAAGACATGGCAATTGATAATCCCGCTCACCTTGCTATTGATTCTCCCTTTTATCGGCACTCAGGTCGTGCTTCTAATGCACCGAGATTCTAAGTCTAATGAATAAAGCTAGCACCCTCAGGTCGTTTTGATAATACTGAGGTTCAGCACTCGAGCCACGCTTCTAAAGCACCGAGATTCTAAGTCTAGTGACTGAAGTTGGCACCCTCAAGTCGCTTCGATAATATTGAGGTTCGACACTCGAGCCACACTTTTAATACACCGAGATTATAAGGCACTCAGGTTGCACTTTTAATGCATGGAGCATCATAACTCTAGCGACGACTGATTCTGTTAGATCATTTCTATCCTGGCGCGTTAATCCCTCGAGTCATTTCTATAACACTGAGCATTTTTTAGTACAAGTTTTATGCATTTAAGTCCAGTTAGCACTTTAATAATATTCTAATACTATAATTCCAAGACTCGGTACTGAGCATCATCTCTTTGTAACTGAGGCTGGCCACCTCAAGCTTACCTCTTATAGCAAATGCAATTTACACAAGCAGTTTTCTCTCCATTCAATAGAACCCACTCTCGAAAATATTCATCATTAAACAATACACATCAGACATAAATATCTGAACATACTTTCAAGGGGGACTCTTGATATCCTATATCTATATTCCTATTTAATTAGGTCTTTATTTTCCTATATAAAGGTTGCTCGTAGATAAAGGATGCCCAAACCAAATAGGAGAAAAATTCACAATTAAGGAGACTCCCAAACAGGAAGAAATACTCTGCAAATAGGCACAGGACTTTCATCAAAGAGGAATCCTATTCCTCTCAAGTTTGTGCATCATTATCCCTATAAATATGATAATATATCCCTCATTCTCATTCATTCGATTCTTGCATACTTTTTTATCTCTTTATTTCTCTAAAACTCTCTCTTTCTCTCTCAACATTCTCTGACTTAAGCATCGAAGGGTTTGTGGGGATCCTCCCTATCTCTCACCTTGCCCTTCTTTGATTTCTTGCTAGGCTACAGCTCAGGAGTTCCTGAAACCAGTTATTAATACTTGTATTGTAGCAAAGAAGTCACAAGCACAAATGTTGATTTTAATGCTAAAAAAAATGTTAAATTTATGGAAAATAATTACCCAAATATGGGCATGAAATTAGAATTTTAAAGACTTTTTTAATTTCTACAAATAAAGATATCAATAAATTATCCATAATTGGCATCCAATTGTGTTTATTAGTTTTTCTAAAGGACTAGAACATTTAATATTTTCATGGAATAGTCCATAAACAAAACAAATATATGAATTTTACATGACTAAAATGTCAGCTTATTAAATACTACATTTAATGCTGGTACTTTAGTGAATTCCTCAGTAAGTAGCTTTTAAGAACTAGAGACACCTACTGATGACAGAAGGCCTAACTTCCAACCCAAACCCATATAACCTTATCATTAATATCCAAACCCTTTGCCCAAATTCCCAAGGCCTAGCTCCTACCCAGATGATTGAAGACCTAATAACTGACCTAAACTAAAATAACCCCATCACCTCCACCTAAATACAAAGTCTAAGTCCCTAAAGCCCAACAATCCATAATACTACCATAAATCTAATAGAATAACCCAACAGTCTAAATGAATTCCCCTTATCACCCTCACCATCAAGCCCAACATCAGCCTTGTTACAACCCAAGAAAAGACATAAATCCTCAACTGAAGGAGTCTAGCTAAATAAAAAATAAAAGTTGGCTGCATTTGACTTTTTGGTTTTATGGATGTGTCATGTTACAAAGCAGGCTAATAGGGATATTGAAGAAAAGATTAAAAAAGAAAATAAGACTGAGTTTTAAGAAGGTGATAGTGCCATAAGGGTTGATCAAAGAAGAAGGAAGTGGCAAAGGGATGCTGGGAATAACGGGGTGATAATTTGAGAAATCACAAATGATGCTGCTATTCCAAAGAATAGGGAAGAGATAAACCAAAATGCTGAAGATGATAGTAATGAGGCGCAGATGGTTTAATAAAAGCCACTATATTAACTATGAGTCTAATAGCATAGAACTATCAAGGACTTAGACAATCCCTGACAATTAGAGCTCTTAGAGAGCTCATAAGGAAACATAGTCCCTCAATTATTTTCTTAATGGAGTTAAAGAATAGACGTGTTTTTTATGAAAAAATATAGAGGAAGATGGATTTGAATAGAATTTTTATATGGAGCCAGACGTTATTGTTAAGAGTCTCTGTTTGTGGTGGAGGTATAATACAAATCTCTCTGTTATTTTTATGAGTCATGATTGGATTCATGTAGAGATCCATGAGCCTTGGGGTTATTTTATTACATTTGTGTATGGTAAGCCTACAATGATTGGAAAAGATAATGTTTGGAATGAGATATCAAAGTTGAATCCTAGTGTTAATAATGTTTGGCTTTGTGTTAGAGATTTTAATTGTGTATTGAAAGTTAAAGAGAAAAAGAGTGATAAATCAATTGGTAAGCCATCAGTGGATTTCAATATTTTTGTGCAGAAGAATTACCTTCTGGATATAGGATTTAACGGTTATCCATTCACATGGACTAATAGACAAAAGTTCGAAGCAAATGTTTAGTGTAGATTTGATAGAGGTTTTAGTAACACTTTTTGGCAGTGTAAGTTCCCTTATGCGATGGTGACTCATGGTGATTTGATTGAGTCTAATCATAGGCCATTGATTATTTCCTTTCAAAACAGAATGGTTTTCAAAGGAGGATTTTTCAGTATAAGGTGAAATGGAAAGAGATGCAGGGTATTAAAGAAGTTATCGTAAACTGTTGGGGGCCTCATAGCACTCATCAGGGGGTTATTAACAATCTGAATTCATGTCGAGATCAACTAATTAAATGGATCTGGGTGAATGATTCTTATAATACAAGGAAGAGAATTGAGAGTTTGAAGTGGGAACTAGCTTTAGTTCAAGAATAGGAATTGACTGAAGAATCTATTCTCAAGTAAGAGGAAATTTTATAAAATTTAAGTGAAACCTAAAGGTTAGAGGAATAATACTGGCATCAGAGATCATAAATTCAATAACTACGGGTTAGGGACAAAAACACTAAGTTTTTCCTTACCACTGCTACTCAAAATAAGTAGAGAAACTTAATCTTAGAGATTAAAAATGAATGGGCACTACAAGATTCTACTAATTTAACAGATTTATGACGAAAAATTTTTCATATTGCTAAATTAGCAATGGAAAGACAATTTGTCGCTAAATATTAGTGACAAAATAATTTCCATCGCTACTGTTGCTAAACTAGCGATGGATAATTTCTCGTTTCTAAGGTAGTGACATTTTTTCATTTTTCGTCCCTAATTTTAGCAATGGATTTTCATTTTCTATCACTAATTTAGCAAGGTATTCCTTCTTTCTGTCACTAAGTTAGTGGTTTCCCTTTTAACCAAAGTCATTTTAGCAACGGAATTTTCAAAAATAATTTGAATTTTTAAATCTAATAATTTGAAAGTTCATTTTTAAATATATTTTGAATTTTAATATATTTAATTAAATTAATCAGGCTAGAAAATAGGCTAATATATAAAAGTACACATTCATTGTAAAAAAAATTAATTTAATACATCGTTGAAAGTAAAAAAAATACAAAACTTACGTTACAGTAACAACAATTAAAAAAAAGCTTCACGCAGTAACCAGTTCATATGATAGTTTAAAAAAAAAAGAAAACTAGTTCATATGATAAATTAAAGACTACATAATCTAAGGAATATGATTAAGAGTAAGTTCAATCATATTGTTCATTAAGGCAAGTTCAAGAGCAACATCAGCCCGAATCAAATCATAGCACACATAGAGGCATGATGCAAAACATTCGTTCTTGTCCTGCACAACAGTAATTTGCATAAATTAAAATAGATTCAATAAATTAACAAAATAAAAATAAAAACTCAAAGATGGTAGTAACAACCTAGATGTTAGCACTAGAAACAAACCATATTAAGCATCACAAATACTAGTCATTCTTTATGCCAAGCTCAACTTAAGGAGCTCCATATTGTGAATCTAGTTAAAGGGAGCATTACAACATGATTCATCAACCAGAAAAATGTTGGTGACTACTGTGTGCCTCTCCATCAACACCAAGGTTGGTGCCACTCATCACAAGCATCAAATAAGGTCACAATATATTGGGTAAAGAAAAATAAATAAAGCAACTCCCTGATAGTCCAAGTGGACCTATGTTGTCAAATTAACCAATTCACCATGCCTATTAAGCATCCTATCAATTCAATCTTAGTGAACAATGGATTAGACTGTTAGAGGTACCTGCTCAATGAAATAACTGCCTTTTTGTAAATGTATGCAGCAACACATCTCATTTAAAGAAGCTCATGTTTCTCAATCTGCTCAAACATTAGACATGGTTACATACTTATTCTTACTCATACAAAAAGGAGAGAAACAAAAAAAAAGCACATTACCTTCTATGCAAGGCCAATCTGATCAAAGTTGTCATGTAAATCACTTGACTCACATAACCTCTCATAATCTTCCTCCTCTACATAAATTTGATTCAAAGCCCTCATTCATAAGAAAAAGATGACCAGAAAAAGATGACCAGTCTGAAAATCACAAAGGACATAGCTATTATGTATTTTATAAATACTTAAATAGTAAAAAATTAGTAAAATTACAATTAAGGAAGTTTTAATTAATTTCTGAAAAAAGTGAACGGAATAATAATTTGGAACTATTAATTTGAGAAGTATTAGTAGGTGACCTTATGTAGGTTCTTAAAATAGGAACTAGAATGCATGCAAAAGTTATTTCAACTAATAATGCTCAATGGCTTCAAAAGATTAGCAAATGTCAATATGGGTTCTGGGTGTAAGTAGCATTTAATAGACTGAAATAATAGTTTACGTACTAGAAGCAGAGAGTAACATGCTTGTGTACTCAAAACTTTTTGTATTTATCATATTTCTTGCTTAAACTTTGTCATTTTAGTTTTCAATTTTACTAAAAATTTTGGAATTAGGAGTAGTCATATATTCCTTTAAAAAATTAAGAATTAAAATGAAAATGAAATACTAATGATGATTTCCAATTAAAAAGAAAAAACAAAGAGCATTTTACTTGATTAGAGTTAGAATTAAAATAGTTCAGTATTTTATGTACATATGCTGCTTTCTTCTAGAATAACTAAAACAACAATTAAACAAAAAAAATACAATTGAAGCTAGAGAACAGAGGCAATCTCATTCCATTAAGTGTTATGGTTTCAATACAAACCTAATCAACTATAGCAATATATAATTAGATTGCAAAAGACGTTAATGACATGCAGCATCTAAGGGATGAAGAATGCTATATCCACAGAATGATACCCTTGGACTACAAAACAACATCAAAATGCACTTAATTAAACAATTGCTTTATAGCCTACTACCAAAAACCATTGAGTCAAAACAGATTGCAAATGGTACTGATGACATGAAGCAAAAGCAATAAATAGATAATTGGGTCTACTTCAGTTAGCTCAGTTGTACTCAGTGTCAAAAAGGAAGGAAAAAGATTATGTTAATGGCATAGGTAACAGAGAACAAAGATTGAACCTTTGGTTTGACCCTACTAAGGAATTTCACTCCTACTCCATCCATTGGAACCAGCACCAAGATGTATAACTGCCATCATCACTTGCATTTATGTACACTTGCATTCACTCATATATTATTAATTAATTAACACACACATTGGTGACATATATAGTTCAATTCTGCTTAAGAAAATATAATTATTGAAGTTATATGGGCCTAATGCATTACATACTTCATTTTTGAATTATTTGCACAAGATTTACTCTGAACAATGCCTTTATCTTTTTAGAATCTGAATTATTAAAATTTATGATGAAAGTTTCAAACTTGATTTTTTTCCTGCAGGTTCTTCCAAAAGATAAAATAGCAGAAACACAAATAGGTAGAATTCTTATTACCTTTATGCACATAAAAAACATTTCTAAAATGACACACTAAAGTTCCAAAATAAGCAAAGCAAACTCAAATCTATAGGACCCAAAAAATACGCATAAATCTCCCAATTATAAGTGGGCACAAAACCAGTCCAAAAAAAAACACAATTTTATACTGATTTAAAAAGAAAAAGCATGAAAAATTACTCTAGAAAGATACAAAGCCAACAATTCCATAGCTTGAAAAGGACTCAGAGCAGAATCATCGATCTCATTGATAACCAACTGCAAATCACAAATTATTAGAGAATTGAACAAAAGAAATGAGAAAGCGAGTGATTCAGATAGCTAAGAAGCTTTTAATAGCTGCCGAAGGCAATGTAGGAGTGGTAGACAAGGCAATCGCGCTCAATGGCGTCGTCTGGAGAAAGGTTAGGTATGTCGCTACAGTTGATTGCAGCCTGATATGCTCCTAAATAGAAGTTTGTTTCGCAGAGTGAAGAGGTGATATGGTGCTGCCATTTTTGTTTCTCTTCTTCTTCTGTGTCTTCTTCTTATTAGATCTGTAGATGAGAGAGCTTTTGTTTGTTTCAAGTAACAACGATATGATGATGAGGGGAAAGAGGCAACGGCTGAATCAAATGAAGAAATTGAGGGAGTGCTTAGGAGAAGCAAACCAGTTCTGAATGAAGAGAGGAAAACGAGAGGTAAGAGGTGCGATTATGGAGGAGAGATTTTAGTAGAGAGTGAAGGCGGGAAGTCGACGGTGGTGGTGGCGGCAGCGGCGTTAGTAGAAGTAATGAACAGAGAAATGAGAGAAAGGAGAGGCGGCTGACCTAAACTAGATAGAAGATGAGGGTTTAGGTTGTGACTTATGAGATATGGTCTTATTTAGCATATATCAAAACTACGCAGTTTTGGTATAAAACTAATTAATTTTTACCTATGTTAATAATTATAATATATTATTAAATATAAACTTCAATATTAATATTAATTTATATAAAAATTATATAGCTTCTTGTTGATTATATTTTTATTATATTTATTAATTTAAATTATATTTTTTTGGTATTAAATTGGTATCATATAAATGTTGGACTGTTGGTAATATTATATTGTTTTATATTTAAAATTATATTTATTTGATACTAATGTTTAATATTGACATTAATTTAAATCATAAAATTATTGAAATTGACAAAGCGCGAAAGGATTAGATGAGGGTTGAAGGGTAAGAAGATGTTGTGTGCATATCATTGCTTGCAAAAGTGACAAACAAGGGTGAGACAAGAAGGTGAGGGCAAGGGCGATGGAAGTAGAAGATGAAGATGATGAATTGTGAGGGCGATGGTGATAATGATGGTGGCGATGAGACGAGAGAGACAGTAAAGTAGATGGCAACTGCTCATGTTGAAGTTTGAACAAGTGAAGGAAAAGAAAAATTAGGTTAAGGGATTAGTTAGAGTTATCAAAACTATGTAGTTTTTTTGTTAGAGATAAATTTTTTAATTATAATTATAATATTTTATTTTTTTTGTCTACAAATTATGTAGTTTTATATTAAAATAATGCAAATTAAATTATAGTTTATTAATTTAGTCATATTAATATATTATTTGTTAGTTATAGATATTATACTATTTAAATTAATTAGGGTTAAATGCAAATTAATAAATATTGTATAATATTTAATTATTAATTCAAAATATACTTAATATGTAATGATTCATATTATTTAATACGTATATAATTAGTATTATATAATAATGCTAAATTATTATATAACATTAAAATTGTTTATAGTATCAAAACTACGTAGCTTTAAAGTTTTGTTATTATAGATAAATTCTATTTTAATTAGTTAATATTAATAATATTTATGATTTGTATTATTTATTAGTTTAGAGATATTATGCTATTTTTATATTAATTTAAATTTACATTACTTAATATTAATATTTATTTATTCCTTTAAAATACAAATATCAACACAACTTTGTATTATTATAGAGAATTATTATTTATTAGTTATAGATATTATGCTATTTTAAATTAGGGTTAAATACAAATTAATAAATATTTAATGAATATTGTATAATAATTTATTATTAATTAAAACTATACAATAAATATGTAATGTTTCATATTACTTAATACATATATAATTAGTATTTAATTATATAAAAATGCTAAATCATTATATAACATTTAAATTGCTTATAGTATCAAAACTATATAGTTTTAAATCAATATTGACACTAATTCACATCAAAATAAGATCAATATGAAATTTTATACTAATATTTATGTCAATATGAAATAATGATTATTTAAACTTCAAAATAAATATAAAATTTTCACAATTTAAAAATAATATTTAAAAAAATAATGCATATATTTTAGAAATAAAATAAGCATTAATTAATATTTTTAAACATGATTAAATTTTGAATCAAATGAAAAAATATAATTTTGAAATTCAGCATAGTGACGGAAATGTAAATCCATCATAAAATAGCGACGAAAAACAAATCCGTCACTAATTTAGCAATAAAAATGTAATTAGTCGCTAATTCAAATTTATGTCACTAAATTAAGTCAATTTACTTTTTTAATTACATTTGTTGTTAAGGTGATTATTCCATTACTAATCCGTCGCTATTTTATGACGGAAAAAATCCATCGCTAAATCAGCAAATTCTTGTAATGGGAGTTTTTGGGAAGATCATGAACTAAGCATTCAAAGAATTATTGTCAAATATTATAAGCAACTATTTTCTCAACAATCAATAGTTCATACATCACGAGCGCTTAGGAGTATTCAAAAGGTGGTGACAAGTGACATGAATGATCATCTTACCAAGCCTATTCACATAGAGGAGGTTGAGAAAGCTGTTTTCGAACTTGGTAGCTTTAAAAGCCTCAATCATGATGGTTTTCAAGGTATTTTCTATCAATCTCTTGAAGGAATCAATTATGCAAGTTAAATATTAGGAACATGTGTGTTTAGCACAAACCTAAGTAGACTAAATTTCAAAAATTTTACTTTACATAACCCTTCATAATATGAAGAATTCCATTCCTAAGAATCTATTTTGCATGTTACACATAACTAAATAGCAAAACAATATATATGAACATCAAGCTAGGAAAAATTAAGTTTAAGAAAACTTACAAACTCTTAATTTGATGATGAACCAAATGCTTAGCCTCCCAAGTGTTAGGCCTCTATCTTGAAACACCAAAACTTTGCCAATTACCTTCTTACTTAATTAAACTTAGTAGCAAGTGTCCTATTTAAATAACCCTTAGAGATTTGCACTAGCTTAATTCTTTTATAAGAGTTGAAGAGTATATGTTTGGTATATGTTGTTTCCTTTTAGCATATTTACTTACCAAAATCTCTACACACTTTCTCAAATCAACAACTTACATTAATCTCATTAATGCAATTCTTTTCGTATATTATTTATATATCTTAGAACTCTTTTAAGGATACATGTTGTTATAACTCGAATTTTTATAAATTATAAAATTAAATTTTTAGAATTTGTAGTGTTAATAATTTTTTTATTAAATTATGATATTTGATTATTAGTGAAATTAAATTTGAATTTTGGTGTTGAATATTATTATTTATGTAAATTATTGATTTAGTGTATTTGGAATTCTTTAATATATATTCAATAATTATTAGAGTATATTTTAATATATTATGTGGATGAAAAATAAGGTGAGAAGATATTTTATTTTTAAAATAATAAAATTTTATCATTTTGTACTTTAAAAAAATCGTGCAGTACCTGATTTGGCCCCCTTACTACTTCTTTTTCTTCTTCTTCTTCTTGCTTCTGCCATTACCGACCCCTCCCCACACCATCGTCCGTTCATCCACATCAAAGCGTCGATTGCCCTCCACTAAGCCATCCCTTCCATCTCCGACTAACACTCTCTTTCTCTTTCCTATTGGTTTTAAGTTTTGGTCGGATCTTCTTCCCCTTGTCGGTGACGTTTTCAACCACCTTAGGCCGAGCTTGATAGCTCGTTCTCTTCGTCTCAGAGTGGGCTTTATTTCCCCTCCCTCAATTCATTTAATCTGAGCCTCTAATGTCTTCAATTTTAGATAAATTCGAGATTACTTAATTTTTATTAATTAGTTAATTTTGTGTTAAATTAGGATGATTTATCTAAACTTTGAACTTTTATCTCTTTATATTATTAGACGTTGCAATAGTAGCATACTTTGGTTGTAGTATGTTTAAATGTTATGAGCTATACTGTAGATTTGGATTATTATAAAAGACCTTAATTTGATATTATCTATGAAGTTTTAATATGATTTTTTACTTATGAAAGATATTGATTATGCTTTAAAAAGTTTTAATTCCTTGGTATTTTTATGTGTATATTTGATGGTGAGATGTGGTTTAGGCTTGCTACGGGTTCCGGATTCATATGAATTCCCATTCCCTAGCGTCGATCATGACTTCCGGGTTTAGATCATGACAAAGTTGGTATCAGAGCCTGGGTTTAGTATTGTTAGACCTAGGTTGTTAAAGTTTGAGTCTTTTTTGAAACTACTACAATAAATTAGGTTCGATTATGTCTTTGAAAAGTCTTTCTTGCTTTAGAATTTCGCGTAACCGATAGGATGTCTATTTTTTTCTGAATTATGTTTGTTTATATTATTTTTAGAATAAGGAGGCGAGCACGTGTTGCTCCACAAGTCGATAAGGCCAATGATGGTGAGTTTTATCAGGATGAGGCTTAAGGCCCTGTGTCGCTAGTTAGGTGTAGGGGTCGAGGTAGGTAGACCTCGAGGAGTGGTAGGTCATCGTAGGTAGAAAGAACTGTAGGATGAGGAACCTATAGACTAGGAATTTGAAGAAGCTACTTTCGCACCAGGGGTTCAGCAAGGTGCAGTGTTGATCCCTCCAACTATCTCGAAGATGCAGCCTATATATCAACAGGGTATGTTTGACCTAGGGGCAACCTTATTCTATGCTAGAGTCTGTAAGATAGTGTTTGATGGAACTTTAAATTCTTTAAACTTCTTACATGCCATATAGACGAGGACTCAGACTGCTTACATCGAGTACTAAAGGATTATGATCATCGAGTTATCTGTAGAGGGACCAGCCCTAAATTATTTTGTTTAGGTCGTTCAGCTCCATATGACTACTATGATATGGGCTTAGTTTTAGGAGAGATTTATGAGGCATTTTTGCCCAAAGCCTATACGGATGACCTATAGACTCCAGTTGACCAATATTACCAGAGGTGATAGGTCAGTAAAGGAGTATATTAGAGAGTTCCTCATACTGGGTTGATACGCAAAGGACTTGATGAGAGATCAGTACTTTAAAAATTACTACATACGACACTAGATTGGGTTCTACATTCGCTGGGATGCCTACTATAGGCCTGACTCTTGAGTCTGTGATACAATTAGCGAAGGAGATAGAGCTCAGACTGATTAGGCAAGGAGTTATGCCTAATTATTATTAGATGGGAGGTGTCCAGGTAGGAGGATCTTAGAGCACCCAATACACTACATTTCATATTGGCTCTAGCAGTCAGCAAAGAAGATCTATTTAGCAAGACCAGAGACCATAGTATAGGATCTATAGGAGTAGGAGACATGGCCGCTGTGGAGTTTGTAAACTGATCAGATTCAGTTCATGTGCTACCAATAGTAGCAGCAACTAGAGTTTTAGTTATGGCAGCACGAAATCAGTAGCCAGTGCTTACCAGATGTGCAGGAGAATCCATAAGGGATAGTGTTTCATGGCTCTAATATCATTTTTTAAATGCAGGTAGATAAAACACTTTGCCAGAGCATATCCTTATTCTGGTTATCAATAATAGTTTCCATAATATTCTATTACCAGTGTAGCTCCAACTCCCTATCAGCTGCTGCCAACTCAGCATCAAAGTACTTTATAGTTTGTGGCCCAGCAGGGGTGAGGTAGAGGAGGTAGAGGTAGTGCGAGAGGTTTTAGTCAAGCTTCCACCAACCAGCAAGGAGGCAGAGGATAGGCCAGAGTCTTCACTCTCACCAAGTAGGATGCTCAGGCATCCAATGTCATTATCACAGGTACACTCCCAGTATGTTTCATGGATGCTATAGTCTTGATTGATCCAGGTGCCACTAATTCATTTGTATGCCCTATTTTTGCATTGAAGTCAGGCTGGTAAGCCGCAAAGATGGCAATTCCTTTATCGGTTGTCATGCCTTTAAGTGATTCATTAAACATCGATGTTATTCTTCTTGGGTGTCTGGTGTTAGTATAAGGAAGAGAATTGTCTGTGGATTTGGTGTTGCTAGATGTAATGGATTTTAATATGATCCTTGGAATGGATTGGTTGTCTTAGCACTATGCCATAGTTGATTGTTAGAGTAAAAAGGTAATTTTTAGAATTTTGAATGATGAAGAATTTAAGTTTGTGGGTGACAAGAGTTATGCACCTTAGAATCTTATCTTCGCCATCACGGTTAGGAAGATGTTGAGAAAAGGGTGTCAGGGATACTTGGCATTAGTCAGAGATACTTCAGTGGAGAAGACATCTATCTTAGATGTTTAAGTAGCATGTGAGTTCCCATATGTCATTCCTGATTAGTTACTAAGTTTACCACCTCATAGGGAGATTGAATTCTATATTAATGTGGTCCCAGGCACAGCTCCTATCTCAATGCCATCTTATAGGATGGCTCTTGCAGAGTTGAAAGAGTTCAAAGAGCAGTTGCTAGACAAATGTTTTATTAAACCTAGTATTTCTCCTTAGGGAGCACTAGTCCTGTTTGTGAAGAAGAACACTGAGATTATGCATTGACTATAGAGAGCTGAATAAGGTGACAATTAAGAACAAGTATCCTCTTCCAATGATAAAGGATTTATTTGACCAACTTTAGGGTGCACAGTTCTTCTCCAAGATTGATTTGAGGTTGGGCTATCATTAGTTGCGGATCAGTGAAGCCGATATTCCTAAAATAGCATTTCGTACTAGATATGGCCACTATGAGTTTTTGGTAATGTCCTTCGAGTTAACCAATGCACTAGCTGCTTTCGTGGATCTGATAAAGAGGGTGTTCAGACCATTCGTGGATGTAGTCTTCATTGATGATATAATGGTGTATTCGAAGAGTATGGAAAAGCATATATATCACTTGAGGACAGTGCTATAGACACTGAGAGAGCATTAACTTTATCCTAAATTCTCAAAGTGTGATTTTTTATTGGAGAGAGTAGCATTTCTTGGACATGTGCTATCTAAAGATGGTATTCAAGTTGATCTATAGAAGATTGAAGCAGTGTCTGAATGGCTAAGATCGATGACAATCATAGAGATTCAAAATTTCTTGCTATTGAAGGAGAAGTTGACCATAGCTCCAATGTTGACTTTACCAAATGGAGAAGACAAGTTCACTGTATATTGTGATACTTCTAAAGTTGGCCTAGGTTATATGTTGATACAGAATGGTAGAGTAGTAGCTTATGCTTCTTGGCAGTTAAAGAAGCATGAATAGAATTATCCTACTCATGACCTAAAAATGGCTATAATGATCTTTGCTCTCAAGATTTGGAGACATTATTTCAATGGGGTGACTTGTGAAATTTTCAATGATTATAAGAGCTTGAAGTACATTTTTCAACAAAGAGATATGAACTCAAGGCAAAGAAGATGGTTGGAACTTCTTAAGGATTATAACTATGATATCCTATACCATCCAGGTAAGCCTAATGTGGTAATAGATGTCTTGAGTAGAAAGTCCTCAAGTAGTCTTGCTCACATTAGTGTGGAGAGGAGACCTTTAATTCAAGAGTTGCACAAGTTAGTGGATTAAGGGTTGATGATGAAGATAAGCAGATCGGGTGGATTATTAGCTCAGTTCAAAATCATATTAGTGTTAAGGGATAGAATTAAAGTAGCTCAAAGCTGAGATATTATTTTGGTAGAGCTTGTAAAGAAGATTCATGAAAGGAAATTCACTAATTTCAATCTTGATGATGAAGCTATTCTTTAGATCAGTGGAAGATTGTGTGTTCCTAATGTGGATAATCTAAGAGGAGATTTTAGAAGAAGCTCATTATGCAGCATACAGTGTACACCCTGGTGCTACTAAGATGTAACACAATATGAAGGATCTGTATTGGTGAGATAGAATGAAGAAAGATTTATCTTTAAGTGCTTGACTTATCAGTAGGTGAAAGCTAAACATCAAAAGAAGCTTTAGCCTCTAGTGATTCCTAAATGGAAATAGGAGAGAATTGTTATGGATTTTGTGATAGGATTACCTCGTTCAAAGGATGGATACGGTTCCATCTGGGTGATAGTGGATAGGTTAACCAAATTGGCTCATTTTCTACCAATTAAAGCTACTTATTCTATAGCCAAGTTGGCTAAGCTGTATGTCAAGCATATTTTGTGCCTTTATGGAGTGCCTATTTCTATTTATCTGATAAAGGTTTTATATTTACCTCTCGATTTTAGCAGAAGTTGTAGAAGCAATGGGTACCATACTTGATTTTGTACTACTTTTCACCCTTAGACAGATGGTCAATCTAAGAGAATGATCCAGACACTTGAAGATATGTTGAGAATGTGTGTAATAGATCTTGAAGGTAGTTGGGATGATTATCTACCACTGGTAGAGTTTACTTACAATAACAGCTATCAGGAAATGTATAAAGCCTTATATGGAAGAAAATATAGTTCCCCTCTGTGTTGGAATGAAGTTGGGGAAAGAGAGCTAACTGGACCTGAAATTATTTAGGATGCATCCGAGAAAGTCTCTTTAATCAGAAGGAGATTAGAAACAGCGGCTAGCAGATAGAAAAGCTATATGAATCCGAAGCACAAAGATGTGGAATTTCAAGTTGGACATTATGTATTTTTTAAGGTGTTACCTATGAAAGGTGTTATGAGATTTGGCAACAAGGGAAAGTTGGCACCGAGATACATTGGACCTTTTGAGATTTTAGAGAGAGTTGGTAAGGTTGCCTATTGGTTGGCTTTGCCTCTGAATTTATCTCAAGTGCATCCAGTGTTCCATGTCTTGATGCTCAGCAAGTACATTTCATACTCTTCGCACGTGTTGCAACCCCAAAGTGTAGAAGTGAATAAAGATCTCACGTACGAGGAGAACTAGTTGCGATTGTTGACCGTCAAGTTCACCAGTTGCATTTGAAATAGATCCCGATGGTCAAAGTGTTATAGAGGAATAATAATGTGAAGGAGCACACGTGGGAGACCGAGGTTGAGATGCGGGTGGCTTACCCTTACCTTTTTCCTCAATGAATTCTTGTATTCAGTTCTTTTTATTTAAAATTCGAGAACGATTTTTTGTAAAAGGGGAAGACTTTTATAACCTGAATTTTTATAAATTATAAAATTAAATTTCTGGAATTTACCGTGTTAATAATTATTTTATTAAATTATGATATTTAATTATTAATGAAATTAAATTTGAATTTTGGTGTTGAATATTATTTTAATATTATTATTTATGTAAATTATTGATTTAGTTTATTTGGAATACTTTAATACATATTTAATAATTATTAGAGTATATTTTAATATATTATGTGGATGAAAAATAAGGTGAGAAGATATTTTATTTTTAAAATAATAAAATTTTATCCTTTTGTACTTTAAAAAAACGTGTAGTACCTGATTTGGCCCCCCTACTACTACTACTTCTTTTTCTTCTTCTTTCTTTTGCCATTACCAAACCAATAACCCCTCCCCACGCCATCATCCGTTTGTCCACATCAGAGCGCTAGTTGCCCTCCACTACGCCATCCCTTCCATCTCCGGTCTCAATTTTAAGTTTTGGTCAGATCTTCTTCCCATTGTTAGTGATGTTTCTGGCCACCTCAGGCCAAGTTTGATAGCTCATTCTCTTCATCTCAAAGTGGGCTTCATTTCCCCTCCCTCAATTCATCCAATCCAAGCCTCTAACGTCTTCAATTTTAGCTAAATATGAGATTACCTAATTTTTGTTAATTAGTTAATTTTGTGTTAAATTAGATTGATTTATGTAAACTTTGAACATTTATCTCTTTATATTATTAGACGTTGCAGTAGTAGTAGTATACTTTAGTTGTAGTATGTCTAAATGTTATGAGTTGTAGTGTAGATTTCTAGTATTGTAAAAGACCTTAATTTGATATTATCTATGAGGTTTTTATATGATTTTTTATTTATGAAAGCTATTGATTATGCTTTAAAAATTTTTAATTCCTTGGTATTTTTATGTGTATATTTGATTATAAGATGTGGTTTAGGCTTGCTACAAGTTCCGGATTTGTGTGAATTATCGTTCCATAGCACTAGTCATGACTCTTGGGTTTGGATCGTGACATATGCGCAGAGAAAAATGAGTTAAAACAGATGTGCACAAATTGAACAAGTAATTAAATTTATTAACTACATCATTAGTAAGCCACCTTGCATGGTAATGAACAATTTGTGCAAGTCATCTAACTAGTGCACAAGAAATGATGTAGAGATTTAATTAATACAACCTTATCTTACCTAAGGTCAACAATTGTCACATTATTATTAATTTAATATCTCATATTAAATTTAATAATTTAATTAATAAATTATATTATTATTAATTTAAATTATTAATAATTTAATATCTCATATTAAATTTAATAATTTAATTAATAACATATATTATTATTAATTTAATTATTTAATTAATATCTTATATTAATTAAATATAAATTAATAAATAAACTCTTATTGAAATTAAAAAATTAAATTGTATGCTATAATCATTGTTTAAAGTATAAATTCAATTCCATTAATCTTAATTAATTAATTGATTAAACTCTTTAATTAATAATTAGATTAATTTAAATGGTGATTTGGCAAAATTCTTTTAAGTGTGAATTTACTGAAGGAAACGGTTATGCAAATTACAAATGTGGTGACTACAAGCCTAAATAGGGTGAAATTTCACTTGCATAACCATTCATCACATGAAGAATTTCATTCCCAAGGATCCATTTTGCATTTTTACACATAACTAAATATCAAAACAACATGTAAACAATAACCTAGGAATTCTAAGTTTAGGAATATTTACAAACACCTAGGTTTGATGTAGACCACAAGTATTCTATAAGCTTTGATGTACTTGGATTTACCTCTTGAATCAAATGCTTTAACCTTCCAAATATTAAGCCTCTAGCTTGAAATACCAAAGCTAATCTAATTCACCTTCTTACTTAGATTTGATTAGTGGCAAGTGACCCTTATAAACTTGCATTAATTTAATCTCTTTGCAAGAACATTTAGGGTTTTAGTATGTATGTGTTTCTCTCTTTTATTTTTCTATCTCTACATAAAGTCTCTAACCCCCTTAAAAAAACACTTTCTTAAGATATATATATTTAGAGAAAGCAAACCCCAATGACATAATCTCTTACATCACATGTATACAACTCATCATGATAAGTATACAACTTGTATAAGAGATAAGTATATCAAAAAGGTATGTAGAGAATTGAATACATCTCATATATTTGTCTACATTCATTCTCTAAACATAATCATGAAACCTAATCTTGATTAAGCTAATGTCAACATTATACACTTAAGAGATAATATGCCTAATAAGCCAAGCTTAATATTTATCATTTATCATAGTCAACATTATACACATAAGAGATAATGCATGCCTAACTTGACAAATTTCTCCATTCACACATACATGGACTTCAGCTTAGTAACTGGGCCAACTCTTGGCCCAAGCTTAATCCATATAACAAATGGGCTTGGATTAATCTTTAGTCTAAAACTCTTTTAGGCCTAGGCTTAAACTACTTGAGTTATTAATCCAAGTCTAATTAGAAATAACATAAATTATTAATTTAATACTCTAATTAATATCTTATATTAATAAAGTATAAATTAATAATTAATCCCTTATTTGAATTAGATTTCATAATATGCTAGAATCATTGCTTAAAGCATAAATTCAATTCAATTCATCTTAATTAATTGATTAAACTCTTTAATCAATAATTAGATTAATGTTAATGGTGATTTGGTGAAACTCTTTTAGGTGTGACTTACTAGGTTCATGTCTAATTAGCAATGAGAAGATAATATCAACATTTGACATTATTTGAAACTCCTTTAAAGTCTAAATGTGAAAATCCCAATTATGCACATTTAGTTCTCATAAGTTGTAGTGACCCTTAGCATCGATATCACAACTACCCAATAGAAATGAATGCATGTATTAATTCACATGAACTGTTTAGTTATAATTATCATGCACTAAAATCCCTTCATTAAAAAATCCTGATATAGCCTAGAGTCATGGTTTAGTCAAACTTTAATAGTTATATCGTATGACCTCAACTTAAGTTCTATTCTTGATAAAATATAACCAACACTAAAACTCTTTCAATTTGTATCATATTTTTCCTGGCCAGGAACTTATCCATAAAAAAAGAGCATAAATAGCATAAAATCTTATCCCGGTTCACTATAGGCAATGAATCCCATTTTGGATGAACACTCATCCCTACACTTAACCGACTAGAGCCACCATACGCCATATATCCATGTATGATTAACACAAGTATATAAGCAGTAATAAACCCTAACCACTTAAATGTGGATGACCGTGTTACCTCAGGTCAAAGGACTATATGCACCATTATAACTTAGATTATGATTGTTGACTATAAGTGAATATCCATGCACTCATAAATCTAACATCATGTTCGATCCACCCATCATATGAGTATCCACATGTTTATTCTGATAACTTATATCAAGTAGTATGAGACTCACTATCTCCCACTATTAGTATTATATACTAACCAAGGAAAATAGACAGAGGTGATAGTCTAATTAATATTACCTAAATACTAATTAATCAACTATGAAAAATTTTATAGCATATGTACTAAATACATTTGTAGCTCATATTATTAACTCTTAATAATAAATTTATTTAACATTATGCTAATGGATAAATATTCAATTAAATAAATACTTACATAATAGAATATTATGTTATTGCCATTTCAAATAATTTATAATGTTAAATATATGATTGGCCTCTAGGGCATATCACCTATGCTAACAATTCCCTACTTGCACTAAAGCCAATCACTATAGTATTTTAGACTCATCTTCTCAAGATGTCAATCCAACTGTAGTTGTGTTAATACTTTAGTAAGTGGATCAATGACATTTTCAGCTAAAGCTATCTTTTGCATAATGATATCACCTTTTCCAACAAGTTCCTTGATAATATGAAACGTCTTTCTATGTGTTTGGATTTTTTGTGAGACCTCGATTCCTTTGCTAAAGCAATGGCTCTGTTATTGTTGTAATTAAAAGAAATTAAGGACTCAATGAAAAGAACATTTCCAAGCTTAGTAATAAACTTTTTAATCCAAATAGCCTCTTTAACAACATCTGATATGGATATATACTCAGCTTCTATAGTGGAATTAGTAGTGACACCTTACTTGGAACTCTTCCAACTCACTGCTCCTCTAGTACAAATAGACACAAACCCAAAGATAGACTTTCTATCATCTACATCTGATTGGAAATAAAATCTGTGAAACCATTTATTTGTAGATCACCTCTTCTATAAGTTAAGACTAAATCTTTAGTCCTTCTCAAGTACTTAAAGATTAAAACCTACTAGTCACACTAACAGCATAGGCAATATTAGGCCTAGTACACAACATAGCGTACATCAAGCTTCCTATACCTGAAGTATAAGGAACTTTAGCCTTTTGCTCAATTTCCTTAAGTATTTTAGGTGACATACCCTTAAATAAATAGATACCATGCCTAAATGGTAACAATCCTCTTTTGGAATCAAGCATGTTGAACTTCTTCAACACCTTTTCTAAGTAAAGATTTTGGGATAAACCTATTATTCTTTTTTATCTATCTCTATAGACTTAAATGCTAAGAATATAAGTAGCTTCCCCTAATTCTTTCATAGGGAAAGTTTTATATAACTATAGTTTCACATTTGTAAGCATACCAACATCATTCCTAATTAATAAAATATCATTAACATATAGTACTAGGAAAGTGAGTTAGCTCCCACTAACCTTCTTGTATACACAAAGCTCATCTTCATTTTTTATAAAATTAAAAGATCGAATGGCTTCATCAAAATGATGATTCCAATTCCTTGAAGCTTGCTTTAGACCATAAATTAATCTATTAAGCTTACACACTTTTGAACCTTCCTTAGATTCAAAACCCTTGGGTTGCTCCATATATATTTCTTTCTCAACAAAACCATTAAGAAAAGTAGTTTTAATATCCATTTGCCAAATCTCATAATTATAGTGTGTAGCTATAGTGAGAAATGTTCAAATGGATTTAAGCGTGGCTACTAGCGAGAAGGTTTCCTCGTAGTCAACCCCTTGCCTTTGGTGAAACCCTTTTACTACAAGCCTTCCTTTATAAGTATCAACCTTTCCATATGCACCAATCTTTCTCTTAAAGACCCATTTATAACCTATAATAACTTCAGGTGGATCAATAAGTGTCTTGACTTGGTTTGCATACATGGAATCCATTTTGGCTTTCATTGCTTTAAGCCATTTTGAAGAATCTTTATCATATAAAGCTTCTTCATATGTAGTAGGATCATCATCATGATTGCTTTCTTCATGAATATGCAACTCTTGTATATCATATAGAAAATTGTATCTCTCTGGTATATGAGATACCCTACTAGATCTTTTAGGAGTTGGTATGATGATATTTTTAGTGGGATTAGACTTTTGATCAACATCCATTTGATCAAGTTGATTAGCTTCATTATAAGATTCCTTTACTAATGCTATCTTCCTTCCTTTACCACCTCATTGAAGAAACTCTTTCTAAAAAAATATGGCATCTCTACTTACAACAATAACTTGTTCGTAGGAAGATAAAAATAATATCCTAAACTATCTTCAGGATATCCAATAAATCTACCTTAAATTGGCCTTGCATCCAATTTGTTTATTTTTAGATATAAGTTGGGGATTACCAGACTTTAACATGCTTAAGACTTGGTGCCTTACCATGCCATATATGATATGGTATGGTAGAAACAGACTTAGATGGATTACAATTTAGAATGTAAGCAACATCTTGTAATGCAAAACCCCAAAGGAAAGTAGGAAAATCTATATAGCTCATAATTGATTGAACCATATCTAACAGAGTTCTATTCCCCCTTTCGGATGCACCATTTAATTAAGGGGTGCCAAGTAGAGTTAGTTATAAAATAATGCCATGTTCCTTAAGGAATTGAATAAATTCGGTACTTAAGTATTCACCTCCTTGATTCGATTGTGGGATTTTAAAACTTTTTCCCATTTGGTTCTCTACTTTAACCTTGAATTCCTTAAACTTTTCAAAGGATATACTTTATATTTCATTAAATATAAATGTCCATACCTTGATAGATCATCTATAAAGGTAATAAAGTTGAAGAACGCACCATATGATAAAATGGCCCATATACATCACTATGTATTATTTCCAAAATTTCTTTAGCTCTTGCCATTTGTCCAACAAATAGTGATCGGGTCATCTTGCCTTAAATACAAGCTTCACATGTTGGATTGCTTGAGGTTTCAAGATTTCTCAAGATTCCTAATCTTTCCAACTTTGTGATTATATCACCTACAATGTGACCTAATCTCAAGTGTCATAGATATTTTAGATTAAAAGCATTGTCAATTAGCATTGTATTCATAATATTCACATTGGTTGGATATTGTTTATTATCAGATTTATTATTAATATAATAAAGATCATGTAATACATAACCTATGCCAACTATCTTATTATCAAAATAGGTAGTATATACATCTCTTTTAAATAAAAATTTATAACCTTTTCTAGTTAAACTTGAAATAGAGATAATGTTCTTATAAGCATTAAGTACATATAAAACATTATTCAATAACAAAGAATGATCATTTAAGTCAATAGAGGTGGTTCCTATAGCTTTAGTAGCAACACCAGCTTCATCTCTAAGCTTTAGAGTCACCTCATTTGATCCTTACCTTCTTTCACTTACTAGATCTTGCAAGAAAGAACATATGCGAGAACTGGCACTGGTATCCAATACCAATGCATTAGATGAGCTCTTAGAACATTTAAAAATAGATAATTAGAGAAAGTCTCACCCTCTCCAATCTTGTCCTTTCCTTTCATTGATTCAAGGAACTTAGGACAATTTCTTTTCTAATGTCTATCTTCTTAGCAATAGAAACATTTTCCTTTACCTTTGTTCTTAACCTTCTTTTTACTTTTTTTTTTACACCTCCCAAAGCTTTAGGAACTCTTTCCTTAGCTTTCTTACTTTTGTTCCCTTATTCTTCTTAGTCCCACTAGAAGAGATAATCAAAGCAACCTCCTTCCCTTTTTCATTGTGAATAGCCTTTTGGGCTGTCACAAGCATGTTTAATAACTCCCCAAGTGTGCACTCAATTTTATTCATATGGAAATTGGCAATGTTTTGGCCAAATGACTCCAAAAGGGATTGTAAGATCAAATCGGTTTGGAGTTAAGCATTCATCATAAAATATAGAATCTCAAGTTTCTCAATAGAATGAATTATAGAATTCATGTGAGCTCCAACATCCTCACCTTTTTTCATTTTAGCACAAAAAAGTCATTTAGATATCTCATATCTAGTGATCCTACTTTATACACCAAACAACTCTTATAGGTAAAGTAGGATTTCCTTTGCATTAATGTACTTCTCGTATTTCCTATGAAGTTCATTGCTCATGGAAGCCCATATAATGCAATGTGCTTGTAAGTCATCATCTTTCCACTTTGAAAGAGTGTTATATTCTTCTTGCATAGCATTTAGTGGAAGGGGTTCGGGAGGACTTTGCTCTAAAATATATAAAATACATTCGAAGCCCAAAATAACTTTTAGATTTTATAACCAATCAATAAAATTAGGTCCAATGACTCTAGGGTTTTTAAGAATGATGCTTAGTGGGTTTAGTGACCTCATATTATCAAATTGCTGCAAAATATAATAATCTTATTAACTATAATAACATTGATAATTTTTACCATTAGATTTGGTCTTTAATCATAATGGTCTCCCACTAACTTGGTGAATCCTATACTTCTAAAGTAGGAAACGGAGATCCCTTGTTGGATGGATTTCTAGTGGGTGATGGAGTTCTTAATGGGTTACTAATTCCCTTAAGTACATATTGCTATTCTTGGAATATTAGTTACCATTAAGTGGACAACTCTTATCCATCACATCTCATGTGAGGTTCCATTAATCCGGTTCCTAATGTTTAGAGAACTCAGGCACACATAATTGCCATTCTTGGCCTCTTTATATTAGTTAGGTCCATACCATTAAATTTGTGTAATATATAGACTTAAACACTACACACCTCAGGTATGCCTATTTGCCGTTCTTAGCATGTAGTGTGTCTATAGATTCACAATATCTCATGCTTTACAATGAACACTACAAATATCTCTTAGCACAAATATACACCCTTATGTATCCATAGCTGAAGTATATTCGTCTAAAACTTTGCATGTCATTACTTCAATGGAGAGCCAAGACCTAATTTTAATTTGGAAGATTTTTTTTGGGTTTTTTATTAAGGTCTCACTTTGCACATTAGCCAATTATATATATCACACATATATATGGCATAGCATCCATGTATATACATACATCACGTATCCATCTAGCATCTTACATCACTTATATCACATATATACATAGAATATGCAAAATGGATGTACAAATAAGGGTGATCGTGGAACTTTCCTAAACCTATTTTAACTCTTAAAAATAATTTACAAAATGTTCCACCATCTCCATGGATCTCCAATCTTGAACACTTCAAGTTCCAAACACAACTCTTGTGATTTACATTTAATATTTAGCATACTAAGGTGAATATCACATCCTAATTCTATGTAATTAAATTTAATTACATAATGAATAATAAATAAAAATTATTATTATTACAAAAAGAAGGATGTAATCTAAGTCCATGATCATTCTATGCATGTAATACAAGCATAAAACATGTAAAATGCAACCATTGCATGTTAGGATTGAAGGGCTAAGCAAAAGAGCATTAAAAGTGATGTGTTTTGTATTCATGCTACCTCACGGATTGGTCATGGTCATGAGGGTGGCAACCCCTTCTTCAATCAAACAAACCAATCACATACTACTCAATCAAACAAACCAATCACATACTACCCTCATGGTCTAGTCATGGCCATAAGGGTGGATCGTGAGGGTAGCAGCCCCACTTGATTGTGCACACTTTTTAAGCCATTTTTATATATGTAAATTCACAACACTTACAACTAACATCAAGTATCACAACACTTGCAGTTATCAATTAATTTAGCATGTGTAAAGTGCAAAAATGGTCCTGATACCAATTGATGGAAACGGTTATACAAATTACAAATGTGGTGAGCACAAACCTAAATAGGGTGAAATTTTAAAAATTTCACTTGCATAACCCTTCATCACATGAAGAATTCCATTCCCAAGGATCCATTTTACATTTTTATATATAACTAAATATAAAAACAACATGTAAATAATAACCTAGGAATTCTAAGTTTAGGAGTATTTACAAACTCCTAGGTTTGATGTAAACCACAAGTATTCTACAAGCTTTGATGTACTTAGATTCACCTATTGAATCAAATGCTTTAGCCTCCCAAATGTTAGGCCTCTAGCCTGAAACACCAAAGCTACTCTAATTCACCTTCTTACTTAGATTTGACTAATGGCAAGTGACCTCTCTAATGACCTTTACAAACTAGCACTAACTCAATCTCCTCGCAAGAACACTTAGGGTTTTAGTATGTATGTGTTTCTCTCTTTTATTTTTCTGTCTCTACACGAAGTCTCTAACCCTCTTAAGAAACACTTCCTTAAGATATATATATATATAGAAAGCAAACCCTAATGACATCATCTCTTACATCACATGTATACAACTCATCATGATAAGTATACAACTTGTTTAAAAGATAAGTATATAAAAAAAGGTATATAGAGAATTGTGTATTTTTCTATATTCATTCTCTATGCATAATCATGAAACCTAATCTTGATTAAGCCAATGTTAACATTATACGCTTAAGAGATAAGGTGCCTAATAAGCCAAGCTTAATATTTATCATAGTCAACACTATACACATAAGAGATAATGCATGCCTAACATAACAAATTTGTCCATTCACACATACATAGACTTCAGCTTAGTAATTGGGCCAACTCTTAGCCCAAGCCCAATACATATAATAAATGGGCTTGGATTAGGCCCATGGGCTTTCTCAACATCTTCGACTAATCTTTGGTCCAAAACTCTTTTGATCTTAGGCCAAAAAACTTAGGTCATTAATCCAAAACTAATTAGAAATAACATAAATTATTAATTTAATAATCTAATTAATATTTTATATTAATAAAGTATAAATTAATAATTAAACCCTTATTTGAATTAGATTTCATAATATGCTAGAATCATTGCTTAAAGTATAAATCCAATTCAATTAATCCTAATTAATTGATTAAACTTTTTTATTAATAATTAGATTAATGTTAATGGTGATTTGGTGAAACTCTTTCAGGTGTAACTTACTAGGTTCATATCTAATTGGTTATGAGAAGATAATATCAACACTTAACATTATTTGAAACTCCTTTAAAGTCTAAATATGAAAATCCTAATTGTACACATTTAGTTCCCAAAAGTTGTAAGTGACCCCTAGTATCGATATCACAGCTACCCAATTAGAAATGAATGTGTAGATGGCGGGGTTTAGCACGCATCCAAGAATTTAGCAATCGCGACACTGTTTGAGCTCAAGGCTCTAGAGAACACACTAACCACTGTCACAAAGACATGGCGTGGAGATGAGGAGTCGCCACCCAGGGTAATAACTGGGACAAATCGAAAAGGTGATACTCGATTCCCTAAAAGAAAGCTACCACCACAACCAAAAGATTCTGGATACGAAATACCAACTTCTTTCAGTGTTGTGTTCATTTAGAATTACTTTATGAATTATTATATTATTCTCTATTTACATGCAATTTCATATAAACCCTAAAAACAATCAACTCCAAGGCAAACTAATCATGAAATATACAAGTAAATAATGCATTCAATAAATCACATAATCTCTAAGTTAGTCTAATCTATATGGATTTTAAATAAATGAGTTAAAGTCTATATATTTTAAATTATAAGTGAACTTAAAGACCTAATTCTTTTTTATTTTAATTAAATGAACCTACATCTATGTATTTTAATTCTGAAAATGGGCCTAATTCTACATGTTATGAAGGTATTTAAATTAGTGGGCTCAATTCTACATGTTTTAATTAAATAGTGACCTTAAATCTACAAATTATGAAAGAAGGCTTAAATTAAGTGGGCTAAGTCTAAATTAATTAAATTAAATTAGGTGAGCCTATGTTTAATTAACTAAATGGGCCTAAAGATATTTTTAACCTAAAATCTAATTAATTATGGACCTAAAAATATATTTTAATTAATTAAACCTAATTAATTATTAAGTGAGATGGGCTAAAAGAATTACCTAAACTTAAATAAAAAAATCAAAGCCCCAAAAGCACATAAAAATAATAAATAAACCCAAAAATAAATAAAAACATAAAAGAAACAATTAAACAAGATCAGACAATTAATTAAATTAGTCCTTACTAATATCCTATTTTATTATTAAGAAGACTAAATTAATCTACTTCCTCCATCGATTTTAAGTAATTACATAATTAAAAACCTAATTTTTACTAACCAATTTAATCAAAATAAACATGCAACCACACATATAATTTTATTACTCCCACTATTGGGGCTATTACATTAATTCATAAAATAATTAATAACATAAAAATAAAGCAATAAAAAAATTAAAATAAAAAAAAACCTAGAAACTAAGTCTCTGCAAGGCTTTATCCCTAATTTTTCACGGGCTTTTCATGAATTCACCCCTTCCACTGGATCACCATGCGTTTTCCTCCATACTCACCAAAATAAAAAGATAAAATTGTAATTAATGGATAAATTATGAGAATAACATGAAAGAAAAAATAATAAATAATATAAAAATAAAAAAAGAAATAAGAAGATGATGATGATGCTTAAGAATGATTTGGGGTACTCTTTAGATTGGTAGTTCACCATTTTTTATAAATCTTCAAATCTTCTTCTTCAAAAATTCTCCATGAATCTTGAATTAATTGTTAAATTAAAAGGAATTTTTTGTAGAAAAAAATAACTCAAAAGAAATAAAATCACGTTTTCTTCTTCTTTCTCTTCTTTTTCTTCTTTTTCTTTCTTCCCTCTTTTTCCTCTTCACCTCGTCCCTTCTTCTTTTCCTACTATTCTCTCTTTATATAGTGGAACTAGGAAGCCTAACCCCAATCCTAATGTGATTCTAATTCCTAAAATATAAAAATTAATACTTAAAATTATATTTAGGAATTTTAAGCCAGTTAGGATTAAGTTCATTAGGAATTTTAAACCAATTATAACTGAATTAAAAATAGGAAAACAGAGACGGAAGAATTTAATTCCGACCAGGATTGTGTAATTTCGACATGTATTCTCTTTTTTTTAACATTTAATTATAAAAGGACCCCTAGAAGAATTTAAATTTTGCAATTAGGTCCTAAAAAACCTTGCAATTTAGTCCCTGAAAACATTAAATCCTTTCTTTAAAAGCTGCATTTAAACCCTTAGAATTTTAAAGATTAAGTATCAAAGACATTTTTATCACTGGAGTCCTTTGCTGTGTCCATAACATACCATCCTGAAATTGGGTGTCTACAGTTGCCCCCTTTTGTCGCTGTTTGCTTGAAAAATTGCGGCAAAGCAAAATAGCACCCAATTTCTAAATTGAAAGTTAGGATACTTACCTGCACTCCTTGAAGCTTCTGTTTATAAATTTGCTATCGGACATACAACATTTTAAATGACATATCATACTCGGTCGTATGATATTGATTATACTTGGTCGTATAACCTTGAGTGAATGAAACACATTGTAGTCGGTCGTACAATGTTTGACTATACTTAGACATATAGCATTGAATTGAAAAATTACATCATACCCAGTCGTATGATGCCAATTATACTTGGTCATATAATCGATTGAGGATACATTGCACTCAGTCATACAATGTCGACTACACTCGGTCGTATAGTCTGTTTTAAAAAGGAACATCACACTCGGTCATATGATGCTAATTATACTCAGTTGTATAATTGATTGAAGATACATTGCACTCGGTCGTATAGTCTGATTTGAGAAGAGAAACATCACACTCGGTCGTATGATGTTGATTATACTCGGTCATATAATTGATTAAAGATACATTGCACTCGGTTGTACAATGCTGACTACACTCGGTAGTATAGTCTGATTTGAAAAGAAAAACATCACACTCAGTCATATGATGCTGATTATACTCGGTTGTATAATCGATTGAAGATACATTGCACTCAGTTGTACAATGTTGACTACACTCGGTCGTATAGTCTAATTTGAAAAGAAAAACATCACACTAGGTCGTATAATGCTGATTATACTCGATCGTATAATGGATTGAAGATACATTGCACTCGGTCGTACAATGTTGACTACACTTGGTCGTATAGTCTGATTTAAGAAGAGAAACATCACACTCGATCGTATGATGCTAATTATACTCGGTTATATAATCAATTGAAGATACATTGCACTCGGTCATACAATGCCAACTACACTCGATCGTATAGTCTGATTTGAAAAGAAAAATCATACTCAGTCGTATGATGCTGATTATACTTAGTCGTATAATCGATTGAAGATACTCCTAACAGTTTTAACAATTCCCTGAATTGCTAAACTATAAAGCTTTACAATTTAGGACTAAATTGCAAAGAATCAAGTGGACTTAAATGTAAACCAAGGTTAAAGGACCAAAGTGGATATCTTCCCCTTTATATATTCCTTTCCTCCTTTTCCCGATTCATTCCTTCTTTTTCCTATTCTTCTTCTTTTTTTTTCTTTTGATTTTTCAAGTTTTCTTCCTTCAATTATTCTTTCATCCGACGTCTGATTTTGAATCTGTCTGATCCTATGGCTCAGCCACAACGTAGGCTATGTGGGAGTAGTTCCAGACAATCAGATCCCATCACTTTACATCTGCATTTTCCTCAAAATGATTTGGGACTTCGTGAAAATGAAGTGATATTTCCATTGACTCGTTTGCACCTCCATAAATGTTCTCAAGCTAGAGATGAGGTAAATTTTCTAATTTTGCAATAAACATATTTATTTTAGTATGTCAAATTAATGTTTACATGCATGCAATGTAAATCATGAAAAATTGACAAATTAAAACCAAAATATGTTACAGAGTTGTATAAATATGTTAAATTTCACTAAAATTTTCATCGGGAGTCTGAATTCCAGTCTAGGATTCATTAATTTCCAATCGGATTTCTCAAATTTTCGATTGAAAATTAGGAAATCCGATCAAAATTCTGGATTTTCGATTTAATATTTTTTTTATATATAAAATGATGTCAACAAAAAATAGAGATTTAGGAAAGAAAATGATCCCGTTATTTCTACATTTTTCAGAAGCCCTTGAAACTCTCTAGTTGTTTTCAATTGGCACGAGAATTGTTCCATGACTTATCTAGGGAGGTAGTACAACATGTGTGTGTAGACGATAGGGTTTAGAGTGCGTCCAAGATTTTAGCAACCATGACACTGTTTAGGCTCAGGGCCTTAGAGAACACACTAACCACTATCACAAAGATATGGCGTGGAGATGAGGAGTCGCCACCCAGGGTAATAACTGGAACAAATCAAAAAGGTGGTACTCGATTCTCTAAAAGAAAGCTAGCACCACAACCAAGAGATTCTGGATACGAAATACTAACTTCTCTTAGTCTTGTGTTCATTTAGAATAATTTTATAAATGATTATTTCATCCTCTAATTTCATGCAATTTTATTAAACCCTAATTAACATCCATCTAACCCAAAAGGCAACAAGTTAATAAAATTACAAGTAAAAATGCATCAAAAAAGGCAATGTCCCTATGTCTAAACTATGTTAATTTTATTTTATAAGTTAGCTAAATCTATATGTTTTATTTACAAGTGAAATGGACTTAAAGGTGGGCCTATATTTTTATTAATTAATGAGTCTAGATCTATTTATTTTTGTCACGACCCAAAATAGGGGGCCATGACCGGCGCTAGGGAAGGGGAATTCTTTCGAATCCAGAACCCGTAGCATGCCTTAAAGAAAATACAAAAGCATGCAATACTAATAAAATAAATAAAATATCTTACAGCGGAAATTAAAATCTCATAAGTAATAATGTAACTCATCAGCTGATTTAATAACACAAATTCATCTCATATATATATAATCTTTTAATACAATTCTCGGTTCAAATCTTTAAAATATAAATCTCATACATATATAATACATACACCCGGCGTAAGTATCTAGAATACAAAATAAAATCAAGTAAGTAGTTTACATAATAAAGCCGGGGCGAAAGAAATCTAAATGATCGCAACCTCAAAAAGTGTTAGACAACACTCTAGTCATACAGGCTCACTTATTCCAAATAAATGTGATTGGCTCACTTGTTCCATTTAGACAGTAGACTGGCCCCGAGACACTAAGTTAACCGAGCTCCAGCAGTCTGACTGTCAATGTGATTGGCCCCGAGACACTTGGTCAACCAAGCTCCAGCAATCACACTCTCAAATCACATCACACATCAATCCAATCAATCCGATCAATATCCACAAATAGGTTAGTAATTTAACCTAACTTCTATCGTCGTACCAGTACGTACTCGATCCTAGTGCTGCCCACTAGGTAGCATGTTCTATTGATATCCTTCATTTAAAATAAATTCATACATTCATGAAATAAATGATGCATGACATTAATTAAAATAACAATATAAACCATATATATACTAGAAATATACCAAAAATAAACCAAGTATATTTCGAGTATATATACATCAAATAAATTCAATTTAATTATAAAATAAACCAGAAATAAACTATACATATACTTAAAAACATTTTAAGTATAATTCAATAATAAAACATGCATTTAATTTAAAATATACAAAAAATATACCAAAATATACCTAAAATATACTTAAGCAATTATTAAACCATTTATGCATATTTCATAAAATTTAAACATACATTTCTAAAACATGCAATCCTAAAACATGTATATATAAAATAACAACTCACAGTTATGCGCTCCTCGAGACGGGTCCAACAAGCCTGGTCCACTAGGCCTCGGTCTCGGTGCAACTAACAAACAAACGACAACACGAAATCAGAATAAATCTAATAAAATTCTAGAGACTCGATCTAAAACACTAGACACATATTAGGAATAGGGATTTAACCGGATGTCACGTTTTATGAGAATTCTATCAAAAATTCGATAGAACCTCCCCTGTAAAATGAACATCTCTCTACTCAAAAAGTAGAGCCGGTCCTACAAGAAAACACACTTCGAGTATATACAATCACACAATCCCTCGCTCGGACTCCCAAACTATGATTCTACCGACCGAGGTTTACAATTCACGAGATATACACAAAATACATTAACATTCCAAAAATATTGAAAATACCCTTTATATATCAAAATATAAAAAATTAAATATTTAAACACTAAAAATAATCATTTTACTGATAATTACATAAAAACTCTAATTTTAATAAAATATTATTAAAAATCCATAATTCTCGATAAATACACCAATATTAATAGAAATTCATTTTATAAATCCAAATTACTTAATTAGCCCAAAAACATGTTAAAAATCATTAAAAACTCATTTATTTACAAAAATAGTATATTATATATAATTTGAAAATAAATTTCAAAAAATAGTTTTAATTAGTTAAAAATATTAAATAATTTTTAAAAATCATTTTTATACCTCAAATAATTATTAAAAAGAATTTAATTTAATTTTTAACCAATTTATTACCAAATTACCCCTAATTATATATAAATTCACATAATATACAATAATTATTAAAAAATTCACTAAAAAGTATACAATTGCTTAAAAAGTAATTTATCAACATATAATTCAATAAAATCAATAATTATACTCAATTAACCAATAAATTTTAACAAAATACTTATTTAACCTAATTTTCCAAAAATAACCTAAACTAAATAAATTCACAATAATTATAAAAAAATCACAAAAATTACAAATTAAATTCTAAAATTTATTTCAACCTCTATAAACACCATAAATCATAATTTCACAATTTATTTAATTAATTTACAAAAATTAGAAAATATTAATAAAATAATAAAAAATTCACAAAAATCAAAATAAATTCCAAAAATTCCAAAAAAATTACAAAATGTAGATTGAGCTACTAGGAACAATTTTTGTGAAGGAATTTAGCTTGAATCATTTAGATCAAAGTTCAAAAAAAATAAAGAAATCAAAATGGCCAAAATAGAAAATTGATCACCAACAAAAATCTAGACCAAAAAAAGTGAAACCAAGCTTAGAAATGCACTCACCGGAGCTCAAGGAAGAGATTGAGACAGGCAATGTCCAATTTGGTGGGCGAAATTGGCTTGAACGGAGTTGAGCTTGGATTTCGGTTTCTCAGCCAAGAAACGGCCAAATTATGCCGAAAAAGGGAGTAATAGGCGGCGGAGCAAGCTGGAAGTGGAGGTGGCACGCCGGAAGGCACACCGACGGTGAGAAAATGGAGTTGCAGTGGCAGAAATGAGGGAAAGGGGCATTTGGCGAGAGGAAGGGGAAGAGTGGCACGGTTTGTAATTTTTCTTAACTTTATATATATATAATAACTTTAATAACTTATATTATAATATAATAATATTATATTCACAATAATTCTACACCGTGTATATATATATATATATATATATATATATATATATATTAATATGATAATGTGATCATGCATGGAATCATGCAATTATATAAAATGGACTAACGTAAATAATAGTTATTTATTTAGGTTTTAATTTTCCTAAAAATTAAATTCTCAGAAAAATTTTACGTAAGAAACTTAAAATAATTAAAAATAACTTTAATAATTAACAAACTAATTAAATAGTCAAATATATTTATTAAAATTATTAACACTGCATATCCCGATACAGTTTAAAAATATTTAAAATCTCAGGATATTACAATTTTAGTCTGTCTAAGATATGAGTTTAAGTCTATTCAATTTTAAAGGAAAAATAAATTAGTGGGTATAAGTCTAACTTGATTTTATTTTAAATGAAATGTAGGTCTAGGTCTATTTATTTTTTAAAAGAAATGAATTTAACTGAGCTAAGTCTAAATAATTTTTAATTAACTAAGTGGGCCTAAAATCTAATTAACCTAATGGGCCTAATTTGATTTTAATCATTTAAAGCCCTAAACCATTGTTAAGCCTATTTATTAAGTGGGTTAGACCTAAACGTGGGCTTGGGGCCCAAAAGGATAAAAACATAAAAAACAAGCCCAAAATAAATAAAACACAAAAAATGGATCAAAAAACATTATAATGATTTTCTAGAAATCCTAAATTAATTACATGCAAATCCTAAATTTAGCTATGGCTATCATTGATTTTAATTGATTTTTACCAAATTGAACCTAATTACTAATTGATTTTAAATGTAGAAAATTAAATCTTTTACTATTCCCACTAATGGAGCTATTACAAACTACGTACAAAAATTAAAATAATTATACACCCCTGAATTAAAAAACTACACAGGATACCAAAATACAAAATTAAAATTAAAATCCTAATATATACTGGAAGACAACACAGGTTATTCCATGGACCTTTTGTTTGTCAAAACATAAGCAGTATCCTCTTTAATCCACATACAGACATCAAAAATTTAAAAAAAAAAACATAAAAGTAGTTAAATTAGTAGTGAAATTAAACAATCAAAATAATAACAAAAAATAAAAGAAAAAATCACAAAAAGAAAATAATAGACAAGAAATGAAATAAAAAAACAAAAAACGAACACTGATGCTATGCAAATGCCCTTTTTGAGCCCCTCAAATTGGATTATTACCGTTGAAATTGAAGTATTGGTGATTCTGGACTGGGATTTGATTGCTTTCGAAAACTTCAGTATCCAAAATTAGGGTTTTTTTTGCACTCGCTGTCTCTCTATTTTTTTTTCTTTCATCTTTTTTCAGTGTGTCTCTCAGTCCCTCTGTGAGTAAAAATCTTCCCCCCCCCCCCCCCAAAGAAAAGTCCCCAAAAGAAAAAGTTCCCCAAAGAAAAAGTCCCCAAAAGAAAAAGTCCCCTCCGCACGCATGCAAACTCTACTTTTAAATGCAAAGTCTGCTAGCGTACTAACTTCCTCCTTCGAAGGAACAGACTTATCTCATCTGATCTAATGATAGCGTCTATTTTTT
This sequence comes from Mallotus nudiflorus, assembly GCA_947683625.1. Classification (NCBI taxonomy): domain Eukaryota; kingdom Viridiplantae; phylum Streptophyta; class Magnoliopsida; order Malpighiales; family Euphorbiaceae; genus Mallotus; species Mallotus nudiflorus. Next base: position 4,213,118 of record CANTUR010000166.1, on the reverse strand, counting down.
ATTTTAAAAACTTATGCATTTAAAAACCTTATCATATAATAATAAAGATAAAATTGAATTTTCAACCAATCAAAACACTGAAAAAATCGATAAAAATATGTGAAAAATAAAAAAAATAGGACTTTTATGCGTTGGCATTGTGCAATGCCGATCCACATTACACAATGTCGATCCTAATTTTTTTAATTACCAAAAGACCCCTAAAAATTGATTTATTTGCAATCAAATCTTAAAAATGTTGCAATTTAGTCCCTAAAGCCCAGAAAATCGACAACCAAGTTCAAATTTTGAATGAATTTCATCATAGGGGTTTACATCGCAATTGTGCACAATTGCATCCCAAAATTGGGTGCTTAAAGTTGCCCCCATTTGTTGTTGTTTGCTTGACAAATTGCAGCAAAGCAATAGAAGCACACAATTTCAAAAGAAAGAAATTATGACACTTGATTGTATCCTAAGTGATAGATTGATGCCCAAATTGTTGAGCAAGGTGTAATGTATGGCAAGTCTCACTATATTTTCTGCTGAACATCTAGTGGACTTTATGCTAATGAGTTTCGCTATATTCCCTATAGGACGTTTAGGGATGATAAATTGAAAACCTGCTATAGTTCCTGTGGAACATCTAGCAATGATGAATTTTGCTATATTCCCTGTGGGACGTCTAACGATGCACGCTATATTCCTTGTGGGACGTCTAGTGATGATAAATTAAAAACTTGCTATAGTTCCTGTGGAACATCTAGCAATGATGAATTTCATTATATTCCCTACGTCTAATGATGCACATTATATTCCCCGTGGGACGTCTAGTGATGATAAATTGAAAACTTGCTATTGTTCCTATGGAACGTCTAACAATGATGATTTTCGTTATATTCCCTATGGGACGTCTAGTGATGATAAATTGAACACTTGCTATAATTCCTGTGGAATGTCTAGCAATGATGAATTTTGTTATATTCCATGTGGGACGTCTAACGATACATACTATATTCCCTATGGGACGTCTAGTGGTGTTAAATTGAAAATCTGCTACAGTTCTTGTGGAACGTCTAGCATTGATGAATTTGAAAGTTTCAGTTCTTGTGGAACGTCTAGCATTGATGAATTTGAAAGTTTATGTCATAACTGTTATGCAGTACATAACATAATGAAGGTTATGACTATTGTGCAGCACATAATATATTCATTTGAAATTCATATCATAGCTACTGTACAACATATGAATCCTTTAATTGAAATGATGCATGTAAAATACAAAAAATGAATTATGTAATCTTGTTCTGTATTCTATACTTGACAAAAAACTCAAGATCACAGATTGATTATGCATTTTTAATAATTCAATGAATTATTAATTTGATGAATGTCATGATTTAATTAGGAACATGTTCCTAATCAGAACGCAATTATGGACCAAATTGCAAGAAAGAAAAAATGAATAAAAAGTAAATAAATTAGAAGGATCAAAATGGATATTTTCCATTTTACATACCCTTCCCATTCCTTTTGTCGATCACTTCTCTTCTCTTTCTATTCTTTTCTTTTTTCTTTCTAATTGATTCACATTTTTCTTTTCTTGATTTCTTCACCATTTATCGTCCGATTTACAATCCGTCTGATCCTATGGCTTCCTCGTCACACGGACAATATGAAGGAGTTTAGACTTTGGAAAGTCAAAGGATTCTGCCTCCCTGTTTTCCTCAGAATGATCTTGGACTTCGAGAAGACTCATCTATCTTTCCTTTAACTCATCTTCATACCTACAGGTGCAGAGATGTGGGTAATGAGGTAACTTTTCTTACTTCTATTTATTTCTGAAAAAATATCACTTGTATAATTAGCAATTAGAGTTAGTTTTAGAGTAGAGATTGACATGTATATTAGCCAGAAATTAACATGAAAATGCATGATAAATTGAAATTAAACTCTGAAAATATGAAATGTAGTTCCTGGGTTGTCTGTGTGATGGATCGGGTGTCTGGAATTTCGATCAGAATTCTACATTTCTGAATGTCCTAGCTAATGCCGATCAGCATAGCAGATTGTCGATCAACAATTTGGAATGCTGATCGGTAATCTACATTGCCAATCAGCTTTTTTTTTAACTTATCAATTAATTAATTAACTAATTAACTAATCAAATCCTTCAATTTAAATTCTTTGATTAATTAATTAATCTTTTAATTAACTAATTATTATTTTAAAATTGAACTAGCATTCGATGAAGTTCATGGGTTATTTCAATCTAGCTCGGGAATTATTTCATGGACTGCCGGAGCAGGTGACACATCTGATTTGGGCCTCTGAATTCAAGCATTTTATTACTACACTTCCAACTGTTTAAGGTCGGTCTGACCGTTACTCTTTGTTCGGTTTAATCGAGCGATGGATGGATACTACCTACACTTTCTATACTCGTGTGGGTGAGCTGACTGTTTCGCCTATAAGTTTTTCTGCTATCACCTGGATTTCCTTTGTAGGATCCCCAGTTCCATTTGATGTCAGCTATTGTAGTCTTTCAGAGCATGCACAAAGTCAGTATGTGCGAGATTTAATTAGGTTCGCTCCAGCGTGGAAGAATTGAAAGAATGTTCTTCTTTCATCCTTAGTTGTGGGATTTAGACGCCTTCCTATTTATACTCCTCGTCAGATTATCCATAAGGTGAGGTATTTCCTTTTAATATTATTAGGCATGATCCTCTTTTGTGAGACCAGTCATGAGGTCAGTATTGCTTTGTTGGGTCCTCTTCACGACTTGGATTGAGTTGCCACACTAGATTGGGGATCTGTTGCACTCGCTTATATTTATTACAGACTTGACACTATCTATAGAGGTGCTGTCACGATGTGTGGCTTTTGGCACGTCTTGCATGTATGTTCTCCTTCCTTTGATCTTTATAGTCTTGCCTTTCTTTGCCTTTTCCTAATATGTTTTCTTTCTTCTAGATGTGGAGCATAGAGATTGGGCTGGTTCGAGGCTTTGATGCTATCAGTTCTGATAGGACCTTTCCTCTGATGATGAGATGGGGTTCTTCCCATCTTGCTAGCAACAGGAATACTTTATAGACATATCATGATCAGCTGAACACTGTCAAGTGGCACCTGGTAAAGAAAAAAAAGAAATCATTAGTATGTTACAGTTTAATAGAGGTTAGACTTAATTTACATAAATTGCAGATAAACTCTTATTGGTTGGAGGGTGCTAAGAAGATCCAACGATATGATTTCATGGCAACTGCAATTCACCTTGAGCCTATGAGGATCCTGCTCTCTGGTTATGACTGTTTGATGTGGTATTTAGGGGAGCGAGTGTATCGCTGGTCTTCTGGCCCTTCTCGACATCGCATTCCATCTGATGTCCCTTCCTCTATGCTCTGTAGCTCACATCTTACAGATTCAGAGCTGAGGGATGCACTATAGGGGTATGGTGCCTCAGATTTTCTTGAGCATTCTTGACATTATCAGCAATTTATTTATGAGAGCCTCTTGGAGCATGTTCCCATTGATGATGATGAGGTAATTTCTTATTATTTTAGCTTCTACTTCTAGAACCTATGAATCACTCCTTCTCTTTACAGTTTGAGGAGGTTCGTTCTTCCATCGATGTGGATGAGGAGACTGAGATTGCTCCAGAGATTGAGGTTACTCTTGATATTGAGAGTCCTGAGCCTAAACCTAGTCCTGTTCATCATAGTCAACATGTTAGGACTAGTCGCGATAGGGCCTTTGTTGGTATTGCGCTCAATGATGTCTCTCTTCTAGACAAGTCTATGTTCTACTGGACTCTTGCTGTTTAGGCTCTAGTTGAGCAGCAAATGTAATTTGGTGATGCTCAGCTTCCTAGCTTTTGTCCACCAGATGCTTCTCATGTGAATCTGTTTGACTTATTTCTTGTATGGATCTGTACACTTGACATTAATATTAGTAAAAATTTTACAAAATAGGTTCCCCGGACACAGGCAGAGTATTTATATGGACTTGCCTTGTCTCAGAGATTATTCATGATGCAGGTTATAGATAGTTGGCGGGTAAGCATCTACATTGAGAAAATGCAAAATGTATGCATGTTATGCATGTAATGCATATGATATGATGTTTTTTGTGTATGCAGAGCTATTCAAGCAGTCTAGAGCAGGAGAACGAGATGCTTCATCGGTAACTTACAGACTTAGGCTTTGATTCGTACATCGTTGGGACTTCATCTACCAAACCTCCAAACACGTATCATCATGATGACCTTACCAGAGGATAGAGCCCATGGCCTGATACCAGAGCTTAAGATGAGTGATTTAGAGTTTCTGTATTCCTGACTTTCTGTATGTCTGTATCTGACTGCTCTCTATTGTACTACTATTTTTATTCCTGTACTGTCTCGAACACTATTAGATAGACTTGAAACAGTGTTTGCATTTTAATGGATTTTTTTTATAAATAACTAATTAAAAAATATAGTTAATTAACATTACCCTTTTTAATTAATTATCCATTTATCTTAATCCTTTTCCAAGATGGATAATATTGGATAGATAAATAATTAAAAGAATGGATTATCTTCCTAATTATCTATTTATCCCAATCCTTCTCAGATTCTACACCTTATCCACATCTTTCTTTGCTAGCAGAATCCTTTTCCCATATGAACTCATCTTCTTTCCCTATATAAGACCATATAGGGGCATTCTCCTTCATTCTCTATACCTTCATCATAACTCAAGCATCTCTCCAAACAATGAAGAAATTTCTTAAAAGTCTCAATGGTGATGACTGGAATAAGCTTCAACCTTTCCACATGAAATCCCTAAAATCTCTTTAGCACCTGACTATTGATAATAATCTCCTACATGTTGCTGCTACCTTCTGGGATGTCAAGGACCATGTATTCAGGTTTAATAGGCAAGAGCTTTGTCCAATGATTGAAGAGTTTACTGTTATTCTGGGATGCACATTAGACTCGACTGCTATGATAGCCCTTCCTGATTTAGAGATGCAATTTCTTGGCAAATTGGTTACATTCTTTGATTTGCCCCCAGCTGATATTTACATATATATGCATAACCTTGGGACCATCAATCTTTCTTCTCTGATCCCCGTATGTGGGACTCAGGACAAGAATACTATTTCTTGGACTATAATAGTTGCTTTCTGTTTATATACTCAATTTTTGCTAGTTTCTCACTATGGTGGTGCCGATACATGCTTTGTCAGTATTTTGGAACAAGCAGAGCTTAGGGTTAACCCTATGCTAGTTATCCTTGCTGAGACCATTATTGGGCTAGACAGTTTCAAGACTCATAACTATTTTTCAAGCAGCTTACTTCTTCTTCAGGTGTGCAACCAAAACTTTTATTTATTTTGCCTTAACTTTTGCCTAAGCAGCCCTTTCGGGTTTTCAGCTTAGTAGGCTTGCCCTAACTTTTGCATAAGCCGCCCTTTCGAGTTTTTAACTTAGCAGGATTTTATTTTATTATTCTTATATCTTTTTTTTAGATTTGATTATAGGAAAAGCTGAGCTTGCTTACTGTACCCCTCAGTCCATTGACTTATCAACCTCATCAACTACAATCTCATCCTCTGAAAATAAAGGACAAATGTTCTATGGACCAATGGGTTAACTGGTTAAAGAAGATTTTAGATGCTGAGATCACATGGGTCTGCCCTTGGTAGAGATTGAAGTTTATGACTATTGAGTTGTATGATCATTGTGTTCCTATTATAGGGCTACACTTCTCTACCTTTCTTACCCCTTTATGCCTTTATCGTCAATATGGTCGTCCTCAGTTCATCGTGACTGTTCTGACTGACTTTGAAGGCTTTCCTTTGAGATAAGATTCTCTGGATAAGATTAACACCTGGATGCTGATGTTACTACTGATGATGATTATAAAACTTAGGTTATTATCTAAAAGACAGAACCACCAGGATTTGCTAAGTACAAGAGAAGTCAAACTTTGTATGATGAGTCACAAAGGAAGAAACAAAGACATCACTAGATAGAATGGTCTCATAGAGCTAGTCTTAGGCTTTCTTATGTTTTGTTATCCCTTCAAATACTTATGCTTTATAATAAAGAAGGATATACAAAGTTTAACAAAACTTCAATTTCAATTTCATTCATTAATTAGGGCTAAAATGAATACATTTAATACATCACATGACATAACTCCTGTTATTGGCTAGTCCTCACGAATTTTCTAATTGAATATTTTTTTCTCACATTTTATTTCCCTAATTTTTGCTTGACTAGCCCTTTGTCGATTTTCTAATCAGCGGGACCATTATTTTTTATTTATTTCCTTAACTTTTGCTTGTCAGCCCTTTACGGGTTTTCTGAACAATGGGAATGTCCTAACTTTTGCTTGATTAGCCTTTTCAGGTTTTCTAGCTAGCAGACTTTATTTTCTTTATTCTATGTTTATTCATATTTTTTTACAGGTAGTACTTCTTGAGGCGATCCAGATTAACAGGTTCCATAAAATCATTCCCTTCAAGATTTGATATATTAGCAGCTCCTTTATGTAAGACCGATTTAACCAAGTACGGTCCTTCCTAATTCAGTCTAAATTTACCTTTCGACTCGAACACCATGACTCTAGACTGTTTCAGCACCATATCTCCAGCTTTGATCTTCCCAGGCTTAACCTTCTTATTGAAAGCCCTTGTTATCCTTCTCTGATATATCTGAGTATGGAATAAAGCATCCATCCTTTTCTCATCTAGAGATACTAGATGATCACATCTTTTCTGCGCCCATTCATTCTCAGTTATTTTAGCCTCCATGGCTACTCTCAAGGACTTAATCTTAGTTTCTATGGGCAAAACTGCCTCACAACCATATACCAATAAGAACGGTGTTTGGCCTGTGGCGATTCTAGCTGTAGTCCTATATCCCCAAAAAGCAAAAGGAAGATATTCAGACCAATCCTTGTAGGTTTTAACCATCTTAGAAAGGATTTTCTTGACATTTTTATTAGTCGCTTCCACTACTCCATTAGCTTGAGGGCGATAAGGTGAACATTTATGGTGCTCAATCCCATACTTTTGTAATAACTCTATTGTTTCTACTTAAAATTGAACCCTGTTATCTGTTATAATATGATGCGGAACCCTATATCTGCAGATAAGGCTCTTCTCAATGAACCGTGCCATCTGTTTTGCTTTTAGAGTGTTGAAAGATTCTGCCTCTACCCATCTCGAGAAGTAATCAATTGCCACCACTATATATTTATGCCTATTTGATGTTGTCGGTCTTATTTCTCCTATGATATCAATTCCCCATGCTACAAAGGGCCAAGGGGATGATAAGCTATTCAGCACTGTTGGAGGCATATGACTAAGATTCCTGTGGATCTGACACTGATGGCATTGTCTTACTGTCCTGATATAATCCTTTTCTATAGTCATCCAGTAATACCCTTGTCTGAGTATTTTCTTAGCTAGAATTATCTCGTTCATATGAGAACCGCAAGCCCCTGCATGAATCTCTTGCAACACCTCTTCAGCTTCAACCTTTTTGAGACACCTGAGCTGCATCCTATTCAACATTCTTTTGTATAATACCCCATCATGACTTGCATAGTTACGTGTAAGAACACAAAGAGCATATCTTTCTTTTGAGACTGCTTCATCTGGATAAATTCCTTTTTCAATGAATCTCTAGACATCATAAAACCAAGGCTTTTCTTCAAGCCCCATTTGAACATTTATAATCTGCTCACCCCTATAACACGGTGATATAGACTTCATGATCACTAAAGGTTTCATAGCTAACCCAGTTGCACTATCCCACATTGATGAAAGTGTTGCCAGTGCATCCACCATCTGATTATCGTCTTTGGATAGATGGATAAAGAGACATTTGGTGAAATTCTTCATTAAGGCTTTCAAATAACAGATATAAGGCTTCAGCTTTTCCTCTTTTACCTCCCATTCTTCATTAGCCTGATTGATGACTAACATTGAATCCCTATAAACCAATAAATCTTTCGCTCCAGCTGCCACAGCCGCCTCAATCCCACAGATACATGCTTTATACTCGACCATATTGTTTGTGACCTTAAAATCTAGTTTCTTTGCCATTGGTATGGTTTCTCCTTCCGGTGTAACAAGAATCACTCCCAATCTAGCTCCTTTGTTGTTTATAGCTCCATTAAAGTAAAGTTTCCACTCCCAATGCTCTACAACTGCAAAGTTCTCATCTGGAAACTCCAAATTCCACTACTCTTCACCTTTGATCGCATTCTAAGCTAAGAATTCTACTACTACTCTTCCCTTGATTACCTTTGTAATAATGTGCTCTATATCAAATTCAGTTAAGAGTACTAACCATTGAGACATTTTTCCAATTAAAGCTAATGCTTGAAATAAATACCTTAGAGGGTCTATTCTTGAAATAGCTTGAACCTTGTAAGATTAAAAATAATGCCTAAATTTCCTCTAGCCCAAATCATGATCAAACATGTCTTTTCTACTAAATCATATTTTTCCTCGTACGGCAGAAACTTCTTGCTGAAGTAGTACACTACGTGCTCTATTCCATCTGACCCTTCTTGTGCTAATATTGCCCCCATTGCATCCTCTTCTAAAGCTAACTTTTAATTATCGAAAGACCCCTGAAAAATTGACTTATTTGTAATCAAATCCTAAAAACATTGCAATTTAGTCCATAAAGCCTAGAAAATCAACAACCAAGTTCAATTTTTGAATGAATTTCACCATAGGGGTTTACATCGTAATTATGCATAATTGCATCCCGAAATTGGGTGCTTGCAGTATGGGCATCCGGTTTTTGACATTTTATTGCTGCTTTACTGACTGCTCGAGGTAGGTCAGATCACTATTCACTCTTTACACTTATCGAGAGATGGATGGACACTACTCACACCTTCCACACACAAGTGGGTGAGCTGACTATTTCCTCGATGAGTTTTTCTAACATTACCGGGATTGCATTCAAAGGTACCCTAGTTCCTTTTGATATCCATTACTATACTCTTTCGGAGGATGCTAGGAGTTATTACGTTCATGTCCTGCTTAGGTTTGTTCCGACATGGAAGAATAGGAAGAATGTGCTTCTTTCTTCTCTTGTACAGGGTTTTAGGAGACTACCTACCACTACACCTCGCCAGATTCTCCAAAAGGTGAGATGTTTTTTATTGACATTGCTTGGCACTACATTCTTTTGTGAGACTAGTCATAAGGTTAGCATCGCTCTTCTTGGCCCTCTTCAGGATCTTACTAGGGTTACTACTTTGGATTAGGGGTCTGCAGCGCTTGTTTACCTCTACTATAGATTAAATACTGTTTATAGAGGCGCTGTGACGATGTGCGGATTTTGGCATGTCTTGCACGTATATTTCTTAACCCCCTTTTTATATCTTTTACTTACTTTCGCATCTCCTTCCTTATTTCCTTCATTTTCCTTTTTTAGATTTGGGGCATTGAAACTGGAGTGATTCAAGGTTTCAGTGCTATTAGCTCCAACAAGAGTCTTCCTCTGATGCAGAGGTGGGGTTCCTCTTATCTTGCTAGCATCAAGTATAATTTGCAGACTTATTAGCATCAGCTAAACTCCTTAGAGTGGGACCTAGTAAGAAAATTTTAACTTTTAGTATTTCATTAATTACAAAAGTCTAACAAATTTAAATTTAAATGAATGAGTTTGCATATTAGATCATATTAGTTGGCAGGTACTGAAGACATTCAGCTATATAATTTCATGACTACGGTAGTAAGACTTGAGACTATAAGAGTTTTGCTTCCTAGTTATGGCTGCCAGATGTGGTATCTCGGTAAGCGTATTTATCACTAGTATATGGAACCTTCCAGGAGGTGTGTTCCCTCTTCTATTCCTTCCTCGATGTTACAGAGTAGTAGCATAACTGGTCCTGAGCTTAGAGCTACTTTTGAAGGATATGATGCTTCGACCAAGCTTAAGCGTTCTCGTCATTATCAAGAGTATATTCGAGAGAACCTCTTGGAGCAGGTTCCTATAGACCCGACTGAGGTATGCTTTCTCTCATGACTTTACTTCAACTCTCTTATCATTATTAACATTTATTTCTCTACACAGTTTGAAGGAATCCCTGATGCTGCTATAGAGGAGACTGAGGATGATACTGAGGAGACTAAGCAAGAGGTGTAGCCTATTCATCATAGTGAGACTGCTTATAGTGAGGCTTCCTCGGGTACTATTCTGGGTGATGTTCCCCCATTTGATAGGTCAATGTATTATTGGGCTCCCATGGTATAGACTCCTATTGAGCGACACATGTATTTTGATACAGCTCAGATTCCTAGTTTTTCTCCTCTTGATGCTTCACATGTAAGTTCAATTTGCTCTCTTGCCAACCTTGCACAAACTTGCGCTTGTTGCTGAATTAGTAAAATTTATTTTACAGGTCCCTAGGACATAGGCGGAGTATTTTTATGGAATTGCCTCTTCCTAGAGATTATTTACTATGCAGGTTATAGATACTTGGAGGGTTAGTATTCATAACAAACATGCAAATGTATGCATGTTATGCATGTTATGCATGATATATAGGATTTTAACTATTTTCTAATGCAACAGAATTATGTTGGGGATTTGGAGCGTGAGAATGAGAGTCTCTGGCAACAGCTTGCTAGCCTTAGTTTTGATGGACACTATGTCGGGACTCCCATGCCCCCAGATCAGAGCGATGATCCAGCCAGAGAGTGGAGACCCTGGCCAGACACTGGAGCTCAGGATGACTGACTTTCTTTAGGAATTGTATTAGCATGACTGTACTTTAAGATATTTCAGAACTGTCTCCTTTTATGCATCATGGACTTTTATTTTAGACCAAACCATAATTTCCCTTTCTTCCTTTTTTTTTAGTCGAAAACATTGGAAGTCTGGCCGACATCCTAGATTTCTGATTAAAAATCTAGAATTCTGATTGGAATTCTGAATTTCCAATTGAAAATCTCAGCTCCGATTCTGCTTATTCTCCTACTTCGACGCGAATTTGGTCCAAAAATCAATCCTAATCCTTTATGTATCTGATTTACAGCCTATATAAGAACCATAAGATAAATATGCTACATTAATTCCATCCTTCGCCTCCATCATGACACAAGCCACGCTTACTTTGATGAAGAAATTTCTCAAGACCCTTAATGGAGATTATTGGAATAAAATTCTACCCTTTCATGCCAAACCCTTAAAGTCCTTTCAACATCTGAAGATAGACAATAATTTCTTACATGTTGCTGCCACTTTCTGGGATGCTAAGGATCACGTATTTAGATTCAGTGGACAAGAGTTGTGTCCCCTGATAGAAGAATTTACTGCTATTATGGGATGTTCATTAAGTTCGACTACTACCATTGCTCTCCCAGACCTTGAGATTGAGTTCCCTAGTAGATTAATAGCATTCTTTGATATGCCCACAGATGTTATCTACATGCATGCAAATAATGTTGAAACCATCAATCTTCCTTTTCTGATTTCCTCTTATGGAACTAGTAACAAAACCAATGCTGCTTGGATCAGAACTGTCACTTTCTGCCTATATGCTCAATTTCTACTAGTGTCTTCTTATGGAGATGCTGATGTAAGGATTACCAGTATCTTAGAACAAGTAAAAACTAGAGCTAATCCCGTGTCTGTCATACTTGCTGAAATTATCATTGGGTTAGATAATTTTGAAGTTCAAAACCAACTCTCAGGCAGTCTGCTTCTCCTTTAAGTATGTAACCCTTTTTTTTTTACTTAAGCTGCCCTCTCAGGTTTTTAGCTTAGCTCTTTTTTATTTAAGAGAAATTGAGTCTGCTCGATGCTCCCCCCAATGCTTTGATTTATCAACCTCATCATCTACAATCTCGTCCTTTGAAGATAAAGGATAAGCACACTACGGATCAATGGACTAATTGGATGAAAGGCATTGCTGATACTAAGATTACTTGGATCTATCCTTGGTGGAGATTACAATTCATGACCATCAACTTGTATGAAAATTGTGTCCCTATTCTCGGATTACACTTTTTGACCTTTCTTTCTCCCTCATGCCTCTGCCATCAATATGGTCACCCTCAATTCATTGTAGGTGTTCTAACTAACTTCAAAGGTTACTTTCTGAGACAAGATTTCTTGGACAAGGTGAAGAACTTGTGGCCTAGTAGAGCTTTGGAATAAAATATGTGCCTGGATGCTGACATAACTACTAATGACAACTACAAGACTTGAGTTACTATGCAATCTATAGAATCACCAGAACTTATTAAAAATAAAAGGACTTAAATATTGTTAGATGAGTCAAGAAAGAAACAAAAACAAAAGTAGTGGTCTCATAAGTCTAGTTTCTTATGTTTTATTTTTCCTTCAAGTCTTTGTGTCTTATAATAAAGATAGAAGATGCAATATTTAGCAAAAATGTCTTTTCAATTCATTTCACTAACCAGGGTAAAAATAAGTACATTTATTACATCATATGACACAACTCCTATTATCAGCTAGTCTTTTCAGATTTTCTAACTGAACATTTTTTCTCCCATTTTCATTTCCTTAATTTCTGCTTGATCAGCCCTTTATGGATTTTCTAAACAATTGGAATGTCCTAAATTTTGCCTAACCAGCCTTTTTAGGTTTTCTAGTTAATGGACTTTTTTTTTCAGAGGTAGTATTTCTTAAGGCGATCGAGGTTGATTGGCTCAATGAATTCATTCCCTTCGAGATTTGATATCTTTGTGGCTCCCTTGGGTAAGATTGTCTTGACTAAATACGGTCCTTCCTAGTTTGGTCTGAATTTTCCTCTCGGGTCAAACACCATTGCCCTTGCGTGCTTTAATATCATATCTCCAGCTTTTATCTTTCCCGACTTAACCTTTTTATTGAACGCTCTTGCTATTCTCCTCTGATAAATCTGAGTATGGAATAAAGCATCCATCCTTTTCTTATCCAGAGATATAAGGTAATCAAACCTCTTTTGTATTCATTCACTCTCAGGGATTTTTGCTTCCATAACCACTCTCAAGGATTTAATTTTTGTCTCTATGGGTAGAACTGCTTTACAACCATATACTAACGAGAATGGAGTTTATCCTGTAGCAGTACATGTTGTAGTTCTATATCCTCATAAAGCAAAAGGGAGGTATTCGGACCAGTCCTTATGTGTCTTCACCATCTTAGAGAGAATCTTCTTTATATTCTTATTAGCCGCTTCTACTGTATTAGCCTGAGGTCGATTAATGCTCAATCTTGTATCTTTGTAACAACTCAGTGGTTTCTGCCTGAAACTGAACTCCATTGTCTGTCACAACATGGTATGGGATCCTATACCTACAATGAGGTTCTTCTCAATGAACTTTGCCATTTGTCTACCTTTTAAGGTGCCAAAGGATTCTGCTTCTATCCATCTTGAAAAGTAGTCGATTGCAACTACTATATATTTATGCCCATTTCAAGCAGTTGGTTTTACTTCCCCTATTATATCTATTCCCTAGGCTACAAAGGGCCATGGAGATGTTAAACTGTTTAGAACTATAAGGGGAAGGTGATTGAGATTCCTGTGTACTTGACATTGATGGCATTCTCTCACTATTCGAATACAGTTCTTTTCCATACTCCCCCAATAGTACCCTTGCCGAGTAATCATCTTTGCTAGAATTATCCCATTCATGTGTGGTCCACAAACTCCTGCATGAATCTGTTATGCTTCATCCTTCTTGAGACATCTCAGCTCTATTCCATTCGGCATCCTTCTATATAGTATCCATCATGACTTACATAATGGCGTGTAAGAACACGAAGAGCATATCTATCTTTGGAAGTTGCTTCATCTGGATATCTTCTTTCCTTGATAAATCTCTGGATGTCATAAAACCATGGCTTTTCCTCTGGCTCTATCTGAATATTCATGACATGTTATTTGCTATAACATGGAGCTTTCGTCTTCATTATCACCAAAGGTTTCATCATCGATCCCATCGATTTATCCCACATTGAAGAAAGTGTTGCCAAAGCATCTACCATTTGATTCTCATCTTTTGGTAAATACAAGAAGAGACATTTAGTGAAATTCTTTATTAGTTTTCTCAAATAATAGACATAAGGTTTCAGTCTTTCTTCTTTTACTTCCCACTCTTCATTAGTCTGGCTGATGACTAACATGGAATCTCCATAAACCAATAGGTCTTTTGCTCCAACTGCCAATGCTACTTCCATGCCATAAATACATGCCTCGTACTCAACCATGTTGTTTGTAACCCAGAAGTCTAATTTTTGGGCCATTGAGATGGTTTCTTCTTCTAGTGTGACAAGAATTACTCCTAGCCCTGCTCCTCTATTATTCACGGCTCCATCAAAATAAATTTTCCATTCTCATTGTTCTATTACTGCTAGGTCCTCATCTGGAAACTCCAAATTCCACTGCTCGTTTCCTTTGACTGCATTCTGGGCTAAAAACTCTACCATAGCTCTACATTTAATGACCTTCATAGTGACATATTCTATATCGAACTCAGTTAAAAGTACCAACCATCTAGACATCTTTCCAATCAAAGCTGGTGTTTGGAATAAGTATTTTAAGGGATCTATCCTTAAAACAGCTTGTACTTTGTAGCACTGGAAATAATGCCTTAACTTCTTTGTAGCGCAGATCATTATCAAACATGTCTTTTCTACAAGATTGTACTTTTCTTCGTATGGTAGAAAATTTTTACTAAGGTAATATATAGCGTACTCCACCCCTTTGGGCCCTTCTTGTGCTAGCATTGCTCCCATCGCCTTTTCTTCTAAAGCCAAATATAAGATTAAAGGCTTACCTTATTTTGGTGGCCTCAATACAGGCAGGTTAGTAAGGTATTCTTTAATCTTATTAAAGGCTTTCAAACATTCTTCATTCCACTCCATAGGTTAATTCTTCCTCAAGAGCTTGAAGATCGGATCACAAACCATGGTAAGTCTTGCAATGAACCTACTGATGTATTGTAGTTTCCCGAAAAACCTTCGTACTTCCTTCTCTGTTCTTGGTACTGGCATCTCCTAAATGGCTTTGATCTTTTTTGGATCAACTTCTATTCCTCTATTGCTAATTATGTGCCCCAATAACTTTCCTGAAGTTACCCCAAAGATGCATTTCTTTAGATTAAGCCTTAGGCTATATTTTTCTATTCTTGCTAAGAACTTATCCAAAGCCTCAAAATGTCCCTCTCTTATTTTAGACTTAACCATCATGTCATCAACATAAACTTCCACTTCCTTATGCATCATATCGTGAAATAAAGCAATGGCCACTCTTTGATAGGTTACTCCTGTGTTCTTTAATCCGAAGGGCATTACCTTGTAGCAGTATATTCCCCATTCCATAATGAAAGCAGTTTTGATCCTGTCCATAACTGCCATCATTATCTGATTATAACCTGAGAACCCATCCATAAAAAAGTACATCACACTAGATGTTGCACTATCCACAATCACATCAATATGCGGTAAAGGAAAATCATCCTTTGGACATGCCTTATTCAAGTCCCTAAAGTCTACACACATTCGAATTTTTCCATCTTTCTTGGGAACTGGTATTATATTTGCCAACCATTGAGGGTATTCCACAACTTCTAGAAAACCAGCCTGGATTTGCTTAGCGACTTCTTCCCTTATCTTTTCTATCCACTCGGGCCTTAACCTATGAAGTTTCTGCTTAATAGGTTTAGCTTCAGGATATGTTGGAATGTGATCCTCCGTAATTCCCCTATATAACCCTGGCATATCCTTATAGGACCAAGCAAATACTACCTTTCTTTTTATTAATATTCTCTCAAATTTTTCCCTCTCTTCAGGAGTAAGTCATATGATATAGAAATGTGTTTTGGTTGTTCATTTATGCCCATGTTTAATGAATCTAATTGAATAAAATTAATGTCCAACATGCATGAACGATCATTATTAAAATGCACAAGACCATCAGAATTAATATCACACAAGTAAGCCAAACTAGAATTTATATCATAGACCATAAAGGAAATAAAGTTTTTGTCCTTAAATAGACCGGATGTTGTTACATCAGTTTCTTCATAAAAAACATCAATAAAACTATTATTAATGATACTAGCTAATTCCTGTGGTGGTTCTTTGTTGGGTGGCAAACAAAGTAGTTCTTCAATGTCTTCAGTTTTCATCTTTTCAGCAATTGTCTTCATCACCTTGTCCTTATTGTCTTGCACCAACTTTTTAACTATCTGTTCCTTAAAAATCTCAAATCCAGGGACATCCATACCAGCTACTTAGACAGGCTCCTTTTCACCCTGGTAGAACTTCTCCTTCCCTTGCTTGATAAAGTTACCTTTCAGGGGTCCCAAATTCCCTAGGCCATTCTTGTTGAAAAACTTTCTTCGTGCCTTTTTGCTACTGAACCCAGCTTTAGTATAGCCCAATCCTCTTGTGTCATCTTGGGTTTTGAAATCTGGTAGTTCTGGGCTTCTTTGCTCATTTTTCCATAGTCCTTGTCCTAGTTTGTAATTCATCTTCTTGATCATGTTCATAACCCTTGGATCCATTGCGACTCCCTCTGAAATCATGGCTACCTAATAACTTGGGGGAGTGACTACCTGTTTCTAACTATCAATAACTGCGAACACCATCTTGCATATACTAGCATCTAAAGTCACCACTTCACCTTTTGATGCACAATTAAAAACACTCCTCCCAAGACATGATACTAAGGTCTACCTAGAAGAAGGGCATAGGTGATAGGAATATCTAGCACAGTGAATTCCACCATTGCTTCAATAAGTCCAGTCTTCACAGAAGCCATAAAGGTCCCTTCTACACTCCTCGTGCTATCATTATAAGCCCTTATTACAAGGTCTGATTTTGCCAAATCCTCCACCTTCACTCCTAAATTGGGTAGGATCTACAGTGGGCAAACATTAATCGTAGACCCATCATCCACCATCACATAATTGGTCCTCTTCCCCCTTACTTCAGCTGGGATGAATAATGCTTTATTATGGTTCCTTCCTTCTATAGGTAAATCCTCATCCAAGAAAGTAATGACCCTGTGCTTTTTCTCAATAACCTTGGCCACCATTGCTTTAGGAGTTATTATAGTTTCAATATTCATTTTAGTTAAGGCCTTAACCAGAGCTCTTCTGTGGCTGATTGAATGCATCAAGAGCTCCCAAATGCTTATGTTGGCCTTTGCTTTCTTAAGTTGTTTGAGAATCAAGTTATCGCCCTGTTCATTTGAGTCTTCTCCTTCAATAGCTCCTTCCCTCTCTATGGCTTTCTCTGCCGGCTTATAACCCTTCCTGCTTATGGTAACATGGCTAACTTCGGGATTATCTACCCATACATCATATCCTTCAGTGCCTTCCTCATCAAAACTATACCAAATATCAATCATCCCTATAGTCTGATCTTTCTTCTCTTCTTTCTATACCTCGATCATGCATTTTTCTTTCTTGACTAGCAACTTTTCATCATCGAACTCCTCACCCCATCCTGTAGGCTCAATTGTATCAATGGATATGTCAAAAGAAGGTGGTTTGGAGTAAAACACCTTATAATCGAACTTGCATGAGGGCTGACCCAGTAAGTCTTCTGCCTCTTCCATACCTTTGGGAGCATTAGGAGATTTCTCAATAGTTTTAAGGCTTAGATCCTCAAAAGAGTTTAGCACTTCTTCTTTGCTTACTCCTAAGTTGATCATCATGGTGGTTGGGGGTGGCACATTTCGATAATTTAGGAAAGGATTATTTCGGATGTTTGGGTTTGGGCTTGACTTTTCAGGGTCAGTGATCTTTCCAAAGTCTATGAGGTTTTGGATTTCATGTTTAAGACGCATGCAAGAGTTAGTAGAATGGCTAGCAACTTAATGAAACTTGCAATAACTGTTTTTATCAAAACTAGGGAGGTTCAAGTTTAGTGGTCTAAAACGGGTTAAGGGTCTAAGGAGGCCTTTTTGTATGAGATGGTCTAGCACTTTGGATAAGGGTTGATTAAAATTTAAAAATCTCCTAGGTTGTTGGATAGCATGAACTCCTATGACTCGGTTGGTATTTCCTTATTGTGTGCCTCCAATTGGGTAATTTCTCACTCCAGTGCTCCTAATGGCCTTCTTTTTCTCATTTTCGATCTCTTTACCCTATAACCCATCATCATAAAGGTCCACAAACATCTTAGGGTTCATCATTTACAACCTCTCCACTAGGACAGGTGACACATTTTGAACTATCATCCTAACTTAATCCTCTTTGCCAATTTGTTCTTCATCGTTCTCGCCTTATTCATGAACCTAGTTAGAAAATCTAAAAATGATTCATTGGGCTTTGCTTGGTTAGTTCCAGATCTCTTATAGACACCTCAAGCCTAGTATTATAGTCATATTGCTTTAGCAAAGCAGTGCATAACTCCCTCCAATCTACTCGGATAGACTTCTCTAACCTATAATACCAATTAATAGCCATACCCTCTAAGGATAGTACAAACAACTTAGTAACCACAGACAAAGGAGCCTTAGTGGTACTCATAGTAGTTGTGTATTGATTGAGATGAATCATCAGGTCCCCAGTACCATCAAACTTCTGCAACTGTGGCATCTTGAATTTATCAGGTAGCTTGTCTTCCTCAAATTGCATCACATCATCAAAGTTAAATGGGTACCCTAAGCCTTGTTCCCTCATCAACTCCTCCATTTTAGACATCTTCTGAGTTAATGCCTTCATTTGTCTAGATTCCAGCTCTTGAAATTGCTCAAGTGATTCCTTTTTCGCTTTTTCAACCATGTAACTCTCAACATCCTCAAGTTTCATTTCCCTAACATTGTCATTGTTAATAGGTAGTGGACCCACAGTAGGTGGGTTGGCCGTAGTGGGTGGTGCAGCAGCAGTAGGTGGTAGTATCAGTCCCGCTGGAGCTTGTCTTAACTCATCTTGCATCATTGCTCTCATATCATCCATTAGTGCTCCTTTGACATCTTCTAAGGTCCAGTTTCCTCCCTCTTGTTGTTCCATTCTTTCTGTTTATTTAGGTTGCGTAGCTTCTAAATAGAGCGGATTAATGGGTCTCTTTTCCAGTCTGCTAAGGATCTCTTTCACGATCGATTGGGGGCTTGAATCAGTTCTCACCAGTCTACCACCTTTTTAACTCCAAACACAAGAAGACCCAGATGAAACTATAATGGCTGACAAAAAATTTGTTAACATGATGCATGAGATACATGTATGCATGTATGCATGATGCACGTCCTATGCAACAAGTAGCAAGTAACAAGTTAGGTATACATAAATCCTTCCAACCTTATACCTCCCGCTCATGTATTCAACGGTGAGTCTCTTTTCCTAGGATTTTTGGTCTTGGTCTTAATATCAACAGGGGATAACAGGGACCGACACGCATGCCAAATCTCTCAAAGCAATAGAAGCACATAAATAGCATTTCTAGGTGTAAAAGATCAACCCAATCTTTATTAACCTAAAAGGGCTTCTAAAGTATGGGCTTGGGCCTTTACAGATAGGAATACCTCATAGCAACATTCACAAGTAATTTAGGTAGATTCCTAAGGGAAATAACTAAGCCATTATATGTGGTTAAGGTCCGGTAAAAAGAATAAGGTTCCCTTAGCAAGATGCCCTCCTTTATGGACTTTGAGTTATAGGCCAAGGTCAGAGGGGCCTGGCATCCTTTCCAAACTCGAGAGAAGACTACCTCCCTTAAGGACTTGGGTTACAGGCTATGGTCAGATGAGCCCAGTAATCTCTCTTGGACCGAGTCAAGGCTAAGAATGATGGTTAGCCAATCTATAACCCCATGAAGCTAATGGAATCATGGAATCATAAACCAACACCATCAGTTAATAAGGACATGCAGGATGAATGCAAGAATAAAATAATTCTAAAGAACACAAGTAGAATCATTATCTCTTATCCCTAATGGAGTCGCCACTGTAGACGGCGAGGTTTAGTGTGCGTCCAAGATTTTAGCAACCACGACACTATTTAAGCTTAGGGCTCTAGAGAACACACTAACCATTGTCACAAAGACATGGCGTGGAGATGAGGAGTCGCCACCCAGGGTAATAACTAGGACAAATCAAAAAGGTGATACTTGATTCCCTAAAAGAAAGCTACCACCACAACTAGGAGATTCTGGATACAGAATACCAACTTCTTTTAGTCTTGTGTTCCTTTAAAATTACTTTATGAATTATTATATTATTCTCTATTTACATGCAATTTCATATAAAACCTAAAAACAATCAACTCCAAGGCAAACTAGTCATGAAATATACAAGTAAATAATATATTCAATAAACCATATAATCCCTAAGTTAGTCTAATTTACATGGATTTAAAATAAATGAGTTAAAGTCTACATATTTTAAATTATAAGTGAACCTAAAGACCTAATTCCTTTTGATTTTAATTAAATGAACCTACGTCTATGTATTTTAATTCTAAAAATGTGCATAATTCTACATGTTATGAAGGTATTTAAATTAGTGGACTCAATTCTACATGTTTTAATTAAATAGTGACCTTAAATCTATATTTTATGAAAGAAGCCTTAAATTAAGTGGGCTAAGTCTAAATTAATTAAATTAAATTAGGTGAGCCTATGTCCAATTAACTAAATGGACCTAAGGATATTTTTAACCTAAAATCTAATTAATTATAGACCTAAAAATATATTTTAATTAATTAAACCTAATTAATTATTAAATGAGATGGGCTAAAAGAATTACCTAAACTTAAATAAAAAAAATGAAAGCCCCAAAAGCACATAAAAATAATAAATAAACTCAAAAACAAATAAAAACATAAAAGAAACAATTAAATAAGATCAGACAACTAATTAAATTAGTCCTTACTAATATCCTATTTTATTATTAAGTAGCCTAAATTAATCTACTTCCTCCATTAATTTTAAGTAATTACATAATTAATTTTACTAACCAATTTAATCAAAATAAACATGCAACCACACATATAATTTTATTACTCCCACTATTAGGGCTATTACATTAATTCATAAAATAATTAATAACATAAAAAATAAAGCAATAAATAAAATAAAATAAAAAACCCTAGAAACTAAGTCTCTGTAAGGCTTTATCCCTAATTTTTCACGGGCTTTTCGTGAATTCACCCCTTTTACTGGATCACCATGCATTTTCCTCCATACTCACCAACATAAAAAGATAAAATTATAATTAATGGATAAATTATGATAATAACATGAAAGAAAAAATAATAAATAATATAAAAATAAAAAAAGAAATAAGAAGAAGAAGATGATGCTTATGAATGATTTGGAGTACTCCTCAGATTGGTAATTCACCATTCTTGATAAATCTTCGAATCTTTTTCTTCAAAAATTCTCCACGAATCTTAAATTAATTATTAAAGTAAAAGGAATTTTTTGTAGAAAAAAATAACTCAAAAGAAATAAAATCACGTTTTCTTCGTCTTCTTTCTCTCCTTTTCCTTCTTTTTCTTCCTTCTCTCTTTTTCCTCTTCATCCTATCCCCTCTTATTTTCCTGCTATTCTCTCTTTATATAGTGGAACTAGGAAGCCTAGCACCAATCCTAATGTCACGACCCAAAACAGGGGCCATGACCGGCGCTAGGGAACGGGAATTCTTTCGAATCCGGAACCCGTAGCAAGCCTAAAAATAAAATAAAAATGCAATAATAACCATAAAAATATAATATGCAGCGGAAAATAAAATCATAAATATTACAATATCATCCATAACAACTGGATATAATTCAAAACTCATCACATCACATATATAATCTCATAAATGTATAATCTTTATACAAATCCAGTTTTAACATAATACATCTCTTTAAACAAATACATAAAATCCAATACTTTAATTTACAACTACTGCAGTTTCTAGATAAAATAAATAAGACTCAAGTAGACAATTTACATAAAGAAGCCGGGGCGGAAGAAATCCGGCGTATCGACCTGCTACTGAGGTCTGAGGAAGTTGACTCTCCTGAAAAATAGTCAACGGAGGGGAGTCAGACCTCACTGAGTGAATTACTATAGTATATATACATACACTCTAAGTGATAATGCATACAGTCAACAGTATATATATAATATGTATATATACAGGCAAGTTCATACAGATGCAGAAAAATCATTTTATATATTTTGTCTGAAAATCAACTTTTATGAAGGATCACATAGAACCCTAGAATATCGCAACCTCAGAAAAATAGTGTTAAACAACACTCTAGCCATACAGGCTCACTAATTCCAAATATATCCACTTAATCCATATGGACAGTAGACTGGCCCCGAGACACTAAGTCAACCGAGCTCCAGCAGTCTGACTGCCAGTGTGATTGGCCCCGAGACACTTAGTCAACCGAGCTCCAGCAATCACACCCAAACCACATCTCACACATCAATAATCATAATCAAATCAATATCCACAAATAAGTTAGTAATAAAGCCTAAAACTATAGGCGTACCGGTACGTACTCGGTCCTAGTGCTGCCCACTAGGTAGCACGTTCTATTGATATCCTTCAGTGATAAATAATAAAACATTCATTCACAAATACATGATGCATGAATTTAAATAAATCAACAATATAAACCATATATATACCGAAAATATACCAAACATAAACCAGGTATATTTTGAGTATATATATGTCAAATAAATCCAATCAAATCATGAATTAAACTAAAAATATATTTAAAAATATTTTAAATATATTTTATTAATAAAACATGTATATAATTTATTATATACCAAAAATATACCAAAAATATACTTGAATATAAATCATGTTATTTATGCATATTTAGTCAAAATAAAACATGCATTTTCTAAATCATGCATCCTAAGCATATATATATAATATAGTAACTCACCTAATGCGCTCCACGAGACAGGTCCGACGGGCCTGGTCCACTAACCCTCGGTCTCGGCGCAACTAAACAAGAAATAATTAATCGACATCAGAATAACCCTAACAGAAATCCTAGAATTAAATCTAGAGTATTAAAATACGGAAACAGAATTAGGGTTCGACTGGATATCACATTTTACGAGAATTCTACCGAAAATTCGGCAGAACCTCCCCTGTAAAACGGACATCTCTCTACTCAAAAGAGTAGAGCCGACCCTGCAAAGAAAATACACTTCAAAAATAAACACCACAATCAATCACAACCCCTCGGTCGGACTCCAGACTACAATCTGTCGACCGGGGTCCACAAACACAGAATATATATTCAAATATACCAAAAATATCCTTAAATCATAAAAATACATTTCATACGTAGAAATTACATAATAAATCTTGAAACACTGTAAAAATCGATTAAAATTCATTTTATTAGAAAAACCGTATATTATATATATAATTGAAAATAATTCCCGGAAAATAGTTTTAATTAGTTAAAAATACCAAATATTTTGTAGAAATCATTTTTATACCTTAAATAAATATTAAAACCAATTAAATTACATTTTTAGACAATTTAGGGTAAAATTACCAAAATACCCCTATATATATATATATACCTAAATTACTTCAAAAATTCACCAAAAATCATACAATTATCCAAAATTAATTTTCTCAACATATTTATCAATAATATCAATAATTAAACTCAATTAACCAATTAAATTCAATTTAAAACACAATTAACTTAATTTTACAAAATCACCTAAACTTCAATAATTAAAAATAAATACTTAGAAATTCATAAAAATTCCAAATAAATTCCTATAATTCATTTCAACACCTAATTCAACCATAAACTCCAATTTCATAATTTAAATAATTAATTTCCGAAAATTAGAAAATAATATTAAAATATTCAAAAATACCCAAAAATCCAAACAACCTCCAAAAATTCTACAAAAATTCATACATGAAGATTAAACTACCAGGAACAACATTTGTGAAGGAAGTTTCCATGAATCATCCAAATTGAAGCTCAAAAAAATTGAAAACCAAAAGTGGCCGAAATATTCAACTCAAAACCTAAGCAATTCTAGACCATTTTAGCTCAAACAAAAGCTAGAATAACACTCACCGGAGCTCAAGGAGAAGATAGAGACCGGCGGTGTCGAAAACGGTGGCCGGAGGAGGGAGAAACGACGGTGAGAAGAAATGGTGGCGTCGGGCACCCACGGGAAGAAGAAGAAGAAGAAGAAGAAAAAGAAAAAGAAAGAAAAAGGAAAGAGAAAGGAAAAGAAAAAGAAAGAAAAAGGAAAATAAAAAGAAAAAAAAAGAAAAAAGAAAAAAAATAATAAATTTTAATAATTTAATAATAAATAAAATAATCAAATAATAATAAATAAATAATAAAATATTAGGGTAATAATAAACCCTAATTAAATAAATATACACACACAAGCTTTATTTATTAATTTAAAAATATGTATGAGTTCATGCAAACCTGTAAATACATTTAACATAATTAATAATAAATTGTTTACGTGAAAATTTCCCCGAAAATGAAAGTCCCGGGAAAATTTTACGTAAAATACTGAAAATAATAGACAGTAATTAAAATAGGTTTAAAATACATATCAACTCATAAAAATATCGTATATACAGTCAAAATTATTGACACTGCATATCCCGGTACAGTGTAAAAATATTTTTAAAAACACGGGATATTACAATCTTCCCCCCTTACAAGAATTCGTCCCCGAATTCTAAAAACAAGATTACAGAATCAGGAAGGAAAGAGATACGGGTAAGAAGCTCGCATCTCAGCTTCAGTCTCCCACGTATGCTCTTCAACTCTGTCGCTACGCCACAAAACCTTGACCATCGGAATCTGCTTCGATCGCAACTGTCGAACTTGATAATCAACGATCGCCACAGGTTCTTCCACAAACGTCAAATCTTCACTCACTTCTACACTGTCAGGTTGCAACACATGTGAAGGATCTGAGATATACTTCCTCAACATCGAGATATGAAATACTGGATGCACTTGTGACATACTCGGAGGCAAATCCAACCGATATGCAACAGTGCCAACTCTCTCCAGAATCTCAAACGGTCCAATATATCTCGGTGCTAACTTACCCTTCCTGCCAAATCTCATCACACCCTTCATCGGAGATACTTTCAGAAAAACGAAATCTCCAACTTGAAACTCCACATCTCTGCGCCTAGGATCCGCATAACTCTTCTGTCTACTAACTGCGGTCTCTAACCTACGCTTGATCACGGCGACTTTCTCTGCAGCATCCTGAACCATCTCTGGTCCAGTCAAAGCTCTCTCACCAATCTCATCCCAACTCAACGGGGATCTACACTTCCTTCCATACAACGCCTCATATGGTGCCATGCCAATACTGCTATGGTAGCTGTTATTATATGCAAACTCCACAAGCGACAAATGA
Source organism: Mallotus nudiflorus (assembly GCA_947683625.1). NCBI lineage: Eukaryota > Viridiplantae > Streptophyta > Magnoliopsida > Malpighiales > Euphorbiaceae > Mallotus > Mallotus nudiflorus. The sequence goes on along the minus strand of CANTUR010000166.1, from coordinate 4,187,755 downwards.
TCATCCCAGTTACCTCCCAAATCCAAGACACACATCCTCAACATATCTTCTAGTGTCTGGATCGTCCTCTCAGACTGACCGTCTGTCTGAGGATGAAAAGCAATACTGAAATCCAACCTAGTGCCCATCGCTTCCTGCAACTTCTGCCAAAAACGAGAAGTAAACACCGAACCTCTATCTGACACAATGGACACAGGTACTCCATGAAGGCATACAATATGCTTCACGTACAACTTCGCCAATCTAGCAACTGAATATGTGGCTTTCACAGGCAAGAAATGTGCAGACTTCGTCAATCTGTCTACAATCACCCAGATGGAATCGTATCCATCCTTCGAACGAGGTAAACCGATCACAAAATCCATAGCTATCCTTTCCCACTTCCACTCGGGAATAGGAAGAGGCTGAAGCTTCCCAGAAGGCTTCTGATGTTCGGCTTTCACTTGCTGACACGTCAAGCACTTAGCAATATAATCAACAACATCCTTCTTCAATCCATCCCACCAGTATAGATCTCTGATACTGTGGTACATCTTAGTAACACCAGGATGAACGCTGTAGGCTGTAGAATGTGCTTCCTCTAAAATCTCTTTTCTCAAATCATCCACATCAGGAACACACAATCTACCACTGATCCACAACACACCATCATCATCGAGTGTGAAATCAGTGAACTTCCCTGCTCTGACATTCTCTGCAAGCTCTTCCAGAATAGGATCTCGGCTCTGAGCTGCTTTAATCCTATCCCTTAGTACAGATCGTACTTTAAACTGAGCTAACAGTCCACCTGATCTACTGATCTTCATCATCAGACCTTGATCCACCATCAGATGCAATTCCTGGATCAATGGTCTCCTCTCCACACCGATGTGAGCAAGACTACCTGAGGACTTCCTACTCAAGGCATCTGCTACCACATTAGCTTTACCCGGATGGTAAAGAATCTCGCAATCATAATCCTTCAACAGTTCCAACCATCGTCTTTGCCTCAAATTCAGATCTCGCTGCTGGAAAATGTACTTAAGGCTCTTGTGATCAGTAAATATCTCACAAGTCACCCCGTACAAATAATGTCTCCAAATCTTCAAAGCAAAGATCACTGCAGCCATCTCAAGATCATGTGTAGGATAGTTCTGCTCATGCTTCTTCAACTGCCTCGAAGCATAGGCTATCACCCTTCCATTCTGCATCAACACACAACCAAGACCAATTCTAGAGGCATCACAGTAAACTGTGAACTTATCCACACTATTAGGCAAAGCTAATACTGGCGCTGTGGTCAACTTCTCCTTCAACAACTGAAAACTATTCTCACAAGCTTCTGACCACTCGAATCTAACATTCTTCTGAGTCAAGCGAGTCATAGGGGCTGCTATCCTGGAAAAATCCTACACAAACCGCCTATAATACCCGGCTAAACCCAGAAAACTTCGAATCTCAGTAACTGAAGTAGGTCTAGGCCACTCAGATACTGCTTCAACCTTCTGTGGATCAACCTGAATACCTTCTTTAGACACTACGTGTCCAAGAAAAGAAACACTCTCCATCCAGAAATCACACTTCGAGAATTTAGCATAAAGCTGATGATCTCTCAGTGTCTGCAGTACAATCCTCAAGTGATATACGTGCTCTTCCATACTCCTCGAATATACCAGTATATCATCAATGAAGACTACCACAAACTGATCCACATACGGTCGGAATACTCTGTTCATCAGGTCCATAAAAGCTGCTGGTGCATTAGTCAAACCAAAAGACATCACCAGAAACTCATAATGACCATATCGAGTGCGGAAAGCTGTCTTAGGAATATCAGCTTCACTGATCCGCAGCTGATGATAACCTGACCTCAAGTCGACCTTAGAAAAGAATTGTGCACCCTGGAGCTGATCAAACAAGTCATCTATCCTCGGGAGAGGATACTTGTTCTTCACTGTCACCTTATTCAGCTCTCTGTAGTCAATGCACAGTCTCAGGGTACCATCCTTCTTCTTCACAAACAAGACTGGTGCACCCCAAGGAGAAACACTAGGTCTGATAAAACCCTTATCCAATAACTCTTGCAATTGCTCCTTCAACTCTCTCAACTCTGCAGGAGCCATACGATAGGGTGGCATAGATATAGGAGTAATACCTGGAACCACATCAATACAGAACTCAATCTCTCTATGAGGTGGTAAACCTGGTAATTCCTCGGGAAAAACATCAGGAAACTCACAAGCAACAGGAACATCTGTGAGTGACAACTTCTCCACTGACGTATCCCTGACCAATGCCAAAAACCCCTGACAACCTTTCCTCAACAACTTCCTAGCTGCAATAGCCGAAATAAGATTCTGAGGTGCTGAACTCCTGTCACCAACAAACTTAAATTCTACTTCACCAGGAATTCTGAAAATCACCTCCTTATTCCTGCAATCAACCACGGCAAAGTGCTGAGACAACCAATCCATTCCCAAAATAACATCGAACTCCATCACATCCAACAAAATCAAATCGACGGATAATTCTCTATCTCCCACGAGAACTGGACAACCAGAAAGAACAATATCGATGTCCAAAGAATCACTCAGAGGAGTGGCAACAGACAAAGGAAAAGCCATCCTCGAAGCTTGCCAACAAGATTTAGAAGCAAAAACAGGAGAAACAAACGAATGCGTGGCACCCGGATCAAAAAAAACCAAAGCATCCAGGTAACAAACAGAAAGAATACCTGCCACGACTGCATTAGATGCCTGAGCATCCTGCTGAGTCAGATGAAAAACTCTGGCCTGGCCTCGACCTCCCTGCTGACTGATAGAAGCCTGGCCAACACCTCGGGTACCTCCTCTCGTACCTCTACCACGACTCTGCTGTGGAACAAACTGAGTAGAACTCTGATGCTGAGCTGGTGGTAACTGAAATGGCACGGGTGCTGCACTAGCAATCGACTGCTGTGGGAATCGCGGAATCTGCTGCTGCTGATATCCGAGATAAGGACACGATCTGGCAAAATGTCCTGTCTGCCCGCATCTGAAGCATGTCAACGGTGTCAGATAACACGGTCCCTGATGGACTCTACCACAAGTCTGACAAACACTGGCCGCTGATCCAGAACTACGACCACTGCTACTGCTCGAAGCACCTAATCCAAATCTGAACGATCTACGCTGACCTCCACGACCATGTCTACTGCTCCGATGCACTCGCTGCTGCTGTCTCTGACTCTGCTGAGTCGAACCTCGTTGCTGACTACTCGAACCAACATGAAAACTCGAATACGGAGTAGTCTGCGATCCACTCGACTGAACTCCCAACTGGTAATAATCAGGCATCGCTCCCTGCCTAACTAATCTCAGCTCAATCTCCTTAGCTAGCTCAATCACCGACTCGAGAGTAAGACCTGCTGTAGGCATACCAGCAAAAGCTGAACCCAAACCAGTAACATAGGTAGTAACAGCGAAATACTGATCTCGCATCAGATCCTCAGCATATCTACCCAGACGAAGGAACTCTCGGGTATACTCCTCTACAGATCGATCTCCACGAGAAATACTGGTCAGACGAAGACGATAGCTCAAACGAAGAGGCTCTGGACAAAATCTCCTCATGAATCGCTCTCGAAACTGAGCCCATGTCATCGTCATCATATAAGGCTGGATCATCTGAATAAACCAATCCAAAGCTGGTCCCTCGACAGACAACTCAACGATCATGATCCTCTGGTACTCGGTATGAGCAGTCCGAGTCCTAGTCTCAATCGCATGCAGAAAATCTAAAGGATCAGAAGTCCCATCAAAAGCAATCCTGCCAACTCTGGCATAGAACAAAGCTGCCTCAGGGTCAGACATACCCTGCTGATAGGCAGGCTGAACAACTGGAGGAACAGGAACATCAAACTCAGGCTCAACAGGCTCCTCGTCCTGTAACTCTCTCTGCCTACGGTGACCTGCCGCTCCTCGAGGTCTACCCCTGCCACGACCTCTACGTCTAACTGGCTGCTCAGGAGGTAAAACCTCATCCTGAAAAGACTCATCATCCTCGGCCTCAACGACCGGTGGAGCGACACGCGCTCGCCTCCTCATTCTGAAAAGACAAACGAAAAGATTCAGACAAAACAGACAACGGAGGAATAACGCTGAAAACTAAAGCAAGGAATACTCATCAAGACATACTCGAACCTATTACACTGCAGTAGTCCAACAGAAAACACAACTTAAAAACTAGGGCCACAACTCACATAACTAAGCCCTGACATAGAACTCCACTCAGAAATGAACTTCGCTCTGATACCAACTTTGTCACGACCCAAAACAGGGGCCATGACCGGCGCTAGGGAACGGGAATTCTTTCGAATCCGGAACCCGTAGCAAGCCTAAAAATAAAATAAAAATGCAATAATAACCATAAAAATATAATATGCAGCGGAAAATAAAATCATAAATATTACAATATCATCCATAACAACTGGATATAATTCAAAACTCATCACATCACATATATAATCTCATAAATGTATAATCTTTATACAAATCCAGTTTTAACATAATACATCTCTTTAAACAAATACATAAAATCCAATACTTTAATTTACAACTACTGCAGTGTCTAGATAAAATAAATAAGACTCAAGTAGACAATTTACATAAAGAAGCCGGGGCGAAAGAAATCCGGCGTATCGACCTGCTACTGAGGTCTGAGGAAGTTGACTCTCCTGAAAAATAGTCAACGGAGGGGAGTCAGACCTCACTGAGTGAATTACTATAGTATATATACATACACTCTAAGTGATAATGCATACAGTCAACAGTATATATATAATATGTATATATACAGGCAAGTTCATACAGATGCAGAAAAATCATTTTATATATTTTGTCTGAAAATCAACTTTTATGAAGGATCACATAGAACCCTAGAATATCGCAACCTCAGAAAAATAGTGTTAAACAACACTCTAGCCATACAGGCTCACTAATTCCAAATATATCCACTTAATCCATATGGACAGTAGACTGGCCCCGAGACACTAAGTCAACCGAGCTCCAGCAGTCTGACTGCCAGTGTGATTGGCCCCGAGACACTTGGTCAACCGAGCTCCAGCAATCACACCCAAACCACATCTCACACATCAATAATCATAATCAAATCAATATCCACAAATAAGTTAGTAATAAAGCCTAAAACTATAGGCGTACCGGTACGTACTCGGTCCTAGTGCTGCCCACTAGGTAGCACGTTCTATTGATATCCTTCAGTGATAAATAATAAAACATTCATTCACAAATACATGATGCATGAATTTAAATAAATCAACAATATAAACCATATATATACCGAAAATATACCAAACATAAACCAGGTATATTTTGAGTATATATATGTCAAATAAATCCAATCAAATCATGAATTAAACTAAAAATATATTTAAAAATATTTTAAATATATTTTATTAATAAAACATGTATATAATTTAAAATATACCAAAAATATACCAAAAATATACTTGAATATAAATCATGTTATTTATGCATATTTAGTCAAAATAAAACATGCATTTTCTAAATCATGCATCCTAAGCATATATATATAATATAGTAACTCACCTAATGCGCTCCACGAGACAGGTCCGACGGGCCTGGTCCACTAACCCTCGGTCTCGGCGCAACTAAACAAGAAATAATTAATCGACATCAGAATAACCCTAACAGAAATCCTAGAATTAAATCTAGAGTATTAAAATACGGAAACAGAATTAGGGTTCGACTGGATATCACGTTTTACGAGAATTCTACCGAAAATTCGGCAGAACCTCCCCTGTAAAACGGACATCTCTCTACTCAAAAGAGTAGAGCCGACCCTGCAAAGAAAATACACTTCAAAAATAAACACCACAATCAATCACAACCCCTCGGTCGGACTCCAGACTACAATCTGTCGACCGGGGTCCACAAACACAGAATATATATTCAAATATACCAAAAATATCCTTAAATCATAAAAATACATTTCATACGTAGAAATTACATAATAAATCTTGAAACACTGTAAAAATCGATTAAAATTCATTTTATTAGAAAAACCGTATATTATATATATAATTGAAAATAATTCCCGGAAAATAGTTTTAATTAGTTAAAAATACCAAATATTTTGTAGAAATCATTTTTATACCTTAAATAAATATTAAAACCAATTAAATTACATTTTTAGACAATTTAGGGTAAAATTACCAAAATACCCCTATATATATATATATACCTAAATTACTTCAAAAATTCACCAAAAATCATACAATTATCCAAAATTAATTTTCTCAACATATTTATCAATAATATCAATAATTAAACTCAATTAACCAATTAAATTCAATTTAAAACACAATTAACTTAATTTTACAAAATCACCTAAACTTCAATAATTAAAAATAAATACTTAGAAATTCATAAAAATTCCAAATAAATTCCTATAATTCATTTCAACACCTAATTCAACCATAAACTCCAATTTCATAATTTAAATAATTAATTTCCGAAAATTAGAAAATAATATTAAAATATTCAAAAATACCCAAAAATCCAAACAACCTCCAAAAATTCTACAAAAATTCATACATGAAGATTAAACTACCAGGAACAACATTTGTGAAGGAAGTTTCCATGAATCATCCAAATTGAAGCTCAAAAAAATCGAAAACCAAAAGTGGCCGAAATATTCAACTCAAAACCTAAGCAATTCTAGACCATTTTAGCTCAAACAAAAGCTAGAATAACACTCACCGGAGCTCAAGGAGAAGATAGAGACCGGCGGTGTCGAAAACGGTGGCCGGAGGAGGGAGAAACGACGGTGAGAAGAAATGGTGGCGTCGGGCACCCACGGGAAGAAGAAGAAGAAGAAGAAGAAAAAGAAAAAGAAAGAAAAAGGAAAGAGAAAGGAAAAGAAAAAGAAAGAAAAAGGAAAATAAAAAGAAAAAAAAAGAAAAAAGAAAAAAAATAATAAATTTTAATAATTTAATAATAAATAAAATAATCAAATAATAATAAATAAATAATAAAATATTAGGGTAATAATAAACCCTAATTAAATAAATATACACACACAAGCTTTATTTATTAATTTAAAAATATGTATGAGTTCATGCAAACCCGTAAATACATTTAACATAATTAATAATAAATTGTTTACGTGAAAATTTCCCCGAAAATGAAAGTCCCGGGAAAATTTTACGTAAAATACTGAAAATAATAGACAGTAATTAAAATAGGTTTAAAATACATATCAACTCATAAAAATATCGTATATACAGTCAAAATTATTGACACTGCATATCCCGGTACAGTGTAAAAATATTTTTAAAAACACGGGATATTACACCTAATGTGATTCTAATTCCTAAAATATAAAAAGTAATACTTAAAATTATATTTAGGAATTTTAAACCAGTTAGGATTAACTTAATTAGGAAATTTAAACCAATTAGAACTGAATTAAAAATAGGAAAACAGAGACTGAAGAATTCAATTCTGACTGGGATTTTGTAATTTCGATCCCGATCAGAATTGGTGTAATTCTGACATGTATTCTCTTTTTTTTAACATTTAATTACAAAAAGACTCCTGAAAGAATTTAAATTTTGTAATTAGGTCCTAAAAAACTTTGCAATTTAGTCCTTAAAAATATTAAATCCTTCCTTTAAAAGCTACATTTAAACCCTTAGAATTTTAAAGATTAAGTATCGAAGACATTTTCATCACTGGAGTCCTTTGCTGTGTCCATAACGCATCATCCTGAAATTGAGTGTCTCCAGAATGCATGTATTAATTCACATGAACCCTTTAGTCATAATTATCATGCACTAAAATCCCTTCATTAGAAGATCCCAATATAGCCTAGAGTCATGATTTAGTCAAACTTTAATAGTTATATCATATGATCTCATCTCAAGTTCTATTCTTGATAAAATATAACCAACATTGAAATTCTTTCAGTTTGTGTCATATTTATCCTGGCGAAGAACTTATCCATCAAGAAAGAACTTAGATAGCATAGGATTTTATCCCAGTTCACTCCAGGCAATGAATCCCATCTTAGCAAAACACTCATCCCCACACTTAATCGACTAGAGCCACCACATGCTATATACCCATGTATGATTAACACAAGTATATAAGCGATAATAAACCTTAACCACTTAAATGTGGATGACTATGTCACCTCAAGTCAAAGGATTATATGCACCATTATTACATAGATTGTGATTGTTAACTATAAGTAAATATCCACGCAATCACAAATTTAACATCATATTCTATCCACCTATCACATAAGCATCCACATATCTATTCTAATATCTTACATCAACTAGTATGAGACTCACTACCTCCCACTATTAGTATCATAAACTAATTGTAGACACCCAGTTTGATCGGCCCATGATAGGGGGCGAACTATGAATGCTCAATTTGGTTAGCCCACAACAGAGCTTGATGATGATAAATGTGAAACTTTAATGCAAGAAAGATTGAAATCTTCTCAAAAATGAACTCAAGGACTTGAAACCCACAAATCTTAGTCGAGAAACCCTTATAAAATAAGCCCAAGCTACCTCGGCCCATCAGGCCTAGTGTAGGGCAGCTGTAAAGGCAATCGCTTCATCGTAGAGATGCCGCCTCTACAGCAGGCACTTGCCTCAACATTAAATGCAGAGGTGATCATGGTAGCCAACTTGGTGTGCCCACCTTGTCTACAACTTAAACTCTGGGATGAAAAAAGAAAATTTTGGGAAAAGGAAAAGGCTAGAAAATGCAATGATGAAAGAGAGTAGTATAGGATGGGCTAGGGAGGTAATAAAAAGGAGAAAAAAAGAGAGAGTAGGGGGGTTTTTTAGCCATTAGCAACCATTAGCAAAAAAGAAGAGAGCTTTAAAAAAAAAGGCCTCTAAGAAAAAAGGAAGGGGAGTGAAGTTCAAAGGAGGGATTTTCTTCAAGAAGAGAGTAAAAAGCTTGAATTCAAGGGAAGATCAACATCCCTATTCATTTCTGAGGGCTAACCATATTTGGAAAGCTCATTCTTCAATAATATTCTTAATCCTTCTTAAGCTTAATTCATAGATTTGAATGATCCTTTTTACTTACATATATAATCCCTAGTTTATTTGTTTACTAGTTTGTGTATTTATTCTCTTGTGTCTATCATTTGCAATATGCCTTACCTTCAGCATGATTAACTGAGTTTTAGGTGTAGTTATGCATCTAACTTGTGTATAATAGTAGATTCTTGCTTGAAGTGGAAGTTTGCCAATTTGAGAGTCACCTGAGCCTGTTGGTCAAGTGATCGCCTCTCCAAGAAGTGATCGCCTCGCTGCTTTGAGGTGATCATCACTTTAACATACCTTTATGTGTTTACTGTTCAACATACCCTCTACAAACCATGTCACCTAACTGTCATAAGGCAATCACCTCTTCACAGAAGTAATCGCCACTTTAATAGGGTCTCATACGACCTTATCTCACTTTTTATAAATTGTGTAAGGCTTCCATGCATGTATAGGCCTTTAGCATACTCAAATTTATTTTTTTTGATCATCCCACTATGTTATTTAATTAAAGTTTAGTGCTTACCTTTTTATGGTTTCGTTTCTCTTGCTTTGCTAAATTGATTCATGAGCTAATCTTGATTTTTATGTAGGATCTTTATGTGTCTTTGTGGGCTAACATTTTATCTATTATAGGGGTTTTACCAATGATTTCTAATCATTAATTATATATCATGTTAATTAGTTTTTAAGAGATTTTATCTAATTTAAGTAGTTTACTTTCAGTTTATTCTTAGTTTATCTTCCATTTATTATACTATCATTTAAGTAAAGCATTGTAATCCTTAATCCCTTCCCTCGTTTGATCCGAATGTATGGTTGTAAATTATTATTATTTATTTCATTTATAGTGGATATTGAGACTAAGTACATAAAAGAAATTAATGTGCAAACTTGGGTATAATTATAAAATGAAATAATTATTTGAAGGAAATTGCAATCCACATGGTAATAGAAAAATAATTGAACAATTAAAGGTAACCAAACATAAAACACAAACACAGCCCAACCGCAAGGTTGGGTCGGCATTCCAAAAGCCCATACCCAGTTTCCTAACCTAATATCTAGTGACGACTTTTAGAAACCTCCGTGGGATCTAATTGCTGAATAATGTGTCCTGACTTTTATTTAGGTGGTGACTCCATCTCCGAGTAGGCTTCATGACCTATTTCATATTTCTTAGTGGGTCTCAAACCCACACAATGTCATGGTCACCAAACACTTGGGCATGCTAAACCCCATTGCCTACACTAATCAAAGAAAATAGATAGAGGTGATAGTCTAATTAATATTACCTAAATATTAATTAATCAACTATGAATAATTTTATAGCATATATACTAAATAAATTTGCAGCTCATATTATCAACTCTTGATAATAAATTTATTTAACATTATGCTAATGGATAAATATTCAATTAAATAAATACTTTAAATAATAGAAAATTATTTTATTGTCATTTTGGATAATTTACAATGTCAAATATGTGATTGGCCTCTAAGGCATACCACCTATGCTAATAATTTCACACTTGCACTTATTGCGTTTTAAACTTACAAGCCCACGGTTGTGGTTGCAGTAGAAAGATATCATTCCCTCAAGGATTGTATATTGATTACTAATAATTTTTACCCATGATCTCAGCTAGTAAATTGAGTAATTTAGCAAGGTTTAAAATTTAAATAACTGAAACTTAATTTAAAAGTAAAATTAAATATTTGTAAACATAGAGCCTAGGTTTAGTTTCACTATTCCAATCCAATCACAAACACATTATTAAGTAGAATTCTTGAATTCAGTTAAAGGTAATTGCTCTAAAATACTTAAAGACTCTCTCAAGTTCAACTAAGCATGCAAGGATTAAAATCTAACCCACTCTCATGATTAATAATTTAATCCAAGCTCATTAAGATTTTTAGCAATTAATTTATCACCGTAATCTACTGTCGTGACTTCCTGAAGAGCTCGCCTACTCTCGTAGTCAAGTGATCTAAGTTCTAAGTGTCTTAAGCTAATGAATTCTCCTAACTCTCGTAGGTGAATTCATCCATAAACATGCAATCAAACATGCCTGGAATGATAATAAGATAAATATTACATCACAAAGAATTAATCAAAATTCAAATCAAATATAAAAACTTATGTTCAATGTCATGGAATAACTACTCCTAACCAAGTCTTTAAAAGAAAACTTAGCCACACATGGCTATGATGAAATCCATAATTATAATCAAGAAAATAAAAAGATGAAATAGAAAAGAAAGTAAAATAAGCTCTTCATCTTCGTTGATTTTTGTCTAGCCACCTCCTTATCTCTATGACTCCCCTCCCTTCTCAAAAAGATGTTTATTCCTTATATAGTGCTAGGTTATAAAAGGAATCCTCTTTGATTTCTAATTCCTTTTTATTTTCAAAACAGTAAATTTTCACCTTCGTGACACGATTTTGAAGCACAACCATGCTTCATTCAAATAAATATATGAATTTACTCAGCACATAACATGACTTCCAACACGGGCAAGTTCATTAGTCGTGCATCATTCTGGGTCAAAATTCTTCACTCACATGGCATGTGCATGCTATAACATTACTATGTTTCTTCGTGGATCACGCATGACTTGGACATGGCTTTCCTCATTTATATCTTCATCACACGGCATATGCATGCCATGCTATGTAAAAAAATACTAAATCCTTTTATATTCCTAGGGCCCACACTAGACATAAAACATAAAAATTAATTAAAACTCAAATAAAACTTCCCAAATATACAATAAATAATAAGAATCCTAATTAAATACTAACTCATAAAAATCTCTTAATTAAGCCCAAAAATTACTTAAATTAATTTATTCCTTATTTAAAATTTATTAAAATTCAACTTTAAGACACGTATATAACAAACATATAAAATTCCCCCACGCTAAAGCTTTGCTTGTCCTCAAGCAAAAACTAAATTTTGAAAATATTAAACTAAAATCACATCTAGGGACATACAACTTCTAAGAAATGAAATCTTGATAACACCGAGATTGAAACATGTTTACTAAAGAAGATAATTAGATAATAATACAATATACATGAATAATTTACTAATTATAACCCAAGCACACAACCCTTTGAAATCAAGTGAGTATAAATTCAGAAATGAAAACATTAAGTTCTACAGCCCTTTTTTTTATGAATGTGTTTTACGCTCCATTTTACAATTTATTTTTCTTTCTCTCTATTCAATTCTTTCCACTCTGAGTAATCCCCCACCATTCCTGTGTTACTAAGCGTAGATACCATTGAGTGGGTCCTATGAATACTCATACCCTAATTAGGGCATTGGAGTAAATTCAAAGCGTACAAGGATTTAAATTCAAAACATTGCTCCTACTTAAAGAATGAAAGAGTTTTTTTTAACTGAAATTCAAAATGCAATCCTTCCTAAAATTATGCACAATTTTAATCGTCAGGATCATGCTTAGATTATAAGAACTAACATAAAGACTATATATAACTAGCTTAATTAATAAACCATCTGATAGTTTGGTAATTCAATTAAAATACAAGCTTATACACTAATATATTCCAAGTGTGATAAAGTATTGAAAGTAAAAAGAAAAAAATTTTAGGACAAATAAATCATTAATATGGGGAAATGAGTTAAAAATTAATAAACCCTAAATGATTTATTTATTATTTTTTTTAAATAAAATGAAAAGATAAAAAACTGACAAATGAATCAATCAAAGCACCCCCCATACTATCCATGGCATTGTCCTCAATGACAATTGAAAATATAAAAGATAAAAGGAACATCAAAAAGGAAAAGTAAAAGGGCCCTCAAATTGTGCATTCATCTAAAAGAGAGCAAAAGGTAGAAAACTAACAAAGAGAAACAGAAAACTAAAATAATAAAACAACACATATAATATCTAAAAGGAAAATAACCAAAAAAAGAAGAAAATCATAAAACATAAAAAATAATTATAAACTGAAAGCAAAATCAATCATCCATAGGAGCAGAATCATCGAGGGCAGCGCTAATGTCATCTAACATATTAGCTATATAAAGGGATTAGGACACGATTTTGGGAACATGGTTTGGGAAAATTGTGTTGGGTAGTGTGATATAGGGAAGTGAATGGCATGACCTCCCATGCCATGCTTAGAGACCGTGCATCATAGGGCATGACATGGTATACAAAACGTGTTTTCATGCCGTGTCGCATTCTAGAATAAAATGGAAAGACATGATACGGCATGAAGGGAGTGCAACATGGCATGCTAGATGCCATGTTAGGAGGGTCAAAACACATAATCATACTGTGTTATCATGTCGTGCGATAAAGCCTTAACACGACATGGTGCCATGTTCATATGTTACGTGAGGTGAAGGTTGACACGGCATGGGAAGGTGTAACACGGCATGTTGGATGTCGTGTTAGCATGGGTGACACGGCATGCTAAAGATGATAATACGATATGCAAACCATGTTAGGTGGTTGATGTTTGACACAGCATAGTAATGTCATATGATAATTTAGAAGTTAATTGAAGATGTGACATAACACAAATATGTCGTGTAAGGAAGCCAAGACACAGTTTGTAACTTATGGAGTTTTAAGACATGGTGTGAAAATGTCGTGTCAACATGCCATGCAGTGCGCGTATAAATTTATCTATCCATATCTGGACACAGCCATGCATTTCCCCTTGTGATCATGCAAACTTGCTCCTTAAAGTAATAACTCTTTATGACGATTGCATTCTAGATTCTATGGAAGAAGTGAAGTAAATTAATTAGCAAATAAAAATATAAAGGAGAGAAAATACTAAAACAAAATAAGAGTTAAAAAGAAAAATGATTGGGTTAGCTCCCAATTAGTGATATTTTAAGGTCTTTAGCTTAATTGTTTAGTGGTGAGCTCAAATTGGATCTATGAGTGTACAAGAGACACTCTTTAAGTTGGCTTCCTCTGCATAGTAAGGCTTGAGATATTGCCTATTAACTTTGAAGGTTTTATTTGCTTTATTGAAAAGCTTAACTGCTTCATGAGAGAAGACTTGCTTGATTCCGAGAGGTCCATACCATCGACACTTAAGTTTCCTTAGAAATAGCTTTAGTTTAGAGTTGAATAACAACACCAAATCTCCTTCTTGAAACTCTCTCTTCAGCAAATGTTTATCATGCCACTTCTGTATTTTTTCCTCGTAAATTTTGGCATTCTCATAGGCATCAATGAGAAACTCTTCAAGTTCATTCAACTGAAGGAACCTTTTTGCACCAACCTTTGCTAAATTAAATTTTAGAAACCTTGTAGCCCATAATGCTTTATGTTCTAACTCAACTGGGAGATGACATGATTTCCCAAAAACCAACCGAAATGGTAAAGCCACAATTGGAGTTTTGAAAGCTATTCAGTATGCCTATAGTGCATCATCTAACCAAACGGACCAATCCTTTCTCGAGGCATTAATTGTATTTTCTAGTATAGACTGTAGTTTTCTGTGTAAGATTTCCACTTTCCCACTGATCTAAGGGTGGTATAGTGTAGTCACTTTATGTTTGACCCCATATTTTACTAAAAGAGATTCAAATTAACGATTGTATAAGTGAGAACCGCCATCACTAATTATAGCTCTAGGTGTGCCAAAGTGAGTAAATATGTTCCTTTAGAGTAACTTAGTGATATGGATGAGGCAACATTGAAGTTTATGGATGGATTTAATAGGGTAGGCTTGCACACTTGGGCTTCACATGGACGTTCGTGGCAGCATCGGTTGACCTACGAGGCCCATAATATATTAAATTGAAACTGACTTAGAGAACTATAATAGGTACTACAACTTTGGTATAGCAGCCCATCTTTGGGCCCAAATTCCTTTATTTAGGCCTTTAAATTTTACTTTAAAGTTTATGTTCCTTTTTTGGTGTTTTTTTATCTATTCCTTTTTTGGTTTTAGGGTTTTTCCATAGATACTATTTATTTGCCTCTTTTAATTATTTTGGTATAGTTTTTTAATGAATTATAATAAATTACAGCCATAATTTTTCCAATTCCTCTGGAATTCTTTGAATCAACAAGGTTTTGGACTATTGAATTTAGGTATTCCTTGAATCAACGAATTCAATTTTTATTTCAAAGCTTGCGCTACATCACTTAATGACTAGTTTTACATCATTGGTTAGTGAAGCAATTGCTTCCACTCACTTGGACACTGTCACGACCTAAAACAGGAGCCATGACCGGCGCTAGGGAATGGGAATTCTTTCGAATCCGGAACCCGTAACAAGCCTAAAAATAAAATAAATCATGCAATAATAACAATAACCATAATATATATATGCAGCGGAAAATAAAAATCTTAAATATCATACTAACATTTCATCACTGGAATTAAATCAATCTCATCACATATATAAAATCTCTTTAATACAATCCAGTTTCAATATAATACATCTCTTTAAATAAAATACATGAAATCCCATACTTTAATTTAAAACTACTGTAGTGTCTAGATAAAATAAATAAGACTCAAGTAGACAATTTACACAAAGAAGCCGGGGCGAAAGAAATCCGGCGTATCAACCTGCTACTGAGGTCTGAAGAAGTTGACTCTCTTGAAAAATTGTCAACGGAGGGGAGTCAGACCTCACTGAGTGAATTACTATAATATATATACATACACACTAAATGATAATGCATACAGTCAACAGTATATATATAATATGTATATATATACAGGCAATTTCACACAGATGCAATAAAATCATTTATATATTTTGTCTGAAAACCATCTTTTATGAAGGATCACATAGAACCCTAGAATATCGCAACCTCAGAAAATAGTGTTAAACAACACTCTAGCCATACAGGCTCACTTATTCCAAATATATCCACATAATCCATTTAGACAGTAGACTGGCCCCGAGACACTAAGTCAACCGAGCTCCAGCAGTCTGACTACCAGTGTGATTGGCCCCGAGACACTTGGTCAACCGAGCTCCAGCAATCACACCTCCAAACCACATCTCACATATCAATTAATCATATCAAATCAATATCCACAAATAGTTAGTAATATGGCCTAAAGCTATAGGTGTACCGGTACGTACTCGGTCCTAGTGCTGCCCATTAGGTAGCACGTTCTATCGATATCCTTCATCATTAATAATGTAAAACATTCATTCACAAAAATAAATGATGCATGAATATAAATGAAATAACAATATAATCCATATATATACCAGAAATATACCAAAAGTAAACCAGGTATATTTCGAGTATATATATACGTCAAATAAATCCAATCAAATTATAAATTAAGTTGGAAATATATTTAAAAACATTTTAAGTATATTTTATTTACAAAACATGCATATAATTTAATATATACCAAAAATAAACCAAAAATATACTTAATATAAACTTAAGAAATAATCAAATTATTTATGCATATTTAATCAACATAAAACATGCATTTCTAAATCATGCATCCTAAGCATATATATATAGTATAGTAACTCACCTAATGCGCTCTACGAGACGGGTCCGACGAGCCTGGTCCACTAACCCTCGGTCTCGGTGCAACTAAACAAGCAATAAATAACCGACATTAGAATAAACCTAACAGAAATCCTAGAATTCAATCTAGAGTATTTAAGTATGGAAATAGAATTAGGGTTCGATCGGATATCACGTTTTACGAGAATTCTATCGAAAATCCAGCAGAACCTCCCCTGTAAAACGAACATCTCTCTACTCAAAAGAGTAGAGCCGACCCTGCAAGGAAATACACTTCGAAAAACTACACAAGGCACAATCAAAATCCCACGGTCGGACTCCAAACTACAGTCCACCGACCGGGGTCCACAAACACAGAATAATTCCAAAAATACCAAAAATATCCTTAAAACCTAAAAATACATTTTATAAGTAAAAATTACACAATTAACCTTAAAACACTGTAAAAACCGAATAAAACTCATTTTATTAGAAAAATCGTATATTATATATATAATTGAAAATAATTCACGAAAAATAGTATTAATTAGTTAAAAATACTAATTAATTTGTATAAATCATTTTTATACCTTAAATAATTATTAAAACCGATTAAATTACATTTTTAGACAATTTAGGGTAAAATTACCAAAATACCCCTATATATATAAATATACTTAAATTACTTCAAAAATTCACCAAAAATTACACAATTATCCAAAATTAAATTTATCAACATATTTATCAATAATATCAATAATTAAACTCAATTAACCAATTAAATTCAAATAAAAACACATTTAACCTAATTTCTCAAAATCACATAAACTTCAATAATTCAAAATAAATACTTAGAAATTCATAAAAATTCCAAATAAATTCCTATAATTCATTTCAACATCTAATTTAACCATAAACTCCAATTTCATAATTTAAATAATTAATTTCCGAAAATTAGAAAATAATATTAAAATATTCAAAAATACCCAAAAATCCAAAAAATATCCAAAAATTCTACAAAAATTCATACATGTATATTGAGCTACTAGGAACAACATTTGTGAAGGGAGTTTTCATGAATCAACCAATTCGAAGCTCAAAAAAATCAAAAATCCTAATGTGACCGAATTGGAAAAATCGAAACCTAATCAAATCTAAACCCTTTTAGCTCAAACCAAAGCTAGAATCACACTCACCGGAGCTCAAGGAGAAGAAAGAGACTGGCGGTGTCAAAAACGGTGGCCGAAAATGGGAGAAACGGCAAAGGGATAATTTTCGGCCAAAAATGGAAAATGGAGCTGCCGGCGCCGGGGAAGGGAGCTGCTGGCGGCGAGGGAAGGCTGGGAACGGCGGTGGCAAGCCAGGAGGCACACCGACGGTAGGTGACCGGAGTTGCAGCGGTGAGGGGTGAGGTGGGTGGTGGTCGGGCGCGGGAGAGAAGGAAAGAAGAAGAAGAAGAAAAAAAAAGAAAAAGAAAAAAAGAAAAGAAAAAAAAGAAAAGAAAAAGAAAAAGAAAAGAAAAAAGAAAAAGAAAAAGAAAAATAAAATAAAATAATTAAATAATAATTAAATAATTAAATAACAATAAATAAATAAATAAATAATAAAATATTAGGGTAATATATATTAAACCCTAATTAAATAAATATACACACACATAGGCTTTATTTAGTATTTTAAAAATATGTATGAATTCATGCAAGTCTGAAAATATATTTAAAATAATTAATAAGAAATTGTTTACGTGAAAATTTCCCCGAAAATGCAAGTTCCGGGAAAATTTTACGTAAAACACTGGAAATAATACACAGTAATTAAAATAGGTTTTAAATACATATTAACTCTTAAAAATATCGCATATATATACACAAATTATTAACACTGTATATCCCGGTACAGTGTAAAAATATTTTAAAAACACGGGATATTACAGACACATAATAAACCCCAACCAATATATAATTGTTTCCATAGGAGCTTGGGAAAGGTCCTATGAAATTAATACCCCACACATCAAATAATTCAATCTCAATAATATTTATAAGAGGCATTTCATTCCATCTGCTAATGTTGCCTATTCTTTGGCAATGATTACACCTAAGTACAAATTGCCTTGCTTCTTTAAAAAGACAGGGCCAGTAGAATCCACTTTAAAGTACCTTTGCTACTATTTTGGTAGAGCTTACATATCCCCCACACTTAAGCAAATGGCAATGAGTGAGTACTTCATAAATTTCTTCATCTGAAATACACCTTCTCAATAATCCATCCCTATACTTCTTATATAAATAAGGCTTGTCCTAGAAGTATTGCCGAGAGTCCTAAAAGAATTTCTTCTTTTGATTGTAATCAATGTCTGGCGGAAGAACACCACATGCAAGGTAATTCACAAAGTTTGCATACCATAGGATGCTTTGCTAGACTCTCATGAATTTATCTCCTAAAAGGCCACCTGAGATTGGAAGTGAGTCTAGATTAGCACTTCGCTCAAGGCAAGAAAGGTGATCAACGACTAAATTCTCAATTCCTTTATGATCTCAAATCTCCAAGTCAAATTCTTATAAAAGAAGGATCCAATGAATGAGTCTTGGTTTAGCATCCTTCTTTACTAGGAGGTACTTAAGAGCTAAATGGTTGGTGTAGATAATCACTTTACTTCCTATTAAATATGAACAAAATTTATCTATAGCATGTACCACTGCCAGAAGTTCCTTCTCAATTATTGTATAATTTGTTTGAGCTTCATCGATAGTGTGACTTATATAATAGAATGCATAGGCTTGTTTGTCTCTTCATTTCCCTAAGATAGCTCCTACTATATAATCGCTAGCATCACACATGATTTCGAAAGGAAGGCTCCAGTCTGGTGGTTGTAGGACAGGTGCTGAAATAAGTGCTTCTTTTAACCTGGTTGATTTATGTTTATTTAATGTTGGACTTGCACTGAGGTAGACATTTCCACCTCTTCATCAATGTCATCCTCTGTAACATCATGGATGAAGCATGCTTCTAAGGGGTCATGGGTGAGTTGCTTTTCAAAGGTCTTTTGCACACAGCTTTGTATCACATCTACTCTAAAACATGATCCCATTGTTGAGGACTATTTTGCCATTTTGAAAACATCAAACTCCACCTTATTATCTCTAATTTCTAGCAAAATATTTCCTCTCTTGACGTCTATGATTGCTCTTGTGGCTAGGAATGGTCGTCCTAGTATGATTAGAATGTGGTAATCCTCCTCCATTTCCAGGATGATGAAATCTCTTAGTACATAATAGTCTCTAACTTTGACCGGGACATCTTCCAGACTTCCATAAGGGTAGATAATAGATCTATTTATGAGTTGTAGCGACACCATTATTATCTGTGGATCACTAATGTTGAGTCATCTGCAAAAGGAAAGAGGAATTATGTTCACACTTGCACCAAGATCACATAAATATTTACTTATAAATTCATTTCCAGTGGTACAAGGGATAGTGATACTCCTTAGATCTTTAAGCTTTTGGGGGACGCTTATTTTGAATGACAACACTACATTCCTCATTGATAAGAATGGTCTCACGATCCTCCCATTTTCTCTTGTGCGAGATGATGTCTTTTAAGAATTTGGAGTATGCAGGCATGGTATTTATCACATCCAAGTGAGGTATATTTAGTTTGAGCTGCTGGAATGACTTCATAAACTTCTCAAACTACCTGTCTAACTTGAATTTTTATTGCTTTTGTAGAAACAACGGTGGTGGTACTAAGGGTGGTGAGTCCTTCTTCTCTTTATCCTTGTTCTATAAATGCTCAATCTTCTCCTCTTGGGTGTCATGAACAATTTTTGCAACATTTTTCTTAGTCTCTATTTTAGGCAATTACTTTCAGCTTTCAAGTGTGATAGCCTTGGCCTAATCTCTAGGATTTTGAGGTTGACTGGGAAACATTCCACTCTGCCTTTAACTTGAAGTTTGTGATGTAATTTAGTTTTCTAACATCTTATTATGGGAAAAAAGTTATCCCACTTGAGATGTCAAATTCTTTATTGCTTCATTTTTCTCCTCTTGGTCTTTTTGGTACTTCTCTTTATCTTTTAGAAATTTCTCCATCATCACTTCAAGGTTAGACTTTAGTTTGCTTTATTGAGGGAATGTATTCTTCTACTGAAATTCAGGAGGCGGTTGTTTGAACCCCTAGTGGGTATTTTGTATCCCTCCTTAGTTAAACCATGAAAAGTTTGGATGGTTTCGCCAACTAGGGTTGTAGGTGTTCAAGTAGGGATTCTCATAATTCCTTTGGAAATTATTAAGTGCATTTAACTGCTCAATAGAGGAATCCTGATAAAAAAACTCCCTGACACTCTAGGGTTGAATGTCCTCCTCCATAATTCTCACAAGAATAGACATCCATGGGATTAAGGACTTTAGTGGACACCTCAAATTTCTTGGTAAGCAAATCAATCTTCGCATTAAGGAGATTCCAACTATCCACTTTATGCATTCTTACCACTTTCTTTGGTGCGCTTCTCTTGCCATGCCATTGGCAGTTATTGGATGCCATAGTCTTAAGAAGATTATAGACATCATTAGGTGTCTTAGTCATGAATGAGCCTTAGGCATTTGCATCAATAGTGATCCTCATTGGCTTTATTAGGCCTTGGTAGAAGGTTTGAATGAGCAACCACTATAGAACTCCATGGTGAGGACATTGTCTCTATAAATCCTTGTAACATTCCCAAGCCTCATAAAAAGATTGGCCACCATGTTAAGTAAAGCTTATGATCTTCTGTCTGAACTTTGCTATTTTGCCTAGTGGGAAATACTTGCCTAAGAATGTCTTTGACAACGTATCCTATGATGTGATCGATTGTGGTGGTAAAGAGTGCAACCATAGCTTAGCCTTGTCCCTCAAAAAGAAAAGGAAAAACCTAAGCTTTATTACATCTGGACTAATCCCATTCATCTTGAATGTATCATAAATTTCCAAAAATTGAGCTAGATGGGCATTAGGATCCTTGCTTAGGAGACCTCTAAACTAAAATTATAAGACTATTTGAATTATCACTGGTTTAATCTTAAATGTATTGGCATCGACAGTTGGCCTGACAATACTATTATGGGTATCTCCTGGATTAGGCATTGTGCATTCTTAAAGAGCGTGATTCCTACCCAATGGTGGTGGTGCTTGATCTTCAGCCATTTTTTACTTGTCCTTTTCACACTTTTCCTTTCGATTTTTCTTGCATGATTTCTCTATTTCAAGGTTAATCTTTCTTAAGTTTGTCCCCTTAGATCAAGTGTTCATAAACTAGCAAAATTTATCTGAAAAATCAATTAGCAAAATAAATTGACATTAAAGAAAGAATACTAGTCTAAGAAAAGTAAAAATTAAACTAATATCAATTTTACCAATCCCCGACAATAGTGTAATATCCCGTGTTTTTAAATATTTTAATACTGCATCGAGATATGCAGTGTTAATAATTTTTGTATATATATTATGATATTTTTATGAGTTGATGTGTATTTAAAACCTATTTTAATTATTATGTATTATTTAAAGTCCTTTACGTAAAATTTTTCCGGGACTTGCATTTTCGGCGAAATTTTCACATACATATTTTATTATTAATTATTTTAAATAGATTTACGGACTTGCATGAACTCATACGTATTTTTAAATTACTAAATAAAGCCTATATGTGTATATATTTATTTAATTAGGGTTTAATTTATTACCCTAATATTTTATTATTTATTTATTTATTTTATTATTATTTAATTATTTTTATTTATTATTAAATTTTAAAATATTAAATTATATGTGTGTGGTGTATATTTAATGTGTGTAATTTAATATTATTTTATTATATAGTGTAAAGTATATATATATACATATAATAAGTCAAAAAAATCAACTTTTGGAAAATTACCGAATTGCCCCCAACTTCCTCCTTCTTCCCCGACCAACCCCATCGCCGTTCCGCCGCCTGTCACGCCGATTCCTTGTCGTTGGTGTGCCATCCGGCATGCCACCACCTTCCCCAGCCTTCCTCGCCGCCTGTAGCAGCCGTTTCCGGCGTCTGGAGGTTGGTTTTGGCCAGAGAAGCCGAAACTTGAGCCACCGTCGATCACAACGTTTTCGGCCACCATTTTTGACACCGCCGGTCTTTTTCTTCTCCTTGAGCTCCGGTGAGTGTGATTCTAGCTTTGGTTTGAGCTTAAATTGTCTTGATTTGCTTAGGTTTTGAATTTTCGATTTCGGCCATATTAGGGTTCTTGAATTTTATGGACTTCAATTTGATTGATTCATGAAAAATTCCTTCACAAATGTTGATCCTAGTAGCTTAATCTTCACGTGTGAATTTTTGTGGAATTTTTGGAGATTATTTGGATTTTTGGGTATTTTTGAATATTTTAATATTATTTTCTAATTTTCAAAAATTAATTAATTAAATTATGAAATTATGTTTTATGATAAATATAGGTGTTGAAATGAATTATAGGAATTTATTTGGAATTTTTATGAATTTCTATGTATTTATTTTGAATTTAATTAGTTTATGGAATTATTGAAAATAGGGTTAATTGTGTTTTTAATTGAAATTAATTAGTGAATTGAGTTTAATTATTGATATTATTGATAAATATGTTGAGAAAATTAATTTTTGATAATTATACTATTTTTGGTGAATTTTTGAAGTAATTATAGTATATTTATATATATAGGGATATTTTGGTAATTTTACACAAAATTGGCTAAAAATGTAATTTGATTGGTTTTAATAGTTATTTAAGGTATAAAAATGATTTCTAAAAATTTTTTAGTATTTTTAACTAATTAAAACTATTTTTCGTGAATTATTTTCCATTATATATATAATATACGATTTTTCTAATAAAATGAGTTTTTATTGGTTTTTAATGTGTTTAAAGGTTAATTATGTAATTTTTACCTATAAAATGAATTTCTATGTTATAAGGGTATTTTTGGTATTTTTGAAATTGTTCTGTGATTGTGGACCCCGATCGGTAGACTGTAGTTTGGAGTCCGACCAAGGGGTTATGGATTTGTTGTTGTGCCTATTTTTCGAAGTGTGTTTCTTTGCAGGGTCGGCTCTACTCTTTAAGTAGAGAGATGTCCGTTTTACAGGGGAGGTTCTGCCGAATTTTTGGTAGAATTCTCGTAAAATGTGATGTCCGGTCGGACCCTAATCTCGATTCTGTGTTTAATATTCTAGATCGAGTTTCTAGGATTTTCTGTTAGGTTTATTCTGATTTCTGTCATTTTTGTATGTTTAGTTGCACCGAGACCGAGGCCTAGTGGACCAGGCCCGTCGGACCCATCTCGTGGAGCGCACTAAGTGTGAGTTACTATTTTATATATATGTGCTTTAGGATCCATGATTTTAGAAATACATGTTTCATTTTGATTAAATATGCATAAATAATGTAATTTGTATTTAAGTATATTTTTAGTTTATTTTTGGTATATATTAAATTATATGCATGTTTTATTAATGAACTGTGTTTAAAATGTTTTCAAATATATCTTTAGTTTATTTTGTAATTTAATTGGATTTATATAACGTATATATACTCGAAATATACCTGGTTTATTTTTGGTATATTTCCAGTATATATATGGTTTATATTATTATTTTATTTAATTCATGCATCATTGATTTATGAATGAATGTTTTATATTTATTAATGAAGGATATCAATAGAACGTGCTACCTAGTGGGCAGCACTAGGACCGAGTACGTACCGGTGCACTTATAGCATTTAGGCTATATTACTAACCTATTTGTGGATATTGATTGATTATGATTATTTGATGTGTGAGATATGGTTTGGAGGTGTGATTGCTAGAGCTCGGTTGACCAAGTGTCTCGGGGCCAATCACACTGACAGTCAGACTGCTGGAGCTCGGTTGACTTAGTGTCTCGGGGCCAGTCTACTGTCCAAATGGAATAAGTGAATATTTTGGAATAAGTGAGCCTATATGGCTAGAGTGTTGTCTAACACTGTTTTCGAGGTTGCGATATTCTAGGGTTCTATGTGATCCTTCATAAACGATGATTTTCAATGAAATATATAAAATGATTTTTCAACATCTGTGTATATTTGTCTGTATATATACATATTAGATATATACTATTGCATGTTTTATTTTATTTTTAGGCTTGCTACGGGTTCCGGATTCGAAAGAATTTTCGTTCCCTAGCGCCGGTCATGGCCCCTGTTTTGGGTCGTGACAAATAGCACCAAAAACTTATTACGTTTTAAACCTACAAGTGCATGGTTATAGTTGTAGTAGAAAGATATCATTCCCTCAAGGACTGTATATTGATTAATAATAATTTTTACCTATGATCTCAGCTAGTAAATTGAGTAATTTCACAAGGTTTAAAATTTAAATAACAGAAACTTAATTTAAAAGTAAAATCAAATATTTGTAAACATAGAGCCTAGGTTTAGTTTCACTATTCCAATCCAATCATGAACACATTATTAAGTAAAAATCTTGAATTCGGTTAAGGGTAATTGCTTTAAAATACTCTCTCAAGTTCAATTAAGCATGCAAGGATTAAAATCTAACCTACTCTTGTGATTAATAATTTAATTTAAGCTCATTAAGAATTTTAGCAATTAATTTGTCACCGTAATCTACTATCGTGACTCCCTGAAGAGCTCACCTACTCTCGTGGTCAAGTGATCTAAGTTCTAAATGTCTTAAGCTAATGAATTCCCCTAACTCTCGTTAGTGAATTCATCCATAAATATGCAATCAAATAGGCCTGGAATGATAACAAAATAAATATTACAACACAAAGAATTAACTGAAATTCAAATCAAATATAAAAACTTGTGTTCAATCATGTCATGGAATACCTACTCCTAATAAAGACTCTTAAAGAAAACTTAGCCACACATGGCTATAATGAAATCCATAATTATAATTAAGAAAATAAAAAAATGAAACAGAAAAGAAAGTACAATAAGCTCTTCATCTTCATTGATTTCTGTCTAGCCACCTCCTTATCTCTGTGACTCCCCTCCCTTCTCAAAAAGTTATTTATTCCTTATATAGTGATAGGGTATGAAAAGAATCTTCTTTGATTTATAATTCCTTCTCATTTTCAAAACAGGAAATTTTTGCCTTTGTGACATAGTTTTGAAGCACGACTGTGCTTCATTCAAATAAATTTGTGAATTTACTCAGCACACAGCACAACTTCCAACATGGGCAAGTTCATTAGCCATGCATCATTTTGGGTCAGAATTCTTCACTCACGGCATGTGCATACTGTAACATTGCTATGTTGATATTCAAGTGTAGTTGGTTTCTTCATGGTTGACACATGGCTTGGACATGGCTTTCCTTATTTGTTTCTTCATCACACGGCATATGCATGCCATGCTATGTAAAAACATACTAACTCCTTTTATATTCCTAAGGCCCACACTAGACATAAAACACCAAAATTAATTAAAAATCAAATAAAACTTCCCAAATATATAATAAATAATAAGAATCCTAATTAAATACTTACTCATAAAAATCTCCTAATTAAGCCCAAAAATTACTTAAATTAATTTATTAAAATTCAACTCTAAGACACGAAAATAATAAACATATCATCACTAGAGCCAATCACTATAGTATTTTAGACTCATCTTCTCAATATGTCAATCCAGCTATAGTTGTGTTAATTCGTAAGTGGATCAACAACATTTTCAGCTGAAGCTATTTTTTGAATGACAATATTGCCTTTCCAACAAGTTCCCTGATAATATGAAATGTCTTTCTATGTCTTTGGATTTTTGGTGAGTCCTCGATTCCTTTGCCAAAGCAATGGCTCCATTATTGTCGTAATAGAGAGGAATCGGGGACTTAATGGAAGGAATAATTCCAAGCTTGGTAATGAACTTCTTAATCCATACAGCTTGTTTAGCAGCATCCGATGAAGCTATATACTTGGCTTATGTAGAGGAATCAGCAGTGACACCTTGCTTGGAATCTAACTCACTGCTCTCCATTATAAATAAACACAAACCCAGAGATAGACTTTCTATCATCTACATCTGATTAGAAATCAAAATCTGTAAAACCATCTATATGCAAATCACCTCCTGCATAACTTAAAACTAAATCTTTAGTCCTTCTCAAGTACTTAAAGATTGGCTTAACAACTATCTAGTGTTCCATACTTGGGTTGGATTGAAACTTGCTAATCACATTAACAGCATGGGCAATATTAGGCCTAGTACATAACATAGCGTACATTAAGCTTCCTATAGCCGAAGCATAAGGAACTACAACCATTTACACATACCTTTTTGGTCATAATTACCGTGCACTAAAATCTCTTCATTAGAAGATCTCAATATAGCCTAGAGTCAAGGTTTAATCAAACTCTAATAGCTTTATCATATGACTTCATCTTAAAAATTAATTCTTAATAAAACATAACTAATGCTAGAAACACTTTCTAGCACTGAAAATCTTTCAGATTGTGTTATGTTTGTCCTGGCCAGGAACTTATTCATCAAGAACAAACTTAAATAGCATAGGATCTTTCTCGGTTCACTCTAGGAAATAAATCCCTTCTTGGTTGAATGCTCATCTCTATATTTAATTGACTAAAGCCACCACACACCATATACCCATGTGTGAATAACATAAGTATGTAAGCGATAATAAACTCTAACCACTCAAATGTGGATGACCATGTAACCTCAAGTCAAAGGACTATATGCACCAATATGACCAAGATTGTGATTGTTGATTATAAGTGAGTGTCCTTGCAATCATAAATCTAACGTCACCGTTCGATTCACCCATCACATGAGTATTCATACGTCTATTTTGATATCTTATATCAAGTAGCATGAGACTTACTACCTCTCACTATTAGCATCACATACTAATTAAGAAAAATAGATAGAGGTGATAGTTTAATTAATATTACCTAAATATTAATTATTCGATTATGAAAAATTTATAGCATATATACTAAATAAATTTGTAACTCATATTATCAACTCTTGATAATAAATTTATTTAACATATTGCTAAAAGGTAAATATTCAAATAAACAAACACTTTATTTAAATGAATATTTTATTGTCATAAGGATAATTTACAATGTTATTATTTATTACAAGAATGATGCTAGGGCATATCTACACTAACAATCTCATTGGGAGACAGTAAAGCTTGATGTGTTTAATTTTGTGAATGATTTTTGGATGACTGAAAAATTACTTTCCTCTGTTAATAGAACCTTTATTGTTTTCATTATTAAAGTAAATAACTTGGAGGAAGTCACTCATTTTTGCCCAATAAGTCTCTGTAATTTTTTGTATAAAATTATTTCTAAAGTGATGGCAAATAGGTTATCAAGGGGCTTTCATTCTTAGGAAAGTAATTCAGGATAACATCCTCATTACTCATGTAATTCTATATACTCTTAAAACATCTAAATCAAAAAAGAATGTGGGAACGACGTTAAAGCTAGATATGGAGAAAGCTTCTGATAGAGTCCACTAGGGTTTTTTTAAAAAGAGCTTTATTTAAATTGGGATTTCATGAGATGTGGATAAGAAGAGTGATGACTTATGTGTCTTCTGTGCAATATTCGATGTTAGTTAATGGTTTGGAGTCTGAATGGTTTATACCTTCTTAGGGCCTCTGACAAGGAGATCCCTTATAACCCTATTTGTATCTTTTTATTGCTAATATTCACCCTAATATGCTAGATGATGCGATTAGGGGAGTGTAAACGGTGTGGTTTGGCACGTGTCTAAGATTTTAGCAACCGCGACGCTGTTTGAGCTCAAGGCTCTAGAGAACACACTAACCACTGTCATAAAGACATGGCGTGGAGATGAGGAGTCGCCACCCAGGGTAATAATTGAGACAAATCGAAAAGGTGCTACTCGATTCCCTAAAAAAAAGATAGCACCACAACCAAGAGATTCTGTGTACAGAATACTAACTTTTTTCAGTCTCGTGTTCATTTAGAATTACTTTATGAATTACTAAATTATCCTCTATTTACATGCAATTTCATATAAACCCTTATTCTAGCAATGAACTCCAACACAAACTAGTCAGGAAAATACAAGTAAATAATGCATTCATTCAAACATATAATCCCTAAATTAGTCTAATATACATGGATTTTAATTAAATGAGCTAAATCTACATGTTTTTATAAATGAGCCTAAAGACTAATTCCTTTTAATTTTAATTAAATTAACTTAAGTCTATTTATTTTAATTCTAAAAATGGGCCTAGATTTACAAATTATGAAGGTATTTAAATTAGTGGGTCTAATCCTACATGTTTTAATTCTAAGATGATCTTAAATCTATAAATTATGAAAAGGGCTTTAAATTAAGTGGGTTAAGTCTAAATTAATTAAATTAAATTGAGTGGGCCTAAGTCTAATTAACTAGATGGGCCTAAGTTATGTCTAACCTTAAAATCTAATTAATTATGGGCCTAAAATGCATTCTAATTAATTAAACAAAAAAAAACCTAAATTTAAATGGGTGAATTAGAATCTAGTATGGGTTTAAGGCCCAAAACACATAAGAATAAACAAACAAGCCCACAACACATAAAAATAAATAAACAATCCCAAAAACAAATAAAGTAAACAAGCCCAAAAACAAATAAAATACATTAAAACAATTAAATTAAAGATCAAAAAACTAATTAAATTAATTCCTTCTAAACCCTAATTTTCATTAACATGCAACCTAAATTAATCTACTTCCTCCATTAATTTTAATTAATTACCCAATTAAAACCCTAATTTTACTAACTAATTAATCAAAATAAACAAGCAATCATACACAATTTCACTATTCTCACTATTGGGGCTATTACAATAATCTATTGAGAATAATAATAAAATAATTAATACAGCCCAAAAAATAAATAAATAAAATAAAGCAATAAATAAATTAATAATAAAAAATCCTAGAAACTATATCTCTACAAGGTCTTATCCATGGCATTCCATGGACCTCTTATGGATTTTTATTCTCCAAGTATGATCATCATGTGTTTTCCTCCATAATCACCATAAAAAGAATAAAAATTATTATTAGTGAATAAATTATAACAATAATAAAACAAAATAAAAATCAATAAAATTGAGAAAATAAATAAATAAATAAAATAAAATAAAAAGAAGATGATGTTTATGGATGATCTTAATGAAGTGCTCCTCCGATTTTGTAAAATCACCGTTCTTGATAGGTTTACAAATATTGTTCTTCAAAAACTTTCCAAAGATCTTTATTCAAGCAAAAGAATTTGTAGAGAATAAGATTTTTTTCTTTTTTCTTCTCTCCTCTCTTTCCTTTTCCTCTCTTTTTCTTCTCATTTTGCCTTCTTCTTTTTTTTTTTTCTCCCTCCTTCCTTTCAAAGCCAAAACCCTCCTTATATATAAGGATACGTCTTGAAACCCTAGTTATAAATTGATTCCTAAAAGACTTCTATTTCCTTAAAAACATTATCAAAATAATTTTAGGAGAATTTCAGACCAATTAGCACTTAATTTATCCTGGAAAATTTGAGAACCCAGGATGGAAGAGGTCTAATTCCAACCGAAATTGGATAATTTCGATTAGAATTAGCGTAATTCCAACCACTTCTTTTTTTCTTTTTTTTTACTTTTAATTACAAAAAGGTCTTTAAAAGAATTTAAGTTTTGCAATTAGATCCCTAAAAAGCATTACAATTTAGTCTATGAAAACATTAAATCCTTTTTTTAAAAAATATAATTAGATCCTTGAAGTTTCAAAGTTCATATATTGAAGACCTATTCATGATATTTTCATCATTGGAGTCTTCTATCGCATCCATAACTCATCATCTCGAAATTGGCTATCTACAGTTGCCCCCCTTTGTCGTTGTTTGCTTGAAAAATTATGGCAAAGTAAACTAGCACCCAATTTCTTAAGTAAAAGTTATAATACTTACTTGTGCTTCATAAAGCTTTTGCTTATGAACTTGCTATACTCGGACGTACAACATTTCGTATGATATTGACTATACTCGATCATATAGTCTTGGGTGAAAGAAACTCATTGCACTCGGTCGTACAATGTCAACTATACTTGGACGTATAGTCTGAATTAAAAAGGAACATCACACTCAGTCGTATGATGCTAATTGAAAATACATTGTACTCAGTCGTACAATGCCAACTACACTCGATCATATAGTCTTAATTGAAAATACATTGCACTCAGTCATACAATGACAACTACACTCAGTTATATAGTTTGTTTTTAAAAAGAAACATCAGACTTGGTCGTATGATGCCAATTATACTCAGTCATACAATTTTGATTGAAAATACATTGCACTCGGTCGTACATTGTTGACCACACTCAATTGTATAGTCTATTTTGAAAAAAAACACCACACTCGATCGTATAATGCGGATTATACTCGATCGTATAATCTTAGTTGAAGATACATTGCACTCAGTCATAAAATGCCAACTACACTCGATCGTATAGTGTGTTTTGAAAAGAAACATCATATTAGGTTGTATGATGCCAATTACACTCGGTTGTATAATCTTGATTAACTACACTCAGTCATATAGTCTGAATTGAAAAGAAACACCACACTCGTTTGTATGATGTCGATTATACTCGGTCATATAATCTTAGTTGAAAATACATTATACTCAATCATACAATGCCGACTACACTCGGTCGTATAGTCTATTTTTGAAAAGAAACATCACACTCGGTCGTATGGTGCCGATTATACTCAATCGTATGATCTTGATTGAGGATACAATGCCGACTACACTCAGATGTATAGTCTGAATTGTCTTATATGATTATGCTACAATCCATAATTGCTTGCAAATTTGGTTATTTGAGTTGAATGCTTTGAATTCTTTATGCTGACTGACTTTGAATTTTACTATGTTGACTAATTAGAATTTCTTTGCTGACTGATTTCAATTTTTCTATACCAATTATCTCTACAAGTTGGGTGCACTTTCTTTTGGATTTACAATTCCTACAAACTTGTTGAAGTTAGTTTCAATCATGATGAATTCACAAGAGTACTTTATAGTGTTGAAAATTTTATAAGAAAATTCATTACTTTTCATGAGATAGTGTACACTCAACAAATCTCATTATTTTTTACTTTCATGACTGTCATTTATTCACCATTTGTAAAGGTCAAAGGCATCATTAACCATCTTATGCTAAGAGCATATCTTTTATCAAGTGAAGAGCTTACTTCCACACCCAATTTTAGGGAGAATTTGCTAAATAAAACTCATGGAAATTGAGCATAAAAAGATTGAATTCTGAGTATTAAAATAGCCTTGGAATTTTTTTTATGCTTTCCTTCCTTATCCGAGTATTCCCCTACCTTTCTCATATTACTCAGCATGGATACTGTTGGAAAGGTCCTTTGGATACTCATACTCGTATAAAGCATTAGAGTAAATAGTGCAATTTTTTGGCATGGTCCTCTTTTAGTATTCCCCAACCTTTCTTGTATTACTCAGCATAAATACTGCTAGAGATTTCATGTTAGTACTCTTACTCATTTATGAGCATTGGAGTAAATTATGCTTGCTCTTATGTCGATTCTCTCTTAGTATTCCCCTACCTTTCTTATATTACTCAGCATGGATACCGTCAAGGGATTTTGTACTCATACTCATTTATAAGCATTGGAGTAGATTATGTGCACATTTATTATTCAAAAGACTGAAAAGATACTTTGAAATTTAAGCAATTTATGCTTCATGTCCATAGATTTTGTTTTTTCATTTTCTTCCCTTTGTTTAGGTGCAAAGCAAGCATTAGATTATTTAGAGTTTATAAGCTCTCAACACAAAGTTGTTAACTAAACATTTGAATTCTATGAGGCTAATAAAAAAGAGCCATTATGATTAAAAGTCATGAGATAGGCTTTTCGTACATGATCTCGTGAAGTGGATTTACTTTCAATTTATGAATTTTATAGTTCTTTATTACAAAATCTAAGGAAATAAAATTTTGTTACTTCCCTTGATTATCTTAATGAGTGTTTATCATACAAGATGATAATTCTGATGAATGATTAATATTTGCAACCTTTCCCATTATTGTTAACGTATCGGTTCCTTTCACCTTCTTCATTCCCTTTTGTTCTTCCCTATACAAAATACCATAAGTTAGTATAGTCTATTCGCAAGTGAATAAATTTGTCAAAATGCAGTGTTATTCTTTTTGCATTCTTCCCTTTAGATTTGCCTCTGATCGCAAGGTCATGATACTCCACCATTGAAGTTAAGGCTTTGGGCTGCATTTGAATTTCCGCTATTCCATTAATGCTATGGTAGAGGACTTTATTCCTCTTCTTGATATTTCCTATAAACAAGGTTCAAGAGTTAGAGATCTTATTTCTTGACCAAATAATTTTTCAGAGTGCATTCATTTCCAATTTTGAGTGCATTCTTCCCTTTTTAGGGTTGGCGAATGTATTGCTGACATGTTGGACCTTCTCATTACCATATTCCGTACCCTACACTCGTCTGAATATTATGGAAAGACATTCCAAAGGATGCTCTAGATAAGGCCACGGAGATGGATGTTGAATTTGAGGAGCTTGAGCATCCTATCTAACCTCTTGAGATTGCCAAGATGAGGTTTTTTTATAATATTGCTCTTCCTATTTTACTCTTTCATATGTTTCATATGTAAATACTCTGACTACTTTGTTGTACTTTCATAACACTAATTTCAAATGTTAGTAGCAGAGTATCTGTACAATCTTGTCTAGGCTCAAAGACTTTTATTATACAAAATAAGTATTTCACAAAAAAATGTATGCAAGTGTATGCATGCTATGTATGATGTGCATGATCCTAATGGGTCTTGTGTTTGGAACAAAGCTATGTTCACAGCTTGGAGTGTGAGAATGAGGTGCCGCATTAACAACCTATAGGTTTTAGCATTGACTGCTTCACTGTTGGTACTTATGATGTTAAAGCTTTCGATATAGTTCATTAGACTGATGACCAGGCCAGCAAGTGGGGTCCATGTCTTGACA
Source organism: Mallotus nudiflorus (assembly GCA_947683625.1). Classification (NCBI taxonomy): domain Eukaryota; kingdom Viridiplantae; phylum Streptophyta; class Magnoliopsida; order Malpighiales; family Euphorbiaceae; genus Mallotus; species Mallotus nudiflorus. The sequence goes on along the minus strand of CANTUR010000166.1, from coordinate 4,154,097 downwards.
TTGGAGCTTATGATTGAATAATGCACTGTTGGACTTTTCTTTTTGTTATTGCTTTTGCTATATGATACCCGATGTACTTGTATGCTTCTTTCTACCCTAAGATCTCCTGTACTGGCTCTTATACTTCAGTGTTCCATTTTTACTCTTTGAATGCAGACTCAATTTGCCCCCACATCTATATTTTTCCCCCAGTTCCATTTTGGATTCATTCATGTTATTCTAGCAGTCTTTGTTCATTTTCATATGCAAAAGACCCAGTTCATTCACTGTTATTATTGATCCTTTGACTTACTAACCCTAATAGTTACAATCTCATGCACTAGAGATGTAGAGGAATGCGAAAACCAATTGAAGTGAATTCTCAATGATGAAATCAGCTGGACTTTCTCTTCAAAAAAATTTTAAGCTGAATATGAGGCTTGATGCTAATGCAATAATTGATAATATTTACAAGGTATGGGTTGCAATACAAGTTACTAAGACACTTAAATTCTTAAGGTGTTAGGCTTACAAGGAAAATTACAAAGGAAACATAACTAAAATAATGATCTCCTAGCTCTGATTTTAGCTTTCATTATGTAATGTCTTTCCATTCAGATGCTTATTTAATATGATAAAGACGAATATGCGATATTTGAATAAGAATTTCAAATTCAATTTAATCATTTATTAGGGAAAAAATGAGAACATTCATTATATCACATGATACAACTCCTATTATCAACTAGTCCTAATTTTTCTTTCTAATTTTTATCTTACTGTTCTTTTTCTTTTTCTTTTTTTTCTCTCTCCTTGTTTTTGCTCTTTTTTTCATTCTTTTTATTTTTTCTCAAATTTCCTATCTTTAGAAGTTACATAATGTAATATATGAATGTTCTTTGAATTGGCATTTGTGCCCATGCTAAATGAATCTAATTGAATTCAATTTATGTCAAATATGCAAATGTGATCAATATCATAATGCACAGTACCATTAGGATGTACATTACATAAGTAAGCATGATCAAAATTCATATCATCGATCACTAAAATAAAACAAGTTCTAAAAAAGAAATTTTATTTCCTATTCTAGAAGCTAGGGATGCTGAGTCTCATAGCGGTTATCCTTCAGGTGACTGTCATAACAATTATTCTTGCATCTTCTTACCGTTTGTCTCTATGACTTCATCTTTTTATTCCTCAAATGTGCATTTTTCTTTCTTTTTTAGCAGCTTCTTATCATCAAACTCATCACCCTATCCTGTAGGCACAATTGACTCAAAGAGTATGTTAAAAGAAGATGGTTTAGTGTAAAACACTTTGTAGTCAAACTTACTTGAAGGTTGACCCAATAAGTCTTCTACTCTTTCCACATCTTTGGGGGCATTAGGAGATTTCTCTTTGATTTTATAATCTAAGTCCTCAAAGGAGATTACCACTTCTTCCTCATTTACTCCTAAGTTAATCATTATAGTAGCTGAGGGTAGTACATTTTGGTTGTTTGGGAAAGGATTATTTCCGGTGCTTGGATTTTTAGGGTCTGTGATTTTTCCCAAGTCTATAAGTTTTTGGATTTCATGTTTGAGGTGAATACAATTATCTATGGAGTGTTTGAGGTTTTGATAGAATTTGCAGTGCCTGTTTGGGTTATAGCCTGGGGTATTTAGGTTTGGTAGGTTTGGATTAGGCAAACGTTGAAGTAAGCCCTTTTGCATTAGGCGCTTTAGGATTTTTAAAAGTGGTTTGTTAAAGTTTAAGAAACTCTTGGGTTATTAGATAGCATGAACTCCTACAACCCGATTAGTATTTCCTGGTTGTGTGCCCCAGTTGGATAATTTCTCACTCCAGTGCTCCTAATGACCTTTTTCTCATTTTCGATCTCTTTAGCCTGCAACCCATAATCGTAAAGATCTATAAATGTCTTGGGATTCATCATTTGTAGCCTCTCAACCATATTAGGTAGCACATTTTAGACTATCATCCTAACCTAATCCTTCTCAACCAACTTGTTCTTCATTAGTCCCGCCTTATTCATGAACCTAGGTAGAAAATTCGAGAATGACTCATTGGGCTTCTTCTTGGTCAGTTCTAGATCCCTGATAGACACTTCGAGCCTAGTGTTGTAGTCATATTGCTTTAGAAAAGCAGTGTATAGCTCTCTCCAGTCTGCACGGATAGACTTCTCCAACCCATGATATCAATTAACAGCCATGCCCTCCAATGACAGTACAAATAGCTTAGTAACCATGAATAAAGGAGCCTTAGTGGTGCTCATGGTAGTTTTGTATTAACTAAGGTGAATTCTCGAGTCTCCAGTACCGTCAAACTTCTGCAGCTGTGGCATCTTGAATTTTTCAGGCAAGTTATCCTTCCAAATTGCATCATATCATCAAAATCAAATGAGTATCCAATGCTCTGTCCTCTCATCAATTCCTCCATCTTGGACATTTTTTGAGTCAGTGCTTTCATCTGCTTGGATTCCAGCTCTTGAACTAGCTCAAGTGATTCCCTTTTTGCCTTTTCAACTATATAACTCTCAACATCCTTAAGTTTCATTTCCCTAGCATTGTCATTGTTAGCAATTCATGTACCCACAGTAGGTAGATTGGTCACAATAGGTGGATTGGCTGCAAGAGGTGCAGTAGCAGCAAGTGGTTACATCAATCCGGCTAAAGCCTGTCTCAACTCATCTTGTATCATCGCTCTTATGTCATCCATAAATGCTCCTTTGACATCTTCTAGGGTCCAGTTTCCTCCTTTATGTTGTTCTATTTCTTTGGCTTGTTAAGGTTGTGCAGCTTCTAGGTAGAGTGGATTGATGGGACTTCTTTCCAGTCTGCTAAGGATCTCTTTCGCAATTGATTACGGACTCGAATCAGTTCTCACTAGGTTGCCACCCTTTCAATTCCAAACATAGGATGACCCATATGAATCTATGATGGCTGAAAGATAAAATGTTAGTACGATGCATGAGATGCATGTATGCATGATGCACGTGCTATGCAACAAGTAGCATGTAACAAGTCAAGTTAGGTGTACATACATCCTTCCAACCTTATTCCTTCCACACAAATATTCAATGGTGAGTCTATTTTCCTAGGATTTTTTGTCTTGGCCTTAATATCAATAAGGGATATCAAGGACCGACGCGCATGCCAAATCTCTCATAGTAGTAAATCATAGAAATAGTACTTTTAGGTATAAAAGATTAGCCCAATCTTTATTAGTCCTGATGGACTTCTAAAGTATGGGCTTGGGCCTTTATAGATAGAAATACCTCATGGCAACATTCATAGGCAATCTGGGTAAATCCTAGGGGAAATAATTAAGCCATTATATGTGGTTAAGGTCTGGTAAAAAAGGTTAAGGTTCCCTTAGCAAGATGCCCTCCTTTAAGACTTGAGTTATAGGCCAAGGTCAAAAGGGCTTGGCATCCTTTGCAAGCTCGAGAGAAGACTACCCCCCTTAAAGACTTGGGTCACAGACTCTAGTCAGATGAGCCCAGTAATCTCTCTTGAACCGAGTTAAGGCTAAGAGTGATGGTTAGCCAATTTATAATCCCATGAAGCTAGTAGAATCATGGAACCATAAACCCGCCATCGGTTAATAGGGACATGCAGAATGAATGCAAGAATAAAATAATAATTAATAAAATAATTCTAGGGAACACAAGTAGAATCAGTATCTCTTATCCCCAGTGGAGTCACCATTGTAGACAGCGGGGTTTAGAGCATGTCCAAGATTTTAGCAACCGCGACACTGTTTGAGCTCAGGGCTCTAGAGAACACACTAACCACTATCACAAAGACATGGCGTGGAGATGAAGAGTCACCACCTAGGATAATAACTAAGACAAATTGAAAAGGTGGTACTCAATTCCCTAAAAAAAAGATAGCACCACAACCAAAAGATTCTGGGTACGGAATACCAACTTTTTTTAATCTCATGTTCATTTAGAATTACTTTATGAATTACTAAATTATCCTCTATTTACATGCAATTTCATATAAACCCTTATTCTAGCAATGAACTCCAAGGAAAACTAGTCATGAAAATACAAGTAAATAATGCATTTATTCAAACATATAATCCCTAAGTTAGTCTAATATACATGGATTTTAATTAAATGAGTTAAATCTACATGTTTTTATAAATGAGCCTAAAGACTAATTCCTTTTAATTTTAATTAAATTAACTTAAGTCTATTTATTTTAATTATAAAAATGGGCCTAGATCTACAAATTATGAAGGTATTTAAATTAGTGGGCCTAATCCTACATGTTTTAATTTTAAGATGATCTTAAATCTATAAATTATGAAAAGGGCTTTAAATTAAGTGGGCTAAGTCTAAATTAATTAAATTAAATTGAGTGGGCCTAAGTCTAATTAACTAGATGGGCCTAAGTTATGTCTAACTTAAAAATTTAATTAATTATGGGCCTAAAATGCATTCTAATTAATTAAACCAAAAAAAAAACCTATATTTAAATGAGTGAATTAGAATCTAGTATGAGCTTAAGGCCCAAAACACATAAGAATAAACAAACAAGCCCACAACACATAAAAATAGATAAACAATCTCAAAAACAAATAAAGTAAACAAGCCCAAAAACAAATAAAACACATTAAAACAATTAAATTAAATATCAAACAACTAATTAAATTAATTCCTTCTAAACTCTAATTTTCATTAACATGCAACCTAAATTAATCTACTTCCTCCATTAATTTTAATTAATTACCCAATTAAAACCCTAATTTTACTAACCAATTAATCAAAATAAACAAGCAATCACACACAATTCCACTATTCTCACTATTGGGGCTATTACAATAATCTATTGAGAATAATAATAAAATAATTAATACAACCCCAAAAATAAATAAATAAAATAAAGCAATAAATAAAATAATTAAAAAAAACCCTAGAAACTATATCTCTACAAGGTTTAATCCATAGCATTCCATGGACCTCTTATTGATTTTTATTCTCTAAGTATGATCATTATGTATTTTCCTTTATAGTCACCATAAAAAGAATAAAAATTATTATTAGTGAATAAATTATAACAATAATAAAACAAAATAAAAATCAAGAAAATCAAGAAAAGAAATAAATAAATAAAATAAAATAATAAGAAGATGATTCCTATAGATGATTTTAATGAAGTGCTCCTTAGATTTTGTAAGATCACCGTTCTTAATAGGTCTACGAATATTGTTCATCAAAAACTTTCCAAAGATATTTATTCAAGCAAAAGAATTTAAAGAGAATAAGATTTTTTTTTTCTTTTTTCTTCTCTCCTCTCTTTCTTTTTCTTCTTGTTTTGCCTTCTTATTTTTTTTATTTTTTTTCTCCCTCCTTCCTTTCAGAGCCAAAACCCTCCTTATATTTAAGGATACATCTTGAAACTCTAGTTATAAATTGATTCCTAAAATACTTTTATTTCCTTAAAAACATTATCAAAATAATTTTAGGAGAATTTCAGACCAATTAGGACTCAATTTATCCTGAAAAATTCGAGAACCCAGGACGAAAGAGGTATAATTCTGACCGAAATTATAAAATTTCGATTGGAATTAGTGTAATTCCGATCAAAATTATACAATTCTGATCAGAATTATACAACTTCGATCGGAATTAGTATAATTTCGACCACATCTTTTTTTTACTTTTAATTACGAAAAGGTCCTTGAAAGAATTTAAGTTTTGCAATTAGATCCCTAAAAAGCATTGCAATTTAGTCCATGAAAACATTAAATCCTTTCTTTAAAAAATGCAATTAGATCCTTGAAGTTTTAAAGTCCAAATATTGAAGACCTATTCATGACATTTTCATCATTAGAGTCTTCTATCGCATCCATAACTCATCATTCCGAAATTGGGTGTTAACAGGGAGGTAAACTTAAAGGATTCAGAATTAATTCTCATTGCTCATTAGTGTCCACTAGTCTTTTTGCTAGTGACACCCTTGTTTTTAGCCAAGCTAATATGTTGGAGGCTCATAGGCATAATATTATGTTAGAGCATGCATGCACGCTAATGGACAGAAGATAAATAGGAGTAAGTCCAATATTATTTTTGGTAGGAAACTTGAAAATGATACAAAAGATAAAATTAAGGATGTCTTAGATATGAGAGAGATGGGAGGTGGTGAAAAATATCTTGGTCTTGCTTCAGAATGGGGAAGGTCAAAATTTCAGGCATCCAAATTTCTGCTAAATAAAATAATAAATAAGGTAAATTCTTGGAAGCATAATCTCCTTTCTTTTAAGGGGAGGGAAGTCATGATAATTTTTGTTTTGACTATTATTCCAAGTTATGCATTTTCCTATTTTAAATTCCTAAAAAATGTTATTCAAGTGGCATAAAAGGTTATAAATAAGTTTTGGTGGAAACAAAGGGATCAGGAGAAAGGTCTTTATTGGTGTAAATGAAATGAGTTGGCTAAGTTTAAAGCTGTAGGTGGTTGTGGGTTCAGGGATTTGGGTTTGTTTAATATGGCCTTGTTGGGAAAGAAAGCTTAAAGGGTTCTTAATAGTCCGGAGTCTCTTTTGGCTAGGATTTTTTTAGGGAAATATGGTTGGAGTAGGGATATTTTGTTTAGTAAATAGAAGGAGATATGCTTCATGGGAATAGAATAATTTTATTGAGAGGGCAAATTTAATTAAAATAGGAGCTAGAAGAAATATAGCTAATGGTAATGACACCAATTTTTTGTCTAACTCGTGGGTTCCTAATCTACCTTCCTTTAAAATTCAATATCCTAAACCTCTTCTTTGTCAAGTTACACGAGTTTCAGATGTGATCATTCCTGCTTCTAGGTCTTGGAATTCAAACTTACTTCATAACATTCTTACTAGTTATTAAGTGAGGAAAATTGTACAAATTCCTATTAGTAGGACTAATCAAAGAGATAGATAGATTTGGCATTTTAGGACTAATGGTCAGTATAATGTCAAATCTGGGAATCATTTATTGGTATCTCAAATTTCTACTCCTAATCTCTATGGGTCTTCTTCTGTATGCTTTGATAAATAACTTTGGTTTTCCATTTGGAATCAAAAATTGTCTTCAAAATTAAAGTTTTTTTTTTGGAGAGTTATGAGGAATGCTTTGGGTGCTATAGTTAATCAGTTTAAAAGGAAGTTAGCTTTATCTTTAAGGTTTCCTCTGTGTGATAGTGGTAAGGAAACTGTATTGCATTTATTATTTTTATGTTCAGGAGCCAGGGAGGTGTGGTTCTTGTCTCTTTTTAGTTTTAAACCTAAGGAAGTTAGTTTTTCATGTGTGGCTTCTTAGTGGAGTTATGTTTATGATGTATTGGGGAAAAGGGATGAGGATTACCTTGACTTGATTATCATTTTTTTCTCATTTATTTGGAAGAAAAGAAATTATTCATTTTTATGGGAAAATATGGAAATTCTCATGAATTGGTGTTTTAAGCTCTTATATACTGAAATCAACTCAGGGATGCATCTTCATCAAATCCTTTTATGAGTAGAAGTTCGGCTACCTCTGGACAAGTTTCTACTTAGTGCACTCCTTCTCTAAGTGAGGTTAAAGTTAATGTTAATGCTAGTTTTGATATACTAACAGGTATGGCATCTATGGCAATAGTCATTAAAGATGATCATGGCAAGATCATTGATGGATTCTATTTTAGAATTCCAGTTGCCTCTGCATTAGTGGGTGAAGCTCAAACTATGTTGGTTGGTGTGTTAATTACTAAATCTCACGGGCTACACAAGGTGGTTTTTTAATCAGATTGTAAGCAATTAATACAAGCTATTAAAAAAGACAGTGCAAAAGCTCCATGGGAGATTCAAGTGCTTATCTATGATATTCATACTCTCTTTAGAAGAGAGCATTTCTTTGTTTTTTATCATATTGCAAGGACAGCTAATAAGGTAGCTAGTTGGATATCTGAAAAAGTAGATTCTCTTTTGTTGAATCCATCGTGGTCTTGTAACCCCCCAAAAGCCTTGGATGCTTTATTATGTTTTGAAGCCTTTAGGCATTGAATTAATGCAATATTTTGTTCAAAAAAAATGTTAATTATTCCAAAAACCTATTTATAATTTTTGTGTTGTCAAAATTTTAAGTTAACCCTATTCAATATTGATATGTACATTTGTATATAAATAATATTTACTTATAAAAATTAATATTCAAATTGGAGAATGATTAGTTCAATGATATTATTTTTTTTAAAGATACTTTCCACCACACATTTTTTTCTCTCCTTTCTCTACTATTCATTCATCTTCTTATCTTCTACTAGTTTTGAATGGTTTCTTGGCCATTTTTTGCCAAAAAATCTTTCAATTACCAGATTTTCCTTTTGTTTTTATGTATAAATAAATTTTATATGAGTTAAAACTCAAGCTAGTGTAGGTTTATCCCATTTTATGTTCTATTTTGGTGATAATGGTGGTTTTCATAATTTAACATCAAAGGAGATACTTTAGAAATCCAAATCCACTCAATATTCAAACTTGATGATGTGCTTTTCAACTTCAATTACTTCTCCCTTCTCAAATATAGGAGTTGAACTGTGTATTCCCTTATGAAGCTGAGCATACTCTAGGTTCATAAATGTACCACATCTAGTTTGTATTGTTGAGTTTTGTGTTTCCTTATTTATCCTTTATCTTTAGATGATTTGGGTATAATATTGTTGATGTTCAATGATATACTATTATACATCTCTTGTAATTTTAATTCTTATTCTTTAATGAAATACCATTGTTGTTGGAAAAAAAACTAAGTATTAATAAGTCAAAAAACATTATTTAATACTTTAAGAGAATTCTTGTCATCTAACGAAGACCATTCATACCTACTTTTATCAAGAAAAATGACTTTATGTAATATATTTTTGTCTTGTGTAAGAACTATTTGAATTAACACTTGATCATTAATCACTTTCACTCCCCTTCCACTAAAATGTTTGTAAATGTGTAATTTTTTGAATATTAGTTTAAAACATTGCTCTTAGAATGCTATTAATTAAATAATAAAGGATTGACAATCCACTTTGGCCAAAATGGTTATCCATTGTGTATGTGGGATGTGGCATATGTAGAAGTGGGGTTTAAAGCCCCACTCCCCCATCCATATATAGAAAAGTTCAAAAAAATAATAGAGGATTCCTTAGGAACATCACACATTGCCATCTAAATTGCAGCTTCCAAATTGTACACAAAATATTAGCTTGCCACTATTCCCAACTGAAAAGAAAAAAAGTAAATATGCAATTTCTTCTTCTTTTAATTAAAAGTAGATCTAATATGTTTAAGATATTTTAATTTTAATATTTTCTATTTATTTATATTTTCAAATGATTAGTTAGACATAAACATGTTAACTTATTTTTTTATTAATATCTTTTTAAATTACGTATAAACTAATTCTATAAAAGTATGCTAATTAAATACATATGTATTCTACGATCAATGCCCATTTCCATAAATGGGAGATAAAATACCATAATTTTTTTAAATTGTACAAAATAACATAATGAATTAGTGATAAAATACACTTTTTTATAAAATTATTATAATTTTATGAAAGAACGTATTTTGTCCCTAATTTAATGTGTATACTTTATATAATTCAGGAAAAGATATAAACCAAACTTACAAATTGACCATATGGAATCCAAAACTTCGACTTTATAATATATATGGAGTAAAACGATAGTTAACTGCTAAATTAATATTTTTTTTCAACGATTAGTAGAAATTGTTAATTTCCAACATTATAAGAGGGAAGATAAGGGATAAGAGATTTGAAATCTACTTTTTTCAACGTAATGTTCACACATTTTGTCACTTGAACCACTTATGGGGACTATAAATTTGTTAGTATCCAAATATATTTTTATTAATATTAAGAGTTTGGTATACTTTGACTAATGTAGTTCTTAATAATTTATTTAATATAATTGTATACACTATGATTCCAATTTGAAATATCACTTAAAAAATATAATTGAATTTTTACAATTTACAATCGTGATCAAATTAGATTGAATGTCATTAAATGTTTATAATCAATATCTAATCTAAAATGAAGAATATGTATCAATATCCTGCTAATAAATGTCAATGAGACTTATACCAGTTGATTTAAGATAAATTTTAAAATTCTATCCCCTCATTTGGTTTAATTTCACCAAGAAATTCAATTTATTTTCCAATGAATTTCAAATAAAATTTATTTTCAAATGAATTCCAAATTCATTTTAACCAAATTTATTTCATTAATAAGAAATAATTCAGTTTCAAATAATTTCACAAAATTAAAAAGTTAAAATTCGAAATGAATTTTCCAAAATTTTCATTTAAACCAAATATATTTACTAGGATTTGTAAATGAATTTCACAAAATTTTATAAAATTTATTTTATCTAAAAAAACCCTAAAAGTTTCATGTTTAAATTCTAAATGGTGTAAAAACTTTTGAACTAAATGTTTTTACGTGTATTCTCTGTTATAATATATATAATACTCCTTCCATTCTTTTTTAATTGTTGTTTTAAGTTGAATTTTTTGTTCCTATTTATTTGATGTTTTCAATTACCAATGCATTTTAATTACTTTTTTTTTCCTATCATACCTTTATTTACATATACACTACTTTTAGGAATATATAAAGCTAAAAATTAATTGGGGGAATTAATATAAGGATATTATAGTATTTTACACATATATTAATTACATTTCTTAATCTATATGCATAAATCTTAAATGACAATTAAAAAGGAACAAAGGGAGTAGTTGATAATAATAGTTATTAGGCTAAATACACCATTTCACCCCTGAACTTTAACTCATTAACCTATTTTAACTCCCAAGTTTCATTTTTTTCCATTCCACAACTAAACTTCTATTTTGAACCTATATAACCTCTCATTCAAACTTCATATGAGCATGAATTTAACGTGCTATAACATAGACAAATATTATGACATGGACAAATAGTATGACGTGTAGAATGAAGTGGAAAAGTTAAAAAAAAAAGTAAATAATTAAAGTTAAAAGAACTAAGCTAAATGTTATCTAACAGTAAACCCCCTAAAATGGTGTAGCCAACACCGCTGTCATTAACAATAACATTGTCATCATCGTTGTCATCAACAACAATAGCAACAACAATGAATTCAACTCTTCTCAGCACATAAGAAAGGAAAATTATCATCCTTAAAATCATAGCCATAGTTGTCTTAGATCGAAGCAGGGTTCACAAGCAAAACATTAGCTTTAGCACCATGAGCAATTAATAACAGAGCAACTTGAAAATGTCCTATTTCCACTCCACAATGAAGTTTTTGACGAAAAATTCCTTCAGCAAACAAAGCTCTAATTTCTTTAAGTGGCAAAAAATCAAACACAAGGTCTGTATAAACACTAAAGTAACCCATAAACCTCAATTCATATATTTATCTCATTGTTTTTTGCTTCAGATCACAACAACATGTAGAAATAATATTTAGTGCTCAATCTTCAACTCCGGACTCCATCATTATTTGGTTCTTCATCTTCTACATCGGCATTTTGGCACTCCTTCCTCTGCTCCATTATTTGGTACTTCATCTTCTATTTTGGCATTTGACCTTTGAGAACTAGAGTTTCATAGCTTATCAATATCAAAAAAGACTAAGCTCAATTTAAAAAAAAAGATTATTATAAGATTTTTTTTTTTTAGCTTTCACTTTCGCTGCTTGCTTAGCTCATGATCCTTATTTTTTTCTCTCCTGCATATTGTAAAAATGGTGTGAAACTAGAAACTTAGTGCTCTTCTCTTCTTTGCAATTTCCAAAAGGAGAGTTTTTTTAAAAAAAATGGAATGTTTAAAAGCTTAAAATTTCATAGCAATGGCGATGTTTACTTGCCCGGGGGGATGGTCAAGAAGGAGAACAATGAGAAGAGAGAATAAACACAAAGGTTTCTAAAAAAAAAAGGGTGTCATTTATATCAATAGAGAGTGAACATTCCATCTTCTTCTCTAGTGTTTGAAACTCCATCTTTTACTCTGATGTTCGATACTCCGTCTTCTACTTCGACATTTAGAATTTCAATGTTTGGTACTCCATTTTCTAATCTTGCATTCAGCATGCCTTCCACTCCCTCTTTCGCCACTAATGCCTTTGGTTCTTGTCTTTTCTCTATACCATTATCAGCTCAAACACAACAATAACAGCAAACTTCACTTTTTTTGCAATAAACTTCATCTACTGGTTTTAGACTCCATACTGCTCCATTTTTTGACAGTCAGTTAATAATATTATTTCCTAATGCTCAATTATTATTGATTCTAATATTTAGGTTTTTCATTTTTTTGGTTAATTCTTTTTGTGCTTGGTTGCTCCATTTAAAGAAGAAGTCTTTGAGAAGAAAAAGACGAAGGAGTGTGTTGATGGACAAATGAAAAGAGGAGAAAAAGGGAAAATGGTACCCACATAGCATTTTTTCAAAGCACCACTTGCGCATCAGCATCTGAAATCATGCAATTTGTCACGCTGTAAACATATAAGTCAATAAAATCTATGAAGTCTAAATAAGGGGTTATATAGCTCTAAATTAGAAGTTCAGGTGTGGAATAAAAAAATGAAAATTTGGAGGTGAAATAGGTCAATGAGTTAAAGTTCAGGGGTCAAATAGTGTATTTGGCCATAATTATAATATAGGTGATAATTAGAGTAGTTTACACATATGGTACCTAAATTTTTCACTAATTCCCATTAAAATACCCAAATTTTATTTTGTCACTTAAAACTTCCCAACATTTCTCATGAATCCTATAAAAGTACCTAATGACATATTCCGGTCACTGGTAATGACGTAGAAGCTGACATGGATATTGACATGTCATATGATAAAAAGTAGTAGTCATGTCAATTGAGAGGTAATTACACTCACGATACCCAATTTTTTTACTAATTCCCAATAAAATATTCAACTTTTATTTAGTCACTTAAAATCTTTCAACATTTCTTATGAATTTTACAAAACTACCTAATGACACATTCCAGTCGCTGGTGATGACATGGATGTTGATGTGTCAATATTTTTTTTAATTATTTCCAATTAGATATGTAATTCAGGTCTCATCAATATAAAAGTATAAATCAAATCAACATTTTTATTGATGACATCTGAAGTACATATTAAAAAGCTATGAACTTAGGATGGATAAGGAGAAGAGAATGCATAGTAATTATTGGTGTTTTGATAAGGTCAATAGTAGGAAAAAAAACTATATAACTTTGAAATCTTATTAAAACTTTACAGTGTTGATAAATTTTTATACTATTTCAATGCATTTTATCATAAATATTAATAATTATCATCCACACTTTTCTCATTCTCTTTATCCATCATAAGTTCACAGTTCCATAATATGTACTTCGAGTCTTATCAATAAAAATATTGGTTTGATATGTACTTTTATATTAATGAGATCCAAAGTACATATCCAATTGGAAAAATTAAAAAAAACTTGACACGTTAGTATTCATGTCATCACCGAGGACTAAAATGTGTCATTAGGTAATTTTTTTGAATTCATGAGAAATATTTGAAAATTTTAAGTGACTAAATGAAATTTAAATATTTTACTGAAAATTAGTGAAAAAATTGGATATCGTAGATGTAATTAACTCTTAGCTAACATAACTACTACTTTGTATCAGATGAGACATTAGTATCCATGTCAGTATCAACGTCATCATCGATAATCAGAATATATCATTAGATATTTTTATAGGATTTATGAGAAATGTTGAAAAGTTTCAAGTGAGAAATTAAAATTTAGATATTTTAATAAGAATTAGTGAAAAATTTATTTTAGATGTAAGTAACCTTTATAATCGATGTCAGCAAAAATAAAATGCTGCCGACCGACCGACCGACCAACCACTGTTGCAGCAGCATTATTATTATTCACGAGGATCTAGAAATGGATAAAAGAGCTGTAAAGCTAAAGAGCCGACCCTTTCTTTTTTTTACTCCACAGCAACACAAACACACAGATGATAGAGAACATGCCCTCCATTCAAATCTGCCATCTCCAACATCATCACCAAGCTCACTTCTTTTTTTCTTTTTTAATCTCTTCCTCCATAAAACTATGTTCCTCCCGTGACCCATCAATAATAACTATTCTCCGGCGTTTTCTGCTCCACGTTCTCACTAAGCAATAAAATACAGCAAAAGGTCAAAACCCACTCAATTTGTACGCCAATTTTTTTTTATTTTTTGGGTGCTTCACACACCCTTCTTGTTTTTTTTATCCTCTCAAGAAATGGAGTCGCTGGAAAGCCACGAGCTTAGTTTCTTCTTCCATGGAGCAGTTGCTTTCTTCTCTTTTTTTCGTTTCTTTTATGATTTTGCTTGTGGGTAGTTCTGCGGAATCAGTTCTTGTGCCTAATCAATTGGTACAGGTACTATCCTCATTTTTTTCATTTAGTTTTTAGTTCAAGATCAAACGTTTGGCTTTGATAATTGTTCAGTTCTGTTGTTTTATTGGGTTTTTTAAAGTTTGTTTTAATAGCTTAAAATGACAGTATAAGAAACTTTCAGCAATGTAGTTAGTAATTTATCGGTTGCGTCAATGCATTCAAAAATGGTACTTGCAATTAGACTCTTCAATAGACCCAGTAAAGAATTGCTCAGTTTTTGAATGCATGCTGTACCCATTTTCCTTCATTGATTTTTCAATCAAAATCCACTTGAAAAGTCATTTTGTTGTTAATCCCTGATATATACCGTTGTTTCATATAGATTGCAAGAACAAGTTATCATGCTGTTGGAGAGGATAACATTATATTAAATCCTAGATTTGAGGATGGCCTCAATAATTGGTCTGGCAAAGGCTGCAAGCTTGAACTGCATGAATCTATGGAAGATGGAAAAATTATTCCACAATCAGGAAAATTCTTTGCATCTGCAACAGAACGAACAGAAACGTGGAGTGGAATTGAACAGGAGATCACAGGAAGAGTTATGCAACATGTTGCTTATGAGGTCACTGCAGTCGTTCGTATATATAGTGATAATGTCACCAGCGCTGGTGTCCAGGTCACTTTGTGGGTTCAAGAACAAGATCTTCGTGAAGAATACATAGCCATTGCCAAGTTTGTATCTTTCATCTTTTCTTTCTTTCAAATGATAGAGTAATGAAATTTTGTTTACATTTTTCATTGATATGTGACTATTTTCTGGTTACTTTTATAATTACTTTCATTATTTTCAATGAGTTACTTCCTATGTCAAGATCAGTATTCTGTTTTGATACTTTTATTAGCGCAGTATGTGATGTCTGCCTTGCAGCATGCAGGTAACAGACAAAGATTGGGCACAATTGCAGGGGAAGTTCCTTCTCAATACTAACCCATCAAGAGCAGTAACATATTTAGAAGGTCCACCTTCTGGCACAGACATACTTATAAGTAGTCTGTATGTCAAACACGCAGAGAAAATCCCTGCTTCCGTTCGACCATCTTCTAAGGTTAATTCCCTTTTCATCAATTTTATAAGAGTTAATTCCTTATAAACCATCAGAATATTCAGACTTATTTTTTGTCTTTGAATAGAAGATATAATAATTTTTCATGGATTTGTCAGTGTAAGCAGGAGGCAATATACTTTGATATTATTGATTATTTTTTTTATTTGAAGAACCATTCCATCTTAATTGAAAATATAAATATAGTTTTAGGAAGAAGTCAAGTTCGTATTCCAATGACTTTTGTGATTTTGTTAAGACATAAGCATGACACATGTTTATCAAATGTATCCACTAACAAGCTTCTAATATGTGACATGCATCATGTATTGCTAGACGTTGGATTTTTAAGTTTAGTATTAAAATGTGACTTTTCATTTCTCTAGGATGCTCCTTTTCTGGTGAACATAATTGAGAATGGCAATTTTGATAATGGCACTGCTGGGTGGTTTCCCCTCGGTAGTTGTTCTTTGAGTGTTGAAACTGGTTCACCGCGTGTACTCCCTCCAATGGCAAAAGAATCTCTTGGATTTGATAAATCTTTAAGTGGCCACTACATTTTGGTAACCAATCGGTCAGATTCTTGGATGGGTCCTGCACAAATGATAACTGATAAATTGAAACCTTATTTGACATACCAAGTATCTGCTTGGGTTCGAATTGGTGCTGGAGCAACTGGCCCTCAGATTTTGAATGTTGCACTTGGTACGGATGGGCAGTGGATCAATGGGGGTGAAGTGGAGTCCAGTGACGACAGGTGGCATGAAATTGGTGGTTCCTTTAGAATTGACAAGCAGCCATCCAGTGTTATGGTTTATGTGCAAGGACCTGCTTCAGGCGTTGATTTAATGGTAGCAGGACTTCATATTTTCCCTGTAAACCGGAAAGCAAGGTTCAATTATTTGAAGAAGCAAACAGATAAGGTAATGAGAAACAAAACTTGTGCATTGTTTGTTTTATGTTAGTTCCTTACAATTCAACGCTGAGGGTGCGTTTGGATAGGAGTTAAAGAAATAGAGTGTAATAGTTACAGGTGTAACTGTTAAGGGAGTAACAATTACAAATGTAATGATTAAGCTGTTAACCTTGTTTAGTAAATTAAGGGTAATTGATAAATTGTAGTGTGGTATTCTTTAAGGAAAAAAAATTATATAGTTGATTAAATTTATTATTAGATATTTAAAGATAATAATAATAATAAATAAATAATCCTCAAATTTACATTTCAATTAAAAAGGTTGCCAATGAATATATATATATATATGTCTAATAATTTGGTGATCAGATTTAGAGAGGTGACAATATTTGGTTGACAAATAATCATGGATTCACAAGACCAAAGAACTAGTTTCATTGCAACATTTAAACCTAAATAAACAGTTTTAAATTTTCTTTTTATGAAGAGTTATTGCTTCTAAATCTCCTAACAATTAGAAACTAGATTTTGTGTGAACTGCATGAAATGTGAAATAAGACCTAGATTTCACATACAATAAAATTTGCAGAGAAAAATAAAATCAATGAAATCATCATAAAATAAAAATTTAAATTGATTCTTACCTTTTTAATAGATTTGATTAGTAGCTTCTTGATACAAAAAAAAAAAAAGAAAGTTTAAGTGATATAATGAAGGTACAGAAATAAAAAAAATAAAAAGTGCTCTTTTAAAAACATATTTTTGTTGTTAAAGATGTTTAACCTAATCTCAACTAAGTTAATAAAAATACATATAAGTGGGCTTAAGCATTAAGGGGTTAAACATTAACCTTAGGCTTTTAAAGTTTACCAAATAAGGTTAAAGGGGGTTAATGTGATGCTGTTGACATTGAATAACTTGCTTACATCAAATTTTTTTAATGCCTTCCCCTGTTATTCTGGAAAGGAGATTTTATTAATGGCCTATGCTGTCATGCAGCCTTCCACATTCATTTCGTATCAATTTAGATTAGAACTCAAAGGTCCATATCAGAGTGTTGAAAACTTATCCAGGATCTGATTCTTGAAATTCTTATTTTTCAAGTTGTTCCAAAATGTTAAGCATCTAATTGAACAAATGGCTTCTTCTTCTTGCTAATAATACAGCTTTCAGATTGTGGAATTTTTTTTATTCATGCAGATACGCAAGCGCGATATCGTCCTTAAATTTTCAGGATCAGATACCAGCAATATTCTTGGCAGCTTTATTAAAGTTGCACAAACACAAAACAGTTTCCCTTTGGGATCTTGCATAACCCGAACGAGCATGGACAACGAAGGATTTGTTAAATTTTTAATTAAAAACTTTAACTGGGTTGTATTTGAGAATGAAATGAAGTGGTCCTGGACAGAACCACAAGAGGGTAAATTCAACTACAAGGAAGCTGATGAGCTTGTGGACTGGTGCAAGAACCACAGCATGGAAATACGGGGTCACTGTATCTTTTGGGAAATGGAATATGCAATTCAATCATGGGTTCGATCCTTGAATGGAGATAACCTGATGACAGCTGTTCAGAATCGCCTAACAGACCTTCTCACTCGCTATAAAGGAAAGTTCAGACACTATGATGTGAACAATGAGATGCTGCATGGGTCATTTTATCAAGATCGACTGGGTAAAGATATCCGAGCAAACATGTTTAAAACTGCACATGAACTAGACCCATCTGCCATACTTTTTGTCAATGATTACCACATTGAGGATGGAAGTGACTTTAGATCAACACCAGAGAAATACATACAACAAATTCTTGATCTTCAGGAGCAAGGTGCTCCAGTGGGAGGAATTGGTATTCAAGTGCATATTGATGTTCCAGTTGGTCCTATTGTTTCTTCTGCTCTGGATAAATTAGGAACTCTTGGTCTTCCAATCTGGTTCACAGAACTTGATGTGTCTTCGGCTAATGAGTATATTAGAGCAGAGGATTTAGAAGTAATGCTTCGCGAGGCTTATGCACATCCTGCAGTTGAAGGCGTGATGCTTTGGGGATTTTGGGACTTGTACATGTCTAGAAAATATGCTCATCTAGTGAATGCAGATGGTAAAATTAATGCAGCAGGGAAGAGATTCCTTTCTCTTAAGAAAGAGTGGCTCTCTAAAGCTAACGGCCTTATTAACGAGCAAGGGGAGTTCAGATTCAGAGGTTTTCATGGAACTTACAATATTGAAATTGCTTCCTCTTTGAAGAAACTCAACAAGACATTCGTTGTTGACCAGGGTGAGTTACCACTCGTCATTTCAATTGACTTGCAAGACCTTTAATCAGGTTGCTGTTCACAGAGAGTTCATGAAACAGAACTCATCAATGTTAGGAATCACTAATTGAAAATGTCTGCTATTTTTCTTTGCAATTACAGAAAGATAATGGAATTGTAAAGTCTTTCTTGGATGCAATTTGTCATAGTTATTTGCATTGTCCATTAGTATCCCATTTAGAACTCCTGAGCCCAGAATATTGGATGCTGTGTGTAATTTCTTGATTTCTTATATCCATTAGCCGTAAGATCTGTAACTTCAGATTTTTTTTCCCCCAAGTATAGGGGTAGTCAACTGCAGAGAGAAAGCCCATTCTCACCTAACGTGAAAGACAATAGACATATTGCCTTGTAATCAAAGAATTGATGTCAAAAAAAAAGAAACCAGGAATGGTGTTGACATCAAGAATGGAACCGTATCCAAGCTTCTAAACCTTCTTTTACAATTCAAGCATTCAATTGTGCTATTTCCTAATAGGGATGTTGGGCTCTCTACACCAATCTGCAAGACAAAGCAATTGTAACAGACAAGTTTCAAGAACCTTAGCCTTGCACAGACACTTTAAAAAATACAAAAGCATCAATTTTTTGGATTAAAGAAGAGACGAACAAAAAAAAATTGATTCGTTCAACTTGGTAATTCCTTTAGTTTAGATAATCCCCGACAAAAGACAACAGAGAGAAGTGGGTTCTGTTAGAACTTAGAAGGAAGTTAATGGGCTGTTTGAAAATGATATGGTTGGTTAAACCCGATCTTTTCTTAGACTGCACTTGACACAAATCTCGCAAAACGATGCATATAAAATGAGAAAGTTCTCATCTTGCTGCTTCATCAGTCGTGCTTCCAGCAACAAAAATCGCAGGCTAAGACATCCTCAGCCCCAGGTACTCATTTTATGTTCTCCATTCGAAGGAGGATATAGACTGTTTCCACGTTTTTCTATAATGATCGTTTCGTTTGATTTTTTCTTTTGGGCAGAGATCTGCAGAAAGCATGGAGAACTCACAGGTGAATATTGGCAATGATAAGAAGTCTGAGGTATATGATTGATCGTTGTCTTTGGCTTTTTGAAGTTTTTAATTTTGTTTTTAATGCATTGGCTATTGGGTTTTCTTGTTAAAGCTTTGATGCCTAAAATTCTTTTTTTGTACATTGATGGGTATCTCTTGCTATTTTACTTTTTGAGAGCATCTTTCGGGTATGGAATATTACCATTTTGGATATTAGTGAATTCAGCTGCCCAGTATTTCTACATTGTATGATCTAATGTTTGCATAGTGAAAAATTATGCGTCCGAGGTTAGTGGTACCCATGAAAATAAGTGCTCTCTCTTTCTGATGAGCCATATAAATCAGTACAGGGAATTTGATCTTATAACCTGAAGTTCCGTACTGACAAGTATTTTTTAACTTGTCTGAAGTGATCAAAGTGGTTTCTTGGATTAGATGTTCCCAATTTCAAGGTTTGCCTACTAATGCTCTGCTCCCCCTGACAGATTGCAAATCAAATCACGACCAGCTCAAGTGGTGACAGTGCCAGCAATATCATAATAAACCATGACTTCTCTGGGGGACTACATTCTTGGCACCCAAATTGCTGTGTTGGCTTTCTGGTTTCTGCAGAGTCAGGGTACCCAGGTTTCGTACCAAAGTCAGGTGGTAATTACGCAGTTGTTTCAAATCGAAAGGAATGCTGGCAAGGTTTGGAGCAAGATGTCACAAGCAGGGTTTCTCCTGGTTCTAGTTATTCAGTTTCTGCTTTTGTTGGAGTATCAGGGCCTTTTCAGGGACCTTCTGATGTCCTTGCAACTTTGAAACTGGAATACCAAGATTCACCAACTGACTATTTGTTCATTGGAAAGTAATGGATTTGTTGCTTCGTTTCTTCTTGTTTTTTCTGTAACTACAAATTAAAAAATTATGCTAACAGAAATTGTCATCGCAGAACTTGTGTGTCAAAGGAGAGATGGGAGAAGTTGGAAGGCACATTCTCACTGTCAACGATGCCTAACCGAGTTGTCTTTTACTTGGAAGGCCCTTCTCCTGGAGTGGACTTACTTATTGATTCAGTAGTTATTACCTGCTCCAGTCAAAGCGAGATCAATGTAACTATTCATCTTAAACCTGTGTTGCTTCAAGTTTAAAATCAAAGAAATTGGTTATATTCCCTGAATCTTTATTTTCTTATGATTAAACAAGTTCACCAGTTCTCTCTTATGTTCTTTTTGTTAAATAAACAATCAATTTTTCCTCAACAAGTATATGCTTCTATTTTGTGGTGATAAGTCTAAAATACTTCTTCCCCCCTGATATGGAAAGCATACAAGAAATGGATGTGACAATGCTGGCGATGGGGACCAGAACATCATCCTAAATCCCAAATTTGAGGATGGCCTAAATAACTGGTCTGGAAGAGGCTGCAAGGTTGCCTTACATGACTCTATGGCGGATGGGAAAATTGTCCCCATGTCTGGAAAAGTTTTTGCATCTGCAACTGAGCGCACCCAGAGCTGGAACGGAATTCAGCAGGAGATAACAAGCAGAGTGCAGAGAAAGCTTGCATATGAGGTCACTGCTGTTGTCAGGATATTTGGCAACAATGTTACT
The DNA here is from genome assembly GCA_947683625.1 of Mallotus nudiflorus. Taxonomy (NCBI): domain Eukaryota; kingdom Viridiplantae; phylum Streptophyta; class Magnoliopsida; order Malpighiales; family Euphorbiaceae; genus Mallotus; species Mallotus nudiflorus. Next base: position 4,132,763 of record CANTUR010000166.1, on the reverse strand, counting down.
AGTGCTGATGTACGGGCTACTTTATGGGTCCAAACAATGGAACTCCGAGAACAATACATAGGAATTGCCAAGTTAGTAGCTTCCCACCTCCTTTCAATTTCCATAAAATGACTTTGTTTTATCACCCTGGAATGTCCACTAAGAATATTTTCTTAGTTTTTCCTTCATTCAATTGGCTTTATAAGTGATTTTATGGTAATCATGTCATGCATGAAAGCATTGTGTTATTATTTGTTCAGTTACAACATTTTCATCATTCAAAACAAATGACTTATAATTTCTACATGCATATGTATATATGATCCTTGACACAGTTAGCACCTTCGCGCTTTCTCAAATTACTTTCATGATACGTTGTTTTGGTCCATAGTCTGCAGGCAACAGATAAGGACTGGGTACAGTTGCAGGGAAAGTTCCTCCTAAATGGTTCCCCTAAAAGAGCAGTGATTTACCTAGAAGGTCCACCTGCAGGCACCGATATTCTTGTTAATAGTCTTGTTGTGAAGCATGCAGAGAAAATCCCTCCCTTGCCTCCTCCAGTGATTGAGGTTGGTTTGACATGAGAAATTTAAGCATTGAAATTCTTCATTTTATTTATTCAATCTCCAATGAATGCATTATTAGTAGAATACAAGGTTTAAACAATCAGAAATTGGTTGATTGATTAATCTGAACTTCACAAGTTTTTCCATTATATTTCTACCTCACTGGAATTTTGTTATACTATTTTGGCAGAATCCTGCTTATGGAGTTAACATAATCCAGAATTCCAGTCTAGGTGATGGAACCAATGGGTGGTTTCCTCTTGGTAATTGCATTCTTGGAGTTGCCACTGGTTCACCACGTATAATTCCTCCAATGGCAAGGGAATCCCTTGGTCTTCATGAACCATTAAGTGGTCGTTACATCCTTGTCACTAAGCGTACCCAGACTTGGATGGGCCCTGCACAGATGATCACAGATAAAATCAAACTATTTTTGACATACCAGGTATCTGCGTGGGTTAAGATTGGTTCTGGAGCTACTGGTCCTCAAAATGTAAATGTTGCACTTGGAGTGGACAATCAGTGGGTTAATGGTGGACAAGTTGAGATCAATGATGACAGATGGCACGAAATTGGTGGGTCCTTCAGAATCGAGAAGCAACCATCTAAGGTCATGGTTTATGTCCAAGGCCCTGCTCCAGGTGTTGATTTCATGCTTGCTGGACTTCAGATTTTCCCTGTTGACCGAGTGGCACGATTCAGATATTTGAGGAGGCAGACTGACAAGGTAATCTAGTTGCTATTGATGATTGATTAATCATTATACATGGATGATGTGCCATATTCTTGGTATGCCACAGAATGCTAACTGTTCAGTGCAGCTTAGTAGGTAACATCGAACTAGCAATTTCTTGAGGAAGTAATTTTTTTGACCATGTTGCCTCATTTTTTCATGCATACTTGAATTTACGCTCATCAAATTGTCATAAGAAACGGTATATTTCTCTGTCCACCCTCCCCTTACCCTCCACACTAGCCAAGAGCACTTTGTGCATCAGATGAGCCATTTAATTTGATACTTCACTCACTAATATTATTGCATTGGCTCCTAACATGCAAAATTTGAATAACCTATTGAAATTGGGTGGTTCTGGGTGGGTGCTTTTGGCTAATTTGGATTAATCTAGGCAAACTTGGTCCTTTTCACTTATATGCATATATCAAATTCATTACTCCATCTTTGATTTGGAAATATTTTGCTTCAATGCAGATTCGTAAGCGCGATGTCACCTTGAAATTCGCAGGTGTGGATTCACACAGTTTGCTCAGTACATTTGTTAAAGTCAAGCAAACACAAAACAGTTTCCCCTTTGGTTCATGCATTAGCAGGACGAACTTAGATAATGAGGATTTTGTCAACTTCATTGTGAAAAATTTCAACTGGGCTGTGTTTGGAAATGAGTTGAAATGGTACTGGACAGAGGCACAGAAGGGGAACTTCAACTATAGGGATGCTGATGAGATGTTGGACTTCTGTATCAAAAACAACATTGAACCCCGCGGTCATTGTATCTTTTGGGAGGTGGAAGGCACCGTCCAGCCGTGGATTAAAGCTCTGAACAAAACTGACCTGATGACAGCTGTTCAAAATCGTTTAAATGGCCTTCTTACTCGTTACAAGGGAAAGTTCAGGCATTATGATGTGAACAATGAGATGCTGCATGGATCATTCTATGAAGACCGACTGGGTAAAGATACCCGAGCAAACATGTTCAAGACTGCCAATCAGCTAGATCCATCTGCCACCCTCTTTGTGAATGATTATCACGTTGAGGATGGAGATGACCCCAGATCATCTCCAGAAAAGTACATCGAACAGATTCTGAATTTGCAAGAACAAGGTGCTCCTGTTGGAGGAATTGGTATTCAAGGGCATATAGATAGTCCAGTTGGGCCTATTGTTTGTTCTGCTCTAGATAAGTTGGGTATTCTTGGTCTTCCAGTCTGGTTTACGGAGCTTGATGTATCGTCCAGTAATGAATATGTTAGAGGAGAAGACTTGGAAGTTATGCTTCGAGAAGCTTTTGCACATCCTGCAGTGGAAGGCATTATGCTGTGGGGTTTTTGGGAGTTGTTCATGAGCCGAGACAACGCTCACTTGGTTAATGCAGAAGGTGAACTCAATGAAGCTGGTAAAAGATATCTGTGTCTTAAAGATGAGTGGTTGTCTCATGCGCACGGCCATGTAGATGATCAAGGAGAATTCACATTCAGAGGCTTTCAAGGTACATACAAACTGGAAATTGATACTGTTTCGAAGAAAATTACAAAAACATTTATTGTCGACAAGGGAGACTCCCCCCTTGTGGTATCCATAGACTTGAAGTAACTTCTCTGGTGATTGCTGCTGGACCAACAAAGAAGCTATTACAAGGTCCCTGAGTGTTTCATCTGTTCCATAAATAAATGAAAAGTGCATTATCTAATGCTGAGTTTGGATCTTGACGTGATCCTTTACTTTGTAATGTATACACAAAAATAATACCTTACCAAAATGAAAATTATGATTTGGTTGTGAAGAAATTGCACGCTTATCAGATACAACAAGTACCCAAAAACGCAAACATAGCAAAAAGGCCCATGACTAAAAATTGATGGCATGAAGTCCATGAACATGAGAGAACTAGCTAGGCCCGGCCATGGTTCATGAACCAGTGGTTCCAATTTCAGTTCATAAATTGCCGGTTTACAGTTCCACCTTAAGTGAAATTGAAGCGGAACCAGCTCTCATTCTAATTCAAAGTCAGTTCTGATTCGGTTAGATCGGTTCATCTAATTCAACAAGATAATTTTTTTTTATTTGGAACCAACAATTTTGGTTCCGATTCCATGAGGTCCTAAACCAGTTCCTTCTCTGGTTTAGAGTCGATTCCAAATTTGACCAGGCCGGTTCCAGTTCGATTCTGGTCTCGAACGAGCCCGTGGCCACCCCTAGAACTAGCAACTTAACAAGCATGTGATTGATACCCCAAAACTTGCATTTCACCTTCGGCCAGCCGGCTGCTAGTATAGTACTAAAAACAGATTCATGTCAATTTAAGAATGCTGTTTACAATAGATCACAAATTTAAGAAAGGTATAGAAAAAAAAAAAAAAAAAGTGCTCTGGCCTCTGAAAATAGGGAATAGACAAGCAGTCCAATTGGGTTGAAGTTAAGAGTAAAGTTAGGTGCGTCACATACAAGTTCTTGACACAAACTGGGACCATCCTTTGATATGTTTTGAGATTCTACTATCTCATCAATCAAGGCCCATGTTGCCTAACATTTTCAGAATCATTTTTCTTTGCCTAAAACAGTAGCTAATCATGTAATTAATGACTAGCAACCACATTCCTAGCTAATCTTGTAAATGTTAGCTATGTATTTCTCTTTATCTTAATATTAATCTTTATTTTAAAAACTAAAAAAGAATAAAAATATATAAATATATGATGTGTTGGTAACTGCTTACGCCAACTTGAATGGTTAATAGCGAGATTAAACAATGACCATAGGCATATCTATCATACACATAAAGACTGATGTGAAGAGATCAACATCAAGTCAAGTTTCTACATATTGGAGAATTTTTCTTTAAAAAAAGAAAAAGATATTGTAAATTTGCAATTCTAAATTTTTATTAACAAGTTCCCCACAGGGAACATGTATTGTAATCCATTATAATGATTTTTGTATAATTCCATAACCATCCAAAATAAGGGTCCCTCTACCCTCCTCATAAAATTACAATCCCTATCACATCAATTTGATAGACTCCCACCATCTAACTCCTACGACCTCTTAAATTCAATCTTCCATGTTACTATGGTAAAACTATTGTTAAAATGCTATAAATCAAAAAATATTTTTTGTTGAATTAAAATATATATGTGTGAAGAAAATAAATGTTAGAAGAAATTTATAAAATTATACGGTTTGAATTTGAAAATAATTAAATTTACATATCTATTATATACCGATAGCATTAGATATTAAACAGTTTTCGAATGAGAACTGAAATAAATATGTTCAAATAAAACTATCAAAATTTGGGTTTCATGAGCTAACTATTTTAAGAACATGCTCCAAATACAAATGTTGATATACAGTGGTGTTGTTGTTTCTTACATATTCCATATTTAATTTGGTAGAGGTAGAAGAAGCAAAGCAGTGAGTTACTGGGTTGAAGAAGTTGAGAGAGGACCCAAGAACAGTCCAATCTGTGTCTAAAATGCTACTACTGCTTCTACATGAGGTGTAAAAATGGACCCCATATCCCACATGGGAGCATAGTGACCCTTTTGCCAATTCTTTTTTTTTTTTTTTTTTTCAATTTTTTTTTATAATTTTAGTGAAGAGATGGCTGTCATTGTCTTCAAACATCAACACACAGAGTTAACATTTGATGTGATAGGCGTGTTGTGGGACCCTATCTTTTACTCCTTTTTTCTATTTTACCCAAAAAAATATTTATTTTTTAGAATTATATTTGACATTTATATTAATTTTTTAATATTAATATTATTAAAATTTAAAAAAAAAAAGGAATAGAATCAGTGACTGGCAGTGGAGTTATGATGTGCCGTAGTGCATCGGGAAACAGCTCCCGCGCTGTTTACGCGCGCCTCTCCAGTCCACCCACAACTAACGACAAACCTCCATTTGTGTCCCATTTTTGTATTTATTTACTTATATAATTATGTAATTTTTTTACAATATATATTATATTAATTGTTACCAACTAACTTAGTGGCCTAAATCTGATAAAATTTACTACTAAAATATTTCTCACCCTTCATATCTCTCCCATTCCAAGCCGTCCAGACCCCATTACTAATCCATTCCTACCCACAAAGCTTGGCCATCTAGGCTAATTATTCAAGAAAAAATAACTAATTTGGTCAGATAAATTTAAATATTAATATATATAATTTTATCCGAATCGAATAAAATTAATATGTATATTGATAGTTTAAATCATAAGTATTATATTAATTTCTACTCCTACCTCAGAATCAATCTACCTTAAAAAAAATTAATATAATAGAAATTTAAACATTGAAATTTTCTATTATAAAATGTTTTTGCATAAAAACAAAATGTGTATTTTTTTCCATGATCAAACACACAGATCATCGTTGATTTTTAATTTTTTTTTAATTTCAAGAACAGTTGGGTTGCAGGTACTTTTGTTTCAGTTGGTGCTGGATTGGATCGGAGTGTCTGTGTGTTTTTATAATATTGCTATTATGTTATGCATGTGTGTTGTGTTTGCTGTTTCCCGCTTAGTAACTTCAGTTGAGTGGTAGTATTTCTGCCTGTCGATGCCTGCTGCCTCTGCCTCTGCTACTCTGCCTGCTTTCTTCCTTTTCTCATCTTCCTTTCCTTTGACTTTGAACGGAACCCATATTTTTATTTCATATAATTTCGTTTATCTTTCTTTTTTTTATTTCAAACAAAAAAAAATTCCAATTTGTTATCTTTTTCAACTGATAAAATTCCATTTGTTTTCCACTATCCCCCTAAGTTGCTCAGTCTCTCCATTTCACTTCCAAATATTTTCTGATTTTGAAAAATTTTAAGAATGTATTTTATATTTTATTGTCATTATATGTTGTGTGTAGTGAAAATGGTTTCAAATTTGAAAGTATGAATTTTTTTTAACAACTATTTTAGATTGTTAAAGCTCGAAAAGAAAAGTTAGAAGTTAAAAAATTGAAACTTATTTTCAACTAAATATCTTGATTTCATAACATGTTATTTTATCATCTGTTATAGACAAATTAGATTTGAAAGTATAGATTATGTTAATATTGTAAGTAAAACTGAAATTTTATTTATATCTACAAGTTCAAATTGCTATAAATTTGAATTTTTTAAATGAAATATCAAATTTAAAATTTGTTTATAAAGTACATGATGCTTAAAATTCAAAGTAATCAGAATCCGGAAATAAACAAGTTAATAAAATTAACCATGGAATTTTAAGTAATTGAATGAGGTCTCATAGATTTTATTATATTCGCACACGGTACATCTTTCTACTAAAATATTCATATTTATTTTATTTTACTGAAATATAATAATTAATAAAAAAGATAATCAAAAATTAAATTTAAAATATTTCTATTGTAGAAACTGAGTTATCGTACTAAAAGTTGTTTAATTTCCTTTTGACTTAAGAGAACTGAAAAAGTTAGAATCAAATTATATTTTTTATATTTGAATATTCATAATTTTTACGACTTTAATTATATGTAAGGGTAAAAAGTTGTGTTATTTTTTTTACAAAGGAAAATAAGGGTAAAAAATCGTTTAATTTAACATTTAGATAGATATGAGACATTAATAAAATGTTGAATTTGTTGTGAAATATCTCTATAAAAATACACGAGAATAAAACTTTTTCCCCTTTTGCTATGGGCATCCTCTTTCTGCTGAAATGAAGCTTGCTGCCATGTCTAGTTCTATATGGAGAATTGTAAGCATCGTTTTCAATGTAGGTTTTACTTGGTCAAGGAAAACCATAAAATCAGTTTAGAAAAGTTTTGCCCCTACCAAATGGAGAAACTATCATTTCACACTTCAATGAGGTCGTAGCAGTAGCAGCCATGCTCAATTGAATGTTGTCACTTTTAAAGACTTCTATTCTATCTTTGCCTAATCAAGGCCTCCTTGAATTTTCCACACTCATACAGAAATTTCTACTTAATTATTCATTTAAAATATTAAATAAATTTTTCCTACTCATGTCCTTTCATTTTCACCATCCACTATTTTCAACTGGGTTAATTTTTAATTAATTACAAAATAGTTTAACAGACTGAATGTAATTATTATCTATATTTTCATATGATGCTATTGGATTAGGTTCAGTAGTCATAGAAATTTTAATTAATTCAGAATTTAAATTAATTGAACCATAAAAAAGATAAAACTCTTTAGCACCCGTTATAAATTTAAATTTAAAAATTTATTTAAAATAATCTAAATTTATTATTATTTAAATCAATAAACGTTGGTAAATTTAATTTTATATGTGTATATATAATCACACAACAAACCCTTATCTCCTTTCATTTTTTAATAGAAAATGAAGTGATGTTGATGCTCAATTATGAGTTCAGAATGCCAGAAAAAGGAAACCTCCAGTTTGAGTTAAGTATCTACAGAAAAATGACATCATAAATTGAGACAATTATTCAATGAGAGGTTTTTATGTAACTTGGATAGAATAAAAGAGACAAGCTTTTATAAAAAGACCAATGTTATTATTATGGAGCTGTGTTTTGAAACCTTCATACGAAAAAATGATTGCTCTTAGCCTTGATTAATTTACTACTACTATAGTAAAGGGACATTGAAATCATGCTATCATTTATAGTAAAGGGGCATTTATAAAATAGTTATTGACGAAATATTTAAGTGTCAATTCTTTTTAAAAATATTTTGAGGTATAAATTTAAATTTTATTATTGTCTATTTATAAATTTTATTTTTATTCAATTTAAAAAAAATCATTTATTTTACAATTTATTAATATTTAAAATGTATTATTTCTTTATAAATAAAAAATTTATGCACTAGCATGTGCAAAATATGGCAAAGAAACAACTAATATTGGATGGTATGAAGTGCGTCTAAAAAAAGGATTCTAATTTGAAAAATTAAAATAATTGAACTTATCCATTAATTTCTATTATAAATAAATAAATAAAAGGAAAGTTCAAATTTGGTTGTTACTGTTGACATGTGTAGATATATATATATATATATATATATATATATATATATATATATATATATGGTTGTATACATAACGGTGTGTACATTCAAAGCTTAAAAAAGCATGAGATTCTCAGCTGTTTAATTTAGTCATATTATATTGCTATAAACTTTTCCTATACATCCATTCAAATCATAAAATCTATTAAAGTTGTGCATGGAAGTGTATAAATAAATTTTTACATGGATTATGGATGATGATGTTTAATGTTCCAAAAGGAAGATTTCATAAATTAATAACTTAGTGCAAAAGCCTTTATATAATTAAAAGAACTTTAGGTGAAAAGCTTTCAATTGAAAAATAATGGAGCCTGAGGATTAAAAATTGATTAATAAAGAGTAAGAAAAAAGAGACAAAAAGTGAGGAGAGAGCTTTCCATATTGCTGTAGTCATCAATTACATGCAAATAAATGATTGATTAATATCAGAAATTATTTTTTAAGTTGACTGCTTTGGTGATTTATTGCTATATTTTGTAATCTCTTATATAAACTCGTGTTTTGAAAATAAAATAAAATAATAAGTAATTGATTAATAGTCTCTAATTTTGGCTTAATAGAAAAAATTTTAAGTTCGTAATCTTTCACTCTCTTTTAAACTGTAATTTGATAAAAAAAAAACAGAATGATTGATTAATAGACTTTAGAATAGAGAAAATATGATGCTTTCGAAAGTTTAGCTTAATAAAAATCATGATATACATAATGAATTAATTTAGTTTTTATTTTATTATTAGTACAATCACAATTTCTTTTATTGTTATTTCTTAATTTTAAATCGTCTTGTTTTTTAATTTTTTTTATCAGTAACAATCAATATTCAATATTAGTGAACTTTTATAATTTTAAAGGTAAATTTAATTTCCACATACGAAATTCATTATTTTTTTTTCACTTGAAACACGTATTATGTAAGCTTAACCACCAAATTCAGAATTTGAAGAGAAAAGGGTTCTCATAAATTAGTTAAAATAAAAAGAGAGAAAAGGTTCTCACAATTCAAATAAGAGTATAGACAAGATGAAAAGGATTGAATTATCTGCAGTATAAAATCGATACATATAAGGCAATGCAAATAGCTAGGCTCTTCTTGCCCCTGGAAGGGGCACCGCTCCTATGCTATATATGAATTTCAGCAACGAGACCATAATGAATAACAAGGTAGGAGGAGGGAGATATTGCTTATCCCATTTTCTCAAAAAAGACAGCCTTCTTTTTTCAAAATGGGAATAATGTACACTATAGTTGCCGTCCACTATGCTATAGATTGACACAAATTTAATTAATTTCATTCGTATTTAAAAAAAAAAAAACAACAACTCTAGTTAGTCCTGGCTTATTGGTCAAAACACTGTCAAAAACATTTGAGAGACTTGGATTTGAATCCTTAAATCGTTCAATTGTTCTTTTAGTCTTGGCCTATTGGTAAGGTTGATGGAAACACTATAGTGAGTATCCAGTTCGAGACTCACCTCTTCTTTAGTAAAAAATCAATGTTCAATCAATCGTTGATTTTGATTTTAATATTGCTATATTTCATTGTGCTTAAAAAATTATCTATCAAATCAACTGTTATATCTCTATTTAAGGGCTTAATTTATTTAATTAAAAGCTTCAATTAGAGCCACAGTCTCTTGCTAATCTTTAGTTAATTAGTGCTTGAAATGGTTTTTTTGATAAAAAAAAAAAAAAAGTTTTTTCTCCTATTACTTTAGTAAACTAAAACCATATCATTGGTAAGAGAATAATTAAGTGATAACTCATTTCTAAAATTATCATAATTTATAGAGTTTGATTTATATTATCATCAATTTAGTAAGAAATGACTACTTTATATTATACAGTTCATCAATATTAATGTCTTATAATCTTCCAATTTATCAAAAAAACTAAAATCATATCCATCTTTTCCTTAAATTAAAAAAAAAGTTATCTTTTTATTGTCTAAAAATGCTTATGACACCTTAACCTCTTGTCTATATTCATTAATAATCTCAAAAAGAGAGGAATATTTTACCTAATAAAGCTAAATGATAATTGATTTTACCTTTGCTTTAATGTTACATTTTTGCTTTTTTTTTCAAAAAAAAAAGTTAATTAAAGCACGTAGCTGGAGGGTAGATAAGGAATAAGGATCGATCATACTCTAAAATCAATTATTTATAGCAAACATACAAATTCATGGATAATGAGATTCCACGTAATTAGAAAACTATGGATGTCACCAAGATTATCCCATTGGATTCTTGTTATTAACTCTCGATTGGTTGCTTAATCAAAATGTTAAAAGATATTATTATTATTAAGTTGCTAATTTGTGATCTACTTTTGTCTTAGACCCACCCGCCAAAGTTGTAATGCGGAAGATCAACATAAAAGGGCCCCTTAATAACAACATCTCCTTTTAAGGTAATATATGTATTGACTATAATTTTGAATTCACACTCTGAACATAATCCTTGCTAGCTAATCCACAGAGAGGCTGAATTGAACGTCCCAACACTAACAATAGGTTACCATTACTAGGAATCCCTAGCTTCCACGTAAATAGGTATATCAAGATTTATACATTAAAAATATGGTTTAGTGATAGAAAATTTCATTGAGTTTTTGTTTAACAATATTTTATAGTAGAAAATATTGTAATACATTTTTATATTATTAATTTTTTTTTAAATTCAGTGTCAATTATGAAAATGCAAATAAAATTTAATTAAATATATATTATCCAATAATTTTTTATACCTCGATTATCATTTTTTTGCCACTACTTTTTTTTTTAAACTATTGTTATTTAAAATTTATTGAATTTTAATTAATTTGGTTCAATTCAGGCAAAATTATAAGGATAATAAAAGTTTTTCAATAATTAATTCAATGCGATTATATATCTCATAACTTGAATTTGAGATCTCACTTAACAAGAATAATTCTCTGTCAGTTAATTACAATTTACTGCCCCTTATTTAATGTAATAACATTGTGCTTGTTAAAAAATATGGAAAACTAACTAGTAAGAAAATTGTTAAATGGTAATTAATTTTAAAAGTATCTTAAAGTGTATGGTTTAATTATTGTTGTCATTAATGTAAAAGGAAATAATTGCTTCTTATTTTATAATTCATCAAAATTTAAATTATATGATTTATCTATTTAATTAAAAAAGTATAAAACACTAATTTTAATCTTTTACCCTATCTCTTTCCGATACAAACACTCTAATACACTTAACCATCTTAATTAGGGAAAACAATAATTTGCTTTATCCTTTTAAAATAAGGAGAATTAGTGCTTTTTTTTTGTTTTGGGCGGAAAAGATGTGTCATTTATTTCTTAGTTTTAAGTTCAGTAGCGTTGAAGATTATTTACAATAAAGTATTAATTAAGGTATATAACTCAGTTTGAAAAATTAACTGGTAATAATATATAATGTTATGCAAAGATCAAACATGTCATTGTGAGGGTAACCAATTTCCCATTCTTTTTTCTTTGTTCTCTCCTTCACTTTGCTTCTGGGTGACAAGACAGGAACAGCTCATTCAAAATGATGATTGAAGATGGTGATTTGACTCAAAAAAGGCAAGCACCAATAATAGACATCTAAACTGTTGCATGTATAAAATCAAAATACTTACATACATAACACCAAATCTCTAGGCCGTATTTATAAGCACTTAACGATCAAACAAATAAATAACCAATTTTATGGTTCACTTCATAAAATTATTTATAATGAGACATATGGGCTTGTTGTAAAAATATGTATGTAAGTTCTATAGGTCACTGATCGAGCTATTTTGCATAGGAGAATAGTGAAGAAGAAGAAGAAGAAGAAGAAGAATAAGAGAAGTATAGTTACAGTGGTGGCAGTAGAGTAGTAGTAGTGTAGTAATGGTGGTGGTGGAGTGAGTGACAAGTGATGATGGGGGTACCTGATGTCTGTTCTGTGATTTGGAAATGTCCAATCCTATGCACAGAGATTCAGAGAGATGGTATATAGGTCTAGGAAAAGAAAAAGTGGTATTAATTAATAAAAATAAAAATATATTTATATACTTCAAGAATTGAATTTGGGTGGTGTTCTTGAATCTTGAAAACAAAACGACAGTCTCTTCCCCACTTTTGGACCCCCCACCACACCAAGAACTCCTTTTATAGCGCGCAACTCTCGCGGGATGAGGATGATAAATAAGTCTCTGAGCTAACAATAAACATCATCGATCACCCTTTAATAAATTTTTTGGCTTTCTCGTTTTGTGTTTTTAGGCAAGTGGGGATGATGGTGATGATATGATGGTAATAGACAATGGACAATGAATATAGCCGCCAGCTAGAGCTATACCTCGTTGCAGAGCCAAAACCCTGAGCTTTCTCTTTGATCTAATGTCTCTTCTACCTGGGTGTATGCATATAACATAACATGCATACACACCACACGTGGTTTTTCTGCAACTGGTCTTCTCTAACAGTACAATTGTTTTTGTAGCAGAAATAGGGTGAAATAAACCTACTATTGTTTTCACTGTTTACCGTTGAAATTTCGTACTCTTTATTAGCAGAGAGGGTGTAATGACCCGAAATTAATGTCAAATTCGAAATCAATTCACTTTTGTATTCGTATACAAAATTCAATTTAAGCTCGACTGAAATTTTTTAAAAATTAAAATTTGATTTTAATTAATTGTATAAAAATATAAAATTTTAAAATATAAATTGAATATATTTTAATATCTTCAACTGGATTTAATATGTAGAAATTTAATTAAAGTCATGGGTTCTTTGAGAAATATTAAATCATTCGAATTTAACTCTTTAACGAACTTGAATAGTTCGAACTTAAATTTATATTCTAACTCAATAATAATTAAATTAATTTTAAATTTATAAATCAATTTTGAATAACTTAAAAAAAAGTTAACTAAGTTAATTAGTGTTATAATCAAACTTATATTTTAAGGACACGATTTTTCATATTAATATAAATCAGATCAATATATAATAGAGCACTTATCATACATAAAGAATAATTTAGTTATTTAACATGCATGATCGGTTATTAAAGAGTATGTTTTACTTATAAAAAATAAATAACCTTGTATATTTATAAATTGCATATAAATGATATATAGTTATATTATTTTTAAGTGAATAAAAATTTACAATTGCATATTAATCATTTTGAAATTATTTATTGATGATTTGATGTTTCAAATTATGGGTCTAGTGTTTTCTCTCTATGGTTCCTATTTTCTTTTGGTTTTCTGACTTTTAGTGTGGCCGTTCGGCTGCCTTAACCCTCTTTTTCATTATGGATTATCCTAGCCATAAGGACATGTTCTCCACTTTCGTTCCTAAACCAGTTGTAAAACTATCCTATGCAATGGCTGTTACAAAATCAACGCCTGTAATTCCTTCTTTTGATGACTATAACCCTACTAATAAGGGTGGATACATCGCAATTGAGATCAATTAGGCCACTTATGAACAATAGATTGCACTTTGTAAAAACGCTCTTGTTGCTTGTATTATTCTTTCAAAGGGTGACTCACCTTGGAAACTTGTGGATCTCAAGAAAAAACTTTCGAACAAATGGGGACTCTCCAATAATTGGAAGCTAACTTCACTTGGACGTGGCTTTTACCAGGCTCTTTTCTGTTCAGCTACAAAAAAGAACTCAGTTTGGAGCCTAGGATCTATCACACTAAAACCTAGGATTTTGAGATTGCAGCATTGGTCTCTGGATTTTGATCCATCGACTAAAAAATCTACAAATGCTCAAGCTTGGGTGAGGTTTTACAAGCTACCATGGGAATATTGGCATTCGTCAATCTTGTCATCGATTGCCAAGAGGATTAGAGTGATTCTAAAGATTAATAATGCTACTACTATTGGAGAGTTTAGCCATTATGCCAGGGTCTTAATTGATATTGATTTGTCTTCTTCTCTTATAGAAAGTCTTTTAATAGAGAGAATTGGTAAAAAAATTTTTATTGAAGTTCTCTATGAAAATCAATCGGCTTTTTGTAAGATCTACTCCAACATTGGACATATGTCCCAAGCTTGTCGATTTGGGAAAAAATTAACTCAGAGTGATGCTCCTCGCCCCCGTGTAGAAAAATAGGAAGAAACTAAGTGTGTTTGGAAACCTAGAGTTCTCGATGATGTCCCAATCGCTAATACTTTTAAAATCTTGCAAACTGATATTCAGTCTTATGAACAAATTGATAACTAACTAGTGACGGTGAAAAATAACTCTTCAGATCTAGTAGCTAGTCAAGATGATATAACAAGGCCTAAGGGTATTATAATTCCATAACCTAATGTTGTTACAATTCCACCATCTGACGGGAATGATGATTTATCGCATAGGTTTAATGGGGATTCAATAGGAAGTCATTTAGATGATGAAGCCCTAATTGATTTGGATTATGACAGAGATGATGATAACCAGCTGCCACAAGCTAAGCAAACTGATGATGCAGATCACCCTAAAACTTCATAAGCTGACGAGGTTGATCAAGAAGAAGCAGCTTAGACCACTATTCGACGAAAAAAGGCTCACTCGCAGTAGGATAAATACAAAGTTAACCTTTATAGAAGGCTAACTAGAAAACCAAAAAAGCTTAATTTATGAAGATTTTTTCATGGAATTGTTATGGCATGGGTAATGCCAATACTCAATGAATTTTTTCTTCTTTTTATCAGCAATATACTCATGATTATGTTTGCCTTATGAAGCCTATGGTAGGTTTTTCTACTATTTCTGAATTTTATTGGGACATATTAAATTTGACTTTGTTAGCTTACAATGATTTGCCTATTCCTACTATTTTGGTTTTGGGGAAAAAAGGTCTTATTGCTCATTCTCTAATTCATATTCATGCACAACATATTACTTTAGATGTTATGTGTGCTTCTCTTTTGCAGCATATTTCATTTATTTATGGAAGTGTTTGACATAATCACCGAATTGATTTATGGAATGATCTTTATGCTTTGTCTATTAATCATTCATTTAGTTAGTGCGCAATTGAGGATTTCAATGCTATTTTAGGAGCTCGTAAGAAAACTAGGTGGCCTCTAGCTTTAGGACCTTATTAAGATTTTTGAGCATTCATTAATAATTATCTTCTTTTTAAAGTTTCATCTCGTAGAGCTTTTTATACTTGGTGTAACGAAAGATCTGGTGTTCATAGGGTTGACAACTGATTAGACAGAGCATTGGGCAATCTTGCATTTTTTAATAATTAAAAGGAGATTTCTTGTACTGTTTTGCCTCGACATCATTCTGACCACGCACCTTTGATTCTTCAGCGTTCTTTTAGTGAGGGAGTAGTTTCCTAGTTTTGGTTGGTCATGTGGATCACTCATTTGGGTCTTCAGGAATTGATCTCCAACTTTTGGTCTTCTCCAATTGGTACTTTTCATCCAATGCAGACTCTTGGTGCTAAATTAAAACGTCTCATATGAGATCTCAAAATTTAGAATTAAGAAGTTTTTGGCCATTTGGATGTTAAAATTAATCATGCTCTTTCCAAATTGCATGATATTCAAACACAGATTGAAGTTTAAGGTTTTTTTAATGAGCTTTATAAGTGTGAATTGATTGCGCTTAAGGATCTTAACAGGTGTTTAAAGCAATAAGAAATCTTTTACAAAGAAAAAAGCTGAATTAAATGGTTGTCTACTGGGGATCATAATTCATCTTTCTTCCATCAGCATTTTGCAAGAATAAAGCATAGCCAAGGTATTCATTATCTTAACATTGATGGCTTGATTGTTAATGATAAGGTAATGATTGAATGCCATATCATTGAGTATTTTCAAACTCTTTTCAAGTCTTCTACTTTTGTATCCTCAAATATTCAATTGATTAAGATAGTGATTCTTAATATGGTTACTGAGGATGATAATTTATCTCTTATGCATTGCCCTTCTATAGACAAAATAAAAAATACTGTCTTTAAAATGGATGCTCACAGTGCTTCTAGCCCAAATGGGCTTTATAGGTATTTTTTATAAAACTTTCTAAGATGTGGTTAAAAAGGAAGTTTGTGCTACCATCTTGAGTTTTTTCAACACAAGGGTGATAACAATAGGCTTTAATTCCAACACTATGGTTCTAATCCCTAAGGTGAAGGATGTTATTTCTATAGAACAATTTCACCATTGTTCATAGTAATTTTGCCTTTAAATTGTCATAAAAATTTTAGCAAATCGTCTTGCAAATATTGTTACCTGAATAATTTCTTATAATCAATTTGGGTTTCTTAAAAATTGACATATTTCAAATTGCATTACTTATGGTTCAGATGGGATAAATCTTATGAATAAAACTTGTTTTGGAGGCAATATAAGCATGAAAGTGGACATAAGGAAAGTTTTGACACTCTTGCTTGAAATTTTCTTTTTGATGTTTTAGAAGCTTTTGGGTTTTCTCTACCCTTCAGGGATTGGATTTTGACAGTTTTCTCTTCTTCAAGATTGTCCATAATGATCAATGGTAAGTCTCAAGGATATTTCTCATGCTCTCACGGGGTTAGACAAGGAGATTCGCTTTCTCCTTTTCTTTTTTATCTTATTGAAAACTTTTTAAGTCATTTAATTTCATCTAAGGTTATGCATGGTGAAATTATTCCTATGCATCAAATGAGAGGTACTGATTTTCCTACTCATTTTTATATGTTGTTGATGTGCTCTTGTTTGGGAAGGCAACTCTTCGAAATATTAGGGTAATAAATGGTATTTTTTAACTCTATAGACGTCTTTCTGATCAATTGGTCTACGTCAAAAACTTTTTATGGGGTTGCCATTTTGCATAAAAGAATTAAAAAGCTTCATCAGATTATGGCTATGCACAAAGGTTCTTTACCCTTTATATATTTGGGAGTTCATTTATTTATGGGAGTTCCTTTATTTATAGGAGCTCCGAGAAAGCAATGGTTGCAGCCCCTTGCAGACAAAATTTGTAATAAGTTTTCTAAATGGAAAAGGCAAGGTGCTTTCATTTGCAGGATGATTAACTTTAATACATAAGTCATTACCAGCTCCCTACTCCATTCTTTTGCAATATATAAGTGGCCACAATTTCTACTTTCTTTTATTGAACGCAGTATGCGTAATTTTTTATGGTCTGGTTCAATAGAGGAAAGAAAGTCTGTTACTGTTCCATGAAAGATTTGTTGTCATCCAATTAAAGGGGGTGGGCTCAGTTTTAAGTAACTTCAGACTCTCAATGAAGCAATGCTTAGTAAGATTGTTTGGAAGATGATTAGTTCTCCTTATGAGTTTCCCATAAATGTTCTTCGAAATCATTTTCTTCATCATTCAGGTATTCCTCGAGAAACATTTTTTCACTCTTCAATTTGGATTACTATTAAGCACATTTATGCTTCTCTTCGTTCGAAAATTTTATGGTTAATGGGTCAGCATAGTCAATTAAATTTCTGGATGGATGAATGGGTGGTTCCAACTATTGCTAATTAGCTCCAAATTTCTTTTCTTAAGCAAAAAAATTTATATGATTTAGTTTTTTAATTTTGGGTTAAAGATAGATGGGTTCTACCTCAAAGAGTTAATGCTCAAGTTTCAAACATTATTGAGCTTATCTCTCCTATAATTGATGATAAATATGTGTGCATTTGGACATCAATCAAAGATGGTCATCATTATGTCAAAAAAATATGTGACCATTTACGTTTCTCTAGTTAAATTTCTCCTTAGCATTCTTTCATTTGGAAAGAGTTTCTCCCTCCATTGAGATCTTTTACTTGTTGGAGAGCTATTATGGGTTATCTCCCTACAGATAACAACCTCAAGAAAAAAAGGCTTTGCTTATCCTTCTCATTACTCTCTATGTTTGCAGCATCTGGAAGACAACACTCATCTATTCATTCGATGTCCCTTTGTTATTGCTCTCTGGTGTGCTGTTTTGAGGCTCTTTAGTAAAAACATTATGGTTATTGGAACTTTATTATATCTTATTTCTTCAGAAATTCAACAAACTTTCAGTTCCCAAGTCACATTGTTGTGGTGTTCAGCTGTTGTCCATGTAATTTTGATTATATATAGAATTAGAAATGCCACAATCTTTGAAGATTCAACTCATGATATTAACTATTCTCTTCACTTGCTCTAGATTTCTATTCATAAGGTTGACTTCTTTCATATTGGTAAAATGCATAACTCTATGGATGATTATTGTATTCTTTCTTTGTTGAATGTTAGAGGAATCGCAAGTGCAACTCCTAAGATCATTTCAGTTTCATGGCAACCTCCACCTTATGCTTGGCTCAAGGTAAACACAGAAGGATCTCTTTTAGGATCTCCGGGAGCTACTAGTGTTGGCGGTATTTTCAGAACCAATGCTGGTTTCCCAAGAGGAGCTTTCTCTTTTAGCATAGGCTATGATTTTGCCTATGTAGTTGAGCTAAATGCTGCGATTTATGCAATCCAAATTTCATGGCAAAAGGGATGGCATAATTTATTGCTAGATGCGATTCTCTTTTTGTGGTTCAGCTTCTCGCAGATAAATCTAAAAAAGTTTTATGGATGCTCAGACATAAATGGCTGTAATGTCTTTATTACGTTTCTTAAATGAACTTTCGAGCTACACACATTTATCAGAAGGGTAATGCAGTGGCCGATCGACTTGCAAAACATGGTGTTTCAACTTCTTCTTTGTTATGGTGGGATTCATCTCCATGATTTTGTAATTCGCTTATTTATAGTGACTTCAACAGGCAGCCGACATATCACTTTTGCTAGTTTTTTCCTTTTTGTAAGCATGTTTTTATTATTCTTTGTTTGTCTTTGCTTTTAGCAAATGGATTCTTGATGTATTTATTCTTTTTTTTTTATTTAATGCTTATTTTTTGGACGAAGGATGCATGATGCAAATGTTAAAAGGGTGTCAATTTAGTTGAGATGCTAGGGGTGCATTTTTGATTTCCAAACTCTAATAATATTTTACTAAAAAAATAAAAATTAATTTTAGGAATTAAATATAAAAATTAAAATTCTAATCCTACAACACACTTAAAAAAATAGTCATTAAGTCACTTTCATATTCATAATATTTTTTTTATAGTGTTGATATTTAGAATGTTCCTAGAGATGTGGAATATTTACTGTGAGTTGTGAATGATGTATCTTCTTCCATTATCTTAGTGGTGAATGAATGATTACATGTTTTTTTGACACCTAGATGCAACTTTGTTTAAAAAAAATTATGGGAATTGAATACAAAATTAATATGAATACTTGGAAAGGCCTCTTTATATGGGTAGCATGAATATAAATATAGAAATATTAAAAATAAAAATATGAATATAGAAAATAACTTTTTAATTTAAGTGTTTTTTTTTTAAAATATTACAGATAAAAAAAATAAAAATATGAACACAAAAAAATATATACTAATTGAAGTATCGTGCACCATAGCTCTTTATTAAAGTTATCGTCTTAGTGCTTTTAATAAAAGTAAAATAAAAATGCTAATAATTTCTTTCTTACTTGAAGGGTTTGGGTAACCCTATACTCAATAAAATTAGTTTAGGTGTATGTTATTCTATTTTAATTTTTATAATTAATATCCAGAGGATATTTTTTTAATATATGAAAGAAACATATGCATAAATTATCTAAATTTGATAAATTAATCTGTTGTAGATGAAACCGTTTTTAACACGTGTAAAATTTTGTGGATTTAAGAATTAAATAGATTGTTTATTTTTTACATGACTATATTTGTAAAACGATATGCAATTTTCTAGTTGGAATTATAAAATCTTCATTTGAGAAGTTCTAATAATATTATATTATTAAATTTAAAAAAGTTTACAAGCAATATTATATTTTAAATATATAAAAGAAATATAAATAACAAAAATTACATTAAAGTTATTTGATTGGGTTGACAAAATAAAACACATAAAATTAGTAAAAATGTAGGTTAATTTTGTTTTTGTTATTTACATGATTATGCTCTCATGAATATTTGAGACAACTAATGATGACTCTAAATAATAATAAAAAAAACATGTGATTCTTTTCATATCAAACTTAATTAGTTAAAATTCAGTAAGTTATGAAGATCGATAGTTTAGATTAAAAAAAATTATAAAATTAAAATCACAAAAGCATGTCAAAAATTGATAGTTTAGATTAAAAAAAATTGTAAAATTAAAATCACAAAAGCATGTAAAAAATTGAATAATTTAGTAGTATAATTCTTTTTAAAATTATATAAATTAGAAATTCCATCTTACTTTCCTCCTTTCAGTTCTAAAAAAATCACGAAAGCGTAAAAAACGTTAATGAATTTAGGTAAACATGTGAATCTGCAAATAAATAAATAAATAAATAAATAAACATGGAAGAAAATGCGATTTGTGTTCAGAAATTAAAGGTATTAAGATATATAATAAGATTATTAACTTTAATTTAATGCTGTTGTGCTTGTCCCATGGACGCATTTAATAAGCACATGACATGGGTCGCAAGCATCAGAATTGGTAAAGATTCGGCACACAATATTGATACTTTGTATTTCTCATTTTTAATTTATAATTTTGTAATTTTAATATTTAAATAAGTTTAAAATATAATTTTAAATTCATATTAATATATATGATATAAAATAATAAATTAGTATGTGACATATTTTAACAATTTAATTAATAAAAATTATAAATAAATATATCAAATTAATAAAAAATGATAAGTGATATATGTATTATATTATTAAATTAATTTAAATATTAAAATAATAAAATTATAAGTTACAAATTACAAATCATACAAAACATAACGCAAAATATGTATTATGTTTAAAGATTGCTCCTCCATTTTGGTGGATGGTAAGTTGGTAACAACTTTTTCTCAATTAATTAAGCATTTAATTGCTTGTGTATCTTTTCAATTACACCATACGTGACTGTGTTTCTCAAGTGTTGATTTTGTTGCTGCAGCCTTTATCATTTTTTCTTCTTTTATTTTAACCATAATTTAAATTATTTAATTAATACAGCTTAACTACATTTTCTTTTCATTTTTTCTAAACTATTTAATTAAATTTTAATTAATTTGATTCGATTTAAACTAAAAATTTTTTAACTATTAAACTAACGCAATTTAAATTTAAATTTAAAATACCATTTAAATAAGAACGAACTCAATTAACTTATTTTTTTCATTTTAATTAATTTATGTATTTACTATATTTAAACGTTGACCATAAAATTAAAACTTGGATAATAAATAATTATGGCAGCCATGCCCGCTTGCAATCCTACAACATTGCATGCAAGGATTTTTTTTTTTAGGGGAGTACAAGTTGTACATGTTTACTTCTACCATGGTGGGCTAATTCAATATTATATGTTTCTTCTGTAATAATAGTAGGGATTTTTTTTTTCAAAAAAGAAGTACGAAATTTATTCTTATTTTTATAATAGAAACAATTCTAAAGAATAAAACATTTTCATTTTGTAGTCAATTGTTCCTCTTGTTTCCAGACTTTTTTTTTCTAAACAAACATAGATGTACTATTTTTTTTCTAATATTTGATGCTCACAATATTGATAGCTATATTAATCTTGACTATTACATTATATATATATTATTTTTCACAAAAAATTTCCATAAACTTCAAACTTTTAAACATATGAAAAAAAACTTTGAAACATCTAGATATGATAAATTATTGCACATGTTAAGACAAGATTTAAAGATTTTAAGTTCTAGGAATTTTCTTATATCATAATTAAATTTCTGCCAATTATTCCAACATCAACTGAATTCAACAGTCCATTGTTCATGTTAAAAATGGAGAAATATAGAATGCGACATTTCCATACCATAAATAGCCGTCTATTAGTTAAGTGGCAAAATCTCATGGTCAAGGCAACAAACAAAGAAGAAGCTACAATTAATTACAAAAATAGATAAAGCATTAACAAAAAAATAGGTAAAGCAATAAATTGTGAAGCACAAAAAATAAAAAATACTAAAACTTATTATTTATATGAAATATATTTTAATTAGATTCAAACATGGGTTTTGGAGAATTCAAACTGTTCTAAAAAATCGAACCGAAATTTTCTGTTGACTATTTGACTTTCTCTAAACAAAACTGTCTCAAAAATTTATATTGGGACGAGTATGTAGAATTTAAATTCTCTAAATTGAAATCTATTTTGAACTGCTCTAAATTGTACTGAATCGAAATTATAATTGATAATTAAATAAAATCAGAGTTATATATACATAGATATTAACTTTATAGTATAAAGATTTTTGCAATAATTATATTCAATTTATTATTTTTGGACGTGCTAATTTAACATATAATTTAAAATAATATCATTTTAATTATTTAAAATAAAAAATTTCGCTCATCAATCAAATAATTTTAAACACCAAAAGAAATATTAAATTAGTAAATAGTATTTTAGAATAATATAGTACAATTTATTTTGAAACATTTAAATTCACCTTCAATAATAAAATTGGTGTTGTTATTATAATTTCATGATATATATTATTTATATAATTTTTTCATAAAAAATATAATAATTGTATGGCATATTAGAGTGTATTATAAAAATTTTAATAAAATTTTTATAGTAAAAGATAATGATAAATAAAACTATAAAAAACATTTAATTTTATGATAAAATTATGAAAAGATAAAGTTGTTTAATAGTTCAATTTGAATTATATTTTTATTTATTTTTAAATTGGAGAAAAACTAATTTCTGAATCAAATTAAATTGAATATTTTAATTTTCAAATTGAACTGAATAAAAAAATTAAAATAATTTTCTAAATTTTAATTTTTAAATCTTTAATATTTTGGAACAATTTTGAAATTTTTGATATTTTAGGACAATTTCAAAAATTTATTTTATTCAAATTAAATCCGACCATTCACATTCCTAATTTTACTTATTATTTATGGAAAACTGATGTAATGATTGAATTCTCTAAAAAATTTCCTATCATCCCGTCAACTATTTTCAATTGTTTAGTTAATATCTTTTATCTGGCAGATATAAGAGCTCCTAGCACATAAATAAAATTAGAAATCATTTATTTAAGGGAACAGTAGATATGTAATATATTTTTATTACAAACTATTAATATTTAAAGTCTATTGAAATATGACTAATATATTTCTAAGTATAGATTATGATTTTTTTATTTTTTATAAAATAAAATTTACTTTATTAATAAATACTATTAAATAATTCAATATATTCTTATTTAATAATAATAAAATAAAAATCAAAAAAAAAAATCAAAATCAAAACCAACCTAAAATTTTTCATACCTTTAAAATTAAAAAATTAAATTAAAGAGTCCGTGATAGAAAGAGGCAGTACTAATAATAAATTAGAAGGCATGTACATAGAGAGAAATAAATAAAGAAAAGAAAGTAAAAAAAGAAAAATAGCTGAGGTTAGCTAGTTGTTGCCTTATCTATTGGGCTTCTTTGCCTTTATAATTTTCAAATATTTCTTTTTCTATCAACAAGGAAAGTCTTGTCACCCACCCATGAAACGCAGCCCTCTCTGCCGGTTCCGGTTGAGCTATGCGCTCTGATCTTCGCTTTGTCTTCTGTAGCCTCTGAAACTCTCCTTCTTCTGTCTTCCTCTCTTTTATTTTTTTTCATTTCTTTTGCCTTCTTCTCTTTAACATGCTTCAGTTTTGGTGCAACTTCACCACGTCTTCGCCTCCTTAATAAACTTAAGGCTTATTCTTTTCCCTCTTAAAATTACACTTCAGTTATCACTCCTCTACTCCTTTTCAATCAGAAACTAAAGCTGAAAAAACAAGGTCATGGTCTCTTTTAAGTTATAGATGGTTTAGAGTTAAGCCTTTCTAGGGTTTTTCAGTGGTATTTGCAGTTCTTGCTTTAGGGTTTTTGGTTCTTGGATCATTAATCTTTTGGTTGCTTTTTCTCACCTGGGTTTTTGTTGGGAGTTAGAGATTATGGAGGATTATAATCAAATGAGTGAAAACACAACTCCCAGAGGGAATTTCTTGTATGCTTCGTCAGTTCTTGGACCTAATTCTTCTTCTCCTTATGGAAGAGCAAGTAGTGGTTCTAATGTCAGCCAGCAGACCCAGATGCCATTAAGTCCCTTTCATCTTCAATCAAGTGATTGTTTTCAATCTGAAGCACATCCTATAGTGAAGACAGAAGCTAGCACCTCACAGCATGCTCACAAATTTCATTACCCTTTATTGAGAGGACATCA
The DNA here is from genome assembly GCA_947683625.1 of Mallotus nudiflorus. Lineage (NCBI taxonomy): Eukaryota > Viridiplantae > Streptophyta > Magnoliopsida > Malpighiales > Euphorbiaceae > Mallotus > Mallotus nudiflorus. The sequence continues at coordinate 4,108,188 of CANTUR010000166.1, read as the reverse complement.
AGGACTTGATCATCAACAGCATGGAAATGAAAGCTCGAGTAGTGAAGTTGAATCTATCAAAGCTAAGATCATAGCTCACCCTCAGTACTCCAACCTGTTGGAAGCTTACATGGATTGCCAAAAGGTACAGAAAGCAAATAGCACAAGAAGACGAGGCTTAATTCGTTTTGGTAACTCTCTTTCTCTTGACGGCTCGCTGATGAATGTGCAGGTGGGAGCTCCACCAGAAGTCATAGCAAGACTAGCAGCTGCCCGTCAAGAGTTTGAATCAAAACAACGATCGTCGGTCAATTCAAGGGAAAACTCGAAAGACCCAGAACTAGATCAGTTCATGGTGACCATTCTTGAAGTTCTTGCTTATTAATCAACTATTAAATATCATTATTACATACTGTAATTGGTTTCTTTTGTTTCAATATCTGATATGTAGGCGCCGATTACAAGATCTTAATGCATTTTGTTTCTAACAGGAGGCTTACTGTGACATGCTGGTAAAGTACCGGGAGGAGCTAACAAGACCCATTCAAGAAGCCATGGATTTCATGCGAAGAATCGAAACACAGCTAAATATGATCTGCAATGGTCCCTTGCGGATCTTCAACTCTGGTACTTTTTAAAATTCTTCCTTCATATCCACCTACACCTTACATCCTTTTAAAATTCATCTTCTCAAGCAAAAATTTTCTGATCAAGTATCCATAATTATTGAGGGAAAGAGAGAGGGAGAGAGCAAGAGATTTACTACTATGCCTTTCCTAGCATGGAAAGGAACAGAAGAATCCAATAAGTTCCGGTTGTTGCAGAGATGGTTTTTTTATTTTTTTTTTGATAAAAAAATTTGACCTGACTGGTACAATGCAGAAACTGGTAGTCAGACCAGTTATCTATTCCTTATAGTGATAGAGAAAATCAGAATGTCCATATCTCCATCAATTATTCATTATTGTTGCCTCCATAAGCAAAAAATTCTTGCTTTGACCAAGAATACGCCTTCAGTAATTAGCAGACTATGAAGAGAGGTGTACAGTGTCCCTGCTAATACTCACGAGTCCTAGATTAATAAACCCTAATCACGAGTCAATAGTACATAAATTTGGATTTTATATATATATATATGAAATCTATCCTAAATCTATTGGAAAACAACAAAGACAAAAACCGCACTTACATGCCATAAACAATTATGATACCACACGTTCACTTCTCTAATGGGGTTTGTTTAGTTTTAATGGTCTGACAAGGTCATTGTTATTTTAGGGTTTTTTGATACTAAAATCTATGTACTTTAGTTCCTGGAATAAATCATGATTCTGTGTAGTGTAGGTTGGGTTTTGTGGGATATACTATTTATTATTACACGTATATATATATTTGCATACCTCGAGATGGATGGCATTATCGTAATCAGATCATTTCCAAAGCTGTTTTATCTTTGGTTTTATTTGAGAAATCTTTGCTTTATTAAGTTTTTTTTTTTTTTTGTTAAAAATGAAGAACCTAGGATGCTGTTCATATCAGTGTGCTACCCCATGTAGCCTGTACGAATGTCAGAAATACCCATGTACACTTCCACTGCTTCTTTATACATTTCTATTTTATATTTTCTCATTTCCTTCTTTTTGTTCACTGGTCCATGTTTTTCTTTTTTACAAACTAGTATCTTGTTAGCCATTAATCTGCTAATAACCTCTGTTGCTCTTACTAAAAACATTACGGCTAATCACCTCGGTTTAAGCCATTAATATGTTGAATGCTCACTGTATACTCATTCTTGAACACAATCACAAGGATTAAAGAAAGAAAGGATAAAATGGTGGGTGGGGGAGAGAGCTAGCGGTCTTCAGTTCCTTAATTGAGGAAAGTTGCCTTGATTCAAGTATTTGGGCATTATGTCTATAGCATGGTTTCTGATGCCAAGGAAGACATATTTACTTGGTAGTGGGAAAAGGTTTGTTTTCTGGTTTTTTTTCTTCTTTTTTGAGTTATTTTGAGTAGTGGATTCTTGCAAATTTCAATTGATGCCAGTAGAACTTGTCAAGGGACCAAATTGTGATGAACTCCACACTACAACTGCTATTTTTGTGTCTTTTGAAGTTAATTATGGATTTGTTTTCAAGTGCCTCCATTTTTTTCGGCTGTTTGCTGGTTAATTGCTCCAGAAATTTTATGTAAAATTTCAATGTTCCTTAGGTTGGTTATTATAATGATTTTGTTCGTGCTTGTATGTTTAGCATAGACTCAGATTTATATGAGATCAATTTACATTTATCCTGAACCTCAATGGAGGGCCAATGTTGATTTCTTTGTTGAACAAAGCCCGATTGTGAATTATGTTCAAAACCAAAGTGTTAGCCTTCTTTTTCTCTAGTTGTTTGAACTCCCATTATACCTTTTACGGTGCTTGTGATTTTTATTTTTTATAGATTTTTGTGGTGTTTCTGATTGCGTTTGGTTGGCTAGTTATAATGCTATATTTAGATGCTATATTCTTATATATATATATATATATATATATATATATATATATTAGCTCCATTGACTACTGAGGAATCTCTTCTAGAAAAATATATATACACAGGATGAAGTCTGAAAACAATTTTCCAATATTCCAATACAGAAGAATAATATTCTTATTCAGTGCCCACTGGCCTCAAAGATAAAGAAAACAGCACGAATTCCTTATTCTTAAAATTGATGTCACCTGTGCGGCTCGCATCTGCACTAGAGAATTATCTTTATGTCCTTAGACATTCATATTCCCTTCCAAGAATCTTGTCTGAACATATTCTCTCAGAATAGAAGCGATTTATATCATCTGAATATTCACAAGGGTGTAGTTTATAGCTCAATAAAGCAAATGGAGCTTTCCAAATAACTCTTGAGTCAATGTGATGTTGGTTCTCCAAATATAATGATATATTACAATATAATAATTAATCTAGGAGTTTCGCATGTTTATTTATTTAGTTCATTCATGTTCTTTGATAGGCTTCTTTATATATGTTTTTGTTGTTTTTTCTTTTTTCTAATTCTCTTTATATGTGAGGCTTTAATTACAGTATATAGTTCCTCTATTGTGCAAGTTGAGCTTTGTTACTGTTAATTGACATGAGTCCTCTAGCTACAATATATTTATGCGTCCAAGTGAAATAAGTGTAGAAAAGAGTGCATATGGAAAAGATGGAAATGAAATTTAGTAAAGGTGCTTTAATTAGCTTGTAAACAAATTGTGGAAGCCAGTCTTTAGCTGCAATGCTGGTTTCCAGAATTGGCCTCATAATTGTTGAAAGCTGTCAGCAATTTAGTTATAGTTTATTATAAGTTTTCCAAGGAATGATTCTTTTTTATTTTAAGCAGGCATTGTTCAAAAAAAAAAAAAAAAGATTTTAAGTAGGAAGATTCTTGTCTACACCGGTTGCATTGCACCTGATGGTAGGATTTAGAACACATCATACAAGTGATTTATATTTAGTCAATAAAAATGATACATGTATTTTTATATTACAAATCTCACATTTGTGTATAATACACTTAGTGTAGGCAAGAATTTGATTATTAGTTAGTCAATTTCCCTGTTCCTTTATATTCAGATGTGCTATATTAACTTTCTAGTGTATTTTCCTACTGTTTCATTTGCAACCTGACAGTTTTGTGCATTTGGGATGCTGGTGATATTGTTGGTGAAGCTGATGGCTGTTAGAATGGAAATTGTAATTTCTTGGAAAAGTAACTTTTTGGAAATTTGTAGGCATGGTCGTCCAACAAGTTTTAATATGTCTTGGTTCTTTGAGTCTTATTATAATGGTCATATGGCAATGGGGCACATGATCAGGGCAGAATGTGAATCATCCTTATTGTTAGCCTGCTGGATGGCGATGAAGAGTTCTTTTGAAAGGAATTTAGCTGACCAAGAGAAAAAGAAAAAATAAACTGAGTTCTGCATCAGGTGGTCATCATATAGAGAACATTGTCTTTGAGTAGATGGTCTTCTAGCATCTTTTGATGAGAGGTTGATTACAGAGGCTCTAAGATCAAAACTGAACTGAGTTAAACCTTGTGCATACCATCGCATGTTTTTTTAGTACAACTGACTATAATAGATTCTGTCAGCCTTTCGAGAGTAGATATACGAAACAATGCACTTTTTTTTTTTTGGTTAAATTATTTGTTTCAAGCAATGGGCTCTTTACCTAATCTTCAAATACACAGATGATAAGTCTGAGGGTGTTGGATCGTCCGAGGAGGATCAAGACAACAGTGGAGGGGAAACGGAACTGCCTGAAATTGATCCTCGGGCTGAGGATCGAGAACTAAAGAACCACTTATTGAGGAAATATAGTGGTTATTTAAGCAGTCTTAAGCAGGAGCTTTCCAAGAAGAAGAAGAAAGGAAAGCTGCCGAAAGAAGCAAGGCAGAAGCTACTTAGCTGGTGGGAGCTGCACTACAAATGGCCATATCCTTCGGTAAAGTGCATTCCTTTTAAATTTCGTTTTCACATGTTTCTTATATTCTCCAGCAACTTACATTTGCCACCATTACCTAAGATAATGAATGCTACAATGACATTAGCAGATAAAAATTTGTTATCTTAATTAATGATTTCTTGTGATGACTAATAGGAGACGGAGAAGGTGGCATTGGCGGAATCAACTGGTTTGGACCAGAAACAAATAAATAATTGGTTTATAAATCAAAGGAAACGACATTGGAAACCATCGGAAGATATGCAATTCATGGTGATGGATGGTCTACATCCACAGAATGCAGCTCTTTATATGGATGGTCACTACATGGGTGATGGCCCTTATCGTCTAGGCCCTTGAGCAGCAGCAGCAGCAAAACCTGCAAATGCTAAAGTGCACGTAGAGTTAGTTCCATTAATCAGGCCTAGCATGAGAACGCTATTATCATGCCATGTTATATGTTCAATTGAGAAACTTTAGGTAATGTGGTAGAACCTAAAACGAGTATTCTTTTATCTTTATATCAAATGTCATATCTATAATCTTGTGTATCATATATCGTACGTCCTTATACCTTCCATATCTTTGGGGATTTGAAGTTCCGGCATGCAACTTCGCCTCGTCCCTTGAAGTATGAGGAGGAAAAGTTTAACTCATCAAGATATATATAAAGAGGTTTGTGATTTTGCGATGTGTAGAGTGCTTGCTTGCTTGCTTTTTAAGAAAAAGGACTACTACTTAATGTACATATAACTGGCAGGCAGCTAAATTAATTCAGGGTGGTTAAGTGGTGTAAAATTTCAATAGATTTTTATGTGAGAACGTTTTATATTATTGAAAATTTTTATCTAGTCAAATTTTCTTAACTCAACATCAACCACAATATAAAAACATATTAGTATCATATTTAGTGATATTGAGTGTAGTGTAAAAATATTTTGTGGTTGTACAAAAAACTTACTATTAATTTTATTCAAGAGAAATTTGAGAAATTTTTCATGTAGTTAAAAAGAGAAAAAATCTTCCTCACATAGTAAAAGAAAAAATTCTTTTTGCGAAATTTCTTCTGGACACTTTATGTGAATGTTAATAGAAGTGATAAAACTTCATGAGAAGAAAATAAAAAGCTACATTCTACAATGAATATATATATATAGATTTCTTTGGTCATCTGATTTTCTGGTAGCCATCAGGATTTCCATTAATTTGGAGTTCGCGGCAGATAAATGTATAAAGAGAATAAAGTTTTTTAACACTTATTTTTTTTTTTCCATATATAAGATTTGAATTCAAGATGTTAAAATTTAACTTTTCACTACTTAAATCTGCAGATGCTGCTATTAATATATACATATTTTTTGTTGGTCAAATATATAGATATTTGATGCATTGTAGCTCCACATTTTTTATTGAACTGAGTTTCTGAAAACAAAATAATGGGGAACGAAAAAAAGTAAAATTCATTATGAAACCTTTGAATTTATTAGATTTATTTTATTGAGTCATTATCTTTCATTGTATTATATTGAGCTTTTATATTTTTATTTAACTAACTATTGAAGACTTTTTTAATAGTTTTAATAGACGATGTTAAGTATTATATATAAAAATAAGATAAAATCTATTATAAAACTCCTGAACTTATTGGGCTTATTCTATTGAGCCCTTATCCTTTTTTATTGTATTTTATTGAGTCCCTATCCTTTTATTTAAATTCTTGATAATATTATTTTTATATACAATACTTAATACCGTTAGTGAATTTGTTAAATTGGTCTTCAATAGTTATATAAATAAAAATATAAAAGTTCAATATAATACAATAAAATGATAGAAGCTCAATATAATAAATCGGTATAATTTAATGGTTTGATAATGGATTTTGCCAAGAAAAAAGAAAGGAAAAACACCTTACAGCGTCTTGGATTCGTAGGTTCAAGAGATGGTAGGAATACACTACCAAACAAGCAAACATGATGATACATATTGGCGACAAAACAGTGCTTAATTGCATTGGATCCCTTATATAACTTTAAAAGTTTACAGATTTAATGTTGCTTGGCATGCCATTGGCAGAATTAACATTTGATCCTTGAAAGACCGACCATCTACAGGAGTTTATAATATAAGGGCAAAACATGATCGAACCCAATTCTTCAGTCCAATTATAAACTCTTGCATAAGAAATCCATATATTCAGCAGAGAGATTCTTACCTACTCCTGGTAGCTAGAATTATGAGATAAAAAACATTACTTGGAGCTCATCGCCCTCCTCTATTTCTATATTGTTAATGAATTAAAAGTGGGAATGGACCGACACAACTACGAAGATGTGGCATTGAAACTCTCTTGTTATGTTTGCAATTGTAATAAAAAAAATTTTGGCCCAATTCCGGTTTTCATAGTTTTGAAGGGCTTGAATCAACTTCTTTGAGCTTTTAGTGCTAAGATGGCTTGGATCACATCTGACTACAAAATATGAAACGTAATTAATTGTTTTTATTATTAATTAATGTAAAACATATAGAGTACAAAATTATTATTTAATCATCATAACATTTAATTTGATATTTTTTAATTTGTTAAAATTAATTTTCAGATTTGTACTACTCAATTATAAACATAAAACATGTCAATAATATGATGCTAAATTAGGTGGAATTAATATAATATACCTATGGTCAGTGCTATTATTTTTTTTGATGAGCCAACTTCATTGCTTTAAACACGGGGAATAATAGTTTCAAAAGCCAGACATTTCTAACGAAGGAAAAAAAAAAAATTATTTTGTCTCTATGTCGCTATAACGAACAATAAAGGTGACGGATAATGTATATCTTATAATCAAGTTACAGCACGCGTGCAAATATGGATCATTAACCACAAGTTTACATGCAAATGATTGTTGACAAGCATGTATCGATGATGACAATGAATTTGGTATTAATATAACATCATCAATGTTCCCCAACCAACATTAATATAGAATTAATTATACAACGGTTTGAATTAATTAGCAGATGTTATTCTTACTTAAATGAGGTTTTAAGTTCGAATCTTGGTATATGTAATTATTTTTAAATTAATTATTAGAAAATTTTTATCGTCATTGTGATTTTACTTGGATCGAATTAAATTAGTAAAAATTTAATGAATTTTAAATACCAATGATTCACATTAAAATAATAATAATAATAATAATAATAATAATAGTTCATGATCATGCATGCACCTCGTCTCATCTCCAGCAAGAATTAGTGTATAGGAGGTGATTAGCAGTGAAATCAAAGATAAATCATGAGAATGAACAAGAATTTTGATGGGTACCAGAAAAAATGTGAAAAGGGTGGGGGTGAGATTTAAATCTTGAAAATTTGACTCTTACTACATGTTTATGTGGCCAATTGAGGGACGTCAATGATACCATAATTCATTATTTGGTTAAATCATTATTTTTCTAGATATGACAAATGAATTAGTGAACTAAATTTTCTAAGCAGGCTTTATCTAAGGTTTGATTCCTGTATTACACTTCCTTAATCAACTCTTGTCTTCTTCTTCTTCTTCTGAAGTTTTGCTTAATCACGTAATTAAAACGTCTTTCTACAAAACAAAAAGGACAAAATCCATTATAACTTGAAGAAAATTTAATTAGACAGAGGCCACATAATAACAATACTGAGCATTAAGGCTAACATAACTTAAGAGTCATGAATGACCACAATCGCTTGACCTTCTACACCAATGATTTTACTAAAATTAATTAATTTAACAAATACCCAATTATACATTTGTCTCTTGCAAGACTATTAAAGAAAAAAACAAGCGTCATTACCAAAGAATGTTATTATCTCTTCATTATCTTCAAATTTCATGTATATGATCCCATGCGATACACTTAGTAGAATATGCACCAAAATTAATAAAGATAATCACATAGTTAGGTATGACAATTGTTGTAAATCTCACAATTATATATATTGGCAATACCCTTATTATTATAATAAGAGCTAGTAATTGCATGTGGAAGAAATACAAGTCAGACATAATAGGGAATGGGCGATCATTCGTGAAATGGGATAATTCATATTTTATTTGCTTGGATTGATGTATAGTCGACTTTCTAAATATTGTAAAAACGGTAGTCAATCAATGAGTTTTGAGTAGTGGAGTTTTCTTTATAAAGGTAAGAGAGTTGGAATTGAGTCGATTAAAAACTAAAAATATTGATTAAGAATGTGACAATTCAAGATTTTCGTTTAATTTTAATTGAAATTTAAATTTAGGATCTCATAGTTTTTGATTGATTGTTTGTCAAAATATTTTTTTATTGCAACAAAAACCCATAAATTAATTAACATTTAAATCCATATTCTTAATTTCTTGTTCAACATGGAATGAGGCATGCTAATGAATGTGCTCATGCTCTTGCTAAGGCAAACCCTTTTCTATACTTGCCCCAATGACTTGACACAACCTCCTCTTCTTCTTGAAGGGAGTTTGTTATTTGATCAATAATATATCCTATCATTTTCAAAAAATATTAGCTAATTTGTGGTCAACATTTCTTTTCACGAATAAATTTATAATATTATCTCAAAATTCTATTAATATAAATAAAATTTTATATTTTTTTAGTTTGAATTGTGAATATTAAAAATATATTAAACTTTAATTTATTCGATTTAATTCAGATAAGATTATAATGATAATTAATATATAAACAGAAGTATAATAATAAAAAAAAATTTTAAAATTAATTTAACATGATTTAATACTCCACAATTTAAATTTAAAACTTGACCCTGCGAACTGATTCTACCTCTTTTCGTTATTGTAATTATAAAAGGAAAGAAAGAAGATGTAGGTGTGGTTCAGAATGAGGGACGTCATTCAATGCGTCAACCATGAAATTAGAAGAAAGGAACAATTACTTATTGTACAAGAATACCGCCGTCCAAGAATATAATTCCTGCCATGTCCACTTGCCCCAAAGCGTAAAGCTTCAGTCGATCAAGCCCACTGAACTTGATTAATTTGGTGGGTCGACAATGGACACACCACCATTGTTATTATATGTGATTTCCTTAGGGCCCCTTTCACCATATCCACCTTTAGTTATGCTAAAAAAAATAAATAAAAATAAAAATCCAACTTTAGTACATCTTCCGTACAAAAAATAAAATTCTCCATTTCTTAAACTACAAAAGTAGCCCCTATTAATCAATCTTTTTTAAAATTAAAAAGAAATATATTCCTTATATAGTTTGGTTGAAAATTTTTATTATTTTTATAATTATTTTAAAATTAAATTAAATTAATTAGAATTTAATAGAAAACAATAACAATACTTGTATCTAATTTGAGTAGAACTGTCATCGGCAAAATCCACTGCACGACGAAAGGACCATAAGTGGATCCCAAGAGATTTAAATCCCTTGGATGAGAGCTGATCTTAAAACGGCCACACTACCGAATCCACCTGAGTTGGGCATAGCAGTTCATATATATATAAACAAAAAGCAAATTTTACTTCATTAATTTTGATTAACTTAATAAGTAAATCCCTTCATAGAAATTTGTTAAGAATTTACAAGCATGCATGTGTACATGATACAGCGGTCTTGAAAATAGGAAATATATATACCATGTATATTAATCAAATTAGTTAACTACTTGTAATTAATTAATATGATACAGACGCCATGAACAAAAAATTCTAGCGTTCTGGCCTCAGAGGTAGCCTAACAAGCTGCAGATGGATGGGTGTAGGGACTATAGAAATGGGGTTTTGGTCCAACAGTTATTGTGGTAGTAGAAGAGCCATCGCTGGCACCGCTGCCAATCCTCTCACAGGAAGGGCACATAGTTAAGGTGGCTGCAGGCAGCTGCATAAACACTGGTGCAGCCATTTTTAATGATTTGAGCTCTTGTAATTCTTTCTGTAGCCTCTTGTTCTCTTCTGTTAGATTTTCGCAACATTTCTTCAGTACCTCACAATCTACCTCAGTCTGCTTCAGTTTAGTCCTGCAAAAACAAATAGATCAAACACTTGTAAGTAGAAGATGCACAAAGCTAATAATCATCCTTTTCAAGAATTGATTAAAGAAAGTATAAAAGAAAGCTCTATGCAATTAAGCATCTGTGCTTTAGCACAAATTTTAGTTCTTGGCTATTCATGGTACCTGGCTCTTCTGTTCTGAAACCATACTTCCACTTGACGTGGCCTGAGGTTCAGCTGTTCAGCCAAGGCTTGCTTTTGCTTCTAATAATTCATGAAACAAGAACACAACATCAAGAACATAGCGCAAAAAAAAAAAAAAAAAAAAAATCAGCTCATAAAATCATAGAGACAAACACTAGAAAGCATATAAAGATGGTGAGAATTTGTATACGTACAGGATTGAGAGTGCTGTGTTCTTTGAAGTTGTCTTCAAGAATAGCGGATTGTTGTTTGGTGAGTCTAAGTTTTTTCCTTGGACTTCCTTCTTCATCTTCATCACTAACTCTTAAAGACACTCTGTCCTCTTCTTCTTCACCGCCTGCACCACCACCGCTACCACCAAAGTCTCTCTCTTTCTTGACACTTGAGTTAGAAAATGAAGATACTGCACTAGGAGACGATACTTGTGGCTGCAAATCTGCTTCTACCTTAGTAGCAGGCGCATATGCATCTTGTGGAAGGCCTAAGGTAAGAGATGGAAACATATGATCATATTTCAAAGAGAGTATCTTCTTCGTTTGTTGATGATCAGACTGATGATCATGAGTACAGTTTTCTTGCTTGTCATGGTAGATTAGCCCTAAACCAAGGCCTGTGTCGCAACCACCCTCAGAAATTCCAAAACCCATGTTTAACTAAACTCACTGTTAACTTAAAAAAAAAAATCTTGAAGCTATGGAGGAAAAGATAGAGTATTAATTCTTGAAAAAACGAAATGTGAAGACTGATGAGGAAGGTGTGTATAGATAGGCTTAGGTCCTTTCTTGGGGAAGAAAGAGGTGTGTGTGTGGGGGCTGACTATTAATGTAAGAAATAAAATGAGTATAGCAAAGAATCTTGTTTATGGGTTTTTCAAAAAAAGAAAAAGAAAAAGAAAAAAAGTCCTATGTCTATTTGTACAATTGTGTCAAGAGGTTGACCACGACAAATAAAAATTAATACAACTAAAAAGAGGGTGAATAAGTCAGTTTAATTAAGTATATAATTATTTTAAAATTTTTAAAATAAATTTTTACAATCCTTTAAGATCATTTTTAGATTAAATCTGAATTAATCAAATTTTATAGAATATCAAATACTAAATGCTTCAATAAAAAAAATAAAAATAAAAATAGATACACATCTCATCTCTCTTTCCATCTTAGACTATCTATGCAATGTACTTGGAATGGATAGCATACGTGGAATCACAAGGAAAATGGGTATACATTAGAGCACACAAAGAAAGAGAATTATTCCACCCTTTTCCATTTCTTCCGGTCTCTTATTTTTCATATTTGTAGCAATGGAAAATCTTACCCATACACTTGATCTATTATACTTAATTTATAAATATAAAATAGTACTCTAAATATATATATTATCAATCCGTTGAATATAAAATTTTGAATGTAAATAAAAAAATTTCTATAATCATTGTAATTTTTTAATTAAAAATAAATAAATATTGATTAATATATATGTTAAATAGTTTTGTGTATTTTCGAAAAAATGATATAACTAAGTATAAATATATTTCATTCCTTTGAAAAGTTCAGATATAACAAAAAGAAAAAAGAAAAGGAGTGTGGATGCATGTATATGGATAAATTTTGTCGGGTCTAAGTGGCAAAATCAATTGGTAATGGTGTAGTTTGTAAGGTGGTGATTAAAAGGATAAAGAAGATCATTTTGATTGTTGATGATGGTAGTAGTGAATTTAGTGAAAGATTAAACAGAAGAGGAGACAACATTTTATAAGCGTTAGATGGAAACCCATCATCCACTCCTGCTTTTGTGTACTAACAATCTCGGACCATCCAAATGTCCCCCACTACTCTATGCCTTCACCCATAAGATATATATATATATATTCTTAGCTAGTTCGGCTAGATAAAATTTTTATTAATAGACTGAATAATTAAGTCATAATTTATTGATTGACCGTGTCATTAATTATTTTTTTATTTTATTTTAATGTGAGAAACTTGTTATGAATTTATTGTTTTTTACCGGTTTTATTATTGTTGCCGGTTTGACTGTTGGGTTTACTTCTATTGGACCTGGGGTTAATTAAGGTATTACTGCAAACTAGATTGTTGAGGGTCCGAATATGTTTTTTTTTTATTCTAATAGGAACTTTTTTTTTATAAATTAGATTATATTGAAACCCATCTTAAAATTTTTTTACAATTAAGTTCTAAAATTTAAATAAAATTTTCATTTTAATGATTAGTAAATGAAAAATTATTTAGACTAATAAATAAAATTGATTAGTTTTAAAAAAATATATATCACCTAATTATAAAGTTTTAAAAATTTTTAAGCCTATATAATAATTTTTGGAAAAAATTTTAAAATTCTTTTGGCTTTTTTTTTTTAAAAAAAAATCTTTTAAACTTAAAAATTTTAAAATTTTAGAATAAAATGATATATATATGAAAAATTTATCAATTTAATTTGTAAATTTAATTTTAATAGTTCAATAATAAAACTTTATTCATCAATTTAATTTTAATGGTAGACTAACAAAAAAAATATTTAAATTAACAATTAAAACTGACAATTTTTTTTGAAATTGTATATCATTTAATTATAAAGTTTTCAAAATTTTTAGGTTTATAATTTTTTTTAACTATTTTAAGAAAAGTTAAAAAATTTAAAAATTATTATGTAGGCTTAAAATTTTTTAAAACTTTATAATTAGATGATATATATTTATTTAAAAAAAATTATTAATTTATTTATTGGTCTAAATAACTTTTATTTAATTAATCATTAAAATTAAAATTTTATTTGACTTGTAAGTATTAATTGTAAAAATTTTTTAAGATAAGATATAATTTTAAAAGAAAAAATTTCTATTAGAACCAACAAAAATTGAGATTCAATGTTGACTTTGAGTTATAATTGAAGGATATATATATTGTGAGCTTAACTTTCCATCACATAATAATTTCTTTACTGCATGTTTTAGCACATCAACTTTGAAAAGTGATCTTAAATTATTATTTACTAAAGTAACAAAGTTTATTTGCTAATTGGTTAAGAGGAAAATCTACCACAAGCTTCAGAGGGGCGAGACTACATAGAGCAGTTTGTAATTCAGCATGGCAGCATCTTTTTCCTAATAGTTTTGTTACTCACCTCCCTCGGAACTGTTCAGATCATCATCCATTGTTGATCAAGCTTCAGCTTTCTACTGGCACTGTCACTAGTCATCCTTTCGGACTTGAAGCAGCTTGGCTCCTTAATCATTGTTGCGATCCAAATTAAAAAGTCATGATCTACGCTAAAAAATTAAAATTCACATAAATCTGAAACTCGTAATAAATGTTAAAATTAAAAACACATATAAACATATCACAAAAATATTTCAGAATTAAAATTTTAATTACTGTAAAAAAAATTCTCATATTATAACATAATAAAATATTTTCATACAATTATTTAAATACAAAATCTCTATCTAAAATAATACAGATACCATAATAAAATACATTGCAACTGCAGCAGTTACTAAAATACAAGAAAAGTAACGACTCAATATTTATATAAATCAGCTGGGGAGAAAAAAGTCTGACAAGAAGATCTAATGTGGAGGTTTGAAATATAAGATTCTAAAAAAATATTTGAGGGAGTCAGACCTTACTGAGTGAATTATTATTATATATACACATAACCTAAAGATATAAGCATTCAAGCATTAGTATAATAATATATTTATATTTATTTAATATATACATGCATTTCATACAGATTCTCGAAATCCATTTTTATTATAATAATAAATGCAGAAGAATTTTGAGTAGATGATCGAAGCAGAATCCTTAAATTTTTTTACAACTTCGATCACTAAAATTTACTGGCCAACAGGCTTTCCATAACTTCAAAAATATCTTTTATCCAACTTTTAACAGTGAACTAGCCCCGAGTACATAAATGGTCAATTGAGAATCTATAGTTCTACTATCGGTGTTAACTGACCCTAATATCCTACAGGTCAACCGAGGATCCACAATCACACCCCTTTATCCATCATTCACCATAATCATTATATGCACATCGATAAATCAATTAATTTCATAGCTTATCATCTAACGTATTATTGTGCAACAACCCTAGTGTGACCTCCTAGATAGCACGTTCTACAACTATCCTCCAAAACGTTTATCATTAATGGAATAATCAAATTTATATTAAAATATACATCATCCATCAACAACAATTAGTAATCTCATTTTATATATGAAAACATATATGCTCAATAATAATAGCGAAGAACATTTTATACGATATAGCATAAGTAATAATAAAATTTATATTTATTCAAAATATAAATGCTCACAATATATTATCTACATGCAATGTATGCATATAATAATAACTCACAGTTCAAATGTGCTCTTCTACTTTGGCTCGATTGGCCCAGTCTGATACACCTAGCTCGCGGAGCAACTAAGAAAAATAATAACAATAATAATATATTAGAATCGAAATGCTAATTTTATATTTCTAGAAATTTTAAAAAACGACTCAATTTAGAACACGACTTGATAAAAATTCAAAATTTATGATAGACTCGATGTCACATTTTACGAAAATTTTATCAAAAATTTGGTAGAGTCTCCTCTGTAAAACGAACGTCTCTCTACTAAAAGTAGAACCAATCCTATATGCAAACACACTTCAAATAATTCACAAAACTCAACTCTCGGGTTGAGCCTCCAAACTATATTCCAATGTCCAACAGAAAACCAACAGAGTCAAAATAAATAAAATAATAATAAATACTAATAATTCACCAAAACTCATAAAAATCATAAAATACCACAATTTAATTTATTTAAATAGTAAAAGCACTAAAGATATTTATTTTCAAAATAAATAATAAAATCCCAAATATAATTGAATAATATTAATAAAATCTATTTTTTAAATATTCAAAATTAAATAGCATAAATTACCAATAATTATTTAAATTGGCCAAATATATAATAAAAATAACTAAAATTTTATTTAATCATTAAATAATAAATAAAACCATTATTCGAACATATTTCCTGAAATTATTATTAATTAAATAAAAATAGTAAATAATTCCTAAAAATTGTTTAATACTATTTATGTAATGACCCTGTATTTTAAATAATATAAAATTATTTTGAGATATGCAGTGTTAATAAATTTTAAATTTTATTTATATATTATTATTAATTGTGTATATTTTTTATTTATTTTATTTTATTTTAATGGTTCATTTATGTAAAATAATTTATTTTACGTGGGAGTTCTATTACTTGATAATATTAAAGTTATTATTATTATTATAATTGTTAATAATAATAATAATAATAATATTATTATTATTAACATTATTGTTGTTGTTATTATTATTATTATTATTATTAAATTAGTTTGGGGGCATTTTAGTCTTTTCATTATTAAATTAAAAAAAAAAAAGTCAAAATCGGGTCAGTCTCTTCTCTTTCCTTTTTTTTTTTCTTCTTCTTCTTTTTCCACCTGAGACTTTCCAGCGCCACCGTAGCTGCCTCAGCCATCACAAATGACCGCCACCACCTCCGGCTTCTCCCAGACATCGCCAGCCACCCTCAACTTGCCGGAGAACCGCCGGAATCGAGGGAGGCCTAGAGTGAGCTCCATTGTTGCTGGTAAGGATTCTGGCCACCTCAGCTCCTCAAATTGGTCTTGTTTGAATCCTTAAGCTTTGGTGAGTCCATTTTCGTGTTCCGTTTGAGCTCAAATCCCTTCGATTTTTAGTTTTTGTGTTTTATGGTTTTTATTCATTTATTTGAACTTGATATTGTTTGATTCATGAATTCTTACTTAAGAAATGTTGTTTTTGGTAACTTAATCTTCCTAAAAATATTTTTTTAAAATTTTTTGAATTAATTTGAATTATGGGTAATTTTTTATAATTATGTTAATTAATTATTTTTAATGGAAATTTAGTTAAATTAGTGTTAGTAATTTGAGTTAATAATTTTTAGTGAATTTATATAATTTTTTGAAAATATTATTAGTATTATGTGAATTTTGTATATATAGGTTAATTGTGTATTTTTGTTGAAACTATAGTTAAATAATATGTTTTAAATGATTTCAGAATTATGTAGGGTATTAAAATGATTTTTATAAATTATTTACTATTTTTAACTAATTAATACTAATTTTCAAAAATTATATTTAAATAATATATTATTTACTATTTTGGTGATTAAATGGATTTTTAATTACTTTTAATATATATTTTAGCTCTTTGAGTATATAAAAGTGAATTTTTACTATTTTATATGGAATTATTGAAAAACTTGATTTTTATTAATATTATATTATTATTTGAGATTTTATTTAATTATTATGAAAATAATTGTATTTAGTGTTTTAATGTTTAAATATATTATATATTGGTATTTTATGGAGATTTATGGAATTTAATGATTTTTAATATATTTATTATTTTATTTGTTTTTTTGATGAATTTGTGAACCTCAGTTGGGGAATTGTACAGTTCGGGATCCCAACCTGAGGTGTTGAGCCTTGTGTTTTACAAGTGTATTTTTTTTTCAGGATTAACTCTACTTTTTAATAGAGAGATGTCCATTTTACAGAGGAGGTTTTATCGAATTTTCAATAGAATTCTCGTAAAACATGACGTCGGGTCGATCTTGAATTTATATGTTTGTCTAAGTTTTGTATCCTTAGATCAAGTCTTCTTTAGAATTCTTAGAAGTATTAGTTAGGAATTATTCTAATTTTATTATTATTTATTTTTCTAGTTGTGTCGAGACCGAGACCTATTAGACCAGACCCATCGAGTCAATCTCGAGGAGCGTAAACTTGTGAGTTATTATTTTATATATACATTGCATGTAGATGCATAATTATAAGTTTTCATATTTTAATATGAGTTTAAACATGAATTATTTTATTAAATGAATGAGTATATTTTTGGTATATTTTTAGTATATTTGATATATATGTGACATATATGTTTAATTTGTTCTTAGTATATATTTGGTATATATGTGTCATATATTTTCGGTATATTTATGGTTGATTTTGGTTATATGTAGCATATATATACTTGAAATATATTTAGTATATTTCTAGTATATATATGGTATATTTCTTTGCTATGAATGTTATTTATATTTAATTATGCATTTATTTATTTTTCATAAATATACAATTTTATTCGAAGGATATCAATAGAACGTGCTACCTAGTGGGCTACACTAGAACTGTGTACGTACCAGTTTGTTAGACTTTAGGGTTTGTATTGTGAGAATTATTTGAGAAGAATTTGATTGATTGATTATTTGAGATTTGATATGAGTGATTAGTGTGGTTGTTGGAGTTTGGTTGGCTTAGTGTCTCGGGGCCAATCACACTGATAGTGAGACTGCGGGAGCTCGGTGGACTTAGTATCTCGGGGTTAGTCTATTGTCTAAAATGGAATAAGAGAATTTATTTGGAATTAAGTAACCTTGTGTGGCTAGTGAGATATTTGTTTGAGGTTGCGAATATTTAGGGTTCTATTTGATCCTTCATCTAAATTAATGTTTTCTGCATCTCAATATATATAAAAGTGGATTTTAGCATATGTGTGAAATGTCTGTGTATATATATATATATTGATGTCTGACTCTATATGTTTTAGATTGCATGTATATATATTATAATAATTCACTCAGTGAAGTCTAACTCCTCTCAATATTTTTTTCAAGAGATTCCTCGTTTTCAGACCTCAATGCCGGACTTTTTCAGCCCCGGCTAGATTATGTAAATTATTTATCTAACTTTTGTTGTATTCTAGAAAATTGCAGTAGTAGTGATTTATATTTGTAGAATGTTATTTTAATATGAGATCTTTCTCTAAATATTGTATGAAAATATTTTTATATTATGATATGATATTAAGTATTTATTTTATATCTATTTAAGTTTTAATTCTGATGTATTTTTATTTATTTATTGCATATTTTTTATTTTTAAGGCTTGCTATTGGTTCCAGATTCAAAAGAATTCTCATTCCCTAGCGTCGGTCATGATTCCCGGTTTGGGTCGTGACAATTTACTACAAAAAATTATTCAAAACATAATAATTAACAATAATTTCAATTAAAATATAAAATTTACTAATTTATACTAATTTTTCCAAAAATTCAATTTTTATATAAACATTCAAAAATTCATAATAAATATTTGGAACATAATTTCAATAAACTTTCTCCACAAAATATGCTTAAAATAATTAATACTATTTATTAAAAATAAAACATATTTTCAAGCCGGGAACAGTACTCGTGAACAGTAACTGAACTCGGAATAGTGCTCAAATTACAACTATCTCCAAAATTGAATTTAAATATATTTTTGGAAAGTTTAAAACTTCAATTTTAATAATCTAAAGTCAATTTAACATGAATCAAACTAGTTAAACACAAAATCAACAAATGAAGCTAAGAACCCAAAATTAATTATCTAAAATTAGAGCAGAATTTGAAGTTAATTGAGTAAATTACCTTAGGAGAAATGAAGCCAATAAAACCAGCTTTCAAATGAGATTAGTGGGAGCTCCAAGCACCGCTGGAAAAGTCAACGATGACCTCTGGAAGCTAACGATGCTGAGAAGGAAGAAAAGAGGAGAGGGAAGAGAAGACGGCAGGAGGAAGAGGAAAGGAAGGGCAGGTGGTGGCGGCAAGCAGAGGAGAGGCACGGTAATGGTGGCTCTGTCTGGTTCAGTAGCACAGGGGAGGGGATGATTCTGTCATAAAGAAAAAGAAGAAGAGGGAAAGGACAGGGAGGGGAAAGGAAAGAAAAAGAAAAGAGGAGGGAAGGAAAATTCTTTTGTATATACATATATATATATATATATATATATATATATATATATATATATATATATATATTATCAAAAATTAGAAAAGGACAAAATAAAATCAAATAAAATAATATCTTTAATTTAAATATTTTCTTTTCTAATTAAGCTCACCACATAATATTAAAATACACTGCATTAATATAATTCATAAATAATAATAATATTAAATAATATATAACAATAAATTTAAGATTTAAATTTAAATTTAATATTAATACCATAATATAATAAAATAAATAATAATACTTGAATTTAATTTAATTTCACAAGACAACCATAATATAACAAATTAATAAAATATTTATTAATACTGCAAATCCTAAAAATTAATGTCATAATTTATCAAAATTATGGTTATAACAATCATGACTTTAAAGAAGTAGTTAAGGCTAACTGGTCAGAAGCAAAGTGAGTGTTAGATAATACTACTAATTTAGTTCATAAGCTTAAAGAATGGAATGTTTCTTGCTTCGTCAATATCTTTGATAGGAAAAGGCGTCTTTGGGCTCAGCTTGAAGGAATTCAAAAAGTTCTTGCTTTATATCCTTCTCATAGGATTTTGGGGTTGGAATATAAACTAAAAAAGGATTTCAACTTAGTTTTGCAACATGAAGAAGTGTTTTGGTATAAAAAACCCAGAGAAAAGTGGATGTACTTAAGTGACAACAACAATAAGTTTTTCCACCTCTCCACTTTGGCAAGAAGGAGGAAAATTTTTTTACAGGGCATTAAAGATGAATCAAATAATTGGGTGTGGGATTAGAATATTCTTCAAAGGATGGCGAGTGAATTCTAAAAAAATTTGTATACAGATAAGTAGAGGAGTGTTAGAAGTAACATTAATTTCCCGCAAGGGTTGTTTCTAAATTTGACTCCTATTAGCAAAAATAGATTTTGAGTCCTTGTTCCATTGATGAGATAAAGGAGGCTCTTTTCAATATTGCTCCATTCAAAGCACCTGGACCTAATGGGTATTGCAGATTTTTTTCAAAGGATGTGGGACATGGTTAAAGATTCAGTTTACAATTTTGCTCTTAATATTTTTGAAACTGTAAAAATTCCTTCACATATTAACAAGACTTTTATAGCTTTGATCCCAAAGGTTTCTAAACCAAAATTTCTTAAGCAAATGTGCCCAATTAGCCTCTGCAATATGTTATATAAGTTGTTGACTAAAGCTTTAGTCAATCAATCGAAACCTTTTCTTCCTCTCTTAGTGGCCCTGATGCTTGTTTTAAGGCACCAAATTATAGATAATATTGTGATGTTTCAAGAAGTTATTCATTCTATGCATTCCAAAAGAACCAGTAAGGTCTTTATGGCTATAAAGATTGACTTAGAGAAAGCGTATGATAGGTTGTTTTAGGATTTTTTGAGGGATACTTTGGAAGATGTTGGGCTAAATTCTAGTTGGATAAGAAATATTATAGGTTGCATCTCCTTTACCTCGATGGTTGTCCTTTGGAATGATGTTAAGTTGGAGTCCTTTAATCCTTTAAGAGGGATTTGGTAAGGGGATATGATATCCCCCTATTTGTTTATTTTTTGCATTAAGCAATTATCACAACTAATCAATCAATTGGTGTTAACGAGTCATTGGCATCCTATTCGCTTGTCTAGATAAGGTCCTCATTTGTCTCATTCAATGTTTGCAGATGATATGGTATTATTTGCTGAGGCCAATAAGAATTATTTTAGATGTTCAAAATAAATTTTGTTATGCTTTAAGACAAAAGATTAAATTTTCTAAATGGAGCCTTTTTATCTCTAAGAATGTTAGTTCGGAGCTAGCTATGAAATTGTTTAATTTGTTAAGGATCCCTATTGTTCAAGAGATGGGTAGATAACTGGGGATGTATGCTATTCATAGGAGATTATCTAAAAATCATTTTCAGTAGGTGGTTGAAAGAATTTTAGCAAGGCTTGCTGGTTGGAAATCGAAAACTCTTTCCTTTGTAAGTTAAACAGTTTTAGTTCAATCTATGTTGATGAGCATTCCTAGTTTTTTGCTGCAGATGAGCCTCATCCCTACTTCAATTATTTAGGAGGTGAATAAAGTCGCTTGTCATGGCTGATAAGTCTTATTAATTGGGAGGTGGTCACTTCGCCTAAGAGTTCTAGTGGCTTGGGTATTAGAAATCTTCGGCACAATAATAATGCATTTCTCATAAAATTAGGGTAGCGTTGATAACAGAAAGAGGTAGCTTATGGTTAGAGGTTATAAGGCACAAATATTATCATTCAGAGGTGAAGATTACTGATTTGGTTAGGAAAAATAATTCTTTGATGGTTTGGAAGGGTATTGTGAAAGTCTTTACATTTCTTTCAACCGGTATGCGTAAGAGAGTGGGAAATGGGCACAATACTATGTTTTGGCTGGATAGATAACTGCTCAATGTTCCATTAATCATTGTAGCTTTGATTAATACTAACCTTGTGGATCAGTTTAGATCGGTTGCAAGTTATTGGGTACAGGGACTAGGTTAGGATTGGGAAGTTTTACATGGCATTTTCCTTATTAATATTTTAGCTTGTTTCTCTGCTTATCTAGTTCGGGTTAATCATGATATTAAGGATAAGACTTGTTGAGCATTCTCGCCTAACAGTAATTTTTCAGTGAAGTCTGCCTATGAAATGCAACAAGATGACTCTTCATGAAATGATCAAATTTGAAAGCAGATTTGGCATCTTAATGTCCCTTTAAAGATTCATTCTTTTATCTGGATGGTTAAGCATGGTAGGATTATAAGCAATATGGAGCGGGTAAGAAGTGGTTTTACCTCTAATATAACTTGTCCCTAGTGCGTTGGCAGAGATGAAACTTTGCTACTTATATTTAAGGACTACCCCTAGGCATCTATAGTTTAGAACATCCTTTTGCCTTCAATAAACATCTAGGAGTTCTAGATAACTCCTTTTGACGAGTGGATTCAGTTAGAAGCAGTGATAATTGCTTTTTGAAATGGAACAAAAAGTTTATAATTATTTTATGGTGGGTTTAGAAGTGGTGTTGTAACCTTGTCTTCAGAGGAGCTCGAGTCCCTATCCATGCTCGAATTCAGTGGGTTCTACAATATTGTGAGGAAGTCAGATGTGCTATGCTAGCTTGCAGGGGTAATCAACTTTATTCAGGTATGTATGTGGATAAACTTGTCTGTTGAAACCCTTTGCAGTAAGGGTGGGTAAAGTTGAATATAGATGGGTGTAGTAAAGGATTGTGTAGAAGAGTTGGTGGGGGTGGAGTGATTCGAGATTCTTAAAGGAGGTGGATTATTAGGTTCATACTGTATATTGGGACGTGTAATGCCATTGGTGTTGAGCTTTGGGTAGTTTTGCAATGTCTTCAGCTTGTTTGGAGTTAGTAGTTTGTGCGGGTTATAATTAAGGTGGATTCAGTTGCTTTTGTTGAGTGGCTTAACTAGAAGTCCAGATGCAAAGGAGTACATGCTAACTTGGCTTTCGCGTGCCTAGATTACTTGAAGAGGGATTGGAGTATTGAGGTTGTTCATACGCTGTGCGAAGGAAATTCTATAGCTGATAAATTAGAAAATGATGCTCTTCTTCAGCCTATTGGAGTGCATATGTTAATTCTCCATCTGGAGAGGTGGTTTAGCTTTTAGAAGGTGATAGATATGTTATCTCCTAGCCAAGGAGTGTGAGAATTTCTTAGTCTCCTTATTTTATGTTTGGCTTGCATGTCCTCCTCTTAATTAAAAAAAGTTTATTTACTAATAAAAAATATCGACAAAATGTAGTTGCTTTCTACATTTTATCAAGGATATATATTGTGGGTCGTAACATATCTAGCGGCATAAAAAAATAATTTTTTTACATTTTTATTTGTACAGTTGTATAATAACTCATAAAAGTTGAGAAATAAAAAAAATATTTTTAAAGCCAATGATGTAAATTTTTGTCTTTTTTTCAATTTTTTAAACATACGTTTATCCTAGCTATCAAACTTATGCTAACTAATATAGATTAGGCTAAATTTGAAAAGAAAATGATACACATTAGTCCTATAGTCTTATGAGATTTTACCAGCTAATTCATATGTCACAACTAAGTTGCATGAATACAGATGTGAGAATACGGAAAATGAGAATATGGATATAGAAAAATGACTTTTAATTAAAGTATCTCTTTATAAACTGAAGTGTCTAAATACAATGGATATAGATATAAGAAAACGTCTATTAATTGAAGTGTCCATAAAAAAATAATATAATACATTGCATGACATGCTGAGATTAATTAGTAAGTCCAAAACTTTTAGACAATCTTTAAAATTTTATAAGCCAAATTGAAACTATTACAAAGTCTAACTCCAAACTTGGGCACATCCACTTATGGCATCACTATTGCTAGTGTAATGTATAATGGGGCATATCAATATAGTTAGTGGATATTGATTTCTACTTCAATTCGGTTGATGATGAAATGGAAGGTGCCTTCATGAAGGGAAACAGCTAAGAAGAGGTGACGAAGCATTTTCCACATGTTTCAACGTGTATAATCACATATTGATTTTTCATATGTATATCTCTCTCTCTGTGACATATAAGTGTGTTTATAATTTTGATGTGATCGATGGGAGCTAATTCAAACAGGCAATTATCGTTTATGTTTGTTCTCTTTAAGTGCAAGTTGCAGTGACAGTGCGAATGTTGTTTTAGCTTAAGGGTACATATAAGACCTATCATTTTGATAAAAATGGAAAAGAGAGAGAGATATGCACTAGCTTAGCAAGATAGAATTCAATAATACCCCAAAAACCTCGACATCCAATCATTATATATGGACATGGCTTGAAAGGACCCTAAAGCATCATATATAAACAAGTTTCAACAAAGAGATTATAGCACCCATGGAATAATATATAGCTAGCAAAGCTAAGGTTCAATCCTTCTTAATTTGAATTTTTTTAATTCGAAATAGATTTTTTTATAAGCAATTGGGACTTAAAGGGAAAAGGACTGTTGGAATTTAGATTTTTGAATTAAATCACTTTTTATATTTTGAATTCTTTTTATAAATATTAAAAAAAAATTGGTGAAATTTAAATTTTGACGTATACTTTTTTTTTATCTGAATGCAGAATTTATTGTTTTGACTAATCTGTTTATATTGAAATAAACTATCAGGGTAGTAAAAATTATTTAATAATTAATTTAACATAATTATTGATACTATAATTTAAATATAAAATATCATTTTAAAAAATAGTTTCTTTAAGATAATCTAAAGAATTGTTGATAATATTGATATATATTTTAAAATGATTTGACTTTTATATTTAAATTAGGATACCTTTTAATATTTAATCTAATGAATTATACTAATTTAACGATGGGAGTTTCTTTCTTATAGGAGTTGATATGGAGTTTTGAACTAATTAGTCATGTGATCTATCTCTAACGACACACACACATTATATATATATATATATATATATATATATATATATATATATATATATATATATATATATATATATATATGGGTAGCCATCTCCACTAGCAGTGAACAAACTTCAATTCTTTTTTTAAACTTAAATTCCGAAAGGTGGCATCTTTTTGCTGTGGAATCAAGTGATGGGAAATCATACCAAAAATGGTACGAGTAATCCACCGACGAATCTATTAGTTCAATGCACTCCTCATTTCCTTTATGTGGGGGCATGATTAGAACTATATACTTGATTAGACATAATTAATTAACCATAGCACAAATCAGAGTTTTTTTTTTAATTATATATGTCTTTTTTCCACTCTTCAGATATTTGTTTCTTGAAGTGAAAAGAGTGTGGAAACATGGACTTAATTAAAAGTAATTTATAAATGATTAGGTCATGAAAAGCTATTAAGCAAGCATTAAGATAGAATTATCCAAGTCTTCAACCACAAGTTTATATATATGGAAGAAAATATATGTATATAATTACTGTTCTGTCCAAAAGAATGATTAATGGGAATAATTGTGTTAGGATTAAATAATTCTCTTAAATTAATCAAACAGTTAACCCAAGTTACAAATTGGAGCAAAAAGGAAAAAGAAAGATAATAATTTATATAGTTAGTAACTATAAATGAATAATAATAATGTTCACGGGAAGTAAATCTTTTTTATTTTTTATTTTTTTATTTACATGTCTTCTATATAAATTATCAATCCATATATATAACTTTTTTTAAAAAAATATTTTTTAGTATCTATAGATGTCATGATTACTAATGACATCAATCATCATAAAAAAAAAAGCTTATGAATGAATTAAGTAAATATGCCTTAACGCAACTAGTTAATTTCAATTCTCTTGTCATTACTGTTAAGCTAGTTATTTTTATTTTTATTTTTTTAAATTCTGCCTACCAATGGAGGACAATGCCTAAGAGCTAAGACCAACTAAGAAAACTAATATATATATATAGTTTTCTTATCGAGTTACATCATTTGTAGTGATAAGATCTCAGGCGGTCATATGAAATTATTTTTATTTACAAAGTGAGCTTTTTTGTAATTTTAAAGATGATTGTTAAAATTAGATTAAACTTTATTAATAATAAAATTAAATCATAAATGCCGACATGGCGTAAAAGGCGACACGTGGGAGGTGGCGGTAAAAGATAGACACGTGGGACCTACAAATGATTTGGCATGATGGAGCATTTGATTCTAAAGGGTATAGGTGTGATTATGATTGTGAATTGTGTCATGTATTAGACGATGAAGGAATTGAATTGAAGGATGGTGGTGTAGAGCAGTAGTGTTGGAGATAAGGTTTCAGATGTGTTCCGGGCTTTAAGGCTAAAAACCCACCAGTGAAAGTGTGGGATTGTGCTCTTTGTTTGGCTTTTAGCAGATACGTTCCAACTTTTTTTCTTTCTTAACATTATTTTTCTTACTCCTACCAACCGTCCATGTCAAGTAAGCCCCCACTTTTTTCATTGCCTTTGTCTGCATTTCTACTACAACTTGGTTTCTTGATTATAATCTACGTTATCACTAACTCCACTATATATCATTGGCATCAAGAGATAATGGAAAAAGACTTGCACATAATATGATATGTACTATCATATAATCTTGTTTCTTTTTCTATTATTAATTCAATTAGGAAGTGTCCTTAAATATGGATAGTGTGACCATGATTTGAAAAAAAATTTAAAATCAATTCAATTATTATTTTAAGTTCAAACTATTCAAATAGGTTAATGAGTGCAGTTTGAATTCCTAAATATGTGACTTGATAGACACACAAGCCTAATTAAACTTGTATATATTTACTATTTTACCTTTTTACTTGAATATTATTATAAAATATCTCTTATAGAATCGAATTCAAATATTTTAAAATATATTTTTTTAAAAATTTTATTTAACTAATCTAATTGAGTTCAAGTATATGAATTAATCTATTTGAGTTTAAGTATATGAATTATTTAATCGAGTCGAAGTCAAACTTTAAAAAAAAAAAGTTCGATTGAGTTTGAATTTTGAGTTTGAAAATCAAATCGAACTTGAACTTCTCGGCTCAACTCGATTACACACTTATTTATTAAGTAATTGTAGAAAAACTCCAACTCCAATAAGAGGAAGATTAGATATTGATCAATTATATGACATACAATAATTTTTGTTTATTTTAAAACATTTGAAATTTAGTGGTTTTAAGAAAATTGTTAGTTATTGGGAAACTTTTATTTTATTCAATTATATTAAAATTTAGTGATTTTTAGATATCGATTCAATTGTACCTAAATTTAGTGGATTTTAAATACTGACTGATTAAAAAAATTACAATATTGTTTCAAATATTCACAAGTACATACCTAGAAACAAAATGGAAAAACAAGAATTAATGATGGTTATCTCTTCGCAAATATGCCTAGCTATTTTCAAACAAGATATGTAGATGTGTAATGCACTATGCATTATGGTTGGATGGCTTTTGAATATGCTTTTTTGCCAACAGGCGAAGCTTGTATTGGTTTCCTATATTGTTAATTATGCAAAGTCACCAATGAACGGAAATAAAATTGTTAATTTGTCACCGTAGTAGTGTGAAATAGAGCAATTCCATTTTCAGGTTAACTAGCGTTTTTATTCTATTTATATAGAAAAAGTAATACGCTGTCAGAAAAGTTGCTATAAATTAAAAAGCCGCTGGTGCAACGAAATGAAGTTGCGAAATGGTCACGAAACATGTCCTTGTTATATTATATTCTATGTCTGAATAAAGATTGAAAACAAATAATCTAACCTAATCTAATCTTAATCTTGATTACTTAAAAAAATATATAAAACAAAGAAGAGATTAAAAAAAGACAGTAATAGATAATGTGGATTGCATCGTTGCAATTCATGATAAATAATCTCCTATAAAATTATTGGTTAGATTTTTATAAAAAAATTTTTTTACTTTCATTTTTACTCCAAAATACAGGAGCTCTATCTATTTAAGTAGAGGTCATTTTAGTAAAATGACTTCATAATTTTATTGTTCGATATCGCGTGTTGCGACATTTAATATTTCTCTTAGAAAAATGCTTTTATCAACTCTTAATATTTTCATTGATATATAAATATATTTTTTAATCTAAACTATTGATATTTAGAATTTATTAAAATTTTAACAAATTTAATTTGATTAGAATAAAATTATCAAAACGAAAAAAAAAAGAAACTAGTTAAACTAAAAATATTAAAGTAGAAGAAGAATGGAGGGGCTGTTCACCGGCAAGCAGCCCTCATGCTCAAAATATTTTTTGGCCCTTTTCTCTCTCTAGCTCTTTCTCCAACCCTAACAATTGGACAAGAAAAGTCTAGTCAGAGTAACATGATCATCCTTGATTTCTATAGGGTGCAAGCATCAGCATTGCACCGACTTTTTTCACAAAAGCAGAAATTAAGAAACACCTTGGCCTAGCCCTATAAGTTGCCCCACCAGACGTTGTCTTCAATTCTTAACCTTTCTAATGGAGGCATCATTCAACCCTACCCTCTCTCAATATATATACGCAGACATCACCCACATCAATCTCCACCTCATCCTCCACGATTATCATATCGGTTACCTTAGATTTAATTATTTTACAAAATTAGAAGCACGTGTATAGTTTTTTTTTTTTTCCTTTAAAAAAAGCTAATACAGAGTAATTTGATTAATGCTCTCGACTGTAAAAATCATAAAAATTTTAAAATTAATTATTTTTTATAATAAATATTAAGAGAATAGTTATTTTATGCTGTATAGTTCACAATCTAATTATAAACTTTCATTCAACTAAAAAATTACTATTAAATAATAAATTTTAACTCAGCAATATTAACATTATTTTGGGAAGTTGGAACTTAATTACAAATCAATTGTAATTAATTGATAAATGTAACCTTAAATTTGCAAGGCCAATCTTGATATTGGTTTTTGGGATCACTTGACGTGCATGAAGGTGAGGGCAGCGCATGGCAGAAGTTGTGTATCATGTCATTTGAAGAGCATGAGGGCCCAATTTCAGCAAGTGTGGGGTTGATAGAGAAATTGGATTTAATTATCACATGAGTGGTTTTGATGGAAAACATATGTATATAGTATTTGTATGTGCACCAACTTTGAGCAGACACATGCATGTGGCTCTTCCGCACAAGAAAGGGACCGAATTAAGCTCCTAATTAAACTAATACTTGGTGTTGGAGGGGCATACTGTAAGATTTATGGGTTTAGAGGGCCATTACATTAATAGGATTTGGGTAGTTGCAGTGTTGTAATGGGTAGTTATTGTCTTGTAGCTAGGACATAGGTTAGGCTTTTAGGCTGAGGATTAAAGCTATATTAGATGGGTTGACAATTCCATGGGCCTGGCGCCCAAAAAACATGGATCAAGAATTCTTGTTTTACATGTGACTAGCACCAAGAATTGTAGTTGTTTTCTTCGCCCTCAGCTCTCCGTTGTACAGCTCAAGCGCAGTGGAGCTAGTTCAAATCGTCGTCTTCAAATTGTTATCAGCTAAGACAAGACAGAAGTCATGTGCTACGAGGTGAAATGCTCGAGTTGCGGGAAAAGTAGCTGGGGAGGTTGCGGAAGGCATGTTCCTTCTGTTTACAAGCGAATACCGCAAGGACAACACTGTCTTTGCCGTGCTTGGCCTGGTGTTGACCCTAATAATCCCACCGCTGAATCGCCACCTTCGACTTCTTGTACTATCCTTTGATTTCTCTCTTAGTGTTGGGTGTTGTTTGTAGCCATCTAATGAAGATTGTTTTGCTGTTGTAATCATGGAACCTTAATGGAAATTTTCTTAAAGCTCACGTCTCTCTAGTTTAATGCATTGGTATTCCATCCATAAATTGATGTATGATTTTGTTGAATTTAAACGTGGGTATACAGGTTGTAAAAACTTAAAGCTCATGTTTCACGAATCAGCATGAATTTTCTTTTCAATTGCAAATATGTTTGTTCTTTTTTTTTTTTTAGGTTAGTGGTAGCTATTTTGTCGCGTGTCATCATATGAACCTCTTATTCGCTTCCCTGCTACTTCATTATCCAACTTTGATGGTACAACATCAGTTTTAATGATAAGCACACAAAAAAATCAGATTAAAATGTGAAATGATAATATGAAATGAAAATAATGTAAGAAATCAGTTCAATTTGAATAACCGCACCATCGCACACAAAAAACGATGAGCATACATTGGGGGTCCATGTAAAAAGGACCTGAAATGACAGTTCACGAACCAAAAGGACAGTGATCATCAAGAACAGAGTCCTATCACCATCAAAAGCAAACAGAACCAGCGAGCTGCTTCTTCTTGTTGTTGTTGTTGAGCTGGCAAGGTTAACAAAGGTGAAGAAACAGAGAAACGGAGATGGCGAACGCTCAACTCTTACCTGCCAGTTACCATTATCCAAATTATCTTCACTTCACCACTCTACTTCACTTCTCTTCTTTTCTCAAGGCAATTCTTCTTCTTGTACATCTTTTAGATAATTACTTTGCTCCGAATTGCCATTCGCTTTTCTGTTGGCTAACTTAAACCATTAAATTAATGGGCATGTATGCACGTGAAGGTACGCTGTCAGCCCCCTGGAACTACGAGGATCAGAGCCACAACATCAGACGCTGAAGGGTAATGTATATCATTTTCTTTTAATAAAGATACATCCTTTTAAACAATTGAAGGAAACCCATTTAATCAATACTATTATTACTCATTTATTGCACCAGGTTTCATGTTGTTTTCCTTTCTTTGGTAAAGATTGATTTTTTTTTTTTTGTTCTTACACCAATGACGAACTGTTGCCTTGAAATTAACAGCAAAACATCTGAATTGGCTCATGATAGTAACAACTGCAGCGACCTTCCATTTGATCCTGTTTCCACAGACTTCATGTATGTAATTAAATGTTGTGGAGGTGGTGAGAAGTTTTCAGATGGTGAATTACTGCCTTACGGAAAGGTTGAATTGAATCCATTCTCTTCGGTCTTGAACTATGGCCAGGTAAGTGTTATGTTTGCTTTAGTCAGCTTGCAACATTTTGTTACTGTCTTACCTACACGGCTGTTTCCAGTACTGTGCCACATTGTGTGCGTTTGCTATAGGGAATCATTGAAGATTTGAAAGCGTTTAAGAAAGAAGATGACTCCACAATTCTCTTATTTCGTCCTGAGGCAAATGGGTTGCGAATGAGAGTAGGAGCAGACAGGATGTGCATGCCTGCACCAACTATTGGTCAGTTTGTGGAAGCTGTAAAACTTACCGTCTTGGCTAATAGACGATGGGTAATGGCCCATTGTATTGGTTCTTAAGGAAAGTAAAATATTAGTTCACTCTATACATTTTGTGTTAATCAATTGTTGGTAAAGCACGATGCCATGATGCAGGTTCCGCCACAAAATAAAGGCTTCTTACGCATCCGTCCTCTTCTCTTAGGCAGTGGAGCTGTTCTTAGTCTTGGGCCCTCTCCTGAATACGTCTTTTTGATTTATGTTACTCCAGTTGAGAGTAATTTTGAGGTATATTATGTTGTTTAATTTCATTGTTTTGTCTATTCGCCATTGAGCTTATGGTCTTAAAGTTTAGACCTTTGGCGCCCCAGAAGGGTTGTAATCAATCTATCAGGAAATTGTTTTTCAATATAATTCCCCCAATACTTACCTTCTTTCTTTTCCTTTACATGTATTTTGTTTGGAAGGCAATTTAATTTGCAATTTGTTAGAATTAAATGTACTTATATTATTTCTTTGGATGATAACAGAGCGGAGCAGAACCGATTAATCTGGTAGTTGAGAGTGAAATTCATCGTGCAGTTCCTGGTGGAGTTGGAAGCATAAAAGCTATAGGAAACTATGCTATGGTAAGCTAGCTATGAACATGGATGAAGTGAAGTTTCAATTTAAGAAAATTTTACCGAAAAGCTATGGAGGTATTTGTTTATGTACAGATGAATATCCTGGGGGCAAGCCTATTGATCAAGACCTCCCCTCTCTATAACTTAAGCGCAAGAATATTTCAGTGTAGCCTGATCAACTGTTTGATGTTATAATCTTTGTTTTTAGATCACAAAGGCAAAAGCTACAGCTAATGCGAATGGCTATCACGATGTTCTATACCTTGATGCAGTTCATAACAAATACCTGGAAGAAATTTCTACTGCTAACATTTTTCTTGTGAAGGTATAATACAATTCTCCTTATTTGCTTTTTATAATCAAGCACTTTGTAATGAAGTCTACTTCCTTTTTTGGTATGGGATGCTTAATTTGGTTTGTGTAAGAAAATGATACAGTTATATGACCACAAAAACTATGGCTATCTAATTGGATATGAGCATAAGGCAACTG
Organism: Mallotus nudiflorus; assembly: GCA_947683625.1. Taxonomy (NCBI): domain Eukaryota; kingdom Viridiplantae; phylum Streptophyta; class Magnoliopsida; order Malpighiales; family Euphorbiaceae; genus Mallotus; species Mallotus nudiflorus. The sequence goes on along the minus strand of CANTUR010000166.1, from coordinate 4,075,769 downwards.
TCGTAGTATTTATAATTTGCTGAAATTTGGTCACCATCATTATTAAAAAATTTTGATTTGAACATGTTTCATTGATTTTGTACTCCTAGGATAAAACAATATGCACTCCAGCATTGAGAGGAACAATTTTACCTGGCATAACACGGGAAAGTGTTATTGATCTTGCTCGCAGCCAAGGGTTTCAGGTGTCTTTTGAGCCGACAATCTCTGATGAATAGGATAGAAGTACTTTTTGAGTTCCTGGATTGGCATGCCATTGGGAAGTTTTTAACATCCCAATATTCTTTCTTTTTGATACCATTCTTTTAATGGGTCTTTTCCCTTTTCCTCTTCTTACATGGAAGTAGATGTTAAATTGTGCTTTTTGTCTTAATTGAGGCATTTATCTGTTCTTTGGTATATAGACTCACTTTATGCTTACCAACAGGTTGAGGAGAGACTTATTTCTGTTGAGGAATTGTTTCAGGCTGATGAAGTTTTTTGTACGGGGAATGCTGTTGGTTTATTACCTGTTGGTAGCATAACTCTTCTCGGTAAAAGGTATTTTTTTCATTAAGAATTCCTGTGCTTGAACTCTCTGTCCAGGACTTCTCAAGAAATGGTTTCAGGATTGAAGTCTACCAAAATGTTTAAAATACCTTTAAAATTGTTTGCATGAGAGAAGTTCTAGATTTTGATTGTTACATTTCCAAACAAATAACTCATTCCCGTTGAATGCCATTGTCCGTAGTTACACCAAGGGCCGAGTCAATACCGTGTCGGATTGAGTTCATGCTTGAAGTTTTTTAGGAGATAATAGTATTTCTGCTTCTGATGTTTGGAAAGACCAACTTTGCTTATTCGATTGTCTTATAAAACTGAATGCTGCAGTTCCTTTTCCTTCATGGCTCTGAATGCAGGCTGTCCTACAAGGGAGGTGGACCTGGTACCATGTCGTGGCAGCTCTCCTCTGCACTTGGTAACATACAGAAGGGACTTTCAGAAGATAAAATGGGTTGGACTGTTGTCCTGAAGCAGGAACATAATTGACCGGAATAGAATCTAACTTCTCTGCTAATGCCAACATTTGGCGCGCAAAAATTTGTTGTATGCTGCTGCAGTAGTTAAGTAACAACTCTTTTTAAAGGGTATTTTTGAGGTGTATAATTAAAATTCAAGGGTATTTTTGAGGTGTATAATTAAAATTCTATTGTTAATTTAAGAAGGAAAAACTACCCTCTATATATATTTCATTAATATTTTAATTCTATGATCTTTTAATTAATAAAAAAGAAAATTGTTACCTATGTTCGTATTGGTTTGTGTCTAGACTTGGACAGGGGTTATAGGTTTTCTGAACATGTAATATTTAAGGTAGCGTAATGTAAACAAAAATTGGCCTAGGAAGAAGAAAACGGAGAAACAACGTGGATGCAAAAATGAGACTTAGACTAACGGTATGGTTGGAAATTGTTTTTATTTAAATTTGATTTTGCATGAGTCCTAGTCTAACCGCTGGTAGAAAATTATTTTTACTTAAATTAAATTTTAAATTTTAAAATAAATTTATTATTTATATGTATATATTTGAAATGAATTAGTTAAAATTAAATATAGTTTGATAATTGTCGTTTAGATAAAACTATTGGCGGTTACACCCACCACGTGTGGCATGAAAATCTCCAACTTTTTATGGGGCGGCAGAAAATGAGGGCCCTGGAGCCAACTTCTCAATGCTTTGGTATGACAAGTACCTTTAAATTGAATTGATTGAGAAACATCATTTCATGATGTCTATTTTTTTTTGGCATAATGTCTAATTCGTGATTCATGCTTGGATAAAGATAAGTGTGGCGGCTTGCGTCGATGGACATGACATTTTTACCAAAATGCTATTCAGTTTTTATTTTTATTTTCTCACTAAATTATTAATTTCTTTAAAAATTAGTAGTGTTTAAATCTTTATAAGATGAGTTTATATATGTTTAAATTATTTTTTTTATTACATTATTTAATTTTTTTATAAATTATTGATATTTAAATTTTTATACGATATATTTATTTATATATAACTTAAATTTTAGATTAAAAAAATAAAATATTGAATTTAAAAAAAAAAAAAAAAGAGCAAAATGGACTTTGGGTCCACCACAACGGTCATGTTTTGCCATAAAACTGGTAAATTTAGATTCCTCGCAAATGAACAAGGGCCTTACGATGTATTGATTGAGAAACATCATTTATTCATCTGCCCTGAACTGGTCAATTAGATTCCTAGCAAATGAAAACTCTTCCGAATCTGATATAGACTAAAAATGAATCTAATTGACCAATTTTATGGCCAAACATGAATATATATATATATATATATAAAGACAAATTTTCATAGGGCTTTTGTCTCCATGAAAAAAACATTTATAAATATAACTATGATGCCAAAAGTAAAATTTTTAAAAATTATATAATCCTATATTACACATAATTATTCTAATTTTTCTTTAAAAATAAATTCTCTAAAAGTCCAATTACTCTAAAAAGTGACATTTCTATCTTTTCTTATTTGGATCGTCCTAAATTCTAAATAATTGATTTTATTCATAATTTTTTTGGATCAGTCAATGTTACAGAATCTAAACACTCGCACATTAAAGTGTAAGTGTATATATTAGAAGATTTGTATTTTTTTTTACTCAATACTAAACTTTTATTAATCTAATTTAATTTAAATAAGATTATAAAAAACTTTAATAATTAATTTAACGTAAAAAATATATTTATCAGTTGATATAAAGTATATTAAAATTCTTTACTATATTACATATGTTCAATCATAATTTCCACCGAATCCGTGATAATTTTTTAATAAAATGACAAATACATTATATATATATATATATATATATATACACGATCTTTCCATTTCTTTTGATTTGGATTGTCAAAACAATTCTATGTAAATCTTTCCAATTATAAACCAAATATTTGCAATAACCAATATCATCGTGCACGTTATCCTCATGCTAACACTTTTCAAGTGTTATTTTCCGCTCCATGTTTCCTGATAAGCATAAACACCTAATTCATTGATAGCTAAGTTTTGGTGCGTTAAACATGTACACCTAATTAATTAAATTCACAATTTTTTTTATTAATTTTATGTATCGTGCATGGATATATATATATATATATATTTTTGACGGCTCAATACATTTAAAAATACATTTTCAAAACAAAATTTTTAAAAAAACTCTAGTACTAATTGATTTTTTCTCTGACCAACTTTATTATAATTTTTAATTTTTGAAGCAAATTTTAAATTTAAAGAATTTTTTATTATTAAATTTTATTATTGTACTTCATTGTCGGATGATATATATATATATATATATATTAAGTAATTTACATGTAAATAATAAAAATTAATAAATATTTAAAGAATGTTGATCAAATTTAACTTGATTGGTCTCCGAACATTCTGTTTGGCGTAAAATGTACGAAAAATTTTCAAGTTTGAAGTGATTTAAGGGGTGAGTTTGATTGAAATGTAGTATTTTCCTGTTTTTCAAATCAATATTAGTCAGAGTTGATTGAAATTTAATTAATCTGATTCAATTTCAATAGAATAATAAAAATAATAAAATTTTTTTAATAATTAATTTAATACAGTTGTATATATTACAATTGAATAAAAAAATAAATATTTAAGTAATATTGATAACTTATTTTCGGAACTCTTGAGTTTGAAATCTTATAAGTAACCAACAAAGGGTAAGGTAAAAGGTGGGAATGATCCCCACAAATACTCCGATGCCTAAGTCAGAAAACAGAGAGAGAATTTAGAGAGAAAGTAAAGGACAATTAGAATATGATAGAATATGATGATTGAGAATGAGGGATATGAGGTCCCATTTATAGTGATACTTAGACCTGAAAAGAGTAGGATTCCTCTTGAGATAGGAATCTTGAACAAAATAGGAGAGTATTCTTTCTTCGTCTAGAAATCTTCTTGATGCAGGGTCCTTTCCTTAAATAGATTCGGTTGCCTCCCCTTTCCGAGTAATTTTGTTCAGGAAACAAAACTCTTTAATTAAATATGAATATATATATGCGGTATCAAAAGTTCCCCTGCGGGTCTGTCCGAATATTTATATTTGACATATCTGAGTCTGTAAATGATAGAACATTCATGCTTCTGTATAGAGGGAAAGTGCTTAGAGTCACTTTGTATTGATATGGAAGGGTGAGCTGAGGTGGACAACCTTAATCACGGGAAAAGATAAAGCTTAGTATCGAGTCTTAAAACCACCGCATTGCTGAAGTGTCATCTGGATTTTAGAGTGCGCAAAATTTGTGAAAATGAATATGTAATGGATTAATCCGTCAGTGCAAAAGCGACATGATGGAACCAGTCATCACTGGAGTTTTGATGCTCGGTGCATTAAAAGTGCAGCTCAAGTGCCGAACCTCAGTACTATAGAAGTGATTTGAAGGTGCAAGCTTCCATCACTAGACTTTTATCTTGGTGCATTAGAAGTGTGGCCCAAGTGTTGAATGATCTCGGTGCATTAAAAGCGCGACCCGAGGGTGCTAGCTTTAGTCACTGGATTAATATGTGAGGCTTAGATGCTCGGTACAGGGACACGAGGCTTACATGCTTGAAACTTCAGTACTATAGAAGCAACTTGAGGGTGCCAGCTTTAGTCACTGGACTTAATCTTGGTGCATTAGAAGCGCGACCTAAGTGCCATATAGTCTCGGTGCATTAGAAGCGCAGCCCGAGTGCCGGATAGTCTGGGTGTCTTGCAAGTATGGCTTAGATGGCCATCCTCAGTAATATAAAAGCGACCTGAGGGAGCCAACTTCAATTATTGGTCTTAATGCGTGAGGCATGGGTGCTCAGAACTTTAGTACTATAGAAGTGACATGAGGGTGCCAGCTTCAGTTATTGGTGGGCGATGCTGGATCTTGCTGTGCCAAGTTGGAAAAACAGCTGGTAATGGTGTGCCCGGGTTGGGTAACATCTATGTCGCATTGACGCCTAGATTTTTAAAATTTAAATTGCGTAACCGACATGTCTTTTCGTGTATCAGAAGATGAGATGTTTCTGTTGCCATAATGATGACCATTCGATTAATGGGTTTTCATTTCCTAGACTGCCTTTAATGGTATGAAGAGAAGTGAAGTAATTATGAGGACAATTAATGGTTTGCTCTAGAGTCTTCTATCGCTCTATAAATATCCCCTTTTTCTTCAAGTTAATGTATTTTGTTATTTTATTTTATCGGTGTCCTTTGCCACTGCTACCACATTATTTCTACTATGACTCCCCCATTTTGCTACTAGGTGATCTTTTCCTTTTTTTTTTCAATCTTACTTTATTTCATTTCATAGATAGTCTTATGGCATCGAGGGAACATGTTAGCTCTGATCTGTTCGTGTCTAGAATAGATGAGGAATTATTTGGGTGGTACCGGAGGCGGTTCAACATTCCTACCGATTATGCCCTTCATATTGTAGATAAGAAGTTTAGGGCCCATACCCCCATGCTAAGTCTCAGTAGGTTGGTGGTATATTTTGACCAACTAGAAGGGGGTTTAAAGTTTCCATTAGATCCCTTTGTAAAAAGATTTATGAATAGGTATAACATAGCGCTTGGTCAGCTTTGCCCTAATAGTTATTGGATTTTGACTGGGTTTATCTAATTATTGCATGAAAAGGGTAAGGAACCTGACTTAGATGTCCTATGGTATCTGTATAGCTTGATTAGGAAAAAGGGGAACTGATGTTCTCCCTGTTAGCTGTTCCTAACCATAGTTTGTTTGTAAAGCTTTCGAATCTTCGTAAGAAGTAGAGGCATAAATTTTTCGTTATTGAGCACCTTGCGGAATTTTTGGATGTTCGGTGAATGTGGTTTGATGAGTGCCATAGAGTAAGCTAGCCTCCAAAACTATCAAACCATGATATGAAGATGGTCTTAAGGCTGCATCTTGATGGCTTGGCCATGGCTCGGTCAGTGGGTGATGTATCTAGAAGATACTTGTGAAAAGTCTGTTCGGATCGTTTGTCACGACCCAAACCCGAAGGCACATGACCGGCACTAGGGAATGGGTAGGCATAAGGCCCCTGAAACCCATAGTAAGCCTAAAGGATGAGAAAATAAAACCATTCATATTTAAACTTTAATTAATAACAGAACATATTATCAAACTGATTTTTCTCAAAATGCACAAATTCAACTGCTTAAATAAAATGTGCTTCAACGTCTCATATTATAAGTCAAGTTTAAATCTTATACATAAGCATGGTTCGTACAAATAAATTACACAATTATGTTTAAACCATACAAATCCTTAGTACATATACTACTGCAACAACCTAGATTAACACACAGTATAACTTACAATGACCTACATAAAATAGCCGGTGAAGAAAAAACTCGGGGTGGAGGTAGTCTGAGGTCGAACTCCCAAGCTCCTGAAAAAAAAATAAATTGAGGGGAATCAGACCTCACTGAGTAAGCCAATAAAAAGAGCTGTACGGTTTGAAAACCTTTTTGAAAACTATATGTGTTTATAGTGAAAATAATTTATAATATATAAGTATAGCTTTCGAAAAATCTCGGTAGAACCCTAAACCCAAAATCTACATGGCCAACTGGGCCCACTTATTCCAACTAGACTATCGGTCCCTGAGAGCAAGGGCATCAACCGAGGGACCAAGCCGTAGTCATTCACTTAATCCAAATATATGGCACTGGCGGTCTCCAAGAGCAAAGGCATCGATCGAGGCACCCATCCCAGTCCATTGATAACCTTACAATCACTGGCGGTCCCCGAGAGCAAAGGCTTCCACTGAGGCATCCGTCCCAGTTTAACATTCACCAATCATATATATTACGGATCCATCTCTCAATCTCTACCATGTGCACATAGTCCTGGTGAAGCCCACCAGGTAGCCTATTCTACCAGAATTTCTCAAAAAATGATTTTTCAATAAATAAAATGCATTTAAATCTTAAATAACAGCATTAAATTAAATAAACCATATAATCAATATTAAAATAGGAGCGCACACATTTGTTAATTAAAACACACACACAGATCATTCTATCGACTTATAGGATGAATGCGAAGGCTGACGACCACTCGTCTGCCTCGGCCTCATAGCTTCTGCTCCGAAATGCTCTAAAAGAAAATAATAATCGACTTTTAAAACATGACTAAGGAATCGAAATCAGAAATCAACAAAATAATGAAATTTCAGACTGACTCGAGGAAGATCGGATAAGACTCGACAGACAGGATAACCTAACTAACGGTAGAAATTTTACGAATATCACGTTTTACGAGAAAATCTATCAAAATTTCGACAGAGTCTCCTCTGTAAAATGGACATCTCTCTACCAAAGGTAGAGACAGTCCTGCATAGAAAATGCACGTCTAATATCCACAAATATTCACACTCGAGTCGGGCTCCCAAAACTACATTTTGCCCCGACTGAGATCACAACTCAATAAAATACTGAGAATTAAAAAATATTTATTTCTCAAACACATATTTCACATACACATATACTAAAAATAAATAAAATTATATAAAATCTGAATTATTTAAAATTAAACAACTAAATTTGTATTTCTTCGTCAAAATACAAAACCATTATAATGTATTATATATATATATATATATATATATATATATAAAATATTTGGAGTTTAATATTTAAAATTTACACTACTTAGGTAAAAATACCAATTAATTTATAAAAATTGTCTAAACCTTTTAAATGTTAATAAATCCAATTGAAATATATATTTAACTATATTTAGCGTAAAATTACATTTTTACCCCCCTAAAATACATAATTTTACATAATGTGTTTTTAATACTAGAATAATTCCTTAAAATCATTTAATCATGCCAAAAATTTATTTTCTCAAAATAAACCTCCCTAATATAATTAAAATATTTAATCAACCAACAATTTTCTCCCAAAAATATTGTTTAACCTAAAAATCAAATTTGGCATAAACTCAAAATATTTATAAAAATAGTATAAAAATCTCAAAAATTATAATTTGAGTTCTAAAATTAATAACATTTATTAATAACCTCAATTATTAAAATTTTATAATTTTTAATCATAATTTTCGAAATTAGCATAATTACCCATTAAATACCTAAAATTTACAGAACCCTCTAATTAACACCAAAACTCTAAAATCTTACATAAAATTAATATACTAAAACAATTAACTATAATCTCTTTAATTTAACTAACTAAACCAAATAAAACCCAATAAATCAACTAAAAAAAAAAATAAATAAAAATTATGAAAATTAGGAAAAATATTTAAAAAATCCAAATTGAAGCAATTTATTGGCATAATCCAACATATACTCAAAAACAACCTAAAATCAACATTCAAAATCGAGCAGCAACCAGAAAATAACCTATCAACAACTTAAGAACAACTCTGTGCAACTCACCTTCAACCTTCAATTCCGGAGCCGGAGGTGAGTTGTAGCGGCGACTCTTGGCTTGGACGGACACCTAAGATGATGAGGGAAGTTGGAGAAGCTTGGGTGGTGCTGGATCAGCTTGGATCGAAGTTGACAGAGGAAGAAAATGAGGAATGACAGCAGCAGCACTTCCCCTGGCAGCTTGGTACGACGGCAATGGTGTCACCGGTGATGGCAGGATGAACAACACAGTGAAGAAGAAGAGAAGGAGGGTGAGGGACGATGAGGGAGAGGGTATAGGCTCGAGAAGTTTTCTGTTTTCGTTCGGTCTTCTTTCTTTTTTTTTTTTCGTTGTTTCTTTCTTACTTTCTTTTGTTTGCTTTTGTTTTCTTTTGCTTTATTAATCCCGTTTTGGTCCACTTCCTTACATATATATATATATATATATATATATATATATATATATATATATATATATATATAATATACTTTATATTATAACCCTTAAATAAACAAATATATATATATTGTATTATAAACCATATATATATATATATTAATATATTTTAGTGTATGGATATGTGTATATAGGTAAATTTTGGTATATATATATATATATTAATATATATAAATACATATACTACATGCACACATATATAGTTATGCATGTATGTGTATAGGTGAATATTAGTACATATATATATAGGTATACATATACTACATATACACATCTAAAATAATATTTAACCCTAAATATAATATTAATATATATATATATATATACCTCCATTAGATAGAAAAAATAATCTTTTATATAATATAACCTAAAAGTATTTATTAAAGATTTAAATATAAAATTACTTTATTTAGTTAAAACATAGGGTATTACAGTGTTTAATCTAATGTATGTTTGGATTATTGAAAGGTATCTTTCTAACTTTCTTTATATTTTTTCAATTGTAGATGACTAACTTTTTTACTTTTATGGATGGAATTCTACTTTTAGCTGATGAACCAATAGGGCCAGAAGAAGTACGGATCTCCTCCCTCTCTTTGGAGCCCAAAGTTCCTACAGTCCCTGAGGAAGCGACCATCAATCCAAAGGGAAAAGCTGTAGTCGGGTCTTCTCATTTTGGCAGGGAAGGTTAGCGTAAGAGATGGTTGATCGACCAAGGCTCAGATGCTGAGGAGCTGGATGAGGAGATATACATCTAGCGTCCGAGGCTATCCGGATATGATGGCGTGGATCTTGAATAAAGTGAAGTCGTCGAGTGTCTCGAATGCCTAGGTTCTAGATTAATACATTGAGTCACTGACGCTGCTAGCCGATATGCAATGGTGGTCTGAGGAAGGTCTAGAGGAGCTATTCGGTTCAATGATCTGGTATTCCTTAAAAGTAAGTGAATGTGATTTACCTATAACCTTAACGTGTTCTTATATTGAGGGAATGACATGAAATTTTTCTTTGCACAAATGACTCAAGTTTTACTACTGGCAAAGGACCAATATTTCTACTTTAAGAGCTAGTACAACCTGAAGGAGACGAAGGTCGGAACAATAGCAATTGATTTTGAGAAGAGGCTGGATAGCACAAATGCGACATTAGAGCTCTGCCAGATAAAATATGCAGAGGCGAAATCCAAGGTTGAAGCAGGCTAGAAAATACTGCTAAACTAGAGCATAGTCAGGGTCAGTTGACCAAGAGGATTGAAGAGCAGGATTCTCGGATCGCAGATCTGGAAAAGAAACTATCTGAGGTTGAGAAGTCTCAGGAGAACAACAAAAGATCTTACCAGAGCATGGTAAGAGGATTTCTCAAAGCCTACAGGTCTGAATGTAGGAGGATCCTGCTGTCTTAGAATCTGGAGCTGGACTTGGCGGAGCTGAATCAGATAACTCTGGCTAACCTAGAGAAGATTATTGCTGAAGAGGATGCTCGACAAAAGGCAACTTCCCTTCATGCAAAGGATGTTTCTAGATTTACTGAAAGGTCTTTTATAGAGCTTATCATGCTTACCAGTGCTGCTAATGTTGTTCCCCCTCCCGTCTTCGAGCCCGATGGTTTGGATGTACAATTAGTAAAATAAAGAATTTTTTTTTATAATTGACCTATGTAAGATGATTGTTTCTTCAATGAATAAAGATTCTTTATTTAATATCATTCTAAGTACATTTATTGATAATATTTATGGAGGCAATCCAAGTTCCAACATCGTGGCAATTCTTTGCCTTATTTATTTTTTAATTTGTATGCCCTTTTAAATGTGTGCTCAATGACCTGATAGGGGCCTTCCCAATTTAGACCTAGTTTGCCAGTACTAAAGTTGCCTTTGCTAATATCTGTCCTTTTGAGTACTTAGTCACCTACTTTGAACTGTCTTGGATGACTACGTTAGATATGATACTGTGCTACCCTTTACTTATGTACTGCAGCTATAGTTGACATTCGCTCTCGTCTTTCTTCTAGTAGGTCTAGACATATCCGGGCATTAATGTTGTTGATGTTTTGATCAAAGTCGTGATTGATCCTATAACTTTATGAACCAATCTCTACTAGTATTACCACATCCATACCATAAGTTAGTATGAACGATGTTTCCTTTGTGGATGATCTAGGGGTGGTCCTGTAAGCCCAAATTATGTTGTTAAGATCTTTAACTTAGTTTCCCTTTTTCTTGTTGAGTCTTTTCTTCAATCCCTGTATAATAGTTCTGTTGGTGACCTCTGTTTGCCCATTTATTTATAGGTGAGCTACTGAGGTGAAACAGAGCTTTATTCTAAGGTCTGAGCAGAACCTTTTGAACTTTTCATTATTAAACTGCTTGCCGTTGTCTGTGATCAAGGTATGAGGTAGGCCAAATCTGTAATTAATTTCTCTCTAAAAGAAATGTTGAATCCAATCTTCTGTGATGGTTGGAACTGCTTCCACTTTTATCCATTTAGTGAAATCGTCTATAGCTACAACTAAGAACTTTTTTTATGAAGTGGAGGTCGGGAAGGGACCCAGGATGTCCATTCCCCATATGGCGATGGGCCACGGGCTGCTGATCAGTTATAGGGGGTGGGAAGGCTTATGATTGAGATGAGTGAATTGCTGGCACTTATAACATTCTTGAGTTAACTTTCAAGCATCATTAGATATGGTGGGCCAATAGTATCCTTGAAGAAGTGCTTTCCTGATTAGTGTGTAGTGGGACTCATGTGCTCTACAAATTCCTTCATGAATTTCCCTGAGTATATAATTCCCTTCCTTTGGGGATACCTATTTAGACCATGGGTGTAAACGGGATTTCCTGTAGAGGTCCTCGTGGTGGATAGAGTAATGAGCTACCTTCATCTTCAGTTTTTGAGCCTTTAGTTTATCTTCTGGAAGTGTTCTGTGTTCCAAGTATTGGACTATTAGTCGTATCCATTCCGAGACTTCCCGTACTTCCATGATATCGGGGTTCTTGGTACTGGGTTTTATTAGTGCTTTGGTGAATTCCATACCCTTAAACGCTTGATTGTCTTCAGCTGCTAATTTGGCCAGGAGGTCGGCCTCAGAGTTTTCGTGTCTGGGTATCTGGATGGTCTTCCACTATCCACCTTTTTGTTCAATCTTCTTCAAAAGTTGCATAACTTTGCTTGCATATCTAGCAATGCTTGGATCCTTGATCTAGAATGTCCCGTTAACCTGGTATGCTACTAGCTGAGAGTCCAAGTGTATTATGAGGTGTTCAGCTCTGACTTCGACAACCAACTTCAATCCTGTGATGAGTCCTTATATTCTGCAACATTATTGGTTATATTGTACTTTATTCGAACTGCATACCGGGTATGAATTTTATATGGTCCCTTGAGGATAACTCTAGTGCCAGATCCTTGAGTGGAGGATGCTTCGTCAACATGGAGTTTTCATTTTGGTGCCTTAGTCATGGTGAGGTCTTCCGACATCATTTCTTGAATAAAATTTGCTAATGCTTGGGCTTTTACTTGCTGATTGGGCTCATAATTAATGTTGAATTCTCTAAGTAATATTGACCATTAAACTAATCTGCCTAAAGTCTCAGGCCTTCGTAAGATTTTTCGCAAAGGGAAGCGGGATCTGACAATGATGGGATAAGCTTAGAAGTAGTGTCAAAGCTTTTAGGGATGTGTGGAAAATAGCCATGGATAGCTTATCCAACATTGGGTACCGAACCTCGGATCCTCAGAGTATTTTATTGATGTAATATATCGGGTTTTGCTGGCTCTCTTCTTCTTTTACTAGCACCGAAGTGATGCATTCTTGACCTGTTGAGAGATATAAGTATAGTGTTTCCTTTAGGATTGGCCTACTGAGTAGAGGTAGAGAGGATAGAAATTTTTTGGCAGTCTGCAGTCCAAAAAAATTTCTTGGAATTTTTTAAAGCTCGAAATAGTGGTAAACACCATCTGGCTAAGCATGAAATGAAATGTCCCAAAGCCGTGATTCTGCCATTTAGCTTTTGTAACTCGTGGATAGTCTTTGGGGCTTTCATGTGGAGAATGACTTCTATTTTTTTTTGGGTTGGCTTCAATACCTCTATGGGATATCATGAATCCCAGGAATTTGCTAGCATTGACTCCGAAGATGCATTTTTTTAGATTTAGTTTGATCTTAGATTCGCTCAACAATTGGAGGATTTGATCTAGATCCTCTGGTGTTGTTTTATATGTTTGCTCTTAATAATAATGTTGTCCACTTATACTTCCACATTTGTCCCAATCTGGTTCTGAAGAATATGGTTCATCATTCTCTGATATGTTGCTCTAACATTTTTTAGTCCGAAGGGCATCACCTTATAGTAATAAAGACCTTAATGGGTGATGAATGATATTTTCTCTTAATCTTCCCTATTATTGGTATTTGATAATATCCTTATGTCGAGTTAAAAAAACTATATAGTCTGTGGCCGACAGTGGAGTCTACGAGCTGGTAAAATGTAGGTAGTGGGTAGTTGTCCTTGGGGTATGCCTGATTAAGGTCAGTATAGTCCACACACATCCTATACTTTTTATTCAATTTTTTAACTAGTACCACGATGGCCACCTATTCTGGATGAGTAACTTCCTTGATAAACCCAACTTCTAACAATTTCTTCATTTCCTCATCGATTATCTTCTGCCTCTCCTATGCAAAAGTTCTTTTCTTCTGGATTACTGGCTTTGCCCCTAGTCTGATGTTCACGCTATGACAGGCAACCTGGGGATCTATCCCAGTTATTTCAGAGGCCCGAGAAGTGAAGTCTTCTGAGTGTCTAGTGAGGACTTCCTTTATTCCTTACTCAGTGTCATGGTCGAGCTCTTTACCAATTTTCATCGCTTTCCCATTAATAATTTGTAATATTTTAATGTCATTGACCGGTTGTGGTCTAGTGCCTTGTTTCTCTTTTTCCTACACTTTTAGGGGGAAGGCCTTCGTTTAAGGCTTTATGGCCATTTAGTAACACTGTCTAGCCATATGCTAATCTCCACGGATAGTGAGAGTTCCACCTCGATTGGAATTTTCATAGTTAGGTGTCGGATACTAATGACTTCATCTGCTTCGTAGAACGCCAGTTGTCCTATGATTTCATTGTATGCTAGTGGGAGGTCCAACATATTGAACAGGGTTTTAATAACTTTCATTTCTTCATCGTCCCAATTTCTAAATTCTAGATTTAACTCCACAACTCCCATTGGCTGTATAGTTCGTCCACAGAAGCTTGTAATGGGATTTTGCATGACTTTCAGGTTGGTGATGGAGCCTTCTATTGCTTTGTAAGTAGTCTAAGACATTGCATTGATGGTGCTTCCATTTTCAACCAATAACCTCTTCACCAAATAATTGTTTATGTATGCATTTATCACTAGGGCGTCATAGTAGGGATGACAAACATGCAAACCATCTTCTGAATTAAATATGATCTCTCTTTTCTTGAAGGTTGGCCCTTCTTCACGACTCTATTTAGGTTTTTTCTCAGTGTTTTCTCCATAAATAATCATGTTAATAACACCAATAGGCTCATTCTGAGCTTTCTTTGCTTCTGGCCTGTCTCGTGCATGAGCTTTTAGGTTCCCACTCCCTTTGGATGTGTCCATGAAATTTTTGAATTTACTATTATGCACCTGTCTTTCTATGACATTCTTCAGTTCTCTGCAAGCCTCAGTGTTGTACTCATATTCTCAATGATACTGGCAATAATGTCCCCTATCTTACGTGGATCTTCGGCTTAGGCTTATTCTTTTGGCTGGGGTAATTCCTATACCATTCTATTTGACCCACATGAGAATTCTGGATCAAGAGGTATTTAGAGGTGTGTACCTATCTGCATCCCTGTCAAATCTTTCTACCGGGTTTATATAATTTATTTTTGGGAAGCTTGCTTATTTGGATTTTGATCATTCATCTTTGGTTGGTGGTTTTTCCTCTTCCTTTTGCATCGTTCTATCTTCATCCATTTTTATCATTTTGACCGCTATAGCCATGACTCCGCAAAAGTGCCAGTTTCCTTTGTCATTATCTTATCTTTGAGCTTTTTGACTCTAGTGCTATTTTTCAAAGCTTCTATAGCAACTTCATCCATAAGGTTTTTGATTTGCATAACTACCTTGTTGAACCGATCAAGATAACTTTATAGGGACACGTCGACCGCTTGCCGACACATCCGAAGATTGTTGATGTTTTTGGTAGGGGGATTGTTGGTGATGAACCTGGTACAGATCTTTTTTACCAGATTATCAAAAGAGGTGACGAAGTTCTCTAGGAGTCAATAAAATCACTTTTGGGCATTCTTTATAAGTGTGCTTGGGAAGACTTTACACATGATTCCATCATTCACGTTTTGGAGCAACATTCTTGTTATAAACATGAATATGTGGTTGACGGGATCTTCGATCCCATCATACTGATCTAGTGGTGGGATTTTAAACTTGGTAGGAATCTCTATCTAGATTATCCTTCTTATGAATGATGTTCTGCCTTCCATGATACATTTATCTTCCTTCCTTGGTTTCATATGGGCTTTGTGTATAACTTCTTCTACTTTCTTAGTTAATTTTGAGTTGTCAAGAGACGGAATTGTTGAACTACATTCCTTTTTCGGTACTTTATTCTTCCCCTTATTCACCTTGAATATCTCCGAAGGTGTCGTGTTGTTATCCATGTGAGCCGGCCTAGGATCACCACTTTGAATTAAGGTGTTCAACTGTTGTTGCATTAAGGCTATCTAGGTTTGGATATTTTGTATCATTGCTTCCTTGTGGTTTGGGTGATATTGAGTGTTTGGGTTACAGTGTTCAGGTTTGGCGTTATTACAGTTGGTGTATTTGTTAGGCTTGAAAAAGGTACGAAAGGTATTGGACGGTGATGGTGTTGCAACGGAGCATAATATGGGAAGTCGGTGCCCGAAGCCGACCAACCCCGGGTATTTCCAAGAGGTAAGTACGTATTTTTGAATGAAGGTTTGATAGATTGGAAGGTTGCTGGAAGTACTGCTGTTGGGAGAGGTGTTGACAAATTAATTGGAGGAATAGATATCAAGAGGTTAATGTGAGTTTCAAGAGTCGAGATTGGTGGTGGGCTGGAAGTCATGGTGTTAATGTCTTAACGTAACATATATACGAATGACTTTTTCCTAAGAGTCCCCACAGACGGTGCCATTTGATAACTTGTTTATGAAACTCTTGAACTCAAAATCCTGCAAATAACCCATAAAGGGTAAGGTGAGAGGTGGAATTCGGCTACCTTCCTTTAAATGGATTCGGCTGCCTTCCATTTTTGAGTAATTTTATTAAGAAAATAAAACTTTTTAATTAAATAGAAATATATATGTGCAGTATCAAATATAATTTATTTAACATGTGTTATAAATTTGATAAACATGATTGAATAAAAAAATATTTAAGTAATATGATTTATTTAATGTGTTATAAAATTAATAAAATATGGTAATACATACTGGTAAGGATCAAGAAAAATCGTTAAAAAGACGCCAAAATTTATCACTGATGACAGACTACCCATTTGCATGACGTGGAATTGTGACCCAAAAAGGATGGATTGGGATCGGGATTGGGATGTGCATTGCCATCGTAGACAAAAACAATCTGTCCATTGTAAATAGACAGACATGGGATGCTTCCGTATTCAATTGCTCCATATTCTCTTTTGGGCATTATTAATATTGGGGAACACCTGTATTTGGATAAATTTGTCATCGTTTTTTTTAAACAGTCTATTATACAAACATTCAATTGAATTGTAAAGTAGTAAATTTATGTGCGTACATATGACAGGTCATAGATATACATTGACAGTGAAAAATTTACACACAATCCATTTTTAAGATCCTAAATTATAGTAATTTTTTCGGTTGAATTTCTATTTTTTTATTATATTACATTGAATTTCTATGCTATTATTTATATATACACTAAACTCAAATTTGATAAATTTTATAGATATATTTTTTTATATTATATGGGTTCAATGCATATATAAATAATATAATAGGAGTTCAATAACTACATAAATAATAATATAAACGTTCAATGCAATGAAATAAAAAAATAAAGACTCCATAAAAAAATCACTATAGTTCAAAGGTTTAAAAATAATTTTTGTCAAAAATTTATGTAAGTACAATGCGAAAAATAATAAATTTATGCAAATACATATATTTATATAATCTGACTATATAAATACATATATTTATATACATATTGAAGTGTTAATTTGACAAAATTAGAATTACACCAGACAAAGTGACAAATATTTACCAGCACACTTGTACAGATATAGGTGCAGGTGGCTGCGTATGTATTATATATTGCTACTGCATTCACCGAAAAAAACAGGTCATGTTCTTGCCAGTTGTACCCATCAATTTCTCTGCATTTTGATATATAGTTCGTTTTCTGGTATTGAAATTATTAAGGACAATGATTCAAAGAAGTGCAGGATTACGTAGTATGGTGCAATCTTTTCGAGTTGCTTCTTTTCAATCAAAGGTTAGCAGTAGTCTTTGACTGCCGAATCATGATTATCTTTCAACTTTTTTTTAGCCATGAAAATGATACTTCTTTATGTTGATGTGTTCTTTTCCCGCAGAACCATTAAAAAAACTATTATTCAGACATGGGGGGACTTGAATTTTTTTAGATGTGTGATGTAGTATGCATTAAGAGGATCTGTTTTGATTCAAGACAGAAAACTCATCCTTCATTGTGCATTTTTTCAGCAGCTTGGAGCTTGCTTTAACTATGCATCTTCTCCGCAAGAAGTTTGTAGTCATGGCTTCAGTGACGATGAATATGCTGACGTCGATTGGGATAATCTTGGATTTGGTCTTATGCCAACTGATTACATGTACTTAATGAAATCTTCCAAAGATGGGCAGTTTGAGCAAGGACAACTTGGTCGGTATGGGAACATTGAGTTGAGCCCTTCTTCAGGAGTTTTAAATTATGGGCAGGCAAGTTACACTTCATTTTCTTTTTTAGGAATTCAAGTTGAATTCAATGAATTATTAACTTGTTTGATTTCAAATTAACATTTAGGGACTATTTGAAGGCACGAAAGCTTATAGAAAAAAAGATGGAGGCCTTCTTCTATTTCGTCCCGATCAAAATGCTATCAGAATGAAGATTGGTGCGGAAAGAATGTGCATGCCTTCTCCTTCCATCGATCAATTTGTCGATGCAGTGAAACAGACTGTGCTTGCTAACAAGCGTTGGGTAATAATCTTTGTCCCTTCTCTGATTCTTGATGGTGCAGAGATGAAACTTTCTGACTTTCTGCCATGTTGTAATTAAACAGGTTCCTCCTGCAGGTAAAGGTACTTTATATATCCGGCCATTGCTAATAGGCAGTGGTCCTGTATTAGGTTTGGCACCAGCTCCCGAATACACATTCCTGACATATGCCTCCCCTGTTGGAAACTACTTCAAAGATGGTTTGGCACCCTTGAATTTGTGTGTTGAAGATGAGTACCACCGCGCTGCTCGCGGTGGAGCAGGAGGAGTGAAAACAATTAGCAACTATGCTCCTGTAAGTGATTGTTGATGTTCATATAGCTTGATAGCTATAATTGTATCTGAAGATGTTATCTGAAGATAGAATTACCTTCAATTTGTAGGTCTTGAAAGCGATCAATAGAGCAAAGAAGAGAGGATTTTCTGATGTCTTGTATCTTGACTCTGTGAATAAGAAATATTTGGAGGAAGTCTCTTCTTGTAACATTTTCATTGTCAAGGTATATCTCAACTGAAATTATAGTATTTTCTGATTTAGATTAAGTTTCGTGACCAGTCAGATCTCAGGTATTTTTACTTTGCAACTTATCAGGGCAATTTGATTTCAACTCCTGCTACAAATGGTACTATTCTCCCAGGGATCACTAGAAAAAGCATCATGGAAATCGCACAAGATTTGGGTTACGAGGTGATAATCGTGCACCTTTCATTGACAAAAAGAAAAATTAGTACCTACTTAAAAAAAAACTCTAACAAGCTCACTTTCTAATTTTACAAAATCCATTCATTCTTGACATTAAAATTTTTCTGGGTATGAATCAGGTTGTGGAACGTGTTATTGCGGTTGATGAACTGGTAAATGCAGATGAAGTTTTTTGCACTGGAACTGCTGTCGTCGTTGCTCCTGTCGGCAGTATCACATATCAAGATAACAGGTAACTGACATAGTGTCTTCTACTCTACAGTGTATGAGACCTTAATTTACAAACGGAAAAATCTTGACAGGAAAACTAAACAAGGATCAGACTGTTTCTATTTTTCAATTATTTATTTTGCTTCTATTAACCAAAGTAGATCATACTGTGTGCAGAATTGAATACAGAACAGGTGCTCAATCTGTATCCTGGAAGCTGTACTCAAAACTTGTAGGAATACAGATGGGTCTGATCAAGGATGAGAAGGGATGGACAATGGAGATGCACTAGCCTACTTTCATAAACCAAAATTTGTGTGGCCTTGTGCAAATCATTCCTAAAAAAAAAAAAAAAAAATAGAGATTTTCATTTAAGAAAAATCTCAAATTTTAGATCTCCTTGTATATGGAAAAAAATTTAGTTCCCGTTCTTATTTGGTAATGTACTAAAAAAATAAGGTGATGTACTAAAAAAAAGGAAAAAGAAAAACCGAAGAACACAAAAATATATATACACTTAATAATTTCTATTCGTAGTCAAATTTCTGTTGGAACATTTTTATGTGAAATGTTTCATAATAGAAAACTGTTTATTTGAATTATTATCAAATTATTTTTTTTTTAAATTAAGCGATCTGAATCTCAAATAAACATTAATTTAGACTAGTGTATTATGTAAGGTTGAAGCAAATGCAAGGTTTGTACTTGATATAAAAGTTTAAGTTATGGTAGAGGAGTTAGAGCAATATTTGAGTTGGAAAAATTAGTGATTGTGCCACATTTTGTTACGACTTCTTCATTCTTTTACCTGTCAACTTACACAAATTTTTTGTCCTCTAAAGCAAATTATATTGATGCGATGGTTGTCATTTTTCTTATTGACAATTAACCTAGAATACCATATTCATGGTTTTCAAAATATCAATTTCAAATCAGAACTTTATTTGGAGCACTATAAAATTCTTTTTTAGGTGAATGATTACTTGCACTTCATTGTTTTATTTGCATAACTTCTTTTCAACTGATGTTTACATGCAATGACTTGAATATTGGTTAGATATTTGATAGAATTATTGCATGAGATTATATTGTAGAAAAAATAAAGGCTTCAAATGACATTTCTTGAATTTTTAGGCAAAAACTAAAAAGGACCTCAACTGTCCTTCATGCAATATTTTGAGCCTATCTTACACATGTTCAATAATGTGTTGTTTTGTTGGCAATATTCCCGGTTTAGCTTGTTTAATTTGAGTGGTTCCAACTTCCAACTTCCAACTTCCAAGAGATCAATCTAGTTAAAAAAACTTTTCTGAAGGGTCCAAATTCAAAACAAAGTAAATTAATGAAAATTTTCTCTTTTTTTTTTGTCCAAATTCTTAAAAAAAAAAAAAAGTTAAAAATCACTAATTATCTCTATTATATAAATATGCAAATATATATATATAAACTAAAATATAGCATGAAGATTGTTTAGTTGAATTGATAAGGCACTTACCACCATTATATCAGGTTGTGGGGGCGAATCCTACAACCTGTAATGGATTTTTTTGCATTTGGAAAAATAAAATCAATTAAAACTCTTCATAAAACACCAAGCCAAGGATTAACCTAGGTGGCCATGGTAGAAAGACCATAGACCATTACACCACTTGAAGTTTGTTAATTTTATGTTTGTTTTATTGTTGTTATTACTTTGTCGGTTTTCAGATTTTTGATCGAACCCGAATATAATCTTTGGGTTTTGGGTCGGTTTCAACTTTTTGAAAAAAATAAAACTCGATGCAACCTGAACCCAACTGATGCACACCCCTAACTCTAATAATAAATCTTGAAAAAGAAGGAGTTCTTGTTTTTAAAGAGAGCTCTTGTTCATAGAGAGAACCTTTGTAAAAATTCATTGTATTGAAGAGACTCTTGAAGAGATCCTTGCCTATAGAGATAATCTTTGTAGAAATCTTTGTTTTAAAGACAACCTTGCAGAGATCCTTTGCTTAAGAGAACCCTTTAGAAAATCCTATTATACAAGTTTTTGGAATCTCCTTGAATTCCCCATGATTCTTTTTGGTGCTCTAAATAATACTGATAAGAAATTTTCAAGAGTTCTTTAGCCAATATTAGTTAATATAAAAATAAACAATAAATAAACAATGGTTGTTAGTAGGCCAACCTTATTTAGTTAAAAACTAGAAAATATATACTAGTAAACATGCTTTAGGGCCTATTTATAAGAAGAACATTTTTAAACAACCGTAGTTTGACTTTATATCATTATGTAAACTAGTAGTTCTCTTTATGTGACACATTTATCTTTTTATTTTTTTTGTAATTTCCCATATAGTACGAAATTCTAATAATGCAGAGAATTCCTTTAGTTTTTCTACTAAATTTGAAATTAATTTTCTTAAATAATTCACCTGGCCAAGGAATCTCTGGAACTCTCTCTTACTTTGGAGTGGTTTGACGTCCAACAGTGCTTTAACTTTGTTCTTGTTGATCTTCACCTCTCTTGTGTGAGCAAAGAAGCTTAAATAATTCCTTATAAGAGATTCAGCTTGCTTATAACTCCCTCGTTATTGTCTTCCTCCTTTACTTTTAGTCTCCTTTTTAAGGCTCTCTACTTTTGAGGTCTCTTCTTTTAAGTTTGTGTTAATGATTGAGGGAACTTCTTATGTTGAACTTGGTGTCACTATCCCCCTGAAGCCATTTTGGGGGAACCATAAAATTTGGGTCTCTTTTTTGGTATTGTTTTAATGAAACTGCTTGAACTTTAGTGAAACCTTCTTAATTTGAGGATCCCTTTACTCATTCTAGAAATTTTGACTTTCTAACTCATACGTTTTTGAAAAATGGCATTCTCCTTCTCTCCATTTCTTTACAGACCCTCATTTTATAATTGAGCTCCACATCCTTTAACATTCTTTTCACCAATTGGTGGAACATTGATTCTCTAGTTGGTTTCCCTTAGTTCCCCATGGTGCTATGCCCCTCGAGTCTCTTGTTGGGTAGTGCACTCCTACATCATAAACTCCAAATTGCAAATTAAGGTTAGTAACACTATAAACTAGATGGAGTTAAGGCCTTATATTGACTTGATCATTTAGAGTTTCCTTAATGAACTTAGTTTTTACTTTCCTTATAGCTTTCACTTCAATTTGGACTTGGTTCCTTGGGGTATACGATTGGTAGAACTCTTGATTCTTTGGTTGGTTCTCCCTTGATCACTTAAGTGCTATGCCCCCCTCTTATTGGATGGTGCACTTTTGCATAATAAACTTCATGTTGAAGTAGGATTAGTAAAAATATAAAATTATTGAGGGGGCATCAGCCTTATATTGACTTGGTCGTGTAGTGTTCCCTTGTCAAAATTAACTTGCTCCTCCCTTTTGTGGGGTGGAGAATATATCTCTAAAACTACCAACTAAGGACAATTGGAAATTCTAAATTCTTGGATGGATTGACATTTAGATTCTTTAGAGTTTTATTTTACGAGAGGCCTTGGAGTATGGGGACTTGGCTGGTTGTGAGCAATTACTTGACGCCCCATCAATTTAACCATGTTGATCATTGTCTCAAAGAATTTACACTGACTTTCTTTTATCTTCTCGATTTGCTTTTTCACTTCATTTGCAAGCAACTTGAAATTAATAACTAAAATAAAATCATGAAAATTATCATTACCTAAGTTATTAACATGCTTTTCTATTGGATTATTTTGAAAAATGTTGACCTTAACAATAATCAATCTTAATTTTGATATTAACAAGCTTAATTTTGAGCATTTAATATGTTTATTTTAAATGTGTATAAGTTAGGACTCAAATGAAAGCCAAGTCAAAGCTGAAATGAATAGTAAGCTATGATTGAAGCAAAAGCTTCTATGGTGATAGAATGCTTAAATGAATAGTAAGCTGCGACTGAAGTAAGAGCTATTATGGTGACAGAAAGCCAAAGTGAATAGTAGGCTGTGATTGAAGCTCTGCTACTATGGTGACATTCCAATTTTCATATTTTTGAATTTAAAAAAGAGACATTGGAGACATGTTTGACATCTCCAATCACCATATTTTTGAGTGTTTATCTATAGAAATGCCTACTTGTGCTCAATTAAACTTAAGATACTTACTTATTACAATTTTCTATCTTAATATTATAAGCACCCAATTTTGGAATAGTCGAGTGTGAATGCGACAAAGGACTCCAATGATGAAAATTTGTTATAAATAGGGTTGTGGATATTGATTTTTAAATCTCAGGGCTTAATTGTAACTTTTTAAGGACTTAATTGTAATATATTTTTAGGAACCTAATAGAAATGTTTTAATTCTTTCAAGGGTCATTTGGTAATTAAAAGTTAAAAAAAAAAATTATTGTCGATTAGAATTACACATTTCTGATATGAAATGCATAATTTGGATCAATCCCGCACTGAATTTTTTAATTTTTTTAATTTTAAAAATAATTTTCTGGATTTTTGATTGGATAAAATTAATTTGAAAAATAATAATCCTGATAAAATCTTGAATTATCGGGTAGTTTCAGAAATATTTTAAAAGAAATTTGAAATAAAAATCTTTATCTCCTTTGATTTGGTTAGCCCTTTATTTATAAAAAGCTACATGTTTTTTTAATAGAGGGGGCTCTTCTTCTTCTTATGCTTCTTCTTGGATAAAAAAAACATAGAGAGTTTTACAAAAGAATTCAATTGCAAAAAAAAAAAAAAAAAAGAAGAAAGAATTTTTTTTTTTTAAAAAAAGTGTTCTTAAAATACGCAATGAACCTGGGACATAAAATCAAGTCCACAACCTGTTCAAACATAGGAATCAACATTCTCTGAGGGGCTAATCAATACAGCATCCACATCACATCTCTTTTTTTCTTTTCTTTCTTGCTTTTATTTTATTTTATTTTGATTTTATTTTTTATTATTTTGATTGTGTTTCATTTTTTAGAATTCTCTAATTATTTTTGTTTCCTGTGTTTATTTATTTCTTTGGCTATGGTGAAAACGTGGTAGAGATGTGATTGAACCAAGGAAAACCCAGTGAAGATCTATGGAATGCCATGGATTAAATCCTATGTAAATCACATCGTTTTAGGATTCATTTTATTTTTATCATTCTGTGTTTTTTTTTAATTTTCTGTGTTATATTCCTTTTTATTGGGTTTGTATATATTTTTATTTTTTTATTTTCTTTTGATTCACGTAGGAATTGTAATAGCTCTAATAGTGAGAATAGTGAATATTTAATTTTATGCACTATTAAAATTAATTAGTAAATTAGGTTCATTTGATAAAACCCTAATAAAATCAATGGTGGTTGTAGATTAATATTTGGTTGCATGAAATCAAATTAGAAAAATAATTTAATTGCTTGTTTGATATTTTTATTTAATTTTTTAAATATTTTTTATGTTTTTGGCTTGTTGTTTATTTTTGTGCATTTTGGACCCTAAGCTCATGTTTAAGATTAACTCATTTAATTAATAAGCCTTTAAAATTGGATTTTAGGTTAATTTAGACTTAGGCCTATTTTTAGTTTAATTAAAATTAATTTAGACTTACCTCAGGCCATTAAAGTATTTTCTTTTTAAAATAAATAGATTTAGGATCACATCACTTAATTTAAAATTAAGTAGAATTAAGCCCATTAATTAATTTATATTTTATTTCTTAAAATTAATAAACTTAAGCCCACTTTTTTTTTAGAATTAAAACAAGTAGTTTAGGATCATTAATTAGAGGCACACCTTTAGTTTCATTTTACTTGTAAATAAAATATAGACTTAACTAACCTAAAATTAATATAGTTTAGACTAATTTAGGGACGTCTCGTTATATGAATGCAATTTTTATGTGCCATTTCATGACTAGTTGCCTTTGGTTAGATGAATGATAATTAAGGTTTAAAATGAAATTGCATGTAATTAAAGAATAAGGTAATAATTAATAAACTAATTCTAAATGAACACAAGACTGAAAGAAGTTAGTATTCCGTATCTAAAATTTCTTGGTTGTGGTGCTAACTCTCTTTTAGAGAATCGAGTTACCACTACCTTCAAATTGTCCTAGTTATTACCCTGGGTAGTGACTCCTCATCTCCATGCTATGTTTTTGTGATATTGTAGTGTAACTATAGAGTTTTGAGCTCAAACAATGTCGTGATTACTAAAATCTTGGACATGCACTAAATTTCGCTGTCTACAATGGTGACTCTATTAGGTATAAGAGATATCGATTCTACTTGTGTTCTTTAGAATTATTTTATTAATTATTATTATTTTATTCTTACATTCATTTTCATGTCCCAATTAATTGATGGCGTTGGTTTATGATTCCATGATTCCATTAGCTTCATGGAGTTATAGATTAGCTAACCATCACTCTTAGCCTTAACTCGGTTCAAGAGAGATTATCGGGCTCATCTGACCAGAGTTTATAACCCAAGTCCTAAAGAGGGGCAGTCTTCTCTCAAGTTTGCAAAGAATATTGGGCCCCTCTGACCTTGGCCTGTAACTCAAGTCCTAAAGGAGGGCATTTTGGTAAGAGGATATTGACTTTTCACTGAACTTAACCATATATAATGGCCTAGTTATTTCCCTTAGGATTTACCCAAATTGCTTATGATTGTTGCCATGAGATATTTCTATTTATAAAAGCCCAAACCTATACTTTTGGAGCCAATTTAGGTTGATAAAGATTTGGTTAGACCTTTATACATAGAAATGTTATTTCTATGCTTTTATTGCTTTGAGAGATTTAGCATGCACGTCGGTTCTTGATATCCGCTATTTATATTAAGGCCAAGACCAAAAATCCTGAAAAAAGAGACTTGCCATTGAATATGTGTGTAAGAGGAATAAGGTTAGAAGGATATTGTATACTTGATTGTTACTTATTACTTGCTACTTGTTGCATAGCTCGTGCATCATACATACAAGCATACATATGCTTCATGCATCATACTAATATTTTATTTTACAACCATCATAGATTCATTTGGGTCTTCACGTGTTTGGGAACGAAAAGGTGGCAGACTAGTTAGAATCGACCTAAGTCCAAAATCAGTAGCTAAAGAGATCCTTCAAAGTTTAGAGAAGAATCCTATTAATCCACTTTACTTAGAAGCTAAATTAACTCCAACAAAACAAATGGAAATGGAACAATTATAAGGAGGAAACTAGACCTTAGAAGACATTAAGGAAGCTTTGATAGATGACATGAGAGCCATATTACAAGATGAACTGAGACAAGCGTTAGCTAGATTAATGCCACCTGCTACTGCTATTCTACCACCTATAATTGAACAAGCACCTGGTGCTATAGCTATTCCACCCGCTCCTCCTACACCTACACCTATTGCTCCTGCTCCTATTGATAATGCTGGAGGCCAACCTATTGCTAGAAATCCACTTGCTGCTAAAGTGAAGCTTGAGGGTGTTGAGAATTATATGGTAAAAAAAGCAAAAAGGGAATCACTTGAACTTATCCAAGATCATGACTCCAACCAGATGCAAGCATTGACTCACAAAATGTCCAAGATGAAGGAATTGATAAGAGGACAAGGCATGGGATACTCATTTGATTTTGACGATATATTACAAATGGAAGGGGATAAATTGCCTGAGAAATTTAAAATGCCCCAATTGTAGAAGTTAGATGGAACTGGAGATCCAAGGATCTACTTTAGTTAGTATACAATAACTATGAGCAACACTAAAGCCCCATTATCGGTAGTCACAAAGTTATTTGTATTATCCTTAGAGGGAAGGGCTATGAACTGGTACCATGAGTTAGAAAAATCTATTTGGGATGATTGAAGAGAATTATGTACTGCTTTCTTAAAATAATATGATTATAACACTAGGTTAGAGGTATCTATTAGGGATTTAGAATTGACTAAGTAGAAACCTAATGAGTCATTTTCTAATTTCCTTACTAGATTCATAAATAAGGCAAGATTAATGAAAAATAAATTGGCTGAGAAGGATTAAGTTAGGATGATTATCCATAATATTTCTCCTAATTTGGTTGAAAAGTTGCAAATGATGAACCTTAAATCTTTTATAGACCTTTATGATAATGGTTTGCAAGCTGATGAAATTGAGAGTGAGAAAAAGAAGAGCTTTAGAACTACTGGAGCAAAAAACTACCAAACTAGGGGCACACAACAAGGAAGCACTAATCGAGTTATGGAAGTACATATAGTTCAATAACCAAGGAAATTCTTCAATTTCAACTAATCATTATCAAAAGCCTTAGACCGCCTGATGCAAAAGGTCTTGCTCAGACCCCTTGCCTTTTCTAGACTGCCAAACCTAAATATCCCATGATATGATCCAAACAGTTATTGTAAAATCCACCAAGTTACTGGTTATTCCATAGACACTTGCACCCACCTTAAACATGAAATCCAAAACCTTATAAACTTTGGAAAAATTACAAACCCTAAAACCCAAGCACCAGAAATATTCCTTTCCCAAACTATCGAAATATTTTACCCCCAACTATTATGATGATAAACTCAGGAGTAAGTGAGGAAGAAGTGCTAAACTCCTTTGAGAACATGAACCTACAAACTGGTGAGAAATCTCTTGATGCCCCTAGTAATGAAGGAAAGAGTGTGGAATCTTTAACTCATAAGAAAGCTCAAAGAGGAGTTGAAGATTTGTTGGGCTAGCCTTTAGGAAATTTTGATTATAAAGTGTTTTACTCTAAACCACTCTCCTATGATATTCCCATTAAATCAATTACACCTGGAGGTTGGGGTGATGAATTTAGAGTTAATGACAAGCCATTAAGTAAGAAATCTGAGACTTTTAAGAAGCCACAAAGAGGAGTTAAAGATTTATTGAGATAGCCCTCAGGCAAGTTTGACTACAAGGTATTCTACACTAAACCACCTTCTTTTGACATACCTTTTGAGTTGATTGTGCCTACAGGATGGGGTGATGAGTTTGATGATGAGAAGTTACTAGACAAAAAAGAAAAATGTACAATTAAGGTATAAAAAGATAAAGTCATGGAGATAATTGGCGAGAAGAAGCAAGAATAGCCATTATGTTAGCCACCTGAAGGACAACCACCATGAGACTTAGCATCCCTAGCATTTAGAATAGGAAATAAATTTTCTTATTGTCTTCTTTAAATAAAATTTTAGTTTCTTTAGAACTTGTTTTGTTTTAGTGATCGATGATATGAATTCTTATCGTACTTACTTATGTAATGTACATATTGATGGTACTGTGGATTATGATATCAATTGCATATGCATATTTGATATAAAAATTCAATTTAATTAGATTCATTCAATATGGGTACAAATGCAAATTTAAAGAACATTCATATATCACATGATATAACTTTTGAAGAGAGGAAAATTTAAGGAAAGAAAAAAAGAAAAAAGGGTCCCATTAATTAGAAAATCCATAAAATGATAGTTAGACAAAATCAGAGAGATAAAAATAAGAGAAAAATATTATGTCAGAAAATCTAAAAGGATTAATTAGTAATAGGAGTTGTATCATGTGATGTAATAAATGTTCTCATTTTTGCCCTACTAAATGATTAAAATTGAATTTGAAATTTTTGTTCAAATATCGCATATTTGTCTTTATCATACTACATAAGTATTTGAATGGAAAGATAATATATAATGAAAGCTAAATTAGAGATATGAGATCATTATTTTAGTTATATTTTCTCTTTTTACCACCCTTTTGTGATTTTATTTGTAAGTCTAGTGTCCTCTTGTACGTAAAAAATTTAGGTGGCTCAGTAACTTGCATTGTAAGTTTTGTTTTGTAACTATCATCATTTGTGGCATCAACATCAAGCCTTATGTTTTGCTCAAGAATCCTTTGAAGCTATAGGTCTTTTATATTGTTAAAAAAATCTTGCCTTTAGGGACAACCCTCAAAATCAGTAGTGACAGTGATGATGAACTAGAGATGACCATACTGGTGGTAGAGAAGTGATGGAGAAAAAGAAAGTTGAAGCATGTAACTAGAACAAGGGGATTACACAAGTTAATGATTACATACTTCAACTTATAATATGAGCAAGTTCAGTTGATTTCAGTATCAAGAATTCTCTTTAGTCAGTTCACTCACAACTCTGCATCTTCAATATATGAGACTGCAACTAATAGGGTTAGTAAGACAAAAGGTCAATAGGAGTAGTGAACAAATTGAGTTTTTTGCACACATGAAGAAAAAGACTGCTAAAATAACATTGATGAATTTAGAATGAAACCGTAGGCAAAATGTAGTTCTGAGTACAAGTTAGGGGCAAAAAAACAAATCTATGTTCAAAGGCTGAAGAGTTAGTAAAAGAATACTAGGGGAAAAAAGAAGTAAATTGCAACCAACAACCAATAGCTCATCAATACAGTATAGCCTGGTCATTTGTCCGACAAACTGTATTAGAAGCTCTAACATCATAAGTGCCAACCTTAAAGGATCCAAAGTTGAAACCTATAAGCTATCGATGAAGCATCTCATTTTCATATTCCAATATCAATAACATAGCTCTATTCTAAATAGAAGACCTATTAGGATAATACATATCATATATAGCTTGCATATACTTGCATACATTTATTGTGATATACTTGCTCTGCATAATAAAAGTCTTTGTGCCTAGGCATTATTGTACAAATACTCTACTACTAACATTTAAAATTAGTGTTATAAAAGTGCAGAAAGGTAGTCAGAATGTTCACAAGTGAAGCATTTGAA
The DNA here is from genome assembly GCA_947683625.1 of Mallotus nudiflorus. Taxonomy (NCBI): domain Eukaryota; kingdom Viridiplantae; phylum Streptophyta; class Magnoliopsida; order Malpighiales; family Euphorbiaceae; genus Mallotus; species Mallotus nudiflorus. The sequence goes on along the minus strand of CANTUR010000166.1, from coordinate 4,045,942 downwards.
GGAAAAAAGGTAACACTATTTAGGTGAACCTAATGCTCAATGGGACTTTAGACTGCAGGAGCCTAATTAATTATGGGCCCATCCATTAGGGGAATATCACTAATAATGATACTTGCAAAAGCATCATCCTGGCGACCTCAAGAGGCTAGATAGGATGCTTAAGCTCCTCAGATTCAACATTCATCTCTATGTTCTCATCTAGAGCATCATCTGGAACATCTCTCCACAATAGTTAGACTAGTGTAGGGTATGAAATATGGTGATGAGAAGATCCAATATGTCAGCAATACATTTGTTAGCCCTATAAAAGGGTAGGATGCACTCAAAACTTGAAATGAATGCACTTTGAAAAATTATTTAATCATGAAATAAGACCTCTAACTCCTAAACCTTTTTTTTATAGAAGATGTTAATAAAAGGAATGAAGACCTCTACCATAGCGTCAATGGAATGACAGAAAGATAAATTCAGCCCAAAGCTACAACTTTAATGGTGGAGTATCATAACCCTATGATTAGAGATATCATCATTATAATCAAAAGGGAAGAATGCATAAGAATAACATTGCATTTGGAAAAAATCTCTTCATTTACAAATAGACTATACTAACTTATGGTATTTTGGTGTAGGGAAAAATAAAAAAGAATAAAGAAGGGGAAAGGAACTCATACATTAATAAGAATGGGCGAGATAGCAAATGCCAAACACTCATCAAAATAATCAAGGGAATTAGCAAAACTCGATTTCCTTAGATTTTGTAATAAAGTACAATCTCAATAATAAAAACCATAAATTGAAAGTAAATTCATCCACTTCATGAAATCATGTGTGAAAGCCTATCTCATGACCTTTGATTATAGTGGATTTCTTTTATTAGCCTTGGAGAATTCAGATGAGTAGTTAACATCTTTATGTTGAGAGTTTATAAACTTTAATCAATTTACTGCTTGTTTTACACCCAAACGAGGGGAAGAAAATGCAAAGATAAAATCTGTAGACTTGCAGTATAAATTGCTTGAATTTTAGAGTATCATTGAAGTCTTTTGAATAATAAATATGCATAAAATCTACTCCAATGCTCAGAAATAAGTACAAGTACAAAATCCCTTGATGGTATCCATGTTGAGTAATACGAGAAAGGTGGAGGAATACTAAGAGGGGATTCAAAAAAAGAACAAGCATAATTTACTCCAATGCTCAGAAATGAGTAAGAGTATCAATATGAAACCTCTGGTAGTATCCAAGCTGAGTAATTCGAGAAAGGTGGGGAAAAACTAAAAGAGGATCATATAAAATATTGCTCTATTTACTCTAATGCTCTGTAAGAGTATGAGTATCCAAAGGACCTTTCCAACAGTATTCACACTGAGTAATATTAGAAAGGTGGGGGAATACTTAGATAAGGAAGAAAAGCACAAAAATAACTTAAAGACTGTTTTAATACTCAAAATTCGATATGTTTATGCTCAAATTCTATGAGTTTTGTTTAGCAAATTCTCCCTAAAATTAAGTGTGGAAGTAAGCTCTTTACTTAGTAAAAAAATACTCTCAATATAAGATGATTTATGATACTTTTGAATCTTGCGAATTGCAAATAAATGATAGTCATGAAAATCAAAATTAGTGAGATTCATTATGCACACCATCTTATGATAAAGTGATGAAATTTCTCATAAATTTTTGAAAAAAAGTACCTTTTATAATAATCATCATATTGAAACTAACTTTAATAAGTCTTCAGGAATAGTAAGTCCAAAAAAAGAAGATAAACCCAATATGTGGAATCAACATTAACGCCAACAAGTAAATCATGGTCATTAAGCAACAAAGGTAGTTAATTAGAGTCAATCAGCAAAAAATTCAATGATAATCAACATAATTTCTAATTAGTCAGCACCATTGATCAACACAAAATCTCAAAATACTAGTCAACACGAAACTCTAATGTGATGTCTACATTTTGCATACGCTGCACTTCATTTTAGTTATATGCTACACAGTCGCTATAACATAGTCTTCAAATCCACTTTGTTATATGCTACATAGTAGTTATAACAAAAATTCCAAATAATCACAACTTGCTAAACACTACACAGTAGTGATAGACATTCCACAGGAATTATAGCACATTTCAAATCTTTTGCTAAATGCTCCACAGGACCTATAGCACCATTATTATAATTTTCTAGATGCTCCATAGGACCTATAGCATATTTATCTTTAGCTAGACACTACACAATAGTTATAACATATGTTCGCTAAACGTTCTATAGGAAATATAGTAAAAATTTCAATCACAGTTACTAGACGTCCTACAGTGAATATAGTGAAAATCATGATCACTAGACGTCCCATAGGGAATATAGTGAACATAACAATCACTAAACATCCCATAGGGAATATAGTGAAAATTACAATCACTAGACGTCCCATAGGGAATATAATAAAATTCAATAGCTTAACATCCCATAGGGAATATAGCAAAATGCATTGAACATAGTGTTAACTGCTACTCATTGAACATAGTGATAACATCATCGCTATATGTTCCACAAGAACTATAACATGTTTTCAAAATGCACTAAATGCAGTGTCAACTGCTATTCACTGAACATAGTGATAGCATTCATGCTATATGTTCCACTGGAACTATAGCATGTTTTTAAAATACACTGAATGCAGTGTCAATCGTTAATCATTGAACACAGTGATAGCATCACTATTATATGTTCCATCAAAACTATAACGTGTTTTTAAAATGCACTAAATGTAGTGTCAATCGCTATTCACTGAACATACTATTCACTGAACATAATGATAGTATCACTGCTATATGTTCCACTAGAATTATAGCTTATTTTCAAAATACATTAGACATAGTGTCAGCTACTATTCACTGAACACAGTGATAGTATCACCACTCTATGTTCCACTAGATTTATAGTCCATTTCAAAATAAACTAACACAGTGTCAATCACTATTCACTGAACACAGTGATAACATCACAACTAGAAATTCCATAGGAATTCTAGTGTTCCTTAAACTGCATTCAACATGACATAGTGTCATACATAGTCACGACACACAGGTAAGTATCCTAACTCTTTGCTTTGAAATTGTGTGCTCATTTGCTTTGCCGTAATTTGTCAAGCAAATAATGATAAAGGGGGGCAATTGTAAGCACCCAATTTTGGGATAGTTGAGTGTGGATGCAATAGAGGACTCCAATGATGAGAATTTGTTATAAATAGGTCCGTGGATATTGATTTTTGAATCTCAAGGCTTAAATGTAGCTTTTTAAGGACTTAATTATAATATTTTCTTTAGGGACCTAATGGAAATGTTTTGATTCATTTAAGGGTCATTTGGTAATTAAAAGTTAAAAAAATTATTGCTGATTGGAATTACACATTTCTGATTGGAAATGCACAATTCGGATCGGTCCCACACCAAATTTTTTAATTTTTTAAATTTTGAAAATAATTTTCTTGATTTTTGATTAGATAAAATTAATTTGAAAAATAATAATCCTAATAAAATCTTGAGTTGTCAGGTAGTTTCAAAAATATTTTAAAAGAAATTTGAAATAAAAATCTTTATCTCCTCTGATTCGGTTAGCCCTTTATTTATAAAAATCTATATGTTTTTTTTTGAACGGAGGGGGGCTCTTCTTCTTTTAATGCTTCTTATTCATCTTCTTGTTGGCTAAAAAACATAGAGAGCTTTACAAAAGAAATCAATTGCAAAAAAAAAAAATGCAAAAGAAAGAAAAAGTTTTTAAAAAAGTGTTGTTAAAATACGCAGTAAACCTGAGACACAAAATCAAGTTCACAACCTATTCAAACATGATAAATCAACATTCTCTGAAGGGCTAATCAATACAGCATCCACATCGCATCTCCTTTTTCTTTTCATTTTTTATTTTATTTTGATTTCATTTTTTATTATTTTTATTTTGTTTCATTTTTTAGAAGTCTCTAATTATTTTTGTTTCCTGTGTTTTTTTATTTCTTTGGCTATGGTGAAACTGTGGTGCATATGTGATTGAACCAAGAAAAACCTAGTGAAGATTCATGAAATGCCATGGATTAAATTATGTGTAAATCACATAGTTTTAGGATTCATTTTATTTTTATCATTCTGTGTTTTTTTATTTTCTGTGTTGCATTCCTTTTTATTGGGTTTGTATATATTTTTATTTATTTATTTTCTTTTGATTTATGTAGGAATTGTAATAACCTCAATAGTGAGAATAGTGAGTATTTAATTTTCTACACTATTAAAATTAATTAGTAAGTTAGGTTCGTTTGGTAAAACCCTAATAAAATTAATGGTGGTTGTAGGTTAATATTAGGTTGCATGAAATCAACTTAGGATTTTTAGAAACATAATTTAATTGCTTGTGTGATTTTTTTATTTGATTGTTTTAGTATTTTTTATGTTTTTGGGCTTGTTATTTATTTTTGTGTGTTTTGGGCCCCAAGCCCATGTTTACAATTAACTCATTTAATTAATAAACCTTTAAAATTTGAGTTTAGTTTAAATTAAATTTAGAATTAATTTAGACCCATTAGGTTAATTTAGACTTAGACCTATTTTTAGTTTAATTAAAATTAATTTAGACTTACCTCAACCCATTAAAGCATTTTCTTTTTAAAATAAATAAATTTAGGATCACATCACCTAATTTACAATTAAGTAGAATTAAGCTTATTAATTTATTTCTTAAAATTAATAGACTGAAGCCCACTTTTTTTTAGAATTAAAACAAGTAGACTTAGGCTTATTAATTATCTTAAAATATAGGCCTACCTTTAGTTTCATTTTACTTGTAAATAAAATATAGACTTAGCTAACCTAAAATTAATATAGTTTAGACTAATTTAGGGACGTCTCATTATATGAATACAATTTTTATGTGCCATTTCATGACTGTTGCCTTGGGTTAGATGAATAATAATTAGGGTTTAAAATGAAATTGCATATAATTAGAGAATAAGGTAATAATTAATAAACTAATTCTAAATGAACATAAGATTGAAAGAAGTTAGTATTCCGTATCTAGAATTTTTTGGTTGTGGAATTGAGTTACCACCACCTTTAAATTGTCCCAGTTATTATGCTAGGTGGTGACTCCTAATCTCCACACTATGCCTTTATGATGTAGTAGTGTGTTCTCTAGAGTTTTGAGTTCAAACAGTGTCACGGTTGCTAAAATCTTGGATGCGCGATAAATCCTGCCGTTTACAAATATTCATTAAAGCTTTAAAACTCTCAAATATTCATTCTTTATTTGTATAACTCTTATGAGAGTTGGTTTGTGTGTTAGAAATAGAATTTCTCTTCATCTATAATCTTGGGATCAATTAGAAGGGAAGTGAGATTTATTTCTAAAGGAATTGGTTTAAGTGTTTAGCCATCAAAACACTTAGGATTTATTTATTTTTTTGTGTGAGCCTTGAAAACTCAAGGTTTAAGGTTGAAAGAGTGAGCTATAAACTCTTATGTAATCTCAATCTTGTGAATAAGATTATGGGTATTGAAAAATCCTAACTTGGGGATAAGTTAGGTGGAGACGTAGGATTGTTGAGAATCCGAACTCCTTAAATCCTTGTGTTCATTGTTCTTCCTACACTATTATCTTTAAATTCTTATTCATCCTTTAAATTTGTTTTTAATTTTCTAAAATCCTTCATTAGCCTTATTCCTTCCCCCTCTAAGGCACTTTCAAATAACTTTCTTAAAGTTCTCTACTAAATAGGGAATGGAGCCTTTTGGTCCTACCATTGTAGGCACCTCCTTATGGTATTGAAACTAGGTATTGTCATTTTCTATAAAACTCTTGATTCGTGATATTTTCAGTAGTGTCCCACCAAGCACGCCAAAATCTATTTGCCGTTGGCTTTTTTCTATGATTTTATGAGCGTGCCAGGTGTGTGATGTACACCAACCAAGAACCTGTGACTTTTAACTAAATGATTGAATGTAGTTAAGGGACCTAAACTACTGGGTTCTTGAATTAATTGAAGGAAACTAGTTAAATTTAACACTAAAAATGCTTAACTAAATGAAAATGAAGAGATTGCATTGAGAATAAAAGAGAATTGAATACAAATGCAGGTTGTATTAACAAGAACGTTCATTAAACTGAAAAGAAAGCAAAGAAAAGTAGAGTTGATTGTTGTCAGTGTTGAGATTGTGTGTGTTTTTTTACTTCATTCCTAGAGAGCCTTTTTTTATCTCTTTCTCTTATTTAATAACTGCTCCTCCCCACATTTTCCACTTCTTGTTGACTTTTATCTCTCAATAACTACCAACTTAATTAATTAACTAACTAATTAATTAATTTTGGTAGTGGGCTTTGCTAAAAATTAAGATTTGGTGCAAATTATATATATATATATATATATTAATCAAGTTGATTTAACTCATAATTTTTTTATTAACTTTAATTTATTTTAATGACAATTTAAAAGTAAAAGTAGATATTGCATGGTCTGGCATTAGTATTTTTTTTTTAGCAATAGTATAAATGTGGACACTCGGTTTGATCAACCTATAATATAGGGCAAACTATGGATGCTCGGTTTGATCGGCCCACAATGAAGCCCAATGATGAGAATGTTCGAAGCTTGAATTTAAGAGAAACCTGAAACCTCCTTGAAAGTGGACTTTAAAGCTTGATTTTTTGCCCCTATAGAGCCCAAGCGCATTCTAGCTACCTTTATGGAATGAGGCGATGCCTCATCTAAGAGACATCACCTCTTTACTAACCAATTGCATCTATATTAAATGTAGAAGTGACAATGGTGGCCTGGTGGGTGGACCCCACATTCCTGTAGGCCTGAGAGTTGCATAAAAATTACATATTTTAGGTGAGAAAAAGTAAGGGAAAAAGGGAAGTAATCATGGGGAGTGGAAAGTGGATATCTTGGCTAAGCATGAGGGCTTTAAAAAAAGGAATAGAGAGAAAAGGGAGATTGGAAACCATTAGCAACTAAGAGGAAGCTTAAGAAAAAAGAAAAAAAGCTTTGAAAAAAGAAGAAAAAACATCCTTGGAAAGAAAGGGAAAAAGCTAGATTGAGAATCCATTTTCTTAAAGGAATAAGGAGGAGATCTTGCATTCAAGTGAAGTCTTGGATCAAAAAAACTTTTGAAGGCTAACTATTTTTGAAAAGTAAGTATATAAGCAGTAAGAAGCTCCATATTTCTTTATTAAGCTCTAATTTTTACATAAGTTCTTTGTTGTTTACTTGTTTGCTTTAGTTTCATTATTTATTTTAGATACTATGTCCATAACATGATGTTTTATGCTCTTAAGTATTAATGCAAGTGTAAAGTTATTTATATCTATGCTTTGATTAACTTAGAAGTCAAGGAGCTTGATTAAATAATTTATACATCTAATCATTAGGCGACACGTCTTCAAAGAGGTGTTGCCTCTCTAGATTAAGGCGATATGAAATCGCCTCTATGTCTAGAGTGAGGCATTGCCACATCAACAGATTTTAGCATTTTAACTTTTGACCTTAAGTCTATTTTTGCATGATTTATATGCCTTTGCATCTTTATATTGATAGTTCCTTTATACATAATTATTTTGTTATCATGATTAAATAAAAAGTGTTCATAAATTTGTCTTTATCTTCATTTACGTATATTTGGTGTTATATTGAACTAACTTTGTTAGGTAGAAGTTTTCTTATCTTTATAGAGACTAATATTGTGCTCTATTATGGAAAATCTTAGGGTGACTCATAGTCATCAATTGAGTATTCCTTATTAGCCTCCTTAAGTTTGCTTATTTAATAGCTAGTTTATTTTTTATTTATTTTACATTTACTTTCATAAAGTGTTGTAATCCTTAATCCCTTCCCCTATTTTATTTGAATGTACTATTTTGTGATGAATATTGGGACTTATAATGCATGAAATTGAATTAATGTCCAAATTTGGGCTTAAACATAAAATTTGATAATTATTTGGAGGAAAATATAATTTGCATGTTAATAAAAAAATAATTGAATAATCAAAGGTAATAAAATATAAAACACAAACGAAGGCCAACCACAAGGTTAAGTGGGCATTCCAAAAGCCCATATCTAGTTTCCAAACCTATTCTTTGATGACGACTTCTGGGAACCTCTATGGGGTACAGTTGTCATATAGTGTGTCCTAACTTTTATCCGGTTGGCGACTCCTTCTTTGATTTCGGATTTATGCCTATTTGGTATTTTTTAGTAGGCCTTGGGCTCACACAGTGTCATGGTCGCCAAACAGTTGGGTGCACGTTAAACCCCGCTGCCTATAGTGGTGACTCTGCTAAGGATAGAGAAATTGATTCCAGTGTTTTGTATTTTATCATTTTTATTATTCTTTTATTTCTTTTGCATTTTATTGCATTCATTACACATTGAGCACATTGAGCACTTCAGTCCTTAAATAGCCGATGATGGTCATTGCTTTGCTACCTGTGTTTCACTCAAATTTGATGGTGAAGTATTTGATTATTATCACTCACGGCACATACTTATCTACGTCATATGGACCTTTGAATGAGGAGACATAATTGAGGTATATCGCTGTAGGAGCTGAAGCCTATTATCCCAAGACTTAAGCTCATATAATGCTTAATAATTTTCTTTATGTTTTTCCTAAATGCATGTGTTTTATGCCATATTTAAAATTCTTTAAATAAATCCCAAGCCCATTCTAAATGGACCTTATCAAAATAGGTCTCTCATGCTTATTCAAGCCTAGTATAAAGAGACCTTGTCAAGATGAGCCTTTTATGCTTATTTTACCTTATAGACCTTGATAAATTGGACCTTTAAGGGTAAATTTTGGCCTATTAAGAATAAAATTTGGATTTATATAAGGAATTCACTACTCATTTGAACCACTTTAAGAGTTTTCATATATGCATTGGTCTTACCATCCTTTGCTGATGATTAAGGCCCACAAAAAAAATTCTAGGAAAAAAAACTCGCCATTAAACACATGAGTGGGAGAAATATGAGTGGAGATAATCCTTTTATAATTATATTTTGCAATGTGTAAATAGATTGTGTATTTCTTTTTCTTCTAATAATAAAATAAAATGAACATGCTGTCACGACCCAAAACAGGGGCCATGACCGGCGCTAGGGAACGAGAATTCTTTCGAATCCGGAACCTATAGCAAGCTTAAAAATAAAATAAAACATGCAATAATAACAATAACAATATTATATGCAGCGGAAATAAAAATCATAAATATAATAATAACATTTTCATCACTGGATTTAAATCAAATCTCATCTCATCACATATATATAAAATCTTTCAGTACAAATTCAGTTTCAATATAATACATCTCTTTAAATAAAATACATGAAATCCCATACTTTAATTCACAACTACTGCAGTGTCTAGATTATAAAAATAAGACTCAAGTAAATAATTTACACAAAGAAGCCGGGGCGGAAGAAATCCGGCGTACAGGCCTGCTACTGAGGTCTGAAGATGTTGACTCTCCTGAAAAATAGTCAACGGAGGGGAGTCAGACCTCACTGAGTGAATTACTATAATATATATACATACACACTAAATGATAATGCATACAGTCAACAGTATATATCTAATATGTATATATATACAGGCAAATTCACGCAGATGCAGTAAAATCATTTTTATATATTTTATTAAAAATCACAGTTTATGAAGGATCATATAGAACCCTAGAATATCGCAACCTCGAAAATAGTGTTAGACAACACTCTAGCCATACAGGCTCACTTATTCCAAAATATATCCACTTAATCCATTTGGACAGTAGATTGGCCCCGAGACACTAAGTCAACCGAGCTCCAGCAGTCTGACTGCCAGTGTGATTGGCCCCGAGACACTAAGTCAACCGAGCTTCAGCAATCACACCCAAATCACATCTCACACATCAAATAATCATAGCCAATCAATATCCATAAATAAGTTAGTAATATAGCCTAAATACTATAGGCGTACCGGTACGTACTCGGTCCTAGTGCTGCCCACTAGGTAGCACGTTCTATCAATATCCTTCATTAATAAATATAAAACATTCATTCACAAAAATAAATGATGCATGAAGTTCAATAAAATATCAACATAAATAATATATATACTAGAAATATACCAAAAATAAACCAGGTATATTTCGAGTATATATACGTCAAATGAATTCAATCAAATTATAAATTAAGTTGGAAATATATTTAAAAACATTTTAAATATATTTTATTTACAAAACATGCATATAATTTAATATATACCAAAAATAAACCAAAAATATACTTAAATACAAATCATATTATTTATGCATTTTAATCAAAATAAAACATATATTTCTAAATCATGCATCCTAAGCATATATATATAGTATAGTAACTCACCTAGTGCGCTCCACGAGACGGGTCCGACGGGCCTGGTCCACTAGCCCTCGGTCTCGGCACAACTAAACAAGCAATAAATAACCGACATCAGAATAAACCTAACAGAAATCCTAGAATTCGATCTAGAGTATTAAACATAAAATTAGAAATTAGGATTGGACTGGATATCACGTTTTACGAGAATTCTACCGAAAATCCGACAGAACTTCCCCTGTAAAACGGACATCTCTCTACTCAAAAGAGTAGAGCCGACCCTGCAAAGAAACACACTTCGAAAAATAGGCTCAACACAAATCCACAACCCCTCGGTCGGACTCCAGACTACAATCTACCGACCGGGGTCCACAAACACAGAACAATACTGAAAATACCAAAAATACCCTTATAACATAGAAATTCATTTTATAAATAGAAATTACATAATTAACCTTAAAACACTGTAAAAACCGATAAAACTCATTTTATTAGAAAAACCGTGTATTATATATATAATTGAAAATAATTCACGAAAAATAGTTTTAATTAGTTAAAAATACCAAATAATTTATAGAAATCATTTTTATACCTTAAATAACTATTAAAACCAATTAAATTACATTTTTAGCCAATTTAGGGTAAAATTACCAAAATACCCCTATATATATAAATATACTTCAATTACTTCAAAAATTCACCAAAAATTATACAATTATCCAAAACTAATTTTATCAACATATTTATCAATAATATCAATAATTAAACCCAATTAACCAATTAATTTCAATTAAAAACATAATTAACCCTAATTTCCCAAATTACATAAACTCAAATAATTCAAAATAAATACTTAGAAATTCATAAAAATTCCAAATAAATTCCTATAATTCATTTCAACACCTAATTTAACCATAAAACACAATTTTATAATTTAAATAATTAATTTCCAAAAATTAGAAAATAATATTAAAATATTCAAAAATACCCAAAAATCCAAACAATCTCCAAAAACTCCAAAAAAATTCATACATGTAGATTAAGCTACTAGGATCAACATTTGTGAAGGGAGTTTCCATGAATCAATCAATTCGAAGCTCAAAAAAAATCAAAAGCCCTAATAGGCCGAAATTGAAAATTCGAAACCTAAGCAATTCTAGACCATTTAAGCTCAAACCAAAGATAGAATCACACTCACCGGAGCTCAAGGAGAAGAAAGAGATTGGTGATGTCGAAAATGGTGGCCGGAAGAGGAAGAAACGGTGAGGAGAAGATTTCGGCCAAAAATGGTAGAAATAGCTCGCCGGCGCCGGGGAAGGAAGCTGCTGGCGGCGGGGGATGGCTGGGAACGACGGTGGCAAGCCGGGAGGCACACCGACGGTAGGTGATCTGCATGACAGACGGTGGTGAGGGGTGGTCGGGCGCACGGGGAAGAAGGAAGAAGAAGAAGAAAAAGAAAAAGAAAAAGAAAAGAAAAAGAAAAGAAAAAGAAAAATAAAAAGAAAAAGAAAAAAAATAAAAAAATAATTTAATAATAAATAAAATAATTAAATAACAATAAATTAATAAACAAATAATAAAATATTAGGATAATATATTTTAAACCCTAATTAAATAAATATTTACACACATAGGCTTTATTTAGTATTTTAAAAATACGTATGAGTTCATGCAAGTTAGAAAAAATATATAAAATAATTAATAATAAATTATTTACGTGAAAATTTCTCCGAAAATGCAAGTCCCGGGAAAATTTTACGTAAAATACTGTAAATAAGACACAGTAATTAAAATAGGTTTTAAATACATAACAACTCATAAAAATATCATATAATATACATAAATTATTAACACTGCATATCCCGGTACAGTGTAAAAATATTTTAAAAACACGGGATATTACACATGCATATCATGGATACACATCATGCATAAATTCTAACCAGTGGTGGTTGCAGATATAGATTCATGATAGTTTTCAACTTAAATATGGTCTGACATTGGTTGTTTAGTCAGTACTCCTAGAAAAATAGTGATGGCAGGCGATTTTGATCCTAAAGCTTTTAAGGAATAGTTGAAAGAAGAAATAGTCAAACAGTCATTCAATCATACGGGAGATGATGATGAAAATGATGGGAAAAACCAGATAACAACCGCAAACATAACAACTACCATCTTTAGATCTCAAAGCTAATATTCCTATAAGGAAACAAGTGGAAGATGATCTTGAGACTTTGGTAGCCTAACTAGTGACTTGACAAAATATGAAACTCTCTAAAAATATGGAGAAGACTGATTGGGCTAAGGGTATTACTAACGCTATGGCTCAGGTACAGATGATGATGATGAAAGAAAAAGGGATTAATGCCCCGATGGATTATGCTGACTTGGATTTGGATGAAGATGATGACCTTTTACCTAAGAGGTTTAAATTTCTTGATATAAAGAAATACATTGGCATTGATGACTCTCATTTGCATTTTAAGCAGTGTGTGACTCATATGAAAACAACTAGCTTGACTAAAGCACATATTGTGAAATAGTTTCCCTTATCTTTGGAAGGGGCTCCTATCCATTGGTATTATGGCTTGGAATCACATGTGCAAAGTGATTAGAAGGAGTTGTGTGCTGCTTTTATGAAGCAATATGGTTTGAACAACCAAATGGGTATATCTCTCAGGCACTTGCAGAATACTAAACAATAATTCAATGAATCATTTGCCAATTATTTGACTAGATGGAGAGAAAAATTTGTGCAAATGTAGCATAAACCTACTAAAGCTGATCAGGTAGTAATATTAATAGAAGGATGTGTCCTTCCACTTTCCAAAAAGTTGAAGGATCTTGGAATTCAGAATTTTGAAGAGTTGTATAGATTAGGGTATAAAAAGAATTTGACTTGGCCCAAGAAAAGAAATTCTTTAGTGAGAGATCTGTGGGCAAGGAAGCAATTGGTTCAAGCAACAATGTGCTAATTAATGCTATTAGACAATTGAGCAGTAACGTGTAGATTAATGCCTTCAGGTAGCCTCAGAGGTTTTCGAACTTGGGTAGGCCCATGTCAAAATTTCTAGAGAAGTTAGTGGAGAAGAACCTTCTGTAACCTTTACCCCAATGACCACCCTTACCAAATGCCAACCCAAAATTCTACTATAAATACCACTAAGCCATTGGACATAATACTGATGTTTGCACTCGATTGAAACATAAAATCCAAGACCTCATTAACTCAGGTAAGATTATCGACCTCGAAACTCAAAAACCAAAAACTCAAAATAACCCTTTGCCTAACTACCAAAATGTCCTACCACTAAAATGTCCCACCACCAAATGCACCCATTCTTATGATTAACACAAGTCTAGTAAAGGAGCAAGTCTTGAGCTCTTTCATTGATTCTACACCTAGCTCATTAAAACCTACACCCAAAGACTTGAATCAGAATAAGAAGCATCTAGGACTTAGTGTGAATGTCTTAAATATTTAGAGCTTTGATGATGAAGAGGGAGGACAAATTGACCTATGGAAAAATGAGAACAAGGAGAGTCAATCAGTTGGGAAAGTTAAAAAGAAAGAAGCAGAAACCAAATCAGTTAAATCAAAATTAAAAGAGAAGGAAGAGGGTTCAAAAGGGGAAGTGAAGAAAGAAGAGACTGTTGCTAGCATTTGAGAGTTGCTTATGCATTCTCGAGATCATTGTGAAGTACTGGTTTTGGCTTTGGATTAGAAGAAGATATGTACAAACTACACTCTTGAACAAATGGTTGGTTCGTTGATGGAAAGCCCCTAAGGTGCTATTGTATTTTTTAATAAGGATTTGTTGTTAGAAGGGAGAGACCATCACAAAGTCGTATTCATTGAGGCCGAGGTAAAAAGGAAGCTAACTTGCTGCATGAAAGTGGATAACGGTTCTGCCGTTAATGTGTGTCCCTTGAAAATTCTACCAAAGTTGGGATTGACTGTGATCGACCTGAAACCTTTTGTGGTGATCATCAAGGCTTATGATGATACGAAAAGACCAGTTGAGGGAATGTTTAGAGCATTAGTCAAGATTAGACCTATTGAGACTTGGGTCAACTTACATGTGATTGACATTCCTGTGACTTTTTCTATCATCTTAGGAAGGTCTGGTTTCATCCTTTGGGTGGTGTGCCATCCACCATTCATTATAGGATAAAGTTTCTACATGAGGGTAATGTCATTACCATCTTAGTAGAAACTGAGGCCGCTGTAGTTGCTCTGAAGCTGACCCCTAAAGAGATCCCTATAAGACCAAGCTTTAAAGTCTGTATGATTTATAAGGATAAGCTGGATAAGAGAGTTGTGAGCATGATTAAGAAAATGAAGTTCATGCTCAGCTTAGGACTATTAAAGAATCAAAATAGGCCTCCTGAGTTCGTGGAACCAAAAGTACCTATCTTGAAATACAGGATTGGGTATTTTAGGTCTGAAGAGTTTGAGGATGAAGAAAAGGCTACCCCTGAAATTGGGAAATGAGGGCTTTAGGATGTGTTTGCTAAGGAAGGCATCAATTATCCATACATAGGGACTCCTAAACCTCTTCTGATGGCTGGGGAAGTGATTCTAAGATTTGTAATATTTGCCGAATATGTAAAAAAGGTAAAGAAAGATGTTGCTCAAGAGAGCTTTGTGATAGAGTTAGTACCAACTACTACACCAAAGTTGAATGATGTTGTTGATTAGAATGAGGAGCTGGATCTTTAGACTTATGTTCTAAATTCTATTATGGATCTTTTTTATGATGATTTTAATGTCTCTTTTTCTACCTTGTTTGAAACTGATGACTTGTTCTTTTCTAAAGTTAATGCAATAAAGACTGACTTTGCTTATTTGTGTGATGTGTTTCCTAATGGTTATTTTGCTTATGATGATCATTTCATACATATATTTGACATTAATTTGGTGCAAACTGAATCATTTAATTTAGGCACAAATGATAACCCTAAAAATATATTGATTGCTTCTGACTTAACTCATGATGAGATAAAAAAAATGAAAGAAACATTGAAAAGAAGATAAAAAGTATTTGCATGGGACTATAAGGATATGCCTAGAATTGATAAAGAGATCTTAGAACATTGGATCCCTATATATCACTAATAAAGTAGAAGAAAAGAGGGCTAAGGCTGGAATGGGATCTTTTGGTTAAGGAAGAAGTTGAGAAGCAACTGAAGGCAAAATTCTTAGAGGTAGTAGAGGACACCTAATGGTTAACAAATATAGTCCTGGTCCCCAAGAAATATGGAAGGGTTAAGATGTACGTGGACTATAGAGATCTAAACAAAGCTTGCCCAAAGGATGACTTTCCACTCTTACATATTGACATGCTTATTGATAATGCCGCTTCTAGTGTGATGTGTTCTTTCATGGAAGGTTTTTTAGGATGCAACTAGATTATGATGGCTGTAATTGATAAGCTAAAAATGTCTTTCACTACTGAATGTGGTATCTAAAGGTGCTGCTATTATGTAGAACTTAGAAGGAAAGGAATTTAGAGAGCCCATTAACCTAGATAAGCTCGATAAGTTCTTTCTGTAAAGTCTTGCTAGGGAGGAAACCTCAAAAAGGGGTTTTCTAAGCAAAAATTAGAGACCAAAAATGAAAAAATAAAAAACAAAGTCCTGTTGGATTGAAAACCTTGAAAGAGATGGTCCAGACATAAATTAAGGTCGTGTAAAAGGAGAGAGATAGAAAAAAATAGTTGGAAAACTTGCAAGGGTAAGCTAACTAATGATATGAGATATGGAATAAGCAAAATGTATATCCATATTGTACTTAAATTAAATGAAATATATTACCTTGATTACTATTAAACGTTGCATTAAGTGTCTATTACAAACGGTTTAACTAAAAAGGGAAATGCTATCTAACAACATCTTGATTCATAAACTAATTTTGTTTCCTTTTCTTTTGATAAATACCCTAAGCACTCGACATTTTCAACTCTCATGTTCTTTTATTTCTAATAAACTCATCTCTTTCTGTTTGTGGCAATTGGATCCATGCCTTGTACTGATCATCAATTGTCAGATCTCTATCATAGCCAATGCACCTCTGAATGATTCTGAAAGTCTAGGAAGCAACCAAATTATCCAGGAAGTTTAAAGAGAGAGGTCCTGGTTCAAACTCTTGTACTAATCCCATCAATTGTTTCTATTTGTATTATCAGTAAAGATGGGCAAGATTGTAGAAAGTAGCAAAGTAGAGTCCATTAATGGGAACACAATGGGTATAAGATCGGAGGTTCACGAATTGTAATCTCCACTGTGGACACATCCACTATATTAGAGTATTGGGGAATGTTGACAGCCAGCTTTGAACATCTTCTTGTATGGGATGCACCCTTCTAGTTCGGCAATGCTAGGCTTTATAATGTGAAATGTCTTAGGGAGGTTCAAGAAATCCCAATTTCTCATGAAACCACATTTATAAAAGTGATGAGTGACTAAAAATGCCTAAAAAGTGGAAGAAAAAATAAGAGAAGAAGAAATTTACCTCCAGTAGGAGTGAACTTCTAGAGAAGCACTTGGTTGCTATGAAGTTGTTTAACCCAATGTTGATTTTTACCAAGATGAGAGAGAAAGAATTGAGCCCGACTTCCACTTGATCTTGGATATAAAGGATTTTTGAATCACAGTTTCATGAAGGGGAAACAAGCAGGAATTAAGCATATAGGAAAAGAGAAAGCATCCATGGCTAGTAGACCTCCTTTTTATCTATAGTTATAATGAGCTTAAGGAAAGGCCCTACCAGTACTTCATTACCAAAGATGTGATGAAAGGAAGGCTGGGGGTGAAAGATTGAATAACCTGGCCATTTGATGTTGGATGAAGTGTAAGTTTAGAGTTCTAACCTGAAGGATTACAATTTGACAAGTGAAATCCATATGATAGCCTAAGATAGCTTTGAATTCTTCTAGTAGGGGCCATAGTTCAACTATATTGAGTTGGAATACATGTTTTTAGGGATCCCAGAATTGAGTTACAATATGGAAAAAAGGGAAATTGATTCTCCTAGCATGTAGAGATCTAAAGATTAATAAGTGAAATGGCTTCAATTTTGCCCATGATTCCTTATCTAAGTTATTTAGGATTGGCTGTAGTTGTTTCAAGTTTCTTTCAGTCATTTTAGGAGATAGGGATACTGTCTAGAGAGAAAAAATTGAGAAGAATGGCAAAAATTATGGAATTGGGAATTTTAGAGGAGAGTGAGGGATTTAAGTAGCTCCATATTACTGCTGCAGAGGCATTCACCTCTATGATCAAGTGATGCCTCTTCATGTTAAGGTGATTCCTTGTCACCCCTTTACAAAGAGGCATTACCCTAATGTTAGGGTAATGTTTCTCCAACAGCAGGCACAAGAATATGTTGTTGTACTGACACTGAGTGATTGACATGAAAATGTAAAATAAATATCGAAAAGTAGAACATCTATAGTTAAAATGTTTTTAGATGATTCAGATTCAGTTAAATGAAAATTGGGCTCAGCATTCAGTTAAGAGAAAATGTGAAACTTCTAAAATGGAGATCAATCTAAAATATCAAAGTAACATAGAAACAATAGTTCAAGATGGCAAAATTGATCCTATACTAACACTCATCTCGGGTAGCCCTCTACTCATTGTCTCCAGATTCATTATCTCCCTCACTAGCAGGATCATCTCCATGATCATCTCCCTTATCCATGGGATCATTGTCATGCTCCTGCTCCTCTCCATCATTACCCTCCTCATTATCATCAACTCGAAGGGTAGCCAGCTGGAACTTTAGAGCAGTGATCCTGGCTTGACTAGCCTCATCTTGGGCCTGTTAAATCACAATGAGAGGTGAAACATCATGAAAACATGCACACATGTAGGAATAAGAAATGATTGATACTTTCCATTGCTATGTCGTGCTTTCAAGAAGTCCCACTGGGCCTCAATCACCCTATACATATACTCCTCCTAATCTCGAAGTATCTGCATAATTAATGATTTATTAGCACTAACCCTGTGTTAAGTCAAATGTGAGAATAGTTGTAATATCCCGTGTTTTTTTTAAAAATATTTTAATACTGCATCGGGATATGCAATGTTAATAATTTTCATATATAATATTGATATTTTATGAGTTGTTATTTAATTAAAACTAATTTTTATTGTTTTATATTATTTTAAGTATTTTATGTAAATTTTTTTCGAGAATTTCAATTTCGGGAAAATTGACACGTAAATTATTTATTATTAATTATTTTAAATAGATTTTCACATTTGCATGAACTCATATGTATTTTTAAAAGCACTAGATAGAGTGTATATATGTGTATTTATTTATTTAACTAGGGTTTAATTAATTACCCTAATTTTTTTATTATTATTTATTATTAGTTTTAATATTATTTAATTATTTTTTTTAGTGTATAAATTATTAAAAATATTAAATTATGTGTGTGGTGAATAGTTATTGTCCATATAATATTATATATTAAAATAATATAAAGTATATATATATATATACATACATATACATATAATATTTAGCAAAAAAATAAAGTTTGATAAAATTACAAGTTTTCCATTGAAGCTTCTCCTTCTTCCTCGATCGTCCCTCACTCCTCCGGCGTCTGCAACTCTGTTCACTCACCGTTGGTGTGCCACCTCCTTCCTCTAGCTGTTCCGCTGCTAGCAGAGCCCATTTCCGGTGTCGGGAAGCTCGTTTTGGCCGGAGAAGCCGAAACTCTCCTCACCGTCGTTCACAGCATTTTCGGCAATCGTTTTCGACACCGTCGGTCTCTTTCTTCTCCTTGAGCTCCGGTGAGTGTGATTCCAACCTTTGTTTCACTTAAAATGGTTTAGATTTTTGTAATTCAGTTTGATTTTTTTTGAGCTCCAATTGATTGATTCATGAAAAATTCCTTTACAAATGTTAATCCTAGTAGCTTAATCTTCATGTTTGAATTTTTGTAGAATTTTTGGAAATTATTTTGATTTTTGGGTATTTTTGAATATTTTATTATTATTTTCTAATTTTTGAAAATTAATTAATTAAATTATGAAATTGTGTTTTATGATAAATATAGGTGTTGAAATGAATTATAGAAATTTATTTGGAATTTTTATGAATTTCTATGTATTTATTTTGAATTTAATTAATTTATGTAATTTTGTAAAAATAGGGTTAATTGTGTTTTAATTGAAATTAATTAGTTAATTGAGTTTATTTATTGATATTATTGATAAATATGTTGAGAAAATTAATTTTGTTGCAATTATATTATTTTTGATGAATTTTTGGATTAATTTTAGTATATTTATATATATAGGGGTATTTTGGTAATTTTACCCTAAATTGGCTAAAAGTGTAATTAAATTGGTTTTAATAGTTATTGAAGGTATAAAAATGGTTTCTACAAATTATTTAGTATTTTTAACTAATTAAAACTATTTTTCGTAAATTATTTTCAATTATATATATAATATACGATTTTTCTAATAAAATGAGTTTTTATCGGTTTTTACTGTGTTTTAGGGTTAATTATGTAATTTCTACTTATTAAATGTATTTCTATGATATAAGGGTATTTTCGATATTTTGTGAATATTCAGTGAATTGTGGACCTCGGTCGGTAAACTGTAGCTTGGAGTCCGACCGAGGGGTTGTGAATGTGTTCCTATATCTATTTTTCGAAGTGTGTTTCTTTGCAGGGCCAGCTCTACTCTTTGAGTAGAGAGATGTCCGTTTTATAAGGGAGGTTCTGTCGGATTTTCGGTAGAATTCTCGTAAAACGTGATGTCCGGTCAAACCCTAATTCTGATTCTGTGTCTAATATTCTAGATCGAGTTTCTAAGATTTTCTATTAGGTTTATTCTGATGTCTGTTATTTTTGTATGTTTAGTTGCGCTGAGACTGAGGCCTAGTGGACCAGGCTTGTCGGATCCATCTCGTGGAGCACACTAATTGTGAGTTACTATTCTATATATATATATTTTAGGGTGCATGATTTAGAAATGTATGTTTTATTTTGATTAATTATGCATAAATAATTCAATTAGTATTTAATTTTATTTTGGTTTATTTTTGGTTTATTATTGGTATATTTTAAACCATATGCATGTTTTATTAATGAATTATGTTTAAAATATTTTCAAATGCATTTCTAGTTTATTTTGTAATTTAATTGGATTTATTTAACATATATATATTCGAAATATACCTGGTTTACTTTTGGTATATTTCTAGTATATATATGGTTTATGTTGCTATTTTATTTAAATACATGCATCATTTATTTGTGAATGTATGTTTTATATTAATAATGAAGGATATCAATAGAAAATGATATTTATAGATGTGAATATGAAATTATGTGCTTAATAAATGACATGCTTACTTGAGATGTGGATGCAGGTGGAGTCACCCTCTATAGGATTTGAGTTAACGCAAACTCTACATATCGAGATGTCACGACCCAAAATAGGGGCCATGTCCGACGCTAGGGAATGAGAATTCTTTCGAATCCGGAACTCGTAGCAAGCCTAAAAATAAAAACATGCAATAGTAATAATAACATAAATAAAATCACTCACAGCAGAAATAAATTTTATAAATAATAAAATAATAATCCACCAATGGATTTAAACAAACAACTCATCTCATATATAAATAATCTTTTAATAAAAAACCCAGTTCATATCTTTAAAATACAAATCTCATATAAACATGATACATAAATTTCATAAATGACTATAACTACTACAGTGTTTAGATTATAAAATGACATCAAGTAAGTAGATTACATAGTGAAGTCAGGGCGGAAGAAATCCAACGTATGGGTCTACTACTGAGGTCTAAAGATGTAGACTCTCCTGAAAAATAGTTAATGGAGGGGAGTCAGACCTCATTAAGTGAATTGCTATAATATATATACATGCATAGCTAAATGACAATGCACACATTCAATAGTATATATAATAAATAGATATACAAGCAAAATAACACAGATGCAGTAAAATCATTTTATATAAATATTAAGAAATACATCCGTATATGAAGGATCAAATAGAACCCTAGAAAATCGCAACCTCAAACAGTGTTAGACAACACTTTAGCCATACAGGCTCACTTATTCCAAATAATTTCACTTGTTCCATTTGGACAGTAGACTGGCCTCGAGACACTAAGTCAATCAAGCTCCAGCAGTCTGACTGTCAGCATGATTGGCCCCGAGACACTTAGTCAACCGAGCTTTAGCAATCACACTCTCAAATCATATCACACATCAAATAAAACAATTCGATTATAACCCACAAATAGGTAAGTAATAAAGCCTAAATGCTATCGGCGCACCGATACGTACTTGGTCCTAGTGCTGCCCACTAGGTAGCACGTTCTATTGATATCCTTCATTATTATATAAAACATGCATTCATAAAACAAATGATGCATGATATTAAATAAAATAGCAACATAAACCATATATATACTAGAAATATACCAAAAATAGACCAGGTATATTTCTAGTATATATGTCAATAAAATTCAGTTTAACTATAAAATAAACTAGAAATAAACCATAAATATACTTAAAAATATTTTAAGTATAAATCATTAATAAAACATGCATATAATTTAAAATATACCAAAAATACACTGAAAATATACAAAAAATAAACCTAAGAAATAATTAGACTATTCATGCATAATTTATAAAATAAGTCATACATTTTTAAAATCATGCAACCTAGAACACGTATATATAAAATAACAACTCATTGTTATTGTGCTCCTCGAGACAGGTCCGACGAGCCTGGTCCACTAGGCCTCGGTCTCGGCACAACTAAACAAACAAATGACAACATGAATCAGAATAAATCTATCGAAATTCCTAGAGACTCGATCTATGAATATCGGACACAGAATAAAAATAGGAATTTGACCGAACATCAGGTTTTACGAGAATTCTACCGAAAATCCAGTAGAACCTCCCTTGTAAAACGGACATCTCTCTACTCAAAGAGTAGAGCGGCCCTGCAAAGAAACACATTTTATAAATATATCGCCATACAACCCCTCAGTCGGACTCCCAAACTACAATTCATCGATCGAGGTTCACAATTCATGAAATAATACTGAACGCATGAAAAATTCAGAAAATACCAAAAATACCCTTTATACTTAAAATTTAGCAAACTAGGTATTTAAAACACTGAAAATAATCGTTTATCCAATAATTACAATAAAACCCTGATTTTGATAAAATATTATTAAAAATCGAAAATTCTCAATAAATTCATAAATATTGACCAAAATACATTTTATAAATTTAAATTACATAATTAACCCTAAAACTTACTAAAAATCAATAAAAACTCATTTATTTAGAAAAAATCGTATATTATATATAATTTGAAAATAATTTACGAAAAATAGTTTTAATTAGTTAAAAATACTAAATAATTTGTAGAAATAATTTTTATACCTCAAATAACTATTAAAACCAATTTAATTATATTTTTAGCCAATTTAGTGCCAAATTACCAAAATACCCCTAGTTATGTAAATTCTCTAAAATTAATCAAAAATTCACCAAAAATAGTATAATTGCTAAAAATTAAATTTCTCAACATATAATTCAATAATATCAATAAATATACTCAATTAACCAATTAATTTCAATAAAACACATATTTAACCTAATTTTCCCAAAATTACATAAACTAAATAAATTCAAAATAATTATATAAAATTAAAAAAAATTACAAATAAATTTCTAAAATGCATTTCAACACCTAAAAACACCATAAAAAAATTTCATAATTTATTTAATTAAATTTCGAAAATTAGAAAATATGAATAAAATAATAAAAAATTCACAAAAAATCAAAATAATTCCCAAAAATTCCACAAAAATTCACAGAGGTAGATTAAGGTACTAGGATCAATGTTTATAAAGGAAGATTTCATGAATCAACCGAATCGATGCAAAAAAAAATGAAAAACCCTAATAGGTCGAAATTGTAAAATTGAAACCTAGGGAAATCTAGACCATTTCAAGTGAAACAAAGCTTGGAAATGCACTCACTGGAGCTCAAGGAAGAGATAGAGATCGGTGGGGCTCAAAATTGTGGCCGGAATCACGGCAATCGGAGTTGAGTGTGAGTTTCGGCTTCTCGGGTTTTCGCAGCGTTCACCGATGCTGGAGAGGGTGGTTAAGCTATTGGAAATGGTGGTGGCACACCAAAGAGCACACCGACGGGAAGAGGAAGGAGTTGCAAAAGCTGGACGGGGAAGAAAATCAATCGGGAGGAAGAAGATGTAGTTGATGGCAATTCTGTAATTAATGTAAACTTTATTTTTGATAATGATGTTATATGTATATATGTGTATATATATCCTACTTAATATTATTTTAATATATAAATTAATACACACAATAAATATCCACCACACACTTTAATAATAATAATATATATACACATATACATGTATACACACATTTAATTAATTAATATTAAAACTATATATTATAATTTAATTTAATTTAATAACCCTAATTTAATTTAAATGCATGTACGTATATGTATTTTATTGAAAATTTAAAATCATGCATGAACTCATGCAAATTCATAAATCCGTTTAAAATAATTAATATTTAATTATTTATGTCTTAATTTCTTAAAAATAAATTTCTGGAAAAATTTTACGTAAATCTCTTAAAATAATATAAAATAATTGAATTTGACTTTAATAACTAACAAACTCATTAAATAATCATAAATATAAATAAAAATTATTAACACTGCATATCCTGATGCAGTTTAAAATTATTTAAAAACTCGAGATATTACATGAGACTTCCTCCTCTTGTAGTAATTCTCCATGTCTTCTCCTTCCAAGGCTTAGTCAATCTCATCTCCCTCCAATAGGTGCACCCAAAAAATGGAATGAGGAGGAGAAAGAGGTAGTCGTCTCACTTAAGCCCTAGCACTAATTATGTATCCTCTTGCCAAGGTACCAAACTCTGCAGTCAGGCCCTCTGAGCAAGACCTTCCTCCTAGATAGTAGAATCAAGTGGACCATGGCTTGGGACCATCTAGCCTAAGGGCCCTACAAATTCGGGCACAGCTGTGGAAATAAACTAGTAAGTGAATGAATTAGATTAATAAATGTGTTATTGATTATAATTATGTTTACAGGTACCTACCTCATTATGCGTTAAGGTGTTCAGTAGCTCATGGTGGATGTGCATGTGAGCGATAGGCCTCCTCCAAGTGCGACTAGGGCCCCATCTTGCCATGGTAGGGAAGGGAGTGTCATGAATATGGGATATCCTAATTATCAACTTATGCTCTAGAGGCTAATCCTGCAAAAGAGAGAAGGATGGTTAACAAATCATGATAATGGTATTTGAGATGAGCCCAACAAAATAAGAAAAAAAGGGGACATACTAGAATAGCATGCCAGAAACCATAGAATCATCTGGCTCAATGAACTAACTCATCCATACTCTTATACAAGTAGGTTAAAGCATAACTACCCCAATCATATGAAGCCATCAAATCTAGATCCTTTAAAGGCATCAAGAAAATCAAATTTACGGGGCTAGTAGTGTCCGTAAATAAAGTGGTGCCTAGTAAGTAGACCAAGAATGCCCTCACTACCTGATTAATCTCGCAAGGTGTGGTAGCTGCTTCAAATTTAGCACGGGTGTAGTAGCTCTTAATAGAATCCAGCTTCACTATGTGTGTCCCATTCATATCTAGGACCATGCCGAGCAGATGCTCAATGTAAGCGAGATGGTTGGGAGATAGTTGATGGAGACTCACATTAAAAGGAATAGAATCTCCTATACAAGCGATGCCAGTAACAGTAGCAAAAGAGATTGGCTTAAGAGTGAACTCACTAAAAGGGAGATGGAATGTGTGAGTAGTGTTATACCATCTCTCCATCAGAGATAGTCCATTCACCCTTGCTATACTGGGAGTGCAAGGATAAAATTTAAAAATTTGGTGTCCCAAATATGAGTCTTGATCTCATCTATAAGCTCATTGTACTAGGCTCATGCTCCACTGAAATTTCTAATACCTTTGAGAGTGTGTGCATAAAGCTACATGATAAATAAGGAGTCAAATTATTAATTTATTCAAACAAAGTATAAAAATTTCTGCAGAGTGCTGTCAATGAGGTGATCACCTCTATACGTAGAGGTAATCACCCCATCGAAGGGGCGACGTCTTTTTGTGTAAAGGCGATCACATCCCCAACAGATCGCCTTAATGTGATGAGGTGATTACCTCTTCAAAAGGGCGATTGCCCCAACAAAGAGGTGATCACCCCATCAAAGAGGCGATGCTTCTTCATGTCAGTGATCTAACACATGTTTTTTTTATTTTTGACAGTTTTCTCATTTAAATTAAGTAAATTCTTATTTTTAGTGATAAATATGTATTTTCTAACAATAACCTGATATTGCCCGATGTTATATGCAGGAAAAGTTAAATAAATTACACACTAACCTCTCAAGTGCCAACCTATAGATATGAGATCGCATGTCCGCTAGAAGGGGGATCTCATCTCTAATAAAGAGGCTGAAGTGTCATAGAGGATGTACTGAAGGTGGTATTGGGTCCCACTTTAGGAGGTCTGGAGTTCGTACAACGTCCATGATAGAAAGGTTTGAATAGAAAGTATGAGAACTAAAATAGAAAAGAGAGAAGAGGGAATGATGAAAGAATGGAGAAAATGGATATGTCTTCTTTATATAAGAATGAAAGAAGAGAATGAGCTTTTAAGAGGATGGGCCCTTGGGAGAATGAAGCTTTGAAAGAATGGGCTTTTGGAAAAGCCAACCTTTATAGAAAATGGGAACATAAAAAGGAGAAGAAGGTCCTTATTAGAAGAGAGTGGCTTTTTGGGAATTTTGTTAAAAAAATAAAGAGAGAGAAAATCTTTAAAATTAGGAGAATTTTTACTGTTATTCATTCTTGGGTGCATCTTGAAGTTAATTGTATAGAAGATGAAAGTTATCTCATTAAAGTATTAATGAGTGACTAATAGGGTTGAATTCCTGAGGATCATAGTTACATTTTAAATTTAAGAATTCCTTTCCTAGTTTGATCGGCCCATAGCAGGGGGCAAATCGTAGACATTTTGTAAGCACCCAATTTTATGAAGCATTACTGTATAGATGCGACGAGAGCTCCTATGATGAAAATTTGATCGAAATTGATCTTTAGATATTGATTTTGGATTTTTAGGACTAAAATTGTGAGTTTTAAGGACTAAATTGCAATGCTTTTTTTGTGAGGGTTTAATTGTAAAAGGATTGATTGGTTTTACAGAAAACCGATAAGAATTTTGTAATTCTGATAAGAAATATAGAAATTTGATCGGATTTACATAATTTCGATTGACGATTTTTTTATCTTATTTTTGGTTAAAAAAAATAATAAAAATAAATAAATAAATTTTAACCCATTTATTATCCTGTTAAACTCATGTTTTCTCCATGTATCATATATTTATCTTTGTTTTAGATTAAATAAAAAAAATTATCAAAGATAAATAATTTTATCAGGAGTAGTTGAGACTCCTGGACGAAGGGGATTTTGGGGATAAAAAAAAGAAGAAGGATGCTGCTTTGAAAAAAGAGGCGGAGAGAGAAAAAATAGAGAGAAAAAAAGGTTGCTTCAAAAAAGAGCAAGAAAAAGAAAAGAGAGACTACTAAAAAATAGTGCAGAGTTAAAAAAAAACTTTGAACGTTCTTTAGTTTTTTTAAAAAAAACACAATACGTCCAGTAATATCTAAAATCAAGCCAGAGGTCAATTTTCAACGGTGATTCCTACTATGAGGGGCAATCAAACTGCACAGTATCATCCCATTAAAGCAACTTTAAATTAAAAAAAAAACACAATACGTTCAGTAATATCTAAAATCAAGCCAGAGGTCAATTTTCAACGGTGATTCCTACTATAAGGGGCAATCAAACTGCACAGTATCATCCCATTATTTTCCTCTTTCATCTATATTATTCTTTTCTTTGGTTTTGTTTTTTTTATTTGATCATATACTAATTCTCTTATTCTATTTTGCATTGTATTTTGTGATTTTGATTGTGATGGGCAAAACCAAAATTGTGGGGTGAATACGTGAGGAATATCCATCAGATGCCATGCATTTAATTTTGCAGTTATTTTTAATTAGATTTTAGGTTTTTAATATTATGTATTTTTTTATGTTCTTTTTTTATTATTTATTTGGGCATGTAATTAATTATTTTTAATTTATGTACGTAGGAATTATAATAGCTTTAATAATGGGAATAGTAACATTTTTGTTTTTCTGCTTTAGAAATGATTAGTAAATTATGGTGTATTTGGTAAACCTTAATAAAATCAATGGTGACTATAGCTTAATATTAGGTTACATGAAATCAAATTAGGGTTTTTAGAAGAAATAATTTAATTCCTTGTTTGATCTTTTTATTTGATTGTCTTAGCATGTTTTATGTTTTCGGGCTTGTTTGTTTATTTTTATACGTTTTGGGCCCTAAGCCCACTTTTAGGATTAACCCATTTAAAATAGGCTTTTAATTGGATTTTAGGTTTTAATTAACTTTAAAATCAATTTAGGTCCATTAGGTTATTTTAGACTTAAGACTACCTTTTGGCTATTAAAATTAATTTAGACATAGCCAAGTCCATTAAAGCATCTTTTCTTTTTTTCTTAAAATAAATAGACTTAGGGAAATTTTTCACTTAAATTAAAATTAATTAGAACTAGACCCATTAATTCAAACCTAATCCAAATCAATTATCCATAAAATCAATAAACTTAAGCCCACTTTTTAGAATTAAAACAAGTAGACTTAGGCTCATTAATTAACTTAAAATGTAAGCCCGCCTTTAGCTTTATTTCACTTATAAATAAAATGTAGACTTAGCTCATTTAAATTAAAATCAATATAGATTAGACCAATGTGGGGATGTTGCGATCTATGTGAATGCATTTGTATGTGCCATTTCATGATTAGTTAGGTTAGATGAATGATAATTAGGGTTTAAAATGAAATTGCATGTAATTAGAGAATAAGGTAATAATTCATAAACTAATTCTAAATGAACATAATATTAAAATAAGTTAGTATTCCGTATCCAGAATCTCATGGTTGTGGTGCTAATTCTCTTTTAAAAAATCAAGTTACCACCACCTTTGAATTGTCCCAGTTATTACCTTGGGTGGTGACTCCTCATCTCCACGCTATGTCTTTGTAATATAATAGTGAATTCTCTAGAGCCTTAAGCTCAAACAGTGTCGCTGTTACTAAAATCTTGGACGTGAACTAAACCCCACCATCTACACTCTCGATTTGATTGACCCATGATAGGGGGTGAACTGTGGATACTTAGTTTGATCGGCCCATATTCGAGGGTGGGCTATGGATTTTCTCTTATCAAAGTATCATAATTGAGGGACTGCCTTTTGGGTTTGTATCCCCAAGGATGACGACGTGAGTTTCCTATTTATAATGAGTGGTGTATTAGGCTTGATAGAGTTCTTAAGGATCACATTTCAGATGAGTGAGTAATTGGGCTTGATAGTGTTCTCAAGGATTATATTTCAGTTGAGTGAGCAATTGGGCTTGATAGAGTTCTCGAGGATTACATTTCAGATGAGTGAACAATTGGGATTAATAGAGTTCCCGAGGATCACGTTTTGAATAAGTGAACAATTGGGTTTGATAGAGTTCTCGAGAATCACATTTCAGATGAGTGAGTAATCAAGCTTAATAGAGCTCCCAAGGATCACGTTTCAAATGTGTTAATAAGTGGCTTCTTAGTTTGAAGAAGTTGGGATCGACGATTAATGAATGGCTAATCGAGATGAACTTCCGAGGATCATGGTCACATTTTAAGTTAGAGAATTCACCTCTTGAGTGAACCTCAGAGGTCTGGTATGTCCTTTACTGATTATCATTTATATTGTGCATTTTTTTAAAAAAAATTTAAGTGCATGTGTTTGATTTTTTAAAAAATCAAAGGGGCAAATTTTAGACACTTTGTTCGATTGGCCTATAATACTGGGCAAATTGTGTATGCTCGATTTAATAAGCCTGCAATAAAGCCCAGTGATGAGAACATGGAAAGTTTGAATGTAAGAGAAGCTTGAAACCTCCTTGAAAATGGACTTGAAAGCCCAATTTTTTCCCATATGGAGCCCAAGCCCATTCTCTCCCAAAGGCCCAATCTTGGGTTAGGGTTAATGAGGTAATGCCTTAATGATGAGACGTCGCCTCTATGGGATGAGGTGATGCCTCATTAAAGAGGCACCACCTCTTCACCAGCCACTTGCATCTGCATTAAATACAGAAGTGACAATGGTGACTTAGTGGGTGGACCCCATACCCCTGCAAGCCTGAGAGTTATATAAAAAGTAGACTTTTTAGGTGAGAAAAAATAAGGAAAAAAGGGAAGTAATGATGGGGAATGGATAATAGATGTCTTCTCTAAGCATGAAGACTTTAAAAAGGGGAATAGAGAGAAAAAGGAGGTTGACAACCATTAGCAACTAAGAGGAAGCTTAAGAAAAAAAAAAGTTTTGAAAAAAGAAGAAAAAAACATCCTTGGAAAGAAAGGAAAAAGCTAGCTTGAGAATCCATTTTCTTAAAGGAAGAAGGAAGAGATCTTGAATTCAAATGAAGCCTTAGATTAAAACAACTTCTGAGGGCCAACTATTTTTGAAAAGTAAGCATATAGAGCAATAAGAAGCTCCATATTTCTTCATTAAGCTCTAGTTTTTACATAAGTTCTTTGTTGTTTACTTGTTTGCTTTAGTTTCATTGTTTAACTTTGTCACGACCCAAAACAGGGGCCATGACCGGCGCTAGGGAACGGGAATTCTTTCGAATCCGGAACCCGTAGCAAGCCTAAAAATAAAATAAATATGCAATAATAACCATAAAAAATATAATATGCAGCGGAAAATAAAAATCATAAATATTACAATATCATCCATATCAACTGGATTCAATTCAAAACTCATCACATCGCATATATAATCTCATAAATGTATAATCTTTATACAAATTCAGTTTTACTATAATACATCTCTTTAAAACAAATACTTTAATTCACAACTACTGAAAATCACAACTACTGCAGTGTCTAGATAAAATAAATAAGACTCAAGTATACAATTTACATAAAGAAGCCGGGGCGGAAGAAATCCGGCGTATCGACCTGCTACTGAGGTCTGAGGAAGTTGACTCTCCTGAAAAATAGTCAACGGAGGGGAGTCAGACCTCACTGAGTGAATTACTATAATATATATACATACACTCTAAGTGATAATGCATACAGTCAATAGTATATGAGTAATATGTATATATACAGGCAAGTTCATACAGATGCTGAAAAATCATTTTATATATTTTGTCTGAAAATCAACTTTTATGAAGGATCACATAGAACCCTAGAATATCGCAACCTCAGAAAATAGTGTTAAACAACACTCTAGCCATACAGGCTCACTGATCCAAATATATCCACTTAATCCATTTGAACAGTAGACTGGCCCCGAGACACTAAGTCAACCGAGCTCCAGCAGTCTGACTGCCAGTGTGATTGGCCCCGAGACACTTGGTCAACCGAGCTCCAGCAATCACACCCAAACCACATCTCACACATATCAATAATCATAATCAAATCAATATCCACAAATAAGTTAGTATATAGCCTAAAACTATAGGCGTACCGGTACGTACTCGGTCCTAGTGCTGCCCACTAGGTAGCACGTTCTATTGATATCCTTCATTCTTAAATATAAAACATTCATTCACAAATACATGATGCATGAATTTAAATAAATCAACAATATAAACCATATATATACTGGAAATATACCAAACATAAACCAGGTATATTTTGAGTATATATATGTCAAATAAATCCAATCAAATCATGAATTAAACTAAAAATGTATTTAAAAACATTTTAAATATATTTTATTAACAAAACATGTATATAATTTATTATATACCAAAAATATATCAAAAATATACTTGAATATAAATCACATTATTTATGCATATTCAGTCAAAATAAAACATGCATTTTTCTAAATCATGCATCCTAAGCATATATATATAATATAGTAACTCACCTAATGCGCTCCACGAGACAGGTCCGACGGGCCTGGTCC
This sequence comes from Mallotus nudiflorus, assembly GCA_947683625.1. Taxonomy (NCBI): domain Eukaryota; kingdom Viridiplantae; phylum Streptophyta; class Magnoliopsida; order Malpighiales; family Euphorbiaceae; genus Mallotus; species Mallotus nudiflorus. The sequence goes on along the minus strand of CANTUR010000166.1, from coordinate 4,014,359 downwards.
ACTAACCCTCGGTCTCGGCGCAACTAAACAAGAAATAATTAATCGACATCAGAATAACCCTAACAGAAATCCTAGAATTCAATCTAGAGTATTCAACACAGAATCGGAAATTAGGGTTCGACTGGATATCACGTTTTACGAGAATTCTACCGGAAATCCGACAGAACCTCCCCTGTAAAACGGACATCTCTCTACTCAAAAGAGTAGAGCCGACCCTGCAAAGAAAATACACTTCAAAAATAAACACCACAATCAATCACAACCCCTCGGTCGGACTCCAAACTACAATCTGTCGACCGGGGTCCACAAACACAGAATATATATTCAAATATACCAAAATATCCTTAAATCATAAAAATACATTTCATACGTAGAAATTACATAATAAATCTTGAAACACTGTAAAAACCGATTAAAACTCATTTTATTAGAAAAACCGTATATTATATATATAATTGAAAATAATTCCCGGAAAATAGTTTTAATTAGTTAAAAATACCAAATGTTTTGTAGAAATCATTTTTATACCTTAAATAAATATTAAAACCAATTAAATTACATTTTTAGACAATTTAGGGTAAAATTACCAAAATACCCCTATATATATATATATATACCTAAATTACTTCAAAAATTCACCAAAAATCATACAATTATCCAAAATTAATTTTCTCAACATATTTATCAATAATATCAATAATTAAACTCAATTAACCAATTAAATTCAATTTAAAACACAATTAACTTAATTTTACAAAATCACATAAACTTCAATAATTAAAAATAAATACTTAGAAATTCATAAAAATTCCAAATAAATTTCTATAATTCATTTCAACACCTAATTCAACCATAAACTCTAATTTCATAATTTAAATAATTAATTTCCGAAAATTAGAAAATAATATTAAAATATTCAAAAATACCCAAAAATCCAAACAACCTTCAAAAATTCTATAAAAATTCATACATGAAGATTAAGCTACCAGGAACAACATTTGTGAAGGAATTTTCCATGAATCATCCAAATCGAAGCTCAAAAAAATCGAAAACCCAAAGAGGCCGAAATTTTCAAATCGAAACCTAAGCAATTCTAGACCATTTTAGCTCAAACCAAAGCTAGAATAACACTCACCGGAGCTCAAGGAGAAGATAGAGACCGGCGGTGTCGAAAACGGTGGCCGGAGGAGGGAGAAACGGCGGTGAGAAAATGGTGGTCGGGCGTCGGGCGGGAGAGAAAGAAGAAGAAGAAGAAAAAGAAAAAGAAAGAAAAGGAAAGAAAAAGAAAAAGAAAAAGAAAGAAAAAGGAAAAGAAAAAAAAAGAAAAAAAATAAAATAAATTAAAATAATTAAATATTAATAAATAAATAATAATAAAATAATAAATTTTAATAATTTAATAATAAATAAAATAATCAAATAATAATAAATAAATAATAAAATATTAGGGTAATAATAAACCCTAATTAAATAAATATACACACACAGGCTTTATTTAATAATTTAAAAATATATATGAGTTCATGCAAACCCGTAAATACATTTAAAATAATTAATAATACCTTGTTTACGTGGAAATTTCCCCGAAAATGAAAGTCCCGGGAAAATTTTACGTAAAATATTGAAAATAATAGACAGTAATTAAAATAGGTTTAAAATACATATCAACTCATAAAAATATCGTATAATGCATGAAAATTATTGACACTGTATATCCCGGTACAGTGTAAAAATATTTTAAAAAAACACGGGATATTACAATTTTAGATACTATATCCATAACATGATGTTTTATGCCCTTAAGTATTGATGCAAGTGTAAAGTTGTTTATTGCGATCAAAACCCACAAGCGCACGGATCGTGATTGTAGTATAAAAAGTTATCGTTCCCATGAAGACTGTATATTGAGTACTAATATCTTTACTTATATCTTAGCTAGTAAATTAAATAAAGTGAATTTGTAAAATTAAAATTAAATGATAAAAATCTTAGAGCTTTGGCTTAGTTTCATTATTCCAATCAAATTATGAACACTTTCAATAAATTTAAACATTGAATCCAGTTAAGGATAATTGTTCTAAAATATCTAAAGACTCTCTCGAGTTCAATTAAGCATGTTAAGATTAAGATTCAACCTACTCTCATGATTAAGAAATTAATTAAAACTCGTTAAGCTCACCTACTCTTGTGGTCAAGTGATCTAAGCCCTATGAGTCTAAAGCTAATAAATTCTCCTAACTCTTAGTGGTGAATTTACCCATAAACATGCAAACAAGCTGGCCAAGAATGAAAGCATAAAATAAGTGAAACTCATAAAATTAATTGAAAATCAATTTAATAGATAAAACTTGTGTTCAATCACATCATGAACTAATTACTCCTAACCTAAACCCTAAAAGAATTTAGCCACGCATAGTTGTGGCGAAGCAAACTAACATAATTAAAAGATTAAAGATGAAGAAAGAAATAATGAAAATAAAACTCTTGAATTCTTAAATCAATTGTCTTTAATCCTAGTTTGGCTCTTTGTTTGTTTCCTCTTGAGTGGTGAATGAAATGCCCTCAAATACCTCTTACCATACCTTTATATAGGAAAACCTAATAGGAGATCGTTTGGCCTTTAAATTCTTTTTCCTTTCTTGCTTAGGAAAAAGTCTCCTTTTCTTCGACACACCCATCGCACTACTGTACTGAGCTGGTGTGATGTTAAACTTTCTGACATAGTCTTTAGCACAACTATGCATGAGCTCGGATTCAGATTCCAAAAGGTTTCATACTTTCAAATATGGCCGTGCTTAAAACCATGTTGCACTTTCAAAACTTCATCAATTCATGTAGAAAGATGCACCAGCAGCAACACACCTATGTTGCACTTGTGTGACATGAAGCTTATATGCTAGTAGATTGCACAGGCATGACACAAGTGTGTGCCAAACCGTGTTGCCCTTAACATTGATCTTTTTATACAAATCCTTGATTTTTTTAGAATCCTTAGCTAGTTTCCTAAGGAAAAAAGAGAATATTTGTTCATATTTAAATACAATTCCTAATAGAAATAAATAAATTACAAAAACAAGTAAAAACTAAATAAAATATCAAACCGAAATAATTCTTTTTTAAGCCTAATTCCTACTTAAATTAATTTGAATATTTATACAAAACTCATTAAAATTCAACTAAAATATATGTAAAGAATTACATACATCATTGTTCATATCTGTGTGCTTTGATTAACTTAGAAGTCAAGGAGCTTGATTAAATAATTTCTGTGCCTGATCATCAGGTTGCGCCTCTTTAAAGAGGCATCGCCTCTCTAGGTTGAGGCAATATGAAATTGCCTCTATTCCTAAAGGCGATGCCTAATTGATGAGGCATCACCACATTAACAGAGTTTAGCATTTTAACTTTTGACCTTAAGTCTATTTTTGCATGATTTATATGCCTTTGCATTGAGGCGTCACCACATCAACAGAGTGTAGCATTTTAACTTTTGACCTTAAGGCTATTTTTGCATGATTTATATGCCTTCGTATTGAAGCATCACCACATCAATAAAGTTTAGCATTTTAACTTTTGACCTTAAGTCTATTTTTGCATGATTTATATGCCTTTGCATCTTTATATTAATAGTTCCCTTTATACATAATTATTTTGTTATCATGCTTAAATCAAAAGTGTTTATAAATTTATCTTTATCTTCATTTACGTATATTTGATGTTATATTGAACTAACTTTGTGGGTTTATTTTGTAGAAGTTTTCTTATATTCATGGAGACTAATATTGTGCTCAATTACAGAAAATCATGGGGTGACTCATAATCATCAATTAAGTATTCCTTATTAGCCTCCTTAAGTTTGCTTGTTTAATAGCTAGTTTATTTTACTTTTACTTGCGCAAAGTGTTGTAATCCTTAATCTCTTCCCCTATTTTATTTGAAAGTACTATTTGATGGTATTTTGTGATGAATATTGGGACCTATAATGCATGAAATTGAATTAATGTGCAAATTTGAGTTTAAACATAAAATTCGACAATTGTTTGGAAGAAAATATAATTTTCATATTAATAAAGAAATAATTGAATAATTAAAAGTAACAAAATATAAAACACAAATGGAGGCTAACCACAAGATTGTTTGGGCATTTCAAAAGCCCATACCCAGTTTTTGAACCTGTTCTGTAATGACGGCTTATGGGAACCTCCGTGAGATCTAATTTCCACACAGTGTATCCTGACTTTTATTCCGGTGGTGACTCCTTCTCCTATTTAGGCTTTATGCCTATTTTGTATATCCTAGTGGGCCTCAGGCTTACACAATGTTGTGGTCACCAAACATTTGGGTGAGTGCTAAACCCCGTTGCCTACAATAAGTGATTTAATTTTCTAATGTAAGAGGGATAATAAAAGAAGGATAGGGGATTGAATACTACTCTTCATATTCAATGTTTCTATTTTTTACCATTTAAACTACTAACGGGAGGCTCTACCCTGCCCTTGCTCTTAGAACCTACAAATTCTAACTTGAAAAATTTACTAACGTTTATGCACATAAATGGGGGCATCACTAATTTATCAGCCTCTGCCATTTCCTTTATCATTAAAGATTTACAGGAATATGAAGCTGATGTGGTCGCTAGTGGGTTTTAACTTTTTGGTCCTACACTACCACTATATAAAGTTCAAACTCAAATACTCTTGATACTTGCATTGATATGTTGTAACAACACCAATGCCAACCAAGTTATAGAATTTGGAGTGGAAACTCATGTTTTTCCTACGTGATCTTCTATATAATCTAGTCTTGCAATTTTATCTTTCAATTCAATGCAGAATTAGCAAAGTCAGAATTAGAACTAAAAGTATAACTAGTCAAGGATAAAATTTTAATAGAAGTAGAGAAATTAAAGTAAAAATATTTATAGATTCCAAGGGACATGCATCAAAATTTTATGACGTAATACATACATAACTTCTATACTTGTCATTTTTTGTCAGTTTGACGTTTCAACTTATAGTTTTGCCATTTTGACATCTGAACTTTGACAAAATGCTATTTTGAAACCTTTGTCAATATACGTGACATGTAATAATAAATCAACATATGTCACATCATAAGGGTTTGACTGATAAAAAACTATAAATAGAGGTGTCAAACTGATAAAAAGTAACAAGTATAGGAGGTGATAAATGTATTATGTCATCATATTAGTAAAAACTAATATATTTTAAATAAGTTCAGATGTTAAAATAACAAAATTATAAATTAAAATGTTAAACTGACAAAAAATGACACATAAAAGGAGCATGTATGTATTATTTCAAATTTTATATAATTTTTATAAATTTCTCGTTTATGCAAAACCAAATAAACCAAATCTAATGATAAGATGAAAGAAAATATTTTTTTTTCAATGATATATGCTACAAGAAGACATTTTTTAAAATTATTCTTTTTAAAAATTACATTTTTAATTGATATGCGAACTCATCTAAGAGATAATTTTTATTAGTTAAAGAAATAAAAAAAACGAGTAAAAGAAATTGAAGTGGATTTTTTTTTACTAAAAAATATTAATGTGTTATAGGGAAAAGATGGATTGATAGTTTGAATCCACAATATAATACTATTTTGATGAGTGTCCAACACCAAGATCAAGATGTCTTGGTAAATTGGAGTGGATCTAACGTGTACATGCATATTGTCTAATATGTATCATATTTTAATCAACCCACCAAAAGTATATACAATTATAATTCAGTGGAGTGCACCATGTTGACTATTGGTGTCGATAAAAAAAAAAAATGTTGACCATTGAAACCGAATCTAACAAACATAAATCCATTAATCATTATTAAAGATAAGGATTATCATAGGTATAACGTATAATTTTCGGACATTATAAAAAAAGTATTTTATTTTTAATTTTAAAGTTTTTAATAAAATATAAAAATAAAAAAATTAATTACATAAATTCGCAATATATTATTTATGTTGCGGTTAGTCACTTTTTTTTAAGATAATGAACAACACATAAATTTTTTATTAAATTAAATAATATTCGTAAAAATAATTAAATTACATAATTACAATTATATTTGTTTGTTTATAATTAATTTAAATTTTTTTACCTACTTTAAATATATTATATTTAATAATAAAATTTATAATAAAATGATATTTTTTTTACTGATTAAATATAAATTATTTAATTGATGTATGATAAATCGTGTCATTAGATGTAGTTCGCTTTATGAAATTAGAAATCTGAAAATAAAAACAAAAGAACTGAAGTAAGGTGGCAACGACTTATCCAACCAATCGGATGAGAAATAAATACGTGGAACAGTTGCGTGTCGATTGCTATTTGTATTTTTTTTCTTATTTTCTTTTAGCGCTTCCTTTTTCTCGCCTCCCAAAAACATCGCTCTCCCTATCTTAATCCATTCCTCTGTTTCCTCTATTTCTGTATGTAAGTATCTTTCTGCCAAACATTTTTTTCTTCAATCTGATCACTTGGCCTACTTTAACAAAAAGAACTGTTTGATTTGTTCTTGAAACGATGATTCCAACAGCTTCTTGCTTGTCCTCCAGATTGTTTCAGTCTTTACGAGCTATTTCTTTATTCCAGGTCCTGTTTTTTTTTTTTTAATTTTTTTTTTTGAAAATATAAAGATTTGGTTTATGTTTTCTCTTATGGGCCATACCCTTTAAGATTATTGTGAATTTTTTGCATCATAACGTCCAGAAGAAACATTTTCATTGTATGTGGATGTGAATTAAAGATTAAGGCATTAGGGTATTGGCTCATTGAATTTTTCTTCATGACCGCAGCTTGAACCTTTCATTTGTTACTCTACCCAAGCTGTATCTTCTCTCCAGCAAGTGGGCAAGCCGTTGGCTTACTGGTAAGTGGTGATCATTTTGCTTGTGCTGCTTTTTTTTTTTCCCTCCCATATTATAGTTTCGTATGTTTTAGATTTTTTGCTCTTTTCGTTGCTGGGTGGTACTAGTGCTGATGGTGATGAGGATGAGTATGCTGATCTGGATTGGGATAATCTTGGATTTGGCATAACCCCAGCTGATCATATGTACGTGATGAAATGTTCTAAAGATGGAAGTTTTTTGCAAGGACAACTTAGTCGTTATAGAAATATTGAATTGAGCCCTTCCGCAGGAGTCCTCAATTATGGGCAGGCAAGCTGAAATTTTTCCATCTTTGGAACTTCAAAGAATGATTAAAGACAATATATATATATATAGCTGTATGTAGTACAATTCTCTATATGTTTCTTTTAGCTCTTTTCAACTAAAGCACTGTGTCAAATAAATCTAATCAGGGATTGTATGAGGGTACAAAAGCATATAGAAAAGAAGATGGCCGTATACTGCTCTTTCGACCAGATCAAAATGCCATCCGTATGAAAATGGGTGCTGACAGAATGTGCATGCCTTGTCCCTCCATCGATCAATTTGTTGATGCTGTGAAAGAAGTTGCTTCTTCTAACAAGCGATGGGTACAGATTTTTTACTACAACTTTTTTTTTTTTGCCAACTTTTCATCTTCTTTGAGAACTTTTTGCCAACTTGTTTACAGGTTCCTCCTCCAGGGAAAGGAACTTTGTACATCAGGCCTTTACTAATGGGAAGTGGTCCTGTATTGGGTTTGGCGCCGGCTCCTGAATACACATTCCTCATATACGCTTCTCCTGTTGGAAACTATTTCAAGGTGGGTTTTTTTGCTGTTTAAACTTGAAACCCTCTTTGGTCTACCATAGAGTGGCTTAAATGTTCCTTGAACCGGGTACAGGAGGGTTCATCTCCACTGAACTTGTATGTTGAAGAGGAGTTTCATCGCACCTCTCGCGGAGGAGCTGGCGGTGTCAAGTCCATCACGAATTATGCACCTGTAAGCAAATTCATGGCGTGCAAAATTTAGGGATATGAAGGTTTCTTATACATGTTATAGCACATTAGTTGTTTATTATATGCAGGTTCTAAAAGCAATAGCCAGGGCCAAAAACAGAGGATTTTCTGATGTTCTGTACCTCGACTCAGTGAATAAGAAATATCTGGAAGAAGTATCTTCTTGCAACATCTTCATCGTAAAGGTGTGTTTTGATAACATTTCCATTTAAGCTTTATGTGACTGTCTTAGAATTGGCCTAAACTAGATGTCAATATCAATCTTTCCAGGGAAATGTAATTTCTACTCCAGCAGTGAATGGTACTATCCTGCAAGGTGTCACTCGAAGAAGCATCATTGAAATTGCTCGTGATCTAGATTATCAGGTAACGATTTTTCATCCCGATGCCAGTACAATGGCAAAATGGAAAGGGCACTCTTAATTGGTAAATCAAGTCCCCTGCAGCATGTACTGCTAATGCAAAATATATGGCACATCTACTTAGTATTCCTGGGCTTCATTCTGAAGAGACTACGAAATTGAATCAGGTTGAGGAACGTGCTATTCCAGTAGATGAATTAATGGATGCCGATGAAGTCTTCTGCACTGGAACTGCAGTAGGTGTTGCCCCCGTAGGCAGTATCAGATATCAGGACAGAAGGTGAAATGACTACTGTTAATCATACAGAACTTGATTGCCAGTTTCTGCTGAAAGAACTTATTAGAACGAGTTTTTTATAGCACGGACATGGATCTTTATCACACTAATATTCCATCTAACGAGAATTTTGTGCCGCATATGCAGGATTGAATACAAAATTACAGCTGAATCAATTTCTCAGGAATTGTACTCAACTCTTGAAGGAATTAAAATGGGTCTCACTGAGGATAAGAAAGGCTGGACTATTGAGATATAGTTAAAGCAAGCGTCTAGCTTACTTTAAAATGTACACCAATGTGTTGCTGCTTTACGTTTATATGAAAGTAAGGAACCCCTCCCCTCCTTCCTTTGCATTTGTGGGGGAGAATTAACCACTTTAATTAGCTAAAAAGAAGACTACAGAGGAAAAAAATTACAATGTCTAAAATAAAACATCCCATAATTTTCTTTTCTAGTCATCTCTTCTCTATGGGTTAAGAGGTCGATAATCAAAATCTCTTATGTAATGCAATTATGCAAGAACATCCGTTGTGATTTAGTTGGTTAGTATAATGCTATATACATGTAGTAAAGCTCACAAACGTTACACAAATTTGATTATGTATGGTTCAAGCAAAGACAATAAGAATTAAAGAAAATGATACTATGTCGCTACTCTTGATATAAACAGTAATATCAAGCGAAAATTACTTTATTGTCTTTTATATATATTTTTAATTTAATTTAAATTTTTTGAAATTTAAATTTTTTTTAAAATTTAAAATCTAATTTGTAAATTTTTCTTTATAATCTAGTGAAAAGAAGTTTTAAATTGAAAGTTCAAACGTAAACACAAATCTTTATCCTTAAGAAAATGAATAAATGTTAGGGGCAGTCATGGTCTGTTCAGAAATTACATAATGTGGAGTAAAATACCTCAGCGTCCATCAATCAAATATGATAATGTTTTAATCTCAATTGACAGGCACGCACGTTGACCAAGAGCAAGTTTAATCTCCGCAACAAACTATATTTCAAGTTGGAAAAGTAAAAAAAAAAAAGAAGAAAAGAAAAAATTATACGTTAGCACTAATTTATATTTTAAAACCTCCTATTTCAAAATTGAATATTAACCTTTCTATAGTTTTAAAATTGAATATTTAAAGATTTTTGTTGATTTTTTTTTATAAAAAATGACCATTATACCTTTATTTTCTGTAAGAGCAAATGACATTAACCTCTATAAAATTAGGCGTAATTGACATTTCAAAACCCTTTGTTTCAAAATTGAATATAAACATCCATATAATTTCAAAATCAAATACTTGAATACTTTTATTGATTTTTTTTACAAAAAATGACCATTATATCCTTATTTTAATATATGTCTTCTCTAATCCCATTATATATAATCCATAGTATTTACCCCAAAGTTTATGTTTGAATAACAATGAGAATTGATGAAATTACTTTTAAAATATATATTTATAATTTTTTAAAAATTTTTTAGTTTATAAAAATCTTTTATTAATATTTCTTAAAAAATTTTAAAAAAAATTAAAAATAATTTTTATGGATCTAAAAATTTTACAATCAATCCATATACGTTTAATAAAAAAATAAAAAGTTTCTATACAAAAAAAATTATTTTAAAAATTAAAAGTTGAAAAATTTTTAGATTTACAAAAATTAAAAGGAATTAATAATTAATAATTTTTAGATCTATAAATAAAATTTTAACTTTTTTAATTTTTTTAAAAAAATATAAAAATTGGAAAAAGGTAAATGTTAGAGATTTTATGTAATAAGATTAGAGAAAACATGCTATGGATTATATGTAATAGGATTAGAGAAGACATATGTTAAAACAAGGGTATAATGGTCATTTTTGCAAAAAAAGTCATTAAGTGTTTGATTTTGAAATTATATGGAGGTTAATATTTGATTTTGAAATAAGAGGTTTTGAAATGTCAATTAGGACTAATTTCAGAGAGGTTAATGTCATTTGTTCTTACAGAAGACAAGGATATAATGATCATTTTTTGCAAAAAAGTCAACAAAAATCCTTAAGTGTTCGATTTTAAAACTGTAGGGAAGTTAATATTCGATTTGAAGCATGATGTTTTAAAATATAAATTAGACCTAACCTCAGGGAGGTTAATTTCATTTTCTCAAAAAATAATAAAGAGTTGATAACTGATGTTAACACAAATCAATTAATGACATATAATCTAGAAAATGTACAAAACATATTGAAAACATTCTAAAGTAGCCTTAGTAGTTTATAATTGATGTGCAAAACAAAATAAGTGGAAAAGTACAAAATAGGCGTAATATAAATGACTTTATGTATTTGTCATTTTTTTTATCAGTTTGATATCTTAATTTATAGTTTTGTCATTTTGACACTTAAATTAAGCTAAAATATAATTTTGAAACTTTTGTCAGAACGTGTAACATGGAATAAAATATAATTTTGAAACCTTTGTCTGAACGTGTAACATGGAATAACAAATTAACATGTTTCACATCATAAGATTTGATTGATAAAAAACTACAAGTAGATATGTCAAACCGACAAAAAATAACAAATACAGGGAGTAGTAAAAGCATTATGTCACCATATTAGTACAAATTAGTGTATTTTAGTCAAATTCAGGTGTTAAAATGACAAAACTATAAATTCAAATGTCAAACTGACAAAAAATGACAAATACATGAGGTTATGTATGTATGTATTATGTCAATAAAATAATAAGAGGGCTTAATAAGTGATCTACAAAATCAAAATAAGTGGTGTATAGAACAATGAAGGGCGTGTACCTATGGACTTAATGACAATTTTATCGTTTGGACGCTTACCAATTATAACTGTGATCAGTATCAATGCATCTTTCTTCTTCTTCTTCTTCTTCTTCTTCTTCTCCTCCTCCTCCTCCTCCTCCTCTTCTGGACACCATTTGCTAGAAACCCCACAAAGCCATTAACTCTTAACAGTTTTTAGAATTGACTCTAATAAAAGATTATTGCATGTTTACTTTTCACCATCTAGCTTGTACAAAATTTCTTGTTAAAAATGGAAAGTGAAGCAGGCTTGCGAGGTTTTAGCAAAGGATTATATACTTATTATTAGGACCCAAAAGTTCTCTATCGGTTAAAAAGAGCAAAACCTTTGAACCATGACCTCCACCATGCTATCACTAACCTTCATGCTAAGCTCTACACCAAAGATGTCCACTTTCTTATGGAACTTATTTAGGTTTAATAATTCTACCTATTTATCAATTTATTAGTCCCTTTCTTTAATATAACTAATAAGTAACAGTATCATATGTGTTCTTATAGAATGTAGAAGACAATGAATATCCATTTGGTGTAAATCCAACTCTTGAATTCATGCTCATGGAGACGAACATAATAAAGAGGGGTGTACTTACAATTCTTTTAATTTTCAATAATGAAGTTAGGTTTTCAAGCAAGAACATGGATGCCATTTATAGTGTTGGCCGCTCGACCAAGAGAGGAAACAGACGGTTAAGGTTCATAAGAGAGAAAGGTGATTAATATGATTAAATAGTTACATGCAAGTTATGAATGTGCTCCTAGAAATTTTTAAATGAGCTCTTTTCTTAAGAGTTAACAAGTTTTCTGATATAATATTAATTGACCATGCACCATCAAATGTTTGTTTAGTTACTAACATTTTTATCATTTTTTAGTGATTAGTAAATTTAAAATTTATAAAAATAATAATAATAGTTTTAGTAAATATCTACTTATTTCTTTTCTGTGGAGGCAGGCCTGCAATCTATTCTATGTTTGCCTGTGCTTTACTAAGTAGTTCTTAAATTAGTTATAGTCTTTTAGATAATCTCAATCATGTTTTTTACTTCCTTGATTCGCCTTTTACACTTATAACTTTCTTTGTCTATGCAATATGAGAAATATAAAGCAGAGGCTGATATTGTAGTGTTTATTCCACTAGGAATTTCTTCAAAAGGCATGAACTTTTTCCTTATGTTCAAGGTTCTTTTTTGTTATTAACATGTTATGTTTAAGATTGTTAGGAATATTTATTACCTTTAACCATTGAAATTTTGAAAAAATAAATGTCCTTCCATGATTTATTCAACTTTAAATTTTATTTTGGTTTGCTTTATGAATGTCAGCTTCATTATCAAGCTTTTTATAAGATATTACTACATGCATGAATTGGATTCAAGAGTGTGTTTCTTGTGAGTAGTTGTCCTTATATATTTGGCAATGGATATCGGGTTAGGTTTAGTGAGTGTCCTAACCTAGACTGTGGCATTGGGTATATAGTTCCCGAGTGGGTCAATGGAGAGCCTTATCTCACAGATGTTCATGATATATATAGGTTCAATAAGACCTTGCCAATTAGCTGGTCATTCAAAGCTAATAGATTTTATGGCTGATTCTATGCCATTCATTTTATGGCAGATTATATGTCATTCTATGGCTGATTCTATGCCATTCTATGGCTGATTCTATACCCTGTACAACTATAATTATTATATTTATAATTGTAAATTCTCTATGTTTTCCTTATTTAGGATATACTAACTGTAGGCTATTGTTAGACAAATTTGTATATGTTAGTTTAGCTATGTTTAGAACTAAACTTCATCTTGTTTTTATAACATATAGTGGGCATTCTTCTTAGTCCTAGTTTAGTTCCTTATTCATAGTTATTTTGATCAAGTTATCTCAGCCTTATGTCTTCAAACAAGTATGATGTCTTATTGATTTATTTCAATGGTAAAAACTATTAAGCTTGGGCATTTCATTTGAAGATATTTGTTAAAGGTAAAGATCTATGGGGTCATATTAATGGCAGCAAACCTGCACTTGATAAATAAAAAGAAAAGGATGAGCACTCCAAGCGGGAAGTCAAGGATGCTCAAATCATGGCATGGATTTTAGGATTTGTTGAATCCAACATCATCTTGAATCTTCGACCCTTCAAAACTACAACTGAAATGTGGAGTTATTTAAAAAAACTTTACAGTCAATACAACACTGCTCGTCAGTTTCAGCTTGAATATGAGATAACAAGTCTCTAACAGGGTAGTTTCTCTATCTCTAATTTCTATTCTAGCTTTATGAATATTTGGGATGAATATACTAATATTGTCTATGCTACCTTACCTCTTAAGGTCTTAATTCTGTTCAATCTGTATATGAAACTATTAAGAGCGATTAATTTCTTATGAAACTGAGATTTAAATTTGAAAGCACCAAGTCTAATCTTATGAATTAAGAAATTGTCCCATCTTTGGATGCATCTCTTAATGATTTATTTTGCGAGGAGCAACGAATTCTTACTCAAGCCACCATGGAACAACTTAAATCCACTTTTATTTTTATGGCTTATTTAACTCAAGGCAAGCCAAAAAGTAGGGACATGAGTATTATTTAGTGTTTTTGTTGTAAAGGATTTAGCCATTATGCTTCAAGTTGTTTAAAATTTTTTGTAACTATTGTAAAAAGGATGGCCATATCATCAAGGAATATCCTATTCAACCTCTCAAGAGATCTGTAACAGCATATACTATCTCAATTGGTTCTTCTAGTACTGGTTGTTATATGGATACAACATATCTGACACAAAGTGCTCATACTCCTATTCAATTTATGACACCTGAAATGATTTAGAAAATTATCATTTCTGTATTTTCTGCATTAGGACTCTTAAGTAAACCCTTTTCTAAGCCTTCTCCTTGGTACTTTAATTTTGGGGCTTCCCATCACATGATAAACAATGCTAAATTCCTCACCAATGTAAATAAATATCCTAGCAATCTCAAGATTTATACAACTAATGGCAACTCTTTACTTATCATTACCACTAGTGATGTTTCTTCGTCCATAACTAATGTCTTTGTCTCTTATAACCTTAACACTAATCTTGTTTCCATTAGAAAATTAGTTGAAAATGATTGTAAAGTGGAATTTTCTAAATCTAGTTATGTTGTGCAGGATCAGCAATTGGGGAAGATGATCGTAAGGGGCCTAAAGTAGGATGTCTTTTTCCTCTTTAATTATCTTTGTCTTCATGTTCCTCTTTACCTATCATCACTTGTAATTCTACTTATGTTGATTACCAAGCATGGCATAAATGTCTTGGACACCCAAACTCTAATGTACTTCATGCTTTGCTAAATTTTGGTTTATTTAGGAATAAAGGGTCACTATCTCTTAGTGTTGTTCAATTTGATTGCAATTCTTGTAGGCTTGGAAAAAGTAATGTCATTTCCCGTTCACACACCTAAGGTAGTCCAACCTTTTGATTTGATACATAGTGATGTGTTGGGAATGGTGCCAATTACTTCCCATGCTAATTACAAGTACTTTGTCACTTTTATTGATGACTATAGTCAATTCACATGGATTTATTTTCTACATTCTAAAGATGAATTATTTTCTGTTTTTAACCTTTTGCATGCACATATTCATATCCAATTTTCTACCAATATCAAAATTCTTCGTGATAATGGGGGTGAGTATATGTCTCATTTATTTCAAGAATTTTTGCAAACCAATAGTATAATTTATTAAAGGTCTTATCCTTCAACCCTTTTACAGAATGGGGTGGCTAAAAGAAAGAACCGACACCTTTTAGATGTTGTTCGCACCCTTCTATTAGAGTCATTTGGACCCTCTCATTTTTTTGTGTGAAACTCTCTCCACCACTGTCTACCTCATCAATAGGTTGCCTTCTCCCTCCTTAAACCATGTTTCTCTTTTCTTTCGGTTATTTGGTCATACCCCAAATTACTCTAATCTTCGTACCTTTGGTTGTGTGTGCTATGTTCATCTTCCTATATACGAATGCACAAAACTAATAACTCAAGTTATTCGATGTACTTTTTTAGGATATTCGATACACCAAAAAGGTTTTCTCTGTTATGATCCCAACTTATGACGTATTCATATTTCTCAAAATATGATTTCTTTTTTAAATCAGTATTTTTTTCCATATACAAGGATGATCTTTCTCCTTCATTCTTTATTTTACCAATGTTTACTCACTCTTATGCAAATTCCATGCCTTCTATACCTCTCATAGTTTACCAATGGCGCAAGATTTAGTACCTTTCAGGCCCCCTCCAACTCATTCCATTAATGCTGATCCTGTTCTAGTAAATGCACTAGCACCTCTTAGACAAAGTACTCAAGTTTGTAGACCACTAGATAAGTATGGTTTCACCTCTCCTTTATCTTTGACAACCACTGTATCTTCTATTTCTATTCCTTCATCCTATAAACATGCAATGGAGCATGAACATTGCTAGAGAACTATTGAAATAGAACTTCTTGCACTTGAAGAAAACTAGACCTAGGATGTTGTTTCGTGTCCACCATTTGTGAAACCTCTTGGTAGTAAGTTAGTGTTCTTTGTCCTTACCTGAACCTAGAGGTATGTGACTAGCACTAGGGAATGGGAAATGTAAAAATGCAACTGAAACCCATAGTAAGCCTTGAAAATTTTTGCAAATAAATAATAATCACTTAACAATAATACCATGGATAAAATCATTACTATTAAATACATAATTCATTACTCAATTATAATAATATTTCAGCACAACACAAATCCATAATATCAATAATACAAGTTTCATAATAAACTACTGTGGTATCTAGAATTTGATTACATAATGTTTAAATCAAATAGACATACATAATGCAGCCGATGAAGAAGAAACTTGGTGCAAACGATGACTAGTACTAGGCTAACTGTGAGGTTTTAAAAAAAAATAAGTTGAGAGGAATCAAACCTCACTAAGTGAATCGAGTTTATAAGATGTATGCTGGTTTGAAAACATTTGTTAAAGCCCTTTTTGAAAATAAAAAAATAAAATAAAATAAATATAAATATAAAAATAAATATTAAAAATCATTTAATTTAATATAAAAATCTAGTACAAAATCATATAAATTTATTATTTTAGCGAAAAATATGGTAGAACACCTAGATCATCAAATTCTAATAGCCATTTGGCTCTCTTATTCCAATTGACTGTCGGTCCTAGAGAGCAAGCTTGACCAGGGTCCAGCCACAGTCGGTCTCTTATTCTAAATGATCACTGGTGCCTAGAGAGCATACTCGACGAGAGTCCAACTAGTATCATACCTCTGCCCAGAAAGTAAAGCTCAACCAGGGCTCACATTTTCACAAATCTTTCCCAGAGAGCAAAGATCAACTATGGCTCAAAAATTAATCAATGGCCATATAAATAATTATTACTGGTGCGCTCGCAATCCTGGTGATACCCACCATATAGTATGTTCAACCATTATTTTCAAATCATTTAAATCATAATAAATAAAATAAAATAAACAAATAAAGTGGAATAAAATAAATTCCATAAAACATTCTTCAATTTCTATTCATTATAAATAAAGAAATAATCATGCATGTAGCAATATAAATAAATTCATATAAGCATTTCATTATTATTTAAATCATATGAAAATATAAAAAAAATCGTCACAACACATATTCTATAAAATCAATTCATAGGTTGAGCATGCTAGGCAATGCGTCCTCTGCTGCCCAAATGTTATGGCTCTAGTCCCAAAGTTCTCTAAAATGAATAATTTTTATTTAAAATATGCTTATATAAATAAATTCATAAAATTCTCAAAATTTAATAAAATAATGAGATGATGAGGTTGACTCGATCTAAGACACAATGCTATATAGACTTGGAATTAACACATAACGATGTTATATTTTACGAGAAATCTACTGAAAATTCGACTGAGTCTTCTTTGTAAAACGGACATTTCTCTATTGAAGTAGAGTCGTTCCTACATAGAAACAACACTTCTAATATTCTCACAACTCAACAACTCGAGTTAGGCCCCACACTATACATATGCCCAACAGAGAACCACAATTCACAACATATATAAAAAATAATATAATAAAAATATAAGGGAAATTTATTTCCAAGTAATTAATAAAATTTCTAATTCATAATAAAATCTCATTAATGAAATCCATTTTCCATTTTTACTACCAAATTAGCACAAATTATAAATAGCTATTTAAAGTACTCAAATAAATCATAAAAATCATTAAAAATAAATAAATGATTCACTTAAGCTTAAAAATAATAAATAAATTCATTATTCATTTATTTTCCCAAAATTACTACTAGTTAACTAATAACTGAAAATTAATTATAAAAATTATTTTTATACTTTTATTATTTAAAAATCTGTCAAAAACAAAATATTTAGCAATAAATTCAATTAAAATTAAACAATTCACCAATTTCTAATAATTTTCTAAAAATACATATTAATACTTAAACTTTAAAAATTCATATCTTAAATTCTATACATAATTTCATAAAACTTTCTTCACAAAGTTTAATCTATACAATATATAGAATTTATTAAAAATATAAAAAATTTTCGACCTGGGACTATCCGAAACAGTGATGTGAATAGTACCTAACGCTCGAAAAATTCAAAAAATTAAATAAAAATCACAGCAAGTAAGATCACAACCTTTAGATCATTTCATCTCAAAGTAACTATATCTAATAAAATCGAATTCAAGCTCAATTTAACAAAATAAACTAAAATGACTTAGGTTCAAATTACTCAAAATTGAGTGGCTTATCGAAGTTGGAAACCAAAATTGACGAAGGGCTTTTGAAGCCCAGAGGACAAGGATCATTTTCAGACTGGTGATAAGCATTGGAGTGGCCAGAGGTGGTGTCGATGTGCTCTTCTCCGCACTGGCAATGAAGGAACCCGAGGAAGAAAGAGAAAAGAAAAGGAGAGGAGGTGTCGCTAAGAAGAGAAGCATATGGTGGCGGAGATGTGGTGACCAGCGGTTGGGCAGTGGGGTGGCATCAGGTGCTGTGTGGGGAAGAAGAGAAAAGAAAAGAAAAGTAGGGAGAGAGAAGGAAGGAAAATTTTTTTTTTGTATATATATATATATATATTTTATAATATAGTATAAAAGTACAAAATAATTATTTTAAAAATAATAATATCTTCCCTTTATTTACACATAAACATATACATACACACTTTAAACAATTAATTAAATTTACTGAAATTACACAAATATTAATAATCTTATAATAATTAACACTAATTAATTAAAATAATAATTAAATTTAATAATCCACATTTAATATTAATAATTAAAAATTTGGGTCTTTATTATTAAGCTCCATTCTAATGGATCCATAGAACGTTATAAGGTTTGGTTAGTGTTTCTTGGCAACAAGAAAAAGTGTGGCCTAGACTATGATAAGACCTTCACACAGATAGCCAAAATGACCACTGCACAAACAATACTCGCCCTTGCTGCATCACAATCATGGTTTTTACGTTAAATGGATGTAAAGAACGCTTTCTTACATGGTGATCTCAAAGAGGAAGTTTAGATAAAACTCCTTACGGTATACCTACTTCTTCCTCTAATGATGTTTGCAAACTAAAATACTCTTTATATGGCTTAAAGCATGCACCGCAAGTATGGTTTGAAAATATTTGATCGACTCTCCTTGGCTTTTCATTTACTCAAAGTCAATATGACTCCTCATTTTTTCTCCAACGGACATTTAAGGGCATAATTGTTCTCGTTGTTTATGTGGATGACATTATTATCACTGGTTATGATATGAAGGCTATTTCTAAACTTTAGAATTTATTGCAATCTACTTTCCATATGAAAGATCTTAGCCCACTCCCCTATTTTTAAGGGTTAGAGGTGCATCATTGGCTTCAAGGTATCTTCTTGAATCAGCATAAGTGTTGACCTTAGCAATAATCAATCTTAATTTTGATATTAACAAACTTAATTTTAAGCATTTAATTTGTTTATTTAAGTGTGTATAAGTTAGGACTCTATTGGAAGTTAAAATGAAGTATAATTATCTTGGGCTGATTGGACCTTTGAGATTCAAGGAGGCTTTTTGACATTCTTAGAGCTTTATAATGAGAAATTTATCTTCTTCACATTTGAAGTAGACATCTTGAGCTTTTTGAATTGGGATTATTTGTCAAAATCCAAGTTCATTTGGTTATGCAAATCCACGTATACGTCTGCCATCTCAGATTGCACATCTCTTAGTATTTTAGACATATCATGAGCTACAGAAGTCCAATTTAGGTGATTTAAAATGATATGGAAAGATAAAAATTTCATGAAGAAAGTATGGGCAAATTCAAAATTATTCATAGCAAATCACATGCTCAACTTGGGTATAGCTGTCTGATAATATTCTACATTTTAGATTGCACACTCTTAGTATTTTGGACATATACTGAGGTACATACGTCCAATTTAGGTGATTCAAAATGATATTGAAAGATAAGTCAAATATCTACAACTTTTATGAAGAAATTATAGGCAAATTCAAAATTCTTCAATAGAAAATCACAGGTTCAACTTGGGTATAGCTGTCTAATAGTATTCTGCATTTCAGATTGCATAGCTCTTAGTATTTTGGACATATCTTGAGTTATAGACGTCCAATTTAGGTGATTCAAAATTATATATAACTCTAATTCAAATATATAAAGCTTCTATAAAGAAATTATGGGAAAATTCAAATGTCTTGAGTAGCTAATCACAGTTTTAATCCATGAATAGCTGTTTGACAACATCACTTTCAATGATTCAAAATATAGACGTTGGACACATCATTTGCACCTCCAAAAACTATATTTTTAAGTATAAATACCTCTAGAGCTGAATGGAAGTCAATAAACTTTTTTATCATTCATTCTTTCTTAAGCATTCATTTAGCTCTCAAATTCTCTTAAACAATTCTTTGTTTGTATAACTCTTGTGAGAGTTAGGTGCGTATTAGAAATAAAATTTCTTTTCATCTTAAATCTTGGGTTAGATTAGAAGCAAAGTGAGATTTATTTCTAAAGGAATTGGTTTAAGTGTTGTCCATTAAAACACTTGGGTTTTGGTTTTTTGAGTGAGCCTTAAAAACTCATATTATAAGGTTATAAGAGTGAGCCATAAAACTCTTGTGTAATCTCAATCTTATGAATAAGATTGTGGGTGATTTAAAATCCTAACTTGGGATAAGTTAGGTGGAGATGTATGATTATTGTTGAATCTGAACTCCTTAAATCTTTGTGTTCTACATTCTTCCTTCTCAACTTCCATTCAATTCTTGCAAAGAATTATTTTAATTTCTCATTTTTATTTGATAGTCCTATTCACCCCCCCCCTCTAGGACTCTTTTCATTTGGTATTAGAGAAGTTTTTAAGAAAGAAAAACTTCTCAAGAACAAGGGACTTCAATAAGAAGTTTAAAGGAGATGGGAAGAAGAAAACTAAGGAGGTTACTTGCTATGAATGTAAGAAACTAGGGCAGATTATAAGTGAGTGTCCTAAACTCAAATTCAAGAACAAGGGAGCGAAAGATAAGAAGAAGAAATTTAAAACTACTTGGGATGATCCTCCAAATCCAAAGAGGAAGAGGAACAACAACAGGTGGCCAATCTTTGCTTCATGGTTCTTGAAAATGAAAATAAGGTACCATCTACTTTTTATTCTTCGTTTGATGACTGTGATAATTATTATGATAATGATGAAGATGATGATGAGAGCTCTATTGTGAATAAATTAGTTATTAAATTCAAAAGTTTATTATCTAAGAAGAAATATTATAAGCATGAGTTTGTTAGCTTAAACAGAGAATTAGAAATTTTAAAAATTAATTTTGCTAAATTTGTTGAATCAAATAAAAAACTTGTTAATGATGCAAAATCTTCTAATTCTTTGGAAGATCAACTTAAGAAAGCAAATAATGAAAATCATAAGCTTTCTAAGGAGGTCTTAGAATTAAAGAATTCCATTACTAAATTTAAGAGAGGAAAAGAAACTTTAGATAGTCTTCTTGACTCTCAAAAATTTCATGGAGATACCTATGGAATTGGATATAAGAATGGAATGTCTTCATAATCTTCATCATATTTTAATTTTGTAAAAGCTTCACATGATTCCACTCCTTCAACCTCCAAATCAAATTAGACTTAAGCTTTCAAAGCTAAAAGATCTTATGTGTTAAATAGCAAGGGAAAGTCTCATAAGATTCATCCTTCATTAACACAAAGAGGTAAGGCTAAAATTAGAGCACCTAAACCCAAGCATGCTTATATGTACATTAGAGATAATTATAATAGGCATGCTATATAATACAATGCACATAAACATGCTGCACAAAATTATCAAAATTCACATCACAATTGCCAATGCATGGCTCACTTAATGACATAAAACAATAAGAGATACACATAACACCAAAAGCATGTTGCACACACTAGGAAAGCATTTCATTATAGGAGGAATAAAATCAAAAATATTGTACGTTATTTTTTCATGATCAAAGGACATACTAACAATGTGTGCTTCTATAGAAGACTGCATATGAATTTACTTCCTACGGATTATCTTGAAACTAACCAACCTAGACTAAGAAAGGTTTAGGTCTAAAAGAACACTTAAATTTTATTGTGTAGATGTGCTTGAAATCCATAAGAACAAAAAGAAAGTGGTATCTCAATAGTGGATGTTCAAGGCACATGACAGGAGACAAAGAATAATTCAATAAACTTGATGCTAAAGATTGAGGACACGTTACTTTTGGAGATAATGCAAAAGGAAAAATTATTGGCATTAGAGAAATAGGTAATCCTCAATCCTTATTTATATATCATGTGTTGTTTGTTGATGGTCTTAAATATAATTTGCTTAGTATAAGTCAATTATGTGACATGGGAAATAAGGTAACTTTCTATCTTGAAAATTATTAGTAGTCTTAATGAAAACAAAGTTATTTTTAGTGGTGAAAGAGTAGACAATGTTTATGTCATTGATTTGAATAAAATTTATAACAAAGACATAAAATGCTTAGTGTCTATCTCCCATGACACATGGACATGGCATAGAAGGTTAAGACATGCAAATTTTGAGCTTTTGAATGATCTTTATGAACATGAACTTGTTATTGGTTTACATAAGCTTGAATTCACTAAGGATACACCTTGTGATGCTTGCCAAAATGAAAAAAAATCCAAGTCCTCATTTACGCTAAAAAATATAGTGTCCACCTCTAGGCCACTTGAAGTTATACATATGGATTTATTTGGACCAACTAGAGTTGCTAGTTTCAATGGAATGCACTATGCATATGTATTAGTTGATGATTACTCTAGATTTACATGGGTATATTTCCTTACTCATAAGAATGATGCATTTAAAGTTTTTGAAAAGGTTGCAAAAAGAGTTCAAAAAGAAAAAGGCTTTAATATTTTTTCTATTAGAAGTGATCATGGAACCGAATTTGAAAATGAATTCAAAAACTATTGTAATGAAAATGGTATTTCTAATACATTTTTATCTCCTAGAAATCCTAAAAAAAATGGGGTAGTTGAAAGGAAAAATAGAACTCTTGTGGAAATGGTTAGAACAATGCTTCATGAGTATAATTTGCTTCTATACTTTTGGGTGGAAGCCATTAACACATCTTGTTATATTTCAAACCGAGTTTTCAAAAGACCAATTATAAATAAAAAATCTTATCAGGTATGGAACAATAGAAAACCTTAAATTTCATATCTAAGAGTATTTGGATGCAAGTGCTTTATATTGAACACTAAGGAAAATCTTGGGAAATTTGATTCTAAAGCCGATGAAGGAATTTTCCTAGCTATTTTATTTCTAGTAAAGCATATAGGGTCTTTAATAAGAGAACTCTAGTAGTTGAAGAGTCAATGCATATGGTATTTGATGGATCAAACTCACTTGATCATAGAAAGGATGTTTGTAGTGTTGATGATCTTGTAGGTGATAATGAGATTATGGAAACACATAAAGAAAATGCTAGTAAGCCTTTGGAACTTGAAGATCCAAACAAGGAGGAAAATGAGGAAACATCTCAACCTAACTTTAAGGATAAACTTCCAAATTATTGGCAATTCAAGAAAGCTCAGCCTTAAGACCTCATTTTAGGTGACACTATAAAAGGGGTAGCTACTAGATCTCAATTAAAGTCTATTGTTAATTTAGCCTTCATTTCTCAAATTAAACCAAAAAATATTGATGATGTTTTGTATGATGAATTTTGAGTCCTTGCTATGCAAGAAGAGTTAAATCAATTTGAGAGGAACAAGGTTTGGACCTTGGTTCCTAAACCTAAACATCATCCTATTATAGGCACCAAATGGGTGTTTAGAAATAAGATGAAAGAATAAGGTGTCATAACTAGGAACAAAGTTAGACTAGTAGCTAAAGGTTATAATCAAGAGGAAGACATTAATTATGATGGAACCTTTTCCCCCGTTGCAAGGTTAGAAGCATTTGTATCATTCATGGATTTCAAACTTTATCAAATGGATGTTAAAAGTGCATTTTTAAATGGTTTTATTAAAGAAGAGGTGTATGTTGAACAACCTCCAGGTTTTGAAAGCTTTGATTTTCCAAATCATATATTCAAACTTTCCAAAGCATTATATGGATTGAAACAAGCTCCCAGAGTTTGGTATAAAAGATTGAGCAACTTCTTATTAGAGAAAGGTTTCTCTAAAGGAAAAATTGATACAACTCTTTTCATAAAGAAATCCAAGCATAATTTATTAATTGTTCAAATATATATTGATGACATTATATTTGGTACTACTAACCATTGCTTGTGTGAGGAATTCTCTAACTTAATGTAAGGAGAATTTGAGATGAGTATGATGGGTGAACTCAAATTCTTTCTTGGACTACAAATCGAGCAATGCAAAAATGGGATTTTCATCAATTAAACCAAGTATACAAGAGATGTTCTTAAGAAGTTTGGCATGGATGGAGCTAAGATAAGTAAAAATCCAATGAGCACCACAACCAAACTTAACAAAGATGAGAATGGCAAACTGGTTGATGAAAAGCGATTTAGAGGTATGATCGGATCTCTTCTTTATTTAACTGCTAGTGGACTTGATATTATGTTTGCTACTTGCTTATATGCTAGATTTCAATCAAGTCCTAGAGAGTCTCATTTGAATGCTATCAAAAGAATTTTGAAATATCTTTGTGGTATAATGCATTTAGGACTTTGGTATCCTAAGAGTTCATCCTTTGACTTGATTAGTTATTCTGATGCAGACTTTGCTTGTAGTTTACTAGATAGAAACAACACTTTCGGAACTTGTCAAGTTTTAGGACAATGTTTAGTTTCGTGGTTTAGCAAGAAATAAGTTTCAATTGCCCTGTCCACTGCTGAAGCTGAATATATTACAACAAGTCTTTGTTGTTCACAAGTTTTGTGGCAAAAATAATAGTTGTTAGACTATGGTGTAAAACTTAATCACATTGCAATCAAATGTGATAATACAAGTGCTATCAACCTTAGCAAAAATCCTATTCAACATTCTAGAATTAAGCATATAGACATTAAACATCATTTCTTGCGTGATCATGTTCAAAATGGTGATATCTCACTTGAATTTGTTGATAAAAACAATCAACTTGCAGATATTTTCACGAAACCTCTAAATGAAGAGAGATTAAATTTCATTAAGCATGAACTTGGCATGATTGATTATTCTAGTTTATCTTGATTTTATGTTTAATTGATGGTTGAACTTTTTTCATGTGAAATAATGTTATGCTTATTGATTACTTTGATTGATAAATATTTTAATTTTGATCTTAAAATTTTTTTTGTGGTCAGCTTATATTTGGTTTATCTTTTTAAATTTCCTTTTGCATTTTTTCAAAGGAAGAGAAATAATTTGAGTTTGCATGTGTACTTAGTTAATTTTCTTTTTAATTTTAAAACTCCCTTAAAAATGGTGTTTATGTTAGTGACATATTATATTTTTATTTCATATAGGGGGAGAAATTTTGTTTAAATTTTTGCATGCATACTAACATTATGATTAATTTTGTTGTACATCATATGTTACAAAAGGTTTTATTTTGCTTATTTTATATATGACATAGATTTCATAAAGATTTTGAGTATCTTTTTTTTTCATTTTCCATTTATATATCTCTTTTTTCTTTTTGCTTTTGACAAAGGGGAGAAATATATTTGAGTTTGTTATTTATTACTATACATGTGTATAATATTCTTCTTAGGAATTGTTTTGATCTTTGATAAGGCATGCATTACTATACATGTGTATAATATTTTATTATTATGTTTATACATGCATAACGCATGTATAATTTCTTTTTAAGAATGGTTTTTATCTTTGATAAGGCATAAATATCTTCTTAGGAATGGTTTTTATCTTTGATAAGACATTAATATCTTCTTAGGAATTGTTTTGATCTTTGATAAGGCATGAATATTTTTACAAAGATTTGTTGGTGTATATTTGCTTTGTTCCTATAGGAAGTGATGCATTTTAGTAGGACTATATGCATATATGTTTGAAATTATTTCCTCACATTGTCTAACATATATTTAAATGATCATATTATCATATTTTATGTTTTTAATACATTTGTCATAAGAATGCCATGTTTTTATCCCTCATGTTATATTTTATATTGTTTATATTTGTTTGTCAAGAGGAATAATCTATACATTTATATTTCTTATCATGTCTATATTCTTAGGGGGAGAAATAAAGAAATATATTTTATTATATTTGGTATTATTATTATCACAAATATTATTACACACTTTACTTTATATTATTTTTTAATCAAACTCAAAATAAGTTTGTCAAAATCAAAAAGGGGGAGATTGTTGACTTTAACAATAATAAATCTTAATTTTGATATTAACAAACTTAATTTTGAGCATTTAATTTGTTTATTTAAGTGTGTATAAGTTAGGACTCTATTGGAAGTTAAAATAAAGTATAATTATCTTGGGCTGATTGGACCTTTGAGATTTAATGTCATAACCCGAACCCGAGGGCACGTGATCGGCACTAGGGAATGGGTAGGCATAAGGCCCCCGAAACCCGTAGTAAGCCTTAAAGAAAAGAAAAATAAAACCTTCATATTTAAAACTTTATTTCATGAAAGAACACATTATTAAACTGATTTTTCTAAAAATAATCATATTCAATCTTAAAGCATTATACATAAGCATGGTTTATTAAAATCCAATACATCAGTATATTTAAGTATTACAAACTCATAGTACACACACTTCTGCAGTATGCTAGAGTTACTACTACAGTACAGCTCACAATAACCTACATAATATAGCCGGTGATGAAGAAATCCGGCATAGAGGCAGTCTGAGGTCGAACTCCCAAGCTCTTGAAAAAAAAAATAGATTGAGGGAAATCAGACCTCACTGAGTAAGTTAATAAAAAGAGTTGTACGGTTTGAAAACCTTTTTGAAAACCATATAGTTATAGTGAAAATAATTTATAACGTATATGTATAGCTTTTGAAAATCTCGGTAGAACCGTAAACCCAAATTTCTAAATGGCCAACTGGGCCCACTTAATCTAACTAGACTGCCAGTGCCCGAGAGCAAAGGCATCCACTTAATGCAATTACATGGCACTAACGATCCCCAAGAGCTAAGGCATCCACCGTGGCATCCATCCCAGTCCATTATTAACTTTCCAATCACTGACAGTCCCTGAGAACAAAGGCTTCCACCGAGGCACCTGTCCCAGTTCATATCCACAAGTCATATATATATTGGATCCATCTTTCAATCTCTACCATGTGCACACAATCCTGATGAAACCTATCAGGTAGCTCGTTCTACTAAAATTTCTCAAAACTAATTTTAAATAGATAAAATGCATTTAAATATGAAATGGCAGCATTTAAATTCAATAAATCATATAATAAATACTAAAAATATGAATGCACGCATTTTAAATAAAACACACACACATATTAATTTATCAACTTCTAGGACGAGCGAGAAGGCTGACGACTGTGCGTTTGCCTCGATCCAACAAGTTCCGCTCCGGTATTCTCTAGAAAAAATAATAGACCTATTTTAAAAATACGTCTATGGAATTAAAATAAAAAATCATTAGAAATAGCGAAATTCTAGACTGACTCAAGAAAGACCAGATAAGACTCGATAGATAGGGAAAACCTTAATTAACGTTAGGAATTTGGGAAGATGTCACATTTTTCGAGAAAATCTATCAAAATTTCGGCATAGTCTCCTCTATAAAATGGACATCTCTCTACCATAGGTAGATCCATTCCTGCATAGAAAATACACTTCTAGTATTCACAGACATTCACACTCGAGTCCGGCTTCCAGAACTATACTTAGCCCTGACCGAGATCACAACTCAACTATCACACAAAAATTAAATCATTTATTTCCCAAAAATACATATTACATATACATATCCATAACTCAGAAATCATCTCTCATTAAAGCTAAACAAAAACAAAATTTCACAAACATATATATATAATATTTGGAAACAATATTCAAAATTAACATTACTTAATTAAAAATACCAATTAATTTATAAAAATCCTCTAAACCTCTTAAATATTAATAAAACTATCTAAAATATACATTTAACTATAATTAGTATAAAATTACATATTTATCCATATAATAGAAAATACACATAATACTCAAAATAATACCTAATATATTATTTAAAATTAATTTTAAAAAATTAGTGTTAATTAGTCTAAAATAGTAAACAATTTGTAAAAATCCTTTTAAATCCCTTAATTATTATTAAAACCAACCACAATTTATTATTTAGTTATAATTAGCACAAAATTACATTTTTACCCCTATAATACATAAATTTACATAATATATTATTATTACTTAAAAATTCATTGAAAATTATACAAATGCCTAAAAATTAATTTCTCAACATCAAATTTCTTAATATTAATAAAAACATAAAATTAACTAATAATTTCTTCCAAAATATAAATTTAACCTAATTATCCACATTTGACATAAATTTAAAAATAATTATAAAAATAGTATAAAAATCACAAAAACCATAAATTAAGTTCTAAAATTAATAACATTTAATAATAATACCAATTATCAAAATTTCATAATTTTTTAACAATTAATTTTTGAAATATAATAAAATATTCAAAATTCACAATTAACACAATAATTTTCTATAATCTTAAATAAAATTAATATACTAAAAATAATTAACAATAATTACCCTAATTACTAATAAAACTCAAAGAAAAACCAAATAAATAAAATAAAATAAAAATAAAATTCTGTAAAATTAGGAAAAAATCAAAATAATATATAAATATTAGATTTAAACATCTAACTTAACTTAATTAATCATTTAACTTAGAATAATTGAAGTTTAACACATAAACCAACTCAGACAACTAGAAAATAACCCTAAAATAGCCTAAAAGCTACCTGTAGCAACTCACCTTCAACCTTCAATGTCGATGCCAGAGATGAGTTACAGCGGCGAGGCTTGGCATCTACCGATGTCTGAGAAGGTGAGCAAGGCTGAGGGAGCAACGGTGGCATTGATATAGCTTCGACAGCAACGAGGAAGCTTTAAATAGAGAGAGAAAAGGCAGGGCACTGGGAAAAGGAAGAAATGAGCGAGGAAGGAGAGGTTGGTGGCAGTGATGGCTGCTCCAGGAGGTTGAGACATGCCGGAGGGAGAGGAATGTGGCGATGATGGTGACGGATAGGATGAGGGGCAACAGCTTGGGTGATTTTTTTTCGTGTGGAAGCTTCTACATTCACAAGTGTGTATATATATATATATATATATATATATACACACACACACACACATATATGTATTTATACATATAAAATCCCAATTCACATACTAC